>OY978501.1:15448044-16788824 GCA_963854855.1 Nasturtium officinale | reverse complement strand
AAATAAAGGCCAGTGAATTCACACCTTCCATCATATGTTTTAAGGATGGTGTTTTTTGTGGAGAGGTAAAGTGGCCACTTTTTCTGGTAAGCTGTGTACATCGAGGACTTAAAAAATGCACTAATAGACTGTTAAATAATGAATCTCTGTAAGTAATTCAAGTAGCATAGACACGAAAGAAAGGACTCTTTCAATAATATTTACCTCATCGGTGTTATACATGGCTAAAGCAACACCTCCACCAGTGAAATTGAAGACTTCAAATTCTGTGTTCTGAGAAGAACCACTTGGTTCTACAAACGTAAGATATGATCCGCAAAAGATTATTTGTGTAAGTTGTTAACCGAGTTAATTTACCTTTCATGCTTTTAGTCACAATATCAAATAATGAGAGGAGAATATTTACCAAAAACCAGTTTCAATTTTCCTGGTTCATTAACAATGATATCAGTGGCTCTATACTAATCACCAAAAGCATGCCTTCCATTACAGATTGGCTTCTTCCATCCTAAAGAAAGGAAAGGAAAGCAAAGGGGTACGTTCTTCTCTACAAGTTACTAGAGGTACAGAAAATGGCTAACCCCTACAAAAGAGCAGCCGATGAAAAACTTGAAACAATCCGAGGGATGTTACTGCAAATGATAGGTTCCCTGAAAACCGTTCCTGCAAAGATAACAACATGATCTTAGAGCTTGTTAAACTGAAGCCCAAATTGCCAACGTTTTAGGAGAATAACTGACCATTTAAAATGTTCCTTATAGTTCCGTTAGGACTCGTCCACATTTTCTTCAAATTGAACTCCCTAAGTAACCAAAAATAAGTACACTCTTAGAGTAAAGTGCAAAGGTTCAAGGATGCCAAGACATAACCGGAGTAATCGTTGCACACTTAATAGCCACGTTATACCTTCAAATGAAGAGAAGAGAAGAAACAGACAACAATAAGTGGTGCTATTCCAAACTTGATGCCACGCTAAAAACCATAAGGATCCGGATTAAGCCATGAACAGGTTTGATAGAGAGTTTGGACACAAGAACAACGTCAACACTACAGCTAGAAAAGCATCAGAAATAATGGATCAAGTATAAATGTAAAGCAGACATACTTTAAAGTAGCTACAGCACTCTCTATAGTAACCTTATCATCAGTAGAATAGAGGTTAGGCAATCCAAGATCAAAGTATTTGATATCCAACTCCACGAAAGGGAAAATAAGCTGAAAATACACACACAAATGTTAATTACAAAAATGATTAGAGGCTATGCGAAGGATTAAAAAATTACAGCTTTTACCTTGTCTTTGATGAATTTCCAGATAACTCGAGTCATTTCGTCTCCTGCGTGAGCACAGATAATAAATAAAGAATCAAGTTTTGAATTCCATACTAACACACACTCGATAACATACATCCCAGAACAAAACCGATCACATCTACGTCAATCTCAGAAAATCAAAATAAAACGAAATCCAAAATTCACATATTCGCAATCATAAATTTGATTCAATCAAATGTTCGAACACTTACCATCCATTTCAAGAACGGTATTGACCACTTTGGTCTTCTTGAAATCCATTTTTGCTTTGTGAAATATTTTCGTATAACGTTTTGCCCGCAGACTAGTATTGGCGAGCAAAATTGAACAGACAAGGATTAAGATTAATACAGAGTTACAGACATACAGTACAACTTATGTTCTGTGATTAGCGGATAAATTATGTTCCGTCATAAAAAAAAAATAGTAATAAAAAAAAAAAAAATGCTCGCTCGGTTGGGCTACAATATTCCAAAAACCCAAATTATCAAGCCCATATATATGGGCCTGCGTATGTAATCTGTCTTTCGGACTGTTTTGATTTATCTATCTTCCTGGCAGTGATTAAACTAGTAGTAGTCAGCTTCAACAGTAATCATCAAAATCTTACAACTGACCAAGATCTGCTTTGGCTAATTGAATAATTAATCAATTTCTCAGATGAATAACAATCGCGAGGTGGTCCTGTTGAATAGTATATGAAAAAGAGTAATGAGTGTGACCACTTTAAGAATTAGGGAGAAGGTTAGAGGGGTGAAAACGAGATTTAATGCATGGAAAAAAGCAAAAGGCAACGCAAGTTTTGGACAGTGTCATTATTCTGCTATTGAGATGTGTGAAAAAAAAAACATCAAAGCAAGAATTTATGGACAGCCACATGGATTCGATCTTCAATTATTTAAAGGTTTTTTCTTTTCCTTCGATCAGTTTGTTTAGCACAAACTAAAATGAGATGAAGAAAAAAGATGATGTCGAAACCGACATGTAGGGAATCAGATGCTGCTTTTCTGAAGAAGACTCTTCTTCTCTTTCTCTAGTCCTTTAGAAGAATTATGATTGATGTTGATGGTGAATATTATGTATGATTTCAATCCAAACAAAAAAAAGATGATGTTTGCATGGTTCATGATTCCTCAATCCAGTCCGCCTTTAAACATTTTCTTTTGATTTCGTTCATTTTTTTCGTCGTTTTCTTTTCCTTCATGTACTACAGTTTTTTTTACTGCATTTAAGAATGTTACATTTTTGTTGAGTCTAAAGTATGTTTGCTACTCTTGAAATCACAATATAAGCATGATACAAAGAATAATAGAAATTGCGTGTTTGATGCATGTGAAATTAAAATATAAAGAATTGATGTAAGATGCTTAGATCTTAATAATGCTTTATTCGTGTCTAGATCGTGTCAAAGGTTGCATGTCTTTAGTTACGGTTGCATGTTAGCTTCGTTGTTTTATGAATTTTATTTCTCTAAATTTACATTAAATAAAAACGATTACACAAAAGACATGGGGTTTATGATGGGACTAGCTATCACAAGCTTAGTTTTATGAATTAATTAATTAATTTATATTAATAGAAATTAAGTCAAATTGTTTTATGAATTGTTTTATCACAAGCTATCAACTTGTTTTAGTGAATTAATTAATTCAAAGTCCTTTTACATCTACTATATATGTATTTGAAATTTTGAATCGTATATTAATGTCGCGTCATCTGTTCGTTTAACCATGACAAGATTTGTGAACAAGCAAAAAAGAACAATGCAACAATTGAAAAAACGTTTTAAATCATAGAAAACTGTTTTAATATACCAAAAAGTGATGAAAAATTGTGGCATGACAGTTGATATCGTATACGTTAAACTGTTAAAGCATCTTTCGCCAACATATCTTTCAGTTTCTCTTTCTATTCCTCTCTCTCTCCCAGTTATTGGTGGCCACGTCTCAAAGCTTACCTACAATGTTATTGTTGTTTTTTCTCAAGGAAAAAGGAAAGTCGTTACCAACTCGAAGTTTGAATATATAGCACACTTTGTGAATATATATAGAATAGTATATTTTATTTATAAGGCATTTGTGGAAGAGTTTATGTTGCAACTTGTGGGTAAATTAATATCAACCCCTCTCTTAACAAACATAAGTAATATATCTCTCTCATTACTGTTATCTTCCATTTCCAATATTCTCCGTACATGTGAATTAGACATTATCCCAAAAAGGAACACGTAAAACTAGACATCTATATTTGTACATGAGTTCTATCATTCATACATGTCATGATGTGAAGATGTTAATAGTTGCCAAAAAAAAAAAAATGTCAATATTTTTTATTTTATCTTTTGAATCGAGGCCGAGAGTCGAGGCAAAAGAGATTTGACCGTGAGTTACTAAAATTGAAACGCCGAGAGAAAGAAAGAGAGATGAGTCAAAGATTGTGTGGAAGTAATGATGTAAAAGAGGCGAACAACATCTTTAATCTATTATGTAAAAGAAGACTCCCAACACTAAAGCCAAAGTCGAGTTGGATGCCTCCGCTTTTTTTTTTTTTTGTTACTTTTCATTTTATTTATAAATTCATTTTTAATGATTTTAGAAATTCAATTTCTCTAAAAACTTCAAACAGAAAAAATGAAAAAAAGAAGAGTTTAGGCCAGGTAGTTTTGGTTTGAGAGGAGTCATTGAAAGCTTTCTTTTTTTTGGTTAAAGCAACTACATTTAAAAAAATATATACTAATGGGCCTTCAGTGGGCCCATTGACAAAACCCAACCGTATTAGATAAAAAAGCGCGTAATTTGTAAATAGCGTATACAATACATGAAAATGCATACATAGACAATGTGAGAAGTTGAGAAATGGGGCCTTCTTGCTGACCTTTTCCGTCTCTCTTACTAGGGTTTTCACACTTGAAGTTGCAGAATCTTTAAAAGCCAGAGTTCAATTTTTTCTTAAACTATAAATCTTGGTTTAAAGATAAATGTGATGAATATCATGACAACCACTGACCAAAAAGCAGCCCAAAGTAAGACAAAATATTAATCTTAGAAGATGCCAATCCCATGGCATACTTTTACACATTCCAATATCATATCTCCTACAGTATATCCTGTTTTTATTTATATATAGTCTCCTTCATATGTCGTACGAACATCCTCTCGCTATCATCCCTCTCTCACTTTCTACTCCTTGGATTAATGGCTCCGATGAGTTTGCCTCCAGGATTCAGGTTCCATCCGACAGATGAAGAGCTGGTGGCGTACTATCTTGATAGGAAAGTTAACGGGCGAGCCATTGAACTGGAGATCATCCCTGAAGTTGATCTTTATAAATGCGAGCCATGGGACTTGCCTGGTACGTATACCATATATCCATATATACATACCTACACGTACACATATACGTACATATATAGTCTATATCGATCTAGCTAATGTTATAAATTACACCTTCATGTTGGACATGATGCATTTTTATAATAAGAATTAAGATTTTTGAGGTTTCTGGTTGAAGTAATAATTATATATCTAATTCGACAACGCTGAACAGAAAAGTCATTTCTGCCGGGGAACGACATGGAATGGTACTTTTACAGCACAAGAGATAAGAAGTATCCGAACGGGTCTAGGACAAACCGTGCAACCCGAGCGGGTTATTGGAAAGCCACAGGGAAAGATCGTGCAGTAGAATCAAAGAAGAAAAAGATAGGGATGAAGAAAACGCTGGTTTACTATAGAGGAAGGGCTCCTCATGGCCTTCGTACTAACTGGGTGATGCATGAATATCGCCTTATTCACACTCCATCCTCCTCCTTAAAGGTCTATTTATTTATTACTTCCCATCAACTTGATTTAAATTATAGTTATATCCGATTTCTGATAGTTAATTACCTGTAATAATATAAAACAGGAGTCGTATGCATTGTGCCGAGTGTTTAAGAAGAACATACAAATTCCAAAGAGAAAAGGAGAAGAAGAATTAGGAGTAGAAGAAACGAGCATAGGTGTAGGAAAAGAGCAAGAAGAAGACGAAAAGGAGAAGAAGTGGAGAAAAATTGAAGACGAGAGCTTGAAAAGAGCATCAGCGGAGACATCTTCATCAGAGCTCACTCAAGGGGTCCTTTTAGATGAAGCAAACAGCTCATCATATTTTGCACTTCATTTCTCATCTTCTCTTCTCGACGATCATGATCATGATCATCTTTTCTCAAATTACTCTCAGCTTCCATACCAATCTTCTCTTCAACTCCAAGATTTCCCTCAGCTTTCTATGAACGAGGCAGAGATTATGTCAATCCAACAAGATTTTCAATGCAGAGACTCTATGAATGGGACACTTGACGAAATCTTCTCTTCTTCCACTACTTTCCCCGCTTCCTTTTGATAATCATATCATCCATTTTTTCTCTACTTACCAAATCATATTATGACACTTAATATATAGTTTATTTTGCTTCTAAATTGGTGTGACCGATGACAAAGGGTGGAAATTTGTGGAGTTATTTTTTTTTCTACCACACATAAAAAAAGGAATTTTCTTTTATCTAAAGGGTATGTGCATTGTGCAATGTGTATGGTACTTACTAGTTATTACTTAGATTTTTTTGGTTATGTTGTCTAGAAGGGAACACATATATAATAGTCACCGTTCATTAGTCTGTATGTCTGTAATATGCATGGTCCAATACGTGAAGGAAAAACGATCTAAATCTGAATTTCTTGTTTTGATTAAAGATTTATAATGATTCTGAAGAAAGCAGATAACAGTTGGTTAATGATGTTAAGAACGAAACAATATGTTAGTAAGTAAACCTTATCAAAGCGTTTAGCAAGGTGTAAAATCGTTTCTTCAATATATATATATAGATATTATTATTTTGACTAAACAACAAACATGATCAAAATATTCTGCCCACAAAATGGGCCTTTCACTTGTAGAACAAAATATTCTGTCAACTCAGCCCAAAAAATGGGCCTTGATCCAAACAGACGTCCAATTTGGGAATACCGGTCATCCGTTGACGACGATGAATCTTCCCTCTCCCCTCTTCCCTCTTCCCTCTTCCCTCTTCCTAACAGTAACACTTTTCTTCATTTAACTTTCTCCTTCAGATTTCTCGCTGTCCGATTCACCCTTTACCTTCTATATCGCTCTCCCTAGATTCTGGAATTATCTCCGCCAGGCTTGGCTTAATCTCGTCGTTTTCTCCGTGATGAGTTCCAATACGGCGTCGTCCAGCGCGGGTGTCGCCGGATCGGGAGATTCTTCCGCCGCTAGGAAAAATTCGAAGCGACCCAAGTGTAGTTCTCCTTCTCCTTTGATGATCTTCTTCCCGGTTATTCATCGAGCTTATCGTTGACTCTTGGGTCTTAACCGAATTGGATCAAAATTTTCCTCGATTCGCTTTTTAAATCTTTTAAATTGCGTTTCTAGGTCACTTTCAGTGATTGATTATCGTGATCGCTGTTTTTTTTTTTTTTTTGAAAGGCACATTCTTCAATTACAATTTGAAATCAACTTTGAATTGACTCAAATTCTGTACTACTTTAGCATAATCGTCGTTAGGGTTTTTTTAGATATTAGGCATCCATCGGCAAAGCTATGAGCCTTTGCCTAAAAGTTGAGATTTTTTTCGCAAACTGCAGATTCGAAGTTCACACAGCAGGAGCTTCCAGCTTGCAAGCCCATTCTTACACCTGGTTGGGTAAGATCCCTTTGTTATATCTCCATTGATGTTACAGATCTCTGTGGAAACATAATTAAAGCTCCATTTTTAATATCTTTCTGCAGGTCATTTCGACATTTTTGATTGTAAGTGTTATCTTTATTCCCCTTGGAGTTATCTCTCTTTTCGCTTCCCAGGATGTAAGTGCAACTAACACATTGCCACTCATCAGATTCTTTTCCCATCTCACAACGTTTTATCTACGCTGTTTAGGTTGTGGAGATCGTTGATCGGTATGATAATGATTGCATTCCAGAACCTTTTAGGACTAACAAGGTTGCATATATTCAAGGAGGTGGAGATAAAGCTTGTAACCGACTTCTTAATGTGAGTTCCTTTATGCAGCAACATTGTCTTGTTCTTTGAGATTTGAAAAAGGTTTTGCATTTGTTGTTTACTTTCTCATTTCTCCACTGGTGGCATATGCAGGTCACAAAGCGTATGAAACAGCCAGTCTATGTGTATTACCAGCTTGAGAACTTCTACCAGAATCACCGAAGGTATTAACACATGTTTCCAACTGTGCTGTAGCATGATAGAATTTTTGCATTGGTAAATATTTGTTCGCTGTATGGAGACTAAGTGTTAGACGTAGAATGGAAGGTGTGGGGTCTTTGGGATATCAGCACGGATATCATGGTGTAGGCGGGTGAAGGACGAATGTGTATATCTTAACTTTGATTAGTAGCTCTACTTAAATGATCGTGGCTATGAAACAGGTATGTGAAAAGCCGAAGTGATTCACAGTTAAGAAGTCCAAAATACGAGAATCAAATAAGCGCATGCAAGCCTGAGGATGATGTTGGTGGGCAGCCGATTGTGCCATGTGGTCTAATTGCTTGGAGTCTTTTTAATGACACATACACATTATCAAGAAATAATGTAAGTCTAGCTGTAAACAAAAAAGGCATTGCATGGAAGAGTGACATGGAACACAAGTTTGGAAACAAGGTCTTCCCTAAGAATTTTCAGAAGGGGAATCTCACAGGTGGTGCCAATCTAGATTCAAAAATACCGGTAAACCCTAAGTACTAAAGATCGTTCCATTTTTTTCCATTGATTCACACGGATGCTTAGCAACATCTTTCTTCATCTGTTCATGTGTGCACAGCTTAGTGAACAAGAAGATCTCATCGTGTGGATGAGAACCGCAGCGTTGCCAACATTTAGAAAACTTTACGGAAAGATAGAGACGGACCTCGAGATTGGTGACACCATACACGTTGCACTGAAAAACAACTACAACACTTACAGTTTCAATGGGAAAAAGAAGCTTGTTTTGTCGACCACGAGTTGGCTGGGTGGGAAGAATGATTTCCTCGGAATAGCATACTTGACAGTTGGTGGGATCTGTTTCTTTTTGGCCCTTGCATTTACAATCATGTACCTTGTGAAACCCAGGTACGCACATCTTTTGTTGCGGTGATGGTATCTCTTCTACGTAAGACTTGAATTTCGGCTAAACCCTGATAGTTGGACTCTCGTATTTTTGTGCATACAGCCAGTGTGTCATGGTGAGTAACAAATCTGTACTTTGTTTCAGGCGACTTGGAGATCCGTCCTACTTGTCATGGAATAGAAATCCTGGAGGTCGGTAACAAGCTTGGAGAGGAAGGGGGAGAGAGAGAGAGGGAGAGCCCTAATCTACGTGTGTAAATCTTATCCATCCATGTATACATACTCTGTAATCCTTGCTTGCAAAATGGTTCCTTCTGTGAGAGCTTGAACTCCACATAATGTTCTTTGTTGTTGTTTCTAACCAGTTAAATATATTTCTTTTGTACCCAAATCTTCCTTCTAAATTTTCCAACCATACATAGATTTGAACTAAAACTGTAAACAAAAGTATTAAACTTGTTGAAGCCAAAACTCAGAGGTATCAAAGCACCCGAAGCAGAAGATTGGAGAGATATTGGCCTTGAGGATAAGATGGGTCGAGTGGGTGATCAGACGCAGCTCCTGCCTCCCTCACCACTGTGATTTTCCTTCCCGCCATTGCTGCAGCGCTCTGAAGAATTCCCAAGAACTTCCCGCTCTGCGTCATCGCCCAAGAACATGAACATGTCATCATAAGACCACCTGTCCTTGTCAACCGTATTGCCAACGAGTTGAAATTTCTGTATATTCCAATCAAATTGTGCAAAACCTATAATCCACTCTCATTTCTGTAACAACAAGCCCTAACATCCAATCAATTTTGAGAAACAATAAAGGAACTCCATGTTCATTTCTGCTTCATTTCTCATTAAAACTTGTTTTATCTATGTTTTTGTTTTATTCTCTGGGTTTCAAGAATCAGGAGTTATCATTTAAGTAAAAAGCTTTAAAATGAACCTTCTCTTGAATACAACGCATATCATATGTAGTCAGTCATCGCCACTCAACAGATACAAAATGAGACCTGTAGCTAGCAGTAAAGATGTGATTCTCAACCAAAACTATTCCAATCCAGCCGAAAATCATCGCCTTCTGCTCCCTCGATAATCTTCCTCACCTTCTTTATCCTTCAATAGTCCCAAAAATGCCAGAAAACCAAAGAAGAAGAACCCACCCGACCAGTTGCCTCCACCCCCTCCTCCTCCTCCTCCATCTCCATCATCTCGCGGTGGGAAACCGTCTCCTCCATCATCCAGGCTTGGCGATTTCTCTTTAGCTGAAATACAACACACCATGACTCTTCTTAGACCACCTCCAGACTAAGATAGACACATGGAACTAAGACCTATCCTGACATGTTTTAAACTTGCTATCCCAAGGACTAGGTGGGAGTTTCAACATGCCATTAACAAGCAGACTGAGGAAATTGGCAACAGACAGACACACCAAAGAGGTGAGGACTTACAGTGGACAGGAGCCTGTGTTATTGTAGGTGACTCTCGAATAATGGTCTGCGTTTGTCCTTGTCCTTCACTACATTTGGCGTTCTGCAACAGAGTGAACAAGGAAGAACAAGAGGATCAAATTAAGGATAACATTCCTTACAACAAACATCAACACTTGTGATGTTTACTCTCAAAACCATTTTTGCAATTATATGGTTAAGTCAGCTAAAGAGTTGAATAAATGAAGCAAAACCCAAATTCAGAGAGATGTGAGGTGAAGATGACTTACAGTGGCTGAGTTGCAAATGAAAAGAGATTGCCTTGTATTACCAAGGCCCGAGCTCAATCCCACCGCAGTTAATGAAGAGACTCTATTTTGCCTTTTGATCCCGCCGAGCGATCCTGAAGTTGAACTATGGACCCTGACCTTAATCCGCGGGTTTTCTATATCAAACAAAAGCTAGGTTAACCATCTTGGCCAAAATTGATTCGCAAATTTCATCATGTAAAAAGGTTCAATCAATTTTATTTTTTTTTAAATCGATTCTTTAGGACCTCATAGGTTATCTATGAAATCTCAAGTGAGAAAAACGCAGTCCAGTGAATAAGAAAGATGATTAGGGTGAGAAACAAAGCGTACCGTTAGTATTGAACGAGAGGGGAGGAGATTGGATTATCGACGCCGCCATAGCCATGGCTAAAGAAGCTTCACGGGAGAGAGAGAGAGAGAGAGAAGGAAAGAAGATAGATTTCATTTCGCTTCTTCAGCCTTTCTCAACTTGCATCCAACAGATAAATGCCACGTGTGAAAATCTCCATCATCTTTTTGTTTTGTGTCCTCGTATTTTCCTAAAAGTTTACTTTGAGGATGTAACTAGTTTATCTCCCTCTGTATATAAATGTACAAAGTTAAAAATGATTTGAAACAGTTGATTCATGTTTGCTTAAAGAAAGAAATAACGAAAGTCACCGAGACAGACTTGGATTGATTTATTTGAGACAAAAGAGTCTCTCCTCTCTATGGATTGGTGGTACAACAAAGACTTTAGTAACTCATAATAGATTTACAACAGAAAGAAGAAGAAGAAGAAACTCATTTAGGTCTCCTCAGGTGTAACAAAGAGAATTTTGTTAAACAGTGACTGGGATTGCTTCATCAAGAGCAACGACACCGGGAAGCACTTTGCCTTCCAAGAGCTCCAAACTAGCACCACCACCTGTGGAGATGTGACTCATGACTCCTGCTACTCCCACTTTCTCCACTGCTGCCACCGAGTCTCCTCCTCCTATTATCGTTGTCACTCCTTTTTCGCTTAGCTCTGCTAGTTTATTCGCAACCGCCTGAGCCACATAACATTGCCACATGTTAATTTAAAATTTCAACAGTCATGTAAGACTCAGCAGAGTAGGCATTATATGCTTCTTACCTCAGTTCCTTGTGCAAACTTTTCAAACTCGAAAACCCCCATTGGTCCATTCCAAATGACTGTCTGTGTGGTATCCAGGGCTTCGTTGAAGATTTTAATTGAGTCTGGACCGATGTCCAATCCCATCCACCCATCAGGAATGGCTGATGCTGGCACAATCTACAACAATCATGTCACAACACAGTCATCAAATACAGTCCTTAAGAACAAACCATTTTTATCAACCAAGAATGCCAAGCTTTTTAGCAATAATTAATAGAGACGGACCTTGCTGTTGGCATCAGGAGCGAACTTGTCAGCAATAACAACATCTGTTGGTAACAATAAAGAGACTCCGTTGGCCTTGGCCTTGGCAAGGAGTGTTGTAGCCAATTCAAGCTTGTCTTCTTCAACTAGGGAAGAGCCAACAGAAAGACCTTGCGCCTTGTAGAATGTGAAGATCATTCCACCACCAAGCAGAAGGATATCACATTTCTCAAGAAGAGATTCGATAACTCCAATCTTTGATGAGACCTTTGAACCTCCCACGATGGCAGCAAATGGTCTCTTTGGGTTTGAAACCGCACCAACAAGATAGTCCAACTCCTGTGACAAGAAAGATAAGGCAAGCTCACCGACTTAGCCAATTTCAACAACCATCTTTTGGTAGAAGAAATCCTGGATTTTCCGATCCGGAAAACACCTAATTCTTAAATTCATAGCTTAAATTCAGGTTTATGGATCCCTCCAAACATCAGTTGTAGCAGCAATATTTTTAAATTGTCAATTTATCAATTAAAAGAAGGAATCTGTATAAAAAATGTCACCTTTTGCAAAAGGAAACCAGCAACGGAAGGTTTCAAGAACTTTGTAACTCCCTCAGTTGAAGCATGGGCTCTGTGAGCAGTTCCAAAAGCATCATTGACATAGAGGTCAGCCAAAGAAGCAAGCTTCTGAGCAAACTCAGGTTCGTTCTTCTCTTCCTCCTTGTAAAACCTGACGTTCTCAAGAAGCAAAACTCCACCTTCAGGAAGGGAAGCCACCAAACTTTCAACTTCAGGACCAATACAATCATCAGCTTTCACAACCTGAATTCACACCCAAAAGCTTTAAAAGATTGCCATAAAGAAGATAAGAGATTCAGATCCATTAAGAATCAATCATTGGAGTACCTCAATACCAAGAAGCTCAGACAATCTGGGAACAAGAGGGGTCAAGCTGAACTTTGGAGTAACACCCTTTGGCCTTCCCTGAAAGATGATAAAAATTCGAAATGTAAAGACTTTATATGGATTAGAGAGTGAGTAGATAGAGATAAGGAGAGTGGACATACCAAATGAGTGGAGAGGATGACCTTAGCGCCATTGTCCATCAGAAACTTGATGGTGGGAATGGCGGCTCTGATTCTAGTGTCATCGGTGATATTCTGATTGTCATCAAGAGGTACATTGAGATCAGCTCTGACAAAGACCTTCTTCCCTTTCAAATCCGCAGAAGTCAAATCTCCAACACTCTTCTTCGCCATGGAAATCACTCCCCTGGTCCCCCTTCCGCGCACGGAATTAACCTTGGAGGTCACATGGACAGAGAAACGCGAGTCAACAACGGCGGAGAAACCGATACGACGTGCAGAGACACCGGAGGAGGGAATGGGTAAGAAGGGGGCGCGGGAAGAGCGGGTAACGGCGGCGCCACCGGTGGATTTGATGATCGAAAGAGCTGCAGTCGCGGCGGTGGAAGCCATGTTGGGTCGACGGATAGAGAGAGAGAGGGAGAGAGAGAGAGAGAATGAGGAAGAAGAGTGAGGATTGGATGATATACAAGTTTCTGGATTTCGTCTTATCGTTGATGAGAGGTTATGAGATCATCATCTTTCACCTCCCTCTCCTTACAATTTGGGCCACATTTACAAAACATGTATCATTTATTTTGTCGATCTTCGATGGGTAAGAGAAGTAAAATATTGACTTAAATGATAAATATGACTAAATAAAATGGTTTATTTGTAAAATAAGAAAAATAAATGGGCTTTCTGACCATTTAACAGCCCAATTAATTTTGGCCTTTCGAATTTCTTTATACATACATAATCTCTATTTTTGGGAATTTCACCTCTAATGACTATTGCCATGGCTTTATCCCCGTCGTCTCATCCATGTCTCAGATCTCTATCGCCTTCTCCTCCTATCTTTCCTCGCCAGAGTGGCTTCCTTGTTCCTCGCGTACAGTCTCTAACCTTTATCAATGTCCGGAGGCATGAGCTGCTGAGGACGAGCGCGCTCAGGGAATGGCGAGAATACGAAGATGCTGTGAAGAGAAAAGATCTCGCTGGGGCTCTCAGATTCCTTAAATCCATAGAAAACGACGAACAGCTTGATGCGATCGAATCTCCAATAACGGTTAAGTTAAGCGTTTTGGGAGCTCTTGAATTGGAGAGGGATTGGCAAGTTTTAGATGCGTGTTTGAATGCAGATGATATGAGACTTGTTGGAAGCGCATTTAGGTTTCTCAAAGAGAGAGGTCTATTGGCCAACTTTGGCAAGTTCAGCAGTATTGGTAATCTCTTTTCTCTTTTCAATACAAGCATTTCAGAGGTTTCCGTCTTCTTTATTGTCATCTGTTGATTCTATCAATGTGATGTAGTTTTGGAGGGAACAAGAGAGGTTACACCTACTGTCCTCAAGTCTGCAACTGGCTTGGAAGGTCTGTTACTGAAATTTCTCTCTTCAGTCATCTTTGATTATTTATTCTATGTCGAAACTTATTTAAGTTTCTATTTTTATTAGTGACTAAACTTTCACCGAAGAAGTGGGGACTTTCTGGTAGCTCTAGCATTGCTCTGGCTGCTTTTCTAGGTGGTGTTTCCTATCTGCTTTCTCAAGAGATTGATCTGCGCCCAAACCTTGCTGTCATTTTGGGTCTAGCGTATATGGATTCTGTACTTCTTGGGGGTACCTGTTTAGCCCAAATATCATGCTACTGGCCTCCACATAAGCGTAGAATCATAGTTCACGAAGCGGGCCATCTTCTTGTTGGTAAGAAGTTGGTATTTTATAATTTGTTTTGGTCGTTCTGTGTCCATCAGTTTTAGCTTCTATTTTATGCAGCATATCTCATGGGCTGCCCAATCCGTGGTGTGATATTGGATCCGATTGTTGCCATGCAAATAGGGGTTCAAGGCCAGGTAGCACTCTGATGCACTGTATTATTACGCTATTCTATCTTGGAGTGCTGTGATTCTGTGCACCTTTTAGCTACTACATATGGAACTGAGTGCGGAACTGGATTTTCATTTGTGTTTCTGTAGGCTGGAACCCAATTCTGGGATCAAAAGATGGAGAGTGAGATTGCTGAAGGCCGGCTCAGCGGTAGCTCATTTGATAGGTGACTGGTAGTTCAGGAACGATTCTTTCCCTGCAAACTTTGTCTCATTCTCAAGCCTAATGATGGTTCAGTTTCTTTTAGGTATAGCATGGTACTTTTTGCTGGTATTGCAGCTGAAGCACTAGTTTATGGTGAGGCTGAGGGTGGGGAGAATGATGAAAATCTGTTCAGGAGCATCTCAGTCCTTCTGGAACCGCCTTTATCTGTTGCTCAGGTCAGTTCTAGTGAAAATCATATACCTCATGCGACTAGTATGTGCGCTACCAGTTTTCTTAGTGTACAGATTGTTAAACATTGTGAATTTGTTCGTTTGGTTATGCAGATGTCAAATCAAGCCAGGTGGTCTGTTCTACAATCTTATAATCTGCTCAAGTGGCACAAGACGGCACATAGGGCCGCTGTTGAAGCTCTCCAAGTGCGAAGTCCTCTTAGCATTGTGATCAGAAGGATTGAGGAAGCCATGTCTTCAAGCAAATAATTGAAATGCCAGCATTTTCTTTAAGTCATTACTCATAAAGACAACCCATGATGCAATGTGGAGACATAAGCAGATAAGCTTGAAATAAAACACCTGACTGCAACTGTAATGGCGAGAAAGGACTTGTATCTTTGGATCCATATTCAGGTAATTTAAGGTTTTAGCCACTGAGGGAGATGTTGAGGGCGAGATAATAACAGTTCTCTTACCGTATATGTTCTATCTATGTTTCAGCGTTTAGAGGAGAGCCAAGCTTTTTATAGCTGAAAGAAAATGGTTGTAAAGTAGGATCACATGAAAGCTGTAAATAGTTGCATTCTTGTGAAGTAAAGTCTGGCTATTACAAGTAGCGATATCTAATACTCTTGTTATTATTTAATGCTGATGAGAACAGAAATTACATTGCCATAGATATAGAGCCTCTGGGAATATACTAATATGTCATTACAGAACACACTGGAAATGGTTCCCAGCAGAGCAGAGCTACCTTGCTACGATAGAACACAACAAAAGGAAAGAAGAAAAGTATTAAGGTTCATCATGGTGTTGCTCCTGGGGGCAGATGGCCATTATCCCCTGCTCCATCTGCAAGATGGCCATTATCCCCTGCTGCATCTGCAAGGGAAGGGTGTGGTTCTTGAAATCAGTAGTCTGTTCGATCTCATGCATTTGGTTAGCCCAGAACTCTGAAGTAGCTGCCGTTGTTGGTGGTGGTGGAAGTGTTGGGCTTGTTGGAATGCCATATGCGATACTGAATTTGCAGGCCCACTAGGATAAATGGGACGAGGTACATAATCCATCCCTCCCTGTTGCGCCCGACCTTCTTCTGACTGATCCATTGCTAACTCTTTCTTCTCAGATCAAACTGCAACACGCACAACAAAACAAAACATAGGTTGTGAGCATTATGTGGATATGAAGAATTTCAGAGATATCCAAAAAGCATGCAGCCACATTTCAGCTCATTGGCAAAAACTTGCTGACCACCAACCACCAGCAAGCAATTATTACGAAATGTAGATTGTCAGAAAAATAAGAGCATGCATTTCACTCCGAGTTCAGCTCGGAATTTCTGATTTCACATAAGGGTTTCATGATGCCACATAGCAAAAATAAAGAGAAGAAGAAAAAAAAAACCGGATTTTCCGTGACAAACCAAGCATCACATCAGGAACCAAAGATGATAACTTTCGTTTCTTTATATTGATTTTGTCAAAGTTAAAAAGACCAAAGAAACCAAGCTAGGAAAAGAAAAGAAAGCCTGAGAGAAGAGCTCCATAGAAACAATAATTGGAAGAAAAACATACCACGGAGTGAGATCTTGCGAAACCTTATGAAAATTAAATGGAGTCGAGGGTAGGTTTTTTAAGCGTTTCCGGTGGGTTCCGTCCAGTCGACACGTGTCGAAAAGCGGGAGTTCTGAGGTCACCGCCACTTGTATGCTTTTCATTGGAAATCTTGAATTATTCCAGAAATTGTTTTTGCTTTTTTTTTTTTTTTTTTTTTTCATTCGGACCGTTTCATTGAAAAGGTTGACCGAACACATGATACGCAAGCCCAAATCCGTGAATGACTTCACCGTTACAAAACATAACGTTTTGAGTTTTGACTTTTCGGAGAAACCCAAAACCAAAAACCCTATATTAGAAAACGCCCACTGGACCTTTTGGGCTGTAAATTAGCCGCATCTGCCAAATTTGACCGGCCTTTTCTGCCCGAATTGTCAACAGAGGAGTGAAACGAAAAGCAGAAAGAACCATGGAAGGAAGTTGCAGAGAGCTTCTGGAGTTGGATGGCAAGAATCCATCTTTTCTTTAGATTCGTCGATTATTTTGGTCTGTAAGGTGAAGAAAAAGTCTCCATCATTCTCTGAGAAGCCCCACGATTGCTCCACTTCCCAAAAGCCAATGTACCTTTCTTCTTAGTTTTTACTGCTAATGAACAGAGCTCTTGTGTTTCTGTTGGTACCCCTACCTATAACCTAATCTAATTCAGTATATCTGGTTCATTCATGATCGGTCTACTTAAACTAGTATCGAGATGGTTAAAGTCGATTAAACCGGTTTCCGCCTACCTCAACGAATATGAAGGAAAAGCAAATAAGCAAGACCAAAATCGTCTAAACCATTTGGACTAATATAAATATACAAGTCATGTTAATATAAATAAACCATTTGGACCAAAATCGTCTAAACCATTTGTATTCATTCGATCACAGATATTCACTAAAGATTATCGATTCGAAACCTATTGAACTTGTATTGTTCAACAAGTGTTTGACAGAGTGGAAGGTTTTTTGGGATTATAATCGAAGCTAATAAACGGTTGGAGCAAGAAGCATATGTTTTTGTTTTCTTTGTAGTATAATTTTCTGAGTTATTATGATCCAAGTCTATGAAATGCGTATGGAGTTTGGATGATTCAGAAGCTTTTGATATCGAAGCACAAACAGGAAAATAATCTCAAGTGATTGAAATGGTAAAAGTTCCTTGTAAGTGATAACAGAGAAGCATGTTTGAGTACAGTCGGACTTGTATATTCCTTGTTGCATTTGTAAAGCGTTTTTTTTTGTATTTTGGCTAAGAAAATTACTCACACCTAATTCCCAAATTTCAGGACTTGATTCTCGGTGTGGCTGACCTCCACATACCTGAAGCAGTCAATGCGACTAAAGCTGCCATTACCGGCCATCAACATGTCATCTCTTTGGCCTTTCAAACTGGAGACTACGAGAGCAGCGATGAGTATGATAGTGACCGAGAGGAGAAGAATAGTTGTTACAGTGAATCTAATAGAAAGCGAACCAATATCATAGAGCCCTCGTAAAACATGTATCTTCTCAATGTCAACTATACTTTGGATAATTTGGACATAATGTTATAGTTGAAGAAGATATGATGCATCTATTTATTTTTTTTGGTCAAAATCAAATGATGTACATATCTGTTTAGACATCTAGGTAATATAATAATATACTCAAAAGTGGAAATAACACTGATCACGCGTATATCACTGACATACTTCTCCGATGAAATTAAAATCATCAAAAAAAGTTTGGTTGTCGAGGAAGTTGAACCACTCCTCACTGTTAGGACTAGGCGTAGGCGAGGTTGATTCAACCAGCTGCCTCCACAAGTCAGTTTCTCCGTTTTCAAATCCACTTGGGATATCCGGTTGAGGATAATCAAATGATTGCAGTTTGGTTACCTTTGGATTCATTTCGCATGTGGTTGAAGTGTGAGTCGGGTGGTGATATAGAAGTGAGTCTAGCGGAAATAATATTTCGTTCGTTTGAAGAAACTCGGAGGTTATATCATCAAAGTCATCATGGTCGAGAAGGAGTTGGATCTCTTGGAGTCCATTGACCTCATGAAGCTCTGGCTTTGTGTGCATACACTCGTCTTGGGGATGTGACGAAGTAGCTGAGTCTTGGCTTTCGTTAACCCCTGAATTTGCTTCTTCTTGAACCCTGTCACAGTTCTTGTCATTATCTGTTTTTGTGCTTTGGTCATGAGTGCTAGAGATGGTTGAAGAAGAAGACGACGAAGATGGAGTGAGTCGTTTCTTAAGATGAGTGTTCCACACGTTCTTGATTTCGTTGTCAGTTCTTCCCGGCAAGAAGGACGCGATCTTTGACCACCTGATAACATATATTAATTAACATCTACGTGCGTACTGTAGTCTTATTACATAGAATTTAGACATGAGTACAAACTTGTTTCCAATGGTTTGATGGTAGTGAATGATCGCATCTTCCTCCTCTCTGCTAAAGTTGCCGCGCTTCACGTCCGGTCTCAGATAGTTGATCCATCTCAATCGGCAACTCTTCCCACATCTCATCAATCCTATATTCATTTACCTTCGTTACTGAAAATTAGATGCGATATTAATGAAATATGCATGAATAAATACTTACCAGCAAGCTTGGGAAGAGATCTCCAATTTTGATGGCCATGTTTCTGAATAAAAGTGATGAGAGTGAGATCTTCTTGAGGACTCCATGGCCCTCTCTTCACTTTGCTCTTGTCACAGCATGGCGCTCTTCCTTTCCCCATTCTTAATTAATACTCTTTCCTTTCGCTCGCTACCTTTACTGTATCGTTCTATCAAATCTTGTGTGTTTTTGGTTATTATCAGGAGCTCCTATATATACAAATCATAGAGATATAACCCCTTACGTATGAT
Organism: Nasturtium officinale; assembly: GCA_963854855.1. Classification (NCBI taxonomy): domain Eukaryota; kingdom Viridiplantae; phylum Streptophyta; class Magnoliopsida; order Brassicales; family Brassicaceae; genus Nasturtium; species Nasturtium officinale. The sequence goes on along the minus strand of OY978501.1, from coordinate 16,769,514 downwards.
GTTATATAATCATTAATTTGAATTTAGATTTTCCACTCCATTCAATAAAAATCTTATTAATTTGAGGCACTTCACTCGTAGAGAGCCAAGCATGGAACGTACGGAAGTGAACGGTATTCTAAGTGATGATTGTAATTTCCCTGATTTGTTTAATAATTTTAGTTATGAGTTAATTAAGAAAAATATGTATATTAGTTTAAACATCACAGAATTTTTTCAACAGTTATATAACTTTAATTACTTTCTGGATTATTCAATCTAAAGTATTTTATGAAATAACATTTTCGACTTTAAAATGAGATTTGAGCAAGTACAAATTTAGTGTGTATTGTGGATTTGAGAGTGACTGTTTGTGTGTATAAGCATGTACACAGGCCACAAGGGCCATGCCACAAACAAAATAAATACTAAATACCAATTGGACTAATAAATTGAATAAATCTCTAATTCTAATTAATTCATATTCGTGTTCTTTTCTTTTCTTTTTGTTAGAACACATCCGGTTTTTTATTATATATTAATCATGACACTTATATTATTTTACATTTAGTTCAAAATGTAAATTTAACCCCGTTTTCTTTTACTCATTAATTATTATTATTTGTCTTCACTCATTAATTGTTCTTACTCTTTTTAGCATCTTTTATATAGCAGAACCCACATCATTAGAGTATAGGTTTTTATGTGTGTACACGTTTTTGGTATTTGTTATAATTAAAGTTTTCATTTTTATCTATAAGTAAGAATGTAATTAGATTGCAAGTTCATATTTCGATCAATCTAGTAGTCCCTTGAACAACATATATATATATATAGAGATTGTGTTTTCATAAGTATATGTGTTAAACTGTTAATCTATATAAGCACTAAAAAAATCTTATTAAATGTTTTGTTTGTTGAAGAAAATGGTATATAGTCTTATGTATATAATATGTATTTATTTTTTCTTATATTTTTACAAATACAAAGGATCTTCTTGCATTAAGATTATCTAATAAATAATATAAAACTAAAACGTTTACAAAATACAAATTAAAGGAATCAAAACACTACCGAATCAACCACATATGTGAGAGTTAAAAAAACCCTAGCAATGTAAGCTATAGAAAGGAGTAACAGGATCTCCAGCAACAATAACTCTGGTAAAAATGTGTCTATATAAATATATATATGTATGGAAGATATGAAATATACGCTCGTTGTTTTTTTCTGTTTTTTTTTCTTTGGGTGAAAGTACGCATTCATGGTTGTTGTGGTGTATTTTAAACGATCATCGGTTTATAACCATAGCCAAATATATGTATATAATACATATATATATATAATCAGCTGTACGATATGGTTAAAACTATACTGTACATATATGTGAGATTTCACCTCTAATCAGTGAGACACTGAGATCTATCGTCTAGATGAAATAAGATTGATTATCTGATAAACCTCCAATAAAGGCTCCTAACTTCTAAACATTAATCTGAAAATTTCAGAATATCCTTCTCAGGTATGATGAGCATGACGATTGCTTCTAGAACTCAAAATCTGACACGAATGAAGAAACTATAAACATATGGATAGAATAAAATAAACTATGATGGTTAATTCTTCTATGGGTGCTTTCCATAAATAAATATAAATATATATAGCATGGCATGGTTAGCCTTCAAACCCACGCCACACTAGGCTCTACTTTATTAATTCTTCCATTTTTCATCATCCGTATATATTATCTACTTTATTTAAACACGTAATAGGCAATTTTATATATGATGTACTAAAATAGGAAAACCATATTACAGTATACGCAAGAGTCTAGAGTTCTTCAGATTTTTTTCTTTAATGAGGTTAAATTTGTATTATGAGGTCATCTACTTAGCAGCTAAAGTACTAATAAATGTGTGAGAGTGCGAGCAATCCATGCCTCTCATTCCCAACTTCCAGTCAAAATCAACATACGTATTCCTTTTGTACTTACATATATACGGATATATATATATATATGAAATCAATATTACATAAAAAGACTGCACAACATAAGGTAAAGTTCGAAAATATGACGTAACATGTGGGTCTAAAATAAGTATAAAACATAAACATGAAACTTATAATGATTGGGAATCACATTGCATCGCATACGTCGAGATATATAATTATATAAATAGTTTTTTTTTTCTTTTTCTTTTAGCGGTCAACTTATATGACTTAGTTTATCATTATTTTATTTATTTTTGGCTTAGTAATTTTTCTATGGCTTAATTCATATTATAAGTAAAGAAACTAAAATAAAACTAAGAGCTTGTGTGTAAATTGTATGTTTAGTACTTCTTCCTCGCGACGTCGTGTTACTTTTGCAACTCTACACGTGCCTGCCTTCAACTCTACACGAGTTTTGACTAAAAAAAATAATATATAGTCTGTTAGGTATATAACCACCATCAACTTTTACTTTCGAAATTTGATAATTGATAATGAAATTATCTGGGACTATGAAGTTCTTCACATTTCTCAAACTTTAGTTTATTCGAATGCCGTTCGAGATTCTCTAATCTATGCATAGTAATGATCACTGCGATTATAATCGGACAATTGATCACCGGACATATTTTGTAATTTTGATCCCCTCTCCTATTATACGCTTAGATTCCCCCAAAATAAGGACAACGTATGTTAGGAAACGAAATTGATCCTTGTTACAAAAAGAAAGGATAAAATACTTAGGCCATTTCTACCCATTTTTGTATTTTTGTTTTAAAATAGTTTCTGAGTTGGATTTTTCTCTACTCCTACTTAACTTTTAACACCAAAATGAAGAATTTAACCTCCATTTTTAATGAATATTGGAAATAGGTCCAAGTTAGAAATTGAGTTTTCCATTTTTAAATTGAAAAAAAAAAGAAATTGTCTTGTAGAATTTTGACCCTAAAATAAATATAAAGTTGGATTGAGATAATTTTGACTTCCTCTGTCTCATTGATTTTATAGGAATTGTTTTCTCTCTCACAAATATAGATTTTCTACATTTTAAAATAAAATTTTAATAGTTGATGTTAATAAATTTTAAATTTCAAAAATAATAATTGAAAGTATTTTAATAATTTATAGATATTAGAAAGTGTTAAATGTAAAAACTAAATTTATTTTTAATTATTTATTATTTCTTAATTTGTATGAATTACTCAGAAAATCAATTTTTGAGACATAGTGAGTAAATTATGGACTTTTAATTCAAAACCATTTAGAAATGAGTATATTGACACATATTTATTAAATATTAGTTGGATTTCTATCCAAATTCCAATGTGTAATATTTATTTCCAATAATTAAATTTAAACCTACTCAAGAGGAGGAAGAGAATGTATCATAAGCTTTGGATTTTATCTACTGTAGACATCAAATGAACATAAAGAATCAGCCCAAACCAAGAGAAGATCAACAACCTTGATTGCAAGTATGTCTCGAAAGATAAATCCCGCGAGCCTATACCAGGTAAAAATTAAGATAGTCAACCCTAGAAAAGTTGATGATTTTGCAATAATTTTAATAGCTCGATAAGAACACATAGTTGGTTTGATTTATTTGGTTTTAACAGCTTGAAAACATCCCACAATATAAAGATAAAGAGACCTCCAAGACGCCACTTCTTCATGTCAAAGTTGTCTAGATTCAAGGAACCTTCACAGTTCCCTCATTTGACCAAACAAATCAATCTGTAAACCCCATATCAATCAACCCTTTGATTGGTTTATAATGTATACTGATTTTTTTTTCTTATTGATGTTTATTTATATTCTTTTAATGTCTTAGACTACCTATGCACGAATCTATATAAGCTCACACTCATGTATCATTTTATTGAACATTTGTATTATTAAAAAATAGAAATCTTAAGTTTGTCCTCCAAACTTTGATTTTGTTTTATATTCAGTGTGTCTCCATAAACAAAGCGTTGTTCTTATCACAAGGCCTTTCACAACCTTGAGTGGCAAACCTCGATTTAAAGCCAATTTGTTCGATCGATTCCATTAAATATCGCACCTTCATCCACTAGATTACCAACAAGAGTGCTAATTCCCATCATTCCATCTTTTATCATCACGCTTTGGATTTTATATTATTATGAAGTGGTTGCATGTAAAGTGTTGGTACTGGATTTAACACCCGTAGCATAAATCCGACCCAAATCACGAATTAACTCGTTTTGAACCCAATTAACTTTGCTCATGAAGACAATATGACTGGCTTAAGAAATTTTTATCAACAAAAGGAAAACGATAAAAAAAAAATCAAATAGTGAACCAAGATGTCAAGCACGAAGCAGAGATAGATAAAAAGACAATCCTAAATAAAAAAAAGATAAAAAAGGGTCTTAAAACTTTTCAAATCACTATAAATAACAATACATCCTTTTTCACAAGACATTTAGAAAAATATAAACAAACATTCAGAAAAATATGGAGAAAACATCCAGAGTCACATCTCGAAACATTCAAGAAACACATCATAAACTCTTCTAAAAACCATGAACTACGATTGAATTGTTCATTCTCAAAAGTATGTATGCAACTTTTCTCGAGGTACATTTATAACATCCATAAACCCTAATTTTTCTTATAAATATTTGAATCCCTTAATATATATTTATATATATATTTTTTTTTGAATTCATGGTTCAACACAAAATAACGAGGGAAGAATTATACATAACTCGTTGCCACAGAAAGTTACTAAGAGATAAATAGAAATGGATAAATGCGTAAGTTATCCGTTGATATTGCGAGGTTATCTTATATCTTAGAGCATGACTATTCGTGAGAGACTGTAACAAATCTCTTAAAATAAAAAAATAATATTTTAATTCAAAATTAAAAACAGACCAATAAAATGAAGACAAATAGATAGAATAAGGATACCTATCTCTTCTTTTTCATCTATTTTTTTGCTTTTAATCATTACACTACAATTGAAATAGTAGAAAAATGGTAGAAAATAATAGTTTTCTACTGTTTTCCTACCAAAATAGTTTGTAAGAAATGTCAGTAGGAAATTTGAAAATATAGAAAATTGGTAGAAATTTTCTAACGAAAAAAATTGGTAGGAATTTTTGTAGGGATCTGGTAAAAAAATGGAAGGAAAATTTTGATCGATTTCCTACAAAACAAATTCGTAAGAAACATATTTCCTACTATTTTTCTACAAATTTTTTTTTCTTACTATTTTCTTACGGAGAAAATCCAACTAATTTTCTACTGTAAGTTTGGTAGAAAAGATTTTCCTACCAAATTCCTACATAATATTTTTTACTATATTCCTGCAAAATTAATATCAAACATATTGGTTTCAATGTTTCTATTAATTACCAAAATTAAATTTAAAATATGCAATAATCATCAATTATGAAGCTATTGTATAAACAAATTATTTACAAAGAATATGTTTAAAATAGTTGAAAAATAAAATTGATCTACTCATGCAGATTATCTTCATCTATCCTTGGGATCGAGGGGTAACATGATGAACGAATGTTTGGAAACTTTGCATTCCAGTTCTCATCAAATACCATATATCTTGTAACCGGAGGCTTCACTAAATCGCCTTTATCATATCAATAGGATTCATCACTCAGCATCATCAGTATGTCTGCATTGTTATAATAGAGAATCAGATAATGAAAATTGATATGAAATTAAAGATCTTGAAAAATCATAAACAGAACTTTTGTGAACAAAATACATGAATGAAACTAACTGCATAAGCAAGTTTGTAGCTTTCCTAGAAACAAATAAAGGAAATAACTTAACATAAATTTAACACTATAATAGATAGAAGAATAAAGAAGCACAAAAGCAAAATCTTACATTGTAGACGGAGAATCTACTTTTGAGCCTAATGATTGACATGCTCTCAAACAAAAGATGTTTGATGCGTGAGCCTATATACTGCAGGTCTGTAAGTTAAATCAAGAAAAAACCAAATTAGTTTCATAGTGAATCCATAACGACTCCAATCCAACAATCAAATTTCATTGTAAGAGCCTTAATATCTTTGCTCTTCCAGACATCATGGTAATAGCATTATACATCACATGAAAGAAAGGCAATAAGAAAATAAAGATATGCACTTGATGCAACGCATTGAGTGATAAAACTGGAGCATATCTCCCTGCAAACAAAAACAAACAAAAAAACTCTTCTAACCTGTTACCCCTACCTTTACACATTCCTCCAACCCCTAGCCTCCGCAGACTCTAGCCCACAACATAAAACCAAGAAGCCAATACCCAGAAAAAAATTGAATCCATCCACTAACTACCCCCATCATCCACGAGTAACATAACCAGCACCCCCAATCAATCAATGATAAAATAGCAAAGTTGATTCTCTTTCTAGTAGACCCAGAGCAAACACAATCCCTAATTAGAGCCTGAACTGCAACCTAAGAAGACTAATTCGGGAGAAGCATAAACAGAGATTAACAATAACAAGTCCAGAGAGTAAATAAGCGTAGATAAGGAACCAAATCGAGCAGAAAACTAGGCCCTAGCTCGCTACATCGAGGAGGTGTAGACAAGGAGTGAACCATGAACCTTAAGCCATCCTCACATTTGGCAGATCCGGAGACAGAACCCGCAACAACCGATAACCGATACCAGGACCCTCAAATAATTCAAGCAGGAACTAACCAAAGACTGGAAGAAAGAAGAGCCACCAAGAGACACTAGAGTGAAATGAAGTCGTGAAGAAATCAGAAAGTGAGATTTACTGTGTTTTAGACTTTTAGTTATAGAGCTAGGTTTTACAATTTGGTAGGAAATTGGTAGGATTCATTCCTACAATATTTATACCATTAAAGCGTCCATATCAGGATATTTTCTTTATCAAAAAAATAATGTATGTGGAAAGCCAAAACCACAGATCTACGTCTAAAGCTAAGTATCAATAGCTAAGACAATGGATGATAGAGCGGAAGCTTCTAGGGATATAACTAGAGGTCCGTTTATTCTTCAGAATACCGGATAATTAGGGTTTGAGAGTACTACTCTTAGGGATTTCACAAAAACTCTTAGATTTATGAATATTGTTTACAGTGGTTTTTTAAAACTTCTTTAAATCTTTCGATTAATCAATTCATCAATAATCTCCCTTACAATAGGAGACATATGAATGTTATTTATAATAAAGCATAAATTCTAAATAAGACTATTCTAAAAACCCTAAAATCTTCTAATAATTATTATTAATTAAATAAAATATAATAATGAAAACATTTAGAAATTATCCAAATATCAACTGCATCAGGTCTCGCTTGGCAAAAGTGATTCGTCCTCGAATCTTGCATCCATCACTGCACATGTCTTCTTCCTCAAAGGAGATCGTGCAGATCACGTGACTCGGCGACTCCAAGACGAAGTGACTCCATAATGCGCTGGAACACAAGCACATGGCAGGGGATTCGAAGCACGCCTTGTTGCTCGTATCCAAACTATTTGATGATAAGAAGACGCAGATAAGTACTCGAGTTGCAGGGACAATGCAAGTATTCTGAAAACCTCACATAAGATTTGGTATTTCAAATTTCAAATGTAATAAAACTTAATAGTTGTTGAGTGTTACATTGCAGTGGATATCTGTCACCAGAGTACGTGATGCTTGGACATATCACGGAGAAGACAGATGTGTTTGCCTTTGGTATAGTGGCTCTGGATGTTGTCAACGGAAGACCCAACTCCTCTCCAGCATTGGATGAAGACAGACAATATCTTCTGGAATGGGTATCTAAATTGAGGACAAACAGCTTCATTTATTTCCAATTTGGGTTAATAATTTGGTTTGTGCAGGCATGGAGCCTACACCAAGAGCAGCGTGATGTGGAAGTGGTGGATCCGGATCTAACAGCATATGACGAGGAAGAAGCAAAACGTGTAATAGGAGTTGCGTTCTTGTGCACACAAACAGATCATGCAATACGGCCAACAATTTTTCCCCAAGTTGTAGGAATGTTGACTGGGAATGTGGAGGCAGTGGCGGAGGCAGTTTATACATACTGCATAGGGGATCAGCTGATCTCAACAAAAAATTTTTTGTATGTTATGTTTTAAAGAAAAAAATTTATGATCCTATAAATTTGACCCGTACAAAAATTAATTCAGATACATGAAATTTAAAATGTTAGTTTCACATAAATATGGATTTATATATAGAATTTTTAAATTATGAGTTATTAAAAGTATTATAAATTATCTATAATTTGTTTTAAATAAAAAAAAATAAACAAAAAAATTAGCAATTGCCAAATATAACTTCTTCATCTTTCTTATAAAAAATAAATTTTTATCTAATAAGTTCTCGATTCTAATTTTGATTATCAATACAATCATTCAAATCATAAAATATTATCAATTTTTATGGATATATTAACTTATGATTTTATTTTTAGTTTTTTCACTTCTCTTAAAATTATTCTCTAGTGTTTTCACTTCTCTTAATATTTACACCTTTTACATATAGAATTGGGTCAATTTGGTTGTAAATTATTTTCCAAATATGTGGAACTGTTAGAGGAATACAATAAATGAAGAAACTCGTTGAGTTAAGCTAACTGCATTTTCATAGGCAAAACGTAGTTACTTGAGCATTCTTCTATGATTAATGGAGAAAATATCCCATTTAATTTCTCCATCTACCTCTTATCTATAGACAAGGATATTTTGGTAACATAAATGAGATATTTGAGAAGCAAAACTAAGTGCTATAATTTGTGGTCAAGTCATGCAGATAGACCATTGTATTTTTGTTTTAGATGGAAAAGTAGTTACTAGGCCAATAATTTTTTAAAAATCATGGTCAAAACTATTAAGTTGTATTGGACGTCCTTATCCTAATTAAAATGCTATCGCCTATGATCGTTATACTAATATAATATACACGACTGGATTGCATCATACATAAGTAAGTATTTATTATTTGTGGATAATTTGTAACAAAGTGGAAGAAACACGTAATGTATAAATGGTTGAAAAGAAGACAACTGCTATTGTCATGTGACATGGACTAGATGTCCCCTTCCACTGAGCCATCGTGGTCAACGGTTCTATTCACCAATTTTGTCTGGATAAATTCGAACCCGGTTCGGACAAATTAGCAGTTTCATATAAAATATCTAATTCGTTATTAGGTAATGATTAAACGACTAATAAAAAGGCGAGGGCAGCGTGGTTTAAGCTTTTAGACCCCTCCAATAACTAAATATATATTAAAAAAACTTACGTACCCACAATATTATTAGAAAAATTAGTCTGTTAAACAATATAATATATCTTTTTTCAAAAATATAGATATATATATATATATATATATATATTATACCTTCATTTATACGCATTTCAAAAGATGGCTACTTATTTACATTTTAGTCAGCTCTGATCCCTCTCTCTCACAACTTTGAGCGCCGACGATGGCGAGTTTTAGACGGTCCGGCCTGTATCTGTCCGTTGCACTTTGGTTTGTGTCTATGTATGGTTTATTTCATGTGGTTCGACCACAGAATCAAACCGAAGCCACTACTGATCCTGACGAAGGTCCTCCAAAACTTGCTATATAAATATGTTTTCAAATCATCATCGATCAATTTTTAGCAATTTCATACATAGTTTTCAAACCATCTAGATTATTATTTTTAGTTACTTTGTTCTAAAGTCGATGATGAAACTTTATTTATATACTGTGTATTTTTAGTATACGTCTACGGTCTACTGTTTTTCCCCCTCCAAAACTTTCTAAATTCGGTTTAGATCATGTCGACCCTTTTCTAGCTTAGTTTCCAAATCATCCAGATTAATTGTTTTAGTTACTCTAACGATGATGACAATTTATTTATACACCGTTTTTTAAATATATATATATATATATATATTCTTTCTGGTTGGAATTAGAAGAATGAGTTTAATTAATAAAAACTCAAGTCATTAATTTAAATCGAATAAAAAAAACTTGGAAACGAATCAGCTCGGGCTTTAAACAACATCTTTCGGACGTGGAAGATAACGGCGACGAATGCATGGAACATAAGCGGCGAACTCTGCAGCGGAGCCGCCATAGACGACGCCGTCAGCATCGACCACTTGGCCTATAATCCTCTCATAAAATGCGACTGCTCTTTTGTTAACTCCACTATTTGCCGTATCACTGCTCTGTACGTTTCCTTCGCTCTCTTACTTCTTTCCACCTTTTAGACATATTGCCAGTGAAATTATTGTGTCGCAGGAAGGTTCGTGGAATGGATGTTTCCGGACCAATTCCTGATGATCTCTGGACTCTTGTATACATCACAAATCTGTACGGCTTCCCACTGTACTACTTTACAAGCATTTTCATTAGAGCACACTCACTCATTTTTTTTCAGGAACCTAAATCCGAATTTCTTGAGTGGTCCTTTGTCTCCTGGTATTGGAAACTTGACTCGAATGCAGTGGATGTAAGGCTTGTTAAATACGCATATGTGAGCAATTTTTGTTTCTTTCTTATTGGTGCATAAATATTCTTTATCAGGACTTTTGGTGCCAACGCATTGTCCGGACCAATTCCCAAAGAAATTGGACTGCTTACTGATTTGAGATCACTGTAAGCTCTCTCATCAAGGATATTATCACATTTTCAAATCACTCATTAAGTCATTAGTTTTCGTAGACAGATTCTAACCATTTTTTAGTGTGACAAAACAAAAACAAAAAAATTCTTACCATTTTTTTTACCCTTCAGAGCGATTGATATGAACAATTTCTCCGGTTCTTTACCACCTGAGATTGGCAATTGCAAGAAGCTAGTGAAAATGTAAGTGTATGCAATACTTTGTTCATCTTACGTCATGTAGATAAATCGTAGATATCTTAATGCTCATGCAATCTCCAAAAATATTGTGACACTTGGTAATTATTCTATATCACAATTAATTAACAAAAAAAAAAAAAACACTCTTATTATAATCTCTTTTGACCTTTTTCTCATAAAATGTTTTGCAAAAAGACTAGATTTCTATACACTCAAGTGCTTCAGAGATGTAAATGGTACTCATAATTATGACAGCTACATTGGAAGCTCAGGACTTAGTGGTGAAATTCCCTCATCATTTGCTAATTTTGTTGACTTGGAAGAAGCGTAAGATTTATATCTTATTATAATCTCGTGGGTTGTTATTGGTATCTGGCTAGTGGCTACTCCTAATTGTTTATAAGTTTTGGATTGACTTCTTTTCCATGTCTTTTCAGTTGGATTAATGATATCCAACTTACAGGTCGGATACCAGATTTTATAGGGAATTGGACCAAACTTATTACCTTGTAAGAAATTTCACATTACAGCTCTTCAGTTGTTTATTTCTTTCCTTGAGGACAGAGTAAACAACATTTGATGGTATACCATTCTATTTATTGAGACATGGTTTATTACTGCAGGAGAATTCTGGGAACTAGTTTGACTGGTCCCATTCCATCTACATTTGCCAACTTAGTTTCATTGACTGAATTGTAAGTGCTGGATATATGTTTTTTTTTCTTTCTTTTTTTACCCTTCACGTTTCCGCTTGTTCTTTGTCTCCATACTATACTGACTTGAATTCAAAATGCAGAAGACTAGGTGAAATATCTAGTTTCAATTCTTCTCTTCAATTCATCCGAGACATGAAATCTCTAAGTGTCCTGTACGAAGTCCTGTTCTGCTTTTGCCTAATCTTGATGAAGTTCTGAACCCCTTTTAACTGTTCTATTTCCTCTGTTGCAGAGTACTACGGAATAATAATCTTACAGGAACAATACCTTCCAATATTGGAGATTACATGCAGCTGAGACAGCTGTAAGTAGTAGACACAATTGTTTTTTGTTCCAATCTTAAGATGCTCCAATAGTTGTCCAATTCCTTGTTCGTTAATAAACAGAGATGATATACATGCTAAAATAAAGCGTGCAGACCTTTAACATTTTGCAGCAATATACATTATTTTTTCTCCAGTGATTTGAGTTTCAACAATCTAACTGGGGAAATTCCAGCTTCGCTTTTCAACTCAAGCGAACTTACTCACTTGTAAGAATATATTATTTTATTTTCTATCACATGCTCTTATGCAAAAAATTTGCAGACTAACTGAGTGTACATATTCGTTTCCTTTATTTAATTAGGTTTCTTGGAAATAACAAGTTGACTGGTTCCTTACCCACTCAAAAGAGTCCCTCTCTTGGCAATCTGTAAGTAACAAATATAAGAAGAGGAATGTTTCTCCCTCTGGGTACCATCTATTGAAAAGTTCTTAATACAATCCAAAGTGCTTTATGTGCAGAGATGTGTCGTACAATGATTTATCAGGGAATCTTCCTTCTTGGGTTCGCCTACCAAACTTGCAACTGTAGGTTGAAGAACTATGTGGTTCAGTTTCGTGGCATATTATATATTACTTTGCTGAAAGCAAAGCCTCTCTTTTTTTTTTGGTTATTCTGCAGTAACTTGATTGCCAACTACTTTACATTGAGAGGTTCTGACAGAAGGTGAATTCTTGAATATTGTGCTCTTATTGGTGGCTAAATTCCTAGGCTATTTGTATTTCACAAGCATACAACTGGTAATAAATTTACATAAAATATTCCTCATTTGAGTACTTTTTCCTCTTTCTTAAAGGGTTTTCCCCGGACTGGACTGCCTTCAGAAGGATTTCCGCTGCAATCGAGGAAAAGGAGTGTGTAAGTTGCATTTTAATGGTGTTTTGAAACTTAGTTCAGTTTTAGCAATGACAATGAAAGGATGCATATATTAGACAACATGGTTAAGATGCTTTTTTTTTTCTTGATGGGTGTCCAGATTTCAACTTTTCTGTCAACTGTGGAGGCAGTGATGTCAGGTCTAATAATGGAGCTTTGTATGAAAAGGACGACAGTGCGCTTGGACCAGCTTCGTTTTTCGTAAGTAAAACGCAGAGATGGGCAGTCAGCAATGTAGGACTATTTACTGGGAGTAACAGTAATCAATATATAGCTGTTTCAGCTACACAAACACGATTTGTAAACACTTCAGACTCGGAGCTTTTCAAATCAGTGAGACTCTCTGCATCCTCGTTAAGGTATTATGGACTGGGGCTAGAAAATGGAGGCTATACTGTGATAATTCAGTTTGCTGAGATACAAATGCAAGGTTCTGCTACCTGGAAAAGTCTTGGAAGGAGAATTTTCGACATATATGTCCAGGTCTCTGCTGTTACATTGAGCTTTCTGTACATACTCTTCCATCGCGAATGATAATATGATATCATTTATCATACTGTTATCTCAAGTAAAGATCATATGAAATAATGTATGTCTGTACTAACTTTTTTGAACGAGAGAGAGATCAATGATAAGCCTTGCCTTGGCATACAAGAGATTCTTTTCTATTAGAATATAAGGCTCGACCCTGAGTAAATAATTTCTGACCTCTAAGTTCCTTTTGTTTTTCAGGGAAAACTTGTTGAAAAGGATATTGACATGCACAGAACAGCTAACGGCTCTAGTGTCCGAGTAATTCAAAGAGTATATAAAGCAACTGTATCTGAAAATTACCTTGAAATCCATATTTTCTGGGCTGGAAAAGGAACATGTTGCATTCCTGCTCAAGGCACTTATGGGCCGTTAGTCTCAGCTATCAGTGCAACTCCAGGTATACACACACCAGGGAATTTCATGATCTTCATACAGTCCAATGTCTCTCACCACCAGCTTTTCTTCTCTGCAGATTTCATACCTACTGTACATAATAAGTTGCCCCCGAAGTCCAAGAAAAAAATTGGTATTGTTGTTGGGCCCATTGTAGGAGCAGGGATGATAAGTATCTTGGTTATTGTTATCATCTTATGCATCCGTAAGAAACGAAGACAGGCGAAGGATGAAGAAGGTAGCTAGAAAAGTCTTAGGCTGTGACAGTATTATTAAAGTCTAATCATGAACAACTGTAACCCTCAAACTGGTTCTTTTCAACTAAATATTCTTTTGCAGTGCTACACAGTCTGGACATAAGGCCCTACACCTTTAGTTACTCAGAACTCAGAACTGCAACTCAAGATTTTGATCCTTCCAACAAGCTTGGGGAGGGAGGATTTGGACCTGTATATAAGGTAGGACCCTACACAGAATGTGATGAAACAGAAATATACGGAGCACAATGAAATAGAAGGTTATGATATTTCTTCTTTTGGTATTACTCTAAACATATTCAGTGTTACAGGGAAAACTGAACGATGGAAGAGAGATAGCCGTGAAGCAATTGTCGGTTGAATCTAGACAAGGAAAGGATCAATTTGTTGCGGAGATTGCCACAATATCAGCTGTTCAGCATCGCAACCTTGTAAAACTGTATGGATGCTGCATTGAGGGAAATCAGCGCATGCTTGTGTATGAATACCTCTCAAACAGCAGTCTAGATCATGCTCTATTCGGTATGCTCATGAGATATCAAATTTGCCATCCTTGTAAAAAACAACAACTGCTGTTAGCTTACTCATTGCGTGATTATGGCAGAGAAAAAGACTTTGCAGTTTAACTGGTCAGACCGCTTCGAGATATGCTTGGGAGTAGCGAAAGGTTTAGCATATATGCATGAGGAGTCAAATCCCCGGATAGTGCATAGAGATGTGAAGGCAAGCAATATTCTGCTGGACTCGGATCTGGTGCCAAAACTCTCTGATTTTGGGTTGGCCAAACTGTATGATGATAAGAAGACCCACATAAGTACCCGAGTTGCAGGGACCATGTAAGTATACTAAAACCTCACATAAGATTTGGTATTTCAAATGTGCTAAAACTTACAGTTGTTGATTGTTACATTGCAGTGGATATCTATCACCAGAGTACGTAATGCTTGGACATCTTACGGAGAAGACGGATGTGTTTGCCTTTGGTGTAGTGGCTCTGGAAATTGTCAGCGGAAGGCCCAACTCTTCTCCAGAATTGGATGATGACAAACAATACCTTCTAGAATGGGTATGTAATCTATTTATAATTATCTTATGTTTTTTTTGCTAACCTTTTGCTTAATTCTTCGTCTCTTTTTTTTCTTTTTTTTTTTTTTTTGGTTTGTGCAGGCATGGAGCCTACACCAAGAGCAGCGTGATGTGGAAGTGGTGGATCCGGATCTAGCAGCATTTGACGAGGAAGAAGCAAAACGTGTAATAGGAGTTGCGTTCTTGTGCACACAAACACATCATGCAATACGGCCAACTATGTCCCGAGTTGTAGGAATGTTGACTGGGAATGTAGAGGTAACCGAATCCAATGCAAAGCCAGGGTACGTCTCTGAGAGAACATTTGAGAATGCTATGAGCTTCATGAGTGGTTCAACCAGCTCCAGATGGGTATTGCCTGACACTCCAAGGAGTCCTTCCTAAGTCCCAAATCGAAGATGGACGCGACGTCAGAGACTTGAAAGCTTGCGGTTTTTATAGTTGTTTATAATTTTCACTTAATCATTAGAAAGTACTGTTAAGTACATGATTTTTTTTGTTCATGGAAACACACAATGAATTGTATCAGTGATGGATAATCTTATCCACCTATACTAGAACTCAAAAAGAAAAAATATGACGGATTTGCAGTCAATACCACCATTTCCGACCATGGGATTGGTGATTATTTCGAGATCTCTATGCTCTGCCTCTGTTGGTGGATTTAGCGCACTAAATCATTAACCAGATTAAAGGTTTAAGATTTTTGGTGGTCTACAGTTTAATATACATACTGGTAAAAACTATATAACCTGATACTCGATCAATCAATAAACATTATATCTTTATAAAAAAATTAAACATTATACATTAATAAATTTCATCTATTCCTAGTTAGGCCAATGTAAATGTCAACTACCATGACATAGTCAAATGTCAACATTGTATCATTTACACAAATTAAGAGATTTGTATATATATTTTTTTTCTTCAAAAATTTCATGGTTTAGCGTTTAATTTAGTCAAAAAGTACCATTGTATAAATGAGATTGAACTTTTGGAAACTTTGCTTGCACATAGAGATGATATATTTGATCATCAATGCATTATTAGTAGTCATATTTGATCTAGTTTTATTATAAATGTTACTAATAGCTAAATATCTTTAACCTGGAAATAATATTTTCTCTAAAATGAAAATAATTCTTCCTGGAGAATATAATTTAATTTCATCCACTCTATCTATAGACGAGGATGCTTGGGTACATATCAGTGAGTTTGAAACCTTTGAGAAACAAATAAAATCTAGGTGCTATAATTTAAAAACATGCAGATAAACATTATATTTTTTATTTTATTTACGAGACTTTCATGATCTTCATACAGTCCAATGTCTCTCACTACCAGCTTTTCTTCTCTGCAGATTTCATACCTACCGTAGATAATAAGTTGCCCCCAAAGTCCAAGAAAATAATTCGTATTATTGTAGGAGCATGAATCGAAAGTATATTGTGGATTGCTATCAGCTTATTAATCCGTAGGAAAAGAAGAAGGGCAGCTGATGAAGAAGGTAAATAGAAAATTTTAAGCTGTAGAAGTGTTATTAAAGTATAGTCACGAACAACTATAATTTCAAACTGATTTTTTTTTCACCTAAATACTCTTATGCAGTGCTACACAGTTTGGGAATAAGGCCTTACACCATTAGTTACTCAGAACTGCAACTCAAGAGAAACAAAATTGGGGAGGGAGGATTTGGACCTGTTTTCAAGGTTAGATCCTACACAGAATGTGATGAAACAACAATACACAGAACTGTCGGTTGCATCAATGCAAGGAAATGGTCAATTTGTTGCAGAGGTAATTTCGTTGGTTTTACATTCTTGTTGGTGCTTGTAGTTCTAATATGTTTTTCTTTTCTGCAAAAGATGTGAGTGTAAAGAACTTATCATATTTATCCTTTTTGTAAGTGTTTTGCCAGGGCTGCAATGCTTGCAGAAGGACTTCACCTGTAGTGGGGGAAAAGGAAAATGTAAGTCTAACAAAATAGTATCCTCATAACTGTTGTATTGGGCTTTTCAAGGCCCAAATCAACCCACTATTAGTTTGATATTGTTCGCTTTGGGCCTATTCTTTAGGCCCGTACGGTTTTGCTTATGGAACTCTTCCCAAAATGCCTCTAATTAGTGATTGACTCTCTTTATATAGTAGACAATTCTTGTCTAATTATCCGATGTGGGATGTTGGTTTACACTCCAACAATCTCCCCTCTAAACCACGGACCACGATACTAAGTCTCCTTCTCGAGAACTCTTCTTAATCGTGTCACATGGAGGGCTTCTCCACATCGATTACCAGGTCCACTTCTTTGAACCATGGCTCTGATACCATTTATTGGGTTTTTCAAGGCCCAAGTCAATTCACTATTAGTTTGATATTGTCCGTTTTGGGCCTACTTTTTAGGCCCGCATGGTTTTACTTTATGGGATTCCTTTCCAAAAGGCCTCAAACTAATTAGTGATTGATTCTCTTTATGTATTAGACACTTTTTGTCTAATCTTCTGATGTGGGACGTTGGTTTACACTCCAACAATCTCTCCTCTAAAGCACGAAACATGATACTTAGTCTTCTTCTCGAGAACTTTTTTTAATCGTGTTACATGGAGGGCTTCTCCACATCGATTACCAGGTCCACTTCTTTGAACCATGGCTCTGATACCATTTATTAGGCTTTTCAAAGCCCAAGTCAATTCACTATTAGTTTGATATTGTCCGTTTTGGGCCTACTTTTTAGGCCCGCACGGTTTTACTTTATGGGATTCCTTCCCAAAAGGTCTCAAACTAATTAGTGATTGATTCTCTTTATATATTAGACACTTATTGTCTAATCTTCCGATGTGGAACGTTGGTTTACACTCTAACATGTTGTTATCCAGAATCTTTACGTTGCAGTGAGCAAACACATGACAGTCTTAGCCTCTGTCCTATTGGAAGAAATTTTCTTAAGGATCTTCTCTTTTGACTGCTGTCTAGATTATAAATTTTACATCAACTGCGGAGGCCCAGAGATGAGGCCTGTTAGCGACAAATTATATGAGAATGAGGACATGGCTCTAGGACCATCTTCGTTTGTCGTAGCTCAAACATGGGTAGTCGGAATTTTTGCTGGAAGTAACAACAGTATATACAGAGCTACATCAGCATCAGCTTTCCCTTATATGGAGCAAGCCCTATTTAAAACAGCAATACTTTCTGAATCTTCGCTAAGGTATTATGGGTTGGGGCTACAAAGTGGAAACTATACAGTAACACTTAAGTTTGCCGAAATACAAATTTTAGGTGCACAAGTTTGGAAGGGCCGTGGAAGACGACGTAATGACATATATGTCCAGGTCTGCGCCACTTGATCTGAGTTTTCCTCAATATTTTGATAAGTTTACAGTTTCTTAAATGTGATGTCATTGTTCAATTGTTGCCTCTCAGATAAACTTAAATGTTGTTGAATTTAGTTGAGCAAAATCCTAGATATATTTTCGCTTTTAGAAAACTTTGGAGATGCCGGGTGTCAGTATCATACATTATTTTTGTGTAATTATCTTGTTCCATCTTTTGTGTCATTTTCCTTCCAGTATCAGACATTCTTTTTGTGTCATTTTCCAGGGAATACTTGTTGAAAAAGATTTTGATATGGGTAGTCCTAACTCAACTACCACAGTAGTTGAGAAAACCTATAAAGCATATATATATATATATATATGTATCAAAATATCACCTTGAAATTCATCTTTTCTGGGCTGGAAAAGGAACATGTTGTATTCCTGTTCAAGGGGCTTATGGAATATCAGTATCAGCCATCAGTGTGACACCAGTTAATTAATGGTGACCATTTTTTTCTTCTAATTTTTACTACCTCTTAATTCTAGTGAACATTGTGTTTTATATTTTAAACCAACTGTGGGTAAGGACAAGGGCAAGGAAAAGGACAGAACTAGCACTTTAGTTGGGGTCATTTCCGGAGTAGGAACTTTAAGTATCTTGGCGGGTGTTGTCATTATCATCTTAGGGAGAAGAAGAAAGCGGTACACAGATGATGAATATAGATATAACAAAGCATCTTCTGCAGCCTGCAGGTGATAAGACTTTACATCTTGATTGGTCCACCCGTTTTGCGATATGCGTGGGAGTAGCCAGAGGTCTAGTTTATCTCCACGAGGAGTCCAGGCTTCGCATAGTACACAGGGATGTCAAGGCCAGCAACATTTTGCTTGACTCTAAACTGGTTCCAAAAATTTCTGACTTTGGACTTGAAAAATTGTTGGATGACAAGAAAACGCATATGAGCACTCGAGTAGCAGGGACAATGTACGCATCGGCAAATCCTCACAACCTAGGCTAAACTTTTTCTTTTGCATCACAATTATGGTCCTTGTGGATTCATAATGCATTAACTATTCAGTGTGTGTCTCCTTGAATGGGTATGTCCTCACATCTCATAACATATGGATCTACTTTTCCTTATTGTACACAACTTCAACATGCTTGACACAGAGAGCGGAAGAAAGACTTCACAAGAAAATATGTGAAATCGGTGCATAAAAAATAATGCGACCTATAATTTGCATGGAGACCTGACCGCTTTAAATCCTCTCTGCAAATCATAGGAGGACAAGAAAACTTGTACCATTTTCTTGGCTCGTGTTTCCTCAGATATTCACTATTCAAGTGATACTCACTATTTGGTTGCAAGAGATTAAATACAGTTGGCATTTGGTTGATGACGAATGAATTACACACTCATTTATTTAGTAATGAACCTCTGGGTTGTGCCTTTTAAGAAAAGCCCATTATCCTTATTTCATCTTCTTTGCAGGCATGGAGTCTACACGAGAAAAGGCGTGAAGTTGAACTAATTGATCGTGAGCTAACTGAAGTGAACATGGAAGAAGTGAAACGCATGATAGGCATTGCTCTGTTGTGCACTCAGGAGATGTTGTGGTCAATGACATCACTTCTAAGCCAGGCCACCTAACTGACTAGATATTTGATGACACCACCACTACCTCTCTCAGCGGCTTTGACACGAAAGGGACAGGCACTTCTGATCTTTCCCAGGTACATCTCGATATCACCCACAATCAGTGTGTTTAAGTCAGTGTGAAGTCAATATCAGGGAGGGAAGATGAGAAAGAGCTAAGTTTCAACCTTTTGTGTGTGGGCAGCTGAAATGGAAGTGTGTGCGCGGGATTACCTAAAATTTGAAGTGATTGTAAATAAATATGGATTTGACTTCGAAAGAATGATCACTTTCTACTATGTAGAGCTAACGAGAACATTGCAACAGAGTTTGTGTATAAAAAATCTTTAAATGTAATCATCTTTATTTATCTAGTGATTCTGCAATAGTTTGATCGTCCTAAACCCATTAAAAGGCCACGGACGAAAGTGTCACCATTAAAACTTGTGGTCTTTAAACTTTGTTTATAACCTTACATTGAAAATGTCAAATACATTTTAACCAAAAAAACTATATAAAAAAAAAGTTGGTAAAATATATTCTTATCTTATGCAAATACGACCAGGAAGTGTTCTCTGATCAATTACATTAAATTCCTTGACTGTGTTCTCCTGGTCCCACTTTGTACATTATATTCCTTTGACCCACATGCATCATTCACATTATACGTTGCAATGCAGCCGCCATTATTGACGCCATCTCAATCCACGCGCGTGTAGTCCACGTCATTTGAAAGAACTAGGGCGCGTGATTCACACGCCCTATATTCTTGATTAGTGTGTTAGTTAGACCCATTAATCAAATTCAAATTAAGCAAAAATGTCCAAAGTCCACCATTTTTAACAAAAACTAAAACCTCCGTCGTCTCGTTTTGGTGGCTATTTCTCTCACATCGACGATGACCTGGCTACAGCGGTGTCTCAATCTGCTCCTCACCGTCTGGTTCTTGTGTTATTCCGGTCCGGTTCAAGTTGTTCGAGCCCAAAACCAAACCGGAGCAACTACTCATCTTGACGATGGTCTGTCTTCTTCTTCATCCTTAAACACTTGACAAAAGTTCAGTCGATCGGATTATAGGTCTTAAGCTAGTCTTAGGATTATAACTCATAAAACTGATGTTTAATAAATACACCATTTTTTAATCCTACGAAATTTACCGGTTAGTTTCAATTAATATGTGGTTTTTATGTAATCAAGTGTTTAGTTAAGCGTAATTAATTAGGTTAAGGGCTAATTTAAGTAATAGTAATAATAATAATAATTGACTGTTGTATAAACAGCGCGTGTTTTGAACTCAATCTTCGCGGCCTGGAAGATCCATGCGCCCTCGGGAGAATGGAACATCAGCGGCGAACTTTGCTCCGGCGCCGCCATCAATGATGCTGTTCCCATCGGCAACAAGGGCAACAATCCACTCATAAAATGCGACTGTACTTTCGACAACTCCACTGTCTGCCGCATCACTGCTCTGTAAGTCTCTTTCCCAATTTTTGCACACCAAGTGTTTGACATGTTCTCCCATTGGGACCTAGCTTTCTCATTTTTGGATGGTTTTCGCAGGAAGGTTTATGCTTTGGAAGTTGCAGGATCTATACCTCAAGAGCTCTGGACTTTAGAATACCTCACCAATCTGTATGCTTTTATAGTTTTATTATCGAAACGGGCAAACACATTCGCAAACTTCTTGAGAATGGACCTCAAAAAATCACATCTTTCTTTCAGGAACTTAGGTCAAAATGTTCTCACAGGCTCTCTGCCTCCTGCAATTGGAAATTTGACTCGAATGCAATGGATGTAAGCTTGACTTATTGCTGTGGTTGATTTTTATAACTTCACTTTATAATTCACGCTCTTTTACCAACATTTCTTGTTTCTCATGCTCAAATGTTTATCACGTAGGACTTTTGGGATAAATGCGTTATCTGGCCCTGTTCCTAAGGAAATTGGTTTGCTTTCAGATTTAAGATCACTGTAAGCTTCTTCATTGTTTATAATTGATAAAGTCTCCACACTGCTTTTGGAGGATTTTGATGGCTCCTTTATACCTTTTTATATTTTCTGCAGTGGTATTAGTTCAAATAACTTTTCTGGTACTATACCAGCTGAGATTGGGAATTGTAGAAAACTACAGAAAATGTAAGTGTGTCTGTCAGAATTACAAGTATTATGTATTCATATATTGTCGATAATTAAGATATGAATACTGAACCTTTTAAATCATTTCGTGTTCACTAACCACAAAATTCTTGGACAATTTGTTATTTTTAAGAATTTATTACATTTATTCCAGGTACATAGGAAGTTCTGGACTCAGAGGAGGAATACCATTATCATTTGCTAATCTTATGGATCTGGAAGACGCGTAAGATATATTGAATTTGCATATAAGCTTTATATTTGGGTTTCTACCGTTTGTAAGCTATTTATTACTTTACATTTAACTCTTGCCATTTGGGTGGTTTTTAATATTAATCTTGTACCAGCTGGATTACGGATCTGGAAGTTACAGGTCAGATACCCGACTTTATAGGACGTTGGACCAAACTTACTACCTTGTAAGAAATTTTCATTTTTCTGGAGTTATACTTGACTCATTACATTGCTCTAGCTTTAATCTTTTCTATGTTTTACTCTGGTTGAAAATTCTTCGCTACTTTTTAGTTTGGGGTTCAATGTTTGGTACATGCTTTACTGCAGGAGAATTCTCGGTACTGGTTTGAGTGGTCCGATACCGTCATCGTTTTCCAACTTAACTTCTTTGACAGAACTGTATGTGTTGCATTGAAGTCAGAATCATTAATGTTTACTGTTTCTCTTGCTTTTGCTTTCTCCAATTATTCATATTCTAAATGTAGGAGGCTTGGTGAGATATCCAATGGAAGCTTTTCTCTTGAGTTTATTAAAGACATGAAAAACCTAAGTATCTTGTAAGGCAGCTTCGATTCAACTCACTCCACTTCATGATCAAACTGTTGAACAGTTTTTCCTTGTTTTGTGTATTTAACATTGATGATATATGTCTCAGAGCAATAAGGAATAGTAATCTCACTGGAACAATACCGTCTAATATTGGAGAATACTCAAGTTTGCAACAAGTGTAAGTACATAAAAAATGTGTTTCTTCAAGTGAAAGTACATAGATCAATGTGTTACCATGCAATTCATGTCTGTTTTCCAGTGATTTGAGCTTCAACAAACTACGTGGACCAATCCCAGCTTCACTTTTCAACTTAAGTCGACTTACTCACTTGTAAGATGATATGTTTTCTGCATCTTTTGGGTCTTTATGAACAACAACCCGGATACTTGTGACTTATTTTCTTGTCTTCATATTAAGGTTTCTGGGAAACAACACGTTGAATGGTTCTTTGCCCACTCAAAAGAGTCAGTCTTTAAGCAATATGTGAGTAAGAAAATACTTTATAACTGGTTTATCCTAATTTTTTGGAGGATTTGGTTTGTTAATAGATCCTCCTGACATATACTATACTCTTGATGATACAGATGACTTGCCAAGATTATCAAGAAACTGTTTTGGAATATAAAACATATTCTGTAGATCCTAATTATTGTTCCTTTCTTCTTACAGAGATGTGTCTTACAATGATTTGTCCGGAAGTCTTCCTTCATGGGTCAGCTTACCAAATTTGAAACTGTAATTTTCTCAACTTATATTCGTAGTGTGTTTCATTCTCAGAAATTAGCCCTCATGTATATTCATTAGGTTGCTTCATATCAAGCATCAAACTTCTTTTTCGTAGGAAATATTTCTTATACTCATTTTGTATGTTTTTTTTGCAGCAACCTAGTTGCTAACAACTTCACATTAGAAGGTCTTGACAACAGGTCAGTTTCTTAAGAAAAATCTCTTTTGTGTTTTTTCCTGCAAAAGAATAAACGACTTATCAGCCTTTTCTTAAATCTTCATTTTCTCTTTGTTAAAAGGGTTTTATCAGGACTGAACTGTCTACAGAAGAACTTCCCCTGCAATCGAGGCAAAGGAGTCTGTAAGTGTAACAAAGAGATGTCCTCGTAATCTTTTTTCTCCATGTTCCCATGAGAAAACACATGGACAATGCTTAAGATTTTCTCAATTGACTGGTGTCTAGATTCTAAATTTTCAATCAACTGCGGAGGCCCAGAGATAAGGTCTACTGGCGGAGAACTATTTGAAAGAGAGGATGAGGATCTTGGACCAGCTTCATTTGTCGTTAGTGCTTCACAGAGATGGGCAGCCAGTAATGTTGGACTTTTTGCTGGAAGTAGCAATAATATATACATAGTTACATCACAAGCACAATTTATCAACACTTTGGACTCGGAGCTTTTTCAGTCAGCAAGACTTTCTGCATCTTCCCTAAGGTATTATGGGCTGGGGCTAGAAAATGGAGGCTACACCGTAACACTTCAGTTTGCTGAAATACAAATTCTAGGTTCTACTTCTAACACTTGGAAAGGTTTAGGAAGACGGCGGTTTGACATTTATGTCCAGGTCTGCACTACTTAATCGAGTTAGGTGCTTTACAAGGTGTAATTATGTTCATGCAAATTTGGTTCTGATGAATTCTAAGATCTAGCTCCGTCTTAACAGGGAAGACTTGTTGAAAAGGATTTTGATGTGCGCAGAACCGCTGGTGACTCTACTGTTCGAGCAGTTGAGACAAAATATAAAGCAAATGTATCAGATAATCACCTCGAAATTCATCTTTTCTGGGCTGGAAAGGGAACATGTTGTATTCCTATCCAAGGGGCTTATGGACCATTAATATCGGCCGTCAGTGCAACACCAGGTAACACAAACGGTGAATTCTTTGTTTTCCCTGATTTTCACTTTCTTCTGATGCCTAAGTGTTACATATTCCTGTTCAGATTTCACACCAACTGTTGGTAATAGGCTACCATCAAAAGGAAAGAACAGGACTGGTACTATTGTGGGTGTCACTGTTGGCATAGGAATTTTGACCATTTTTGCTTGTGTGGTTATCTTAATTATCCGAAAAAGAAGAAAGCGGTACACAGATGATGAAGGTATAAATGTACAATGAACACGAACAAGCTTTTGAGTTGACAAAAAAATTAAGCATTTGCTAGAATTTAAGCTTGAATACATCTTTTAAGTTGGTGTATTTTAAGAACTAAATTCTTTCTTGCAGAGCTACTTGGCATGGAAGTAAAGCCTTACACCTTTACTTACTCGGAACTTAAAAGTGCAACTCAAGATTTTGATCCCTCAAACAAACTTGGAGAAGGTGGATTTGGGCCTGTTTATAAGGTAAGTCCCATATCGAAATGGTGAAATATCTGTATATTCTTGGATATACTGGGGAAGAGGAGCATGTGTAGTACCTTTTAATACGTTTTGTTTTGAATGACACATTCAACAGGGAGTCCTTAACGATGGAAGAGAAGTTGCGGTGAAGCTGTTGTCGGTGGGTTCGCGGCAAGGAAAGGGGCAATTTGTGGCCGAAATTGTAGCAATTTCTGCAGTTCAACATCGCAACCTAGTAAAACTTTATGGGTGCTGCTATGAAGGAGATCATCGTTTGCTCGTATATGAATACCTTCCAAACGGAAGCCTTGATCAGGCTCTATTTGGTATTCACATAAACATGATTTATTGATCCATGCTTCTGCCAAGCGAAAAACACTCATTATGCACTTGTTATTTATTTGGATATTGCAGGGGACAAGACTTTACATCTTGATTGGTCAACCCGTTATGAAATATGTTTGGGAGTAGCCAGAGGTTTAGTTTATCTCCACGAGGAGGCAAGACTTCGCATAGTGCACAGGGATGTGAAGGCCAGCAACATTTTACTTGACTCTAAACTGGTCCCTAAAGTTTCTGATTTTGGGCTTGCAAAACTATATGATGACAAGAAAACCCATATAAGTACCCGAGTTGCAGGGACGATGTAAGAAATCCCCAAACCCTGACAACCTAGACTATACGTTTGGTTTGTTATAACAGATTTTTGTGATGTTTTTTTACCGTTGCAGTGGGTATCTTGCGCCAGAGTATGCCATGCGTGGACATCTAACAGAGAAAACGGATGTGTATGCCTTTGGTGTTGTGGTTCTTGAGCTAGTGAGTGGAAGGCCAAACTCTGATGAGAACTTGGAGGATGAACAAAGATATCTTCTTGAATGGGTACCTCCATACTTGTTATAATTAACTGTAAATGGGGGAAGTCTGAGATACTCATGAATTACAAAAGCTGATAATTCTTGTGTATTTCTTGTATACAGGCATGGAATCTACATGAGAAAAGCCGTGAAGTTGAACTTATTGATCATGAGCTGACTGAATTCAACATGGAAGAAGTGAAACGCATGATTGGCATTGCTCTATTGTGCACTCAGACATCTCATGCATTGAGACCACCAATGTCTCGAGTGGTGGCCATGCTTTCAGGAGATGTTGAGGTAAGTGATGTCACTTCTAAGCCAGTCTACCTAACTGACTGGAGATTTGACGACACCACAAGCTCCTCTATCAGCGGCTTTCAAGCCAATGACACAGGCGCTTCTGAATCCTTCTCCATGAGCTTGGTGACGCCTAGCTCCGAAATATCACCCAGAATAACTGATTCGAAGCCAATGCTTGGAGACAAGATTAATGAGGGAAGATGACAATGACCCTTCTCTGTAACTATGTTGGTTATAGAAATGTTTGTGTATACAAGGATACTACTATATACTTGTTTGATTGAAGAAACAGATTTCACTGATTCAATAATGTTATTTTAGTAGCTTTGAGTTCCACTTGATCTTCAATAATATTATAAGGTACTATTCATGTCCTCAACCAAATCGACGATGTCTCTGAAAGTGACTTTTCAGTTTTCACCAGCCATTTCTTTCCTTTGTTGTGTAATTTGTATATTCATGTTTGTTAATAAGAGTGAGTTTCATGAGCTTGAACTGGATATTACTGCTCGGAAGAATTTTTTGTAAGTCAAACAAGTTGAAGATGGTGCAAGCAATCCTTGCATTAAAAAAAGTCAATGGAGATATGGTGCAAGCAATTTAAACAACCATGTTGACTGTTGACCAATAAGATAAACTTATTAACGTCACTAGATTGCGTTCTCTGGAATGTTTTGTGGTCTCATTTTGTTTGGTTTGATGTTTATGTTCGTTAGTTGATAACGACTCGCAGCGCAGCCGTAGCCGACACAGTTGAGACAACAGGCGCACTCTTGGTCAATGCATGTAGACTATTGATATGGACATGATATCTGTATATTCTTCTGAGATATTAGGATAGAAGAGTTTATGTAATACATTTTTTTTAATAACACATTAAACAGGGAAATCTTAATGATGAAAGAGAGATCGCAGTGAAGCTTTTGTCGGCAAGGGAAGGGACAATTTGTTTGCAGAAATTGTAGCAATTTCATCAGTTTGACATCGTAACCTAGTAAAACTTTATGGGTGCTGCTTTGAAGGAGATCATCGCTTGCTTGTATTTGAATACCTTCCTAACGGAAGTCTTGATCAAGCTGATCTATTTGGTATTGCACATAAACATGATTTATTTGTCCAAGCTAAAAGCAATCATTATTCACCTGTAATTGATTTGGATATTGCAGGGGATAAGACTTTACATCTTGATTGGTCAACCCGTTATGAAATATGTCTGGGAGTAGCCAGAGGTCTAGTTTATCTCCATGAGGAGACGAGTGTTCGAATAGTACACAGGGATGTGAAGGCCAGCAACATTTTGCTTGACTCTAAACCTGTCCCAAAAGTTTCTGATTTTGGGCTTGCAAAACTATACGATGACAAGAAAACCCACATAAGTACCGGAGTTGCAGGGACGATGTAAGTAATCCTCAAACCCTGAAAACCTGTACCATACATATGGTTTGCTTATAAAAGATTTCGTGACTTTTTTTTATCAATACAGTGGGTAGGGCTGTCAATCTGGGTAATTATCCGCTAGTCCCACCCCATTTAAGCCACGGCGGGGTGGGTGTGGGTTGACAAATTTGAGTTTAAATTTTTGCGGATTGCGGGTGTGGGTAATAGATTTTTGCAGATGTGGCTTTAGCGGGTACCCGCCAGACCCGCTATTTTTTTTTATATTTTTCGTTATTTTTTTATAATTTTTTTAAATATAATATATATATTTTTAAATAATTTAAGAAAAAAAAATTGCGGATTACCCGCTAAGTGATGCGGGGTGAGTGCGGGTTATGTTTTAAATATTTGCGGGTCAGGTGGGTAAAAAATTTTTGTTAAAATTTTTTAAAAACCCGCGGCGGAACGAATTAGCGGATCGCGGGTTGACAAGCTTGAGAGGTATAACGGTGGGTATCATGCTTATGTACTGATCTGAGGAACATTATATATAACGCCTCCATACCAATTACAGTTTGATGGAGTTGTGTGACGTATGGCTACGAGTCACACAGGAAAACAGACTTAAAGCCAGTCCTTGAAGCCCAGATCAATGAGGGCAGATGAACAAGACCCGTCTCTGTAACTATGGTGGCTATAGAGATGTTTGTGTGTATGATCACTATATTCTTGTTTAAATTGGAGAAATAGATTTTAAGTTGATTCAATATTAATTTTTTAGTAGCTCTGAGTTTGATTTCATCTTGATGGGGTCGTGAAAGTTTGGGTACTATTCATGCCCCAAACCAAATCGATGCATTCTCAGAAGGTGACTCACTGTTCACTACCCACTTCTTCCCTCTGATTTAAAAAGAAAGAAAACCAAAAAAATGGTAAGAATAAAATGTATAAAAGAAAATAAAAAATAATAAAGGAATGGGGTCAACTCTCTAATAAATGTTTATCAATAAGAACCATTGTGTTGACTAATGTATGTTTGAATTCAAACCGAACAAAGAAGAAAAATTGGTTACTAAAGCTAAGTGGCAGTTGGCAAATGTGATGATTAAAGTATGTATGTGTGTTGCACTTTCAGTTCTTAGAGTCTTTTAGCTTTAAGTGGGAGTTGTTGTGGAGTAGTTGAAACAGAAGTTAGACTGATCACTACTTCTACATAAGTTATGTTTGTCTCTGCTCTTTCTACGAAAAAAGCATTTTGCTAATGGAGTAATGTTTCAACAAAATACTCTGCATATTCTCTCATTTATGTTTGCAAAAACAACATGGTATCAAAGCTTTTATTGATCTCTGGAGCCAAAAAAAACATGAATGAATCAATCAAGGCCAAGGTCAGAGACACCAAGGTCAACAGCCAAGGAAAAGAAAGCATGGTCATGGTCAGAGACACCAAGATCAAGAGTCAAAGAAAAGAAAGCATGGTCATGGTCAGAGACACCAAGATCATGAGTAAAAGAAAAAAAGAAAAGGTGAACTGTGATGTCACCAAAACAGAGAAAGAAAACTCCACAAGAGAAAAATGTCAAAGAAAAAGTGAAGCTGAAAGTCATATGTATATGGCTAGACAGGAAACCAAAAAAGAGAAAGGAGCAAATGTGTGGCTCATAGACAGTGGATGTACAAACCACATGACGCCTAATAAGGAAGTCTTCATCAGTATAGACACAAGCATAAATACTCCCGTACGAGTTGGCAATGGGGCTGTTGTCATGTCTAAAGGAAAGGGAGACATTGAAGTCACAACCAAGAAAGGGAGAAGAATAATAAAAGATGTTCTGCTGGTGCCACAACTTAAAAAAACTTACTAAGTGTGGCTCAAATGGTATCCAACGGATACTAAGTTACCTTCAAGAACAAGAGCTGCATCATCCATGACAAAGCAGGAAGAAATATTGGAGAAGTTCCTATGATCAACAAAAGCTTTCATATAAAATGGGTTTCTGGAGAAGAAAAAGCAATGGTCTGCAGAGAAGAATCTGCAGGGCTGTGGCACCAACGTCTAGGGCACATTGGGTACACCAGCCTGAAAACTACGCAGTCAGATGATCTAGTGATTGGATTACCAAATCTTAAGATGAACAAGGAGGAGACCTGTGAAAGCTGTATATTAAGCAAGCACTGTAGAAATTCTTTCCCAAAAGAATCAGAACATAGAGCATCTCAGAGATTGGAGCTCATACACAGTGATGTCTGCAGTCCCATGCAAAATGTTTCTGTAAGTGGTAGCAGATACATTTTGACTTTCATTGATGATGCATCGAGGATGGTTTGGGTGTATTTCTTAAAAGCAAAGTCTGAAGTGTTTTCAACCTTCAAAAGATTCAAAAATCTTGTTGAAAATCAGTCTGGATGCAAGATAAAAAAGCTTAGAACAGATAGATGCACTGATTACCTCTCCAGAGAATTCAACAGCTTACTTGAAGAATATGGGATTGAAAGATAACTCACAGCTGTTTATTCCCCTCAGCAAAATGGTGTGTCAGAGAGAAGAAACAGAAGTTTGGTGGAAATGGCGAGATCCATGCTAAAAGTTAAAGACTTACCTCTTAAGCTCTAGGCAGAAGCCGTCTACACAACTGCATACATACAGAACAGAACCTCAACTAGAGCACTCAAGAAAATGACACCTTATGAAGCTTGGTATAGAGTGAAACCTCAAGTAAGTCATATGAAAGTTTTTGGATGTATGTGTTATGTTCATATTCCAGATGAGAAGAGAAGAAAATGGGATGATAAGTCCAAGAGAGCAATATTTGTTGGATACAGCTCTCAAACAAAAGGTTACAGAACCTATCTCATAAAAGAAAACAAGCTTGAGATTTCAAGAGATATCATATTTGAAGAGGAAAGTAAATGGGACTGGAGCAACAACAAAGTGATAAAGCAATATGATCTAACTAATGAGGAAACCATAGTAGAAGGACCTGCAACAGAAGGTTCAGAGTCCAATGAAGATGAAGCTACAGAGAATCAGGAGCAAGCCCCAACTCAGCATAGCCCTGAAGGAGATAACAGTCTACCAAATCAAAAGACTCGGTCCTTAAGTGATATTCTCATTAATGCCCCTTATGCAAACATTGAGTATTCTGTAGCTTGTGAAGAATGTTTCTCAAGTGTAGAAGAACCTGCAATTTTTGAAGAAGCAACCAAGCACACAGAGTGGATAGAAGCTATGGAGGAAGAGATTCACATGATCGAAAAGAACTCTACTTGGGAACTTGTGGAACGTCCTCACAACAAGAATGTTGTAGGAGTAAAATGGTTGTACAGGCTGAAGACTGATGCTCATGGAAATGTTATAAGGTACAAGGCTCGTCTAGTGGCAAAGGGATTCACTCAACAGTATGGAGTTGACTATCTTGAAACTTTTGCACCAGTATCAAGGATGAAACCATCAGACTAGTCCTTGCAGTTGCAGCTCAAAGAAGATGGAAACTTTTTCAACTTGATGTCAAGTCTACATTTCTAAATGGAACTCTAGAGGAAGAGATTTATGCAGAGCAACCGCCTGGTTTTGAAGAAAGTGGGAAGCCTAACTATGTTCTTCGTCTACACAAAGGTCTATATGGCCTTAAGCAAGCCCCTAGAGCTTGGTACAGAAGGATAGATGACTTTTTTCAAAGAGAATTATTCAAAAGAAGTGATAGCGATCCCACTCTTTACACTAAAGAGGAGAATGGCAATCTGTTAGTGGTGTGTATCTACGTTGATGATCTCATAGTGACTGGTGATGATGAAGTTATGATTGAAGACTTCAAAAGAGTCATGAAGAGTGAGTTCGAGATGTCTGATCTAGGACTCCTAAATTATTTCCTGTGAATGGAGATAAAACAAAGTGAAAATGGCATTTCACTATCACAAGAGTGTTATGCTAAGAGGCTTTTAAAGAAATTTCATATGGAAGACTGTAATCCTATGTCCACTCCTCTTCTACCTCAAAGAAAGTATCATGATGAAGATGAGAGCCCTGTGGACTGCAATTTGTGTAGAAGTCTTATTGGAGGACTCATCTATCTAACAGCCACAAGACCTGACATTATGTTTGCAGCATCTTACTTGTCCAGGTACTTAAAGGAGCCAAAGTCAAAACATTTCAAGGAGGCTAAGAGAGTGCTGAGGTATATAAAAGGATCTGTTGATACATGTCTAAACTACACAGTTAAAAGCAACTCCAAACTCATAGGATACTCAGACAGCGACTGGGGAGGCTGTGCTGAAGATCTAAAGTCCACAACCGGCTACTGCTTCAGCATTGGATCTGCAATCTTTTCATGGAAAACAAGTAAGCAAGACACCATTGCTCAGTCTACTGCAGAGGCTGAGTACATGGCTCTGTGTGCAGCTACCAATCAAAGCATCTGGTTGAAACGTCTTCTAGATGAGTTGAACTTTAAAACTAGAGAAGGTATCCCTATCTACTGTGACAACCAATATGCCATTTCCATTGGAAGAAATCCAGTGCAACACAGAAGAACTAAGCATATACAAATCAAGTATCACTTTGTTCGAGAATCAGAGAAAAATGGAGAAATTAAGCTTCAGTATTGCAGAGGAGAAGATCAAGTTGCAGACATATTCACTAAAGCTTTAGGAGGACCAACTTTTGATCGGCTCCGTCACAGGCTCAGTTTGAGTTTCAAAGAGGCAAGTGGGAGTGTTGACTAATGCCTGTTTGAATTCAAACCGAACTAAGAAGAAAAATTGGTTACTAAAGCTAAGTGGAAGTTGGCAAATGTGATGATTAAAGCATGTATGTGTGTTGTACTTTCAGTTCTTAGAGTTTTTTAGTTTTAAATGGGAGTTGTTGTGGAGTAGTTGAAACAGAAGTTAGACTGATCACTACTTCTACATAAGTTATGTTTGTCTCTGCTCTTTCTACGAAAAAAGCATTTTGCTAATGGAGTAATGTTTCAACAAAATACTTTGCATATTCTCTCATTTATGTTTGCAAAAACAACACATTGACATATGAGGTTTACTGAGTTTCAGTGCCTACAAATTGCAAGTCTTCATATTCGTCTTGTTTTTGTTTGTCCGTTTGTTGACGGTGATGCCCAAGCTACGGAGGTCTGTGTTTCTGGCCCTAATCATCTGTTTCTTGTGTAGTTCCCGTTCGGTTCAATCTCAAAACCGAACCGATGTCACTATTGATATTGATAAATTTGATGAGAGTAAAAACACAAAAAGTTTAGGAGGAACTATATTAAAATCTCATAAAAATAATGTTTAGGCATATAATGATTGATATAGACATTAAGTCATTTTCCAACTTAATTTCTTTAACAGAACTGTATGTGTTGCATCGGTGTCGGAAACATTATCATTTACTGTTTCTCTTGTTTTCTTTCCTTACGGATTTATATTCTAAATGTACGAGGCTTGGTGATAAGCTCTTCTCTTGAATTTCTTAAAGACATGAAGTCTCTTAGCATCTTGTAAGGCAGCTTTGGTTCAGCTTTTACTCCAATTCATTATCAAATTAATGTATCGTTGAACAGTTTCTCCTTCTTTTGTGTATTTAACATTAATGATATATATGTTGCAGAGTACTGAGGAACAGCAATCTCGTTGGGACAATACTGTCTAATATTGGAGAGTTCTCAAGTTTGCAACAAGTGTAAAGTACATAGGTCTATGTGTTTATTCAGGTGTAAGTACATAGATTAATGTGCTACCGTGCAATTCATGTCTGTTTCCCAGTGATTTGAGCTTCAACAAACTACATGGAGCTTTGTAGCGACTGATGCCAAGATGTCACCCATAGAATCTGACTGTAAGCCAATGCTTGGATTCAAGATCAAGGAGGGAAGATGAAAATATATACTATATAATTGCTATAGCTTGTAGATATGAAAAAAAAAAAAATAGCTTGTAGATATGTTTGTATTGAAGAACAGATTTGAGTTTGATTCAATAATAATGTTTTTGTAGCTCTGAGTTCGATTTGATATTGAAGCGGTCGTGATGGGCCGGTCACTGTTCATATCCTCAACCAAATCAACGCCGTCTCTGAAGGTGACTGACTCTTCAGTAGCAACTTCTTCCATGTTGTGTAGTTCAATAGGAACTCAAAAGGAAATAATTCATTACGATAGGTTTCATGAGTGGTTCCTTCTGAGTCCCAAATGGAAAAGTGGAGGACAGACTTAAAACTTGAAATTTTATTCGCAAGTCAATCTTTATTTTTATTTTTATTTTTATTTTTAAAAGAAGACAATACAAAAATGGTGGGGACTGTTTAAGCAAGCCTTATTGATGATTACATAATTTATTTATTTTTGGCTGTGAGTGGGAAGGGAAGACAAATTCACAGCAAGTCTTCCCTCTGCTTTAAAAGCGTTGAGAAATTTATTGGCTAAAAAGGAAAACACACACAAGTGGGCTGAAGAAAACTAGAGTTTCCCCTCTCTGATAAACATTACGATCAATAGCCATTAAAAGTAATATAACTGAGTTTTCAAAGTAATAATGACACTCAGAGTGAAGCCACACTACTCAGGCCCACTCTGCCAAATGCATCTCTTCATAAACCACCATAGTTTTTTTGTTTTTGAAACCAAAGTAAAAGCTTTGTCTACTTCTCCTTTGTACGTTGACGATGATGCCCATGCTTCGGAGTTCTCTGTTTCTGTTCCTAACCATATGTTTCTTGGGCAGCTCCGGTTTGGTTCACATGGTTCAATCTCAAAACCGCACCGGTGCCACTACTGATCCCGACGAAGGTATGACGTTTGAACACTTGACTAAAGGCTTTTTCTTTTTTTGGTTAATGAACATTTTACCAAAGTTCAATCACCAATAATAATCGATTGGATGTGTGTTTTGTACTGTTTATTTGAAAATAAGTGTGATATAGGCATACTAATCTCGTATTCTCAAAATGTACCAAATCAATTTTAGCTAATTATTTCAGTATGAGTTTAAATTTTTTGGTCGCCATTAAGATTAAACTTTAAACTAATATCCGTTTGTTTAGTTAACCGTAAGAGTTAGATTAAGGGCTAATACTAATTTAATTGACCGTTCCGTTGTGTATCAATAGCGCGTGCTGTGAACTCTATCTTCGCGGCTTGGAGGATCCAGGCGCCAAATGATTGGAACATCAGCGGCGAACTTTGCTCCGGCGCCGCCATCAACGAGGCTATCACCATCGACACCCAGGCCAACAACCCACTCATCAAATGCACCTGTACTTTCGAAAACTCCACAATTTGCCGCATCACTGCTTTGTAAGCCTCTTTTCTGCACCCCAAGTGTTCGACGTATTCTCCAACTGGATGCTCAAATCTCATTTTGGAAATTTTTACAGCAAGGTTTATGCGATAGATGTTAGAGGACCTATACCTCAAGAGCTATGGACTTTGAAATACCTTACCAATCTGTATGGATACAACCCACCCACTTACCCTATTTCCTTTTTTTAATCATCAAAGTATCTTGAGACTCTAATGTATCAAAATCACATCTTTCTTTTAGGAACTTGGCTCAAAATTATCTGACAGGCTCATTGTCTCCTGCAATTGGAAATTTGACTCTAATGCAATGGCTGTAATGAATTCTTTCTTCTTCTTTTTTTTCGTGATTTTTCTACACTTTTAAATTTACAGTTTCTTGTCTCTCACACTCAAATATTTATCACGTAGGACTTTTGGGATCAATGCGTTGTCTGGCCCTGTTCCCAAGGAAATTGGTTTGCTTACAGATTTGAGATCACTGTAAGCTTAGGATTTTTATTGATTGTCTAAATATGATAATGTCTTCATTCTACTTTTGGAGGATGTTGATGGTTCCTTTTTACCTTTATTTATTTTCGGCAGTGGAATTAGTTCAAATAACTTTTCCGGTTCTATACCAGCTGAGATTGGGAATTGTATAAAACTACAGCAAATGTAAATGCCTCTGTACAATTTATTTAGTTCCTGTTTATAATTTAGATTTGAAAAATTAACTTCGAAATCATTTTTGGGATCTTACATCTCTACCACAAATCTCTTCCTCACTTAATTATTTTTAAAGAATTTCTTACATCTGTTGCAGTTACATAGATAGTTCTGGACTCAGCGGGGGAATACCTTCATCATTTGCTAATCTTGTGGAGCTGGAAGTCGCGTAAGATTTTATTGAATTTAATAGAAGCTTTATCATTAGATTATAGTTGCAGCTAAACTTTGTTATCTATTTATTAATTTACATTTAAAATTTTTGCCTTGGGGTGACTTTTTCCTTAATGTTGTACCAGTTGGATTATGGACATGGAACTTACAGGTCGGATACCAGACTTCATAGGAAGTTTGACCAAACTTACTACCTTGTAAGGAATTATTTCTACAATTAGTAGAAAGTTCTTCTTTTTATTTAAATGTAGGGATTCAACGATTGGTTCATGTTTTACTGTAGGAGAATTGTCGGAACTGGTTTGAGTGGTCCAATACCATCTTCATTTTCCAACTTAACTTCTTTGACAGAACTGTATGTGTTGCATCGGAGGCAGAATCATTATCATTTACTGTTTCTCTTGCTTTCTCTTTCTTTACGTATTTACTTCTAAATGTAGGAGGCTTGGTGATATATCCAATGGAAGCTCTTCTCTTGAATTCATCAAAGACATGAATTCTCTAAGCACATTGTAAGCCAGCTTCCATTCAACTATTACTCCAATTCATGATAAGACTAACGTCCTGTTGAACTGTTTCTCTCTCCTCCGTGTATTTAACATTAATGATATATGTCGCAGAGTATTGAGGAACAGCAATCTCACTGGAACAATACCATCTAATATTGGAGAATACTCAAGTTTGCAACAAGTGTAAGTACATAGGTCAATGTGTTTCTTCAGGTGTAAGTACATAGATCAACATGTTACCGTGAAATTCTTGTCTGTTTTCCAGTGATTTGAGCTTCAACAAACTACATGGACCAATTCCAGCTTCACTATTCAACTTAAGTCAACTTACTCACTTGTAAGACGATATGTTTTTTGCAACTTTTGGGTCTTTGTGTACAACTACCGGATAAGTGTGAAAAAATTGGTTGTCTTCATGTTAAGGTTTCTGGGCAACAACACGTTGAATGGTTCCTTGCCAACTCAAAAGAGTCAGTCTCTGAGAATTATGTGAGTAACAAAATCCTTTATAATAGTTTCATCTTTAAAAGCCACAACGTAGCCCCTAATTTTTTGGACGGTTTGTTAATCATAATATAGACTCAAGTTTCATACACCTTTTACTATTAAAATTGAATAAGGGGCTCTTTGTTACACGGAAGAGCAAAGATTATCAGAAAACTATTTTGGAATATATTATATGTTCTGTAGATACTGATTATGGTTCTTTTATACTTACAGAGATGTGTCGTATAATGATTTTTCTGGAAGTCTTCCTGCATGGGTCAGCTTGCAAAACATGTCACTGTAAGTAAACAACACAGTGTTATTCATTCTCAGAAAATTATCCTTATTTATAACCACCATGAAGTTTCCTATTTGTAATAAGTATTAGTCATAGTCATATGTAAGGAAGTAGTTAACAAAACTGTATGTTATTTGTGTAGCAACCTAGTCGCCAACAACTTCACATTGGAAGGTCTTAATAGCGGGTGATTCTCTTAAATATGTTCTTGTTGATGCAAGTATAAACGACTTATCATTTCTTTCTTAAATATATTTTTCTTTTTGTTAAAAGTGTTTTGACAGGACTGAACTGCCTGCAGAAGAACTTCCCCTGCAATCGAGGCAAAGGAATCTGTAAGTGTAACAAATAGATGTTCTCCATGTTGAATGAGTAAACACATGGACAGTGCTTGAATGTTGGGAAAAATATTGTTTTACGACTTTCACTATTGACTTGTGTCTAGATTTTAACTTTGCGGTCAACTCTGGAGGCCCAGAGATAAGGTCTGATGGCGGAGCAGTATTTGAGAAGGAGGACATGGATCTAGGACCAGCTTCTTTTTTTGTGAGTGCTGCACAGAGATGGGCAGCCAGTAGTGTTGGAAATTTTGCCGGAAGTAGCAAGAATATATACATAGCTACTTCACTATCACAATTTACCAACACTTCGAACTCGGAGCTTTTTCAGTCAGCAAGACTTTCTGCATCTTCCCTAAGGTATTATGGCTTGGGGCTAGAAAATGGAGGCTACACCGTAACACTTCAGTTCGCTGAAATACAAATTCTAGGTTCTAACAGTTGGAGAAGTACTGGAAGGCGGCGTTTTGACATTTATGTCCAGGTATGCCCTACTTAATTGAGCTTTCTGCTTTACAAGTTAAATTGTTGGTTCTGATGAATTTCTAAGATGTAGCTCTGTTTTTACAGGGAAGACTTGTTGAAAAAGATTTTGATATACGCAGAACATCTGGTGACTCTGCTCGTCGAGCAGTGCAGAGAGAATACAAGGCAAATGTATCAGAAAATCACCTCGAAATTCATCTATTCTGGGCTGGAAAGGGAACATGTTGTATTCCTATCCAAGGGGCTTATGGGCCATTAATCTCGGCTGTCAGTGCAACACCAGGTAACACCAATATTGAAGTCCCTTTTTCCCCTGATTTTCACTTTCTAGTTTCTCCTGATGCCAAAGTGTTACATACTCCTGTTCAGATTTCCCACCAACTGTGGGTAATGTTCCACCATCAAAAGGAAAGAACAGGACTGGTACTATTGTGAGTGTCGTTGTCGGCATAGGACTTTTGATCATCTTTGCGGGTGTGGTTATACTCATCA
Organism: Nasturtium officinale; assembly: GCA_963854855.1. NCBI lineage: Eukaryota > Viridiplantae > Streptophyta > Magnoliopsida > Brassicales > Brassicaceae > Nasturtium > Nasturtium officinale. Next base: position 16,730,967 of record OY978501.1, on the reverse strand, counting down.
TCCAAAAAAGAAGAAAGCGGTACACAGATGATGAAGGTATATATGTAAAATGTATACAAACAAGCCTTTGAGCTGAAAATTAAAAATTAAGCATTTGCTAAAATTTAATCTTAAATATCATCTTTGGAGTTGGTTTGTTTTAAGAACTGAATTCTTTCTCGCAGAGCTACTTGGTATGGACGTAAAGCCTTACACCTTTACTTATTCGGAACTTAAAAGTGCAACTCAAGATTTCAATCCCTCCAACAAGCTTGGAGAGGGAGGATTTGGGCCGGTTTATAAGGTAAGTCCCAAGGATGAAATATCTGCATATTCTTATGGGATACTTGAGAAGAAGATAATATCAATATGTAATACCTTTTAATACGTATGTTTTTAATAACACTTTCAACAGGGAAACCTTAGTGATGGAAGAGAGGTCGCTGTGAAGCGGTTGTCAGTTGGATCACGGCAAGGGAAGGGACAATTTGTTGCAGAAATTGTAGCAATTTCTTCAGTTCTACATCGCAACCTAGTCAAACTTTATGGGTGCTGTTTTGAAGGAGATCATCGCTTGCTCGTATACGAGTATCTCCCTAATGGAAGTCTCGATAAGGCACTCTTTGGTAATGAACAGAAACATGAGTTATCTATCTCTGTTTCTGCCAAGTTAAAGTAGTCAGTATACCCTTGGTTTGGATGTTGCAGGGGATAAGACTTTACATCTGGATTGGTCAACCCGTTATGAGATATGTGTGGGGGTAGCCAGAGGTCTAGTTTATCTCCATGACGAGGCGAGTGTTCGCATAGTACACAGGGATGTGAAGGCCAACAACATTTTACTTGACTCTGAACTGGTCCCAAAAGTTGCTGATTTTGGGCTTGCAAAATTGTACGATGACAAGAATACCCACATGAGTACCGGAGTGGCAGGGACGTAGTAAGCTATCTACAGGCTCTGACCTTTGGTTTGGAACACAATTATGGATTTATAACACATGTTAGTTGTATCAATGCAGTGGGTATCTTGCGCCTGAGTACGCAATGCGTGGACATCTAACGGAAAAAACGGATGTGTTCGCCTTTGGTGTTGTGACTCTTGAGCTAGTGAGTGGAAGGAAAAACTGTGATGATAACTTGGAGGTGGAAAAGAAGTATCTTCTTGAATGGGTATGTCTGTACTTGTCTTATGGGGGAAGTTGGAGATGGTCTTGAATGGCAAAATCCGATAAACCATCCAAACAGCTGATATTGATTGTGTATTTCTTGTATACAGGCATGGAATCTACACGAGAAAAGCCGTGACATTGAACTAATTGATAATAAGCTAAGTGAATACGACATGGAAGAAGTGAAGCGCATGATAGGCATTGCTCTGCTGTGCACTCAGTCATCTCATGCCTTGAGACCACCAATGTCACGAGTGGTGGCCATGTTGTTAGGAGATATTGAGGTCAATGATGCCACCTCTAAACCATATCTAACCGACTATACATTTGATGACACTGACACCACAAGCTCCTCTCTCAGCAGCTTTCAACCCAAAGACTCAAGCTTCTCCACGAGCTTTGTAGCAACTGGTTCCAATATGTCACCCATAGACAACGACTGTAAGGCAATGCTTCGATTAAAAATCAAAGACAGAAGATGAAAATTATATCCTCTATAATAGCCTATTGTGATGTTTGTTTCATTTTTTTGTGTGTGTATTTGGAAGATGACAATTTCCTTCTTTCTTTGTATTGGAGAAACGTGCTACCTACTGTATTTCACTTTGATACAAATACAATAATGATGATATCTTAAATAAACATTTTCTCTGAGTTGGACTTAATATTTGTAAGCTGGTTTTTTTAAATATCAACTTCGAGATTGTTAAATGGGCCTGGCCCATTAAGTCCATCAAGAAATCGGTATTAAACCCTGAAAACCCTAATTCGGTTGCAAGTCTGTATATCTTCTTCGGTGATTAGGTTTTAGGGTTTTAGTTTCTTCTCCTCCGAAATGGCTATGTATCTTCTCTACGAATCTTCTTCTGGCTATGGCCTCTTTGAAGTACACGGACTAGATGAGATCGGACTCAACACAGAGGCCGTTCGGAGCTCCGTCTCCGACCTTAGCCGCTTCGGCCGTGTTGTTCAGCTCACAGCGTTTCATCCTTACGGCTCAGCGCTCGATGCCCTTAACCAAATCAACGCCGTCTCTGAAGGTTACTCTTCATTAGCCATTTGTTTCGTATATTCATCTGTTGTGTTGTATATATTAATAGACACTGCTTGTTGTTACATTTCTACCTGAGTAGAGACTTTCTCGTAGTTCATATAATGTAGAAAGCGCTACAATTTATGGTTGATTCTTGTTTTTTGTGTTCGGATTTGGTTTGATTATATCATTGATCTTTGAATATTGGTAGGTGTTATGACTGATGAGCTTAGAAGTTTTCTGGAGTTGAATCTTCCTAAAGTCAAGGAGGGAAAGAAACCCAAGTTCAGCTTAGGAATGGCTGAGCCTAAACTTGGTTCACATATCTGTGAAGTCACTAAAATCCCATGTCAGAGTAATGAGTTCGTTCTTGAGCTTCTCAGAGGTGTACGCCAGCATTTTGATAGGTTCATCAAGGACCTTAAGGTCTGCTCTTCTTCTTTTTATTTAAGTGTTCTTGTGTTTTTTAACTACGTCTTCTCATAATCGTTTTCTATCAATGTAGCCTGGTGATCTGGAAAAATCTCAACTTGGATTAGCACACAGTTACAGCAGAGCAAAGGTCAAGTTCAATGTCAACCGAGTGGACAACATGGTTATTCAAGCTATTTTTCTGCTGGACACACTTGATAAGGATATTAATTCCTTTGCCATGAGAGTCAGGTTTGTTTTCCCTTTCAGATTATGTGTTGCCTATTAGCTTGAGAAAAAGTCTGTAGCTCCACTGTTTGTAATGTTTTTACAGGGAGTGGTATTCGTGGCATTTCCCTGAACTAGTGAAGATAGTTAATGACAATTACCTTTATGCCCGTGTCTCAAAGATGATTGATGACAAGTCAAAGTTGACTGAAGACCACGTTCCAATGCTTACTGAAGTCTTAGGTGATGAAGATAAAGCCAAGGAGGTCGTTGAAGCTGGAAAAGCGTCCATGGGTATATTTCTCCAGCTGTGATTATTGGTAGCTAAAAATTAATTGAGTGTTTCTAATCTATCTTGTTCTGATACACTATTTTTGTTCCCTCTTAACAGGCCAGGATTTATCACCGGTTGATTTGATCAATGTACAAACCTTTGCTCAGAGAGTTATGGACCTTGCTGACTACAGGAAGAAGCTCTATGATTATCTTGTCGCTAAGATGAGCGACATTGCCCCTAATCTGGCAGCTTTGATTGGAGACATGGTTGGTGCCCGTTTGATTTCACATGCTGGAAGTCTGACTAATCTTGCTAAATGCCCATCTTCCACCCTCCAGATTCTTGGAGCCGAGAAGGCACTTTTCAGGTGTAATATCTGGCCCATTCTTATTTTTAATTTTCACAAGTTTCTTTTATTACTGTGTGTGACATGAACTGCTGGGGTGTATCAGGGCGCTTAAAACACGTGGAAATACACCCAAGTATGGTTTGATTTTCCATTCATCATTCATTGGACGCGCATCTGCTAAGAACAAGGGCCGTATTGCTCGTTACCTTGCAAACAAGTGCTCTATAGCATCCCGGATTGATTGTTTTGCTGGTAAAAACCTGAAACGCCATGTAGAAAAGCTGTGGGTTATGAGATTTATTGTAGTGTTTAAATTATCTGCCCTGATGACCTATGCAGATGGTGCAACTACTGCCTTTGGTGAGAAGCTTCGCGAACAAGTTGAGGAAAGGCTAGAATTTTATGACAAAGGTGTTGCCCCACGCAAGAATGTGGATGTAATGAAGGAGGTGATAGAAAATCTGCAAAAGAAAGGTAGTTCTTATAGTTTTTTTTTCTTGCATACGAAGTCCTCTTAACTGTAGTGGAATCATTGTTTAATCTGTGCCTTGTATAGATGAGGAAGGGAAAGAGCCAATGGAGGTCTCAGTGAAGAAAAGCAAGAAGAAGAAGTCAAAGAATGAAGAAGAAGAAGAGGTGGCAATGGATGAGGACAAGTCAGAGAAAAAGAAGAAGAAAGAGAAGAGGAAGATGGACACAGCAGAGGAGAATGAGAAATCAGAGAAAAAGAAGAAAAAGAAAAGTAAAGCTGGAGGAGACGAAGAGACTGATGATGGTCACAGCAAGAAGAAGAAGAAGAAGAAGAAGGAGAAGTCTAACGATGAATAGGGATGCAACATAACAAACCCTGTATTGTATTTTTTGAGCTTTGTCGTCGTAATTTCGTTCGAATTATCTGTGTTTTGGTCTGAAAACGTTGCAACTTAATTTTGGTAACGTCGTAAGTTTATTATCCATCATTTTAGGCTTGACAGTTATTTGTTAGTGGGACTTGTGAGGTTCTTGTTTTTTTTTTAATTTCTAATTTGAAAGATTTATTCTTGCATTTCAAAATGTGCCTGTTTATTTTAAAATAATCTTCTGTTATAAACTAGAACTAATTTACCTTCTGTCACATGAAACTTACATTAGAAAAAAATGTTGTATGTGCCTGTTGGGGAATCATACAAAAGTACATAAATTGGTTGTTAGCTCTGTTTCTGCCTAAGAAAAACATATATGATGTTATAGTAAAACGATTGTTAATTTAAAATATAAGTATGCATAATTTATTTGTAGAAGTTGGAGAAAGAAGATTTTGGATAGTAATAAAATACTTAAATACTAATATATGATGATGTAATTTTTAGAGAGAGCACTGAGACTATAGTCTTCATCCGCTAAATTGGGCCAGAGTCCAGACCATAGATGTGTATAAATGTATGGATGAGAAGGAATAATGTATGCATAGGTATATAGAGTATGAATGATGTATATGGTATGAATGATGTATGTCTAAGTATGATGTGCGTGTAGGGTATATATGAATGAGAATAATGTATGCATGTTTTTTTTTTAAAGATATAGAATATACGGTTAATGTTAATGTATGTTTGTTTTTACTTTAAGATCTGTCGTCAAGCATGTTTCTTTCATCTGGATATATTAACTTGTGTCGTCAAGCATGTTTCTTGCATCTCAAGAATGTTTTTTTTGCAAAACATTATATTTTTTCCACAATACTTGTATAATTTTATAAAAACATGGTCGTCTGTACTTATATGCTTAAAGTAAATCTACTTTTAATTATGAAAATCACTAAAAGAATATACAGTAAAACCTCTATAAATTAATAATGTTGAGATTTGATATTTTATTAATTTATGGTAATATTAATTTATCTATAAACTAATATTTATTAATTTATAAAAAAATAATATTATAGAAAATTAATTTTAATTTTTATCATTTAAATTCTAGATTAATATTAGATAGTTTGATTTTACCTTAACATTAAAAAAAATTGAAGATAAATAACAAACACTATATATGAATTCACTTATGTAAATGATATACAAAAATTCATACATATATAAATTTAAAATTGATCAAAATAAAAATGTTACATATTCATAAGGTGAAAACTTATAGAAATTTTTGAATATTAGAATAATAAAGTTATAAACTTATAGAATTACTATAATACGATTACTTAAAAACAAAACACAACAAATTATTGATTCAACAAACCTTTAATATATATAGTAGATAGTAGTAGATAAGTTCTTGGTTTAATGGTGGGTAATGATTAAGTAATTAATAAAGACTGTGAAAGTTTAGTTAAAAATGATAATGCATAAATTACAAATAAGAAAAAGGAACAGATGTAATCATCTTTTAAATATCAAAATGAATTGAGGCCATATAGTTAGGTATGGGAACCTGATCAAATCTGCTATTTACCCAAAATGGAGTAAAGGTAAAGAAGGTAGCTTGCTTACTTACTCATGGAACTACTAACAGCTAGAGGGGCAATATAGGATAAGGAAGACGTTCAGCTTGCATTTGAATGGTTAGTAGAGAACAGGTAAAATTGAATAGAGGTTGATGATGTAACTCGTGTATGTAATAATAGAGCTGAGAGCTAACTCAACACCAATCACAATCCCATTAGTTTAAATAAGCTATATACTCCCGTCAAAAAATTATATAATCAATCATAGGCGAAAAAAATAAAAATAACTTAGCATAATAATGATAATTATGATCAAGTTTTTGCTGTTAACAATAGTGGTGATGTCTCCAATATCGATTAGTGCCGACAAGGACTTGATGATAAACGAATGCCATAACGCAAAAGTCCCGACCATATGCATGCAATGTCTCGAATCAGACCCAACCTCCATTAGTGCCAACGCTGTTGGCATCGCAGGCATCGTTATAAAGTGCCTAGACTCTAGCCTCCAAATAATCACAAAGTAAGTTTTCACTTCTATTAAACCATATATTATATACTAAGCAATATATAATACTAATATTCTCTAGCTAATATATCAAGTTTTGAAATGTTTTAGAAACGTAACGGGTCTATTATCGTCAAAGAAAAACAAAAGTAAAATGAAAACAGTTCTGGAGGATTGCAAAAAGGAGTTGTCGACGGAGGCAACTACAAAACTGTCGGAAGCCAAAACGCGTTTGAAAACCGGCGATTACAACAAAGCAGGACAATCGATAAACCTTGCACTTGTCGTTCCTCTGAGCTGTCGCGCCAATCTCGACTTAGTCATGGTCACACCCGTTGAATTAGTTAGTCAAATCAATATATATGGCCAACTCTCTGATGCTGCTATGAGAATCATTGATCGCTTCTAACTCGATCGATCAGCTTCTATTTTCTCTGTGTGTAACTAAAAAAATATCGATGCTCACCTCCAAGTTAAATAAATTGTTTCCTCTGGTTCTCTTAAATAAATTGTTATAAACGATCAACATCAACGACTGGTCGAAAGGATGTGATGATAAGGGAATGCCGCAATGCACCAGTCCGGACATTGCATGAATCGTCATACACTCTCTCCACTCTCAATTATCACAAAGCAAGTTTTCACTTATAATTGAAATGTAAAAAAAATGTTCTCTAACTAATATATATTATATATATCAAAGTTATAATTTATAAATTTCAGCATATAATTTATATATATGCAATCATCAAATATATTATTACCAAGTAGAATATATATAAAGTTTTAATAGGTATGCCTGTATCTAATCAAACAAATCATAGTAGTTGTACTTAAGAAATCAATGCATTAATATGATATTAGATGACTATCTGTGCTATGCACTGAACAGTTAGATATTATGTATTTATCTTAATTTGTTGGGGACTATTTGTATGTTTATATTGTAAATAGATTTTACTACACAACTAGTAGAGATATAATCTATGCGTTTTAAAATAGTGTAATGAATGAAATGGTACCGTCATTCTAAGATTTAATCAAATTTAACTTTGCGAGATTTTGATGATGCGATCATATATATAGTATATGTTTAAGAGTTTGAACTTTTTTTTTAACTCAATAAAAACCATCAATCTTTTTATGTAAAGTACTGTAGATGTCATTGATTAGAGAGTAATACGTGCCAAACCTATATTTCACCGTATTATGATCATATGTTAATCTATGTTATCATAACATTTTTCGTCAAACAGGTTTGTTTTAGCTGGATATATTACTTTCGTTTTAATAAATTTATTTTTGCAAAAGTTATATCTTTCTTACAATGCTTATATAAAAAGTTTAAATTTGGAGGACACATGGTCGTTTGTAATTTGTATGCTTTAAAATAGATCTCTTTTTAATTATAAAATCTCTAAAACAAATATGCAAAGTTAGAAAAATCAAAGTAACGGAAAATATATTCAAAATGGATTGTGCTTGTATCTTTTACTCTTAAACATTTGAATGACTTAGAAAAATGATAGATTTAAAAATACATATAACTTAATGGCAAGAGATAAATTAAATGTTTCTTTCTAATAAAACAAAATCTACCTTTAATATATAGTAGATTAGTTCTTGGTGTAATGGTGGGTAATGGTAAAGTAAATACAATTTATTACAATTGTAAAAATTTAGCTAAAAATAATGCACAAATTACAACAATAAAATAAAAGAAGAAGGTAAAACTGACGTGTGGGATCATCTTTTATATATCTAAATGAATTCAGGCCATAAAATTCGGCAAGGAAATCTGAATTAATTCGTGTATGTAACAATAGAGCTACCTCCTTGTGAAGCACAGATAACTCGTGACCAATCTCAATCCCATATTATTAGTTTAAATAAGCCATTTACACCGTCAAAGAAATAACATTTAATCAATCATAAGAAAAGAAGAAAAAAAAACTACATAGCAAGATTAATGATGATGATGTTGATCAAGTTTCTGCTGTTAACATTTCTGGTGATGCATCCAATATCGATTTGCGCCGATAAGGACTTGATGATAAAAGAATGCCACAACGCACAAGTCCCGATCATATGCATGCAATGTCTCGAATCTGACCCAACCTCCGTTAGTGCCAACCCTGTTGGCATCGCAGGCATCGTCATAAACTGTCTCGATTCTCGTCTCCAAATCATCACCAAGCAAGTTTTCACTTCTAATAAACCATATGTTATATTAATTATTAAGCAATATATTATATTTGTATTATATATGTAACTAATATATCAAGGTCTGAAATGTTGTAGCAACATAACGGCTCTATTATCGTCAAAGGAAGATAAAGGTGACGTGAAAACAGCTTTGGAGGCTTGCAAAAAGGACTTGTCGACAGGGGCAACTACAAAACTGTCGGAAGCAAAAACAGGTTTGAAAACTGGCGATTACGACAAAGCCTGCCTATCGATAAAGCTTGCGCTTGGTTTTCCTCTGAGCTGTCGTGACAAGCTCAAATATGTCAAACTCAAATCTATTGAACTATTTAACCATATCAATACATATGGCCAACTCTCGGATGCTGCTTTGAGGATCATTGATCGCTTATAACTCGATCAGCTTTTATTTTCTCTATATGTAACTCAATATCGATATTATCCCCAAGTTTAATAAATTATTTCGTCTGGCTCTTTTCATGAGATGTTCAGATTTCGTTAAGCTCTTCTTGGCTTCAAACGAGGGTTTAATTTGTTCTTTAACTAAAATTGAGGGTTGTAAAATAAGAAAAAACTAGCCAAAGGGGGTTAAAACATAAAGGTTGTAAAAGACGAGGGTTTCATGGTAACTATATATATGTGCGTTTCTGTCTCTCTCTCTCTCTTAACAAGAAGAAGAAGCCGACAAATACAAATAAAAAGTGCGAAAGCTTCCAATAAAAAAGAGCCACGTAGCTTTTTAAGTCAGACGAAGATCCCGAGGGCCCTTGCGATCAGCTATGTCTCAAAGCGGCGGTGACTTGAGCCTTTCCGACGAGATTCTGGCTGTTATTCCCACCGATCCTTATGATCAACTCGATCTCGCCAGGAAGATCACTTCCATGGCCATCGCTTCAAGGGTTTCAAATCTGGAGTCTCAAGTCTCCGGCTTGACACAGAAGATTCTTGAGAAAGATCGGCTTGTTCATGAACTTCAAGGCAGAGTCTCCTCTTTGGAAAGACTTTACCAGGAATCTGACTTGACTTTGAAGAATGTTGTCGATGAAAATGTAAGAATATCTCTCAATTTTTCTTTATTTGGTTTGACTTGGGATCCCAGTGTGTCTTTCACTCAATCTTTGAATGAATTTTGGATTGAAGATGAAACTAACTCAAGAGCGAGATTCACTGGCGATCACTGCGAAGAAACTCAGTCGTGATTTTGCAAAGGTTCGTATTAGATTCTTGTTGAAATTTATTCTTTTGATATCATCATGCTGAAGCTCCTAGTGTTGTTTTCCTTGTAGCTGGAAGCATTCAAGAGACAATTGATGCAGTCATTGAATGATGAGACTCCATCTGTATGCTCTCATCATCACTTCTTCTTTTCATTTTATATATGAATGAAACCAAGTTATCATCTTCGTCTGTTTTACAGCAAACTGAGACAGCTGATGTCAGAATGATTCCTCGAGACAAAGGTGCTGTAACATCTCAACTTCTTTTTGCTGTTTTTGTGTTATCTATTGTTCTGATGTTATTTACTCTCTACACGTTGTAGATGAGAATTCAAATGGCTTATTGTCACACAGTTCCTACTCAAACAATGAAGGTAATGATGCAACAATTGAGTATTTGGCAACAAAAGAACAAAACATTAGGCCAGAATATTCTTGATGTTTACAAATAATGAAGAACAAAACCCCTTTTCAATGTCTAGTCTTGATGTATGTGTAATGCTTAAACAAACAGGTTTAAGTGAAGCTAGGCAAAGAATGTCATTGACTCCGCAGTTGTCTCCAGGATTTACACCAAGCAGAACACCAAAGACCTTATCTACTGGTGGGTCTCCGAGAAGCTACTCTGCTACTTCCTCGCCAAAACTAATCTCTGGTGCTGCATCTCCAACATCTTCACATTATGATATACGTATCTGGTCTTCATCAAGCCAAAAATCTTCAGTACCAAACTCTCCTCCTCGCTCACATTCTACTTCAGGTTTACAACTTGACCATTGCTAAAATGTACCATTTCTTCTCATCCTCTCAAATCACATGTTCACCATCTCTTATACAGCTCGACGTCCGCGGATGGATGGGAAAGAGTTCTTTAGACAAGCCAGGTATGTAATATAAATGCTAAAATTTCTAGAGTCAGCAACTAGTACTGGGAATGAGTGCTAGATACTTAGATAGACAAGCAATTTAAATTTGCAGGAGCCGTTTGTCTTACGAACAGTTCAGTGCATTTCTGGCCACCGTCAAGGAACTAAACGCTCGAAAGCAGAGCCGAGAGGTAAGAAAACCTTGAGCTCAACCACAACTCTTAAACTCTGGTTTGTTGCAGAAATGTTTGAATCCTGAAATGATTTCATCTCATCTTCATGGCCAGGAAACGTTAGGGATAGCAGAGGAAATATTTGGAAAGGAAAACAATGATCTTTATATATCCTTTAAGGGACTTCTCACAAGCGGCCGTTGAAAGACAACACCCACTTCTTCTTTTTCTTTTTTACTTGCATGACTGATTTCAAATTTTATCTCTATAAAACCTCACCATTAAAGAAATTAGGGAGTTTTTTTTTTTAATTCTTGGAAGTCCCAGTTGTTTTACTAAGACGAAACGAGTTTATATCTTTAGAAAGTGCAAACAAAGATGGAATAATGTATCATCCATCGTTTCTTTAGTTGAACAGATGAGATAGAAGATATGAAAATGTAATAATAAGGTCTCGGTCTACGATAAAGACCAAATAATATGCTTTCTATTTACTATAATAAGGACGAAATTTGAGCAGCTTAACAACAATACACAAAAGCAATGGCTCTGATTTGCTTTGCTTGTAACACAAAAGCAATTTGCTCTGAATCATGGGCTTTATGAAGAAGATTGATTTGTTTGTAATAAAAAAAAAAGGTCAAACAAAACTCTATTATTGGGCCGAGACTTATCGACTAACAGAGGCCCACAAAAAGAGCGAAAACCCTAAATAAGAAAACGCATATACTCATAGCATCTCGTTGGCTACTATATATTCAGGTTTCGGCTGCACCAACGCCTCCTTGCACCTCTTTTTCTCTCTTTGCTCTCTTCCACTCATCTTTCTCTAAGGTTAGTCCCTCATCGCTAGTTTCTTCTTCGTTTTTTCACTCAATTGTGTTTACCGTTTCGATCGTTGATGTTTGCTTGAAACCGTTTTGCATATGTTTAGCTTTTGTGTTCTGTTTTAATGTTTAGATCGATTGAAGTCTTGCTCTTGATCTATCTTTTATTCTGTTTCTTTCTTACATCAAAGTCGGATGTTTGTTGTTTTATTGATTTACTGTCGTTTTCCGATCTGGTTTGAATAGATCATTTACCATGAATACTCTGAATAGATCAAAAGCTTTTCAAATCTGTTTTGTTTGCAATCTATACTTTTTTTTTATTGTGCTAGTTAGTAGTCGTACGAATTTCATGACTTTTTTTTTGTCTTGATTACTACTTCACTTGTTTACGTATTCATGTTTCTGTGTTTTGTTGCAATCATTATATTTTGTTATTAGATAGAACCAGATATAGATACTTTTTAATTTCGCTTTTTTGGTATAATAATGATTATGTATCAGGTTATACAATTGCTAACACTTGTTTCTTTCATTGCAGAGATTTTGTAGGTGAGAATTAAAAGCTAGACAAAATGGTAAGCCTTTTGTTTTTTTCTTACCAATGTTATTATTTATACTTAGTTATGTTGTCTTATGATTGAAACTTAACACATTTATTTGTACTTACAGGTTAAGTTTACAGCAGATGAGCTCCGTAGGATTATGGACTATAAACACAACATCCGTAATATGTCCGTTATTGCCCATGTCGACCACGGTATTGTCTCCAGCTCTATCTTTTTTTATTTTATTTTAATTCTGCTCTCTTTTAAATCTAAATCTTTAATTCAAATTTTTAGGCTGAGTTTTTATTTAGTTTCCTTTATATATAATTATTTGTAAGCTAATGTATTTATGTTTCTTGGTGAACAGGGAAATCTACTCTCACTGATTCCTTGGTTGCTGCTGCTGGTATCATTGCTCAAGAGGTTGCTGGTGATGTGCGTATGACTGATACCCGTGCTGATGAGGCTGAGCGTGGTATTACTATCAAGTCCACTGGTATTTCCCTTTACTATGAGATGACCGATGCTTCATTGAAGAGTTTTACTGGAGCCAGAGATGGTAACGAGTACCTGATCAATCTTATTGACTCTCCTGGGCACGTTGACTTCTCTTCTGAGGTTACTGCTGCTCTTCGTATTACTGATGGTGCTCTTGTCGTGGTCGACTGTATTGAGGGTGTCTGTGTTCAGACTGAGACTGTTCTCCGTCAGGCTCTTGGTGAGAGGATTAGACCGGTTTTGACTGTCAACAAGATGGACAGGTGTTTCCTTGAGCTTCAGGTTGATGGTGAGGAGGCTTACCAGACTTTCCAGAGGGTTATTGAGAATGCTAATGTCATCATGGCCACCTATGAGGATCCTCTTCTTGGTGATGTTCAGGTTTACCCTGAGAAGGGAACTGTTGCCTTTTCTGCTGGTCTTCACGGATGGGCTTTTACTCTCACCAACTTCGCCAAGATGTATGCTTCCAAGTTTGGTGTTGATGAATCTAAGATGATGGAGAGGCTATGGGGTGAGAATTTCTTCGACCCTGCCACCAGGAAGTGGAGTAGCAAGAATACAGGTTCCCCGACCTGCAAGCGTGGGTTTGTTCAGTTCTGTTATGAACCCATCAAGCAAATTATTGCTACTTGCATGAATGACCAGAAGGACAAGCTGTGGCCTATGTTGCAGAAGCTTGGGGTGCAGATGAAGTCTGATGAGAAGGATCTTATTGGTAAACCTTTGATGAAGCGTGTCATGCAGACATGGCTCCCTGCCAGTACTGCACTACTTGAGATGATGATCTTTCACCTGCCATCTCCCCACACTGCCCAGAGGTACCGTGTTGAAAATCTGTATGAAGGTCCTCTTGATGATCAGTATGCCAATGCCATTAGAAACTGTGACCCTAATGGCCCTCTTATGCTCTACGTGTCTAAGATGATTCCAGCCTCTGACAAGGGTAGATTCTTTGCCTTTGGTCGTGTCTTTGCTGGTAAGGTTTCTACTGGTATGAAGGTCAGAATCATGGGTCCCAACTTTGTCCCTGGTGAGAAGAAGGATCTGTATGTTAAGAGTGTTCAGAGAACTGTTATTTGGATGGGTAAGAGGCAAGAGACCGTTGAGGATGTTCCTTGTGGTAACACTGTCGCAATGGTTGGGTTGGATCAGTTCATCACCAAGAATGCTACCTTGACTAACGAGAAAGAAGTTGATGCTCACCCCATTCGTGCCATGAAGTTTTCTGTGTCTCCTGTCGTGCGTGTTGCTGTTCAGTGTAAGGTTGCGTCTGACCTTCCCAAGCTTGTTGAGGGTCTTAAGAGGCTGGCCAAGTCTGATCCTATGGTTGTGTGCTCACAAGAAGAGTCAGGTGAACACATTGTTGCTGGTGCTGGAGAACTTCATCTTGAGATTTGTTTGAAGGATCTTCAGGATGATTTCATGGGTGGTGCTGAGATCATCAAGTCAGACCCTGTCGTCTCGTTCCGTGAGACTGTCCTTGAGAGATCAGTCCGCACTGTCATGAGCAAGTCCCCAAACAAACATAACCGTTTGTACATGGAAGCCAGACCCCTGGAGGATGGTCTAGCTGAGGCGATTGATGATGGACGTATTGGACCAAGAGATGACCCCAAGATCAGATCTAAGATCCTAGCCGAAGAATTTGGATGGGACAAGGATTTGGCTAAGAAGATCTGGGCGTTTGGACCAGAAACAACAGGGCCTAACATGGTGGTGGATATGTGTAAGGGAGTTCAGTACCTTAATGAAATCAAGGATTCTGTGGTGGCTGGTTTCCAGTGGGCGTCAAAGGAAGGTCCTCTAGCTGAAGAGAACATGAGAGGTATCTGTTTCGAGGTTTGTGATGTGGTTCTTCATTCTGATGCCATCCACAGAGGAGGTGGTCAGGTTATCCCAACAGCCAGAAGGGTCATATACGCAGCCCAGATCACAGCCAAGCCCAGACTTTTGGAGCCAGTATACATGGTTGAGATCCAGGCACCAGAGGGAGCTCTTGGAGGAATTTACAGTGTGCTGAATCAGAAGCGTGGACACGTCTTTGAGGAGATGCAGAGGCCAGGAACTCCATTGTACAACATCAAGGCTTATCTTCCAGTCGTGGAGTCTTTTGGATTCTCAAGTCAGCTGAGGGCAGCAACCTCCGGGCAGGCCTTCCCACAGTGTGTGTTTGATCATTGGGACATGATGTCTTCTGACCCTCTGGAGGCAGGTACTCAGGCTTCAGTTTTGGTCGCTGATATCAGGAAGAGGAAGGGTTTGAAGGAACAGATGACTCCATTGTCTGACTTCGAAGACAAGCTTTAAGAAGTCACATAGGCCTTTGCTCTGGTTCTCAAGGTTGCTGGTCTTACCCTTTCTACCTTATTTTTGTCTGTTTTTGTTTAAGTTTTACTCTCTCTTTTTTTATGATGGAATGATGACATTATCTCTCACCCATCGCCCTTAGATGTTTTTACTTCTAGTTGAGTACTCTTTTTATTGTGTTATCGCAAATATTTTGGTATTGATTTTCACTTGTCTCTTTTAATTATTCTCGTTGCATTCATATAAAAATTTATTCAGCTGGTCAGAAAAGCTGATAGTGGTCATAAATTAACAGTGGCGGATTTGGGTGGACAAGTGCCTCTGTCAAATTCTATATTTTAGCCTTTTTAGTAAATGTTTAATGGATTGATTAAAAGCTAGGAAGATGATGCATTATGAGAGATATTATAGTAAGTGGATCCATTAATCTTGAAATTCTTCTGGCTGTGATGGAAGTCATGATTTGGCAGTCAAATCTTTAAAAATAGTGATATTGCAAAAACTAGTACGTGTGCCTACTGATTTTGTGCAACATAGCATGAAAGACTAGCTTGTGAAAGTCGTGGGTATTGAAGAAAAAGAGGGTCTCTAGTCTCCATCGATGCTTAACATATACAACACATTGGGAGACTTGTAATCCACAAAAAGGCTAAGATAACCTGTCAAGTCAAGAGTTGTGATCTACATGTTTAGGAGTTAGAACCAGATTAATTTTAGCATAATTTTTTTTCTGTTTTCCTGGGCCTTAATAAGTCCCAAGTTTTGCTTGAAGAGATTTGCCAGACCATCAATTTCCCATCTTCCTCCACTGAAAAGTTAGGGAGGTTAATAGATTTGCAAGACCATCAGTTTCCCATATACAGAGATTCCGAATTTATGATTAATAATCTCCTAAATTAAAAATTTATTTAATTAATTAAAATACATACTCATAAAATAAAATCTTACAGAATATTTGAGATATTTGAATGAAAAAAATATAAACTTATAAACAATACTACCATATGATTATTTAGAAACAAAACAAAACACTTGTTTGATATAGTAAAATTAGACATGATTTCTAACAACATTCATTTTTTTTAGAAAAATACTAAAATAATAAATTAGTATATATACATATATATTTCTAAGAAAATATTATCTTATCGAATATTGAAATTATTACACTAAAAATCATAATTGGAGAATTTTATATTTTTACCATATTTATAAATATATAGAGGTTATACTAAGCATTTGCCACAAGATTTTCAACAATTTTAGCTAACTCATAGCTAACATTTTCTTGAGTAGTAGGAATAGTTGCTGTATCGATCACACCACGAAATGCCATTTTCTTGATATAAAAGCGAACAGAAACTAAGAATATTCCTGGACCACTTGCTTATGATCCCATCTATATATTCCACAGAAGCTTTAATAATAATAATCTAAAAACTCCAGGCTGATTGGTATATTTTCTCTTCTTGGCTCTGGTGTATTAGATTAAAGAGGATACGTTAAGAATTATTGAGAAATTTATTAATCAGCATCCAAATCTCAATATTACTTGCTGAATTGTGACTTCACATGATTGATTATTGGCCGTAGTACAAAGGCAATAATAAGGTTATTATTATAATGCCGGCCAACTAAAACCTTTGTTGACTTGTCGACGCCTAAATTTGACCTGGTAACTTCCGAGACGACCAAAGCCAGAGAAGCGTCGTTGTTTAATTTGAAACGCGGTTGTGTCGTGTTTGGTCGGCTGGAGACCTGAAGTTTCTGCGTAACAGACCCACCAAACCAATATAATGTCTTAAACAAGAAGCAAAGACAACGTCACGAATGTATAAATATAGGAACTTGAACATATTCTCAAAATATTCATAATTCCTTAAATCATTCATCTCTCTCTCACAACAGTCTCATAATATTGGCATACATATAAATGGCTCAGTATCAAAAGCAACATGGTGAGTCATTCTTATGCATTATACAATCGTAGATACTTGTTAAGAGTTAGTTAGTTGCGTATATAATTAAGTTGACCAATGTGTAAATATAATAAATATGCAGATACTAAGTATACATCGACAGATGCACCGTACGTGACGGCACCATCACCAATGGGTTACCCGGTGATGACGAAGGACTCTCCACAAACTGTGGAGGCTCCGAATCATACGCAGAGCAAAGGCAGTGGTGGATTTTTACGTGGATGGTAAGTTAAATCTGTTTTTTCATACATACCAAATCACATATTTTTGTTTCTTCTTTCTTTTCGTTTCGTTTCTATATTGAAATTTGTTTTGCTTTCTGTTTCCAGTTTGGCTGCAATGTGTTGCTGCTGCGTTTTGGATTGTGTCTTCTAGAGAACTCTCCCACTACACACACACACACAGCTTCGACGGATCTATTTGTCTTGAATCTCTGTTTTCTTCATAGTTTTTTATTTATTAATTTTTGTTTGATTGTTGCTATTTCTAATTCTGTTATATTGTAATTAGTAATTACATTCGTATTCTTTTGTACATAATAATTTTTTTTATATATAAAACGTTAGTTATTTCCATGTTCTGAGTAGTTTGTCTATCAATCGAATTTTTCGAATCTTGCCAGTCAATACTATTTCAGCCAAATTCCCACACAAAAAAACGAAGAAATTAAATATGAGATTTCATATAAAGTGGTAATTAATGATTGGTGTCAATTCACATGATTATTGCATAAATTCCCATTGCTAATCCCATGAAATAAATCTGTAATTTCTTGTTCTAACCGACTTTTACATCTCATCTTTGTCTCGCATGAAACTACGTTGGAGTGTAAAAACAAAAGATATCACACTATATTTTGCAAAAAGAATAGCAATGAAACTAATAAAAGCCGTGCAGAAACACGACCTGTGTTGTTCTGTGGAGAAGTGATTGAGATCTCAGAGCGATCCTATACGTTGAAGCGGAAAAGCATCACATCTCCTTCTTTAACGATGTACTCTTTACCTTCTGATCTCAACTGCATAAACAAACAAAATTTCCAAGAAAACTCTGAGTAAGAAGAGAATCGTGAGATGATTTTGTAATAAATTAATGGACATTGGGAAGAAACTCACAAGTCCTTTCTCTCTTGCAGCGGCAAGAGACCCAGCAGAGACAAAATCCTCATATGCAACCTTAACAAAATAAAAACCCATTGAGATGTAAGCAAATACTAGACACTTGAAGCTTTTAAATCTACAAACTTCATGTTCAGAACTTTGATAAAGAGATTCTTTAATAGAAGGAAGGCTTACAGTCTCAGCTCTAATAAAACCCTTCTCAAAGTCAGAGTGAATTACACCCGCAGCTTGTGGTGCAGTCATCCCTGTGTCACCCAAAATTTTCAACCAAATTACTTCATATTCTCAGGAAATATTGCACTTTCTACTGACTGGAAACTAACCTGCGTGTATTGTCCATGCTCTTGTTTCCTGGCATACAGAATAGATAGTTTTAGAGGTCATATGTCAACATTAAAGAGAAGGTTCAGTGTGGTTTGAGAGTATTTGTATATGTTCTTTACCTTTTCCCCAGAAGTGAAATACGTCTGCAAACCTAGTAAGCTGTATGTTGCCCTGATAAGGTTTCCGAGCCCACTTTCGCTGACTCCTAAAGAGTTCAAATACTCTGTACGTTCTTCAAGAGGAAGCTCGGTTAGCTCAGACTCAACCTATTTCCATGAACGGGAGATTTTATCAAGTAGTGAGAGGAACATTTTAAGTAAAATACAGGCATGAAAACGTCAAAGCAAAAGATGTAAATAGACTACCATCCTGACCTGTGCTGAAACAACTACATGTCCAGACTGCAAATCCGTGGAAAGACCCTTTACTTCTTCAACGTAACTATTCTTCTCAGGTTCAGCAAGGTCAGTCTCCGCAACATTTGCCACGTATATCATAGGCTTCATTGTAAGCAAGCAGAGATGCTTTACAACTCCCTTCTCAAGGTCAGTCAATGGAACTGATCGTGCAGGTTTCCCATCCAGAAGGGCCTCCTGAATTCTTTCCAAAGCAGATTTTTCGGCTTCCTCCTGTGTCATAAAATGTCAAATACTCTTGTGAATTACAGCAAACTGGGTTATGAAATATTTGAGACCTCGATAGTTTTTCAGGGAGCTTTACCTTGACTTTGGATTGTGAATCCTTAGCCTTTCCTTTCTTAAGTCTCTCAATCCTTTTACCAATCTGTATTTCTTATAAAAAGGTGTAAATCAGCTTTATCAACGCAGATAAGAAAGAAGATCAATAAGTATCCTTGTGCAAGATCAAGAAAACAAAATCCTAAAACCAAAAAAGGGTGTGTCCACGAACAAGTGCATAGCTCGAGAAATGAACATCTCATTGAACATTGAAACAAAAATTAAGTTGCGGATCAAAATCTACACAAGAGTGAGAAGAGAAAGAGTCTGAGTGTACCTGATCCAAGTCACAGAAAATAAGTTCAAGATTGATGACATCGATGTCCGACTTAGGATCAACTTTGCCACTGACATGAATAATGTCGTTGTCCTCAAAACACCGAACCACCTGAAAGTCAAACGATTACATATCCACAAGAAACAACAAAAAGCAATCACTGAGGGGAAAACAAAGGAGAGGCAAAGTACCTGGAGAATGGAATCAACTTCTCTAATGTGAGACAAGAACTTGTTCCCTAAACCCTAGAAGAAGAAAAAAACCAAAACTTGTGAGCACTAACTGTGGCCATTGAGATAGAGAAAGAGAAGAGGAATGAGAAATGAAATCTCACTTCGCCTTGACTAGCACCTTTGACAAGACCAGCAATGTCAACAAATTCAATGGATGCAGAAACAGTTTTCTGAGAACCACTGAGTTTGGAGAGCACTTGAAGACGAGAATCAGGAACTGCAACAATACCAACATTAGGCTCAATCGTACAAAAGGGAAAATTAGCAGCTTGAGCCTTTCCATTCTCAACCTGAAACATTCACAAAAGGTGTTTGACGAAATGCCTGAGAGAAGATAAAAACCCAAGAGTAACTATTGAAATAGATAGATAGATAGATAGATAAGAGACTTACGACGGCGTTAAAAAGAGTTGACTTGCCAACATTAGGAAGACCGACGATTCCAGCTTTCAAGCTCATGCTTACTTTGGAAGAAAAGCATCGCTTCTCCAATGTCAAAACTCCGACGAACTTGGATTTACCAGAGAAGAGGAACTGGTTTCTAGATAGAAGAGACTTAGAGGGTAAGAAAGCCAGAGCCGTAACGACACTGCTACAAGCTACTCTCGCCATTGTAATAAGTTTCTGAGGTTAATTTGGAATGTCGTCGTCTCTTTGCCTCTTTCTTTTTGTTTTATCTTTTTATCGCAATTACGAAATATGTATTGGTTTGGTCCATTCGTATTCAGAATTCAATTAGTTAAGCAATTTTATTCATAAATTGCATGTTTGGCCATATGCTTAAGCGTAATCCGAGAATTAGAACCAAGCATAAAATAGTTTTAAAAGACAGATTTATCAGTTTGAGATTTTTTTTTAACATTCGGTTTAAAGTAAATCTAAAAGTTGTTTGCCCATTCGGTCAAAGTCAAAAAGCTTCATATCATAGGTAATGAAAAGAGAGAGAGATATAAGAAAGGAACTGTAATACATCATCATAAATAAGAGCAGAAAGCAAGTTTTAGATACATCCCAGAAAACAATGAAACAGAATCACAGAGATTTGATTTGAGAGCAAGAGACAATGAATGATAGTAGTAGGGTGGGTCTCTACTTGGATCTCTGTCTCATCTTTCTACGCTTCCTCTTCAACCTCCTCATCCTCTTCTTCTTCCACTGTACATTTCCATTTCCATTATTAATAACTAACCATTAATTGGATTTTACACATTGATAGAAACGTCATACTAGAGATAAGAAAAAAAAAAAAATTAATTGAGAGATTACATCAACTTAAACCTATAATAACATCTCTACAGTTTTAAAACGTCAATGAAGATCATCTCTTTCAAAATTCTAAGATCATATTCTCCGAATTAACTTAGTTTATATATGTGTAACATAGGCACAAGTTCCCTCTCTACGTATTTATACCCGTAAATGAATGCAAATGCAAGTACAGATAAGATCTAAGAGATCAATCTAAGACGCTAATGAAAAACCAAACACGATAAAATGAACAACATTGAATCAAAGAACAAGGAAAATGATACCTTGGCTCTCATTGTTGTTGATTGCCTAACTCAGATTTCTCAAGAAACTAACAACGGTGAAAAGAGTTGAGAGGAGAGGAGCCTCTTCTATTATATATATATATATATAGCTAGCTAGGGTTTCGTTTCGTTTCGCGTCCACTATTATAAACATTAACTCGATGGGCTTTAGTTTCAAATGGGCCTGTTTTATAAAATCTGTCAAACTTCCATCTTAAGTTAACTATAGTTCAATAAATTACATGCTCTGCTCTGCATGCGAAGAAGAAGAAGTTGGTCAAGCTTTTTAAGCTTCTCAAAATTGCACAGAAAATCAGAGGGAAAAAGAGTCTAGTCAAAGAAGAAGAAGACGAAGAAAACTTCCGAAGATCTTATTGATCATGGATTCTCGCTGGAGTTTCAACTATGTTAGTTCCTGTGAGGAAAAAGTTAACCTTGCTAGTGGGTTTCACGCGCATCTCTTTCTCTCTTAGTTTGCGATCTTGATCTAGGTCTTCTCTTTCAATTCATCTTGCCTCTCCGGCGTCCGGATGTTGTGAGAGGGCTTTTTCTTATGTCTGCTCTCTTTGCTTTATTCTTCTCCGGTTGCAAGCCCTTCTCGGTCGAACTTGTTTGGCAAGATTTCTTTTGACTGACGGCTGCTGGCAATGCTCTACTCGTGTGGCAGCGAGAGACTGTAGCTTTCTCGGTTTTAGAGGTGTGATGGTGGTCTCTTGCCAGATCTGTCCTGCTTGAGCATGGAGGAAAGGTCTGGTCGTGCATTCCGCTGTCTCTTCGCGAGCGAAGGCATCTCTTTCCGGTTAGCGACGGCTGCTTTTCATCCTTCCTTTTCCGGCCGGAGTTTATCTGCTTTCTCTTTCACCGGTCTTTGGTCTTGCTTTATCTCTGTTCACCCTTAAGCATTATTCTAAAAAGGAGTATAGGTGGCCGCTTAAATGTTATGTCTCTTAAATCGTTCGGGTTAACGTATATACCGTTTAACTTTTTAAAAAATTGATTATACTATACGGTTTGTTAGATTTAGCGAAATATGTGATTATTAAACAGATTAAACACTAATTAAATGAGTTATGATTTAAATGAAATATGTCAATTTAATAAATTATTTAATATATATGTTTTTATAAAAAATAGTAAAATAATGTCAATTAAAAACTAAAAATTATAAAATATTAACATTTTCACGTTTTTATAATTTAATTTTTTTAAATTATTCAAATTTATTATGTTATTATATATATGTTTAAATTTATATTTTTATTATAAAACTACTTACATCGCCTAAAATCCTAGGTGTTTTAGGCGCTAGGTAAGTTTCACCACCTGCTTAAAGCCTAAAGCTTTTTTGAACATTGCCCGTAAGTTAGATGTGTGTCCCTCCTGTCTTTAGCCTTGTTTCTTCTAGCAGTTGTTAGGGTTATTTCTATGTGCTTGGGTTCTTTGCTTTAGAATAGCTTCACCTGAGAGAGTTCTGGGGGTTCTTGGAGTCTGGTTTCTAGGTCTTGTAAGTCTTGCTTTCAGAGAAGGTAGTAAGGCTGCTTAGTTATGAGGTTTGGCTATGTATATACTATAACCTCTATTTATTCATGGTAAAATTTCTTGATTGATTTTACTTTTGAATTCGTGTAGTTTACTCAACTGGTTGACACACCGCAATTTTGACAAGATCAAGGATGAGATTGTTCTGACAATCAAAGCTTCTCCCTCCGCTTCTATACTCAAGGTTCTTATGTGACTTTTATGTAGACAAATATATCTCTAACTAATTCTATGAGACTGTTTCTAATGGGTTTGATTACCAATACATCTATATCATGCAGTCTCTCTCGTATTGCATTTTTGATATGGCAATGGTGGAAAATTCCTATGTTTTATTTGCTCGTCTATGCGTAGAGCTTTTTTACGAGCTTCCCCCGTTTCCATCAGATGAATCTCACGACCAAATTACAACTTTTGAGAGGCAGTTTTTGCGCAAATGTCAAATAGAACTTCAAAACTCTTTCCCTAAAACTGGTGCACTACCCCTTGTTTATTTTGATGAATCACATTGTTGGAGATTCATCAAAACCGTGCGTGTTTTAGCTGAAGTTTTCAAGAGCAGTATGATCACTGAAACAACACGAAAAAGTGTAATACAGGTTCACTCTTGGTAAGGGTTTTTATTAGTTAATCGTATAGTTGTTAACTAATTGTAATGTAGGTGCTTATGGAACCCATCTTCCCACCTGAGAGGCATATCGATGCAATGCATCTTTTTCTGTCCTCCATTAGAAAACTGTCTGATTTCCAGTTTTCTAATGAAAACTTCAAGCAGATAGTTCAAAGTTCTCGAGTAACACAACATCTTAAGACATATTGAACTTAAGCATTATATTGTTTGGTATGCATATGTCTCTCTAACCACAGTTTGATTTAAAGACTGTAGAGTTGGAGAGCAATTACAATGAAGAAGTCAAACTTAGGAAGGAGGCAGAAGTTGCACTTGCTACAAAAAAGGAAGAAATAGATACGATGGAACGGTTACTTGAATCTTACAAGGAAGAACAAGGTATACTTCAATAACAATCTCAAGCCTTGGAGCAAAAGTATGAAGCAGAGTTGCAGCTTAGGAAAGACACAGAAACCGTTCTCGCCATAGAACTGGTTAGGATAGAGAATTTAAAGCTTCAAGTGGAAACTCTTAAAAATGAACGTGACGATATGCGTTTGAAGGCTGACGAATTCGAGAGCAACTACAACTGCGAGCTGGTTCTCAGGAATGATTTAGAATTTGCTTTAGATAAAGAGAGGAAAGAGTTGGAGGAGATGAAGCAACAGCTTGAAGCTTGCTTAGCAGAGCAAGAGAACCTGATCTCACAGGTCACAGCTTGGCAGGACCAGTACGAACAAGAGTCTAGTCTTAGGAAAGAAACAGAGGATACTCTTTCTAGAGGAAAACAAGAGCTCGAGCTTGTCAAAGGATTACTCGAAACGTACAGCCTACAAGCCGATGCAATGCGAGAAGAAAGGGACAATGCTCCTTAAAAAAGTTCAAGAGATAGAGGAAGAGCGTGAACCTCCACCATCGTTCTTATGCCCTATCACACAGGCAAGACCATGCATAACTTTTCAAAGAAGATAACTTGCATAACACTCAATCTCATTGACTGTTATAATATATTAGTCATGTGGTTTTATTTTTGCAGGAGATCATGAGAGATCCACAATTTACTGCCGACGGGTTCACATATGAAGCAGAAGCTATTAAGAGTTGGTTTAACACAGGCCGCAAGACGTCGCCATCGACAAATCTCAATCTTTCTCATCTCGCACTTACCCCTAACCATGCTCTCCGCTCTGCGATTGAGGAGTGGTTTAAACCAACCGGTTCACTATGAGTTCAAAGTTGATATTGGGCCTGTAATGGCATTGCAAGTCTATTTATGATACTTGCTTCAATTTCTGATCTAGTGTATTTTAAACTTCTGTGTGCTGGAAAGTGGAGACTCATTACCGGGTCGTACGTGGCTTAATCCGGACCATGTTTTTTTAATACGATATCCGAAAATGGCCAATAGAGCCATCTTTTCTCAAATCGGTAAAGAAGACAAGTATGCTTAATAAAACGCCTAAAATGCCAAGAAAAGCCAAACATCAATGGAATAGCCTTTCACTTTTCGAAATAATTACACCAACCAAATCATAAAAGAAGGCATGAATAAAGAGCCGAAACCCTAATCACTGACCAAAGCAAGCATAGGCCTTCTATATTTCATCTTCTCAAACTATTAAAAGAAAGAAAATATAAATTTGAAAATCCCTTTTCGAGAGAAGGGACTAACAAATGAGAGAGAGACAAAAGTGAGAGAGGAACAAGAACAAGAAACTAGAAAGTACTTAGATGTACAGAGGAAGATAAGAAAAGACAAGACAATGCCTGCAGAATGTTTTTACACATTGGTCAATAAACTCCTAATATTGGCTCTATCATTGCAATTTGCAACTTGTTACACCAAAACGCATTCAGATAGACACATTTTATTCACTATATATATTCACCTTAAGACAAACTTTGTCTTCTTAGTTTTTTTCAAAAAAATTGTTTGTTTTTACTCTTAACTTTTCAACTATTACTATTCAATGTTGCATCTAGTTCTTTGTAACAAACAGCTAAGAACCCAGCTAAAGCTGTCCTTACGTCTCAGCAACTGATCTCTCTGTTCCGTATCAGAAAATATAGATTCTGAGTTCTGTATATATATAGATGTTCATATTCTTTACGTGTCGAGTCTAGCAAAACCCCCAATATATATCGGGAAACTCAGCATGAACGGCATATATCATATAAGTAAACTTTAGCTAAGTTCAGGGTTACGATTGATTTATTATATCTAAAGGCTTTGTCGTTTTTGTTAAAGAAAACAAGATCAATAAGGGATAATTAAGAGTTAATTACAACTATAGCTACCGTCTATATATTAAATTAATGGCCAGTTCCTTAGATAAAATTAATAGAGAAACGATTATTTGTAACTAATTTTTTCATGTTTGTCGGTCTTGTATATTTAAGCAATTTGCCGTGACACTATTTGAATGTGATTCAATTTGGATATAGTTACATTATTTGATATAGCGAATGAAACAAACGACAAGAGAAAATAGGTCCGGTAAAAAAACGTCATGACAGACAAATTGCATTGATTTCAGATCTATATTTGATTTTATGGTAAACAAACATATAAAAATGAGATGGTTTGTTTATTTAAAGGCAGCAATGAATTTGTAGGCTTAATTTATTGTGTTATGTCGTTCATAAATTGATACTGATAGATCCTATTATCGACCTAACGGGTACTTGTTTTGTCACTAAAGTTAAGTATGACAAAATGAAGTGATTGTCTGTGTATGATATGATGACTCCCTATATTGGAAATTATTTTTATTGAATTTTTCTTTAATTGAAAATTATAATAGCCTCCCAACTAAAAATAAAGTAATAATGGATTAATATGAATCATATATTATAGATTTTTTTTTTGGTAAAATGTTTAAATATATTTCCAAAAGTTTTACATCATCAATCAAAAACCATAGAAGTTATTAAAAATTTTAAAAAGTATAAAGTGGAACAGACAGACATTGTTTTGTGAATTATACAAGAGAAAATTGACACATCCAAAGTAAAACTCAAAGATAGATAATGTAAAAAAAAGCGAGGCTATCGGTTTGAAGTTGATTACGCGGTTTGAATCATATATTATAGATGTGCTGTTGTGGCGATTTGGGGCGGAAGAAGAATCCAACGGCTGGGATTTAACGATGTTGCAGAATCACGAGCAACTTCAATTTATTCGATTTATATCTTATTTTCTAAAAGTAATGTGAATAATTAATTATTCGACGGTACTATATATGTAGCTAAGCTATACGAATGACAACTCTGTTCATGCTTTGACCCTTATCATGATTTGTTCATCAATTATCCCAGATCTGCCTCTTATTAATGACTATAATTATACGTCTAATTGCCTCTTCAGTCTCTTGAAATCTCCAAAACACCGCCTAAAAAATGATTTAAAACACAACCTAGACATTAGATTCAAAAAGAATGTGATCTTACTGAGGTTTCAACTAGAATTCAACGTTCAGGTATTAGTTGTTTAAATAATAAACCGGTGGATAGATGTCCTGGTCCGATGATATTGTGCAACTATAAATCAACCAAATTGTTTGAGCTGCCATAGTGAATCGAATTGATTGATTGGTCTTAAAGTTATTATGACTACAGGAGCTTACTAGATTAATACTCTAGTTTAGAGGTTAAAAAGGAAAAAACACACACACAGTGACTAATCAATCCCTAGATGCTAAATATCCGTTGAAAGTCTGATTAGCTACGCTGTCAACTTTTTGAACATTGCAAAAAGTAAAGAGTCTAACATGTTTTGTGAAGACATCGAAGATCCTCTTGATTTGGTCCAGCCGACCAATTTCAGTCCATCCTCTCTACTCTACTAACTACACATGCCAATCCAATTACTAATTATCTCTACTTTTTATTTTAGACAATAATTAAAAAGCTGTCTTTTAATTAAAATTGCTAAGTTTTTATTTCTTTTAAAATTAAGCTTATTAATTAACTTGTCGTATTTAAAATATTACAAACTGAAAAGTTCAAAAAGTTGAACAAAGCCACACTGAGAGGGATTTTCAATTTGGATCTTCACTTGCATGCAAAAACATAATTAGGGAACAAAAAGGAGAAATATATGTATATATATATGCTTTTTTGGCAACTCTAATAATACCAGAAACTTATCCCCTAACCAGTATTAATTAAAAGTTACATATTTTCTCTCTTTATTATTATTCAAGAAACATTTATAGGTTACTCTGTCAAACTATTTTTAAACATACAGAAATCTTTTGAAGCGATTTCCGAACATGGCAAGCACATCATACTTTTTGGTCAGAATTGAATTTATTTTTAATATTCATCGAATTTATCGTGAACAGAGAAATATATATATTTATTGCTATTTGGTATTTCCGAGTAAATTAACGACTGGATCGATGTGGTGGTTATGAAACAAGTTAGACTGATTATTGCGATAACCTAAGAAAATAAATTGTTAAACCGTATTTACATATTATGCCCCCAAATAAAATTTCAGTTTACAAGATAGCCCCGCAAAAACAAAAGCGTTAAGAGTTTCCCTCTTTATCAGCCTAAAAAAAATCACAGCGGTTTACCTGCTGACCAAATCCGGTTTAGTTCTCTAATTGTTCGAATTTCGGTTCAAGTCTGGTACGATTAATCCGGTTTTTGCTCTGTAACTGCGATTTGTTCCCCGGAGATGGAGAAGAAGACGAGGAAGATGAAGATGACGATGATGAGAAAAGCTGACCAAAGAAGAGCCCTGGTTTCAGCGAACAAACTGGTACATTAAGCACCGGCGTGATTCTAACATTAGCCGAGTAAGATCTCGGCATTCCATGGTGCTGCTTCATTCTAGGTCCTCCGGTGAAGCTTCCGGGACTGCTTGAGCTTCTTTCTAATCCGTGAAACACGATTTTCCCAGAGGCGTTAAGTCTCGGACTATCTGCAGTCACAGTGACTCCTCGAGATTCGCCGGTAGTTATAGCCGCCGATGATGATCCGTCAACGGAAGGCGTCGACGGTGGATGATGACATCTCGACTTGGCTAATCTGATTCTAGGTTGGCTAGGGTTGCGTAAATGAGTTCGAGAGGGAGCAAAAGGATTAGGACTTGGTTTGTCGAGGTCTAGGGAGAGTCTTGGAAGTTCATCGATCTCGTGGCCTGAGGAAGACGATGAGAAGAGTGAGAAACGTGAAGAGGCAATTAAGATGTATTCGGAGTTGTCAGATTCTTTCAGCAACGGCGACGACACGGCGGCGGCGGAGGATTTAGATCCCCGGTGAAGAAATTGCTTAAAAGACGACGTTTTGGGATTTGGGGAAGAAGAAGAAGTTGTTTTAACATGTTCTTGTTCCTTGGCGTTGACAAGTCTCTTGAGACCTAAAAGCTCTCGCCATCTAGTCGTACAACGAGGAGCTTTGGGGGAGAAGAGATCGGAGATCTCCATCTCAAGTCTCCGGCATGATTTCAGTACCTCTGGTGATCCCCTCGGTTCTGTGGTTGTTGTGTTGACCGTCGTTGACTTCGTCTTCAAGCCAGAGAACTTCAAAGGTACGAGCTTTCCATCCGAGATAAGCTCGTCGGCGGAGAGCATTGTGACCGGATCTTCGAGACGAAACTCAAAATCCACAACTGGATCTTGGTTTTCCGGCAACGGAACAGATTGTTCTGTGTCGAGGGAGGAAAAGTGTCTCTCCTCTCGGCTCAAAGACATTCGAGGACTCGTCCAACCGTAAGCCGAGAACTTCTCCGGCGAAACACCGGCACTTTTAACGCAGGCGGAAGCCATTATCTAGAACTAGAGTAACTGAATAAGATAGGAAGAAAAAGAAGAATCTTTGGAGCATTTGCCTTCAAAACAAATATCTTTGTATTAAAAGGGTTTGGAGAGAAGTCAGAGTGACAGAGACAAGTATTTATATTATATACACATCTGACCTCACTCTCAGGTACAACGTACACACTTCCCATTTATTTACCGGATCTATTCGGCTCGAATGGGCCGGGTTTGTTTATACATTTTGGGCCCAAAAGCATTGGTATTTCGTTCTTAATTGATAATCTTCTCTTTAATTATGTCCCATTTTCAAACGTTAATTTCTCATAATATTTACTATTTTCGATCAATGTTTGCGTTATTGAGAGAGGGAGTGTAATAAATCAAGATCTGGTTCTGGTTCGTGTGTGCATTTATTTATTTCTGCTTTGTTATTATGTGATTTTTTTTTCTCTCATTATGGTCACCTACCAATAATTGAGTCTGATCATAAGCACACGTTTCGTTTCTTGTATTTATGCCTATACAATTTTGTTTTCTTTCAACAAGAGCTCTTCATTGTTGATAATTTTTTTGAAGGGTTTATTCGTAGCTAATTGGAATATAAGTATATAACATACAAAATATATGCCAAACAAAATAGAGTCTAATTTTGGCATTAGGATCTTGAAAATATGCTTTGACTTGTTCGTCCTAATTCCATTAGGAAATTTCTGAAAAACAAAAAATAGAACTAGAAAAGTTTTAGATTAAATAGTTCAGTCGCAGAAAAGTTATATATATATATATATTTGTTGGAAAAATATAGCAATAAACAATATTAGAAAACTTGGAAGAGATAGATTGTGTAAGAGATAACAATAAAATATGAAAATACAATTTTTGATACTGCTATTGTAAATTGATTTTGTGATTTGTAAATATTAAAATGGATAGATATTTACCACAACGATCATAAGTTACCACTTACCAATCAATATAATTATTGCTAATATGTAGCTGAAAAATATATAATTACGTGTCCAATAGAAAGTATCAATATATATATATGTAGAATCGTATATATATAGCTGAAAAATATTTGGGGTATTTTCAGAATCAATACATAGCTGAAAGATATTTGATTTGATTTAATTTTTATAGGGGTTGTGGGTATTGATATTACTATTCATAGATCTTGTAAATAAAATATATATCAAGAAAATATTGGAAGTGACTCTTGGAATGAAGCGTGAGAGCAAACGTAAAATCTAATATCTCACCCACCGGTCGAATACTTTGTTTTGCTTCAAAATTTAAGAAAGGGCATATATGATATATGCATCAATAAATAACAATTCTGAATCATTTTAATCACAAAATATAAATTATATATATATATAGTTGAATGATGCTTCACCTATGAAAATGTATTTCTTATTGTTCGAAACCGATTTCGAATAACTTACTGTCTACGTAATTTGCCTTAATTTATGTAAAATTTAGGTTATAAAAGATCCGTGACAGTTTAGTTTAAAAACTCAGCCGAAAATCGAATATAAAAAAGAACAATATTGTATGGGTTAAAGCATATAATATCGTATCATAATGGAATGCGCAATATCGCACGCACATAGTCCAAGAACTTTGGCTCTATCCAACAGAATAGATGAATGATCTATTATGATTCATAATGAACATTGACAAATAAATAGGAACTCAAAATATTGTCTCTATCCTATAGACCTGAACATAAAATGGAACATCCAACAATTTATTTAGTATTTATTTGTGATTCACAGCCTATTAACAAATTACTTAAACTTATGATTCATTATGATATACGAAAATTTTCAGATATCCAAACAGATATCCGTTCCGTTTAAAAGTATAACCAAATACTATATGTTTATTATTTATTGTATTATTATTATATTCCAAAAAGTATGGATTCTATATATTATATTAGTTCATTTATTCCTGCCAAAGTGCGTTAACAATAACAAAATTACATAGAATTCATTTATATTATAAAATGACTATATATAATTTTTGTTTTTGATATGTATATATAAATATTCATATCGAAGCACATGTCCAAATTTTTTAAAAAAAATAATATTTGTGAATTGTTATTTTACAAATAATATATTTTATCATTTGTTTTATTTCAAGATTTTATGGATATCTTGAATTCTTTTTAAAATCAAAATAAATATGGAATTGAAACGGATCTAACCGATATTTTGGTGACCTCTACTACTCCTATCTTATATAGAAAAGGTAGATAGTAAGAAAATTTGACCAAGTCGACTGCAAAGTTTTGTTGTTGTGGCCATGACTTCCACTTCACCAAGGTCACAGACGACAACATCGAACCCAATACCTTGACCACGCTTTCATTTTAATCTTACATAATTATGGACCAGCTGCTTCTTCTTCTTCTTCTTCTTCTTCTTCACAAATTCAATTGTCTATTTTAGTCTTCAACATTTCAACATTCGGTGTCTTGTATCGTTATTGTAATCACTAAATGAAATTTTCAAGATTTGGTTGTTAATAAACATCTACTACTAGCATGTAACATATGATTTATCTGAGGTAGCGACGAAAATGACACTGGCTTTGTTTTATACACGTGCCACAGCTATAAAAATAGAGTCGTCCACATTTAAGGCCAAATTTGGGTATTTATATCTCTAAAAATTCATGTAAATTAATGAGTGATGACTATTGGTTAGTAATAAATTAAATTATTCACCGTTTTTTTTATTATAAATATAAAATTTGGAATTTCGTATAGGGCAAGATGAATGGTCCACGTCTTTGGGCCACATCTGTTCATTTGATTTACTCGGATCCAGCTGTTCACATGAATTATTCATTTGATTTACTCGGATTATGTTGTTTTTTAAACGAAGCAATTGACGTTGATTTAATTGGCGTATTAAAGACGGAGATTACAATGTGATACCATTTTCCAATGACGAAGGCAAAAAATAATAATCAGAAAAATGACATGTATTTCTTACTATAAATTAACAATTAAACTATTTCGAAATGCTTAATCGACGGCTCACAAATTAGTAAATACTAACAAATTAATCAAATGGAAGCTATTGCTTTCTTTAATCGTTGTCTCCTGTTTCATGGCAGCCATCCCACTGTTTATTAAGTTTAAACTTAAACCAGTTGCTAAAGCCATTTATATATTTTAATAACGGAAATTTTGTGAGACTAGTTATGAAGCTTATCAAATGCATGTGTGTATTTGCCATTTAAAACATCTATGTTGATCAACTATGACTATAATAGCCGTAAAACAAACTCGAACCATATTCTCTTAACCCAATATAGTCATTCAACTACAGTATTATATTACCATGAATTAAAGTTTGTTTTTCTCTCTTTAATTTCACATGGCACATTCATACTATCATGTATATTTCAAGGCAACTAATTAATCCTCATTTTTGTGTGTTTCTTATGATTTTTAATGTTCGTATAAATCACTGAGGATAGATTTTGCTTTGAAATCATTATTTTTTTATAAGAGTAAGTACTCTTTCTGTTTGTTTTATTTTATTTTCAATTTCACACGCAAAAAAATATTAATTACAATAAAATGTGTAGTATACATTATCTTTTAACTAATTGAGTTGTTGATTAAATATACAATATATTTTCAATAAGAAAATACTTATATGTAACTTGTTATTATTTTTTTTTTTTTCCTTTTTGGTGAAACAATTTTATAGAAAGAAACGGAGGGAGTGTTTATATACAGAAGTTTTAATCTTTAGAAAAAACAATATTTATAGAAGATTTTATTCTTTAATTTTTGTTAATAGAAGTTGACTGCTTGGTGGGCAATTACTACTTAAACCAAGGGCGTTGCTCCTCGGACACACCCAAATAATTATTTAAAATTTCTATATCCCTCTCTTCACATTTTTAAACCTCTTAAACATCCGCTGATCAAACAAGAATCTAAATTTTTTTTTAAAAAAAGAGTGATCAATAGAGAGATACTATGGAGACAGAGGAAGAAATGAAGCAAAATAGTATAAGCATGGTGGAAGCAAAGTTGCCGCCAGGATTCAGATTTCACCCCAAAGACGACGAGCTTGTCTGCGATTACTTGATGACACGATCCCTTCACATGAATCAACCACCACCACCTCTCGTCTTGATCCAAGTCGATCTCAACAAGTGCGAGCCTTGGGACATCCCAAGTACGTATTCATAATATTCTTTCTTTTCAACATAACTTTTATCTACATCTTTGATTTACTTTGGTCCAATAAATTTATGTCCCATCCTCGTGATTATTTTAGATATATTCTTCGTCCGTGTTCATGGTTTTCTAGAAACAACATAACTGATCAAATCTACAAAAGACTTGAAGTTAGTTAATGTTTATCGACTTCAACTCTAAGATGATGTCCCCTTATTTATTTTACTTTATATATACAATGTCGTCTATGTATCATACAATCCTTATTCAGTTTAGGTGTGTTTATATATCTCTGATATGGATTGAGGACATATATATGTAAGATTGCGAAAATCTTTGGATCCAACAATATATACATACAAGGTTTTTTTTGCTATCACATTCTTATAAGTCTTATATACATATATTACGTAATAATTGCAAAATTGTTAGAAACATATAAATTGTACGAGAAGTTGACACTCTTGGCGTTATCCTCAACAAAAATTCTTGAAAAAGCTTTGGATAATATAATCTTAGGGGATAATAACAACGAAAAAGTCAATTTCTCGTTTTTGTTAATTTATAGCCTTTGGCTATGAGTGCGACATTTTTTTTTGTAAGTTCAGAAAATAAAATTCCTTGGGTTTGATCATAATTAATTAGTATTATTTTTCTCCCTTGCTTACGCCTCTAATGGGTCCTGTTTATTTTTCAAATAAAGATATTGACCCTTCAACTGCATTATTATTGAATCAAGATATTTTTTTCATTATTCAAACACAAAGAAAATAAAAATAAAAACGAATGAATCCTACTCATCAACACGCGTTGGCTTCTTATTCGATTGTTTTTGTTGAAGAATCACATGTTCAATCCCACACGTATATATGTATAGTCTCTTGTTATTATATAACCGATTTATTTGAAAATCGGAGTATTTAGAAGAGTTTTTTTTCCCTCGTTATGAGATTCCAATGATACATTCTCTCCAATTATAAATAAGTGTCATGCAGTTTTTTTTGTCAGAATTTATTGTTTTGGTTTTTATTAGTATAATAATCTATCGACCAATAAAAAATTTATATGATTTATTAATAAATTAATTTTAATATACATGCAAAAACTTTAAACAACACATATATATAGACAGCGGAAGTATATATATATATATATATTTTATGAACATTATTCTAATTTTATTTTTATTTTTGGTAAACAAATCCTAAAAACTTTTCCGTTCAACAAAACCACTCTTTGATGTTATAGCAGCTAATGACAGTATAATGTGACTAAAACTGGATTTGTTTGAAATGAAAAGAAATGGCATGCGTTGGAGGGAAAGATTGGTATTTCTACAGCCAAAGAGATCGGAAATACGCCACCGGGTTGAGAACAAACCGAGCAACGGCCACCGGTTATTGGAAAGCCACAGGCAAAGACAGAGCCATTTTAAGAAAGGGTAAACTTGTTGGGATGAGGAAGACATTGGTGTTCTATCAAGGTCGAGCTCCTCTTGGTCGAAAAACCGATTGGGTCATGCACGAATTTCGTCTCCAAGGATCTTTTCATCCTCCTAATCATTCTTTGACTTCTCCAAAGGTTGGACTGTTTTTGTTTTAGTTAATATATGTTTTCTTGTCTCAATGTCTTCTGAGCAAATCTGTAAAGAGTTAATCTATGTTTTCATGTCTTGTTGAGGGAATCAGGAAGACTTGGTCTTGTGTAGAGTGTTCCATAAGAATACACAAGGAGTTTTATGTAGAGACAACATGGGAAGCTATTTCGACCAGACAGCCTCTGCATCTCTTCCTCCATTGATGGATCCTTACACCAACTTTGAACAACCACCCTCTTCTTACCTCAACGATGATCATCACTTCATCATCAATGAGCACGTCTCCTGCTTCTCCAATTTGTCACAGAAACAGACCCTAAACCCACTCCTAACCAACTCAGTCTCTGAACTCAAGACTCCTTGCAAGAACCCTAACCCCTTGTTCACTGGTGCTTCAGCCCCAGCCACGCTCACTGGTCTCAACTCGTTCTATTCTTCCGATCAGATGGTTCTCAGAGCTCTGCTAAGTCAACTTACGAAGATCGATGGAAGCCTCGAGCCTAAAGAATCCCACAACTATGGAGAAGGTAGCTCAGACAGCCTCTTGACCGACACTGGTATTCCCAGCACTGCTTGGAATTGCTGATATTGTTCATGGTTGAGTTAAATCAAGAACTATTATTGCTATATTCTTACTCATTATTGGAAATATTCTTCAGGGGGAAATAAAGTGTGCGTGTCTGATTGTACAAACATTTCCTCACTCTTGTACCCACTAGATTCATGTAAAATGCCACTTAAAACGTTATACATATATATGTGTCACCCTAGTTCTATTTGTTTCAATGTAAGTATCAGGTTTTCAGGAACCTCTGGAACGATTAATCAAACATAATATGAAACAACATTACCTGTGGACTTGATGGGATAGGCGATTGCATAAGCCAGGCAGTGGTTCCTGCAACAGAATTTGAATGACTCAAGTTTCAGAACAAAGACCTTAGAAATAACAAAGACCTGCGTCAACGAATGTACATAGATTCATTAACGCAAAGACAATGTCCGGTTTGTTCATCAAATAAGCAGAAACTCTCGAGTTAATTTAGGTTGCTTACTTTCAAAGATTTTGCCAATCGAAACCACTCATAAGTACTACAAATGGCACTTTCATAGACAGAACTGCGCTTTCTGTCATTCTGAAGAAACAAATTAGAAATTTAGGAAGAACACATGATATGCTGAAATATATCTGTTTCATCGGCGGATAGAGTTCACGAGGAAGACTGTCTTTGTTATTTTACATGGTTCTAGTTGAATACTTATACAATAATGGGGATGTAACTCAGTTTTAAGGTATTGTGATACACTCAATAGGGTACCTATAAGCAGCTGGAAGTCTGCAAAAGCTTTGAAGCTGCAGCTAATCCACTAAGTATGGCACCTTCGACATTTGGGCTGACACAGAAATCTCCACACATTGCTAGATTCCTGTTTCTATCCCAGAGGCACCTCTCCTCTACGGCAATGCTATTGGCTGGAAATGCACTTCCCCTAGAGAAAACAGATCATTAAGCTGACAAGAGATTCACAGCAGGACTAAGATCCAGGATGCTTACCATCTGTGGGCTTTCATGAAAAAGGGGAGAGAGCTAACAAGGCCTGAGCACTGAAACTCTTTGAACATATCTTCAGATATTTTGTTTAGTGTTTCATTTGATAACTTTTGGAGGCCGGTCTTGGCAATAACACTGTTAGCATAATCTATAGTAGAATGCAGTATCCATCTTTCACTAAAAAAACAAGATAAGAACCCTGAAGATTGTTAAAACACTGAAGCAACTTTACCCCATAAAATTAGTTGCAAAAGCTCAAATTTTGTAATTTTACACTATTTTGGTTTAATGAAGCGACCTACCTATCAGTAGACCGTCCTGGCTTAGTACTATCACAGTGAGCCCAGCTCAAAATCTCTGAGTTATTGAAAGATAAGCCTTTTACTGGTATCTGATTCAAGAATCGTAGAATATGCAAACAATAGAAATTAGTTAAGGCTTTCACAACAATACTGTTTCTGCAAACTTATTTAGATGAACCCAAATACTTTGGCTAGTACCAACATTGACATATTGGACAAGCAAATATCTTACCGAAGACAATGGCTCCTTGAAAGCTAGCATAAGAGAAAAGCATGGTAGAACAGGAATATTTTGCAGCTTAGTCGCCAACTCCGGGACTAGACTTAAGTCTGTGTTAGAATAGCAAATAAAAGTGAATAGATATAAATCTGATATAACATTGAAACAGTGACTGTAGGAGGACTGAGTTCGTGAAAGTCTTACCCAGTGGCGGTGGGAGTCCGGTTACTTGAGTAAACCTTGGAGAAACAATGTTTTTATCTGATGCGACCACTCCATCGAAACGACCCAAATTTTCTCCTTTTGAATCTTTCAATAACCATAATATCTCATCTTCCAACCATTCCAGCTTGGCAATACCAGTTCCAAACATACTTTCAATACCTATAATTAAGATCACAGAGTTGATTACATAGACTGATGTTTCAGAGCTCTAAGTTAAATCTCTTGACTAGGAAATTAGAAAAAGTACCAGACTCATGACACAAGGCCTTAGATATAGAATTCATCCCCGGAACGCCCACGTAATTCTTTGCATCCCCTTCCTAGGCAGTCAAGTCAGTAAACACATTAGAATCAGAAAACCTTCAAACTCCAAAATGAATCATAAAAGGAATAATATTGGTTACTTAGGATCAATCAATCCTAGTTTAAAGTATGTTACAAACACATAGACATTCAAACTTCATAATCGACTAACGACTTCAAAAACACATTATCTAAATGAGGAAAACCTGTTGGATGCCAAGAAATTTGTTGGAGGCAAAATCGAAACTCCCAAAAACTTGTTTCCATTCAGAAACAAAACCTCTGGACTCCCACTCATGAACAAGGGCCATTGCATCAGAGTTGCTCACACAGAAAAATGGAGCTCCATGATCAAACATCAACTCCTTCCCATCTTCACTAATCTCCCTGTTTAAGCAAAGAGAACATTCAAAGTTTAGCTCTTTTTACGTTTCACAAATACACAATCCCTCTACTATAGTCTGACTCTATTGAATGCCAAAGGAATATAATTTGGGAAACAAGGAACCTTCTTTGAGACATTCGTCCACCTGGTCCACGACCCGACTCGAAGATTGTGACGGAGACACCATTCCTTGCCAGAGTTGATGCGCACACGGCTCCGGAAACTGCTCCGATA
This sequence comes from Nasturtium officinale, assembly GCA_963854855.1. Classification (NCBI taxonomy): domain Eukaryota; kingdom Viridiplantae; phylum Streptophyta; class Magnoliopsida; order Brassicales; family Brassicaceae; genus Nasturtium; species Nasturtium officinale. The sequence continues at coordinate 16,692,777 of OY978501.1, read as the reverse complement.
AGAAAAACTTATTTCCATCTAAAGAAAGCAAAATATATGAATCAAGTTCAGGAAACTTACTTCCGCTTCCGATTATGGCGACCTTCATTGCGACGGAAACGCTGCTCATTTGCTTTCTAATCGCCGGCGAAATTGTGGCTGCCATTGTTTGGCACGCTGCCTCATCCAGCCTCCATGAAAGAACTAAGTCTCGTTTCCTATTTCGGCTATGAAACTGCGTCCCGTTTTAAATTCTAAAAACGACAGCTCGTCACACGCAACACAGTGTAAATTATGAAATACTTGGAAAACAAATTTCAACTACACTGTAGTCTGTACATAGGGAAAAAATGTTCTACAGATTAAAAACAAATTTAAGAGTATAACCATCTTTATACACTATATACTAAACAATTTTTAATCTGTATGATTTTCAAAAGACATTTGTTTGTTTGTGGGTTTCTCCACATACATGTTAAGCTTATACAAAGTCTTGTGATAGTGATTGTCACAGCATCAATTGTGGCCCTTAATCCTTATCCAATATAGAATCAAGATTCTGTGACACTATATTTCTTCCATATCTTCTTCTTCTTCTACTTGAATTAAAAACTACACACTCTCATAATTTTCATTATATGGCTGGCCTCAGTTTATCAGATAGAGTCTGACCTGTCAATCCAATGGTGACCAATGAATGTTTTTTTGTTGTTGTTGTTTGTTGGGTTGGGTATATAAATAAGAGTGAAAGAGAGCAAAGTTGTAAGAAAACAAAACAAAGTGTGAAAGAGAAAGAAAAATTCAAAATTATTGGGTTAGAGAAAAAGCAGAGATTCCCAAAATCCAAATCCTTGCGGTTTGACAAATCGTAGGGATTTGGGATTCGATGAAGAGTGAACACAATTGGGCTTTGTCTTTCTTCTCCGACGAGTTTTCCCGGCGAGATGCTTATTTCTGGGCCACCACGATTTCGCTTCTCTTAATTCTTCTCTTTCATTTCTTACTTTTCCGTAAATTTCGCTTCTTCACTTCTTCTTCTTCTTCTTCTTCTTCTTCTTCTTCCCCAACCGTCTCAGTTTCTCATACCGAATCAAGGTAAAAAGTTTTGATTTTTTCCCAATCAAGTGTTTAGATTCTCACTTGGGCTTATGAAAAAAACGGCTGCTTTATTTATCCGCAAATCTTCAGACTTTGAAGGATCGACTCTTTGTGGATTGGTTTCATGAGCTAATTGAATAGGCTTTTTGCAGGATCTCCACATATGTTTCTGATGAAGATTTGAAATCTTTGATCGCAAATTTGGGGGAAACAAATGAGATATGGGAAAATGTTATTTACAAAAGCAACGATCGCATTTCATATACTGCTAAACGCTGCAAACCCAAAGTAGTTGAAATTCGTTTTTAATAGATATTTTCACTTTCTATTCTGATTCTCACTGAGTATAATAAACCCACTTGGATCTTTTGTTAGGATGGTGGTCCTATCAAGTACCTAAGTGTCACGGTCTTTGAGGATTGCTCTGCAGAGATCTTGAAGGACTTTTACATGGACAATGAATATAGAAAACTATGGGATAAGACTGTGCTTGAGCATGAGCAGTTGCAGCTCGACTCTGTTACCGGAATTGAGATTGGTCGCACTATTAAAAAGTTTCCCTTGTTGACATCAAGGGAGTACGTACTAGCTTGGAGATTGTGGCAAGCAAAGGACAAGTTCTACTGTTTCACTAAGGTAACTCAAATTTGTCTCTCTCTATCACCATTTGTTGTTGCTTCTTAACTTAGTTTTTTTCTCTTTGGTTATTACTAGGAATGTGATCACAATAGTGTTCCACGACAGAGGAAGTATGTACGTGTAAGTTATTATAGATCTGGTTGGCGTATCAGGCAAGGCAAGTTGTCTGTTTATATCCTTAGTTCAACTAACAACCATCCTCAATTTTGTTTTGTATACCATAGAATCAGAGATCCATTGATCATGGTGAATATGCTTCTTAGTTACATTCTCCGTTTCCGCTGTTGTCATCATCGATGCCTATATAACTTCTAACCCTTACACTTGATGCAGTTCCCGGTAGAAATGCTTGTGAGATCAAAATGTTTCACCAGGAGAATGCTGGGCTAAATGTTGAGATGGCTAAACTCGCTTTTTTGAAAGGCATATGGAGTTATATTTGTAAGATGGAAAGTGCACTATGCAAATACATTGTAACCAGTCATAGAGCCCAAGGGCCCATTTTATCTGCTCTCACCTTAATCAAAAAGGTGAGATTCCTCATATTGAAACATATGTTCTGTTAAATGGAATTTACTGTCCTGAAACCGAATAAGAATACAGCATAGCAACCGGTTTGGTCTTCACTGACATGATTTGTTTTTCCTGCAGGTTCCATCAGAGTTAGAAGAAACTCAGATCGATGATGTCACGGCCTCCATGGGAACTAGTAGTAGTGGTGAAGGACTGTTGAGTGAAGATGGAGCCAAACAGAATAAGTTATTGAGAAAGCCATCTAAGAAACTGATAGCAAAAGGTATGGTTCTTGTGGGCGGTGCGATCTGTTTGTCCCGAGGTCACTCAGCCTTAGGCGCTAAAGTAGCATTAGCTTACCTCTTGACGAAGCTGAACAAACGTGGAACTCCTCTGAATCAGAACACAAGTATTTAAGTAAATATCTCATTATCATTGGATTAGCCTCAGAATGGCTCTACCACATGAGTTGTGTTAGCCTTTTTGGTCTTCAAAATGTTGTACCACAATAGTGGGAAAAATTTGCATTTCGGTATTCATATGAATGTAAAAGCATATATTATAAAATATAAACAGACAAGCCTGAGGTTATATTTCGGGTTACTGTAAGTAAGGTCTTTACCCTTTCTGAAAATTTGCCTTTGCCTTACCATTTTTCCTTTATATTTTAGAATAGATATCGATTTATTATGTTACCGGAAAATTGGAGTTATTATAACCAGGAAATTAAAGACCATGGAAAAAGAGAAAGATGATAGATTATTATTATGAAAATCACTTCTCTGGTTCTATAGATGGGCTCACCCTAAGTGCTCCTCCGGCAAGTTACCTCCAGGGACCAGGTTCAATGGGGTTTCCGGTGATCGGAAGAAACGTTGAGCTCTTTAAACCTCACAGTTTCAACGAAATCCATCCCTTTGTCTTAAAAAGAATGTCAAGGTCATGTTTGATAAGTATTTTCTTATTCGGATAACTTTTTCATTTAACAAAAAAATCCAATCTATTATAAATGACAATGATCAAATTAGGTGATACCAAATGACACTATATATTTAACTAAACGTATCATTGTTTTATATATTTTAACGTAGTAACTTGTAAATTGGTTTTTCTGCAACTTTTGCTTCCTCAAAATCTGAAACTAGTAGTTATGAACAAAATCATTGTTTACAAATAGATATTTAATATGAGTTGTTATAGCTTTGGTGGCCATCAAGATCTCATATTTGGTCAACTAACTTATTAAAGTTTATATATATCCAAATATCAAAACAAACCCAAAATGTACTTCTCTTACTTTGGTATTGTATAGTTAGTCTTGTAATTTGAAGATAAAATAATAGTAACTTGTAAGACTTGGATTTCTTGCATATTGCTTCCTCAAAGTATGAAGCTACTATATATGAACAATATTAGTGTTTACCAATAGCTAATAAGAAATTAGAAGAAAGGAATGTTTGGTGTGGCACTGAGTGTTGTTTTAGCTTTAGTGGTCGTCAAGATCAGTCTCTGGCTCTACAGATGGACTAACCCTAACTGCTCCTCCGGCAAGTTACCTCCAGGTTCAATGGGATTTCCGGTGATCGGAGAAACCGTTGAGTTCTTCAAACCTTACAGTTTCGACGAAATCCCTCCATTTGTCAAGAAGAGAATGTCAAAGTTAGTTTTTTATTAAACCTTCAGGTTTCAAGAGTGTCTCATTTCTCTTCTTCTTCCCTAATGCCTTTTTCTCTCTCTGGGTTGTGCTTCAGGCATGGTGGTTCTTTGTTCCGAACGAATATCCTCGGCTCTAAAACGATTATTTCGACAGACTCGGAAGTGAACTTTGAGATTCTCAAACAAGAAAACAATTGTTTCATCATGAGCTATCCAGAAGCTATTGCTAGAATATTTGGGAAAGATAACTTGTTCTTCAAGAAAGGTAAAGATTTCCACAGGTACATGAGACAGATTGCTTTTCAGCTTCTTGGTCCTGAGTGTTTGAAGCAGAGATTTATACACAAAATCGACCTAGCAACACGCGAGCATCTCAAATCAGATTCCTTAAAAGGCGGCTTAGACGTCAAAGACACTTCTGGAAGAGTATTAATAGGCACTAACTACATCTAGTTTAACCGATTACATTTGTCTGTTTGATGAGGTTTGGTGTTTGTTGTATTGCAGTTGATATTGGAACAAATGATCCAGATGATCATAAGTGACATTGAACCCGAGGCTAAGATCAAACTTATAGAAAACTTTAGGAATTTCAACTTTGATTTGGTTAGGTCCCCCTTTGATCCATCTTTTTGGAACGCTCTTTACAATGGACTTATGGTAAGATCTCAGTGTCAATAACATTTTAGCTCAATGATTTGTCTGGTTAGTAATACTCTGTATCTCCTTTCCACTATAAAGGCACGCAGAAACGCCATGAAGATGATAAAAAGATTGGTTAAAGAGAGAAGAGAAGAAGCATCATCAGATGAATTAAAATATGAAGACTTCATGGAGACAATGATAAATGAGGTGGATAAAGAAGGTGATACGGTGGATGAGGAAAGATCTGTAGAGCTAATATTAAGTTTACTCATTGCATCTTATGAAACTACTTCTACTATGACTGCAATAACTGTGAAATTCATTGGTGAAAATCCCAAAGTGCTTATGGAGTTGAAGGTAACTTACTTAGCGAACTCTATGTATTGAAGAAGAAGTTTAAAATCGTTTGTTATTTCCTATGAGATGCTAAAGCTTAACTATTTTCAACAGAAAGAGCATGAGATCATCATCCGTAACAGAGCTGATAAAGAATCTGGAGTTACTTGGAAAGAATACAGATCTATGATGAGTTTTACACATATGGTAGTTTCTGTTATCTTATTATTTACTTATTGGTTCCAAACATGTTGTGCGTAAACAAAACATTGGTTTGATTGTTGCAATTGCAGGTTATTAATGAGTCTCTTCGTCTAGGAAGTTTGTCACCTGCTATGTTTAGAAAGGCAGCGAGTGATGTGGAAATCAAAGGCAAGCCTGATTCTATATTATGTGCATCATAAAATAATGTACAATTTTGTAACCAATGATTCAATGAAAAAACGTTTCTTTGGTAGCAGGGTATACAATTCCAGCAGGATGGATTGTCTTGGTTGTTCCATCTCTTGTTCATTATGACCCTCAAATCTATGAACAACCATGTGAGTTCAATCCATGGAGATGGGAGGGGAAAAAGTTGCTTTCTGGCTCTAAAACGTTCATGGCTTTTGGTGGTGGTGCAAGACTATGTGCAGGAGCAGAGTTTGCTAGGTTACAGATGGCTATACTTCTTCATCATCTAGTCACAACGTATGACTTCTCTTTGATCGAGAAATCTGATATCATTCGAGCACCCTTGCTTCGATTCTCCAAGCCGATACGCATAAATATCTCTGAGAGAGTCCCTTAAAAGTTCATTGCATCACCATTAAAGTCATTTTAGTATTGTGTTGTGTATTCATTGATAATAAGAGTGATGAATCTAAGAAGAAACGAATTTTCTTTCAATTTTAATAAGAGTAACCATTCTTTGGGGTTTATAAGAAGTTTGAAAAGTTTACTTGGTTAGATGAGTGCTTTTGGATTTATGGTTTAGTGTGCTTCTCGTTCTGTGTTGGTGCTTGATTGAAACACCCAATCAACAATGGGAAACATGATAATTTTGAAGCAAGGAGTTTCATGGTGAAAAATAAAAAAGAACATCTAACAAGACTACTGATAGAAAAGGATTAAGAAACAATTCAACATGTCAAAGTTGAATTGTTACATACATGAACTCTCTCTCAGACAGAGTCCCCTGTTTTCACCCATTGAACATTTCCCTCACATTTCTATAACTTGAGCGCCCATCTGTCCGTGATGCATCTTTCGTACACAGCTTCCCAAGACAATGAAGAAGCCATGAAAATATCAAAGTGAGCCTTCTCTGTAAATGAGTTTAGTGAGAACTTTCTAACTTTGATGCATAATTGCCAACCGCTTGTGAGAGATCAAAATGTTTCACCAAAAGACATTTCGAGTTACATTTTTAAGAGTCAGACCCAAAAAAAAAAAAAAAAAAAAAAAAAAAGAGTTACATTTGTAAGATGAAAATTTCACTTGGTAAGATGGAAAATTCATTTGGAGTTACCCAGAGATTAGTCTGATTTGATTCATTAATTACAGCAAAGAAACAAATAGACATGGTTGACTCTTGATTCATCAGTTAACAATAAAGAAAAGAAGAGATAAACTTGGTTAGATCACATAATCAGACCAACCGGTTAAATAAGATGTCTGGTCCATGGTCAAACCGGGAACCTTATCATTCTTTCTCGGATTCTCTTTCCCACCAATCAACCTCGCCGGATTTCCAACCGCCGTCGTACGTGGCGGTACGTCTTTCAGCACAATCGACCCCGATCCAATCTTAGCTCCTTCACCAATCGTAATATTCCCCAAAATACAAGTCCCAGCTCCGATCAACACTCCATCACCAATCTTCGGATGCCTATCGCCGCTCTGTTTCCCTGTTCCTCCGAGCGTCACGCCGTGTAAAATCGAAACGTTGTCTCCAATCACCGCCGTTTCTCCGATCACAATCGCCGTCGCGTGGTCTAGCAAAACCCCTTTTCCGATCTTTGCTCCGGGATGAAAATCAACACCGAAAGCTTCAGATACTCTGTTTTGGATCAATAAAGCTAAGTTTTTTTCTGTTCTGTTTCCAGAGCTTGTGAGCGATTCGATGAGCTTGAGAAGCGAGGAAGCCTTTAAAGCTTAAGAAGCAATGGACATAGCTTATACAAGCTGGGTCTCTTTCTTTGACTGCTATAAGATCTTGCTTCACAGACTCGATGATCTCTGGACTTTCTTGTAAAGCGCTAATGAACAATTCGAACAGAGTGCTGCTTGGGAGGTTTAAATAACTGAGCTTTACAGAGAGAATGTGAGCTAAAGCAGAATCCAAAGATCGATGAGATGTAATTGAAGCGTAATAGTAGCTTGACAAAATGGGTTCTTGGTCAACATCGGATTTTGCTTCTTCAAGCATCTTGTTCTAGACATGGTCTTCGGTTTGTGTGTGGATGATCCGGTTTACAGAGAAACCGGGTCGGAAGAAGTTCTTCATGCAATGGAACCGAGAATCATCGTCTTGGGGGTTTCCGGTTCTACAAGTGTCGATGCACGTTGACATGAGAGAAGATGAAGTTCGAAATATGGAAGAAAGAATTGGAAGAAGAGAAGAGAAAAGAGAATGGTTGAGTAAAGAAGAAGAACAGAGTTTATATAAGACAGAGAGATGGCGGCGACCTTTGACTATCATACGGAACATATTTATTAATTGGTGAGTATAATTACAATAAAGTAGTATTTGTATTCTCTTACCTTACCTTATCAACAAATATGGAAGTATATGTAGTGCAGTTAAAGATATTTTTACTTTTCGTCCATGCGCATATTTATTTTCGAAGTATTTTGTATATGTTACTGTGATTCTAAAATTTAGTTATGAAAATTAAAGGTGTTAATTAGAATGACAACACATTTAAGATGGTTCACAGTCATTTGTGGTAATATAATGTCTGCGAATCTATACATTTTAGACTCATCTGTCATCACATGTGTGTTTGCGCCACCTACTTTTTTTTGTATATCAACCTCCTAAATTGTTTGTTTTAACTTTTAACACTATCTATCTACCAACTTAGAATGACTAATTCAAAGCAAAATTTAAACAAATAGTAGTATTTAGATAACTTGTAAAAACGTGATAGATATAAAATACGTTTGTTGTTGTATATTAGTATGTATCCCATAAATTCAAGATGTATAACGCGCTTCTATTAAATTTTAAATATGTTTATAAATTGTGAACTAATGAGGAGAAATCAAGAAAATTGGAGCCAGTTAATAAAATTGTCTAAAAGGAGGTTAAGAATAAAAAGAATTGTTGGAAAGCAAAATAAAAAGAAACGTGACATATAATTTGTCTAAAGTTACGTGAAGCAATCGTCCTTTGACTTGAAGACTCCCTAGATCCAACCTGAATTTAATCATTTATATTTCACCTTTTAATCATCTGATTAAATTTGTGGAATCTTATAATTAAAACTAGTACACTCATAATGACTTTTAGTTGTTTAATATAAATATCAATATCTTTTAGTACATCTTTCAAAATCTCCCTCTGTTAAACCAATGACATCTGATCCCTTATGATGACTAGAAGATGGACGGCAAGAACTGGCATTGGACCAGCTACTACATCTTTTCCCTGATTTTGCAGTCAAGCTTGTACAAATTTCTCTGATGGTAACAGCTTCTTTACATGTGTCACTATCATTCTCTTCATCTTCTAAAGCCTCTGTTGATCCAGAACCGCACCAAATATCATCAAGTAAACGCCTTTCAGCAGCCATTGCAGCAGCCTGAATCGGACTAAGATCTGACATAATGCTGCTATCACCGCCAAGACGATGAGGTTCTGAGGATAACAGATGGCCCGTACGCGCTCTATTTTCTGTTGCTGTTGCTCGAAGAGATGAAAGAGGAGGCTGACGAGTAAATCCACCCAAACGTTTCCCATAAACATCAAATCCCTGCCATGTGCCTGTTATACCCTTTGCCATCAACTCCTCGCACTCCTGCTCGTTGATAAGTAACAATGATAGGAGGTTTCAGTAAACAGTAGGTCTGAACAATACTAACTATACTAATATGCAACAGGACAACCATCTAAACATCAAGTTCCATGATGCAAATAGTTAAAAAAAGGGTGAAGTAATACCTTTCTAACTTCTTCCCAAATTTTATAAAAACTTGCATTGTGAGGACCATGAGTGTTACGAAAAATTTCATGGAGCATAGTGTCAAGAATTTCATGGTAAGATAAGAAAACTCCATCTTGGTTAGCCCTCCGAAGCCTTAATTTCACATGAACGCCCTTATTTACATTCAGCCCCAAAAGCCTTGGATTTGTTGGGCTACAATCGAAAACAACATTGTAAACCCTAAAAGTCAATACTTTGAACAACTCATCCACAACAAAGAAAGAAAAAAAAAATGGCAGAGAGAGAGAGAGATTATAAACAGTAACCCTTATATTACCAGAATTCAGAGAGAAGCTTGACACGCCATTTTCGTCTAATCATGATGGGGTGAACTTGATTAGCTACCTTTTCCAGAATCTTCGTCGCTTCATCTTCCCTAGGTTTCCTCTTCAAAGCCTTGATTTCCCAGACATTGTTCAAATCTCCCAAATTCATCGAATCCTTGAGAATTTTCTCAAATTCCAGATGCTAAAACCCCTAAGCCTACCTTGAAAATTATGAAATTAAACCCAAAAACAAACCAGACAATTGTGACCTTCCCCGAGAAGGAGATAGAAACAAACAGCAGTACGTAATTGGGAATTTGAATTTTGAAATGGGAATTGCGTTATATCTGCTCTCCTCTCGGGACAAAGCCTTGAGATATAAACAACACAAACGGGCCCATTACTACCTCAACACAACAATTATAAGCCCATTTTTAATCCGCACCGTTTAGAGGAACCTCAAAGCGATCCAAAAGCAGAGAGCTACTATCAATAGAATGCTATCTCCATTCGAAGTTCCCGTTGTTGCTTGCTGAACTATCTTTCGATTTGAATTCTTCTGATACGAAATAAAGCACCAACATATAAGCAAATGGGTAAGCCGGAGATGGCTCTGACTCTCCTTCCGATGTTAACAAATCTCGAAACGTCTCATCATCATCTGACAATAAATGCATCAAACCGGTTACAAGATTCGAACTGTGTTGTGTGTGTTCCAAGAACCAATAACCCTTGACTCCGTTTCAAGAAATAAGGAGATACCCCGCTTATAAACGAAAGGACATAGATGATGACGAGACATCTAATTTTGACAGAGACTAAAGGATCTTGATTTGACAAGAGAGGTTGATTAACATACCATAAGACACGCATTGAAACTATCAGATATTAGCGTACTAGAAAAGGTAAATTACTCTTTTTAAAACAATAAATACAAATATGTATAAGACGTTTCACCAATATAATTTCTCAGAGTTCATAATCAAACACCATTTATTAATTATGAAAAGTAGATCAGATAAGATATTTGCTAATAAATGAAAAATAAAACCTTCCAAATGATGATTTCTGTCTACTTCTCAAAGAAAAAGTGTTCTCTGTAAAGCGGATAATGGCGAGGAAAATTGGGTAAAAACTCTTTGATGAGAAAGAAACGAAATACCTAAATCCACAACAAAGAACAGTAGCTCATGTTCCTCTTTTATGGTTTGCAGCATCAATGAGAATATAATCGTCCCTCGCTATACATTAATATTAGATCCTTTAACGCTTCCAGAATCGGCCTTGTCCTCGTTGCTCTTGCATTCTCCTGCATATAGATATAACAGTCTTAGTGGGTCAGTAGAAACAGATTTCATATTGACATGATGGGTAAATAAAATGTTCTGCTCGACTCACTTTTGATACTCAATGGACCTGTCAAGGAACTCTTTGGCAACATCTTTTCTCTCGTACGAGGCCAGAACCGGTCTGATGTCAGCTGGACAGTTACGTGCAACATCTGCATGACCCAAACAGGAGGAATCAACCAAACAACATTGACAAAAGCAGTCCACGAGACTGGAATAGAACTTGTGTTATTCGGCTTCTCAATTCTTACATTCAAGGAAGGGTATCAGGTCAATTAGGGCCGTGTCATCTGTTTCGAGTTTGTAAGGTTTTATTGGCACACAATTCTCTGGCTGAAGGGTTGATTCAAAAGAATTTGAGCTAATATACAGAATCCTCTTCGGATCTCTGTTCAGCTTTGACAGATCCTGCAGCAGGAATTTTAATAGTTAGTTGTGAAGCAGCTACCCTGGTAAGTAAGAAACTATGCTTTGACGGTTATAAGCTTCTTATGTACCCGATAGTGCTTTCCATTCTCATATTTAGTAGCGCCTCTTGCTAGCCTATAACGAATGAGTTGGCCATTTGGGTCTAACTTCTCACAGCACGGAAGTACGTACTTGAAGCAATGAAACATGTATTAGTTGCCACAATACTATGAAAGTACAAGAAAAAACAAACAAATCAATGGGGCTTTACCATATCCATCTGGTCAGAATACACGACAATCTCATAGAATTTTGCGAGATGCTCCAAGAATGCATCGACACCTGGTCTTTTGAACGTTCTCCAGCCTCTCTCCCGCTAAACGTTTTTGTAAATTAAAAGGCAGAAAAAGTTGAATACAGTGTTACTAAAGAAAACAAATCAGTTCACTGCAACACATAGAAACTCTAAGCCAGACACTCACATCTATGATCCAAGAGATTGATGATTAGTAAATGAATAAATTGTTACCTTCCAGTCCGAGTAAAGTAGTGTCTCATTCAAATCAAGAACTAGAGTGAAGACATTCTGTTCTGCGGGGTGCATATCAGGAAGAAGTTTTTCCGAGAGAGGTTCTGTAAACCCCTATAAGAAACCGGAGAGGAAATAAGAATTACAGAAGAAATCAGAAGAGAAAAAAAGATGCAGAAGAAGCAATATTGTGAATGGACGTACTTTGACATGCTCCTCCACAACTTCCCTAAGCTCCAAATACTTATCAATGGCTTGAGCAGAAACTGGTCAAAATTTCAAGCAAACCAAGTGATGCTGAGCTTAGTTAAAGGATAGAATTAGTAATGATGACAAAGGTTAAAGAAGTATACCTGTCATTGCACTAGAGTACAAGATAGATTGATATTTCTGCAAGAGAGATGAAATTATATAATTCAGAAACTCTTAAGAAAATCCCTTAAAAGGGATTGAAACATAGCAGGAAAAGGGTTACTTAAGTAGTAATTGAGATAAAGATCAAAACAAGTTGATTAGCTTCTCCAAACGTCAAAATAGAAACAAAGGTAAGTCAAAATTAAGTTGAGAACGAGTCATGAATGATGTAAAGCAACTCACATCAATAATGCCAGCAGAAGTATCAAGTGGTGTTCGTGCTTGCTTAGCTGCAGATTCTCGGAAAGGCTTAGTCTTTTGATTCACTTCATCTAATGTGTAAGCTACAAACATAACGAAAGAAAAAAGTGAAATAAAAAAATAAAAGAGTAAAGATATGATTAATTAATGGAAGGGGAAAGGGAAGTAACAGACCGTAACTAGAGTAACCAATAGCAGCAGTAGCAGCAGTGAGTGCCCAGAAGAGTCCGTAACTAAGATACTTAAGACCTTTACGATCCTTTCCCAGAGATGCTGCTTCTGGAGGAGGAGGAGGCGGTGGAAAATCAGAAAACATGGACTGAGTAGAGGAGATTTCCTGATACTTGGAGGTAGAATTGGAGGAAGATGCTTCCGTAGAGAATAACCTCAGATTACGAGATCCAAGCTTTGTTAATCTTGGTATAAGACGAGATCGAAGAGCAATAGACGCCATGTTTTCCGATTTCGGCGTTTTCTGGAAGATCTCTTAGTCTCCTCAGGGTTGAAGTAGGGTTTTGATTTGATCGGAAAATGGCTAATTCCGAGTGTTTGGATACAGCCTCATTTTTTTAACTTTTTTCCACTGTTTGGATGTCGGTTTATTGATACTCTCGTTTTTTTTTTTTTTTTTTTTTTGCTTTGTTACCATTTTGTATATATATATATATATACAACTAGAAAAGAGCCACAAAGCAAAATCCGCACGCAAATACATCACAGCCTAAATAAACAACTTACTCTTCCTGGGAAGACAAATTTAGGTTGAACTTCAAGAATTCATTGGTCTTTGCAATCTTCACAATCTCCTCAGCTTCTCTTCTCTTATACCCTTTCACCAATTCATCAACTACCAGCTGCAACGTCGCTTCACCCACAAGATACCTCTATTCCACGGAGGAGGAAAAGCGGCGGATCGAGGTAGTGTTGAAGGTGCCACGGAGAACGCGAGATAGAGACGACATCGTTTCGGAAAGGGTTTGCAGGAGACGGGTTTGAGAAACAAATCAAGATGCCTCTATTTTATTACTCGAGGACGTATCTGATACTTTTAAAACATTAGTGCCGTTTTTTAAATTAAAAATAAATACTGTGGGTTTGAATAAAAACGAAGGAAAACTGTTTGCTTTGCCGACGACCTAATTTCTTGCACACCGGTTTGATTACACAGACGGCGAGCTCCAATGGCGCCTGTAAAGATAACTGGTTCTGTTGTTGCTGCCGCGGCGATGGTGATACTTTCTTCTTACTGCTATTTGAGCTTCTTCTTTCACGTCTCCGAGAAGAAGACAAGGAAGAAGGAGAAGCTGAGTATGAGAAACGGGCTTGTTGATGCTATTGGCAATACTCCTCTGATTCGTATTAATAGTCTCTCCGAGGCTACCGGGTGTGAGGTTTTTTCTCGATTTTCTTATCTTGTATATTTTTGGTCTAACGATTTTCTGTAAATTATGAGTTAAAGGTGTCAACTTTTGTTAATTTTACTTGTTTCTTCTGATGTTCAGATTCTTGGGAAATGCGAGTTTTTGAATCCAGGAGGTAGCGTTAAAGATAGAGTTGCTGTAAAGATCATTGAAGAGGTATAGTATTTGCTCAAAAGTTTCAATATTTATCCTGCAACTGTGGTTAGCTTCGTAAAGGTTTCAAATTTCAGCTTCCTAGATTATCTTCTACTCTCAGCTAATTACTTTGCGTTTAATTGCATCATCAACTTCGTTTTAATTCTTTGTTTAGGCTTTGGAATCAGGTAGGCTATTCCCGGGAGGAATTGTAACAGAGGGTAGTGCGGGGAGTACTGCCATTAGCCTTGCTACTGTTGCTCCGGCTTATGGGTGTAAATGTCATGTTGTTATACCTGATGACGCTGCTATTGAAAAGGTTATATATTTTTAACACCTTGAATGATACACATTCTCGTGTGTGTATTATGCACATACTCAATTTTGTATCTTGTTGTAGTCTCAAATAATTGAAGCTCTTGGAGCTACTGTTGAGAGGGTGAGGCCTGTGTCAATAACTCACAAAGACCACTATGTCAACATTGCGAGGCGACGGGCAGAGGAAGCAAACGAGTTAGCATCAAAGAGAAGACTAGTGAGTGAAGCAAATGGCATACACCAAGAGAAAACTAATGGCTGCACAGTTGAGGAAGAGAAAGAGCCTTGTTTATCCTCAGATTCAGTTACCGGTGGATTCTTTGCAGATCAATTTGAAAACTTGGCAAATTATAGGGCTCATTATCAAGGTACTGGCCCTGAAATCTGGAACCAGACTCATGGTAACATCGACGCCTTTGTTGCTGCTGCTGGTACAGGCGGTACTTTAGCTGGCGTTTCAAGGTTTCTTCAGGTACATGCTTAATCAGGGTTTATACCAATCAAAACTGTATAGTAAGTAATTCCTGAATTAAAATGCTCATAAATTTCTTTGTGCTTTCAAACAGGATAAGAATGAAAGAGTTAAATGCTTCCTGATCGATCCTCCTGGATCTGGTCTGTACAATAAAGTAACGCGGGGAGTGATGTACACAAGAGAGGAAGCAGAAGGGCGTCGACTAAAGAACCCATTTGATACAGTAACAGAAGGGATTGGGATCAACAGGCTTACTAAAAACTTCCTGATGGCAAAACTTGATGGCGGTTTTCGTGGTACTGATAAAGAAGCGGTTGAGATGTCGAGGTAGTGCTATTTCTTTTTATGTTTCGATGTACATGTTTTAAGAGAATACTGATTAAGATTTTATGTTGTAATCTTGATATTTTCTTAATTTTATGTTCCTAGGTTTCTTCTGAAGAATGATGGGCTCTTTGTTGGAAGCTCCTCGGCTATGAACTGTGTTGGGGCAGTGAGGGTAGCGCAAACCCTTGGTCCTGGTCACACAATTGTCACCATTCTTTGCGATAGCGGAATGAGGCATCTAAGCAAGTTTCACGACCCTAAGTATTTGGCTCTTTACGGGTTGAGTCCAACAGCAACCGGATTAGAGTTCCTTGGCATAAAGTGAAACTATTCTGTTACAATTGCTTCAGATTCATCAAGCCTAGACCTGCAGCGGTTTTGTCGGAATCTTGTTTTATTTTTTTATACGTGAGGGTGACATATTCTTTGTAGGGCTCACGATACAACAGCTTTCTAGAGTCAACGGAAGAAAGCCAAAGCAACAATGCATGTGTTTGACCACTGAAACTTCCATAACTGCATCTTACACCTGTCTTCTCTATTGCCTACAAGTCCTTATCTAATGGGCTCCCTTGCAATATTATTGGGACCATGTCATCAGATATGTCTTTGTACACATTAGATCTTTTGTGTTCAATGTATTCGACCTGAAAGCTCAAATAACCCTTATAAACATACATAACCAATTACTTCCATATATAAGTCGGTTGTGTAAGGTCTGATAATCCCAACAATGGCAAGATATGGAGTCAATAAGACATTGTTGATCTCATCACTTTCTTTCTTGAAGAAACTTTGCATTCTCTTATGTATGCCAATCATGCATCTCTCTAACGTTATCCACACTAGTGACGTGATCGAAAAGAAATCAAAGCCTTATCTTCATTATCAAGAGGAGCTTGAAGAGGACGAGGGGTTGATAGAGATCTCTTTGGTGAGAGAAGCAAGTGAAGAGGAAAGTTTGAAGAAACATTGGATAAGTAAAGAAGAATATTACAAGGAGATGATGATCATGGAGATATGGGAAGAAATTGAAGCAGAAGATAACTTGATTGAAATTGATATTTCAATCGGATCCATTGTTTAGAGATTAATACTGATACCTCTATGTGTTTATCCGCCCATTATTTCATATGTTTATATTTATATTATATTTGCGCAAACTCAATAAATTATCTATTACTCAATTAAATTATTGCGTTTCACGTTGACAAAAAAAGGTTAGATGCCCTTCTAATAATGGGAGCTTAGTTAATTAGTCTTTAGCCTGCTTTGGCGTCAACTCTATTGGCCAAAAAAGCATCGATCAAATCCAATGCTGTAGGAGTCACAGCGACTGTGTTCTCCTCTCTTCTCTCAGTCTCGCCTTGTGGGTCAGGTCTTGTTCTTGATTTGACACCAACTGTTTCAGCTTGGTCAGAGAAAATAATCTTTGAGATCTGTGAGCTGCAAATCTCTTTGTATGCTTCATAGTCAGCGGCTCCAATGTTACCTCCTTCGAGGATCTTGGATAAAGGGTGAAGAACTGAGACTGGACCATCGCTAGACTCCAGCTGCCGCTTGAGTGTTAAGAAGTCCCAGACGAGTTCTGAATTCTTGAACATGACAAAAACCGCAGAGTCGTCCACGTGGTAGACAGAAGTGACAGACCAAAGGCTTTGCAGACGCATTCTTTGATCTCTCTAGCCTTGAGTTTGGGAAATTCCATATGAGGACAATGTTCTCGTATTTAAACTTTGAGACCCGCCAGTTATCTGCATTACTATGGCCTGTTCTAAGGTCGATGATATCACCTCTTGTCCAGCTGAGATAAAGACGGTTGATGTACTTGTTAAGTTTCTCGTTCTGCGCAAAGTTATCTGATTGTGAATGCTGTTTAAAGTCGAACCCCAGATGATTGCATGCCTACGCAAAGATGCAACCTGTCATGAAAACATCATAACCAGCTTCGTGTTTCCCTCCTGCATTCCAGTTAGAAGACCTGAAACAGAGAGAACAATTTAAACCAGAAAGCAGACATGTTGTTCATGCCATTGATGCCAAAAATAGAGGAGTAACAAACCTAACATTGTCTACTTCAACTTCAATCTTGCAAGCTGCTGTGGAAACGAGCCAGAGCTTGAAGTAAACTCGATTTGAGGACATAAATAGGATAGTGATGTACTGGACTTCTTCATTCGATGATGAAGAATTGGATTCACATTTAAGAGTATTTTGGTGTCGACAATGTAAGGAAAGTGATTGTTAATGGAGGCCACAAATTTCTCAGCTGTTGAAGGAAGAGGATCCAAAAATTTGCTGTATACATGTGCAATATCTGTATCAGATGAACAAATGGTTAGGGGAAGGCATCATTAAAATACATCATAACCTTCATAGACGTATTATGAAGCAACTTGCTTGCATACCGAGGAAACAATTGTGACCAACGATCAACTTTTGCTCTGAAGAAAGTAGATCAATCACCTGACGGAACCCAATTGCAGATTGTATTTTTCTTTCTCCCACTCTCTTGCGTTCATCTTTTGCCTCCTTCTGTGAAAAGACACACCGTTGCGATATCTAAGTCGAAAGAAGGCTTTCAATAAGAAGAATCAGTGACTAAACTATAGCTGCATCATCCCTCGAGCCTGAACTTTGCTATTATCAAATAAGTCACATCATCACTTTCAACTAAGATCCAAAGAACATGTATCAAATAGTAACAAACAAATCTTTCCAATAACATAATTGCTACCTTACCATGAGATTTTCCTTCTCGCATTCTGAATCAGTGTAGACAACAAAGCCTTGTGAACAAGAATTTATATCACTCGAATGTATGTACACTTTCTGGAAACAGAGTTGATTGCTAAAATTTGGTTTATGTAAAAGCAAATGTACACACATGCAAGGATGAAATGAAAAGGAGAAAGGAGGCACCTTCATGTATGCAAGTGTTGAAATCAAACTGATACTTGGCAAGAAAATCCATGGATGTCGTCTGGCAGAGAAATTCATGAGCTGGTGGATCAAATGTGAGCTCTTGACGAGGAAATATAAAGAAATTGTGCATGTTTGCCATTAAATATAAAGACTTTAAGGTACCTGACGTCGTAGCGATCCAACTCTAAGGAGTCATTTCAAGGTCAATCGCAACGAAATCTGCAGCCTTTACGAGCAAACAATAGAAACGTAAATCGCCACTGCTTGCTCTGACTGATTAGAACTTGTATCAATGTGAAATGTGGTTGTTGCAGCCTGCACACGCAAGTTGCTTATCGAGCTTAGGAGAGATACGAGTTCATGGTCTGATGGTAATGAAAACAAGCAAACCCCTGAGGTACCTTATACTGAGGATCGATTGAGTCCCCTAATAGTAATAAACTCATTGCACAAGAGGTGGCTTTGTGTAGTAGCTAGATGTGTACGTGGTTATGATTCTTTTTGACACATATATTATTATATATTTTGTAAAATGTATGATATTTATATATTAGCAAACTTATGATTATGTTTCATAAAATTTTATAATCATGAGAAAGGCATTATTTAGATGAGAAGAAAAGAATCACAGAATTGGTCTTTAGCTTTTGCTTCTTCTCTTTTCTAAAGGATTCTCTTTTTTTTTCTTACCCTCTCTAATCAACTCTTTTAAGGATTAAAAGATGCTTTTGTAGGTAACAAAATATCAAATAAAAATAATTTAATGTTTAAAATGATTTGTTGCAACAGTTTCTATACATAAATTATAACTAGATGCAAATATCCGGCTTTATCAAAGATCATAACAAATACTAGCTATAACTTGAATCTTAATTTGCTATTTTATACCTCAAATCTCTCTAAAATACTCAGTTATTTATATAAATTGATATGGATTTATATAAAAATATATTTTGAGCCAATAATCATAGTAATAATATACACTAGTTTGAATGTAAAAATACAAAAAAGAAATAAAATAAAACAAGAAATGTAAACCGGCATTGGAACAAAATTTGGGTAGCAGTGTTTATAACACAAAGCTTCTTAGAATTCTTCTCCACTTCTCTCTCTCTCTCTCTCTTCCTATCAAATCTTCAAACGCGATCCTCTTCAAAACCCTAGTTTCCCATCGCTTCACTCTTGGATCCTGAATTCTTCTTCTCTTCTTCTTCTCCGTGGTCTGCCTCACCGATCGCCATCTGTTTCCACCAGATCACCGTTTGATATCTTTGATTCGATTCTGAGCACTCAATCCGTGATTTTGAGGGATTTGGTCACTCACTCTTATTTTTTTTAGTTTGCTTCAGGAGATGCTCTGTCTCTAAATTATGAAGCTTAGAAGGAGAAGGGCTTCGGAAGTGGTAAGTGTTCCTTAACCACGTAATTAAACCCCTTGTGATCATCTTCATTACTCTCTCTCTCTCTCAGCATTTGAGTTAGTAAGGCGTTGTTTTCAATTTTTTTCAATTCTATTTGATGTTGTATGTATTGGCTGTGTTAACCATTCTTTAAT
Source organism: Nasturtium officinale (assembly GCA_963854855.1). NCBI lineage: Eukaryota > Viridiplantae > Streptophyta > Magnoliopsida > Brassicales > Brassicaceae > Nasturtium > Nasturtium officinale. The sequence continues at coordinate 16,673,398 of OY978501.1, read as the reverse complement.
TCATTTCTAGCAGCCTCTCAAAATCAAATCTTTCATCAATAGCGTTACTGCTGTTCCACTCGAGCAAATACAAGAACCCCTTGAATGTTTTCGCTGGGAATTCGACAAGGTGTGCTTCAGTATCCATTTCTGTTTCTTTCTATTATTCTGCCTACTCTTGTTTTTTTTTTATGGCCGGTTTTGTCTTTCATATAGGGTGACTTCCATCACTGGGTGGACCTTTTCAATCACTTTGACACATTTTTTGAGAAGCATGTCAAAGTTAGGAAAGATCTCCATGTTGAACATAACGTTGAAGACTCTCATCCTTCTTTCCCAAAGGATGCTGTTCTTCAAGTTCTCCGAGTTATCAGAATTGTCTTAGAGAATTGCACTAACAAACACTTTTATACTTCTTATGAGGTATAAATCTGTTCCACACTTCCCTTTAATGTCATTTCAGATTTGCATGTTTTTTTCCTAACTGGTTCAATTCTGGTTGTTCCGCTATATATGTAGCTTTATATTCTAATTGTTCAGATGTCTACCTGAATTAGTCTCACACCATTTGTTCCTTCATAATGCAGCAGCATCTTTCTCTCCTGCTTGCATCTACTGATGCTGATGTTGTTGAAGCCTGTCTGCAGACGTTGACTGCCTTTTTGAAGAGGCAAATTGGAAAGTACTCCATAAGAGATGCTTCTCTGAATTCTAAACTATTTTCCCTTGCGCAAGGCTGGGGGGGAAAAGAGGAAGGTCTTGGTTTGACGTCATGTGCCACAGAAAACAGTTGTGATCAGGTCTCTCACCAGCTAGGTTGTACTCTTCATTTTGAGTTTTATGCTTCTAATGAATCATCAAGCGATCTTCCTGGCGGCTTACAAGTCATCCATGTACCTGATGTCAGCATACGTCCAGAGTCTGACCTGGAACTTCTCAACAAATTAGTCATTATTCACAATGTTCCTCCCAGTTTAAGATTTGCGTTGCTGACCAGACTAAGATTTGCAAGGGCATTTTCGTCTTTGGCAACCCGGCAGCAATATACATGCATTCGTTTATATGCTATCATTGTTTTGGTTCAAGCAAGTGGTGACACCGAGAATGTTGTTTCTTTCTTTAATGGCGAACCCGAGTTTGTAAATGAGTTAGTTACACTAGTAAGCTATGAGGAACCTGTTCCAGAGAAAATAAGGATACTATGCTTGCTTTCCTTGGTTGCACTATCGCAAGATCGAACTCGGCAGCCCACTGTTTTAACTGCAGTCACCTCTGGTGGGCATCGTGGTTTTCTATCTGGCCTAATGCAGAAAGCGATTGATTCTGTTATTCGTAATACTTCCAAGTGGTCTCTGGCTTTTGCAGAAGCCTTGTTATCCCTTGTTACAGTACTGGTTTCATCATCATCTGGATGTTCAGCCATGCGAGAAGCTGGTCTTATTCCAACCCTCGTGCCTCTCATCAAAGACACAGATCCCCAGCACTTACATCTGGTCTGTACCGCTGTGCATATATTAGAAGCCTTCATGGATTACAGCAATCCAGCTGCTGCTTTGTTCAGAGACTTGGGTGGCTTAGATGATACTATCTTTCGGCTGAAACTGGAAGTCTCTCGAACTGAAGACGATGTAAAGGGAAAAAATTGCAGTTCAGATAGTAATGGGAGGGATTCACATGCTCTTTTTGGTTCTCTTAATCAGCCTGATACTGAACAGCTTCCCTATTCTGAAGCATTAATTTCATATCACAGGAGATTGTTGTTAAAAGCCTTGTTACGTGCAATATCTCTTGGAACTTATGCTCCTGGTAACACTAACCTCTATGGTTCTGAGGAGAGCTTGCTGCCTGAATGCTTATGCATTATCTTCCAGAGAGCAAAAGATTTTGGGGGTGGAGTATTCTCGCTTGCTGTCACTGTCATGAGTGATCTCATTCATAAAGATCCCACTTGTTTCAATGCTTTAGATTCAGCTGGTTTAACTTCTGCCTTTCTTGATGCTATATCTGATGATGTCATCTGCTCTGCAGAAGCCATAACATGCATTCCACAGTGTCTGGATGCTCTATGTCTCAACAATAGTGGTCTTCAAGCCGTAAAGGATCAAAACGCCTTGAGGTGTTTTGTTAAAATTTTCACTTCTTCTTCTTATCTGCGGGCTCTTACCGGTGATACACCTGGTTCTTTGTCAAGTGGGCTTGATGAACTATTAAGACACCAATCTTCGCTGCGCATTTATGGAGTTGATATGTTCATTGAAATCCTCAATTCCATATTGACTATCGGATCTGGGATGGAGGCCACCACTTCTATGTCAGCAGATGTGCCTGCTGATGCTACTCCCGTTCCTATGGAAATTGATGCTGATGAAAAGAGCTTGTCAGTTTCAGATGAGGCAGAACCTTCTTCAGATACTTATCCAGCAAACACTGAGCTGTTTCTTCCAGAATGTGTATGTAATGTTGCTCGTCTCTTTGAAACAGTTCTTCAGAATGCGGAAGTCTGTTCCCTGTTTGTTGAGAAGAAAGGAATTGATGCTGTTTTGCAGTTATTCTCCTTACCTCTTATGCCTCTATCAACCTCTCTTGGTCAAAGTGTTTCTGTCGCTTTTAAGAACTTCTCCCCTCAGCATTCGGCTGGTCTAGCCCGGATTGTGTGCTCCTTTTTACGAGAACATCTGAAGAACACAAATGTCCTTTTGGTTTCCATTAAAGGCACACAGCTTCTTAAATTAGAGTCTGCGGTCCAGACAAATATATTGAGATCTCTTTCCTGCCTAGAAGGCATATTGGCCCTCTCCAACTTTTTGTTGAAAGGAACAGCTTCTGTTATTTCGGAATTGAGTTCTGCTGATGCTGATGTATTGAAAGAACTAGGTATAACATACAAGCAAACAATTTGGCAGATGGCTTTGTGCAGTGATACCAAGGAAGATGAAAAAAAACTTGATGGAGGACCTGATAATTTAATTTTAGCATCCTCCAGTACCGTTGAAAGAGAGAGTGATGAGGATTCAATTAGATACACAAACCCTGTATCCATTAGAAGCAGTAGCTCGCAGTCTATTTGGGGTGGAGATCGTGATTTTTTGTCGGTTGTACGTTCTGGCGAAGGTATTCATGGTCGTGCACGACATGCAATAGCCCGAATGAGGGGTGGGAGGACCCGTCGACACCTGGAGGCTTTTAATTTTGACTCTGAGATTCTACCTGATCTACCAGAAACGTCTTCTTCCCATGAGCTGAAAAAGAAAAGCACTGAAGTTCTCATTATTGAAATTTTAAACAAGCTGAATTGTACACTACGTTTTTTTTTCACAGCCCTTGTGAAAGGATTCACCTCTGCTAATCGTCGCAGAATTGATGGAGCACCATTGAGTCCAGCATCTAAGACGCTTGGTACTGCCCTAGCTAAAGTGTTTCTTGAAGCTCTTAACTTCCAGGGGTATGGTACTACTGCTGGTCATGATATCTCTCTGTCAGTAAAGTGCCGTTACCTTGGAAAGGTGGTAGATGACGTCACTTCCCTGACATTTGATACTCGAAGGAGGGTCTGTTTTACAGCTATGGTTAATAGTTTTTATGTCCTTGGAACTTTTAAGGAACTTCTCACCACATTTGAAGCTACAAGTCAGTTGCTTTGGACAGTACCGTTTACTATTTCTGCATCTTGTACTGAGAATGAGAAGCCAGGTGAAAGGAACATATGGTCTCACAGTACGTGGCTGGTAGATACGCTGCAAAACTATTGTCGAGCACTTGACTATTTTGTTAATTCTACATTTCTCTTATCTCCAGCCTCCTCTTCTCAAACACAGCTTCTTGTCCAGCCAGCTTCAGATGGTTTATCGATTGGACTTTTTCCTGTTCCAAGGGAACCTGAGACTTTTGTGCGAAATTTGCAGTCTCAGGTTTTGGATGTCATACTACCTATATGGAACCACCCTATGTTTCCTGATTGCAATCCTAATTTTGTGGCTTCAGTTACCTCCCTTGTAACACATATATACTCTGGTGTTGTGGATGCTAGGCAAAATCGTGGTGGTGTTACCCGGGGTACAAACCAAAGAGCCTTGCCTCTACAGCCTGACGAATCCATTGTTGGTATGATTGTTGAAATGGGATTTTCAAGGTCAAGGGCTGAAGACGCATTACGAAGAGTTGGAACAAACAGTGTTGAAATGGCTATGGAGTGGTTGTTTTCCAATCCTGAGGATCCTCCGCCGGAAGATGACCAGTTAGCTCAAGCACTTGCGCTATCTCTTGGAAATTCGTCGGAAACTCCAAAACTTGATGATACTGAAAAACCCGTAGATGTTCCACAGGAAGAAGCAGCACCAAGAGAACCACCTGTTGATGAAGTTATTGCTGCATCAGTGAAGTTATTTCAATGTGATGATTCTATGGCTTTCCCGTTGGTGGATTTGTTTGTGACACTCTGTAACCGAAACAAAGGGGAAGATAGGGCAAAAATTGTGTCGTATCTTATTCAGCAACTGAAGCTAGTACAACTTGATTTCTCCAAGGATACTGGTGCTTTGACCATGATACCCCACATTTTAGCTTTGGTTCTCTCAGAGGATGATAGCACACGAGAAATTGCTGCACAGGATGGTATTGGGACTGTAGCAATTGATATCTTGACGGATTTCAAGCTTAAGAGTGAACCTGAAAATGAGATTCTGGCTCCAAAATGCATTAGTGCTCTACTTCTTATATTGAGCATGATGCTGCAGTCACAGACAAGACTCTCGTCTGAATATGTTGAAGGAAATCAAGTTGGATCTTTGGAATTGAGCGATTCTCGGCAAGACTCAACAGCTGTTTTAAAGAAAACGTTATCTTCGGATGTTGCTAAAGGGGAGTCATACCCAGCTTTGGAATTGATTTTTGGAAAATCGACAGGCTATCTGACAATGGAAGAGGGTCAAAAAGCTCTACTGATTTCTTGTGGCCTCATAAAGCAGCGGGTTCCAGCTATGATCATGCAGGCTGTTCTTCAGCTATGTGCTCGGCTAACGAAAACACATTCTTTAGCCATCAAATTTCTTGAAAATGGAGGCTTATCTTCCCTTTTTAATCTTCCGAAAAAATGTTTTTTCCCTGGTTATGATACTGTTGCATCTGTTATTGTACGGCATCTGGTTGAAGATCCTCAGACTCTCCAAATTGCTATGGAATCAGAAATACGACAGACCTTGAGTGGGAAGAGACAGATAGGTAGGGTATTACCTCGGACATTCCTTACAACATTGGCACCTGTAATTTCAAGAGATCCGGTTGTTTTTATGAAAGCTGTGGCTACAACTTGTCAGTTGGAGTCATCAGGAGGGAGGGACCTTGTGATACTGTCCAAGGAAAAAGAAAAGCCAAAAACTTCTGGCAGTGAACACGGATTCTCTTTGAATGAGCCCCTTGGAATACCCGAAAATAAGCTTCATGATGGGTCTGGAAAATGTTCAAAAAGCCACAGAAGAATCCCTGCTAACTTTGTCCAAGTTATTGATCAGCTTATTGACATTGTCTTGAGTTTTCCTAGGGTGAAGAGACAGGAAGATGATGAAACCAATTTAATTTCGATGGAGGTTGATGAGCCGACAACTAAAGTGAAGGGTAAATCAAAAGTTGGTGATCCGGAGAAAGCAGAACTTGGATCTGAAAAATCTGAAGAATTGGCCAGGGTAACATTTATCTTGAAGTTGTTGAGTGATATTGTTCTCATGTTCTTGCATGGTACCAGTGTCATACTGAGACGAGATACAGAAATATCTCAGCTTCGGGGATCCAATCTACCTGATGATTCACCTGGCAATGGAGGGTTAATTTACCATGTCATTCATCGATTACTTCCTATATCTCTTGAAAAGTTTGTTGGACCTGAAGAGTGGAAGGAGAAATTGTCTGAAAAGGCTTCATGGTTTCTGGTCGTTTTGTGCAGCCGTTCAAGTGAGGGGCGTAAAAGAATAATCAATGAGCTTTCGAGGGTTTTATCCGTGTTTGCTTCCTTGGGAAGGAGTTCTAGTCAGGGTGTTCTGTTACCTGATAAGAGAGTCCTTGCGTTTGCTGACCTGGTTTACTCGATCTTGACAAAGAATTCTTCTTCCAGCAACTTACCCGGTTGTGGCTGTTCACCTGATGTTGCAAAGAGCATGATAGATGGTGGAACTATTCAGTGTCTGACCAGCATCCTTCACGTGATTGATCTCGACCACCCTGATGCTCCAAAGCTTGTTACTCTTATCCTTAAGTCTCTTGAGACACTGACTAGGGCTGCAAATGCTGCCGAGCAGCTAAAATCAGAAGGACCAAACGAGAAGAAAAACAAAGATTCTGATGAGAGACAGAATACTCTTGGAACTTCAATTGAGGTTGAAGTTAATGAGTTGAACCAAAGTAGTAGCAGTTTACAGCAAGTAACAGATGCAGTAGCGAATGGACAGGAGCAGCCCCAGGTTTCCTCTCAGAGCGCAGGTGAAAGGGGTTTGAGTCAAACCCAGGCTATCCCGCAGGAAATGAGGATAGAAGGCAATGAGACAATACTACCTGATGTACCTATACAGATGGATTTCATGCGAGAAGTGATTGAAGGTGATCAAATTGAAATGAGTTTTCATGTTGAAAATAGGGACGAAGATGATGTAGATGATGACATGGAAGATGAAGGGGAGGATGATGAGGATGCAGATTTAGTGGATGATGGAGCTGGTGTTATGTCACTTGCTGGAACTGATGTGGAAGACCCTGAAGATACTGGCCTTGGAGATGAATATAATGATGACATGATTGATGAAGATGAAGATGATTTCCATGAGAATCGTGTAATAGAGGTGCGGTGGAGGGAGGCTCTTGATGGGCTGGATCATTTTCAGATTCTTGGGCGATCTGGTGGTGGAAATGGTTTTATTGATGATATTACAGCTGAGCCGTTTGAAGGAGTGAATGTGGACGATCTGTTTGCTCTGCGGAGACCCTTGGGCTTCGAGCGTAGACGTCAAACTGGCAGATCTTCTTTTGATCGATCTGGTTCAGAAGCACATGGTTTTCAGCATCCGCTTTTCTCCAGGCCTTCGCAAACTGGCAATACAGCCTCAGTTTCAGCAACTGCTAGCAGTATAGCCAGGCATTCAGAATCTGGCAGCTATGATGTAGCACAGTTTTACGTGTTTGATACACCTGTTCTACCATTTGATCAAGTACCAGTTAATCCTTTCAGTGATCGTTTAGGAGGTGGTGGGGCTCCTCCTCCTTTGACTGATTATTCTGTTGTGGGTATGGATTCATCAAGAAGAGGGGTTGGTGATAGTCGGTGGACAGATATAGGTCATCCTCAACCAAGTAGCCAATCTGCTTCAATCGCCCAGTTGATAGAAGAACATTTTATATCAAACTTGCGTGCTTCTGCTCCAGCAGATACTGTTGTTGAAAGAGAGACTAATAGCACAGAAGTCCAAGAGCAGCAGCAATCCGATGTGCAACCCTCTATTAGAAGTGAAACCGTTTTGGGGGATGGTAACAACGAGGGTGGTCAACAAGGTGAAGAGCGTGAACTGTTAAATAACAATGACAATGTTAATGACCCGCCTAATTTAGCTGCTGAAAGTCCTCAGCAAAGTGAAGTTATGCAGCCTCTTCCTCTGAACAGTACACCGAATGAGATTGATGGAATGGACGTTGTGGAAAGTGATGGAGTACCTATTACGCAAGCAGACCTAGAAGCAGTGATTTCTGCCTCTACTGCCCAGGGTCAACCTGATACTTCCAGTATTCAAAATGTGTCTGTTATCGGGAGGACTCCTCTAGTAGATGATCCTGATTCTAATTTTCAACCAAGTGTTGATGTAGATATGAGTAGTGATGGGGCACAGGATAATCAAAGTGTGCAACCTTCACCTCTGGCCTGTGACAACAATGAGCTCTCATCCATGGAACCTACTCAAGATGCGAGGGTTGATGAACAAGTTGCTGAAGGTAGCTTGGATGGTGGGGCACCTGAGGAGAATGCCATCGATCCTACATTTTTAGAGGCACTCCCTGAAGATTTGCGGGCAGAAGTCCTTGCTTCCCAGCAAGCTCAGTCCGTTCAGCCGGCAACTTATGAACCGCCTCCAGTAGACGACATAGATCCTGAATTTTTGGCAGCCCTTCCCCCAGATATCCAAACAGAAGTTCTTGCTCAACAAAGGGCACAAAGGATGATACAGCAGTCACAAGGACAGCCAGTTGATATGGATAATGCTTCAATTATTGCTACTCTACCTGCAGACTTACGTGAAGAGGTTTGTATCTCTTTATTTAATATAGTTAGTTTGAATTTTGAACTGGTTATAACATTCTGAAAAATGTTACTTTCAGGTTCTTTTAACTTCTTCAGAAGCGGTTTTGGCAGCTCTGCCTCCACCTTTGCTTGCAGAAGCGCAGATGCTCAGAGATCGAGCAATGAGTCACTATCAGGCTCGTAGTATTTTTGGAAGTAGCCACAGATTGAATAATCGAAGGAATGGTTTGGGTTACAACAGACTGACAGGGATGAACAGGGGTGTTGGAGTTACTATTGGTCAGAGGGCTGTTTTATCTTCTGCAGATGGCTTGAAAGTAAAAGAGATTGAAGGAGACCCTCTTGTGACTGCTGATGCCTTGAAATCGTTAATCAGATTATTACGATTAGCACAGGTAAGAGGCATTCCTTTTTTCTTCTTTTTCCCATCCACGTCTAGCAAATAAATAAATCAATGATGTTTATGCTTCTTTTCCCGTTGTGGAATTAACTATTCTAATGAAAGTATCATAAGTTTATTTACAAAGATGTTATTTCAATGTATCAGCCGTTGGGAAAAGGTCTCCTGCAGAGGCTTTTGTTAAATCTCTGTGCTCACAGTTTTACAAGAGTAAACCTGGTTCAACTTTTGCTGGATATGATCAGGCCAGAGATGGAAACATCATCGAGCGAGTTAGCATTAACTAATCCGCAAAGACTCTATGGTTGTCAATCAAATGTTGTTTATGGTCGATCCCAGTTGTTGAATGGTAGTACTTCCTAACAAAAAAAATTGTTTGCTATTCTCTCCAGCTTCCAGAACACTGTCTGACTTTATATGTTCGGTTTTTTCTAACACAGGTCTTCCTCCTTTAGTGTTCCGACGGGTGCTCGAGGTTTTGACGTACTTGGCGACGAATCATTCGGCTGTTGCTGACATGTTGTTTTACTTTGATTCATCACTTCTTTCCCAGTTGTCAAGCCCGAAACCCTCTGTATTTGAAGGCAAAGGTAAGGAGAAAGTTACTCATCTGACAGACTCTCAGGATCTGGAGATACCTCTGGTTGTCTTCCTAAAACTTCTTAATCGACCTCAGCTCTTGCAGAGTACATCTCATCTAGCGTTGGTATGTGTAACATGATTTTCAGAATAGTAGGCATCTTCTCACTACACAGTCTCCAGATTATTTTCTCTCTTTCATCTATCCACAAGATCTCTGTTCTGTATGTTTCAGGTCATGGGTTTGCTGCAAGTAGTTGTCTACACAGCAGCATCCCGAATTGAAGGTTGGACTCCATCATCAGTAGTACCTGAGAAATCAGAAAACAAACCCGTTGTTGAAGAAGCTTCAAGTGAAACACAAAAGGATGATGAATCTGAGCCAGTAGATGAAGCTGAGCTATCCGTTGCAAGAAGGAAGGATTGTGCTGATATATATAACATATTTTTGCAGTTGCCACAGTCCGATCTCTGCAATCTTTGCTTTCTTCTTGGATATGAAGGGTAAGATACACCCTCCTTTTATTCTACAGTTCTTTGCTTTCTTGAGTTTCCTCATTCTTCTTATGTTAGTGAATGAAATAGTCTACGCAGCAACAGGTCTTTTCTTATTCTTGGTATCAATTATTTTCCTTTAAATTGATTTAGACTGACTCTCATATATGCTACCTTAATAGGTTATCGGACAAAATTTACTCGTTAGCTGGAGAGGTACTCAAAAAGCTGGCTGGCGTAGATGTGACTCATCGCAAGTTTTTCACGAAAAAGCTCTCAGAATTGGCAAGTGGTTTAAGTGCTTCAACTGTCCGTGAGTTGGCAACCCTGAGCAATGCACAGAAGATGAATCACAGTTCAGGCTCCATGGCAGGTGCTTCAATTCTTCGTGTTCTTCAAGTGCTTAGCTCACTAACTTCTGCCATTGATGATAGTATTACGGGAACCGAAAGGGAAACGGAACCGGAGGAACAAAACATTATGGAGAAACTAAATGTAGCATTAGAGCCCTTGTGGCAAGAACTTAGCCAGTGCATCAGCATAACTGAGTTGCAGCTGGATCATACTGCAGCTACGACAGCTCTGCCCATGGTAAACGCTGGAGATCATGTCCTAGGGATCCCTCCTCCATCACCTCTTCCTCCTGGAACCCAGAGGTTCCTACCTCTTATCGAGGCTTTTTTTGTCCTCTGTGAGAAGATTCAAACTCCGTCAATATTACAGCAGGATCATGCAAATGTAACTGCAGGAGAAGTAAAGGAGTCTGCTCAGGGTTCATCGTCTAAAACCAGTGTAGAATCTCAGAAAAAAACTGATGGCTCTGTTACTTTTTCAAAGTTTGCGGAGAAGCATAGGCGACTTTTGAATTCATTTGTTAGGCAAAATCCGGCTTTGCTGGAGAAGTCCCTGTCAATGATGCTCAAGGCACCAAGGTTGATTGATTTTGATAACAAGAAAGCGTACTTCAGGTCAAGAATAAGGCACCAGCATGATCAACACATATCTGGGCCACTGCGTATTAGTGTCCGCCGTGCTTATGTCTTGGAAGATTCGTACAACCAGTTACGTATGCGCTCCCCACAGGACCTGAAGGGACGTCTGAATGTGCAGTTTCAAGGTGAGGAAGGTATTGATGCTGGTGGTCTTACTAGAGAATGGTATCAGTTATTATCAAGAGTTATATTTGACAAAGGAGCGCTGCTTTTCACTACTGTTGGAAATGATGCCACCTTCCAGCCGAATCCCAATTCTGTTTATCAAACTGAGCATCTATCATACTTCAAATTTGTTGGTCGAATGGTACTATTTCAGAACCTTGTCATTGCAATGATCCGATTGTTTTTGTTTTGGTCCATCTAATGTGTTTGTGATGTTATTTCAGGTGGCGAAGGCGTTGTTTGATGGGCAGCTTTTGGATGTTTATTTCACTCGTTCCTTCTATAAACACATACTTGGAGTGAAGGTGACCTATCATGACATTGAGGCGGTGGATCCTGATTACTACAAGAACTTAAAGTGGCTGTTAGAGGTTTGAGGCCCTCCTTAATTTACCTTTATCCTTTTGAAGCTCCAAAAAAAAAGAAAAAGATGTCATGGTCCTGCTTTTTAGAGACTGATATTTATCCCTTTTTATCTGTTCATTCAGAATGATGTGAGCGATATTCTCGACCTCACATTTAGTATGGACGCAGACGAGGAAAAACACATTCTCTACGAAAAGACTGAGGTGTGTGATAAGAATTAATAGAAGTATGATTTTCTGTTGATTATCCCAAAGTGCCTTACCATATCGAATTTGATCATTTTATCTTTACTGAAAAGGTGACGGACTATGAGCTTAAACCTGGAGGACGAAACATACGGGTGACAGAAGAAACAAAACATGAATATGTTGACCTTGTGGCGGGCCACATACTGACCAATGCCATTCGGCCTCAAATCAACGCCTTCCTTGAAGGGTTTAATGAGTTGATTCCTCGTGAGCTCGTGTCAATTTTCAATGATAAAGAGCTTGAGCTACTAATCAGCGGGTTGCCGGAGATTGATTGTAAGTTGCATCCCATTGTTCAATATTGATCCATGTATTTGCTTATGGCTTAACTTAGTATAACACTCTCTTGTTACTTGGCCTTTTTTTAGTTGATGATCTAAAAGCCAACACCGAGTATACCAGCTACACGGCAGGATCCCCTGTCATTCATTGGTTCTGGGAGGTCGTTAAAGCATTTAGCAAAGAAGACATGGCTAGATTTCTTCAGTTTGTCACTGGAACATCAAAGGTAAACTAATATCTGATAGTTGGTTTCTTCCTGATTGTTGATGAATTCGATCTCGCCTTCCTTTCTTCCCCTTTTGAAAAAAGAAAGTTGCATTTATTTTACGAGTGGTGTTTCTGTTTTCAGGTTCCTTTAGAAGGCTTCAAGGCACTGCAAGGTATTTCTGGCCCTCAAAGATTACAAATCCACAAAGCGTATGGAGCTCCGGAACGGCTACCATCAGCTCATACATGGTTAGAAATTATCATTTAAATGGTTAATTATTTCCTTAATTCTCAATGGTTACGTATGTTTAACTAATCTTGTTCTGTTGCAGTTTTAACCAACTAGACCTCCCTGAGTATCCATCTAAGGAACAACTTCAGGAACGCCTGCTACTTGCCATTCATGAAGCCAGTGAAGGTTTCGGGTTTGCTTGAACAGAAGCTTCCCGAAACCCCAGTGAATCCGTCAATCCTTCATTCTTTTGACTCCTCTGTACATGTAAGTAAAGCTTCATACTTGTATATACGTGAATTCCAAATAGGATTTCAATTCAAGTCTGAAAGATTACACTGGTTCCGTGGCAGATCTAGAAGATTTTCAAGCAGGATAAGGAGAAGAGCTTTTGATAAGACTGCTAAATGACTAGAAAACTCAAAGGGGCTATTTGTATGTCCATATATGTTAGTATTAGACTATTTAGGGTTTCTATTTCTCGTTTAGATTTTGTAAAGCAAAAAAACATTAAAATACAGTAGTTGCAAACTTACCAAACAATAGTAAAAGTTGCTGGTTTCTATCCATTTTAGCTATAGGAGCAAAAATAACATAGGAAATTTTTTTACAACTTACAAAAACGCCAAACAGGTGCAGGCAGATAAAGCTAAAACAACTGATTTAACTGTGACGCTCATTGGCATCTTCCCTTTGTCTGTCCTCAACAACATGCCTTCATACAAAGGCCAGTTTATGACAACAAGCAGTCCTGTTATCACAAACTCCGACCCCATTGTCTGAAAGTATCCAACGTCTCTAGAAATCAGCAGTCTCATAAACGCTGTGGCAAAGCACAAGAGATTTAGCATACCGAGTGTTCCGAGGAGGAGAAACATCGGAGACTCCACTCCAAATTCCATTACCTCTTTCTTGTATCTCTCTGCTGCTTCTTCTTCTGCTACTTTAGCAGTGATCACAAACGTAGACTCTGAGACCCCAAGTTGCTTCTGAATCGTGTCTATGAAGCCGAAAAGATACGCGCTTGTTCTTCTATAAAGCCACATCCTTTGCTCGTTCCACCATCCACGGAAGGTTCCTCCGCACCACAAGAACTCAGCCAGGCTATAGGCATTAGCTGCGACTGTCACGTACCCAAATGGGATAAACCACGAACTTGAGACCTGGATTCGAATTCCAACCCTGAGATTCCGGGTGTTTATACCAAAAAAATAGAAGAAGAAGAAGAAGAAAAAAAAAAAAAAAGCAATTACCTTTGGAAACAGAGGAATGCTTTTGAAGAGACAGAGAGAAGTCAAAAGAGAGTAAATAAGAAGAGGTACTGAACTGGGAGCCCAAAGGCAATAGACACAGTAACAAAGTATCAGTCCTAAACTGATCTTTCCTTGTCCATACCAAACGGGACTATACTCAGTAAGCAGAATCTGAAAATCCCCATTTGACCATCTCCTCAGCTGCACAAGCGTTTGATGCAAATTGGTTGGTGCTACACCGAGAAAAGCTTTGTTCTTCGGGTTCAAGTAGGCTGATTTCCATCCCCGGCACTGTATCGCTAAACCAGTTATTACATCCTCTACTGGGCAACCGTATTTCACACCCATCTGCCATGGAAACAACCATCATCTCCTTGGTTTCGAATGAAAGAGACGGGAAAATAACCGGTTTAATTCTCGGAGCTAGTAAGTTATATATAAATCACTGCCTTACCTCCTTTCCCCATTGAGTGTTTTCTTCATAAGTGCAGCTCGCAAGAGCCTTAATCATCCCAGGCTCTGAAACTTCTTCTTGTATTGTCTCAGATTCTTCTGCTTCCTCTCCATACTTTCTTCCACATATCACATCTCTTCTGTGAAAGCAGCCTGTTCCAATGTACAATGGACCGCCATGTCCATCCAATCCATTAAACTCCACCTTTAAAATAATTTAAAAAAAAAAAACATAATAGTTAGTTAGTTAGTTAGTTAGTTAAAAGCAGAATCAGTAATTCACAAAATCCAGAATCTGCGTTGTGTTTTGTGTGGCCTCTGTTCCTATAACTTACATCCATTGCTACTCGCATCATACTTCCGTACAAATCATTCCTTGTAAGGTTATCAAAACACTGCGGAAACTGTACGAAAGCGATCTCTTCTCCCTCTTTCTCGTCAAGGAGGATGCAGAGTGCGTCGCGTGCTGATTTTGAATTGCTTGAGTACATATCACAATCCAAATTTAGTATGAATCTCCCACAAGTGATTTTCGAAGATACCCTCATCTGTCAGCGGATAAAGCAGTGTCATATAAAGAAATCAGTATGCCTTGTGAAGCAAGAAAACATTCATTACCAATGCGTTGATGGCTCCAGCCTTGAAGTGATGATGATGCTGTGGTCTCTTCTCTCTCGATAAATACACCAACGTTGCTATTGTCTTCTCTTCTCTTACGTCTACCAAAATCTGACGTTTAATGAAACCAGAAACAAAACTCAGATTTAGTTTTACGATTGTTGTAACAACAGAACATAACAAAAAAAACCATTACAACTTACTTGAAGAATGGTTCCATGGTTTCTTCGTGTAGCGTCAGAATCCCACTGCGAAAACCCGTCACCGTACTTCAACCGCGCCTCCTCAGGCACGTGCCCGAGTGTCGTCGCTGTTTCAATCCTCGTTGCCATTTCTCTATACAACTTAGCCACCTCCTCAGCCTCAGAGTCAAGACCATTTGCCTTGGAAGACAAGTAAGCTGCTGGAGATCTCGGCTCAATGTTGAACTTCTTGCAAAACGGAACCCAAGTTTTAGCAAATTCAGCTGCCTCAGTCAGAGCATAGAACGTGAGCTCAGAGCCACCGTCATCTGAGAGATACACGGCGAGTTTCTCAGGTGGGTAGTCAAGAGCCGCCACAGATAAGACTGTGTTAACCACCAACAACGGCGGCTCAATCACCGGATCCGCCGTGCAAACGAAAACGTCGAGCCTCGGCAAATCGTTCCCGTATCTCCGGGAGAGTCTATCGGCGAAGGTGAAACGCCAAACCGGATTCCACCGGGAAGATTGTGTGAGTACCCAATACAAACCAAAACAAATATCAGCAAATAACATAACCAACGAGAGTAATCGAACCAAACCAGCTCTGCTCTCATCAATCTCTACCGGTACGGCCACTCTGTAGAACCAAATCAAACAGATACACACGAAAACCGAGGCTGAGAAAACCCGGTACGCAATCCCTGCTCCGATTTTCCTCCTGGTCTCAAAAAACGGTTTACTGTCACTTTCATGAACCGGTCTAAACCGGTCGTCTTCTTTTCCCATATTCTCTCTGAGGCTGCGCCAAGTGGGAAGTGAGGAGAAGATAGAGAGACGTGTTTCTGGTTTGGGTTTATGTAGGAGAAATCAGTGGCGGCTATGGCTTTGGAAAATGACTAATAAACAAAAGTGTGGATCTCAATGCACTCGCTGTCGTCATTGGAACCGTCAGCTACAGTGTTTTCTATTTCAGACAAATGATGGCATGTAGCGTCAAGGATCAAGATCTTAATTCTGTAATCTTATCAACAACTTTAAAGAATCCAAAAGCAACTGACTGGTCATGAAAAGTCAATAGTGGCAACGTTTATTCCAAATATTTTATTGTTGAATCAAATCCAACGTTATGACTCATATGATGTTGCCAGAGATTGAAGATAAAAGAGCTCTGCATCAATGGTGATTGATATTGAAGAACACTGCACTAATGGTGGAATAATCTTTCATTGGAGAAAAAATCAAGAAGTGTGCAAATTTGCTGTCTGTTTTCATTATAATGTGAAAAATGTGAAGCAGACAAGAGTAAGAAGCTTCTTCTCTTTTTGCAAATGGATGAAAATTGAAATGAGTTCTATATATATTATATATATTGGATAAAATAAGATCCAGTGCGATGAAATTGAGTTTATATATTTAAACAAAGCCTGCATCTAGCTGATGCAAAGCTAGTAATCCAATAATTTTGAGATGCTTAGTGAGTAAAAGGTGATTCTTATCTTAAAGACTTTCTCATCAACCAGAGACAAAATCTGGTTTTTTTTTTTTATCTTTACGGGCAACTCGTGTTATAAAGGCGGATAAATCAGATCTTGTGGTCACTTCCAAGCTTCTGGAACTCGGATTCTAAGGTATCGAAGATCTTGGTGCCTTCCGAGTCTGGCTCAGGGAACATAACGTGGACTGAACCATGTCTGATCGGTTCACTTGACCCTTTAGCCAGAGCCTGTTGCTTGACATAATTGTAAAGATCTTGGTGGAAAGAGTGATCCAATGAGAAACAATTGTCTACTGTTCCATTTGAGATATGCCTACCAGATCCTGACCCTTCTCTTCTACAGAAATGTGGGAGAGACTCATAGTCCATTATCTGCATATCAAAAGTTTAAAAACTTTCAGTCTTCTTGCACCAAGATTTAGTTACACTTTTTTCTTCTTCTTCTTAGGAAATTGAATTGCTTACCTTTAGCAACTCATCTTTCCCACAGCCTTTCAGTACTTGAATCTTCTTCTTTGTTCTCTCTTGCAACAGAGGCTTTATGGTTTTCCAACAAGCAGAAAATATGTAAGGGACATTGACAATATAATATGTCTCCGTCTTCTCTGGATAGTTCAAATCATCTATCGTTGTTATCGCAGTCATTAACTGCGGAAAAGAAGAGAAGGAAAAAACCATGTCATGAAAAAAGAATCAAAGTTACAAAATCAGAAGTAAATGCAATTAGTACACTATTATTACCTTAATTTGGCTTAAAGCTGAAAGTTTTAAACCAGACATATCCAAAATTTTCAAACAAGTGCAAATCGGTCGTCCTTGTTTCTTTGTAGCAGATGGCTACAAAGAAAAGAAAATCACACAAATTGAGACTGAAAGAAAAACAAGCATATGTAGTCGAGAAGATTAGTAGGGAGAGGGAAACTAATCCAAATAGAGGTTTTGGATTAGTACCAATACAATACGATCCCGGTACTCATTCATTTGAATGTGAGACTGTACATAGTAGTGAACCTGAATAAATGAAGGATCATGGTCAGAGCTCTCAACTTCATGTAAAGTTGTTGAGTGGAAGATGAACAGAGATGCTTACTGAGGCTTTGTCATATGTGCTAAGCCCCACACCAATGGCAATGACAGGGAGACCCTAAAAGATAAATGATTAAACATGTTTTAATGCTTCTTAAAGTCAAAAGTCAAAAATGAAAAGAAAGAGACTAATAATAGTAGTACCTCTTTTGAGTAACCAGACACACCGACAAGCTGTGTATCTCTGATTGCTCTGTACAGGTCAACAGGAACAATGGGTTTCTGCAAAAATCCCAATTACCAGATGAGATCAAACAAAGGGTCACAGAAATGGATAACAAAAAAAAAAAAAGAAACTCACATGAAGTATTTTATCAATCTCGTTTTGAGTCCTCCATTCTAAACACTCGAGCAACTGTAACACTTGCAGTCATTAGTTTCAATCCCCTCGGAAACAGCTAATATAAGAAACAAAGCATGAAAGACAACAATCTAAATAAGATGAAAGCAAACAGATTTTTAAACCATTTTATGAGCTTTCTGAACATTCCCATCCCTGGCTTTAAGAAAGCGTAACAAAGTCTCTTTCGTGTATCCTTGATGAATGTTCTGCAGCATAACACACCATTTGTAAATCCACCATTTTTTTAACCAAATGTGTTTTTTTTAAGCTGGAAGAATGAACATAAGATAAGATCCAAACTGAAAAAAGCTGGATAAGTCAATGTTCTGTATACAACTCCACAGATCCAAAGCACATTGAATCAAAAACGAATCTTTTCAATAACCAACGCAAAGTGAGAGACTTTAGAGACTGAATCAAATATAGATCCAGATCACTGTAACCAATAATCCGATGCTGATCAAATACACACGAGACGAGATTGGTTCTACTTGACCCCAAAAAAAAAAAAAATTGTTTTTGTTTCTTTGGTTAATCCTATTAATAGAAAACTAATCTCCAAAAATACCAAATCGAAAGAACCAATCTTTGGTTCAACCAATAAGCAAAGAGTTGAAATTGAATCTTACAAAGCATCTAAAAGAAAGAAAGAGTTACTAACCCGATACGACTCTTTCAGTGAATCATCAACTGTCAAAATACCAGAAAAAAAAAAAAACAAGTTGACTGAAATTAGCTCAAAATTTCAGATTTCGTCGGCGATCATCAAACAAAACAAGATTAAATCATGAAACCCCCAAAATTAAAAACAAATACACACACCGTCTTCCATTAAAGCACGTAATTGCTTGATAGCTTCGTCATTAGTGATGCCCATTTTGTCTCTGTAGAGATCTCTAAGCTTAGATTTGAAGTAATCAAAAAGCTGAAATTCTGAGCAAAAGTTTCTGCGAGAAATCTAAAGAGGGTGAATCTCTGATCTTACGGACAATAGTCCCTCCGTGGAAGTGAGAGAAATTAAGATATTAAATTAATGAAAAAAGTGAACTTTTTTTTATGGAGCCAAGAAAAAAAAAATAACTTTAGAGAGAGAAAGCTAAGTTTAAAGCATTCTTCTCCAAAGAGTTAGAAAAATATCATATCATATCATATCAAGTCATGTTTTGTTTTCCTTTGTAATAATATATAGAAACGTTTACAAATTTTGAGCATGCCTTCTTTTTTCCATTTTCTGTAATAAAATCGATTTATTAGGAAATCTCCACCTTGATGAATAGTCAAGCAAGATTCTAAATTTAGCAGTTTTGGTTTCACTTTATTTTCCACAAACTATATTTAAATTTCTTCCCATTTTCTTGATTACGTGATTCTAGTAATATTCTCTCCCATTAAAGAAAAATCAACATAGAATATTTATTGATATTTGCATGCTTAAAGACAACACAGTAAATTTCTACCCATTTTCTTGATTATGTGATTCTAGTAATATTCTCTCCATTAAAAAATCAACATAGACTATTTAATGGTATTTGCATGCTTATAGTCAATAGGTAATTCCATAAATTAATTTTTATAAAAGCTTATATTGATTTTAGAATCCAAAGGATATATTAAAGCACATACTACTAGTAAATGTTATTTGTAAAGGATATATTCTGGTTTAGCGTCAAATCGGGCTCTTTAAAGATTGCGGGTTGATTATTTTTTGTTTTTCCCTTGTCTTTTGTGCATTGTAAAACCCAAAAATTTACAATGACTCCAAATGAAAATTTTATAATAAACAAATTATCCCAATAAAAATCAAATGAAAAATATCTATGAATAAATTGTTGAATTGATTTGTCAAAAAGTTATTGATATGACTTATTATCATTGTAAATGATAGGGGAAAAAAACTTTTAAATGAGAATCATGGAATCTAATTCTATCGAATTTGATTGTTAAATATCCAATACATGCGTACTATCCCCATAAACTAATAAGACAATGCCCATAATAATCGTATGTTCACATCTTTCGGTAGGGAGAAATTTTTTTAAAAAAGTTTTAGTTGGCTTGAGAATGCAACATCAAAAAAAAAAAAAAAAAAAAAAAAAAAGAGAATAAGATGCGAGCTCCATACAATGTTTCACAGGTAAATAACAAAAACTCATTATTTTAAGAATATATTAAATGAGATTGAAAAGAAATAAAGAAACATTAATGTCCATCGTCATGTGTTAGTTCTCCCAATTCAATCACAAAAAAAATTAAGACCCCATATGAGTCATATGACACATGCATCTTTAACCAGCTTCCTTACTTTTTCTCTATTTATTATATTTTTGTCGGTTTTATTTTTAAATTAATAAACTAAATTAAATGATTCAGATATCCTCAGAACATATTCCCATATTCCATTCTAAAACTTGACCTTACATGTGGTACAAGTTAAATCTCATATGTGGTTGGGAAAAATAAGCAAAAAAAAAAATATTCTCATACCGTCAAATTTTTATTATTATTTTTTATATTTTCCACTACGATATGGTATTTGTTAATACAAAATTTTTGATTGATTATCACATTGAAAATACATTAATTCTCTTGCGGAGAGAGAAGAAGAATATATCGAGATACCATTGCAAGAAGACTTCATTTCAAGTGATGAACTCTGCAATAGTACAATGTCATGCATCCTCCTTTTCCACCACAATAGTGCAAAGTCATTAGTTCGCCTTTATAATGAGCTTTGAACAGTAATCTAAAGCCGTCGTCCATAAAAATATAAGTAAATAGATTACTGAGTTTAATATGCCTGGACTATGATTATAAATTAAGCTAGTAATGAGTACTAAGTACATGACAATCTTCTGTGCAAATTTAATTAAACGTATAGCTATGTTAAACGACTATATTGATTAGGGTAACTTCAAAAAATGATTTTGAATAAGTATTTGAACATAATTAATAGCCACATGTGAGAGGAAACAGCATAAGTAGCAAAAAGCAATCATACCAGCTCTCTTCAATTATGCTCAACATTGAAGCACCTAACTAGCAAACAACTCTCCTGCACCACCCTAACAAACATAATTAATTAGCTTTAAACCTAATTATCGAGTGCTTGGCAGGAAATCAATGTCCTTACGTGGCTTGTAATGGCTAGTAATAGTATTGTGAACAATGTGAAGAGGAATTAAGGGATTGTTCGTTCTCTTGAAATCAGCAATGAAATAGACAGTATGATGATGAAAAATGGTGGGTATATAACATGTGCAATCATATCACATATATATATATATATATGTAATACATACATACTAATCTATACATATCAGCTTTTCTTGAATTCACTAGATACATTTTCTCAAACTCAAAGGGGAAAACAACATAGACCGCTATGAATTTAAAGGTCCAAAATATGCAGATGAAAAAACATCAAAACCCACCAGCAAATTAAATGTTAGAAAGCTGTCATGTATAATTAAGTCTTGGCTAATTGCTTACCTGGTCTTTGAGGTGTGCTTCTATGTCTATCTTTGAGTTCTACAAGCAACAAGACAGCAACTCAGGAGTGGTTGAACTAGTCCTGAGCAAAGTGACTGTCTTAACTTACAAATTGATGTAAGAAAATAATCAGTAATGGAACCGTTATTATGCTAAAACGGTGTCGTATAGGAGATAGTTGACAAAACAATTGTGTGTGTTTGCTTCTTCTGTTGTGTTGTGTTCATCGTCTTTCTTTGAAGACAACAAGTTTTGAGAAGTGATGGAGGAATCAGGGGATATTCTGATGTCGACATTGATGGAATCTGGAGTTTTGATTCCCGGAGATTTTTCTTCTTTTGGTGAATTTTCTCCAGAGGCTTTGGTATCGATCTGTGCTCAGTTGCTTAATCTCATTGACCCATCGGCCTCATTTTGCGATCAACTCCCTGATTCTCTCCCTGAAAGGTTTCGGATCTGCACCGATATTGCTCTGTCTGTGAAGAATCTTGGCTACATCAGCGACATGAGTTATTATAAGGTATCATTATCCCTCTTTTGCCTGGAGAACTGAGATTCTATTGAACCCTAAAGCTTTAATCTTTGCGCGTTTCTGGTTCCAGTTTAGGGTTTAATATATATATATGCTTATCAAGGAATTTGCTTTTACATTGGAATGTGGAGATCATAAGAATTGATTGATTTGGAGTTTTTTAGATTAGTGACAACTAGCTCTATTCATCTTTCAACTATGAAATGTCTTAAGTTTTTTGTTTCCTACAATATCATGAGATTCGTGGAGGTTCTGTGAGATGGTTCTCGAGAGCTGTGATAGTCCTTTGGTCTTCTTTAGGATCTTCTCAAGTTTACTTTCTCTTCTGTGTTGTGTGGCTTTTCTTATTTGGTGTGACATCATGCTGAAACAGATTGTATGTGTTGCTTGCGGCAGTTTCTGCATCCATCTCAAGATGACTCGTATAGGTTGGTTAGATTTTTGGTTGAGAGGCTTTCGGAGAAAAATGAAGGAATTAAAACTTCTCTGGCTAGTGAAATGGTTAGTAGGCCAAACTTGGAGAATTTCAGAGATATTTCTGAATGCATGACGGTGAATGAGGACGAAGATGAGACTTTTGATATGCATATACAGAAGGTTGAAGCTGTCTTAAAAGATCTTACAATGACTACTCAAACCTCTCATTTACTGGACTCTAATGCAAAAATATCATCAACCAATGGTTCTACCATTGTTGACCTCTTCTCCCTTAAGACTGATGACCATGTGACTGATGACCAGTCAGATATTTCGTTGAGACTGTCATCTGGATATCAAGAAAATTCTTCTGAAGACCCGTCTGAGGTACGGTTTCTTCTGCGTATGATGCTTATCTTCTTTTTCTGCTCATGGGCGTATGGTTTAACCTTTACATAGGAATAGTGATGTCAAACCAGTTTTATGAAGTTGAAGGCTTAACCTTGTCAACTATTATGCTTCGCAGACAAATTATGAGGCTGTTGAGTTACAGAATCAACGTAATTTACTCATGGAGGAACTGGAATCCGGATCGTCAGAGCTGTTTAGTCTTGACAGTGAGCTGGAGTTGTTGAAGATGGCTTCTGAGAGGTTATTGGATGACAAACACTTGGGTGGGTCATATCTCGAACAACTTAATCAACAAGTAGTTGTCAAAAGGTCTAATATCATGGATCTTAAAAAGCAATGGTATGAACAGTATTCTGTTATTTTCAATTTGAAAGCATTCATGCACAACCACATGACATGATACCTTAAAATATCTATGCACAATCTCTGTATATATTAGTAGATATAGACATCGTGGTAGCATTATGTCTTTCATGATTACTAAGTATATATCATGTCTTCCTTCAGGGAAGATATAAGGCTCACTTTGGAAAGTAAAAAGTTATGTCTCTTAGACCAACTTCATGTGGAGGATCCAGAGGCTAAAGAGAAATTCCATAAGC
Organism: Nasturtium officinale; assembly: GCA_963854855.1. Lineage (NCBI taxonomy): Eukaryota > Viridiplantae > Streptophyta > Magnoliopsida > Brassicales > Brassicaceae > Nasturtium > Nasturtium officinale. The sequence goes on along the minus strand of OY978501.1, from coordinate 16,650,297 downwards.
TGAGAGAGATTGAACTGGACTTAAAATCTCTGTCATCAGAAATTCAAAAGAGGTAACCAGAGAACTCCTACTTCATGGCCCTTCACTGTCTGTGATTTTGTGCTTTTGGTTGCTAGTTTACCTCCTTTTTCTTTTGGCAATAAGAGATATATACTTCTTAAGTTATTTTGTTGGGTAATTATTGTTGAAAAAAGTGAAAAATACAGTAGAATGTGTTTCATACCATATTAATATATTAATTTTTCCTGACAGGGAAGATGAACGATGTAACCTATACACTGAACTTGAGAGGCAGCCAAAAGCAGCGCCTCGAAAGTCTTATATCCATGGAATCAAAGAAATAACAAAAAATAGCCGTAAACTGGACACTGATATTCAGAGGATTTCAGGAGAGACGAGGGAGCTACAATTAGAGAGTAACTCCATCCAAGAACGCCTGCACCGATCATATGCTGTTGTGGATGAAATGGTTACAAGGTATGAGCTTTCATTTGACGTGTTTGAATCGTCTGGTCAGATATATACCAAAAGAAAAGTTGCTATGTCTCTCAGCTCTAGAGAACATGGATACCCTTTTATACTTTGATGTTGAGGACTTTTTTTTTTCTTTTACTGAGCAGGGAAGTGAAAAAGGACCCTGCAGTACGACAGGTTTACAAGCTACTGACCAGTATACACAGTATATTCGAGCAAATCTCTGAGAAAATCATCATGACTGATCGGTTTAGAAGAGAAACAGTCGACTATGAAAAGAAGTTGGGGTCTATCACAGCTCGAGGCATGAGTCTGGAGAAATTACAAGCTGATCTCGATGCCATCAGGAAAGAAAATGAAAGCCTTGAAAAAGAAACTAATTCATGTGGCTGAGAAAGGAGGACGAAGAGATACGTCTTGTAGTGTTTTGAGGTCACCAGAGAATCGTCTGTTTATTTACTTGCAATTTTTGAAGCAGTGTTTGCTTTTAGGTCTGCAAAAAACTTTTTCTCAGATATATTATGTACTTGCAAAACCGGATTCATCTATGCCACATCAGATATAAGAACTTCAGTTTAGGGTTGATCACAAAATTGATTTGAAAATTCAATAAAATAAATAATAGTAATTTTCCACCAAAATCTTAACTCCGTAATATTTTGGCCTAAACAATTATTTCACAATTTATCCGCCCAAAATTTATATTCTATAATTTTATCACCCAAAAAAAATTATTCCGCAATTTTCTAGCCAAAAACAGTTTTATAATTTTCCTGCCAAAAATAATTTATAATTTCTACTAATATTTAATTATGTATTTTTATCAAAAATAATTAATCTTTATTTTCATTAAGAGAAATTCAGTGAAAATATATACCAAAATTAGTATAAGTAAGAAATGAACTTATTCCTATGATAATTTGGAAAATGAACACTCATATAGTGATATAATTGAAATTATCCAAATAAATTATTTGTTTATTATAATTAAGTGGGTGTGATTGGCTATATATCAGTTTTGTGCAAAGAAAGTGTTTAGACATTAAAGATTATAAATCGATTGAGAAAACAAATAATTAACAAATGCCACAAATGATTATAAACATGCAAAGTGGCTTCAAACGTCAACTTCAGCTTATTAAACCACAAATGATGAGCATAACAAAAGATGCAAATAATAAAAAGGTTAGTTGTTACTTCCATCCTAAGTATTTGTAGCAATAGATAAACAAAAAAAATTGTTTGTAGCAACAAGATGAACCAAAATAATAACTTTCTCTAATTTGCTTTAGAGATTTCAGCCGACAACGTTGACACAAGCACACTCTTCTCGCTATGTACGATGTACCTAAGTTTACCGTAAAATGCAGTTGTGTCCGTTCTTCACCTCTCACATCAGGTTTGGGAGAAGTCATGTCTTTGAGAATGTGTTATCGTCTTTGCCTTTTTCTTCCACGTCATGGACTAACACCACAAACCTTTCTCAATTTTGATTGATCCCTTCATTAATCTCCTTCACCATCTTAAATTTATCTTTGACTATCTGCAATCCGACGACCCTCATCTCCAGCATAACCTTTAATTATAAGCCTTTTGGAAGACCTCCATGATAAATTATATGTTTGGTTTAGCATAAATGCAATACTTAATCAAAGATAAATAAATTTTTGTGATGTTGCCCCAAGCCCCCAACTGTCCAGCCGTACGCTACACTTTGTTTTCAACTTCGACTTCGATTTATACACTACATTATCTAGAAAAAACTTTATGTTTATCATATATCAATCCTGAAAGTTCCCACTATCAAAAAAACTTAAGCTAGTTTCGAATATTATAAATATGTAAAATCAAAATATAATATATAAATATATCAACGAGGTTCGACAAAATGTGTCTACTTTCAAAAATGTGTTATATAGTTTATAAGGGCTTAATATATGAGAATTATTAAGATGACTTTTTTTTTTTTTAAAAGCCATAAGTTTTGTTTTCATCTCTATCTATTCCCAAGAATGCACTTACATATACTCTTATGGGTCCAAGTATTTTGAAGATAATTCGATTTATTATTATTATTATTACAGCATTTTCTTAAACATCAGTCAAGTTTATTAAAATTACAAAGCAAAAGAATATACAAAAAGAAGAGCTAATTATTCAATACTATATATATATATATAAACTCTCATAAAATTATACTCTAAAAATAATAAAATCATAGCGATTATAATGAAGACAGACGGTTCTTCACGTACAAACAGACACACAAGACCATGACGGTCGACTTTATATGCGGTATTCTGAATATGTTTGCATCTATTAATATGTATGAAACTGCACTCTCTGGGTATCCAATCCTAGATATGATGTAAAAACATTTTAAACGCTAAACCATTGGGATGGGCCAAATTAAAGATGCTTCAATATGATCTTTTGCATCTGATCTACTACGAAAGAGAAGCACAGCGGATTCTGCCAAGCCGCATCAGATATATGTTTGTAAAAAATGCTGGGTAATACAGAGTACTGTCACATGAATTTGGAGGAAGCATCAGCTTCACAAAACTATTCCATAGAGATCTTCTAACCAAACATTCTTTATATATCGTCTCACAACAACATCAAAAAAAAAGGATTTTGCTACTTTGAAGCACATCTTCTTTCGTCTTGCAAGTGTCAACCTAATATCCTCTGGGAATGTGTTTCCTAAGTATTTACACCCAAAAATCATGACTATAGCATCTCTTTTACGCGTTTGATGTGTATCTTTATAGCTGCTTCCCCTTGGCTTAATAGTTGTTAACCCAATTCTTTAAAATAGCTTGAGGTTGCTGAAAAGCAATGTGTGTGTGTCCTATGGGTTCAGCCATAGCTGTTGTGGTGCATGGCGCTGGCAGTAAGGTCTGATATGTAGTTGAAGGGGCAGTCATGGGGTGTGTTGGTTGATGTATTCCAATAAGCCCACCATGACCACCCTGCACGAGTGGGAAACCAAGTGGCTGACCTTGGACTGCTATGTTGTACGTCGGACTCACCTGCAGGTTTCCAAGTCCCTGCCCAATACATGCAGTTGTACTTTCAGTCTGCAACAATATTGTCATGTGGACCACTGTTAAATAATATATAGTCAACAAATATGTCACTGCCAGAAAAGAATATTTAAAAACTGACCACTGGTGAAGTCCTATCTTCACTATGGATAGAGTTTAAGGCCATTGCAGATGGAATTTGAGTAGCAACTGTGGAAGAAGGGTGTGGGGATAGGTTTATGGTGGGAGGGTTCTCAGTGTTTACTACTGGATTTAAATGGGAAGGTGCTGATAGAGTGGTTCCTGGAGGAAAATAGGACTGCTGAGGGATCCCGTTTGGGCTCACGAACTGGTGAATGTATGGCGGTGGCATATAATACGGTGAGTAATAGGGACCGTAAGGGTAGAAATTGGGAGGGTAATGTTGCCTGAAAAGATGATTTGCCTGTTGGGAGGCTGCTGCTATGGCAAACTGATCTGGAGGATATGATGCTAATGATATAGCTGGGCCATTGGAATTTCCGGGCTGCAATTTGAGAACACAGTTATCAGGAAAATTTCTTTTTTGAGTGTATAAACTAAGACACGATTTACCACGTGCCTGAGTCTCTGCTGCTTCTGCATTTATTGGTAGGCCAAATACTGACAATGAGGGAGCAAGACCAAACACACTGAGTGGAGCTTCTTGACCATAAGCAATTTGATGAATTTGTGTTTTTCGTAAAGCTTCCTGTTTCAGTACATCTTCTACAGGTGGGAGACTGTTATCCGAGTGCATCACTAGCTCTGCTCCAGGTGCTGAATTAGAAATTCTAGAATTCTTATCTTCAGAAACACTTGACGCTTCCTCTCTGCACAGGAAGTTATGGGAATAAGATATAACATGAAAATGAGAGTTAAAAGGATAAGCCAACAAAAACCAGAATACACCTCTACTACTATATCACAAGGCAAAACCTTCCCATTTCCTAAACTGAACTTGAAAATGCATATTTGAATAGTTTCACTCAACTGAGACTCAGTGCAGTACAATAGATCAATAACTAAAGCAGACAATATGTGGAGTAATAGTATCTCAGTCACCAACCTAGCAGAAGCAACCCCAGGAATACCATCAGCAGTTGGAGAACATTCCTCCTCATTACCCTCTGTCCCATGAGACGTGTCAATATTTGAGTCATCTCCACCATTAGCACTATTGTTAGAAGACACCTCTTTCACAAAATTGGAATCAAAACTGCCAAAAGTCAGACCGTTTAGAAGTACTTCGGCAACCTGAAGGTGTAAAGGAAATATTACGTGTGATCGTTCTCTAACATCTGACTGGAGAAGCCACTGAGTTTTGCCTTTATCGGAGGCAGCCTCAATTTCAGTGACTGTTACATATAAAAATCAGAGGCTAGATCAAATAACAGGCCATAGTTGCTGCACCATTACTGACTTAAACTAAAAACAGAATGAACTGAAAGCTACTTCAATAAAGAATTTGAGGCAAAATTAAAAAAAAAAAAAAATTGCATGACCATTGACCAATATACCTTGATGTGACTGGCTAGAGCAACGAGAAGCAGAAATCAAAGGAGGATCCTGTACACCCAATGTCGAAGAAATCAAAGGCGGATCATCTTGAAATTTATGATTGCTTACTTCACTAGGAAGACTGGTAGGACCAGCAACCCTGCAAAAAGTATTATCTAATAGTTAGCAACTTAATAGGAGAAAAATCAAGAGCCTCCATAATCGTATAGACACAGAAGGATGATAAGTAAAAAATACTTTATTGCACTAGGTACTGTGATATTTGGTTTGTTAGTGGCAGGCAGAGCAGTTCTAAAACCTCCTGATACACGATTAGCTACACTCTCCCTTTTGAAAGAGGCACTTCTTCCATTACCTGTGTCGGTATGTAAATAAAGAGCTTAAACAGGGGAGACCACGAAAAGTGTTATTTCAAAGGTATGAATAATAGAAACACAAAGTACATTGATAAGGATTACTTGAAGCAAAGTTCCTCCGACCACGTCTGTCACTTGCTTGGGGAACCGGCACTATATTCTGCAGACAAAAACCAAATGAGATAATGAAAGCTATAAGAACAAGCGATGCACAATGATTCAAGGATTTCTATGGCAATCAACAATTCATACACGTGTAGACAAAAAAAAAAACACAAGTGAATAGAAACGACCAAAGACACACAAAGAAAAAAGAAGACTTGCCTCCTTCTTTTTCTCCCTTTTACTTTTCACTTCATGAAATGTATCTGCAATATTACAAAATTTACAGAGTATATGAGTACATGACTGATAACGAACAAAAGTCAGAATAGCAAAAGTAGAAAATAACAATTGAATTTGAAAGACACTAGAACCCTTGTTGTAAAGTCAAAATCTGAATGTGTTGACATCTAGAAACAGAGAACATAATGCATACTTAATGTCCACTAGATAAGCTTTAAAGAGCAGGAACTCAAAAGAGATCTCATTTGAGAATTCGAAGTATCTTAGTTGCAGTATGTAACTATGAGGAGGAGTAAAATAGATAAAAGTAAGCAAATTCAATACCAGGAAACAAAGATTACATGTTCGGTAGAAACTGGCTAGCGAAACATAAGCACATCACATGATCTTACAAAACAGAGAGAGAAAAAAAAACAACAAACCCTACTAGTCAAGCAGAAATGGATGGAGGGCAAATAAATATGAAACCCGAAAGGCGAAGAAGATAAAGAGATAAAGAGAGATGATGAGTGAGTACCTAAAAAGAGAAGCTTCTGAGCGGTCTCATGAGGATCATTGAAGGAATCCTTGTAGACGGCGAAGATATCCTCGTCGGAGTGTTGCTTGCCGGTATACTCTCTGATACTCTGGAGGGTTTCGCGAAGATTGATCGGAATCGAAACCCTAGAAGAGCCGCCATCGGTCATGGTGTTGGTAAGGGAAGGAGGAAGAGAAGCGAAAGGAAAGAGATTATATATAATAAATTGAAATACTCAGACCAGCCGCTCGCGTTACTTCACTTGACCTGTGTTGTGTTGTATGTTGTGTCTCCTAAGTCTAACTCTAATTAATAAAGAGAGAAAAAAAGATTTAGTCTATCAACTGAGAGAATTTGAGAACCTTGCTACATGTTTTAATGTAATTGGTTTTAAATTTGTTATACAATTTTAAATTATAATAAAATTATTAAAACAATATATTTGAGAGACTATGTGAGGTTCTCTCCACTTCACATACTCCTATACCCAAATTTTGTGTTCCAATGTTAATTTTAATTTAATGTAACTACCATAGTTAATAACTTGAAAGTTAAAACAACATCTTATAATTATTATTATAATGTGATTGGGAGCTAACTCCCATACTTCATATTTATACATATCAAAATAGATAATGTTGTTGACTGCGTGATATTCATAATTTTGTTAACAAAGAAAGATAAGTACATTTGATTGTATCTGCAATAATATGTTTGTTTACAATTCTCCCCATATCATCTAACTTCACACATTCCCATCAAATTTTGTGATTACTTGATTAGTAGGTCTTCAATATTTGGTTAATCCTTTTAGCTTTCAATCAGACGACGCTAATATATCAAGTTTGGTTGGAATTGGAACGGAACAAGTCACCGAATATTTTGTTTTCCATCTCCAGTTGTGCGTTTGTATTTTCTTGAGAGTCCAAAACGCAATACACAAAAACGCTTTTTCTGTTTTCCAATCATTACACATTTTATCTATACAGAATACAGTAATTAAGAGAAATATGGTTGTTGATTTTTTTGTTGATAATTAATAAGCTTAGAAACTAAATCAATCAGTGATCCTTTGGTTCAATCAAGACAAATATACCAATAGCGTACAAGTTCACAGTTCGACGATGCTCAGTTTGCTCTTGAAAGAGACCATGCCCTGTTTCAAGACAATTCAATAGAACTAGAGAAGCTCAGATACACACATTGAAAGAAGCAGCCTGCTTTGTCAAGACACTCCTTTTCAAACAAATCATCATCGTCAAGAACAATCCCATGAAAGCTCTTACCATCTCACTGGAGTTGCGCTTGAAATTTATAATGGAATAATACAAAGCTTTTTTAATCTGTACACGGGAGAATCACAAGAACGTAGCTTGACTAGGCAGAGTAACCTCAGTATTCACCCTCCACAGCACTGGTAATAAATCAGTGATTATTTTGAAACTTGGAGTAATTTTGTGTATTTATTTAGTTTTAGGAGAATGAATGGGTAGTAGAAATGGTTGCCTCTCTTGCGACTTGCTTTGTCTTAAGGAGATAGCTCTCTCTTAATTAAGAGTATCAACTTATCATCACTTTTGAAACAGTCTTTCGTGATGGTTCTCTAAGACACTAACTGGACCAGAAGGTTTGTTAAGACGACTAAAATGTTACTATTATAATAATATGACTTTCACCTTTTCTTGTAGACTAAGAATATCATAAACTTAAGCTTAGCGTACAAGGGCGGCAGTCACTATCCGATCCGCATAAATTCTTCAAATTTTCAACTCCTAAATCCTAATCAAATCTAACAACAACTAAAAATTTGCAAAACGAAAGTGTCAAGCAAACCGCTTGGAAATTAATAGTGAAATTGAGAGGTGTAATAATAATCGTAATAGAAAATTTCAAGGAATTTGCCTATGACCCCTTCCGCGTAGATGTGCACACTATTATAAATTTATTACATATAAATTATAAAATTATGGTGATACAATTGCTACGAAGTAGGCCAACTAGTTTCAGGTTTTTTTTATTTAAATATTTAAACTATAAATTGATGCTCTTGGTCGTTATAATAAGATTATCACAATATTTTTTGTGTATGAAATAAGAGTCCAGATATTTCTCATTCATTGTGTATGATCCTTGTTTTCTATAAATATCAATAAGTAATCCAATATTAGATAATAAATACTCAATCCCGTCTCGATAGAGGTACTCACTTTATTAGACCAAACAAATACGAAAGTATTAGTATCTCTCCTTACTCACAAACCCCATATCGGAATATTCTCTCCGGCAATATATGATCAAGATGGTAAGTGCCGTTATTGTTCCTTTTTTTTTTTTTTTTTATCATGCAAAACACGAAACTTATTTTTGATTAATATATTTATTATTTTTCCTTCAGCAACGGATAGTACTAAAAATGGATATGAGTGAGAGTGAGAAAATGAGGAAGAAAGCTATGAGAATCACCTCAGGAGCACCCGGTAAACATCTCTACTTCTATGACTTCTTTAGCAAGTAACTTGCAAGCCAAGTTAGGTCATGTGAATGAATTTAGCAACTCTCTTTGTTTATGCGCGCGCAGGTGTGAGATCTGTCTCGATTCAGGGACAAAACGATCAGTTAGTTTTATTGGGAGAAGGGATTGACTTGGCTGAGCTAACACGTGTGCTCAAGAAGAAAGTTTGCCAAACGAGTATCGCCGCCGTTCAGCCAGCGCCGCCGCAGCCTAATCCTATGGGCCAGCAGCACAACGACATGATGTCTCCGGCGAGAAGATGTACTTGTGAGATACCGAATGCGGGTTTCTGCGGATTTTGTAGATCTATGATGAGTCAATACAGTTGTTATAATCAGATGGTACCTCCGATGTATCCTTCTCCGGTGATCTATGGTAGTTACCGTGATGATGGTTGCAGAATCATGTGATATAACGTTTTGGAGTGTTTTTTGTTGAGTCTTTTTTCCCCCTTAATATTTTGTGTTTAAAATTAACAAAAAAGTCTTATTTTTTTATCATATGATATGATATTGTAAAAAGAAGATTGTTAAATTTGTGGTGATGTAAAAGTTGTAACTTGTAACAGTGGACTGTTCTTATAAGAAAAAGAAAAAAAAAAGAAGCTTCGGCTAGTGAAATTGGATCATGACATTTTTTTTTTTTTGGGTTAAAATTTCTGGTATTATATTAGCAAAGGTTATTGGATCATATGACATAATAACAAGTGAAACCCAATATGTATTTTCGATCAAATTTTATATCCTAAACTGGAAAAGATAATATATGTTTGATAGTTTCCTATTTATTTAAGGAAAAACTAATTTTTGTCACTGTAAAAGCAATTTTTAAAACGGTAACAGTATGTATTTTCTCTAAAATAGAAATGTTACGTTGTATTAATTATGTGTAATGTAATGAAAGTCCAGTCCATGACCACGACCACGACCACGGCTTTCCTTTGATGACATCTTCAAGGGACTGGATCCTCGATAGAGATATCTAAATTACAAAGTAAAAAAATAAATATTATTTTAAAATACTAAACATTCATTTAAGCTAGCCGGCAGAAAGAAAAAAAAAAAGAAAAAAAAAAATTCCTTCTCGTATATTCTCTGCCTCAAACACGGGAAGTGTGACCCATTAAAAAATAATTAACTAAGTGAAAAATAATTATATTTACAGACCAAAAAAAGTAATACAAAATACAATATTGTTTTTTAATCTGGATCAATGGTTTAATTCTGGTTTACGACTACCAATGGGCCTCTCAATATGTAAAATGGGTCAGTAGGCCCAATCAGTAGTTATTTGTGTTTCTGTTTGGCAGTTGAATATTTCCCGCCTATTTTTGAAAGAAGTTTAGTTAATACAAACAAACTCACTTTTAACAGTAAAAACAGATTTATTCAACGACAAACAAAATTCGCTTTTTAGGTTGAATTATTGTTTTGGAGGTTTCATATTTTTTTCTTTTCTTTTCAATTGAAATATAAATCTCTCGTTATCAAAATAATCATCAATCCAAAATCACATCAAAGATGAAGCACTTCGCCCCACTTCTCTTCCTCTCCATCATTCTTCTTTTCTCCGTCGCCGGAAATGCTGATTCCGGTATGATATCCGATCTTTGCAATCACTCCGATGACCCTAAACTTTGTATCTCCAGCATAAAATCACGTCCCGAGTCCGGCGAGTTCGCAGGAACCACCAACCAGATCGAGATCATAGCTATCTCCGCCGCGTCTGCTAACGCCTCCGCCACTTCCGCCTACATCAAAGAAAAACTCAGCCGTGAAAATTTAGAGCCGGCGACGGAGGCCACGTTCGAGGACTGTCAGAAGAATTACCAAGACGCCACAGAGCAGCTGGACGATTCTATTTCCGCTATGATCGCCGACGCACATACCGATGTCGACGTCTGGCTACGCGCGGCGATCAGTGCCATCGAGTCTTGTGGAAGCGCTTTGGATTCACGCGCCGGGAACGATCCGGAGCTTTCTCAGAGGAACTCGATCTTTCTCAAGCTGTGCAAAAACGCGTTGTTGATTAACAAAAAGTTAACTTGATATTAATCACCTGAATTCAATCTATCTACTGTATGATATTTTACTTGTTATGTTTTTTTTGGTCAACTACTTGTTGTAATTTTTTCTAATACGAGATTATTAAAGTCAAAGCAAGCTAACATTACACCCAAATATACAAATTTTTAATTATTGTTTCATTATCAAATAAATTTAACGATATCGAAACACGGCCCAACTGAAAGACTGTCTTCTGAATCCAAAATTAAGCCCGTTAAGAAGTTCAACTATAGAAGCTCAATCCCAAGTTCTGGTTGGAATGTTTGGGATTTCCAAGCTTTCTATTTCGATTTGGTTTATAACCGGGTTAATAGACCATGACATATCTTATACTAATTGGTTGTATTGATTTCATCGTCACACAAGTTCATATATATCTACATATTACATAAAATGGCAGATGGTATCAGTTAAGCACCTGATGATTATAAGCTTTCATGCATGACAAAACTAATCTATATGAGCTCAACTATAGTTTAAATTTACTATATGATGAGTAGTGAAATATGGTTGAAGTTCTTTCATGTTGCCAAAGACAACATACTTGTCTTAATAATTTTAAATTACTCTTTAAGTTTCCCTTCACTTTTGTTTTTCTTTTTTCAGTTGTTTTGGATTCTGTTTTTATGGTGCTTAAATACAAAACCATCTCAAACTAAATTAAATACTTAATTTGTCAATCGGTTTTCGTTGGTTCAGTTAAATCATATGTTATACATCTACTTTAAATATGTCTCACGAACACTATGATTATACGGGATAGAAAACTATGTAAAAGCAAAAAAGAAGAAGGTGGAACTCCAATAGAAACGAAACCAATGGTGGAGATCTACTTGATCCACCATGCTATTTTCCTAGGCATATTGTTTACCAACGCCCAACTTAATCGTTGCCCTACCATATTCATAACGTAACGAGTATAATAATGTATTTGATTTGTAAAATTATACTCATATTTAGATGGATTGGAATAATCAAGTGTGAGATAATCAATACTGATATTTTCGGAAATGGACGGTTAGGATGAATTGAACGTCATTTCAAAGTGGTTTCTTGTAAGATTGGTGTTGGATAGATTCTAGATTCAATATCCCATAAAATGACAAACCACAGAGATATTTCTTCTCCACTTGGGCCAATTATATATACACATTTGTTATTAGCTTCAATTATTTATTTATATATACACACTCAAAAGGTAATTGACATTATATTAATACCAATTGGTATTTAGAATTTAGTTTTGAATATTGTCTATAATTCCTATGTACATCAATTCGAGCAATTTGCGCATCAAGATGAGATCATAAGAGAAAACTTGCATTCTTTTAAAAGAATTCAAGATTCCACTCAGACCCCACCATTTTTTGCATTTCGTCTTAACAATAATAGAATCTTGTTTTCTCTTTTTGAAATATCTATGGATGAAACTATATTTTATCAACCAACTTGATCAGGCTAATCATAATCTGGTACATTATTTAATTGTCTAGTGGGGGAATGTAACTGGAAACAACAATCTTTGTAGGTTTTTTTTCTTCCAAAAACCTTTAAACATTCTCCAATTAATTTTAATGGCTAAATAAGGATTTTGTGTGTTGATGCATGCAATGGAAAATCGTATTAATAATTTAATATGCATGTTTTGATATATGAAATAGTGAAGTGTATGGGAAATTCAAGTTGACGAATCCGATGAAGTTTGTAAGTTGAAAAGGGATGGGCAAAGGAACCAAGTTGACATAGAATGCACGCAAATCTATGTGAGAGATGAAAAGAACACTTCACATTAATCTATGTAATTCTTCTTTGTCACGCAAATTTGTTTATGAAAATATTAAAGTAGATTTGCCTACCTTAGAAGTACACAAATTCCAGTTGCTTTCATTACACTCCTATGCCAAATTCACAATCTAAAGAATTAAAGTAAAAACAAAACACACAGCAACTTTAGACAGAGATTTATATAAATCAAGAGCTATGTAGAATTGTTTCACCACATTCAGTCCCATATGGTAACTGAAAATTACTGGATAATTCTACAATAACAACAAAAATTAAATTTTTAGATTAATACTAAATATAACATCAGATCAAACTCTAGTTGGTAAAATATAAAAAAAGAAAGCAAATGATAATTTATGGAGGTAATTATGAAATTCATAACCCATATCACACCTAGGAAATTTTGAAGTTTCTACTAACATTTTTTTTAGCAACAAATTGTCTATTAACCTAAAGTCTGAAATTAGTTACTTGAAGAAAAGCCTAAAGTGTCCAATAAATGAGACACACGCCCCATAAGATTGCCCACTTCGTAAAACAAGACAAGGAACATAACACCAAACACTTTACTCTTTCTCTGTCTCTCTCTCCCTCAACCAAAAGCAAACAAACCCTTCAAATGACGTAAAAGCATTTGCTAATGTTACCAATCCAAGAAAAGAAGCTAATGAATGATTCCTCCATTAAACAATCCCTCTCCCAAACCCCCCAAATCTCAAACCTTCTCTCTTTGATTCTATTCGCTTTCACTCACATATGCATATAGGTTTGTATGTGTGAGTATATCAACAAATCTTCATGTAAAATTTCACATCAAACAAAAACCTTCACCTCTCTCCACATAACCTAGATCACTTGCTTAGATCCAGATACCATTTTGGTCTAAAGATAATCAGAACAAAAGGGTTAAAAAGTGATTTGTGTGGAGAGAAGAAAAGGGTAAATATTTTTGTTGGTGATTTGTTATATGGTAGTAAGAAGAGGAGAAGAACAGAGCAAACCTGGGAAAGTCAGGAGAGAATTTGCTGGAGGGATTATTGGATTGTATCCATGACATCACTGCCGCTTTGGCTTTTGCTAAAATGACTGAATCTGCTTATAGAGTAGATACCATTTCTAGACTCGCCCAATGGCGAATTCATAATGTTTCTTCCTCTACTTTCCGCAAGTCCGATCCTTTCAAGATGGGTCTTTGGAATTGGTATCATCTCTTTTCACTCTCCCTTTTTTTTTCTTCACCTGATTAATAATTATCCGACGTGATGATGATGAAGGATGAGAAAAGTGGACACCTTTTTTTTTTGTAAATGCTCTGTTTTGGAGATTGATTTTGACAATTTGGGTTTTTTATTTAAAGGCATTTGTCTGTGGAGAAAAGCAAGATGCTATTAAATATTAAGTTGTATCCGGAAGTATCAAACTTTACCAGAGAGAATCCACCATTTGTTTCTTTTGCTCTTCGTGTTGTCTCTTCTACTGGTGATAGGAAAGCTTTTTCTCATCCAGGTAGATAAAGATCTCAACTTGATTCAATACTTTGATTATGGTTTTGATCCCACAAAAGATTGAATCAGAAGTGTTGACAATAGTTTTTTTTGAATGATTAATCTAATGCAGAAGTAATAGATAAACGGATCAAGACTAATGAAGATTTTCTTTGGACTATTGAAGTTCCTTTAACTGGAAAAATAATCATCGACGTTGAGTTTCTTGACTTTAAGGTTCTGTCTCAAGATGTAAGTGTTTCATCACTTCTTGAAATATTACTTTGAGAATTGACTTATTCATTCTATGCAACAATTGAATCAAAATTACCTGAATTGGCAGAGTGGAGAGTTTCACTCTATTTGGGCTGACGGTTCAACGCAGAACCAACCAGAAGTGACAGCAGTAACATCCCTTGGACGTATGTTGACAGAAAGCATTTACACTGATATAATGATCAATCCCTCTGGTGGAAGCATTGGAGCTCATAGAGCTGTTCTTGCTGCTCGTTCACCTGTTTTCCGCAGCATGTTTTTACACGACCTGAAAGAGAAAGAACTATCAGCTATAAACATACCCGACATGCCACTTGATGCCTGCCAAGCTTTTCTCGGTTATATCTATGGAAATATTCAGAATGAAGACTTTCTTATACATAGATTGGCGCTACTCCAAGCAGCTGATAAATATGATATCGCTGATTTAAAAGACGCCTGCCACATGAGTCTTTTAGAAGATATCGACACAAAGAATGTACTTGAGAGGCTACAGAATGCTTATCTCTATCAGTTACCTGAATTGAAAGCTAGCTGCTTGAGGTATCTTGTGAAGTTTGGTAAAATATTCGAGATCCGCGATGAGTTCAACTTATTTATGCAATGCGCAGACAGAGATTTGATTTCTGAAGTCTTCCATGAAGTTCTCAGTACTTGGAAAGGATTTTAAGGGGAATCAGAATGGGTATGTGTGCTATTATTATACAAGAACATTTATGGACTAATTTTTTTGTGCAAAAGGATTTGTTGGTCTTTTATCTACAGATTAAAGGATTGGGGGGTTTTAACTCAAAACCCAAGTATTGTCCTTGCAAGGATAAAACAGCAACTTGTAAATTCATGATTTATTGAATGTGAGCTTCTTAGCTTTGAACTTTGAATTTTTAATCTATAACACGCTATTGTAGTTATCTTAAGTTTAAAGTGAAATATGAAATATGAAAACGTCTTGCAGCAAAATTACCAAATATAATCATCCATGAGCCCTTTTCCTTATTCATGACTCTGATCTTCTAGACAAGATCAGAGATACTAGTATAGATGAGTTAGGCCAAATGAAAGAGCTAAACATATCTTACCATGATCTGCCCAAGTTTATAAAGGTGACATATGCTAACATCTCATGATTCGAGCAAATTCAACAGAAAATGGTTGAGTTATTTGAGAGAATCAAACGACTAGTTTCTTAACAACACAACAGAGGAACATAAAACATAATTCTACTCTAACACTAGAAATATAATATGTGCTATATGTCAAGGTATGTTCTATAAAATCATACATGCATCTGAAAACAATAGCAAGAAACACAATTATTCTATCTCATCGATGGTTTAATTTTCATATCGCTCAAGTCTTGAAATTGGAAAGCAGATGTTGAGTCAGAAGATACGAAGATTGTTGCAGAGGCTCTCACACGGGTTAAAGAAGGTGTGCTGTTTCATTCTGCTATGTTCTATGTTTGCTTTTTTTCTGTGGTAATTGATGGCCAATATACACTTTATATTCATCTGACCTTGCTATCTGTTTCTATTACCCTTGTTAGTAAGCAAAGCTGATGGCGAAACCACTAAGGACGCTAATCAGGAGAGATTGGAGAGAATGTCCCGGGTAGCAGGAATGGAGGATCTTCAAGCACCACAAAACTTCCCACTAGCGCCGCTTTCTATCAAGGTTGGCTTTCTCTCTATAAAAGGTTTTCACTGTTGATGATGGATGATTTGTTAATCCGCGTATCCTTTCTTGTTTGGAGTCAGGACCCTCGTGATTACTTTGAATCCCAACAAGGAAACGTCCTCAATGTACCCAGAAGAGTAGGGTCACTGAAGAGAAATGTCCATGAAGCTTATGGATTACTAATAGAATCTATTTTGGAGATTAGAGCTACAGGATTATGAATCTTCTCTTCACATTTTCTATTTCGTTTTCTCCTCTAGAAATTCAAATTAGTTATTACTAGTTTATACGTTTTCTTTGCATTGAAGTTATATATTTCTGACACAGCAGGGATTGGATATACTTATTTGGTTCATTGGGATACATGTCTCACCTTTTATTTTAGAATGGTCGTGCATGTGGTGGGCCCACCTTTATATTATTGATGTTTATAGTTTTTATATTGATCGTGACAAAAGCGGAGATACTTGAGTAAAAGATACTATTTGTTTGATGTCATGAAACGGGACACGTCATCTATAAAGGTAGTATAATATTAAATACCCTTCTCTTACGCATCTCTTGTCCAAACAACTTAACTCACTCTCGAGGTTTCATTATTTTTTGTTCCCATATTTTCCCAACAAATAAGAAAAAATGACCGTTGCTGCCGGAATTAGCATCAGCGACTCCGATTTGGTGGTGTTTGGTCACCGTGTTCTTCGCGGCGTTCCGGATAATGTTTTAGTTACTCCAGCTTCAATCGACGGCGCTTTCATCGGCGTCACGTCCGACCAAACCGGAAGCCACCGTGTCTTCTCCTTAGGCAAACTCGAGTACTGATCTCTAATCCCTTTCCTACACATCTGTTGTTAATTATATGTGATCAGCATTTGTTTTTGTTTTTGTTTTTGTTTTTGTTTTTGTTTTTGTTTTTGTTTTTGTTTTTGTTGGCAGAGGATTAAGGTTTATGTGTGTGTTCCGATTCAAATTATGGTGATGACTCAAAGAATGGGGACTAATGGGAAAGAGATTCCTTTTGAAACTCAATTTCTAATTGTAGAAGCAAACCAAGGATCTGATTTAGGAGGAACTGATTCTTATCGTTCTACTTCCTACGTTGTATTATTGCCTTTACTCGAAGGAGACTTTAGAGCTGTTCTCCAAGGGAACGTGGCTAATGAGCTTGAGATTTGTCTTGAAAGCGGTCCGTTTATTTCACTCTTTCTTTTTCATCAAACGTTTATTAGTATGCTCTACTAGATTTGAGTTGTTAATTTGTATCACTTTTTTTTGTATGGTCAGGTGATCCAAACGTTGACCAATTCGAGGTGAATCATTTGGTCTTTGTGGCTGCTGGATCTGATCCTTTTCATGTCATTACTAAAGCCATCAAGTATGTAACGGTTTCTTTACCCAAAGTTTGTTTTTTTGTTTTTTGTTTTTTCTCTTCTTTACTTCTTTATCTTTATATTTAAAAACTTTATGTTAATTGTCCTTCAATGATTCATGCAGGGCTGTTGAACAACATCTTCAGACATTTTCACATCGCGAGAGAAAAAGGGTAAGGAAACTCGTCTATCTTTATCTCCAATATATTATTATTACACACTGTGACTTTTTATGTGATCGTTGAGACCAAAATACATTGTGACATTTCCTCTGTTTTGATGGTGTTCAGATGCCAGATATGTTGAACTGGTTTGGTTGGTGCACATGGGATGCATTCTACACTAATGTCACAGCTAATGACGTTAAACAAGGTCTTCTGAGGTACTCATGACTGTCTCAGTTTCTTAGATGGCTTTAATATGTTAACTGTGACTTAACCAAATATGCAACAATTCTGTGTAGCCTTGAAGCTGGTGGTGTTACCCCAAAATTTGTCATAATTGATGATGGATGGCAATCTGTTGGCATGGATGATACCAGTGTAGAATTTAAATCTGACAATGCTGCTAAGTAAGTAGTAATCTCCCTCGATTCACAAGTTTAATTGTTTTCATTATAAGCAAAACCCAGTATTAGTTACTGCAGATATTGGTCTTGTACAATACTCTGCTCTTTTTTTTCTTGGCTAAGAACCATTCTTTATCTTTTGTGCTACTTCAGTTTCGCAAACCGGTTAACTCACATCAAGGAGAACCACAAGTTTCAGAAGGATGGAAAAGAAGGCCACCGAGTGGATGACTTTGCATTGAGTCTTAGACATGTTATCACAGACATTAAGAGTAACAATTCACTCAAGTATGTTTATGTTTGGCATGCGATAACTGGATACTGGGGAGGAGTCAAACCAGGTGTTTCTGGTATGGAGCATTACGAATCAAAGGTTTCATATCCAGTTTCTTCACCTGGAGTTATGTCCAATGAGAACTGTGGTTGTCTAGAAAGCATAACCAAGAATGGACTCGGTTTGGTGAATCCTGAGAAAGTTTTTACCTTCTATAACGACCTTCACTCATACCTTGCTTCTGTTGGAATCGATGGTGTCAAAGTTGATGTCCAAAACATTCTGGAAACTCTAGGGGCTGGACATGGCGGTCGTGTCAAACTTGCAAAGAAGTATCACCAGGCTTTGGAAGCCTCTATTTCAAGAAACTTCCCTGACAATGGTATTATCTCTTGCATGAGTCATAATACAGATGGACTCTACAGGCGAGAATCTGAAACTGCAACTGCAACCATGTTCACCTTGATTTTCTCGCATCCATTCTGATTTCTTCTTATAATGATTGATATGTTCAGCGCAAAGAAGACAGCTGTTATAAGAGCATCAGACGATTTCTGGCCTAGAGATCCAGCATCTCACACCATCCACATTGCTTCTGTTGCATATAACACACTTTTCCTTGGCGAGTTTATGCAGCCGGATTGGGACATGTTTCATGTAAGTTAGTATTGGTTTTACATAACATTTTAAAAAAATTTGAACTTGTTGAGCGAAGCAATATGAATCTATTTGTTTCTCATTGTAGAGTTTACATCCGATGGCTGAATATCATGCAGCAGCTCGAGCGGTTGGAGGATGTGCCATTTATGTCAGGTAAATCATAAGATTCAATAGCATTTAAAAAAACTAAGTATATATCATTGTAAATTGAGCTGCAAGTAACTCTAGACATTAAACAGCGACAAACCGGGACAACATGACTTCAACCTCCTAAGAAAGCTGGTACTTCGAGATGGTTCCATACTCAGAGCAAAGCTTCCCGGAAGACCAACCAGGGATTGCTTCTTTAGCGATCCAGTCAGAGACAATATAAGGTAACTTACTTTTTCTGTTTTTTTTTTTCCTTCCTTGGAAGAGAAGAAAGTTTAAATCTTTTAACTAAATGTTGTTGATAATTTTTGCTAGTCTTATGAAAATATGGAACCTTAACGAGTTCACTGGCGTAATTGGAGTCTTCAACTGTCAAGGTGCTGGATGGTGTAAAGACGAGAAGAGATACCTAATCCATGACCAACAACCTGGGACTATTTCTGGTTATGTCCGAACCAATGATGTTCATTACCTCCATAAAGTTGCACCTTTTGAATGGACAGGTGATTCAATCATCTATTCCCATCTCCGAGGTAAGTACACAAAGCTCAACCATCAGTCTAAATACTCTGATTTTTTTACTTACAAAGTCACTTTTTTGTTTCTCTATGCGAATTTGCGTTACCAGGAGAGTTGGTGTATCTCCCTAAGGATACATCTTTACCAGTCACATTGAAGTCACGTGAATACGAAGTCTTCACAGTGGTTCCGGTGAAGGAATTTTCCGATGGAAGTAAATTTGCCCCGGTGGGACTTACAGAGATGTTTAATTCTGGAGGAGCCATTGTGAGTTTAATATATGATGACGATGGAACTAACTTTGTTGTTGTCAGGATGAAACTTCGAGGTAGTGGTGTGGTTGGGGTTTACTCGTCTATTCGACGACCACGAAATGTTACGGTTGATTCTAACAATGTGGAGTACCGGTATGAACCGGAATCCGGTTTCGTTACATTTATCTTAGGAGTTCCGGAGAAAGAATTGTATACTTGGGATGTGGTCATCCAACTTTGACTTTGGATGACCGTGACGGGCTCTCATTATTGGGTTATGTACTCGATTCATATTAATGTATAATTGTATCGGTTATGTATTGATTTATATTTATCTCTACTGGTTATCTACTAGACCAATAGAAACGAGAATAATTAAATATTTAGGATATAATTTAATTATCTAAAATAATAACTTACATTGTCCCTACAATAGCTCTAAAAACGAGAATCAAAATCTAAATTAAAATCGGAAAATATCATTTTTAATTTTGAAACTATCACATGCTATTATTTTAAATGGCAAATGTATTACACTATCACTTTAAATATTCAAATTAGTTTTATTAATATTTTAAACATTCAAATTATCCCATTGTTTTCTCCAAAGTAAATTTTACTACAAAATAGTTATTGAAAACCCGATAGAATTTCCCATTGGTTCTTAGTCCGTCAAAAAATTTCAACATTAATCAGACAGATTTCAGACGAAATTGTTATGTCGGAAAAATATATATTGATAATACCAAAGTACTAGTTTTGTAGTGTGTAAATTGTACTAAGAGGGGTGGGGGGGGAGTGAGACGAAAGAGAAATGCACGTGGTTTTCGTCGAAGCAAAACGACAAGAAGTTACACTCGTCGTTTGCAAAACGCGGGGGTATGAGCTGTTGCCTGTCGGTCGTTTTCTATACCTCCTCCAAAACTATACGATGTGGGGCCCAAATATAATTAATCCATAAATAGGCAGAAAGAACTAAGACCACACGTCGTTTTTTTTAGGTTGGTCCTTCAATGTCTTTGGTTCTTTCTTCAACCAACAGTAAAAAATTTGTAAAAACTCTAGTACCATTCAGTTACTTAAATGTTAAAACAGTAAAAATTTAAATTCTTTTTCACTTTTGTGGGGCCTGTCTGTTTGAGCCCGTTAGCCTATCAACAGGGGCCCATGTCTTGTCTGGAGAATAGTTAATTTACCACTACATACCGACTCTGGTCACTTGTCTACTCTACTGTACGGATTGATATTTTTAATTTTTTTTTTTTTTTGATGGTTTTCACTTGATTTAAATATTTGATTAATTATAGTTGGACTTGCTGCTTTCTACTCCATATATCCTCATAATATGTGTAAATTTTAAATTATTACCGTCGATACGTTCCATTATTTATCGTGAACAAACTCACTATTTACTGTACACATGTAATTGGACACGTAACTGGTGAATTACGTGTTATATTGTATTTAAAAATAGTTAAAATGTTCATACCGATTAGAGCAAATAATTCACGGGAAGAAACAAAATTTCAAAAGGCGAAATGAAAAGATGGCGCAAAGAGTTGACTCCATGGATTAAAGATACTTTGTCAGACTTGCTCTCAAAGCGATCCAAAACCCTATATAGATGTTATGGATTATTCTAAATGTGTTAATTACTATAATACTCCCTTCAATATATTGATTTTATAGTATGATACTTTTAAAAAAACTATCCAAAACTTTAAAAAAATTAATACCACAACAAGAATAATTGATGTAATGAAAAACTTAAGAATAATTTTAAAACCTTTCTCCTTTTTAAGGTGATGGGATTTTGTGATCTTTTATTTTCAAGAACTATCCTTGTATGTATAAATTAGTGTAGTAAATTACAAATATATAAAATGTTGATATACACCCTATCGTATTGCTTTTAGAACAAATAAAACATCTATCATTTTGCTTTACGGGGACAAAATACGGGGAGAATGTTGTAACCAAAAAAGGCTAGAATTTTGCATGCAAATTCCATATCTTGAGCAAACCGTTGTAAAAAACATCATTTGTCAATAGAAACGTAACTTACTAGATAATCTCATGATTAGTTGCATACATAAACACTGATAGTAAGACTTTAAACTATTTGAACAAAAGAAAAGAGAAATTTAAACACGAAACCCTCTAAATTTGTCGCATTGTTACATCAATTTACATTGTACGAGTAGGACCCATCATCATCCAAATTTTTTTTTTTTTTTTGAGTTTTGTACTTTTTCTTTAGAACAGAGAAGACATGCGCATTTGACCTTAATATGTAATAAGGTTTGGAATTCGAGAAAAATATAGAACAAAGGAAAAAGAAAAGAAAGAAGATTGCTTGTGAATCAGGAAAAGCAAATCCCACAAGTCTTTGAGAATGTAAATTCTTTGCATTTTTCTGACAAATTGGTATGGTTTAAATTTATTTTAATTGTACAACTTTTTGGTTTTCTGAAAGCAAAGCTTATTTTATTTATAAATGAATGTTCCTTCCTTGAATATTAGGAGTATTAACCAAAGTTCAAGCATAAAAATCAGGTATATATAAAAATGTTCTTTAATTAGCGCAAAATTATTTAATCTTGTTCTATCTACCTTTACAAGTATTTTAAAGTTCTAATACATATGTCTATTCAGGCCAACTATACATATTTTAAAATATTTTTCATGTGTAACGATAAAAAAACTTGAATCCAAGTAATTGTTTTATATAATTATACAAACGTGATTTTTAAAACCAACAATCAGAGTGTGACACATAGACAAACATTTCATCAGAATCATCTTCAAGAAAGACAACGATTTATTCGATTTGTCCAAGATAACCAAAACCTAAGAATGACGAGATTGGATTTATATAGATGTTTAAGATTATAGAAATCATATGATATAAATACTAAAAAAAACTTTGAAATTATTTCTATGTTCAAACTCTACTATATAAACAAAACTGTGTAGTATTTGAAAAAAAAAACGTATGAAATGTTAAGTGCAAAAGTGGAAGGGGTAACGAAAAGGACTTATAACTGCGGAATATTTGGGGGCATGGGAATTGGTAGATATTATTTATGGCTGTCACTTCTGTGAAGAAAATGACATTACCTTGTTTCTTCTTCTTATTATTAATATTAACTCGTCGATTTTGTTATTTATTTTAAAGGACTTTTAATTTGGTTAGCACTGCAAAACGGAGATTTCGCCATCTTCTTTGTCACCATGTCAAGTTGCTCTCAATTCTTGGATTCTCGACATCCCATCCAAATCTTTCTTTTATCTATTTACTTTTTTTTTATATATTTTTTATACATTTCCATTTGCATATCCCATTTTGTTATGTTTTTTTTTTACTAAAAAATTCCACTTATTTTATCAATCTTCTTTATAATTAGCTTCATAATTTTTTTTGTTTGTGTGAGAAATACTTATCCATAAATTTAAAAATGTACTTTTTTTTTTGACCTGCCGCTTTCCACAAAAATATGGGACAACTTATTACTTATACAGTTAAAACTAGCAATAACTGTTTAATTATTAGCTGGTGGGAGTTTCGGAACATTAAATGTTTTAACTCAGATTTATTTGTCGGTACACAATTGAAGAAGCCAAGTGAAAAATTTAATGCCGAATGATGGTTTGATGATGCGTTTGGGTAGGGAAGAGACGACACTGTCGTGTATTCGCTAAAGCGGTAAAAGTAAAAAAAAAAAAAAAAAAAAAAAACAACAGTACTCATTTAAGATAATAAAATCATTTGATAATGATGCAAATATTTTATTTTTGGACCGACTGAACTATATTGTTCTGTACATTTTGTCTTGAAAGGACTGTTATGTGGGATAGGGCCACTCTCATTTATTGTTTTACCTGTTTTTTTGTTAACAAGAATAAATACGAATCTTATTATTATTTTTTTTGATGAAAATAAATACAAACTGTGAAAGAAATATATAAAAAGGATTTTATACAAAATTGATAAGAATTCCACCATCCTCAAATAATGTTTTATACAAAATAATCAGTTTGAGTATATATGTAGTAGAGTACTCAAGTAGGCATTGAGTATCGATGAGAAGACAATAATGAAGTAAGTGATCAGAATGTTATTTTCTTTAAATGCTTTAGAAATCCGCAATCCTAGTATGAATCTAAAATGATGGGATTGCATGCATTTAATTAAGCTCTTTGGTACGTGTCCATCTTCATATGTGGTTGTACGAAAAGTCAACTTACTCCAATTAATTAATTACCACCACCCTTTTTTCTTTCCTTCCTATCAAAAACAAGACCAAATTTTTATGAACTTATTCTTTACTAATTGCCATACGTTACAAAGTTTTATTGACTAATGATTTTTATTCAAACATATTATTTATTCTTCATATTGAATTATTAATAATGTACAATACTCCGTTGACAAATAAATTCAATTAAATAAAAATATATTGAAATATTTAACCTTTGTAACAATAATGAAATAGTGATGGAGGGTTTGGAAGAAAAAGTACACGCATGCAAAATGGAGGCAGACCAAAGGGTAAGAAAAAGCTACTGACGAATCTGCAAAGTTTTAACCTTCTCCATTGTTTACTGAAAGGGACCCTTGGACCCCAAACACCAAATCAAACAAAACAGAATTTTTATTATTATTGCAAAAAAAAAAAAAAACAGAATCTTTATTCTTTTTTGTACATAATAATTTAAGTACCGAAAACTCACAAAGAGTAAAGAAGAAGAAGAAGAAGAAGAAGAAGAAGAAGAAGAAGAAGAAGAAGAAAACAATACCAACAACACTCGATAAATTTCAGATCTTTCACCTTTTTTCTTTCTCTACGCATCTCTCCTTTTCTCCCATCCTCTGTGTAATCGTTGAAATAAGAACCCTTTTGATTTCTCTATTCTTGTGTGTGTGTGGATTTGGATTCTGATCGTTTCCCAGAGAGATCTTTGTCTCATTAAGGTAAATTTCAGAGTTTTGACTCATGTTTTTTTTTTGTCGGTCGTGTACTTTTATTACCTGACACTCGAGGGTTTAGATCTGTATTGTTTTTCAATCGGCATTGCTGCGATTTCAAACGCTTTTTTAGGTCTTCGAATCACTGATTTGAGTTGAATTCTCAGAAAGATGACTTTCATGGTTTTCGTTTTCATTTTCATTTTAACGGGTTCTCTGTTTCTGTCTCATTTAAAGTTTCGAGATTGCATTTATGACGAACTCAAAGTTATACCTTTTTTTTTGGTACAAGAAGAAAAGTGTAAGATAAGACTAAACTGTAGAGAAACCTATTGAATGGATTCTTAAGCCCCAATATTTAAGAGCAGATCTGGAGCTTTTACTTGGTTTCTGCTAATTACCGACATTGAAGGTTCAGTTTTTTTTTTTTTTTAAATTTCTATGTTCACTGTTTTTGTTGTAATGGCTAAGGCAAATATCTTGTGTTTCTGTCCTGCTTTAGTTCTTATGTTCACGAGGAATCTCAGCTTTCAAGTTTATGGCCATGTAAAATATATGGTTTAGTTTAATGCCATCACAAGAAGATTGATTATTTAGCTTCTTGTTTTATTGATTGAAAACCCAAGAAAGATGATTCTTCTTTTAATTTTTGTGTTCTGCTTCTTTCTCCAGGCTTGTTTTGTCTCACAGCGATGGTCGTATAACTTGTACACATGTCCTCTAACCCACTTACCATCAAGAAGCTTTTCCTTTGAATTGATATGTCAGGTAATTTTTGTTGTTTCTGTTGGATTTATGTCTGATGTTTTGGCTATTCAAGTTTCCTATTTTTTGGTTCCATGTGGATAAAATACGGAATTTTCTTGAATGCCACGGGGATCATTCTTGAATATGAGACTTTGCTGATATTTACTTACTTTGATTTTTTCTTGAAGGTGTTGAAGAAATTGGTACCCTTGATGAATTTAGGGAGAGAAGATCCGATTTTGAAGTCTCAGAAGATGAAAGAAGGCGCTCCAAAATTGGGAATTTGAAGAAGAAGGCGCTCAATGCTTCAACTAAGTTCACTCATTCGTTGAAGAAAAGGGGGAAAAGGAAAATCGACTATCGGATTCCTTCAGTCTCCATTGAAGATGTAAGAGATGAAAAGGAGGAGAGCGTTGTGGTTGAATTTCGTCGTAGGCTTCTTGAGAGAGATTTGTTACCTTCTAGGCATGATGAGTATCATACTCTTCTGAGGTTTGTTTGTCCTTCTTTAGCAGCTACTAAAGCACTCTGGTCGCTCAAGTTTGAAATGTCAAGCTAACTAACTATTCATTTTGACAATGTAGATTTTTGAAAGCAAGAGATCTTAACATTGATAAAACCATCCAAATGTGGGAAGAAATGCTTAGATGGAGAAAAGAGTGTGGGACAGATACCATACTAGAGGTAAGGAGTCACTTATTTTAGTTCGAGACCAGCTTGCTTGCTGTGCCATATGAAAGCAATAAGTTTATTTCTCGTGTACAATAATCTTGATATCTGTATGCATGCATCGATTAGCCATTCTCTGAATTTGTTGATGGATCCTATACCTAGCTCTGATAATTTTGTTCTTTTCTGTATGTGGATGGTAGGATTTTGATTTCGAAGAGCTTGAAGAAGTTTTGCAATACTATCCTCAAGGCTATCATGGAGTTGACAAGGAAGGAAGACCTGTATACATTGAAAGACTTGGAAAAGCTCATCCATCTAAGCTTATGCGTATCACCGCCATAGATAGATATTTAAAGTACCATGTGCAAGAGTTTGAGAGAGCTCTCCTGGAGAAATTCCCTGCATGCTCAATTGCATCAAAGCGACGAATCTGTTCAACGACGACAATACTGGATGTACAAGGACTGGTAATTATTAAAGTTCTTATCAACTTTTTGGAGCTTTTCTGCATTGTGTTATACTTTGAAGTAGAATTTGCTCTTTTAGTGCTTCTAGATTCTTAGCTGTGCAGTGTCATGTTAATGACAGGGAATGAAGAACTTTTCACCAACAGCTGCAAATCTTGTGGCTGCCATTTCGAAGATTGACAACAACTACTACCCTGAGGTACTTGATTTTCTCAACTTTACATCTCATATATTCTTCACATACATACCCAGTTGTTTGAAGTCATCATATTATTTTGTAGACATTGCACAGAATGTACGTTGTAAATGCTGGAACAGGTTTTAAGAAGATGCTTTGGCCCGCTGCTCAGAAGTTTCTTGATGCAAAGACCATTGCAAAGATAAATGTACAGCTCTCAGCCTAGTTTTCTCTTTGGTCACCTAGTGCCGTGTGTAATTTTCTTATTCTCGCGCTGCAGGTGCTAGAACCCAAATCTTTATCCAAGTTACATGAAGTCATTGATTCAAGGTAGCTTTCTTCCTATTAAACAGCACCGGGAAAATTTCAGATATCAAGTCTTGCAAGTACTTACCAGCTCTAGTGCTCTGTGCTCTAGTCAATTGCCAGAGTTCCTTGGAGGTTCATGCTCTTGCTTTGGCGATGGAGGGTGTCTTCGCTCAAATAAAGGACCCTGGAATGATCCTGAAATAATGAAGGTAAAATCTGCATCTTATTATGCTTTTCGTCTGTTAAGTAGGAGTCCGCTTTTAGTACTGGTTGGTATATGAAGCTGATTTAGATCACCGCCTTTATTAGCTCATCTACCATGGAGAATCATCAGTCTTTAGGCAAATCACCAGGAAGCTGAGTGACCCGCAGAATTCTTCCTCCTATATAAGTATACATCCATCAAAGGTAATTGTTCTATCAAGCCAATTTCTAGGTTTGTTCTAGAACTTTTTTTTGGAGAAGTAGGTAATTTTTCGGTTTGGATTTCAGGCTATGCAAGTTGAGACCTCAGCAGTAGAGTCTGTATCTTGTTCTGATGTTCCTACTTCTCTAACTAGAAGAATTTGCTCAGACTTGGCTCATGCGAATCCAGCTTATGAGGAAGTGAGTTCTGGTGTTGGTACATTTGTGACACAGACCATCTATTTTCTTGAAACTAACCGAAACGTTATGATCTATGCAGGCTAGGGCATCGGATGTTAACGGTTATTATAGTTGCGATGACAAGTTTGCCATACCTGACAAAGCTACTAACCGAAAAGGTCAAGAAAGGCAATCCCATTACCAAATGCTCGAACTCAATCAAACAACTTTAGGCTTAAAATGTGAAACATCCCCACCAGGTTTAACTTCTTATTAATGCTTTGCTCTGCTAAAACAATTCCATTACATTTGGCTTATTTTCTTTTCCTGTTAAACTGAATGGTCTTTAGTGCTAAACATTTACATATTTCTTGTATAATTTTCTCACCCTCCCTCTGGTATCTCCTAGGTGCTTCTATCATCCGTTGGCTTCATGATTTACGGGGAACTATTGACAAGGTAAAGGCTGAGAACCTAGCGAAAAGGCTACTTAATATAATGCTGAAGCTTGCTGCAGTTTTCCGTAATACCCCGTTTGAGCTTCTGAGAAGCCAGAATACAGTCAGCCCTTCAAGTCCAACAGAAGCAGAAGAAGACATTAGGAGTGGCCTCATCTCAACTAGTAGAGAGCCCGCAATGAAAGACGGGTTTATTCCATGTTTGGAGCGTATTGGGAAGCTGGAGAAAAAGTACGAGGAAATCCAAAACAAACCTGTTGAAATACCTGTAGAGAAAGAGAGAATGTTAATGGATTCTCTAGACAGAATTAAGTCGGTTGAGTTTGATCTTGACAAAACAAAGAGGGTAATACAATTTTCCTGGATTTTAAACTATCTGTCAAGTATATATATGTACACACAAACTTATAGATTCAGTATTGGTTGCAGCTTTTACATGCGACGGTGATGAAACAGATGGAGATAACTGAAGTGCTGCAAAATATAAGAGAGTCCCAACTTCACGTGAGTACCATTTGCCATACAGTGTAGAAAAGAACATTGTGATGAGTTTAACTAACACTCGAGATTGTTCCTTTATGCAGAGAAGAAGATTGTTCTGTTAAAAATCATAAGAGAACATCTGAGTTTTGCATGATAAAGACACGTCTGCACTGCACATACAGAGAGAGATAACAGTTTCTGAAAAACAAAAACAAAAAAAAACACATGCTAGTTTCTTTAGCTTCTTCCTTGGATCACAACTTTTTAATTAACTTTCTGAATAGGTCCCTCTGCTTCCACCTTTTTTAAAGTTATAACCCAAAAAAAAAAAAGAAGAAGACAGGGACCAAGAATCAATCATGTCTTTGATAATGTATATTGAGAGATCAGAGTTTTAATTACGAAAACCTTTTGTTGTAAATCATTGTCTAGAATCCGATCTATGAAGTGGATTTTGTTGTTATTAATAACTTAAATGTTATGATTAGAGGAGTTTAAAATCGTCGAGGTTGCATAATGATGGCGACTCTTACGAAAAGCAAGAGAGATAAAGACAAAACAGCCCTCATAATCTGAAACAAATTTCATTATTGAAGGGTAAAACCGTAAACTACATTTAAGTATTAAATGTTAGATTAAAATAAGGAAATTTAAAATCAGGAAAAATTGTGACCGTCCCTTTTCACTTTGAACGAAGATAAATTTCGCTATTCCTCTCTCTCTCTCTTCTTCTTCTTCTCCGTTGGTGTTCTCGACTCGCTCGCAATTGATTTTATGCGACCTGAAACTTAACTTAGGATCATAAACTTTTCAATTGGCAGAAGATATTGCATCGCTAGGTGAATATATCGATCTTAAGTTTTGTTCGCCTCTCATCTCTATATCTCTCTATTTCCCTGATTTTTTAGAATCGTGCTTGTAGATTCCTAATTCGATATTACGGTTGTTAGGATTTTTTGCTGTATTTGTTTTCAATTTCGTTTCTACATTTGATATTATGTAGGTAGTTTTAGGTTTCTGGGCTCCATGTTTTTGTTGATTCTGCTTTATGAAATTGAAACCTTTATATGTTCCGGAAACTAATTATATTGGTTTGATTATGCGTGGGAGAAATTGAAATTGAACATAGACTTTAGTAGGGATTTTACATATTTGATCTCTTAGTTTCTGAATATTGTTTTTACTCTCTAAGCATTTTGTGGTTTTATATATATACATGCAGGTTTCTTGTGTAATATTTAGGATATGTCTAATTATCAAGGAGACGATGTTGAGTACATGGAGGATGTAGATGATGAAATGGAAGAGGTTGAAGACGATTTAGATGACGAGTTTCGTGGAGATGAGATGAATGCTTCTGATTCCGATGTTGACGAGTTTGACTACTCAGTAAGTATGCTTGTTTCAGTTGGTTTATGCTTTTTCTTAAATGCCTCTGTGATATGTATTGTTTATGTCAAATTAATAATTCCTTGCACTCTCTTACTCTATTGTGTGGGTTCTTTGGTTCCAGAGTAATAAGATAGCTGATACTTCCGCTGAACAAGCTCGGAAAGGGAAAGACATCCAGGGGATTCCTTGGGACAGGCTTAGTATTACGAGAGACAAATACAGACAAACTAGACTCGAACAGTATAAAAATTATGAAAATGTCCCTCATTCTGGGGAATCCTCGCTTAAAGTAAGTCTTCCTGTATTCTTTCTGACCCTTTGGTTTTTTTCTACGTGTTTCTAAATTATTGGTATCAACTGTTACATATCATTGGTTTAATGAATACAGGATTGCATGACCACACAGAAAGGAGCCCTTTTTTATGATTTCTGGCGGAATTCAAGGTCTATCAAATCAAGTATTCTTCATTTCCAGGTAATTTTCATTGAACATAGCAATTTTTGTCACTTGTTATTTTTGGTAGTTTAATCCATATATTATGTGCTAAGTAAAAATATATGGATTCGTAGAAGGTATATTCTCCTAATAATTCATTACGCAGACATGTAACAAAAAGTTGTTTTCTATGTATTTTAGTTGAGGAATTTGGTTTGGGCAACTTCTAAGCACGATGTCTACCTTATGTCACAATTTTTGGTCAGCCATTATTCTACTTTGACAGCTGGAAAGCATGAAGTTCTTAATGTTCAAGGTCATGTTTCCCCATCCGAGGTTAGTTAGTTTCTTGCAGAATGATAAAAGATTCTTCTTCAAATACCTAAGTACCCTGCATATAAATTTATTTTCCCTGTGTGGGTGCAGAAACATCCTGGAAGTTTGTTGGAGGGATTTACGAAGACTCAAGTGAGTACACTTGCAGTGAGAGATAAATTTTTAGTTGCTGGCGGATTTCAAGGAGAACTTATATGCAAGGTACGTTCTAGAGTTTTGCGAATCATGGATCTCACTCAGCGGTTACATGCAATCTGATCAAGGAACTTCATCTCTTTCCTCATTGATTTGATTCAGCATCTCGATAGACCTGGTGTAAGCTTTTGTTCGCGTACAACATATGATGATAATGCTATTACCAATGCTATTGAGATTTATAACAAACCCAGGTATTTGCATGACTTTTGCTTGAAGTTATTTTTGCGAACTTGTGCAGCTTACAGCTTCTAACTGACCTGTTGGCGTCTGTCTTTCTGTAGTGGGGCGCTTCATTTTACTGCCTCCAATAATGATTGTGGTGTCAGAGATTTTGATATGGAGAGATACCAGCTTGTTAACCATTTCCGTTATCCTTGGCCGGTGAATGTAAGTTGCTACTTGTTTCTTGTTTTTTGGTTTTGGCTTTGGTATAAGTCAATCTGTAGCACTTATGGCAGTAAGTTTACAGTTACGTTTTGGAATCTAATATCTTCTTTAACGGTATGAAATTGTAAATGTTGTTGTACCCATGAATCATTTTTAAAAGGGCTTCTTTGTATTGTCAGCACACATCTTTAAGTCCTGATGGTAAACTATTGACGATTGTGGGAGACAGCCAGGAAGGCCTTCTGGTAGATCCCAACACAGGAAAGGTGCATATACGATCTCTGTGTTTAAGTATCCTGGATAAATATGTTATCCTAACTCAATTTGGAATTTCCGACAGACGCTGGGAACGGTATCAGGACATTTGGACTTTTCCTTTGCATCAGCATGGCACCCAGATGGGCTTACTTTCTCCACAGGCAACCAAGACAAGACCTGCCGGGTTTGGGATATCCGCAACCTGTCTAAATCTGTTGCAGTCTTGAGGGGTAACCTTGGAGCTATCAGATCCATCCGCTACACATCTGATGGGAAATACATGGCCATGGCTGAGCCAGCTGACTTTGTCCATGTTTATGATGTTTCAAATGGATATGAAACGGAGCAGGAGATCGACTTCTTTGGGGAAATCTCGGGAATATCCTTCAGCCCGGATACAGAAGCTCTCTTCATTGGTGTTTGGGACCGCACTTACGGTAGTCTACTTGAGTATAGCAGGCGCGCGCCAGAACTACTCTTACCTTGATTCATTTCTATAATCTCCCGACCCATCAGAGGAATAAAAGAGTCCTATAAAGACATCTGTGCTTACTCTTCCTTGGTGTAAATGATGTGTTGTGCGATTGGTGTAGAATGTCACAGAGTTGATTTAGTTAGTTGATTTTATTATTTTGAGTGTTGAGGCTCATGTATGTGTACAGAAGTCGTTCAGTGTGAGTTTGCATCAAGTCTTTAACTCTTGGTTTAGCCCCCCCCCTGGCTCGTTATTTGGCTATGGTCGCTTTAGGAACTCAGTTTGGGAGTTGTATCTGTCGATTGTTCGACCAATTAAATAATGTTTTATGACATTTTGTTTCCTTGCCTATATTAATGCATCAATGCTTCAGTTATTTAATGTAGATTGTGGACTAAATCGAACAAAATAAAAATGTAATCGCTTTTTGACCAAAGAAAAAAAACAATGGCTTTAAAGTAAAACAAACTTAAAGACGGGGGGTTTGAACGCAATTATTTGATTGAAAATCTCATAATCCAGAAAGAACCAATGAGAGCGTGACATGTCATACACCCGAAATCGTATCCTCACAAACAAAATCTTCTTCTGCTACTTCTCATACTCAAGAAGCCAAAACTGATCATAAATCCAAAACCATTCACTGAAATTTTCCTAGAGAAGAAGACTAAGATGGCGACAAGTGCATCTGCTTTGCTCTCACCTACAACCTTCTCCGCTGTAATCCCCCAGAAAACTCTTAACTCCATCTCATTCCATGGCCTTCGTCCCCTCCGTCTTGGTGGCTCCTCTTCCGCCTTACCAAGGCTATCCACCACCCCCGGAAGAAAATCCTCCTCGGCCGTCGTGAGAGCCGAGCTCAGCCCTTCCATCGTCATAAGCCTCAGCACCGGTCTTTCCCTCTTCCTCGGCCGTTTCGTCTTCTTCAACTTCCAGAGAGAAAACGTGGCGAAACAAGGCTTACCGGAGCAGAACGGGAAAACTCACTTCGAAGCTGGAGATGAACGTGCTAAAGAATACGTCAGCCTTTTGAAATCAAACGATCCAATTGGATTCAACATTGTTGATGTTCTTGCTTGGGGCTCCATTGGACACATCGTTGCTTACTATATCTTGGCTACTTCCAGCAATGGGTATGACCCAAGTTTCTTTGGCTGATTCATTATATCTCTTTGGTATATTTATATGTTTGACTTGTATTTCAAGTTATCTAATCTATCCTCTCTCTTTGTCTCTTCTTCTTCTTCTTCTGTTGTTGTTGTTCTTGTCTGAGACTTCTCCCTCCTAAATCTTTGAAATAACTCCTGTGTGACTTTTTGTTAAATATGATTAGTCATCTATTACTAGAAAGCAGTGACGAAATGCTCAATAGGAGCGAGAGACCCCATTTGAGATGCTCTAACAAGGATAGACAACTCTTAAAGCAGATAGACAAGGATAGGAAGAGCTAATAACTCAACTCTTAAAAGCTAGGCAGAGAGTTTGGATTTAATGATTTGTCGAAATCAAGATTCTGCTTCTGAATCTGTGCCCAGTTTATACAACTTTAGATTTCACATGTTCCTTCGGTTTAGGGAGGTGAATGATTTTGTGTGTGTTATTCGACTTTGAACCTTCCTTTTTCCAGATTCAGAACTTCGATTTGATTTGGTTTATCAAGCAAAATCCAAAAGCTTTCACTAGTTTCAAAGTTGTGTTTCTCTTTTAAGATTTGTGTTTTCTGGTTTTTTGAGAGATTTTTCTTGTAAGTGGAAACCTTCGTTTCAGGTTTAAAGTTTCGACTAATTTTTATTTCACAAATCCAAAAGTCCTCTTTTGTTGTTGTTAGGGTGTCTAATTTCAATTTCTTCAAAGATTTTACATTTACTTGTTAAAAATCCGGGTTTCTATCGAATCAAAACCTTCTTCTAGAAAATTTGGTTTTGGGTTTTGGACAGCTTGATTTATAAACTACAATTACTGCTTAGATTTGCTTTTATTAAGGATTATTTAAGTATGCCCTGTGATGATAAATTCACCTCTCTGCTTTAAAAACTCTAATATCTTGGGACATAATGATAAAAAGAATCCAATATTCTGCATATTGATGGAGGAGAAAGCCTTACTAAGGCTTGTCAAATGATGTCTTATATTTATCTTGTTTTAAAAACTTTAATAGACTCCTCATACATAATGCCATAAATTTCAAAGTCTGTTAATAAGACTTGTTTTAATGATGATATGTCCGATTGGAAAAAAATACAGTTGACTGATGTTAGGTTTATATCGTCCTTGTCTAACTCTTGTATCTCTTCTGGTCAGTGAAGGCACATCTTTGTGTAACACTTGATCGGTTTGATTTCGATCGGCATGGGACATAATGTTTTAAAAATTCAATAATCTGCATGATGGGGGGATAAATGTTCTTTAACAAGGCTTCTTTAATGATGTTCGATTAGGGAATTCAATATTCTGGATACTGATGGAGGGTAAAGTGATATAAACTTCAATTTCTGTTTTGATAGATTCAAATCTCTGCATTAAAAATACTATGCCTATATTGAGACTAGTCTAGAGATTGATAAATCCAAAATTATTTGCTTAAAATACTCTTTATCCGAAAGATGATGGTATAAAATTCATTATTCTGCATATTGAAAAGAGATAATGTCTTGTAAATTTGTAATAAGGCTTGTTTAAGGATGTCCGAGTGGGAAATTAAGTTGGATAGAGTGGGATAAGATAAAAAAACATTCAATACTCTGCATATTTTTTTTTAGAAAAAGAGATCTAAATTTTAGTTTCTGCTTCGATCTGCCTTTACTAAGGTTTGTCAAAGAATGTCTCACATTGATAAATTCAGTTCTTCGCATAAAATGCTCTAATAGACTCATGAGACATGCTATAAAATTCAAGGTGGAGAGAGAGAGAGAGAGAGAGAGAGTCTGTTTTAGATTGATTTGCCTTTTGTAAGGCTTATCTACTTCAATACTTTAATATATGGGACTTAAAAGATAAGAAGAATTCATTAACATGAATTGATGGAGGGGAAAGTGATATAAAAGAGATAAATAGATTGTTTAAGGTTGTGGGATATTGCCTAAGTATGACTTGTCATAACAAAGTTGGATAATTGAATCTCTGATGAATAAATTATTTATTTTGCTTGTTGGGCAGCTTGATTTGTAAACTTCAATTTCTGCTTAGATTTGTCTTTATTAAAGTTTAACTTTTCATGTTCGCCAAATTCTATTTTCTACTTAAAATACTCTATTGTATGAGACTGAGTGACAAAAAAAAAACATTAAATAATCTGCTTTGTATGAATTGGGATAAAATGAAACATTCATTATTCACCAAAGGATAACCATTCAGATTTCATCAGTCCGATGTAGGCTAGGTTTTTTCATCTACAATTATTTTAGAGAAAATCTCCAAAAAAGTATTCCTAAAAATATATTCGGACAAGATTCTGGTAAGTACACATATGAGAGGATTCTGGTATGTAAACATTTTCTCCATAAACACTGAAACCAAACCAAGTGGAACATACTTTTCAACATCATTGATATATATGGGGTTCTACTGGACACACCGTTGCTAATTACTACATCATGGCCACTTCCTACTATGGATACGACCCCATCGTCTTAGTTTAATATCAGTCTCAAGTATATAAATATGTTTTTTCTTGTCTCGCAAGCTATCTAATCTTATTATCTCTTTATTTGTTTCTTCTTCTTCTTCTTCTTCTTCTTCTTCTTCTTCTTCTTCTTCTTCTTCTTCTTCTTCTTCTTCTTCTTCTTCTTCTTCTTCTTCTTCTTCTTCTTCTTCTTCTTCTTCTTCTTCTTCTTCTTCTTCTTCTTCTTCTTCTTCTTCTTCTTCTTCTTCTTCTTCTTCTTCTTCTTCTTCTTCTTCTTCTTCTTCTTCTTCTTCTTCTTCTTCTTCTTCTTCTTCTTCTTCTTCTTCTTCTTCTTCTTCTTCTTCTTCTTCTTCTTCTTCTTCTTCTTCTTCTTCTTCTTCTTCTTCTTCTTCTTCTTCTTCTTCTTCTTCTTCTTCTTCTTCTTCTTCTTCTTCTTCTTCTTCTTCTTCTTCTTCTTCTTCTTCTTCTTCTTCTTCTTCTTCTTCTTCTTCTTCTTCTTCTTCTTCTTCTTCTTCTTCTTCTTCTTCTTCTTCTTCTTCTTCTTCTTCTTCTTCTTCTTCTTCTTCTTCTTCTTCTTCTTCTTCTTCTTCTTCTTCTTCTTCTTCTTCTTCTTCTTCTTCTTCTTCTTCTTCTTCTTCCTTCTTCTTCTTCTTCTTCT
The DNA here is from genome assembly GCA_963854855.1 of Nasturtium officinale. Classification (NCBI taxonomy): domain Eukaryota; kingdom Viridiplantae; phylum Streptophyta; class Magnoliopsida; order Brassicales; family Brassicaceae; genus Nasturtium; species Nasturtium officinale. Next base: position 16,613,812 of record OY978501.1, on the reverse strand, counting down.
TCTTCTTCTTCTTCTTCTTCTTCTTCTTCTTCTTCTTCTTCTTCTTCTTCTTCTTCTTCTTCTTCTTCTTCTTCTTCTTCTTCTTCTTCTTCTTCTTCTTCTTCTTCTTCTTCTTCTTCTTCTTCTTCTTCTTCTTCTTCTTCTTCTTCTTCTTCTTCTTCTCTTCTTCTTCTTCTTCTTCTTCTTCTTCTTCTTCTTCTTCTTCTTCTTCTTCTTCTTCTTCTTCTTCTTCTTCTTCTTCTTCTTCTTCTTCTTCTTCTTCTTCTTCTTCTTCTTCTTCTTCTTCTTCTTCTTCTTCTTCTTCTTCTTCTTCTTCTTCTTCTTCTTCTTCTTCTTCTTCTTCTTCTTCTTCTTCTTCTTCTTCTTCTTCTTCTTCTTCTTCTTCTTCTTCTTCTTCTTCTTCTTCTTCTTCTTCTTCTTCTTCTTCTTCTTCTTCTTCTTCTTCTTCTTCTTCTCTTCTTCTTCTTCTTCTTCTTCTTCTTTTCTTCTTCTTCTTCTTCTTCTTCTTCTTCTTCTTCTTCTTCTTCTTCTTCTTCTTCTTCTTCTTCTTCTTCTTCTTCTTCTTCTTCCATTGTTGTTGTCGTCGTCGTAAAAACTTCTCCCTCGCTTTGCAAACTATTAGTCTTTCGCGCCATCGACTAACATTGATTTACGTACAAAGACATGAAGAAAAACACATGCACTGAATTTACGTACAAAGACATGAAGAAAAACACATGCACTGAAATTACATTTTCATTTACGCTCAAGATTTTGATTTAGTTTCAAATACGTGTTTATTAAATCGCTACCGGAAATATTTTTTTTTTTCATTCTTTTCATGTTATGACATGTATTTTCAACCCAACACGTCCAAAATCTTTCAAAATAACTATTAAGTGACTTTGGAGGGTTTGAAAAAATGTTAGGAATACCTGACTCAATTCTTGAAGCAGAGAGTTTGGTTTTAGTGATTGCAGACATAAAATAATAAATCTTCATCAAAAAAAAATTAAAGGAAACAAAAACTTATTTGATGAAAATAGTTTCCAAGTTTCCACACCTAACTCGATGGGCTGTTGTGCAAATTATTAAACAAAAGTCTCACAACATAAAGATAATTAAAACTGCAAACAGAGAAGACAACAACAGCAGAGAAACATTATTGACCCTCCTCGACACTACTGATTCACCTCTTCAAGTTTCTTCTAGGGCCTGTGAGTTTCAACAGGAGGTTGAGTAGGGTGATAAAGCACTCCTTTGAGCTCTTCTGAGCCCATCCTCATGGTTACCATATAACCACCTTCGAATTTGCAGTCTATGACCCCATCAATAGTGAAAACATTATTGGCATTTTCCAGAGATGGGTCTTGGATATAATGCATATCCTCGAATTCAAGAAGCAGTTGCTGATAATGCTTCCTCAAGAGAAATGCTGCATTTGTTGGTGCTTTAGGATTGAACACTCGGATCACTTCGCAGCATCTGCGATCCTTGATCACCTAAAATAAAATAAAAAAGATTCAAAGATATAAGCTAGTGTATATTATTTAATGAAAAAAATAACTTAAAATATTCATGTTCTACAGAAATAAGAACTTGTTACCTTGTCAAGACCACCTCGATATGTGACCTCCACAAACAATCGATGTAAGTCGATTGTATTTCCGCCAATAATAGGATTTCTTCACAAAAAGAAAAATCATTATCAAGACTGGTTTTGTTTCTTTGTGATATTTGGACTAGCAGAATATATAGATCCAATATTCAATATAAGCCAGACACACTTCGAAACCCTAATTGATTTCTGGTTTCATCAAATCTTTAAATCAATCACCTTAATAATCTAACACAACAACACGAGTCATTTATCATCAACTAATCATATGAGTATATAGCACAATTGCATGAATCTCTGAAATATTCACCAAGCGATAACCTATCCATATTTCATCAGTCAGATGAAAACCCACGATTATTTTATAGAAACACAAGACTCATTGCATACACACATATAAGATAAGGAATAGACAAAACTCACTTCACATCTACGCCCGAAGATCTGTGAAAATCCCGGAGCGTCTTCAAGAAAAGATCAGCATTTTGGACAAGATTCTGGTATGTAACCGTACAAGAGGATTCGCAGTTGGCTGAAGTTGAGCCATTAGCGCGAACCATTTGAATTTCCGACTGCGGTGACTTATCTGTCGACATTTTCTGGTCTTGTGGTTAAAAGTTAACTTGAGGCAACAAAGTATATATGGTTGGGATTAGATTAGATTAGATTAGAGCAATGCAAAATATGGTATTCTTATCTGGAATTATGTTATACATATGTCTGTAAAAAAATTATTTTTGTGTGTTTTTTTTTTGTCTCCAAAAAGTAATATTACTATTGTTTACCAAAAAAAAATATATATATATATATATATTACTACACTGACTTTTAACATAGTCTAAATTGCAATTTTCTTTTCCTAACATAGTCAACAGTCAACACGTACGTAAATGAATTTTAGTTAATAACTAAGGCAAGTAAGTAACTAATTTGTTAGACCAAAAAAAAAAAAAAAGGGTAAGTAACTAAGTTGTTAACCAAAGCCAATGGTAAGTAACTACGAACTTAAGTTGTCCAGCACACCAGTCGGCAAACACATAAAAATGATGACCCTTAAATAATACTTGATACCTGATAATACTTAAACAAAGTCGACATTCTTGAATAATCCACCTGAGATGATTTTAATTTCTTCTTTCGTCTTTGAGTTTCAACCGGAGTTTGAGTAACGTCGTAAAGCATTCATTTCAGCTCTTCTGTCCTCATCTTCACGGTTACAAAATAACCATTTTTAAATTTTGCATAGATGTTCCCATCTCTGCCGTGAAGCCAGGTTGCAGCAGTTTCTTTCAGTGCCTGAAAGTTTCAGAAAGCAAATCTTTACACTAAATCAGAAGGAGGAGTACTACACATGAGAAAAAACAAATCATGTATTTGCTATTGTTGTCTTAAAATTCAATGCTCCAGCCATTTACGATCCTTAATTACTTTGGATCAAAAGGATTTAAAGATAATATTTAATGATGCAAAAGATATTCAAAACTTAATTCATGTTCAATGGCAATGGGAACTTGTTACCTTTTCAAGACCGCCTCGAGATGTACGTGACCTCAACAAAAAGTGGATGCAGATTGAGACTATTTCCTCTTACAATATGATTTTATTCACAAATGGAAAAATCAAAAACATTCCATGAATGAAATCTTTTTTTTTCAAGAGAATAGATCAATTAAACACACAAATTAACGACGAACATATATATATATATATATATATATATATACAAAAAAGGATTAAAAAGCAATTTCTATTTCCCAACATTTTACTTCAATCCAATTCGACATTAATGATAATTTTCATATGAATGATGAATCGTTTAAACATATAATTGTTGTTTTAACTTCTCATGGTCATTTCTCAAACATGCAGAAATTGAAACCATAACATTCAAAAAAAAAAAGATACACGTCGACAGCAGGGTTCGAACCTGCGCGGGCGAAGCCCAATAGATTTCAAGTCTATCTCCTTAACCACTCGGACATATCGACCTTTTGTTATAGACGGAAAAGAATTATATGTAGTCAAATATTAAAGTCAGCCCACACTAAAGGTTCTCTTAGCCGCGTGTTTCATTTTCGAGACGGTAAAAACTCTCGGAATCTGAATCCGATCAAATCTGAACAACACCGGCGAAGAATCTCTCAGGCGTAGATTCTAGATATCATCCCGGCGAACAAAATTGAAGGCCATCGTGAAATATCACGGCGAGGGGATGATGTGTTGTTAACGGAAGATTGGAATTAGATATGTCATCGGGAGTAGCCGGAGAGTTCAACGAAGACAGACATCTATTGCGATCCACGGACGGCCATGAAGGCGGCATTGGCAGAGGAGATAGTGATCTCGATGTTGAATCTCAGTCTCCGGCTATCAGAAGTAAACCCGGAGGAGTTAGAGATCTGTTCAAGCATCTGGATCGGAGATTTTCTCTTTCCGGACGTCGTTTAAGCTTCAAACGGATGGATAATATTAGAGTCGATAGAGAGCGTCACCATCCTTCTTCTTCTTCTTCTTCGTTTTCAGGTGGAGAAGAAGATGCTGGTGGTATCAGTAATTTACATAACGGCGATGACGAGTACGGATATGATGAAGAAGTGCTCGGAGATAGCGCTCCACCTGAATGGGCTCTGCTTCTCATCGGATGTCTTATCGGTGTTGCCGCTGGAATTTGTGTCGCTGGCTTCAATAAAGGGGTACGGTCATTACATCAGATCTCGATCTGATTACCATTTATATGAATCTATATTGATTCGATTTCATTTGAGCTATACAATTTGACTGCTGATTCAACAGAGTAGTGATTTTGTTGTCTAGGTTCATGTCATTCATGAGTGGGCATGGGCTGGTACTCCCAATGAAGGTGCTGCATGGCTTCGTCTACAGAGATTAGCCGATACTTGGCACCGGATTCTTCTAATTCCGGTCACTGGGGGTGTCATTGTAGGAATGATGCATGGTTTGCTTGAGATCTTAGACCAAATTAGGCAATCAACTTCTTCTCAAAGACAAGGAGTTGATTTTCTTGCTGGTATATTTCCAGTGATTAAGGCCATTCAAGCTGCTGTAACCCTTGGTACAGGATGTTCACTGGGTCCTGAGGGACCTAGCGTCGACATTGGAAAGTCATGTGCCAATGGTTTTGCGCTCATGATGGAAAACAACAGAGAAAGGAGAATTGCTCTCACTGCAGCTGGTGCGGCTTCTGGGATTGCATCTGGTATAATCTACACCCTACCTCTTCTTTAACAATTTATGCATCTTGTTAATTGATGTGTATGTATTATTGGATTTGTCAATGCACTGAACGGAACAGCAAAATAGCTCCTTCACTCTAGTATTATTGCTACTTTACTCTAGCTTTAAACTGGTGAATTTGATCAGTAGATGTCGATACTTGATTCCTGGTATCTTTTTGGCTTATGCAATCTTTATGGCCCCTTTGCTGCTTAGTCTCTTGGTTCCGATATTGTATTTGTATTATACAGCCAAGAAATTTGCCAATGGATCTTAGATTCTAGTACTAGAAAAAGCATCTTGCTGGGAATGATTACTGAAAATAGTTTACTTATGGCTATTTTGAAGTATAATTGGTGGGTAATGGTGTTTCTTACTAAAGATGAGAGCACTGAGATAGGCACTACATTTATTTGTTTTTCCCAAGCAGGAATTCATTTTGCTGCACTTTGGCTTCATGGTTATAAATCTGATTTTACTCGATCTTGGTTTCTTGTTTCAGGTTTCAATGCAGCAGTGGCGGGTTGTTTCTTTGCTATTGAGACTGTTTTAAGACCTCTACATGCCGAGAATTCACCTCCATTTACCACTGCAATGATAATATTGGCCTCTGTTATATCATCGACTGTGTCAAATGCATTGCTTGGGACTCAATCAGCTTTCACAGTCCCCTCATACGACCTGAAGTCTGCTGCAGGTATGTTTCTTTTAACTTAAAGGTCAACTACAAACCTTCCAGTTAGTCTTGTAGTATGATTTTATAGGAGATTATGATTTAGTGTCCAGCTAGATAGGTGATATATAATAAAGTATCTCGGTATCTTTAAATAACAAATACCGATATTTATTTGCTTCAGCGTGTGTGTTTATAATTTTTCGAACATGTTTTCACTTGTCTGTAGAGCTGCCTCTGTACCTGATATTAGGCATGCTGTGCGGTGCTGTCAGCGTTGTTTTTTCTTGGCTTGTTACGTGGTTTACCAAGTCATTCGACTACATCAAAGACAAATTTGGTCTTCCTACTATTGTGTGCCCTGCACTAGGTGGTTTAGGAGCTGGAATGATTGCTCTCAAGTACCCTGGAATTTTGTATTGGGGGTTTACAAATGTTGAAGAAATCCTGCATACTGGAAAGAGCGCTTCAGCTCCTGGAATCTGGTTATTAGCTCAGTTAGCCGCAGCCAAAGTCGTGGCTACAGCTCTGTGCAAAGGCTCTGGGCTTGTAGGCGGTCTTTATGCACCAAGTTTGATGATTGGTGCTGCTGTTGGTGCTGTGTTTGGGGGTTCGGCTGCTGAGATTATTAACAGAGCTATTCCTGGTAATGCTGCTGTGGCTCAACCACAAGCTTACGCTCTGGTATTGTATTCCCTTTGTAGCAGCCCTTGCTTTAGTGCTTTTTAATTTTATTTTAGTACCGTCCAATTTGGTTGTTATGAACTCGCATTCATCAAGATGCCCTCGTTTTATCTGATGTAGGTTGGAATGGCTGCAACACTAGCTTCCATGTGCTCTGTTCCTTTGACATCAGTGTTACTGCTGTTTGAGCTGACCAAGGATTATAGAATTTTGCTTCCCCTCATGGTAAATATTCTCTTTCCCTTGCAGTTTCAATGGTGCTTACCATGTAAATTCGCTTAAGAGGAGGCAGGATTCATAATGTATTCCCGAGTTTGCCTGTTTAACTAATTGAGCAGTGAAGCCCGTGTTGAAACTATGGAATGTGTTATGTTTTTAACCAGAGGTCCGGAGCTAGTTTTTACGTAGATAAAAAACATCATTTTTCCACTTGACATGCTGCGTTCTGGTTAGTATGTGATCAAGTTGTTCTTGATCTGATCTCTCTGTCGATTCTTCTATTAATAGGGAGCAGTTGGATTAGCAATATGGGTTCCCTCTGTAGCAAACCAAGGGAAAGAGAGTGATTCATCTGACGGTCGTAATACAGTAAGAGGATACTCTTCCCTTTCACCTTCCGAGCTTAAAAATGAAGGCCCCTGGAGACGCACGAATAATGGTGACTCCCTTGAGCTTACCGTCATAGAGAACCCTGACCATAAATCTTTTTTGGATGAAGAAACTATTTTGGAAGAGTTAAAGGTTTTGCGGGTTATGTCAAAGAACTACGTGAAGGTTTCTCTGGGAACAACTCTAAAAGAAGCAAGAAACATACTTAAAGACAGCCGCCAAAACTGCCTTATGGTGGTCGATGAGGATGATTGTCTAGCTGGAATCCTAACACACGGCGACATTAGAAGATACAATAACGTCTCTACAATCTTAGATGTAAGTAGTGAAATAAAACAAATTCCCTCAGTCTCTTAGCTGAATTTAACTAAATCTGTGTCTCTTGCAGGAGAATACATGTCCAGTCTCTTCTGTGTGTACGAAGAAAATAAGCTACCGAGGCCAAGAACGGGGGTTGCTTACGTGTTATCCAGACACGATGGTTGGTGTTGCCAAGGAGTTGATGGAAGCAAGAGGTGTGAAGCAATTACCTGTCGTCAAACGAGGTGATGTAATTAACAAAGGGAAAAGAAGAAAACTGATTGGTCTCCTTCATTATGACTCTATCTGGACCTTTCTCAGGTAAAAAATATTGTTTTTACCTAAACCCAAATCCGAAAAGTTCATTCTTTTGGTGTTTGTTTGTAATGCAGAGATGAAATGAGTCGTAGGAGATCGATCAACGACAGGAGAAAAGACAAAGAGGTTGGTGCAAATGGTCATTGATTGGGTTTGTCTTTGTGCCCATTTGGTATAGTTTTTGTTTTGTTTTTTTTTAATTTTGAGGTCCAATTGATTAGAACGGAGATCGTATAATAATATTAAATACCTATTGTTCTCACCAAAGTAACGCTCGTATCATACAATCAAAAGAAATCTTAGTGATAATAGCTACATGGCCAATCTCTACTTTTAAGTTTTCCTATTACCATATGCAGAATAGACAATAACATTGATGAGATTAATTGTATCATTTCCTTAATTATACGTTTATTAAAATTGTTATCGCATTATTCACCTTTACATTAATTTAATAATATGATCATGTTTGAACACTTTCATTAAATTACTTTTCTTTGCATGAACGTGATGTATAACTGTTAGTGAAAGTTGGAACTATATCTTAAAAATGTTCATCTTGATGTGTACATCATATACAGAAGATCCACAAAGATATTGTAATGACTGATGATGGACCCATGATTTATACTAAAAAAAAAGAGCTTTCACAGTTAACTAGTTAAAGAAAAAAGGGCCAAAATTAATAAACAGTTGGAATAATTTATTGGAATGTGATTGAAATGTGAGTGACGAGTGGTAAATTTAAAATGCTTAGCTTTTTCTTCATTATTAGGTCGGTCCTTATTGTCAAACAAAATTATCTCAAATAAGCATGGTTTTCAAATATTCTGAATGATTAGAAACCACATTAAGAGTGCAATGTAGTCTAGCTTCTTCACATCTTTTACTATAAACAGCTAAATATTGATAAATCATTTTCGATATGTGAAGTTGTGAACTTTGTATTTTGAAAACTTGAAAGATGTAAAAGACATGCATGAACTATTCTTCAATTTCCTTTTACCTAACCTTAATAATGATATACGTTGGACCATTAAAATGTCTTTTCCGCTTTTCTATTCCTTCTTTTACAAGTTATGAACTAATAAAACGAAGAAAATCAATATATACATATAATATAACATAAGGAAAAGCTGATTGTAATTTGGAAAAATAAGACGAATCATTCTGGATTGATTAGGATTTGGGTCATCATTAGAGAAATAGTCATTTTCATGAAGTCGTAATCATTCACCTTTCATTACACAGAAAAAAAAACTTGTAGTATATATGAACAAGCAAATGCAAATTTGAAAATAGTTTGAAATTATTGATATTTTTTTTGTTTCTCGAAATAAACATCACACACAAATTTATTTCTATTTGTTTTATTTATATAGCATTTTATATTAAAAAAATTAGCTATATTTGTATATTTCATAAAATGAATGAAGTGTGTCATAGATTTATGATTTTTTGAAGCTACAAAAATAACATTTGATTAGATTTCATAAAATTACTGCAAAGTTTTGTTTAAAAGTAAAAAAAAAAAAAACCACTATCTTTTGTGCGTGAATAATTTAATATCACAATATACATGGTGAGTAAATAAAAATACTTTTAGTGGGCATGGGAGAATCTTTGGAGTAGAAAGAGGTCACAAACTATGCGCTCGTGCGGAAGAGGATACTGACAAATTACTACGACGACCCACGCGCGTCAAACACAGTTTCCGGCTTTTCATAAAACCCCTTCTTATTTTAATATCTCTTATTATCCAACCTATTAATAGTTAATTGATTTCTTAGGACCCTTGTCTTTTTTCTCATCCTATTTTTAATTTTTTAATTGATTTCCTTGGGAACATGACACAAGCTACATATTTTTTTTTAAGTTATACTTATTCTACGTGTATAAACTATGGTAGACGGTAGCAATTCAAGAATTTTGTTTGTTTTCCTTGTAATTTGTATAGCTCAATTTTGTATGTGAATGTCACGGATTTTTGGAACTAACGCTTTATTAAATATTTATTTATATAATAGGATCATATTTGATTTATATATATAAAAAAACTATATTTGTGATATGGAAAGAGTAAATAAGGTACATATATAAGTATAAGAATTAATATATTTGTTAAAATGTAGCGTTAACCAGAATTATGTCGACTGTTGAGCAAACACTTATTTCAACTTCTTCTATCTAATTGGAGTAACTGTGTATAAATGCATAATATAAAACTGCGAAGGTTGCAAAAAGCTAAGCGGCGACTACATAAATAAGGACAAAATACGGGGCCACAAAAATAATATAGGAAACGAGGAACAAAGGAAAAATTAAGAACCAAATTTAAAATTCTTTTAAATAAAAATAAGCTAGTGCTTCGTGCCGTGTAGGGTTAGAAAGTTGCATAAATGCGTAGAAACATACGTGAACTAAGGGAAAAAGTAGGCCTTTATCGTAATTATCGTCAAATTATCATATTTTATTTTCTTTATATAGATTAGGGGTTACTATTTACATGGGAACGAGAGACCTACAAGTGCCGGGTCATTCACTAACCCCAAAAAGTAAGATAAAGGCAGATATTTATCTATTAGGAGTTTTAAATGAATCGAATCCAAGTGTTTGACTAAAAAACCCATTAAAGATTTGTTACCAACGGGCAAAAGAGGAAAAAAAAAAAAAAAAAAAAAAAAAGCTGTTGTACATATTAACAGATCACTATTTGTAGTTTCTATCTTTTTCCGTAGTAAAATGGTAAATAAATCCAAAATATTTCAAATTTTGTCAGTGGAATGTATACTAAAAATCAAAATATTTCAATTTTTGTTAGTGGAATGTATCCTAAAAATCATTTAATCTGGAGACTGGAGGTAACTCATTGTTTTGTACTTAGTCGAGAGTGTGTACAAAGATAATTTTCGTAAAGCAGAAAATGATATCTAAATCAACTCGTATAAATTCATGAGTGAAACATTAATATTTCTGGTTAAACTAATGTAAGAAAATGAATTATTAGATAGAGATTATAAAGGGAAAATTAATCTTTAGTATCATGATTATGTTTTCTCTTCTTTTTTCTGTAGCATTGAAATTTTTATGTCTTCATTTATCTGCTTTTCCTTTTCTTCCTTCTTTTTTCCTCTTTGCCAATTTTTTTTTTAAATATCAAAAAAATTGTTCTCTTGTTGCTTTTGCAATTTCCCTGAAAAGAAAAAAATATATTGACAATAACAAAAGAAATATTTTGCTTTTATAATTAGACCTTTTGATATTTCTTTCCAAAGAGAGACAAATAAACCATTAGCTACTCAATTACACAAAAGATAAAGAAAGAGATTTTTTTTTCCCTCCGAGAGAATTCTTGTTTTTTTTTTTCCGGGAAAATATTACTTTTTCTTTCTCTTTTCTGGATGATGGTCGTGCTAAAAAAGTTTCCTCTCTATGTAATCACTTCTTTCTCATCTACAGAATCTTAAACCATCTGATTTTGGAAAGAAAAAAAAAATTCTAAACTTTGGTTGTTTTGAATCCGACCATCTCTGCAACATCGTACTTGAGCAGAAACAGTATCTAAAAACTATTGATCTGTTGTCTTCTTCATCAGCAAAACTCTGTCTTTATCTCTCTCTCTCTTCTTCCGTCAACGTCACAGTCGTCTCAGTCAAACTAAGTTTCTTCCTCTACGTCTTCTTCTTCTTGAACAAGGTTCTCATATTTTTATCGGAAAAATATTATTTCTTTGTTCATATTGTGAAAGCTTACTCTGTTTTTTTTTTTGTTTTATATTATTTTTCAGAGGAGTTGAGAACAGTGGAGATTAGCTTTTGTTCTTTCATGTCCGTAAAAGAAAATCCTTACTCTTCTGAGCTATTGAATTCAAACGCAGAAATTCAGAGCTTTGAGTTTCGATCTCTATAAGGCATTTATTCGAAAACTTTGGTGGGCCGATGAAGCAAAAATGGATGTTAGTGTTGATACTCTGTTTCTTTGCGACTTCTCTTGTGATGGGTATTCATGGGAAAATGCTAATCAACGACGACTTTAACGAAACTGCTCTTTTGATGGCGTTCAAGCTAATCTCTGTAAATTCTGATCCTAATAACGTTCTTGGTAACTGGAAATACGGGTCGGGTCGTGGATCATGCTCTTGGCGAGGTGTTTCATGCTCTCCTGATGGTCGAATCATTGGAATAGACCTCCGTAACAGTGGACTCACCGGAACTCTAAACCTAGTTAACCTCACGGCGTTGCCTAATCTTCAGAATCTTTATCTGCAAGGAAATGATTTCTCCTCTTCTAAAGATTCTTCTGGTTCTGCTTCTTCCGGTTGTTATCTTCAAGCTCTGGATTTGTCTTCCAACTTGATTTCAGATTATTCAATGGTGGATTACGTTTTCTCGACATGTTCGAATCTTGTTTCGGTGAATTTCTCAAACAACAAGCTCGTCGGAAAATTAGGTTTGCCTCCGTCTTCTAAGAGCTTGATGACTGTTGATCTCTCCTACAATATCTTATCGGAAGAAATCCCGGAGAATATCATAGCAGATTTCCCGGCGTCGTTGAAATATCTCGATTTGACTCACAACAACTTATCCGGCGATTTCTCCGGTCTAAGCTTCGGGATTTGTGGGAATCTCAGCTTCCTCAGTCTATCACAGAACAATATCTTCGGCCACAAATTCCCAATGACTCTACCTAACTGCAAATTCCTCGAGACGTTAAACATCTCTCGGAACAATATAGCCGGGAAAATCCCCGGCGAAGAATATTGGGGAAGTTTTCAGAATCTGAAGCAGCTATCTCTAGCTCACAACCGTTTCTCCGGCAAAATCCCACCGGAGCTTTCTCTACTCTGCAAAACACTAGAGATTCTCGATCTCTCCGGAAACGCTCTCTCAGGCGAGCTCCCTCAACAATTCACCGCCTGCGTCTCGTTACAAAACCTTAACCTCGGAAACAACTTCCTCTCCGGCGATTTCTTAACCACCGTCGTGAGTAAAATCACCGGAATCACTTATCTCTACGTGGCTTACAACAACATTTCAGGCTCTGTTCCAATATATCTCAACAACTGTACAAATCTCCGTGTTCTTGATCTAAGCTCAAATGGTTTCACCGGGAATGTACCGTCTGGTTTCTGCTCTCTGCAAAGCTCGCCGGTTCTTGAAAAGATTCTTATAGCCAACAATTACCTCTCAGGAACAGTTCCTATGGAGCTTGGTAAATGCAAGAGCTTGAAGACGATTGATCTCAGCTTCAATGCTCTCACAGGTCCGATTCCGAAGGAGATATGGACGTTACCGAATCTTTCGGATTTGGTTATGTGGGCGAACAATCTCACTGGAACTATCCCAGAAGGTGTTTGTGTTAAAGGTGGAAACTTGGAAACTCTCATCCTCAACAACAATCTCTTAACCGGTTCAATCCCTGAGTCGATCTCGAAATGTACCAACATGATCTGGATCTCTCTTTCCAGTAACCGTTTGACCGGCAAAATCCCTAGCGGAATTGGTGATCTTACCAAGTTAGCTATCTTGCAACTTGGGAACAATTCTTTGTCCGGGAGTGTTCCACGCCAGCTCGGGAACTGCAAGAGCCTGATCTGGCTCGATTTGAACAGCAATAATCTGGACGGAAACCTTCCGAGTGGGCTAGCTAGACAGGCCGGGTTAGTAATGCCTGGGAGCGTTTCTGGTAAACAGTTTGCGTTTGTGAGGAATGAAGGCGGGACAGACTGCAGGGGTGCTGGTGGACTAGTTGAGTTTGAAGGTATTCGCCCTGAACGATTAGAGCGGTTGCCAATGGTTCATTCGTGTCCTGCCACACGAATATACTCAGGCATGGCAATGTACACTTTCTTAACAAACGGAAGTATGATCTACTTCGACATCTCATACAACTCGGTTTCGGGTTTTATACCTCCTAGTTATGGTAACATGGGATATCTCCAGGTCTTGAATCTGGGACATAATCGGATAACCGGAACCATCCCGGACAGTCTTGGAGGATTGAAAGCAATCGGTGTTCTTGATCTATCTCACAACAATCTTCAAGGGTATTTACCTGGATCGCTCGGATCACTTTCTTTCCTCAGCGACCTTGATGTCTCTAACAATAACCTCACTGGCCCGATCCCATTTGGAGGTCAGCTTACAACATTCCCTGTCTCAAGATACGCAAACAACTCTGGCCTCTGTGGTGTTCCTTTGCGTCCCTGTGGCTCAGCTCCTAGGCGGCCCATCACCTCCCGTGTCCATGCCAAGGCGCAAACTGTTTCAGCCGCTGTGATTGTTGGTATCACGTTTTCTTTCATGTGCTTGGTGATGCTAATCATGGCGCTTTACAAGGTGAGAAAAGTTCAGAAGAAGGAACAGAAGAGGGAGAAATACATTGAGAGCCTTCCAACTTCTGGAAGTTGCAGCTGGAAGCTCTCTAGCGTTCCTGAACCACTTAGCATCAACGTTGCTACGTTCGAGAAACCGCTGAGAAAACTCACTTTCGCACATCTGCTTGAAGCTACAAATGGGTTTAGCGCAGAGACTATGATTGGATCTGGTGGGTTTGGAGAAGTCTATAAGGCTGAACTCAGAGACGGATCTGTTGTAGCGATCAAGAAGTTGATTCGAATCACGGGACAAGGTGATAGGGAGTTCATGGCTGAGATGGAAACAATAGGAAAAATCAAACACAGAAACCTTGTTCCGCTTCTGGGATATTGCAAGATCGGTGAAGAGAGGCTTCTTGTATACGAATACATGAAATGGGGAAGCTTAGAAACCGTTCTTCACGAGAAATCATCCAAAGGCGGAATCTTTCTGAACTGGGCCGTGAGGAAAAAGATCGCGATTGGAGCTGCAAGAGGGCTAGCGTTTCTGCATCATAGCTGCATTCCTCACATAATCCACAGAGACATGAAATCAAGCAATGTTCTTCTAGATGAAGATTTTGAAGCACGTGTCTCGGATTTCGGAATGGCGAGGCTGGTCAGTGCTCTGGACACGCATCTGAGCGTGAGCACACTCGCAGGTACTCCAGGATATGTTCCGCCAGAATATTACCAAAGTTTTCGATGTACGGCCAAAGGGGATGTTTACAGTTATGGAGTTATACTTCTTGAACTTCTCTCTGGTAAGAAACCAATCGATCCAGGGGAGTTTGGAGAAGACAATAACCTCGTAGGGTGGGCGAAACAGCTCTATAGAGACAAAAGAGGAGCTGAGATTCTCGATCCAGAGCTTATAACCGAGAAATCAGGTGATGTTGAGCTGTTTCATTACTTGAAGATTGCATCTCAATGCTTGGATGATCGACCGTTTAAGCGGCCAACAATGATTCAAGTGATGGCTATGTTCAAAGAGCTTAAGGCTGATACAGAGGAAGACGAGAGTCTCGATGAGTTTTCGCTTAAAGAAACTCCATTGGTGGAAGAATCGCGAGATAAGGAGCCTTAAGAGGACTAAGAATACTTTGTTACTTGTTCCAAATTTTTGTGTCAGTGTATATAACAGATGAAGCTTCTGGTTCGGCTTGGAGGGTTTTGTCCTTGGTTAACATGTCAAACACGGTATGAGAAGTTCATCGTTGTAGTAAACTTTTGTAAGTTCCCATTTAAGAAATTGTTCGATCATGGAGTTTATTACCGGAACTAAACTATGTTAGAGTTAGCTCATTTATAAGAAGTTGATACCTTGTTTTGTTTTCTATGTTCCTTGTACATTGATTTCTTGAGCATGATTTATACACTATTGTTTTAACAAAATCTCAGGTGTATATGTGTAATATATCTATGCATGTAAAAATCGTTGAGTATAAATTATAATATTGCAAAACAGTGTAGAATTATAAACATACTTGAATATGATCAAGTTTATCCGGGAAGTTGGGAACAGAGGCAGGAGACCACCGAGAGAGGAGAAAAGACTAGAGGTAAAAAAATGTTATCATGTTAAAATGTTATTTAATTATATTCGACTGTTAATGAATATATTTGATTTTATATAAATTATTATGAATCAAATATTTAAAATTTGAGTTTGAATTTCAATATTTTTGAATAGATATTTTAATGTTTATAAATCCAATATACAAGTTAGTCAAAAACTGGTTAGAATACTTAGTCAAAAATCATTCAAATACAATTTAGTCCATTTTTATTATAAATTTTAGACCACTATTATTGGTTAGAATTTAGAAATGGTTGAGTACCTATTTTATATTAACAATTTTTTACCAATTTTGTGACCACGATTTGCCACTAGGCCAGGACAAATTATCCGAGATCCGATCCGAAATCTGCTCTGATCCGATCCGAAAAAGAGGATATCCGAGGTGGCCGGATTCGGATCCGGATATTTTATTTTGAAATCCCAGATATCCGGATCCGATCCGGATCCGTGTTTATGTATAATTTTTATTTAAAATATATATATAATACTTAAATATATATTATTTAATATATAGAAAATTACTTAAAATACAATAAAAATAAATTTTACATGAAAATTTTGGATATTTTTAAAAATCTACAAATTAAAAAATGTTTTAAAATATTTTTTAAAATTATTTTAATGTTATTTTCAATTTATTTTTTATTTTTATTTATTTTTTAATAATTTTATATTATAATTTTATAAATTTTATTATTTCTCACGGATCCAAATCCGGATATCCGCGGATATTGACGGATCCGGATCGGATCTATAAGTCTTCGGATCCGACGGATCCGGATCTGGATTCGGATAGCCTGAAAATCTCGCATATTCGGACCGTACCCACTCCTATTTGCCACTATTGATTTTCGACCATTTAATTTAAGTCAAAATTCATTAAAAGTTAGGGTTTTACCAATTTCTGACATACTTCATGATGGAATTTGATAATTTTCGTATAGAGAATTCTTATTCAGCCATGGAGTTAGTAAATTTCATGGCCAAACAAAAACAATAGAGTTTCCACAAATACAAACATAATGTCCTATACAAAGTAACTTTCATCTATAAAAAAATTTAAGATATACTTCTTCAGATTCTCAAAGAGTATCATTTTACATTATAATCAGTTTCACAAATTGTCGTTTTATATCAATACAATTTTTTTTTTAACTTTCAAATTTTCTCATTACTTAAAAATAAAAACATGTGCATTTAAATAATTATAATTTGCTTAGTGGTGTATCAAATAAGGGTAAGTTTGTATATCTAAATGTTTTATTAATACATGAGAATGACATTATTTGTGAATAGAGGAAGTGATAGTCATCATGAAAAATAGAATCCACATTATGAAAATGCATATTAAAAAGCTATTTCTACTGTATTATATATTTTCACACATGTTGAAATAGAAAGTCATTTTTATCAAAATGTAAAATCTATATTGTATCAGATCATAAGTCAAAACCATATTTTTATTACTATGGATTTTTTTATTACTATGGTTTTACCCTATATCTAGCTCATAACTAATTCAAAATTATTAGCATAATCCCAAGCAATGAGTAAATTAAAAAACATAAAATCCATCAGATTGTTTATATTATATCATGTCCATATCTATATTAAATCCATATATTTTTGTGTTATTATATCATATTATATATATATATATTAAGCCTAAAAATTTCACATCATACAATAAAAAATAAAAAAACCGTTTAAACTATAATGTTATCAAATATTTGAACCAATCAAAGATATTGGAGAATAAAAAGCATTACAACAAAATCAATTTATTAAGTTTATTAATATTTTTGTGTGTGCACATGATAAACGGGTAAACTATATAGTAGATATTATTACATTTATAGATTTTGATTTTCTTTTTTTTATCTATATGGTGGAAAAGAGAAATAAATATATTCATAAATCCTAGTACTTTAGTTTTTGGTTGTGGGTAATGTTTTTACATAATTATTTGGGGTGAATGGCAATGGACTTACCTATAAGGCTATTAAAAAAAGGGAAACAAAATTCTCAAAAATTTGGATAGTTGCCATATTCCTAGGTCAACATACATTGAGTTATCATTTATGCTCTTTCCATAGTTGTTATTAACCTCTAAGCATATCATTCTTTTAAAATTGATTCAAAATTAACTAAAATATTTAAGTTTTGGTTTACGAGGTTAAGATGAAATCGGCCGAACCACCAACACTAAATTAATAAGATCATATTATTTTTCAATTAAATTTTACTATGCAACAACTTTTTGAAACTTTAGTAGTATTTTTAATATTTATATTAAACTTGACCATTTACTATGTTCAATCAAATTTTGAAAACACTAAAAATATGATCATGTAAATTGATAATGCTTAATTGTTTTTTAGAAAACTGCTTATTCTAAATAATATATAGTTAAAAATTATAAAACGCATACAATATATAGTTTGTTTTTTGTTATTGTTTTGATTTACCGTATCAAAGTTAAAGCCTCTTGGAAAAAAATACAAAATGAAAATTAGAACTTCTTCAAGCATTTTTTTTTTTTGTGATTTACCGAACCAAAGTAAAAACCTCTAAGAAAAACAAGTAAAAGTGTAAAATAAAAATTAGAACCTCTTCAAGCATTGTTTTAAACAAAATTAAAAATTAAAACTTCTACTTTTGTTGACACATGGGTACTAAAGTTTGACCAGTTAAAATTATTACCAAAATAAAATATTTACTAACTTTACTATATAAGAACAATAGAACATCATCTTCCTCCTATGGTGCAGCATTCATCCCCTTTGTCTTCTTCTTTTTTTCCGTCTAGCTTCCTCTCAATAAAATGGTTTCTCCATTTACATATATAAATTAAATATTTATTTCATCAGTTTACCCTTCTTTAAATTCTAATTCTCAAAAATTATCACTTTGACATCAAATTATATTTTCAAAACATAGATTTTGTTTTTTTTCATCTGTGTATATTGACATCTTAAGGATTTCTCAAAAAATGAGTGATTTTGATAGAAGCTTCATGGAAACAACACTGTCTTCCGCTCCACCGTCCAGTCCTAGCCCTAGCCCAAGAACGATATTGGCGATGCTAAATCAAACAGACAATGGTCTAAATCCGATCAATGAGCTCTTCCCTCAAGCCAACTTATCAACAGACGATAAGGAACGGTCTGAACAAAGACCTGGTCTTGGCGAGAGATTGGCTTCAAGAATAGGATTTAATCCTACAACTCTCAACACAGAAAACATCAGTCCTTTTGCTGCACTTTTCAGGAACCCGATTGTCCCTTCTCCTATCGCTCTAATCTCTCCCGGATTCAGTCCATCAGCATTGTTGCAATCTCCCATTTTCTCAAATTCTTCACAGGTATGTTTCAATGTCTTTTTACATTAGTTACGTATGTGACATATAGTTTAGTTAATTAAATCTGTGATTGATATTTTCAGACCTATTCATTTGTGTGTACACATTTGCCTACAAACTTTACGTATGGATGATAATTAAAACTATTCTTTCTTTAATGATATCCTTAAGTACTTTTCAACGTGGAATTCTTTCAAATGATCATTTTCAATCCAGGCTAAATTATTTTGTTACGGTCGAATGTATGAAGATTTGTGTACCATATAGAAAACTTATAATACGTTTACATGTATTATATATGCGTTTTCGAAATAAGCATAGGATTTTTAAATTTTAAACAACTCATTTATAACACCAATGGGATCTTAGGCCTCAATCATCTTTTCCATAGAAAAGTAAAATCTCAATCCTAAACCCTAACAGTTAGTCTTTGGTGACTTGTTTTTCCAGATGACCCCTCTACATCTTACACATCAGCCATTGAACGTTGATGTATCTCCTCAAGGAGGTAATATCATAGAGTTTCTTGCACCTCAAGTTTAAAACCGTTCTTTATAACATTTTCCTTACATGTGAAACCTGCTTCTATGAAATTACAGCGGAAGAGTCTGTTAATATCTCATCTCATGTTAAGCCATTTGTTGCTCCTTTAGTTGCTTCTTTCGAATCTGATTCTGTTGACCAAGTCAGTAGCGACCTTCCTCATCAGCCAATGAACTATGATATGCCTCCTCAAGAAGATATTAGAATAGAGTTATTTACGTCTCAAGTTTAAATTCGTGCAAAATTTTCTTAATTTTTTATCAGATTTTACTTACATGTGAACATGCGTCTATAACTCCGTTTATATCACATCTCATGAATCTCATTCATGTTGAGACATATGGTGCTCTTTTAGTCGCTTCTTTTGAATTTGACACTTGAAAAATTTAATATCATCTCAATAGAGGAGGAGAGTGAGAGCAAGAATGAAGAGGAAGAAGAAAAAGATGATGAGGATCATCACGACATTATTGCTGCTGATGAAATAGATGTCAGATCTTCGTCTTCAAAGAGAAGGTACTAACAAAAGTTATCATTACTAAAAACATCTTGATTGGTATTAATACAAAAAAATGTCTTAACTAAATTAACCATGCCATAAACTATTGCAGGAAGTTTGAGGGGTCAAACATGATTGGTGCCACAAGAACAAACAAAACACAAAGGGTCATACTTCAGATGGAATGTGAGGAAGAAAATCCTGAAGATGGTTTTCGCTGGAGAAAATATGGTCGGAAAGTTGTTAGAGGAAATCCTAATCCAAGGTTGTTATATCACTCTTTCTCTCTCTTTTTCTTACCAATTCCTTTACTTTTCAATACAAATTATTAAGCATTTTTAGGGTATGGTGGTTTTTTTTCAAAACTCTTAACCAATCTAACTGTTCACCGTAGATTAGTTTTTGATTAGCCAGGCACATACAATATAAAATAAAAACATAAAATTGACTACTACTTTCTGTATATATGTTAATCGTAGGAGTTACTACAAATGTACATCTATTGGCTGCAAAGTGAAGAAACATGTCGAGAGAGGAGCAGAAGATGATAAGATATTAGTGGCTACATACGATGGGATTCACGAGCATCCTACACCATCTGCACGCAGCTATAGGGACAATCCGCATTACAGAAATCAGTCTGATGTACCAATGTCTCAGAATCAGATTAATAGAACCACCAGTCAGTTAAGTGGTTTCTTCTTTTCATTGGGTCCACAAAATGATATGACAAGGTTCTATATGACCGGACTCTCTATGCTGCCGAATTTACCCGTTAACCACCGAAATACAGGTTTTATATACCGGAATGAAGAACCAATGATTGATGTGATACCCGATGGTACAGGGGTATACAATGGAAATATGGATCAGCTTTATGCTAATTTTGGTATGTATGAGACTTTAGACATGATGTGATATACAATAATATAAAAGACTACATATTTAAGTCGCATCATAGTGCATAGCAAACCACTTTCTATTTTATACTGTGATATTTTATTATAAAGTTTTTCCAATTTGTTAAAAATGTTACAAGATTATAATATATGGTGTTTTTATATAGAATAACAATAGGAGTTTGGTCATTATATATACTAGGATGCGCGGGTATATTGTTAGTTGTTATTGTATAATATTTGTTCTCTTAGCAATAATGTTACATAGTTGCATCCTAGTGTTAGTTCTATACACTTTAGCAATAAAGGTTGTTGTCTCATTTCTAAGACTATTAAGTTCCTTAGCTTTCTCTAGCTCATCTTGAGTTTAAGCCAATAATTAAAGCACATTCTTAGCTTTCTGATCGGGTGGTACCCCCACAACTCTCCATTTCCTTTTACCAACCAAGAAAGCTCCCAAATTTGCTCCTCCCCGATGCATCCATGATGGTTGTTAAGATGGTCTGATTTGCTTTGCATTAGCCCTCTCCATCTCTTCTAATCCGCCTCGTCAGATGCATCTTTTGCAGGAATTTCCTTAGGGCCAGCATTCCCATACAAACAACTCTGAATCGTTTTTGGATTTTAACACTAACATTGATTGTATTGTTCAAAATACTGGTTGTCACGGATCTTAACCAATATTTTTCTGCTTGTATTGGATGAATCATTGTTAATTGAAACAATACCTTGAGCTGTTTCTCTTCTTCTTCTTCACTGAAGTTGCACATTGTCTGTTTCTTGAATGATCTCCTTGCACATTTGATAAATTAATTAAAAAAATTAAAATATATTGGTTCCAATAATATTAATTTATAGAGGTTTTACTGTCTATATTATATATATAAATTATGTTATAGTATAATCTATAAAGACTAAAGATAGATACTAAATGGAATCATATTAATTAGTATAATCAAAATTTCAAGTACAAGATGTGAATATATATATATATATTTTTTTTTAAACTAAATACAATTTATCTTCACATTTTATTAATTAATTAATTTCTAATTTAAGAAAAATATTAATATTGAAAATAGGGGTTTAAATATTTTTCTCATAAAAGAGTAAAAATATACAAACAATAAAATAAGATAAATATTATAAAGATCAATATACTATTTAACTAAATCAAGTTACAATAGTATATATATCAAGTAACCTCGAACACACTCGATTAATTCTTGTTGGAAGATATAATTTATTAAATTTTGATCCCGACTATAGGAGATGGAAAATTCTTGGGTTCACTCCTAGGGGTGAATATATCTCATTCACCCCCTTTTAATTAACCAATCAGAATTTACCATCTAATATAATCAAATAAAATAAAAGAATTAATATTATTTAAATAAAATAAAATAATTAATATTATTTAAATAAAATAATTAAATTAAAGGTGGGACTATTAATTATCTTTTATCTCTATTTCTTTAATTTTTAAATATTATATTTCATAAAATAAATAAATAAAATAACAAAATTTAACAAAATTAAATATAATTGTATTAAGATATCACATCTTGTTTTATTTATTTCTCTTGGGTTCGTTGAGTTGTATCATTTAGGGAATATTTTTATATTTCAACAAACCGTATTGTTATTTTCTTTGGGTTCGATAAGTTCTATCCTTAGGGTATATTTTTAATATTTTGATAATTCGTTTTGTTATTTCCCTTGGGTTCGATGAGTTGTATCATAGGGTATATATTTTATATTTTGGCTACTCTTTTTATTTTTTTCTTGGGTTCGGTTAGTTGTGTTTTTATGGTATATTTTATGATTAATTTTCATATTTTATTTTATTAATTTTGAGTTTTTGTTTTATTTTTCTCATAATTAAATAATTTTATTTTATTTTAGTAATTATTTTCGATTATTTATTGATTTTTTAATTATTATATTTAAAATATTAATTAATTTATTTGATAATATTAAATGGCAAATTCCTATTGGTTAAATTAAAGGGGGTGAATATCTATTATTCACCCCTAGTGGTGAACCCAAGAATTATTCATAGGAGATATGAGGATCTTGACCAAAAATACATATTATAAATAAATAAAAATTCCAACAGCTAGATAGTTTTTATTTTAATATTTATGGTCCAATTTTTGTAGTATTTTATTTATGAAATACAACTAAAATAATGATATTATAAATGAAAATAATTACAAAGAAACGTCATACCAACAAAAAAAAATACAAAGAAACGAATAAAACTACAAACAAAAATTAATAAATTCCTTAAGTGTAAAACAGTCCATTTATTTCTAAATAATTATTTGACAAAAAACAATAAATATTTTTAGTTATAAATGTATATATTTATTAGAAATAATAATTTCATAATTTTTTCCAAGCCCTTTCAAATTTTTAGTTAAAATATAAATATAAATATGATTATATATTTTTATTAGTATTGTGAAATTTATAAAATTAAAAAGACTCTCCAAATTTTATTTCTGAAAATTAATCTAAAATTCTGTTAATATCTATTATAAGTAAATAAATATTTGACAAGGTCCACTTCAAACTAAATTAAATAATATGTTATTAGAAACTAAATAAAAACTACTTTCTTTTAAAAGTTGCACTAGCCATATCATTTGGTCAACATTTCTTTTACAACTTTTTTCATCGTCCGCCAAGGTTGGGTTATTATTTTTATTTATGGCATTTCCATATATATACATATATGAAAATAAAATAAATAAATAAAATAGACAAAAAAATGTTGACTGATGATATATCAAAATATGTAAAAATGTTGACTAAAAATATGGCAACCGCATAAATTTCTAATTTTTATTATTATTAATAACCATAATAGTAATTAAATTTGGTCAACATTCTTTTTACATAGTCGATCAAGTTTAGGTTATTATTTTTATTTAAGATACTTCCATATATACACAAATATGAAAATTACATAAATAACCAAAAAATGTTGACTGGTGATATGTAAAAGATGTAAAAAAATTGACTAACAAATATGTCAACAGCATAGATTTCTAATTTTTTAATAACCTTAATAGATAATTCCATTGCCAGTCACCACTAGTTAATTCTATTAAAACATATCCCTAGTCAACAACTAAAGTAATAGAATTAGGCTTTAGGAATATATTTATTTTCTTTCCCAACGACTGAGGTATGTAGATAAAGTTTTTTCTGTGAACAAAAATTAATATGGAATAATATAAGTACATATAGTAACCCAAAAGAATTTTGACCGAGAATGTCAAAACTGAACCGAAATTGACCAAAATATTTTGGTTTAGAAGGGTGAGATAATATTGGTCGAACTGCCAACACTAAACTGATATGATCTTATTATTTTTTCAATTAAAGTTTGCTAAGCAACCACATTTATATTAAACTCGGTCAGATTAGATGAGTCCAATAGGGTTTAGAAACACTAAAATCTGATAGTACAAATTAATGATGTTTTAATTAAAAGTAATTATTATTAAAAATATTGTCTAAATTGACTAAATTTCATACAAACTATATTTTTGCTTTTAAATTATTTGATCAAATAAGTATAAAATCATGGTGTATAGATCTAATATAAAACAGAGGAAGTATAAATCTAGTGAAATATTATCTATTACAGTAAACCCAATCATGTAAAAAAAATATTAATGATTTTTAAAATAGTATAATAATTTTAAACTAAATAATTTTATATTGATTTAAATTTTGCAAGAGACTTTTCTTTAATTATTTCTCTTAATATATACAAAACAGAAAAATAAAACAAAACCGAGTTTCATTCATTTTTATTTAGTTGTTTGGTATTGTTTTGATTAACCGAACCGATGTAAACAGCTTTAAGATAAACCAAAAAAAAATTCTTCAGGCATTGAATGACATAAGTTTGACTAGCTATTAAATTGTTACCAAAATAAAATGTTTTGGAATTTTACTAAAGAAGAATCATCCTCCTATATAAGAGTATCATCTTCTTCCTAAGAAAATCATCTTCCTCCAAAAAAAAATGTTTATAAATTCTACTATATAAGAATTTATGTGAACATTCCCTCTGTCGTCTTCTTTGCTTTTTGTTAGCTTCTTCTCAAGAAAAAGGTTTTCCCTTATACACCTATAAATTAAATAGTCATTTCATTAATTTACCCTTTTTATACTAATCCTCACAAATTATCAGTTTAGAAGAAATTTCTTTTTAGTTCAAAGCATAAAATTTGTTTTTTGTTTTTTTTTTAATTATGTCTCAGGAATTTTTCAAAATGAATGATTTTGATGGAAACTTCAAGTGGTCTCAACCGTCCAGTCCTAGTCCAAGAACAATATTGACCGTGTCGAATCAAAGGGACAATGGTCTAAATCTGATGAATGAGATCTTTCCTCGATCCAACTTATCAAGAAATCATAATGATCAGTCTGAACAACGACTTGGTCTCGGCGAGAGATTGGCTTCAAGAATAGGATTTAATCCTCTAACACTTGAGACCGAAAACATCAGTCCATTTGCTGGTTTTTCCGGGAGCCAGACTATTCCTTCTCCTATCACTGTAGTCTCTCCAGGATATAGTCCATCAGTATTGTTGCAATCTCCCTTGTTCTCCAATTCTTCACAGGTAAAAGTTTTTATAAAATTTAATATATCTCAAGGTTTCAATTGTTTTTTTTCTTGTTTTGCTTACTTTAAATGTATTATATATACCAAATAAACCTAGGATCTTTAGCATTTTTTTAACAAAACAAATAAACCTAGGATCTTTAGCATATTTTCAATCTTCTTTTTGCTAGAAAATGATAAAACTTCCATCCTAAACCCTTACTGTTGTTGCCTTTGGTGAATTATATTTCCAGATTACACTTCCGTATCTTAACACCAATTACCGACCTCCGGAGATGGTGGAAAATTCCGATGAAGGCAATGCAACAACGCTACAAGAAGGTAATATATTTGTTTACATCCCAAGTTTAAAGTGGTTTTATATTTTTTAAATCTCTGATCAGAATTTTCTTTCATGTGAAACAGATTTATATGAAATTCCAATGGAAGATTCCGTTTATATTTCATCTCATGAATCATATGTTGAGCCATTTGTTGCACCAGGTATTTCATCTTATGAATATGATCAGGTTTATGAAGTCAATAACGATCTCCATCATCAGCCTTACAACCTGGATCTGCTTTTTCAAGAAGGTAATAAAGTTGTATGAGTCTCAAGTTTAATCTTGTTGTTTATTTTCCCGAATATTTTATATATTTGTATTATATGAGAAACATGATTCTATTATGTTTCATCTCCAGAATCTAATGTTGAGCCATTTAGTGCTCCTTTAGTCGCTTCTTTCGAACATAACTCCAGTAACAAAGCCCACTCTGATTTTCCTCATCCGTCGTTGAACGGTTTTCTGCCTCCTCAACAAGGTAATAGAGTTGCTTTCGTTTCAAGTTTAATTATGTTTTCTATTTTTCAGAATCTTTTATCAGATTTTTTTAACATATGAAACAGGCTTCTATGAAATTCCGACAGAGGAATCCGCTTACATCTTATCTCATGAATCTTATGTTGA
Organism: Nasturtium officinale; assembly: GCA_963854855.1. Taxonomy (NCBI): domain Eukaryota; kingdom Viridiplantae; phylum Streptophyta; class Magnoliopsida; order Brassicales; family Brassicaceae; genus Nasturtium; species Nasturtium officinale. The sequence continues at coordinate 16,587,563 of OY978501.1, read as the reverse complement.
GCCATTTGTTGCTCCAATAGTCGATTCTTTTGAATCTGTTGTCCCTGATGAAGTCAATAACGATTTCATTCATCAGCCACTAAACTTTTATATGTCTTCTGAAGAAGGTAATAGAGTTGTTTGCATTAAAAATAAATTTGTTTTCTATTTTTCTGAATCTCTCTCATGTCCTACATGTGAAACAGACGATTTCTATTACATCCCATCTCCAGAATCTAATGGTGGTCCTTTTGTTGCTTATGTTGAATCTGATACCGTTGACAAGGCCAACATCGATGTTTCCCATCATGCATTGAATGTTGAATTGCATCCACAAGAAGGTAATAGATTTGCATGCCATTCATCTCAAATTTAAATATGGTCTCAATAATCTTTTATCAGATTTTTCTTACATGTGAACCATGTCTCTATGATATCACATCTCACGAATCTCGTGTAGAGCCATTTGGTGCTCATTTGGCCGCTTCTTTGGAATCTAACGCTGTTGACATGGTCAACAATAGTTTTCTTCATCAGTCGTTGAACGTTAGTCTGCCTCCTCAAGAAGGTAATAGATTGCTTGTGTGATCATGTTTAAATTAAGTTTTAAGTATTTATTCTATTTTTTAGAATCTCTTATGATATTCCAACGGAAGATCCCATTTACATATGTTCAATCTCATAATGAGCCATTTGTTGCTCCTTTTGCATCTTTAGAATCCGATGTCGTTGACAAAGTCGATATCATCTCCATGGAGGAGCATCAGAGGCACAACGAAAAAGTAATTGGTAAAGAAAAAGTTGAGGATCACATGAATGATGTTGATGAGTTAAATGTCAGATCTTCATCGTCAAATAAAAGGTTCCAACAAAAGTTAACATTGCAAAATATTTCTACACCACATTTTAATTAATGTTAAAACAACAAATGTCTTCAAAAGTTAACCAATACAAAAAAACTCTTGCAGGAAGTTTGAGGGAACAAACATGATTGCAACCACAAAAAGAAATAAGACACCGCGGGTCATAATTCAGATGGAAAGCGAAGAAGACAATCCTGACGATGGTTTTCGCTGGAGAAAGTACGGTATGAAAGTTATCAAAGGAAATCTTAATGCAAGGTTTGTATATCACTACGTTCTTTTTATCGATTTATTTATTTTTCAATATTAATAAACTTATTTCACATGTTTTATTAATGGTAGTTTTGTTAAAAACTCTTTACCAAAAACCCTAATCAGCTTGGATTAGTTAGACACCTACACTACATACATATATATATTAATAAACCATTTATTTATATGTTAATTGTAGGAGCTACTACAAATGCACATCCAATGGATGCAAAGTGAAGAAACTTCTTGAAAGGGGAGCAGAAGATGATAGAATAATCGTGACAACATACGATGGGATTCACAATCATCCTACACCACATGTACGCAGAAAGTACACGGGATCACGTTCCATGAATCGGTATGTTTCATCAATGTCTCAGAATAGGATTAATCGAACCGATGGTCACTTAAGTATGCCTTGTTCTTCTTTTTTGTCATCTATGGACAGGAGTGCACCTTTCTCTTCATTGCCTCCACAAAATGATATGACAAATCTCTATATTACCGGACTCTCGAAGCTGCCGAATTTACCAGTTAACCATCATAGTTTGGGTTTTACCTACCAGAATGAAGAACCAGTGATTGATGCAGTACCAGACTGTACAATGGTATACAATAGGATTATGAATCTTGTCTATTCTAATTTTGGCACAAAACTTTGTTTAGATTTGTTGTGATCTGTACGAGATGTACAAAAATCTGAACTCTTCATCTTACAAAGAAAAAGAAAAGAAAAATTAATATAGTAGTTGTAATATCTAAAAAACTAAAATTTTAGTGAATATTTATATTTTTCTTTCGTGAACGAAAACCAATAAAATGGACATATGAAATCTTCTTGAACTCATTAACAATTTAACTAACTAAATCTCTCTACCAAATGACAATACACTTCTCTAAGTTAAGAATCCCTTTATCTAATAAACTTAAAGCCATATACCTTTCTTTGTTCATTAGGATTTTTTGTGTTATTACTGTTAGATTATATCTCTGGTTTGATATCTAATGTTGATTTGTGGAAAACACATGTAAAGATATGAGAAATCTAGTTTTTTGTCAAATATTTTTTCTCAAAAAAAAAAAATAATAATGCTTGGCCCCAGTCTCCATAATCTCTTGTTTCATAATGCTTAGCCCCAGTCATTTTTTCATTTATTGACTTTATATTTGAATTTGAAGACGTATTAAGTTTTTAATTCAAGAATTTTTCACATATTATTGACTTCATTCATGTCAACGGCTCAAAAGGGGAAGAACTAGAGATTCTGCAATTGAAATTGAGTCGAAGAGATAAATAGTGACCATGGAGAAAGTGACAAGATCTTTTTTACAGCTTTCCAGTCAGTTAGATTCTCCTTACCAGAAAGGCTCAAAGTTCTACGGTTAAAGCCGCTTCTTGAGTCCGAGGCAATTATGCTTATGAACAGATTCAGAGCCACTGTAACTTGTTTATCTAGGCTGATTATAATCCCCTGCTCTCTCCTTCACTTTCTTTTACTTTGCAAAGCCTGTCTCTTGTGCTGGATTTATTATCTGACCGACTAATCATACTTCCTCAACTTGTCAAACTGGACCTTGAAGATCGTCCTGAAAAAGAGCCATTTCCGGATAGTGACTTGACGTACACTACACCGGACTTCAGTTGTTGTCAGCAACTCACAAGCCTCTCTCTGGTTCGAACTTGTTACAACCGCAAGATATCATTCAAGAGAATTAACGATCTTTCTGAGGCTTGTAAGGGTTTAGAGTCAGTGACACTCGGTGGGTTCCCAAAAGTCAGTGATGAGGTGCATTACTGTTGTCTGATTTGGAGTTTCATGATGTCACAGGATCTTCTTGTTCTCTTCAAGAGGTCAGACTCTCTACGTGCCCTCTCATAACCAGTGAAGCTGTGAAGAAACTGGGGTTGTGTGGCAATATTGGAGCTGCTCGACTTGGGCAGCTGCAAAAAAAGTATATCATATTCTTGCCTCAACTCTGTATCAGCCCTCAGAAAGTTAGCTTCTCTGAATCTTGCAAGAGCTGATGTAACCGATAGTGGCATGCTTGCACTTGGTAAGTCAGATGTTCCCATCACGCAACTGTCTCTCCGCGGTTGTAAGAGAGTCAGTGACAGAGGAATTTCGTATCTGTTGAACAATGAAGGAACAATCAGCAAAACATTATCAACACTTGATCTCGGTCACATGCCAGGAATCTCAGACAGAGCCATCCACACAATCATGCGCTATTGCAAGGCTTTAATAGAGCTGAGTCTAAGGAGTTGCTCTCACGTGACAGATTCTTCGATAGAGGCAGTGGCGACATGGGAAAGACAAGCAGAGGGAGGAAGCAAACAGTTGAGGAAGCTCAATGTCCATAACTGTGTAAGCTTAACGACTGAATCACTGAGATGGCTGAGTAAGCCGTCTTTAGCGGGTCTGCATTGGCTCAGATTGGGACAGACACTGTTTGCTGGTCGAAAAGAGACTGTCACAGCTACGATGGGTGGATGCTATGATGGTTGGGAATTCCATTAACTGTGCACAAAAGGTGAGGCTATACATTAAAGCTTAGAGGAGAAAATAATAAACCTAGTGTTGAGAAGAAGAGGAATCCTAGTCTCTGGGGTGGGAGAGGGGATCGGAGTTGTGGCTTCTTCTGCACTTGATCTAAGCTTGAGAAAATCTCCGATTCGCCATGAAATTTGCCTTGGGATCGTCTAAGCGGCTAGGGTTTTGCTAGCCTTTTAGTTTAAGTATTTTAAATGTATTTTTTTATATTCTTAATTTCTTATAACTGATACTGAAAACATCGCTTAACTGCAAACTTACCTAGGTTATTAGTAGAAAGCAATTAAACCATCTGATCTATACAATTAAACCATCTGATCTATACAATTAAACCATCTGATCTCTTAATAGATTTAATTACTAAAGAAAAAAATGACTAAAGTGCCTATACATTAGCTTGAGCAGATGGCAGCATCCACTTAAAATCTGGACCCAGGCCAAGTTGCCAACTACTGAGGATTTGACTTGTGATTCATTAGTTAGTTAATAATAAAAAAATAAGATACAGGCCAAGTTTTTTTTTGTTATTTGATTAATTAAGAAGCTAAGGACAGTTACATATTGTTTTACACATTAGCGACAAATGTAACCTGTAACAGCATCACGTGTCGGTTTAACAAACCAAATACCCGAAAACAAGTGTGTTGTCTTCTCCTTTGCAATTCTTGAGGATTTCCTATTAAAACATTCATATTCTGTTAGTTCGTTATAATATAGTCATCTATTTTTTTATTGGTCTATAACCTACAATACATAAACTATAGTCCAGTCACATCTCTTAATTAAAATATTCACAAGCAAAGTAAAAAAAATCTTAAATCTTAAATTCTTAATATACGTAATTAGTGTTAGTTTGCTTTTTCAAGATCTGTGTGCCAAGTACTTATAATTGAAAGGCTGTAGCAGTGATTCAATGTAGGTTTTTTTTTATAATTTAGGGGTAGATTCGAGATTGGGAGGCCTGAAGTAATTATTTAAAGTGGTGCAATCCATGAGTAGATTTTTTCTTTGGATATTAAAATATGTCGGAAACAAGAGTTTATATACATGTGATCAAGCTAAATATGTACATGCATACGTCGTAAACAAGAGCTTATACGCAACATACCAAGAAAACTTGATTAACGTAATTTAATATATATGAAGAATTAACAAGAAATATTCTTTAACAACAAAAACAAATAGAACTGACCTAAAATATTTAGCAAAGAGTGTTATTTGACCTTAGCCAACATATAATTCACAAAATTTTGAAAAATATACAAAGAGAAAAGATAAAAGAGGTCAAGAAAAAATAGATTTAGATTGATGGATGGAAGTAAAAAAAGAGAGAGAGGCTATGTGGAAGAGCATGAGCGATTGCTTCTGTCAGTAAGCATATATATATATATATATATTTCACCTAAAACTCTAAAATTATATTTTCTCTTTTCTTTTGCAATTCTTAATGTATCATTATCCATTAGGCCATGGGTGCTTTATTTCTTAACGATTTTTTCATATTTTATATACATGCCAACTTAATATGTTGGGTAAAGTTTAGGTTTCTATCTAAACGCATAATTGCCTTTCAGCTCATGACGACGTACTTCACCTTCTTCCACCTTTGTTACATATTTTACCGTCTTGTCATAAGTAATTATTTGAGGTTTGATAGTTGAGTAAAAAGTGTGTAGGGTGATCATTTTTGCAACAATCAAAATAGTGGTATTATCAACGTATGTGTGTATACGTACTCATAACATTATCATTTATCACTAATGGCTTCTCCTCTATCAGTCTATAATTTATAATTTATCAAAAGAACATTTTTAACGAAGTACTTTATTTATAATGTAAAACATTACATATATATAATTATACATATAGTAGAGCATATATTAAGTATACGTACATGAAATGCCGGTAAAGTAAGATAAAATAAACAAGTTATCAATTTATTACCATATGTTTACGTATGTATGTATATATATATATAGATGTATGATCAATGTATCATGGTGCATATGGTTAATCAGAAAGATCGGATCTAATCTGATCATTGCATTTTGAATTCAGACATAACTAGACGCGTGTGTGTGTGTCTGTAGGTGTATAGATATCTATGCAATATTTTAATCGTATGCATATAATCAATAAATGCGCTAGGGCAAAGAGAGAACAAGAGTGTATGAAAAAAAGGAATTAGAGATGAGATGCAGCGAGACACGAGAGACGAGAGAGATACCTATGAACCACGACTTGGGTGTTTGTGTTTCAGTAACTAAAAAGTTTAGAAATTATATTTAATATCACAATTTTAATTAATTAATCTAACATAAGTATAAATAATCACACCCTTTTGTTTATTTTTGACAATTTTGATGCTTTTGTTTCACCCGACAAATCGGCACCTTTTAGGGTTTTATTACCTGTTTCTTCCCCAAAGACAAATCCCTTTTTTACCACATTAATTTCCTATAAATATTAGTACTTACTTTGATTATAAATAATCGATCAGCACCTTTCTCGTAAATTACGAAAACCAGCATTTTTAACTCGACAAGTAAAAAAGAATTTTCGGGAAACAAGAGGAAGCCAGTGGTTGTGTGAATATTCCTCTTACGATCTCTTCTGTCGACATTCACCCTAATAACTAAATAAACAAATATTTTTCTTTTGGCATTCAAATGGTGGTTTTCGTTGTCCAAGTAAGTACTATCATGATGATAATGGTAAATATATTAATTGTCAAAGAATTGGCTGTTCTTTCATAGGATGATAGGAATATATTAGTTTACTTAGAGAAATATAAGTTTCTTTTAGATCAATCTTTAAGTAAGATGATATGATGTTGTTCTTATTAAAAAGCTGCTTAATCTATAAAAGGTTATTAATAGTTCCGTAAATACTTGCAAGACAAATATTAAAACATTGTTTATTATGACACTGATGAGTATTGGGTTAGCATGCGAATATACATTAAAAAAACAAAAACAAAAAACATTCACAAAAGTTTTAAAGAAACACGAGATTGCCCATGGAGTTCAATTCGAGAATTCCTCCGTAACTCTGGACTAGTATAAAACTTAATACAAACTCCTACGTTACCAAATTGTCATTTAAAAAGTTTTTCGTAAAATGAGTGTCGTCTTAGAATCATCTACACATATATTCGGCTGAGTCTTTTTAGTGTATTGTGTCATATATACTCAATGCTCAACATTGAGACAATGATTATTTTAAAAATTTGTGACTCTTGATTGAGGAGTTGTTTCCGGACAATCTTCATGATACTAAACATACATCAGAATTGAAGTCAATTATTTTACCCCAAAAAAAAACCAATTGAAGTCAACTCGAAACTTACTGCCAGAGTTTGTGTGAAAGCATCAACTGTTTTGGGAAGTCGCATGATAGAACAATCAATATATTTTTTTCATCAAACAAACATGATTTTTTTATGCGAAGGATTGTATAAGTTTCTAACTAAACTGATTAGATAATAAATTGATCGATATGATTCTCAAAAACTAGAGTTGATTTATATATATTTCGTTTTTGATGTTCAATCTTGACACACCTGAAAAAAAAAATCTTTATCCATATCAAATTGGCTTTCTTTATATGTATTTTTAAAGATTATCAGGCTTTAATACTAATTTATTATAGATAGATTGACCATTATATTTTATATCATAGTGAATATTTTTCCATTTTTGACGTGAGAACTACAATATCTTTTGATCGTTTGGATTTTGATTAACTGGCTTGTAAAAGCAACAATGTTCCATTGTAATCGAAAACTTTATAAGAACAACTAAAATATAGACTTGTGAGACAAAGATCAGGGCGGTATCATATATATTATTATCATCCGGACCATATATATTGCTTAAGTAAATTGAAAAAAAGAAAAGAGCATGAGAAAGTGGAATCTTTCAAAAGATCGAAAAGACAGATTAACAACTCTCGTGCAGATTATATTATTAAGCCGCTTGTGTCCAAATAAGGGCATTTCAACAAATTTTAAGGTCTATTTTAAATTCTTAACTATATGTGACAAATTTAAATCTGAAGATTTCAATCAACAAGTTAATAAAACACCCACCTACCATTAAAACGTATCATATGTATGGTATATAATATACAAGACTCAAGGAAATTTAAAATATATTTGAATCAAATTAGTGTATCCATCATATATATCAACCTCCATTAATAGTAATTTTTTTTAATAATGCATCTAGATACTAGTGGATCGAGTACTTGAATCAAAAAAAAAAAAAAAAAAAAAAAAAATAGAAAACAGAAAAAATGGGAATATATATATGTCAAAACGATACACCTAAGATTGAGTTTGACAAAAAAAAAATTTAGTAGGTTAAACAGAAAAGATTAGGTTGTCTCTTTGTTTGAGATTCCCAAGAAACAATAAAACGACACACATCCCAAGATTCCTCCGCCGTCGACAATCTTCGCCGTAGCCATCCTCCGACATCTACAAAACCACTTTTGCACTATCACCAAAAATGATCGATCATTTTTTCTCTATCATACCTAAATTTAGTTTTAATTTCTGTCTCTTCTTTGAATTATTTCCACGATGAAACGGAGAAGAGAAGACGATTTTGCCAACCGAGAAACAAAGAATTGTTGAGGAACTGAAGATTGTAACCTTCTGATGGATAATGGAGTCTAAGAAGAAGCTTAGCTTGAGACAAAGCAAAGCTTCCTATTGGAACGTTAACAAAACCAAATCTCTTCAACATCTCTTCCCAAATCTCAAACCTCCGATGTCTTTGTTTTCTCTCCGCCGCTTCTTCCGCCACAACATCCAAAATCTCTTTACCAAACCACCGTTGCTCTAGGATTAGCCTCTCTCGGCTATTTGGCGGCAAAGTTGCTTCCAACGAATCAAAAATCGCCACGTAATGATCCACAGCCTCGGAGAATCTATTCAAGAACGACTGATCTCCGTGATTCGCCTCTCTCTCCACCATTGTCACGATTCTAGGGTTTAAGCTCTTGATGGTCGACAAAAAGTGACCGATCGTATCACCGTCGTCGTTAAAGTATTTGTGGAGGAAGTGAACACAGTTGACGGAAATGGTCTCTCCTTGTACACTAGAGAGAGCTAACAATCGGATCTGTAGCAAGAGTCCGGCGAGATCTTCTTCTACGATCACAAGCGTGTGAAACTGAAATTGAAGACCTAAAGAGTTAGCGAACCGGGTTAACCGGTCTCCAGTTCGGTTTAATACGCTTACATCTCGACCGCATCCGGTTATTCGGAGAGATGGAGGTTGATTGTTAGGGTTAGATGACCTCTCCGCTAGGGCTTGCATCAATGGAGGCCATTGAAGTCCTTGTGAAATATCTAAATCGAGTATATGTAAAGGTCCGTTGCCGTTTATCTCCGTTGCGTCGAGGATAGCTTGGTTCGCCGTTAAATGACCGAACCGTATGAACGGTGTTAGTTGATTCAGCCAAAGATAGTAACAAGACTCGAAATCAGAACTGTTGTTCTTGGATCGAAAAAAGAACTGTTCTTTGCATACACTGCTCGTGAATATCGTGGAGTTACTCATCGTCATTTCGTTTGCTGTCCACGTGGTAACTGTTTCAGCCGTTGGATCTTGTTGTTGACGGTTGATCCGTACGGACAAGGCTTTTGTGAAGAGATGTACGAGTCGCTCAGTGGAGTCGCCGTAAGGAGAAGAGTTTAGTAAGAGGATTGAAAGTAAGTTTTGAGCGGCGGTGAAGTTTGATTGAGAGATGAAATCTGCCGCGGTGAAAAGGAGACGACGGAGGTGATGGGAGGCGGAGGTTGCGGCAGAAGTGGAGGCGTGGGATAACGGAGGAGGATTCTCGGTGGTGGTGGCGGTGGCATCTTCGGAAGAGGAGCTAGAGGATTTGAAGGAAGTAAGCATTTGAAAAGATAGAAAGATGCTATTGGTTCCTATGACGATTCTTTCTCTCTCGATCAAGTGAGTCTTTTTCAATGTGTAATAATAAAATATTATTTCGCTATACCTGAAGGTATATTGCTTGTATTATTATAATATTGTCAAATATCCACACTAGCTATAGCTTGTGTACACACATATATTACATAATTTTATGAACAGAGGCCCGACCGACCAAGCAATTCAAGGGTCCATGAAATTATCAACCTGGTTTTAGAGGTAACTAGGAAAAAAGGATTTACTACCATCGCGTTGCTTAGTAAATTTTAGTTTAAACTTTTCTATTTCCGGTTCATAATCTACCTAAGTTTAAAAATCCTAACCGGAGGTTACATCAGTCCTCAAATCCAGACGAATCTCTTTTAAATTCAGATTTTTGTGCATATTTTTATATTACATGGAATGACCAAGTGGAATCAAACTCAAATCTGAAAACAGCCTATACCTAACCCTAAACCACTGCAAGACTACCATTTGGTTATGTTAGTCGAACTTGACATTACATTCTAACAAATTAGGTTTAATGATGTAGTTTAGTAATTTATTATCTCATGTTGTAACTCTACGTGTTAAAAAAAAAAACTAAGACAATTAATACATGTTAAAAATGTTACTCCAGTAATATATCTTTGCAGCCAAGGAATCTTTCATTTATTCATCGACGTGAAAATCAATTACAATATTTCCCACAAACAGTAAATGCTATTTAAATATAAACACTACAAAAATATACATTAAAATAGTTCTACTTCTACATCAGTCGTTTAAATTATATTTTTTTGCATTCACACGTCTTCGTCGACAGAATATTATATACTTATGTGTGTATATATGTGCAGTGGATGGCCCACTGTGCTACTTGATTATGGCATTTGCAGGAATTATGCTCATAGGTTTCAATATTAGATGCGTAAAATGGGAATTCTCATTGAGATTCTGATGGCCGAGGATGCCAATTTACGAGAATAAAAACAATAATCTTGCTTCCAAATATAATAAGACATTTATATTAAATGAAGGAATCTGAAAATCTTGGGATGTACAAAAAGAAAAGAGAAGTAGCTTTGCTTGCAAAATCGAAAAGCTAACCCCCAAATTGCTAATTATTACACTTTTTCACTTATTGATTTTACCAAAATGGAAAGGTCGGGAAAAGATCTCTCCTTGATCCTCCAAGTGAAAGGCTTATCTTTCACACATTATATAATAAGTGAATGTATGTGTGGGAATGCCTACAGTTAGAGCATCCATAATTGGATTGAAGACTCTATTGCTCATTGTCTCGTCTCTTCTTGTACTATAAATACTAAGCATCTTATCGTATGACAAATCCATTTACGTACCTTTTTAATATAAAATCTTACATACATAGTTCCATCGAGAAAGATGCTTCCAACTTTCAAGACTTAAAACCGTTTGGTGAGGTGCTCAGTTATTGGAAATGTTCCTGAATTAATCATTTTTGTTTACAGCTTAAGCTTTATGATAAGTATTTCCAGCAAATAAAAACAATTTTCATCTATAGGATGTGTGTGTATGTTATGTATGCTGCCTGAAACTTCCATTCCCCTTGCTAAAAAGGAATTTTCATTTGTTTGTTTTTACCAACTACAACTCATTTGCTAATACTACCAGATTGGGGTTCGATATCATATGTCATAACCATTAAACTACAAGGTCAAGTTTTTTTTTTTTTTTTTTTTTAACTCCAAGGTCCTTATGTGTATTGAGTTCGTAGAAGGGTTATTATCAAAGGGATGGGAAATCTCAAGTTGGATCCAAGTCAAATCAACTTAACACAAAGACTACAATATAAGTAATAAAAATAAATAGTGTCTATATTAAATGAATTATATTTAGGAGCTGGTAGCAGACTAGGCGTCAATAATGACAAGGGAGATGGATATGCTTGTTAGCCTGGATAACACATAGCGATCCCATAAGTATCTGCCTGCACTAAGAAAAATTAAGCACTTCCTTTTGACAAGTCTTTTCAATTATGATACATGTAATTTGACTTAACATTACCATCAATCATCAACGTAAATCAAATCTAACATCAACCCCAAAAAAAAAACAAAATATTGTTTAACAGTTAACATCTATCCAAACATTTAAATCCATAGATGCTTTGCAATATATTTTCTAGATCAAAGATCCTACTTTAAATCAAGATGACATTGAAAGATATTCACAAATTTTTTTAATTTGTAGTGACCAGAATGCTTTGGTACCAACTACTAGATAATACGAATGCATACAAATTAAACAAAATTTAAATGGGGATAACAAAAAGGGACAAAAATACTTTATATTTATATTTTATTTATTACACAATCATAATTATATAGTACTAATAAATAAATAAATAAATAAATAAATAAATAAAGAAGAATAGAAGAAGAAGCACGCAATGAAATAAATGCGAGAAGGTAGAGGCAGGAAGTTTAACCCAAAAGATTGGACGAAAGGCTGACACTTTTGCCTTTTCTCACTTTGGTTTTTATTTATTTATTTTCAAAAGCTTTAACTAAACTATTTTTGTTATTTATTTTGTGTTTCTTTCACTGCCACGTTGGATGGGACACATTGGAATAAGACTTTTCCTTCCTACTCTCCTCTGCCATTTCTATAATTTATAACACTTGTACGAACATTCTTTCTGTTCCTAAATAATGGTTTGTTTGGACTTAAATAATTAGATTTTATGCATTTAGAAGATACTAGTTGTTTTAGGCTTTTAGCTTATTTCTCAACAAACCATCCCTAACCAGGTTATTAATTAAATTAAACTAATTTATTTAAGGAAAACTTTTTATTATAACCAAAGCAAAAACCTTAAATGTCTACGAATTTACAAATTTATCATTTCTTTATAAAATGGTTTAAACCCTGCAAATTGTGTGGTCGTTTGACGTTGATAGATATATGTATCGCTCTATGGTTAGAATTTAGAAATAGGATCAAATGGAGCCGTAGAAATAGTATAAGGAAACATAGAAAGCATTATTTTTTCTTTTTTTTTCTCTTTCTTACCGTTTTACTTAATATGTGTCGCACGCGACAGGCACATGCACGTCAAGATCCTTGTCAGCTCCACCCTCAATTCTCACATATATGTCGACCCTAACCTATTTGGCTATTTGCATATAAATTCCCTGAAAAATTATTTGATTTTTTTTTTAATAGAAGATCACGCTATTGTGTTTATATCCATTTATTTCCTAAACGATAGTCTCATACAATTTTCGTTTTTTTTTGTCACACCTGATGCAATTTCGATATATGATTGACTATCAGAGTGTGAGCATGATATTGTGAGGTTTCAGCTATTGTTAGCTATACATATTTTGTAATCATACTCTAGGACTAATCACGGCCCATTTTATTCTGGCCAAACTTTAGGAGGCCGTGAGCCCGTGACTATGGTTTGTCTGCCGGAAACGTTTCAAACAATGGCGTCTGCCATCACGGCTCTCGATAGAATTGGGGGCACGTTGCGTGGAATTCGTCTAGAGGTTGGGACGCCTCGTCGATCTTCTCCTTGTGCTACGTTCGGATTGGCAAAAATATGATGAAAAGAATAGTGAAATGCTAATTAACAAAGATTAAATAATCCATCGTTTTGAAGAGGAAGAAAAACTCAAGGAATAAACATACATACATCTCAAATCATGTACATCTGAATAACAATATCGTTTTCAGTCAAATTAATAACCTGAATTTAATAATTAAAAGACCCAAAAAAAAAAACATAAAGTTAATCCGTTCGGTTCCACACTGATCTCATACAAAAGAAAAACCAAACTTTTGTCTTTGTAAAATAAAATTAAGTCTCAAAAAATAGAATTAGGCTCCGGCATAAGGGTTAACTTTAGGTTTGCCCTTGACGAGACCACATTGGAGGCTTGTCTCCGGCATATTGTATTCGTCCCGGAGAGATTTTTCCGGCGACAAGACGCTTGCGTAGAGTTGCTGCCCCAAGTAACGTCTCTCTGAATTCTCCGACCTAATGTTCCACATTCCACAATTGTCGAATGTGAGCAAAATTGCGGCCCAACATTTGGGGAAGACTTGGATTGTGTGTCGGCTCACTGCGTCTAGAAGGTTGTAGTTCTTCCTCTTCTCCGGTGTCCAGGTCCCTGGCTCAACCCTTTTTTACAATGAAAAATATTTAAATTAGGATTCGTATATTGATTTCTTGGGTGCAAGAGAAGAGATGTAAAGTTTTACTTACGCTACAGCAAAGAAGGAGTAGCCGTCCAAGTGCCAAGACTGGACACTCCTCTCGTGGTTCTCGAAAATGACTTCGATGAAGGTGCGGTGAGTGATGTTAAGAACATTGGGTTCGATCTTGATGTTCTTGATCTGATCGGGAGTCGGGTTGTCAGAGATGGTGTCGTACTTGAAAACCTGATCAGCAACGCCAAAGTACTCAGCAAGCTTGAGGGGTGTCTCGGGGTCTGTGTGCGAGACCCCGCTCAACGCGTATCTGAGCTTGCCATCGACCTTTCCCTTAGTGTTCACGAGCTTGATGGTGCGAGTGATGTTAATCTTTCCGTAGTGGTAGGAACCCTGTGGGTTAGGTCTAGCTGCACTGGCTGTCAAGTTCCACCTGAAAGAGCGGTATTGATTCAAAGACCAAGCCCAGCCGACAGGAGCGGCTGGTAGCTGAGAAGAGGCAGGACCATTGCCTCCCTCGTAACGTAGGAGTCCCGTGGTGGTTAAAACTTTTTTCAAGAACCGTGTAGAAGCTACCATGTAGTAATCTTTAGGTTCTTGGTTCGCCGTGACAATCACGCCGAAGCATTGACCGACATGGACGTCCAAGGAGTCATAATCGTTTTGTAGAACGTGTGAGCCTTCCATCTCGACAAATTTCATTTTGTGGTTCTGAATCCTAAAGTTTAGAGATGTCTTGAGACCCACGTTACAGATCCGAACTCTGTAGGTTTTCCCTTGCTTCAAGGTGAAAAGAGGCTCGTCGGAGCTGTCACTTTTCCCAGATTTACCGTTGATGAGAATGCCATCTGGACGGCCAAGAGCGCGACCACTGTCGAGGTACTTCTTGAGTTGAGTGTGGCTTTCGGTGTACCAGTCTTTGATAAGGACAGTGTAGTCATCTTCAGGGTCAGCGTAAGGGACTGGGATCAAGAGACGACTGTTCACACGGAGGCCACCAAAGGCACCAGCGGCGCGATGCATAGCTGTGGTGGGGTAGTAGAAGTAGCTACCGATCTGATCCTTTGGCTGGAAATGGTATGTGAAGTTCTGACCCGGAGGGATTGGACACATTGTTCCAGCTGTTCCATCTTGCCAACAGTTCTTTCTATGTTGGATTCCATTCCTATATTTAAATTTTGCCAAATAAAACCCGAATTATTGGTAGCGTTGGACATTTCAACCAAACCAATTTAAATTATGAATAGTAATTATTTTTAAAAAGTTAGAAAAAGTGAGTTTACTATTTTTGGTTTGTCGTTCATAATATTCGTCAAATTGGTAAGGTTCACATTTTTCAAATGACTCTTCGCTATATATACTAGTAAAGGTCCGGTCTCTATAAGGATACGTACCAAGTAATGAGAAAAGGCTCATCGAGGTTGTTAAAGACATTAACGATGATGTTGTTGTTGGAAGTTGAGTTAATGTTAGGACCAGGGAATTGACCGTTAATGAGGATGACTTGTTGTGGAACGCCGAGTGGAGATGCGGTTCCGTATGTCACGTTCCACACGTGGTGAAAGTAAGGGTCCTCCGCTTGGACCATCAGGACGCTCGCCGTGGCCACGCAGAGGCACACGGCCAATAGTTTAACCCCTCCCTTCATTTATAATTAACTTTATTATTATAGTTTATGGATTTTTCTTTTCAAGTGGGGTTATTTATTTATTTTATTTTTTGGAGGGGGAGGGGAGGGGGGTTTGAATATCGATTTTTTCCTTCAAATGTTAAATGATGTTTTTATAGTTTAATCGAATTTACAGTTTCCTGATTTTTCTCGTTTCTTTAGGTTCTCTCATTACGCTTTTCCTGTCGTCCATATTAGGAATATTTAAATTTGACCTCTAGCTAATTTTGGAGTACCCTTTTCCAGAAATTATTCTTTCCCCAAGTTCTTTGAGATTTTTGCTAATTTTAGAGAATATTTGTGAGTCTGTTCATAGTTCATACTTCATAGCCCATATACATGGGTACCGCCCTGTATAGTAATTATTAATTAATCTATAGAAATTTGTTTGGTTTATGATTATATTAACCAAATTTTTGTGAGTCTGTTCATAGTTCATAGTTCATAGTTCATATTCCATATACATGGTTCCGACCTATAAAGTAATATCTCTATAGAAATAAAATTATGATTTGATGTCATAGTAAACTTTACAAGGCCAAAAAACACATTAAACTTTATTGCTATGCTAAATGATCATTGATTAACCAAATAAGCGAATAGTAAAATAATCGAATGGCATAAATAATTTAGCTGAAGAAAGTTTTCAAGAAATAATTTTAGTAGATAATTTTGCAACCATTTTTTGATATCAATATATTTGATTGAAGAAAAAATGATTACAATTCAACCTTCTAACGTCAAAACCCCTTTATGTTAATTCACTCAACAATCCAAATTCGAATAGAAAAGAAACGAATGTCTGAAGTTTCAAATACCTTCAAGAAGCAGTTTCTTCTGGGATCAAAGCAAGAATTAAAGAGTAGAAACTCACAAGTCACTTAGGGTTTACTCTCGGGCCTATAGAATATCAATGGTATGTTTAGGCACCAATTGAGTATTAAGATTGATTTTCTTAAAATTTTCAAAATAAAATTATAAGGTAAACAGAGACAACTTTTTGCCGAAAAAAGAAGACATGGCATGTTTTTTTAATCAAAAAACAAAACTACAAAATGGCTGTATAATGAAAAAAACTGAATCATTAAACACTAAACAAAACTAACTCTTATTCAAAAAATCCATAATTTTCTATTGGAGAAAACTAAACTTTCATCATTAAGGGATTAAAGAGAATTGAAACTGTTCTTGTCTTTAGTTTGTTAACCCGGTGAAGAAGTCATTGGCATAGCCGACATCAATAACTCCTATTCCCAGAAGAACTCGTAACCATAAAGCCTGAAATTTCTGCATAAACATACAACCTCCTGCAACAAAACACAACCAAAAACAAAACCTCAGGAAATAAACACCAAAATATTTGTGTTAGCAGAAAAAGATTTACACCAAAACACAATTGTGAGTATAAATTGTTTACCTCTTTTTCTCAAGGTTTCTTGTGGTCTAAGCAATGGTGGAGCTACATCCTCCGTGAACACCAAACCTCTGTGAGTTTTCCGTTTGAGTGACTCGTCCAAGCCCTTTCCCGGTAAAAACTTTTTGACATCCGATTCGCGTTCCAACAGCATGATCGAGGCTGGTGAATCTTTCTCCCATTCCGCGATGTAATTGACTCCAAACCATTCATTGTCAATGTGTTGGCTGAATCCTAAACTTGGAGGATCATCAGGATTTTGGAATTTGCACAAAATCTGATCTTCTGCTTCAGAAGAACATAGACATTGCAGCTCAAACAGATCTTTAAGCATCGGTGTTGGTTTAACCACTATCTCCTCTGTTTTAAACTCTTCTATTTCTTCCAATTTCTCAAATGATTCACTGTCAGTGGTCTTCTCCGTTGTAAAATTCTTTGTAGAAGATTTATCCAACGAATTGTTCTTAGATTGTGAACGAAGCCAACTGCTAATCCTTGAAAACTCTGTTCTATCCACTTTTTTCTCCAAGTTACCAATCTTGGAACAAGCTTTTGTCGCAGATCCAGGCCCAATCTGAAGTACTTTTGGCTTATGCTCAGAAACGACCAACTTAATGTCACATTCAGATATGTCCTGGCTATAAACCGTTGCATCATCAGCTGAATTCAGACGCATACCGTAAGTTGACTTCGAGATGCTCCTGTCTGATGAGTTACAGGCAGAATCAAATCCACTCTTCTTCACCGGAAGATATACGGATTCAGATCGGACAGACGCCATAGAGTTTCTTCTTGATTTAAAGCCTGAACCATTAGCCATTTCGCCAAAATCAGCTCCTGATAGTCTTCTGTTGCTGCTAGCCGTTGGTCGCATGAAACTTGGAAACACATCTGACGCACGTCTTGATTTGCTTTTTCGTTTCTTCGAAGTCACTTGAATCTCTTCTCTCATCACAGCCTCATCTTCTTCTTTTCCAATAACCTGCGCATTACCAGAGAGTTTCTCTAATGTCTCGTTGAGCTTCCGCATCTCTCTTAAGGATACCTCACGCTCCTCTTCGATCTTTTCCATTATCTTTTGCAGTTTCATCATCTCCGCCTCTTTTTTCACTTGTTCTTCCTACACGTCAAAAGAATCTTTAACCAATGATAAATTGTAACACTTTATTGTAATTAATGTGTTATGCAAGTTATCAATTCCATTACCGTTGATTCGTCCTGCCCTAAGTGAATGTTCTTGGCCCTCGTTGCAAAGTTTAAAGAACATATTGTTTCACACAGATCATCTTCTTTCGGACTGATATGAACAAGCATCAACGTTTTCGAGTCTTGCCCTGAAAAATCAAGAATTAAACTTTGGTAAAGAGAAATTTGTTTTGGTAAAGACCAATATTATTTCGGAACATCTTAGTTTACCTAGAGAGTCTTGCAGAACCTGTGTGAGCTTACTGTTCCTGAAACACCAAAATGCTCAAAAGCTTCAGAGATTGAGATCTCAAGGTTTACAAAAAAAAAAAAAAAGATACGTTTACCTGTAAGGAATGTGAGCATTCTTGCGTTGAAGAGAGTTGATAACATCTCCAAGAGAAGATAAAGAGAGATTAATAGCTTTGCCTTCATCAAAACGACGACCAGTGGCTCTGGTTTTCAATACACGCTCACTTCCTCCAAGATCCACTAGCCAAATCTTGTTTGTTTCACGTCGTCTCTCAGAAGCTCCAAGACAAGAGATCGATACACGGATCATACTGTTTCATGATTTTAATCGATATATAAGAGATAAAAAAAAAACATTATACAGAAAAAGGAAGTTTGATTGTTTTTTTACCAGTGTGATCTGCTGGAAACAGAGTTAGAGTTAGTGGAGGCAGTTGCTCTGTTTCGACAACCTGATTTGTATAACTTGAAGACTTCATCAAATTCACTCACTTCTCTATTCACCAAATTGTCAATATCGATCTCTCCCTTTGCGTTTGTGTGGATCGAAAGACTGAAACACAGAAAAAAAAAAAACTTAATGACTTATATAGTTCAAACCTTTCAGTAGAAATATATGAACATCTTATTATGAGTATTATTCATTACCTAGGAGGTAGTGGATCAATGGGTTTAGTTGCTTGGGACTTGATAAGCAAGTCCCTGAGATTTCCCATGTAAATCTCAAGCATGCTAAATGTGATTAGAAACCTATGATTGCTTTCCTCAACTTGTTTGAATAATCCCTGGATCGCTCGAGGAACGATACCTGGAGATCCCGGAAGACCCTCCTGCAAAAATTATTCATCCCAATATTTCATATATCGATTTAAAAAGAGATTCAAGAAGCACAATAAAATCAAAGAGATGTTTTGAATTCTCTAATGATCTTTCTTACCATTGTAAATGTTTTTCCAGTACCGGTTTGTCCGTACGCGAAAATGCAAGCGTTGTATCCATCTATAACCGATTTTATTACTGGTTCGATCTCTATGAAAACATCATCTGCAAATTTTTGAAATACTATCAAGAACATTTCCATAGTTTCATGTATGCATGATCTATAAAAGAAACTTTGCATCAACTCACAAGGCCTGTCCTGGCCCAAAAAAAAGAAGAAGAATATTTACTTTTATATATATTTAAAATGTTAACTGATATTAGCTTTAAAATTGTCTTATAAAACAACAATTATTTAGTTTTACATCATCATATAATTTAACATTTACGATATGTACATCATCATAAGAAAATAATTTAAGTGACCTAACAAAATATAAAATATGTTGGTGGCCCTAAGCGACAAAATTGTCAGCGAAAATCAAAGTCATTATTTACCTTGTGATGAATCAGGTTCAAAAACTCTGTCGAAGGTGTAAATTTTTGTCTTGGTTTCTGTTAGCTTTATGATCACATTTCTTGTATCCGAAGCAACGGGTAGTCTCACTTTTTCGTCTCTTCCTAAGGGTTTGACTCGACAAAACACACGAATGTTCCCTGACCAAATTTTCCAAATTGCAATTGATAGACTTAGCTAGTCTCTTAATTTAAAAAATTTCTAGAAGGAATCATAGTTCTTTTACTCGATTACTACTAACCTTTAAGGTCCAAGAACTCATTAAGAATCTGTCTTCTTCTCCTGTTCTGATCATTTACACGAGCTGTTAGTGTAGAGAGTTGATCTGTAGTCAATAGCAGAGGAAACAGAGTAAGTTAAATGAAAATGATCTGAATAAACATGGATTCGCATATTTAATTCTATATAGTATCATTCTTAGCTTGACAATCTCTCTTGACTATAACTATAAGTATACTCCAACTGAAGCCTTGACTACAGTTTTATTTATTTTTTTGGATATGTGTTGCATCTAAAACAAGTCTAAAACCAAAATTTTAAAATAAAACCTCCAAAAGAACAACATACAGGAGCCAAAAAGTTCAGAGAACGTGAGAAGAGAGGTTGAATTTCCTGATTTTATTGAGCTGACTACACAATAATATCTATATTGTAAAAATGAGAAAAAGATGAAAACGAATTATCAAACAGCCGTTGGATGACAGCCACGTAACTCTAATACAATACGAGAGCAGTTAATCTAACGGTTGGTATGTTTTGCATGTAGTTGGTATTTTAATTTTCCACAACAAAACAAGAATTTATTCAGAAGAAAATAAGAAAAATTTAAGAACAAAAATCCAAAGAAGGAGAAAAATCATAAATAAATCTAAAAAAAAGAAAGAAGAAGAACCTCTAATGCTCTGTAAATCGACGTTAACAGAGTCATCTTCTTCCTTTGACGTTGAAGCAATCTCTTCAGGAGAAGAAACGTTTTTGACGATGCTGCAAACAGATTTAATCCAATCTGATGTCACATGAGATTTCAAACCGAGCAAAGAATGGATTGTCTCGGGCAAATCTCGAACCGGTTTCGATTTTGTTCGCTCCATTTGTTTTCACTGGAAAAACAAATCTTGATCTTTCTTAGAAACACAGAGCAAATTTTCCAGGAATCAGATTCTGATTTCACTGAACTATTGCCGAGAAAGTGAGAAGGAAGTAGTGAAATTGGGGTCAGAGCTCATCAATGGCGGAGGTTGGAGATTAGTTTATTTTAAGAGGACAAAAAAAAAAAAACTGAAGAGAATGTTTTTCATGAGCAAATCTTTGCAGGTGCCATAGATATATAACTACGGACCCTTTAAATGCAAATGTTTTGTTTTTTAACCTTTGAAGGGAGATAATTGTAGCTGACTTTGACATTTGTCACTAGTCTAAGTAGTCTTATGACCAAATGGAAAATTATTATTTCAAATGACTATTATTAAAAGAAAACAATTGATATTCCCTCTTTTCTATTAACAAACATTGAGAAAAATTCTACTTCAAATTTAGCTGGTAAGTGTTTTTATGATTTTTTTTTTTAATTTAAGCACTCAATCATGTTTTACGTTTATAGGTGAGTTCATCCAAATTATCAATATTTAGTGATTTACAGCTTTTCACTTTTTAATTTTCTATAATATTTAGTTTAGAGATTATGGTTTATTTCATATAAATAAATTAAAACTCATAGTCTTAATATCTATAGCTAATTGAATAGAAAACTATAAAATTAGTGCTTTTATATTTTTCTTATTTTACATTTGCCCAAAAGAAGATGTCATTAATTATGAATACCGAATATTCGATATTTTTTCTTTACCAAAAATATTAAAATGCTATTTTAAAATTAATTTTATATTTTTTCGTCTTTTTGCTTAATCAGGTTTAACGGTTATATATGAATTAATTTATTTCCATTTTTCGTTTAATCAGGTTTAACGGCTATAAATGAATTTCTCCAAACCATCATTATTTAGTAATTTACAGATAATACAAACTAAAGTTAAAAAAAATTGAAATTAATTTAGATATTATGTTTTATTTCACATAAATAAATTAAAACTCATACTCTTAATATAGATAAATAATCAATTAGAAAACTATAAAACTAGAGAAACTCATACAATTGTCTTTACAGATAAAAACTGATGTGTACATGTTTCTCTCTTACTTGAGAAACTAACACAATAGTTTATTTTTATTTGTACATTTACTATTTGAGAAACTATCGATGAAGATGTATACATACTTGGCTAATTATCAATAGTGAGATTCCTTCAATAAAACAGGTTGTGTGTTGGTAATTACCATTAGTTTTTTTTTTGTTCTCACTCGTGTCCTGTGGAATTTCAAATTTAAAAAATGTCTATCAACCAAGATATATAGCATGTAATTTGTGTTAACGTTGCTGTTTTGATACTATCCAATATTTAAACGTATATGAATGTTTGCTAAAAAGTATCAAATCAAATGTACTCCACAAAGAAAAGGAGTTACAGTATCTTGGTTTGAAATTGGTCCAACGTGCATTAGCTCTAAAGAATCAGAAAACAAATGTTTTATTTCCATTCTCTTCTTATTCATGTATGTTACATGTATTGATTATGGTTACGGCTATCCAATGCTGGTTTCTTTTATATTATTTCTTTGGTTCATATGTTCGATTCTATAAAACTATTTTAATTAATAAAAAACCCTTTAACAAAAAAAAGAAAAGAAATTGGTCCACTGTCTATCAAAAGAGACTGTAAACTTCAAATAAAATAAAATTGGTCAGAAGAGAATGAGTAATACTTAATGTATATTTTATTTATATTTTCAATTCTTTTTTTTCTGATTGTTAATTTCCCTACTTCTGTTGTCTCATATAAAAGGATCAATCAAATATAATATACTCGTGATGAAACTCCCATGTGACAACAACGTGAAATAACACTTCATGATGATAACAATACATTCTGAAACTTTTTCTTAAGCATTTTTTTAATACAAATAGAGTTTGCATGTTCTCTGTTTTTTTGGAATCCCGCTTCCAGATTTACTATACGTTTTTTTGTTGATGGCTATTTTTACTTGCAATAATATATTTTGGAACCCTGCAACAGTATGCTATTTTGTTGTTGTTGGCACTGATTAACATTCATCCGAAATGTAATTAACTCTATTGATTAGATAAAAGTTTATAAACGACTACAAAAAACGTTTATAAACGTTATTTCTATATTAGTAACAGAGAAAATAGTTTGTTATTAGATTCAATTATTATTTTTTTTTGTCTATGCAATCAAATGATATCACAAAATTCACAACATATTTTAAACTTCTAATCTAACCCAAATAATTATCACTTCGCAGTTTAATTAAATAGTATAAATGCAATGAAGAGTTTACCTGTCATGATGGATCCATCGATGGATAACGCAATCTCACTTGTTGTTGTCTATGGTTAGAGTAAAAGTCTCTTCAGTGTCTCTTTCTTACAATCTATCAATTTTTATTAGCAAAAAGATATTTTCTTTGTTTTTGATTTTTTAAGATTTTTTTCTTGTCTCAAAAAGTTATTTTGAGTTCTTATATATATTTAATGTATTTTTTTTCAAAATCAATTAAAACAAAAAACATACAATTTATAAAAAAATATTTGTGCATTAATTATAATTATTAGAAAAATAAATATAATATATATAGAATTTAACACAAATTAATCAATAAAGTTAGTCTTTTTTTTTTAATCTGTGTATATATCTTAGGATATCATCATCTCTCCAACTGAGGGAGTATAAGAGATAATCTTAAAACAATGTATTATCATGTTTTTGGAGAAATACGCCAACATAGACCAATGGATGAACACAAGATTGGTTGACCCAAACATCTATGTGATTTTAGTACTGTCAAATAATTTTTATTTCCCATGAATAATTGAATATTGAATAGTGTTACTTTCCATAAATATACATAAATATTCGAAAGTGCATATTAATATTTTTATATAGTCGGTGTATCGTGCTTCCGGTAGTGAAACAGTTATATGTGTTGTCGGTCTATATAATCCGACGAAAGACAATGGTGGATTTCTTTTATACATCAGACTTTGAATTCAGATTCAGCGCCGGTTGAAAAAAAAACTTTATAATTAGTTGAGCTGTTTAAAGTCAGTTTTTGTTTCGAAATAATATTTATATTCCATTAAGAATACGTTATGGATGTGCATGAATGTTCTATTCAACTAAATATGTATGGTTTTTGTTAAATGGTTAATTTTGTTGTTTATTTAAGAAACGTCAATGAACTAGTGAGTTTTTAAAATGAATTATTCAGTAATATATTATATTTATTATTGAATGTAAATTTTTGATAACTTGTCCACGTCGTTTTTCTCAGATCGAGCTCTAACCAAATATGTATCTCATATTCACGCACATATGGAGATCATACTTACAGTCAGAGAGAAGACCTGATTCATATAACTATTGAATCATGTGCAAAACAATTGTTGACTTAGATATGTGTGTATGTGTTATACATCACATGAAAATTTGAAATGTCTTATTTTTCTACAACTTGAGCCCTAAAGTATAAAATACTTTTTTTTGTAAAAACAATACTCTTAAAATCCATGATTGTGTACACAAATGAAAAAGTAAGAAAATGCACAAACTCACAGGTAAGAAAATGTTGTAAATTACTTGTTTCACTGCGTGTTGGTGAGGAAGGTGATGGATAATAAAGGGTCGCAATTCGCAAGACATGTATGGGTCTTCGTAATTAAGACCCTGCAACAATAAATACATTTCTCGTAGGGTCCATATTAATATTCGTATTGGTAACAAACAAGAGTAAAAAGAAAAAAAAACAAAGTGAAGATGAAAACATATATATATATATAAGCAGTTTCTTTGGATGATCATAATATATGCTAATATCCACTAATTATCATTATCAAACGAAAATGCCCATTTAAAAAAAGCAAATTGATTTATTTATTATTTTCCATCGAGTTCTTAATTATTCCGAACAATGGAGAGAACTCTCAAATAAACCGACCCTTTCTAGTAAGAAGTAAAAAAAAATAAAAAATTCTGGTAAACTTTTGGGTTCTCTTCAACGTTCTCAATTATTAGAGGAACTACAAACATTTTCGATAAAGACAACATCCAAAGAGGTGAACAGATAATAATACAAAAAGGAGTTTTTTTCTATCACATGCACACTTCTTTAGTATTGTAACAATCCACGATTGAAACCTTTACAACGCAACACTCAGCAGAAGAAGAAGAAGAAGAAGAAGAAGAAGAAGAATAAGGAGAGAGAGAGAGAGAGAGAGAGGGAAACAGGTGTGTGATTGTTCAATCTTGAGTTTTAAGAACCTTGAGGAGTCTCGAATCTAGTCGGCGTGTCAATGCCCGCCATACAGCGAAGTCCACTAATCAAGATGATAAGTAGAACGAGTCCCTGAAAGAAGAAAGAGACTTTATCAAAGTCTATATATGAGATGAGGAAACAGAAGCTTCAAGCTAGAGACATTAGACCAGCCTCGTCGAGTGAAAACAGAATCTAGTAGATCCTTTGCAGACATGATATTTTGTAATTTACTGCCTTATCCATTTCACCATTAGCTGACCTGCAATTCAACAATGAGGACAACCATATTAGCTAATTCTACCTCAACAATTCTTTCAGGAAAAACAGAGTAAAATAGGAGAAACAAATTCACATTTAATGGATGCTTGTAAATTTCCTCGTCGAAGATTTGCTATCAACAAACACAATTGAGAAAAACTCGAGATTTATAATACAGAGTTTCCAATCAAATTCAATTAATTTTCTAACAAGAAGACATATTCATCTCCGATTCTCAAATCTGATCTGTGTTGTAACTTGTAAGAGATAAAAGGATGCCGTTTGCACATAACCGAATCTGGTTTAGCAAGAAGAACCAGTCTGAATTTAACGGTCGGATTGAATGCCACAGATGATTAAACGACTACGTTTTACCAATTGACAACTCAAACTCTGATTCTGGTTAAGCAAAGAGACCCGGTCTGGTAATAATTGTCAATTTGTCAGGAAAGATGAATTGGGCCTTTGGCACATTACTTGTCGGCCCAATTTAAAATGACAAACCCTTGAACCGTCATCGACTCATCGGACATAATATCGCCCGGTATAGTTTGTAATCGGACGCTCACTATCGACTCGAGTCTCCCACAAGTTCTGCTTCGTCGAAATTCCCGCCCAAAAATCTGGGACTATTCGGATTCAGCCATTGAAGAAGCTGCAACAATCTTTGGGAAAGATGAGAAAAGTTGAGATTGAAGAAGAGGTGGAAGGAGATCGCGTCGAAAGTACAGATTACTACTTTGATAGAATCGGCGAACCTATCTCTATCAAAGAGGTAGACGCTCAATACAATCTCGATAATCCTCCGTCACAGCCACTCGCTATCTCCGAACGCCACGGCCTCGTTTTTGTCGCACATTCCTCCGGTTAGTTATTTTTTCGTAATCGGAGATGATACAGTTTTTCTCTAGTGCTGTTTATGTATTATGATCGTTTTGTGTGGAAATTAGGGTTTTATGTTGTGAGGACTAAGGATGTAATTTCTGCATCAAAGAACAGTGACGGGAAAGATAGTAAGGTTTATATAGAGGATTTGAGCATCGTTGATGTTCCTGTTAGCGACGTTCGTATATTGTCTCTCTCAGCGGATGATTCAATTCTCGCCGTCTCCGTCGTTACTGATATTCATTTCTTCTCTGTGGATTCACTTCTTAAGAAGGTATTACGGCTCAGAGGTTCTTTGAATGTATTTTTTTTGTTGATTGATAGTTTACTTACTTAATCTATGGTTTGGTGCAGGATGTGAATCCTTCCTTTTCATATTCACCTGATGAGACAGGCTTTGTTAAGGATTTTCGGTGGATGAGGAAAAATAAACATTCTTATCTTGTTCTTTTAAGTTCTGGAAACCTCTTTCATGGGATTGATTATGCTGATTCACCCCCTAGGCATGTTATGGATGGTGTTGATGCCGGTTTGTTTACATTTCTCTTGCTACTTCTTCAGCAATAAACCATGTTACTGGAAATTATTGAAGATCCACTCTCTAGGAATTTACTTGTTAACTTTGTTGTTATTTTCAGTTGAATGGAGTTCAAAAGGAAGTTATATCGCTGTGGCTCAAGATAACAGTCTGAGGATTCTGTCGTCTAAATTTAACGAGAGGCGATGTATAGCACTATCATTTGACGCCTGGATTGGTGATTCCGATGAAAACTGTGTCGTGAAAGGTATGTTGCTTGTTTTGGCCTTCTTATTTCCTATCATTATTTTCTGTTTCGATTCAAATTTTATAGTCATTGTATGGTATTTGAGGTGTTTTCTTATGGACTAAGTTGTACTGTATTTCGGTGCTTGGACATAGGATCTATAAAAACTTATCCTGTTTACAGTTCCCGTTTCTCGCTATCTCCCTTCTATGTCTAGATTAAATTCCTATTGGTCTGAATCTCTTAGACTAGTGTTGAAACTTCACTCTTTCTGTGCATGCTTCCATTGAAAAGTTTCATAGATGGCTCTCAAGTTAAACCCTCTCAATAGATGACTGTTTACTCTGCAACAGTTGATTCTATTAGGTGGGTGCACAACAACTGTATTATTCTTGGATGCTTTCAGCTGATTGATGGCAGGGAAGAAAATTACCTAGTTAAGGTTATCAGGAGTCCAGATGGAAAGATTATTGATGTGAGTAGTGTTTCTTTTGCATTGATTTTTGCTGCTGAGGCGTAGATACTAGTTTTTCGTTTCTACAAAGGAATAACCCATTTTTATGGCTTTACTGAAACTCTACTCATAGGTTTATCTGTTTTTTTGTGGTTTTGCTTCTTCTTTGCAGGGCTCGTCCAATCTGGTTGCTTTATCCTTCTCTGATTTGTTTCCATGTTCTATGGATGATCTTGTTCCGGTTGGTGTTGGACCTCATTTGCTCTTTAGCTACATAGACCAATGGTAGGCTAATTTTCCTGTTATTTTTATTCATTTTATTTTGTTTTGCCTTCTCTTTTCGTAAATGCTCCACTTTTCTTGCTCACTGTAAGCCGTTTGTCAATCTTCCCACTCTGGATTGAATATCCGATCTCAAAATTTGTTGTCCATATGTAACCGACTTGGAAGAGCTTTAATACCAAGCATGTTTTAGTGAGAATGGTCTTCAAATACAACTAATTATGGTACATGTTCCCATCATTTAATACTAGAAGTAAATTTGTACTCATTTCATATTTGCCATTTTTGTTTGGAGATGCAATAGAGTCAGTTTAATTTTTCGTGATTTTTCCTCTTTTCAAAATAATAACATGGACGATAACACAATTTTGATTGTAACTTTTGATATGTTTTCATCCTACAGCAAACTGGCGATCACAGCAAACAGAAAAAATATAGATGAACATATTGTTTTGCTTGACTGGTCATCTGGTGATGATAAAACTGCCGTTTCCATTGTTGATATTGATCGAGATACCTTTTTGCCAAGGATTGGGCTCCAAGGTATGCAGTCCAGAGTTTCTGTATCATATGTGTTCTTTTTCCTAATGTTACATGTTCGATGTAAAGAAGATCATTTTTTTCTTCCAGAAAGTGGCGATGACAATATGGTCATGGGACTCTGTATCGATAGGGTTTCTGTTGAAGAGACTGTTAATGTCCGTTCCGGAGATGATGATGTTAAAGAACTTCCGGCATATTTTGTTCTAATGTGCCTCACTGTGGAAGGAAAGCTGGTCATGTTTAATGTTGCTAGGTAGGTCTTATTTCTCACGATGGGTTAAACGTCGTTGACAACATTACGTGAAACTTCAAAATTGTGTTCGTCTACAGTGTTGCAGGACCCCCAGCTTCATCTGATGTTGATTCGGCCTCTTCTTCTGATATAGAAGATGCGGATGCCCCTATAATTGGAGATGATATTTCTAAATCTTCTGAAGAGCCTGAACGACATCAAAAGTTGAATGAAAATGAACAGACACGCCTCTACTCAGAGAATTTGATTCCACTGTTCTCTACTGAACAAAGGTTCCCAAATGAAAACATTTTTAGTAAGGAATTTGAGCCTGTAAAAAGTTCAGTGTCTGGAGACAACAACAAGAAGCAAGAACCATGTGCTGAAAAACCATTACAAGTTGCAGATGGTCAACAAAGCGTGATTCCTAGGCAGTTCGGAACAAGTTTTGGACAACCACCTTTGCCCTTAGGATATGACACCAACAAATTTTCAGGCTTCGGTCCTGTCCTTCCTGATTCCGAAAAGCTTCAAAAAGACATATCTACACAGTCCAAGTCTATGCACTTGCAGGCCAATTTTGAGTCAAAGAGTACACCGGGTTTATTTGGATCTCCTGGCTTGCAAAACACAATTTTTCAGTCACCGCAAAGTACACCAGCTGAGCCATGGTCAAGTGTGAAAGTCATCTCACCTCCAAATTTTGTCTCTGGTCCCTTTCCTTCTGTGAAAGACACTCAGCATAAGCAATCTGTACAGTCTGGAACTGGTTATGTGAATCCTCCTATGAGCATCAAAGAGAAACCTGTAGAAGTTACTGAGACTGGTAGAGCATCAGGTCTGAGCAATTTAGGTCCTCCGTTAGGCATAAATTGGGATGCTAATGAAGGGGTAGAGAAAATTGAGCCAATACCTTCTATCCGCACCTCTCAATTGTCTCAACAAGTGAAATCTTCCTTCGAAAAGCCTGCTAGTCATCAGCAGCAGAAAATGCCTCTCAATACTGGACCTGGGAGACTTGAGCATAACATGTTAAAGCAACCCAATAATGTATGCTTACTCGTAGTTCTAGTTTCTGTACGATTTAATTCATGTGGATATGTATTCTTGCACAAGGTCATCTGACACTCATGCTTTCACATTCATGTCTTGCCCTAGTATTTAAGTTACTGGACTTATATCATTGACATAACTATCTCCTCTTTTCTTGTACCAGATAAATGAGATGGCAAAAGATATGGACACACTTTTACAGTCCATTGAAGGACCGGATGGTTTCATGGATTCTTGCACTTTTTTGCTGAAAAACCATGTTGAGGAACTGGAGCAAGGACTTGAAAGTCTTGCTGGCAAGTGCCAAACGTGGAAGGTGTGTTTTAAAAAGTTCACGTATTTTGTTGTTGGTTCATATTTTTTTTGTTACCACATTTAATATTTGACCAAACCACCTGCCAAGAAACGATTACTGTTATTTATTTTCTGGTCCTTTGTCTTTATTGTTAACTTATTTGGTTTGGTGGTCTTCAGAGCAAAATTCACGAGCAGCAAGCAGAGATCCAACATCTTCTTGACAAAACAATTCAAGGTGATGTATTAATTTTATCATCCCCTTATATAGCGTAAAAACATTGTTGACAGGTAGGATTTTGTTTTACTTGAAAATGTATTTTAAAGCCACGATGTACGCAATACGCAAACTAGGAATGTAGTAAATTTACTTTGCTTTTAAGCAGTGCACTGAATCTAGGCTTAAAATCTATTTTGAGGCAAGTCTAACTTTAATCCCATTATTACCAGACTTAAAACCTAAATTGAGAAGTTAAGGAAAGGGGAATGCATCTCAATAGAAAATGTTCCCATTTTTTGGTATGTATATCCTTTTACTGGACACATGGTGATAAGTACACTATTATCATATCTGATATTTGGATATGGTGAAATAACATGGAGTTCTAGTATGATATTAGCATAAGCGTGTGCTTTAGATGAGGTTCTTGTATTTTAGCATATGTTTCTCAGGAAGTCCCTAGTCTAAAGCTTGTTCCTCATTCATTGTCTTTTTTTTTGTATTTAATATTGTTCCATATTTTACACTGGAATCTAGGCTGCAAATAAGCAGATGTTATTTTGTTTTCTTATTATTTTTTTATGTTGGGATTTCAGTGTTGGCAAAAAAGACATACATGGAAGGTATGCATAAGCAAACTTCTGATAACCAGTATTTGCAACTTTGGAACCGCCAGAAATTAAATCCTGAGCTTGAGGCCAAGCGGCAGCATATTATAAAACTTAACAAGGTTGTGTATATGTTAATATATCTCACTCATCTATCTGTTGCTACTTTAAGCTAGCTTTTGTCATTTATCTTTTACTTTTCCCCATTCTAGGATTTGACTCACCAACTGATTGAATTAGAGAGACATTTTAATCGGCTTGAACTTGATCGCTACCATGAGGATGGTGGACTTCCTGTGGCCCGAAGAGGCGTCCCAAATAGGTCTGCTCCTCCAAGGTATTTTTGTGGATCAGTTGTGAATTTTTAAGGAAAAAAGCATCACAAGAAATTGTTTAAGTAGGTCATAACCTCCCCTTTTCTGACACTCATATTGGGTGAATTCTTTCTGCAGACGTGTGCAATCCCTTCACAGCCTTCATAACACGATGAGTTCCCAATTGGCAGCTGCTGAGCAACTCTCTGAGTTTCTCTCAAAACAGATGACATTTTTGAAAATCGACTCACCTGTAAAAAAGAATGTGAAGCAGGAGTTATTTGAGACAATTGGGATCCCTTATGATGCTTCTTTCAGCTCACCAGATGCAATAAAAGCTAAAAATGCATCTTCAGCGAAAAACCTATTACTCTCTTCTATTCCTGCAAGTATAAATGCACAGTCAAGACATCCTCAGTCATCTGCAATGAAAAGTTCTGACCCTGAAACTGCCAGGAGGAGGAGAGAATCACTAGACAGGGTAATTTTATAGAAAATCTCTGACACAGTACTATCCCACATCATAGATGCACAGTTTTTTTGCTTTGTGGATTTATATGCACACTTTAATTTACGACGTGCCCTGATGTCTGGCTCTATATTTTGTAATCTTTTTTACAGAATTGGGCTGCTTCTGAGACTCCAAAAACAACTGTTAAAAGGATGCTTCTACAAGAGCAACAGAATACAGGTATGAACCAGCAGACTGTCTTGAGTGAGAGACAATGGCCTGCCAATAATACACAAGAGCAATCACTGCTCCGCCTGAAAGACCATGCATCACCTGTAGTCTCCTCAAATAAGGGTGAGCTAAGATATAATTTGGACTGCATTAATTTGACCTGGAAGAGTGTCTTTGTATTTCATTTGTTATTTATTTGTATTATTTATCGCTTCTCTGGTTGATTGTGCAATTACTTTGAGCAGGTATCATTAAATCATTCCAACAAGACACATCTGAAGCTCAATCAACCCCGTTCAAAATGAGGCCACCTATGCCACAAGGCCCACAATGTACCAGTCCCTTTACCATCTCCCCAATCTCTTCTTCAATACCAAGTTTCAATTGGTCTGGAAATAGTTCTAGCAGCACATCTTCTTATGCTGAGGAATCTATCCCGCTGGAGGTTAAGGATACAAGGACAGTTTCACAATCAGGAGGACCAAATTTTATTCTGAAACGACCAGTGGCCTCGACTCTATTTGAACAGACAGAAAAAAAGGCCGAAGAAATCAAACTTTATGAACGTAAGGCCAAGGCGTTTGTTGAAACAGCTAGTGGAAGTGTGCAGCGGCCTTGGACCACATCATCAGTATTCCATTCTGAATCTAGCAAAGGTTTTGACGCTCAACTTTCACCCATGTCTACTGTTGCACCAGCATCTAGTTTCCCTTCAAAATCGTTGTTTGGTTTCAAAACCAATAGCAGTATTCCTGGTGATACAGTAACTTTTCCTGCTGCAACGGTGTCGGTTTCATCTCCACCTTTGTCTAGCACGCCACTTGGTTCCGCCTCCACCGTATACACACCATCATCATTTCCAGTGTCACTCTCTACACAAGATTCAGGTTTGTTTACGTTGACCTGTGTATTTCCTTTGATTCACATATAGTTGTGTTCTAAAAAGCGGTCTAGGTGGGCGCCTAGGCGCTAGGCCCCCTTAAACCGCCCGATTAACGCCTATACCGCTTAAATTTTTAAAATATCGGTTTATATTATACGGATAGTTAGATTTAGTAAAATAAGCGATAATTAAATAAATTAAACGTTAAATATATGAGTTATGAACTATGTGGGATATGCAAATTTAATAAATTATTTAATATCTATGTTTTTATAAAAATAAAAAAATAAAAATGTTATTTAAAAAAATTTAAAATTATAAAACATTGATATGTTTCATGTTCTTTTAATTTAAAATTTTAAAATTATTCAATTTTATAATTTGATTATGTTATATTATATTATGTTAATATATATATGTTTAAATATATATATTTATTATAAAATTACTTAAACCGCCTAAAATCGCTAGGCCCCGACTAGGCGTTCTAGGCGCTAGGCGGAAGGTCACCGCCCGACTAGCGCCTAGCGCTTTCTTGAACATTGCATATAGTCAACTATAGTAACTTTAAAATCTGGTCAGTGACACTGGTCATTTTTAATACGTGTTTCAGTTCCAGCATCTATTCCTATCAGCTTAGCACCAGTCCCGCAAACGTCTTCAGTCATATCTACATCTAAAGTTTCAGCTACAGGGTTCAACATTCCGTTTGGTAAATCATTGACCAGTACCAATGTGGATCTCAATCAAGCAGCTACGTCCACACTTTCTCCATCACCTGGCCCCACAACAGGTTTCTCTTTTAAATTACCAGCTTCGTCTCCATCATCCCCTGAAATGGTCTCATCCTCAACAGGCCAATCTTCATTATTTCCACCATCTTCTATAGCATCACAAGTATCATCTAATATTGTCTCTGCAAGCAGCTCCCTAACTGATAGTAATCGTTTGTTTCCACTAACTTCCTCATCTTCGACTCCTCCTATCACTTCAACCGGTCTTGGTGCCTTTCAGTCTCCTCACGTTTTCACCCCGTCTTCTACCGTGTCTGTTACAGAGCCAGTCTCAGAATCTAAAAAACCAGAGGCTCAAAGTTTGTCAATTCTAAGTACGGTGAGTACTGCAGATTCTGTAGCAAATGCTCCAAAAACACAGATTGAGCCACTGTCGGTGAAAAGTGAGATTTCAAACCCAGAAGTAACCCCTGTCGGTTCATCTGGGTTCCTGTCTGGATTTTCATCAGGGGCACAGCCTAGTATTGCAAACATGGTGCCTCCTTCATTCAGTTGGCTAGGTAGTTCTCAGCCACAACAGCTATCATCTACACCTGTCCCTTTCCCTGTATCCTCACCAACTTCTGCAAGTCCATTCGGTGAGAAGAAAGATACTGTAGATACACAGGAAGATGAAATGGACGAAGAAGCTCCAGAGGCTAACCAGACGACTGAACTTAGTATGGAAAGTTTTGGAGGTTTCGGGCTTGGGTCAACTCCAAGCCCAGCTGCTGGTAAAGCAAATCCATTTGGTGGTCCCTTTGGTAATGCTACAGCAACAACAAGTAATCCATTTAATATGACAGTCCCCAGTGGCGAGCTATTGCGACCTGCATCATTCAGTTTTCAAAATCCTCAACCATCTCAACCGGCAGGTTTTGGTGGGTTTTCTGCAACACCTTCTCAGACATCTGCTCAGAGCGGATTTGGCCAACCGTCACAGATTGGTGGGGGACAGCAAGCTCTAGGGTCGGTTCTTGGCTCCTTTGGGCAGTCGAGACAGATTGGGGCTGGTCTCCCAGGAGCTACGTTTGGGTCTCCTACTGGATTCGGTGGTTCTAATACAGGAAGCGGCCTCCCAAATGCACCAGCATCTGGTGGTTTTGCTGCTGCTGGTTCTAGTGCCACTGGTGGCTTTGCGGCCATGGCTTCAGCTGGTAGAGGCTTTGCCGGTGCTTCTTCTAGTCCCACTGGTGGCTTCGCTGCATTAGCGTCAGGTGGTGGAGGCTTTGCAGGTGCTGCTCCAGGAGGAGGAGGTGGATTTGGAGGGTTTGCTCCTCCTAGCAGTGGAGGTTTTGCCGGAGCAGCAGGAGGTAATAACATGAAAAAAATTGATTTGACCTAAACGTCATGCTCACACATTTTGACCATTGTCTTGTTGTGTGATTGTATTATTATACAGGTGGTGGTTTTGGTGGTTTCAGCGGCCAAGCCCAAGGGCAAGGCTTTGGTGGTGGATTCTCAGGCTTTGGTGGCAACTCGGGAGCAACAGGAAAACCACCAGAACTGTTCACACAGATGAGAAAGTGAAACGAATATGTTCAAATATCTTTACCTAAGACTGTTATGCTTGTCTCATGAAAATTTTGGTCTTACCTAGGCTAAGAGTATAATATTTTATATAAATACAGTATATTGTGTGGCTGTGTATTTTATAATGGATTTAAGTGAACTAACCTCGAAAATGTGAAGTATAAATTGCTGAGGAAACTCTACGCGTAGATGGGCATAGTATAGAGTTGAGGCTTTTCAGAAAGCCAGTTAGGTTTCTTCTGTATATCTCATATTGGTAACTAGAAAGTGATAATTCAATATGGAGATTTATATAGAAACTGAGAAAGGTAAAAAAAAAAAAAAAAAAAAAAAAAAACAAACTCTCTTATTCTCCCTTCCTCGCGAAAATCTCCACCGTTGATTTGTCGTCCTTGTGTTCCTCTCCTTTTCCGTTGATCTGTGATGTATCGCCGGAAATAAGAAGCTTCTTAATATAGTCTTATATGAAGGGACATCGTAGTAGTGACGAGTTTTATGATGCTTTGTGGTTGTTTACGAGATCGAATTCAGCCTTGGCTTCGCGACTATGTTAGCCTCCAATCTCTCGCCGTCCTCCTTATTTACGTTCAGGTTTTCGATTTTCCCCTATCTCTCTCTCTAAATCTAAATCTAAATCTTCGTGGTTGATTCAATTATCTAGTCCGATTTGAATTTGTCTCATCTTTGTAATTTCTGATTTGTATTACCGGTGATTACAGATTGGGTGCGCACTAATCGGATCATTAGGAGCATTATACAATGGAGTTTTGCTAATTAACTTGGCGATTGCTTTGTTTGCGCTTGTTGCAATTGAGAGCAATAGCCAAAGTCTTGGCCGTACCTACGCGGTTCTTCTTTTCTGCGCTCTTCTTCTTGATATTTCATGGTTCATACTTTTCACCCAAGAGATTTGGTATTCCCTCTTTACTCTTCAAAACCTTTTTTTGTTTTTTTTATTTATTTCCAACACATATAACATACAATGTATTTGCCTGAGTTGATATTGGATATATATATATATATATATATATAACTTCTTCTTCTTCTTTTTTTAATTATGAAATTATTATACCTTTTGATTGATAAAACATTACACTGATGATGCAGGAGCATCTCAGCTGAGGTGTATGGAACCTTTTTCATATTTTCAGTGAAACTGACTATGACCATGGAAATTATTGGCTTCTTTGTGAGGCTGTCTTCCTCTCTCTTGTGGTTTCAGATTTATAGGCTTGGGGCTTCTATTGTCGACACTTCACTTCCTCGTGAAACTCATTCAGATTTACGAAATAGCTTCTTGAATCCACCAATTCCTGCTATAGCTAGACAATGTTCTGGTGCTGAAGAAATCTTGGGAGGCTCTATCTACGACCCGGCCTACTACACCTCCTTATTTGAAGATGGCCAAAGCAATCTGAGTTCACCCAAGGCTATACAGGTTTTTCTTTACCTATTTTCTACCCTCTTTCCTTTGTGCTTGTTTGCACTTTATAATTTCTTTTTTGATTCCGGGTTTTGTAA
The DNA here is from genome assembly GCA_963854855.1 of Nasturtium officinale. NCBI lineage: Eukaryota > Viridiplantae > Streptophyta > Magnoliopsida > Brassicales > Brassicaceae > Nasturtium > Nasturtium officinale. The sequence goes on along the minus strand of OY978501.1, from coordinate 16,551,181 downwards.
TCAAGACTGTATTTTTGTACGCTTGATTACTCTGTCAAGCCATCCATCTAGAAAGAGTTTCTTAAGTCTCCTTTGTAAACTGTTTTAGTTGTAGTGGGGGTGCAATGCAATATACTGAGTCTGGGATAGAGTAGCTAGATGGAAAATGCTATGATTTTTTTTTCTGCCTTTTAGCTCTTTATCACTCTATGGTAGATGTTAAGAACAAGATCCCCACCTAGCTATGATATCTTACTGCTGTAGGATGTAGATAAGACACAGTACATAGTGATAATAATGGGAGGTTTCATCTCACAGTTAATAGATGTTACTCATCCTTGTGCCCATTTTGTAGGTGAATCATAATTCAGCTGGGAACAATGGATCACCATCTGCTGCAGACGCCTCTCAGACAAAGTCTCCCATGTGTATATCCTTGCGTGCAATTGATGTTAGTCTCCATTGTTCTTGGTCGTATTGCACTATATCTTGTGACTGTTGCGTTTTCTTTTCTCGAATCACAAGTGATAAGACAAATCTCGTTTCAATTGTTTTATAGGAAGAGATGGGGTTGAAGCAATCTGGGATGGATTCAAAATGAGCAAACACCATTCACGAACAATTTGAGTAACATGTAAACAAACAAGTGTCTGCTTTGCATTAGCTGAGGTTTAGCTATCGGAATTTAAAGCAGATACAAATGTTATTCAGCAGTTTTCCGCAAGCGAGAGAGAATCATGAAGAGTCTTGATGTTCTTACAAAGTAGAGGAAGAACTATAGAACGCCTACGAGAAGATGAGATTCTAAATGTTGACGGCAAGTAAGCAGTGTTTATACACTTTGCTTTATCATAATTTATTTTGTATGAAAATATGTTATTTTTGGGAGATGGGTGGTTAGAAATAGAGTCAGAATATACTTTGATATGCATCATCATGATATGATTCTTTCAGAGTTTTTTTTTTGTGTGTGTGTGTGTAAATGGAGATACTTTTCTTTAACTGATTGGTTGGAAATGGAGATAGTAAAACATTGCGGCGTTGATTTGTTTGGTTCTCATTAGAAAACACGATCAGGATAGGTAACCAAATGAGTCAGTCAGAAAATGACGGGCATATTAATTTCCTTAATAGCCAGTATAATATAATCCACCTCTTGACGATGTTTTGTAATCATAAATCATAGATTCATAATTCATAAATTAGAAACCAATCCAAAAGAAGGGCCCATTTAATAAATATAAAATATGAAAGCCCACGGGTAAAAAGGAATCCATGTGTTTTGATGTTTGTAGAAAAGTCAACTAATATGAATGAATTGGGGTGATTATTATTAATTTATTAAAGAAAGGGGTCAAAATCAGGAGATAATAAAGTGAAGACCCACAGAGAGAAACCCAGAAGGATCTAGAACAAGGAGAAACATTTCTTCCCTTAACCTTTTTTTTTTTTCTTCTTCTTCAAATTTCTTAAACCCGAATTCTTCCTCGTCGCTCCTATTCTTATCGGATATTATTTAATCTGCTGTTGAAGAAGACTCAAAAAAAGGTTTCTTCATTTCTGTAGATTTTTTTTTTTTTTTTTTTTGAAATGGATTGTCGGTGAACGATGATTCTAAATCGTTAATAAAAATCATACATTTAAATTGTTTTTAAGACAGTTCGATCATTGTTTTTATTTTCTTTTGTTATGATTGAAATTGTCAAAACCTTTTATTATCCGAACTATTTCCTCCATGTTTGATCATCTTCAATTGCTATATTTGAAATTTTTGGGTTTTATCTGTGAGTTTGAGAATCGTAGACTGATTCTAGGGTTTGATGATGTTTATTCCCTCGCTCTGTTGCTTTCATCCATGTTTCTTTGCTCATTGGTGTAAAAATTCTTATCGTCTTTATCCAATTTCTAGGGTTATAAGTAGAAGGGATCAACAATGGAAGAAGCAGTTGCAACGAGGTATTGGTGTCATATGTGTTCTCTAACTGTGGATCCAGTTATGGAAGCTGAGATCAAATGCCCATTTTGTCAAAGTGGGTTTGTTGAAGAGATGGAAGATGATCAAGATTCTTCTGATACTAATGATGCTAGAGCTAACAATTCTCTTTGGGCTCCTATCTTGATGGAACTTATGAATGATCCTGTGCGCCGTAGGAGAAACCAGAGTCTTGACTCTGTTGAAGATAACCAAGACGACACGCAGACTCAGAATGAAACTGGACAAGGTAGAGAGACTGATTTGGATTGGCAGCTTCAAGAGATTCTTAGGAGAAGGCAAAGACATTCCGCTGCGGTTTTGCAGTTGCTTCAGGGAATACGAGCTGGGTTATCACTAGAATCTGAGAGTAATGGTAATGCAGATACTAATGATTATAACAATCCAGAACGGGTTATCTTGATCAATCCCTTTACTCAAACTGTCACCATTCAAAACTCGGCTGATATGGAATCCGTACCTGCTGCTTCTTTAGGTGACTATTTCATTGGTCCTGGATTCGAAACGTTGCTTCAGCGTTTAGCTGAGAATGATCCCAACAGATATGGAACTCCTCCAGCTCGAAAAGAAGCTATTGAGGCTTTGCCTACAGTGAAAATTAAAGAGACTTTGCCGTGTTCAGTTTGTTTAGATGATTTTGAGATTGGAACTGAGGCTAAACAAATGCCCTGTAAACACAACTTTCATGGTGATTGCTTGTTCCCATGGCTTGAGCTTCACAGTTCATGCCCCGTTTGTAGATATCAGTTACCTGCAGATGAACCAAAGACTAGCTCAGCAACTACGGCAACAAATGATAATAATGGAGTTAGTAGTGCTTCTGCTACAACTAGCCATGGTGCTGTGAGCAGCGATGAAAACCGCCGAGAAGAAGAAGAAGAAGAAGAGGAGTATGAGAGCGGTAATACAAGCGGATTCTCGATCCCATGGCCTTTTAGCACCTTGTTCTCGTCGTCCCAAGATAGCAATGAGTCAACGGGTTCGAGTTAAAACATGTTTCCTGAACAATATAGGCTTTTGAAGTGATCATGAAAACTTGGTTCTGCGTAAAGCTGGTATTGTCTGTACAAAGTTTTTCAGATTTCGTCGAACGATACTACGTCTCTGAAAAACAAAAATCTTTCAGTTTGTGTTTTGTTTTTTTTGTTGTTATTTTGAACAATCTTTTGCCAGATTTTGCAAGTCGCTTCTGTATTTTCGCTGCTGCCACTTCTTCGATTTAGTTTCTTTCAAAAATAATAATTGGCAAGTTAATAGTGAAATAACTAAAAGAATAGTGTATATTAAAACAAAACAAAAAGATATATATATAAATTAATTTATTTGTGATTTTATCTAATATTTTCGACCGAGTTATTTAAAATGTTTTTTTTTTAGTTTTTCCAGTAAACTAAAATACCTCTGTCTATACTAAATTTTACTTAAAGTAATGGTTGTTCCTTATTTAATCCACGATTACAATACTATTTGTTTACGCGTCAAGATTAGTTAGAAATTTTAAGAGCTTCATATATAATTCACACTTTGCATATGTAAAATGTGAACTTCCGACCAAAGTGCGGTATTAACTAAACTGTCACAAAAAAAAAAAAAAAAAAAATTGAATTCACATGTGTAGAAAATAACAAATGTTTCGACCAATAACGTTTACATCCCCTTATATATATGTTAACGCTTCACCAAACTCCTTCTCTATCTGAGTATTGTAGCATTAACTTATAATCTCGAATATTAGTATATTACCTCTCACTTCTCATATTAGTTTTAACGAAAAGAAAAAAATGAAACGTCAGCTATTTTTCTTAATCACTTCGATTCTTCTCTTAGTCTCTGCGTACAACACAGCTATGGCCCGAACCTTGCCGAGTAAGTGACCGTCTTGACGTTGCAATAGTTAAATTTTATTGGTAATCAAAATTCATATTCAATTCTTTATCTCATCTGTATTTCTATTTTTTCTTTAATTTTAACAATTAAGGGGATGGAAACGGAGCACGACAATTTGAAAATTTAAAAATTGCTGTCTCAAAGAGTAAATCGCCACATACTCACAAGAAAGGGCCTCATCATTGATCTCTCGCAGTCTTCTGGACCTTCACGAAACCGATATATAGAATATATGGTTTATACCTTTTTCCTCTCTAGTTATTATATAGTTTTGAGTTTTTTTTGTTCTTTTGGTAAAAATAGTATAATTTTGAGCTACACATGAATAAGCGACCGGAGTTTATAGCCTGTTTGTTCATACAAATATCGTGGTACTTGTGCCACAACTCGGTTCGAATCTATAGAAAAAAAAAAGATTATAGATGTACAAGAGCATGAAGTAATCTTAAAAGATAACTTACAATAAAATGATGCACGACCACACATTTCTGTAATATCAAACGTGGCAGACAAATGAGTGGACGTTGTCCTAAAATTCCAGCAAAGACCGTAACATAAGATATAATGAGCTGAATTCCCCAAACTAGCCTCGTCCGACACAGAAAGTAAAGGGTAGTTTAGGAAAGTATATAAAGGTAAGAAGAAGTGGATAGCTCCTAAGATCCAAAACGCGATATGTAAGAGTTGCGAGATCAAATCTCATCCCCAGAGGCCAGAGAGAGCGATATTGAAATTGAAATCTCCCTTTATAAATCCTCAATTTTACAAATCTCTTTCCCTCTCAAAAATTCTTTCATCTTTTTTTTTTTTTTGGTATAAAAAGCCTTAGCCTTCTTTGAATCTTTCACCTTCCCTTTCGCCTTTTCGGGGAATTTCTTACAATCGTTTTGGGTTACGAAACCCTAGATTTTGAGATTCCGAATTCATAACTAGCGAAAGGTCTGGTTTTGTCTCTTACCCTCTCTTTCTAATAGCTTCAATTAGTTAATTTTGGTTTCAGTTTCTTCGAACCCTCTTTTTTCTTTTACGAATTGGATCTCATGTTCTGAAGTTGTGTGTTTATAGCTTTTTGTTGTTTGATTATGAGCTAATGTTTATATAATCCATTTATCAAAACCCTTGTTGAGACCACCTGATTTTGTAAATGAAATTCGACTGGTAAATCTTAAAACAAATCTTTCTCGTGGATGCTTGTTGGCTTAGATCCACATAAATTTTGTATTTATTTTTCTTGCTCAAAACGAGATTTAGTAGATATGATTTGTGTATCTTAGAGGATGGCTGATCAAGTAATGGAAGGGAGCCAGCCAGTTGACCTAACTAAACATCCTTCAGGGATTGTTCCAACTCTTCAGTGAGTTTTTGACTCAGTCTTTGTTTCTCCGTTTTAGATTCTTAGTTTTTGCTTTGTGGATGACAAGCTTTTATCCTCTTCTTTTTTGGGTTTCAGAAATATTGTCTCAACAGTGAACTTAGACTGCAAGCTTGATCTTAAAGCCATAGCTTTGCAGGCTCGAAATGCTGAATATAACCCCAAGGTTTGCTTTCTTCCTTTTAGTTATCCATTTTATTGACTGTAATTGATTTACAAAATATTCACTTGTCCTAGACTTGTATTGTGTTTGTGAAATCTGATTGGCTATAGCAAATTATACTACTTTCGTTCGTTTTTTTTGTTTGGTTTAATCTCAAGTGTTTCATGTTCCAGCGTTTCGCTGCTGTGATCATGAGGATAAGAGAGCCAAAGACTACGGCGTTGATTTTTGCTTCTGGGAAAATGGTATGTATTATATATATGCTTATAGCCTGTTTGGGCATGTTTTCTCAAATGTTCTTGTTTTAACATGGCATATTTTTGTCCAATTTAATTTTAGGTGTGTACCGGAGCTAAGAGTGAACATCTTTCAAAGCTGGCTGCAAGAAAGGTAACTAGCTACGGTCTGATGTTCTTCGTCTCACAAGTCACAACCTGATATAAAATTCTTGTCGTTATTTGTTCTTTATTATGTTAATCAATGCCTTTTGTTGTTCAGTATGCTCGGATTGTTCAAAAGCTTGGCTTTCCTGCGAAGTTCAAGGTACTCGTTTGTCTATCCATGGTCCTGATCTAGCATATACTGTATTATTATTTTTATCTTTTCTAATCAGCAATTCTCTTTTTTATTGGAAGGGAAAAAACTACGTTTAGAGTCTAGTTATAAAGTTGCTGTTACATTTTGCAGGATTTCAAGATTCAGAACATTGTAGGATCCTGTGATGTCAAATTCCCCATTAGGCTTGAAGGTCTTGCATACTCTCATAGTGCTTTTTCAAGTGTAAGTGATGTCACGCATTGTAATCATATATAGTTGTAAGATGGAGATAATCGTCAGACTGATGATTCGTACCTCTCTGATAACTGATGCCAGTACGAGCCTGAGCTATTTCCAGGACTGATATATAGGATGAAACAACCAAAGATTGTACTGCTTATTTTTGTGTCAGGAAAGATTGTTATAACTGGAGCCAAGGTAATAAAATTCACCCACTGTCTCTCTCTCTCTCTCTCTCAATAATAGTTTCAAAGTTTGCCATGAAAATGCTTGTCATCTGATGAAATCCTCTGAGGTTACACTATCAGATGAGAGAGGAGACTTACACTGCATTTGAGAATATCCACCCAGTTCTTACAGAATTCAAGAAGATCCAGCAATAATAGTATGTATGTCTCTCAAAATTTCTTATATCTATTTGCTTTTTATCCATACCTCTTAATTAATCAATGGTTTATTAAGTGATTTTGATTCAAGCAGAGCTTACAAAACCAAAAGAGAAAAAATCATATTTATGTTTGGATTGCCATGAAGTAGAGATCTGGGTGGTGGCAAGCGTTTGTTAAGGTGATTATCCTTGGACAAGAGCTTCGTTTGATGATTAAGATTCAAAACCAGAAATTGTAAATACAAAATGGAGAAATCTCTTTCGTTTTTGTTCTAAATGCCTTGCAAGTATCTTTGTTTCCTGTTCTGTTTGTTTCAATGAGCAATACACAAACCTTGAAAGAGTAACCTAGTTCTCTGCTAACTTTGTAATAAGACACGAAGTCTCTTTTTTTGTTTAATATACTCTCAAGTTTGGATCATCGTTGTTGATAGCTTTATCTTTCAATAAATGAATAACCTGAAAATGGTACTATCATAACATGTTTTTCCATTGTCTTGAAAAAGAGTGTAGTTTTGTTGTTTATACATTTGTATCACATAATCTTTTACTTACCATTGAAATGTTAACGGCAGAATCTGAATGAAAATGATGTAGATGGAATTAGGCGGAAGTTAACTAAATTATTGGATTGTTAGATCGAACTAGAAAGTGTTTACATTTGCAGAAAATGAGTTGTGGTTACATAACACAATTGATAACAGACGCATGCAATTATATTTTTACTGATATAATTGGGTTCAGTCCCAGTGTAAAGAGTAAACTACAGTTCTTAGTTCTCCAAAGAAACAGATCAAACAGCTAGTAATTCACAGTTGATTTGATTGCGTCCAATATCTGCATCACACAAGAAGACATGATTCGTTAAAAACTGCTGTTTTGGGTCAGAACAGATGAGTGATAAGAGAAGCAACTAGCCTTGTTCTTGGTGGGCATGTAGAATGGCTCAAACACAAGAGGAAATGGGGTATCCAAACCACAAACTCTGCTTACTGGAGCTTCTAACTGCAGACGAAACGACATTTAGCAAAACCAATTAAGAGTAATCTTGTAGATGAATTAAGCTTTATGTTTACTTACCTTCAAGAAGCAACGTTCAAGGATTGTTGCAGAGATCTCTGCTCCGAAACCTCCTGTTATAGGAGCTTCATGGCTTATCTACAAGCCCAAGCACAAGCAAATCAATCTATAAGGCAAAAAAAAACATGAATTTGTCAATTAAGACTGCCTAATACTTACAAGAAGTCTGCCTGTCTTTTTAACCGAGGCCTCGACGGTTTCTTTGTCCCAGGGCAGTAGAGTTTTGAGATCTATCAGTTCACATGATATTCCTTCCTGCTTAAACTCAAGATCTGCGTCAATAACTGCGAACCAATCATCATAGAGTTGAATGATAAAGTGAAAACCTTTTCTGCGTCCAGGCAAGCTTGTTCCATAATGGTAAGCTGAGCTCCCCATCCGACAAGTGTTATGTCATTGCCTTCTCTTATAACCTGATCACAAGTATTAACCGTGAGATCACCATCTACTAAAAAAGAGGGCCAAAAATTAACTTATTATACCTCGGCTTCTGATAAAGGTATCATATAGTCATGCTCAGGGACTTCTTCTACTGCTTGACGATACAACCACTGAAGAAAGATCAAAGTTTCATGACTTTAGAAGCGGTGCTAAGAAGATGATTTGGTTGTGGCAAGAGAAAAAGAAAGGTACCTTTGGTTCAAAGAAGACAACAGGATTTGGATCACGAATACATGACAACAACAATCCCTTTGCTTCCCGTGGACTCCGAGGAATAACAACCTTAATACCAGGGACATGGCAGAAGAAAGCTTCAGGAGATTGTGAATGATAATGTCCACCATGACCAACTGCTCCATATGGTGCTCTTATCGTAAGTCCTATCAATATCCATATCAACTGTTATTAGTAAAAGATATATAGATTTCAAGTCAAGAAGAAATTGAAGGATGAGGGATTTACCTCCACAATTGAATTGGTTACCACTTCGGTATCTGAACTTTGCGGCTTCATTAACAATCTGTGACTTAAAATATCCATCACAAGAGCGGCAGTGGAACTCAGATTCTTGATTTTTAAGATTGGGAAGACTTACCTGATCAAAAGCAGGATATATATAATCCGCAAACTGAATTTCTACAATGGCGCGATTTCCCTGACAAAATCGAATATCAATGAATGTTAAAACCAACCAGTTCTAAAGATAAATATAAGAATAACACAAACAAGAACTCACCATAGCTGCTAAACCAATTCCAAATCCAACAATGCCCTGAATCCAAGTCAAAGCTTACTATAAGAATATCTCATCAAGAAACAAGCAATAACACTAACTTAAAGAAATGAAAACACAAGGAGGTGAAGGATTGATGATACCTGCTCGCAAAGAGGAGTATTGAAGACACGGTTTTTCCCGAATCGATCAGCTAAACCCGTTGTGCAGCGAAAGACTCCACCAAAGCTAACATCTTCCCCAAAAACATAAGAGCTTCCACCAAAAAAATTACGTCAGACTCTAAAACAACATCATACATATTTCAAGACACTAAAATGTGTATTTAATTAAACTTCCACAGTAGCATCAGGGTGCATTCTCAAGAATAAAAAAAAGTCGCTACAGAGTAACCTAGAGGGATAAAATGATTAATACAAACAAGTAAACAAGCTTTTGCTAACGCAAACTTACCGAGGATCAGTGTCCAAAGCGATGTGAAGCGCTTGATTTATAGCAGAGTAGAGATTCAACGGTTTCCCAGTTTCCGATTCACAAGCCGTCGTCGATACTCTCCTGGCTCCGTGACTTGAGCTCGGGAAACGCAATTTCCGGCATAATCTGCCTAAAAGAGCCGCCATTTACACAAAAGCTGGAGGCTTTCTTCGAGCCCACCAACAATTAATCTGATATATTTTTACCTGTTGTTAGCCAAAGATTGCGACAAGGGCAAAGCTCTATTATTTTGGTAAGATTGATTTTTAGGTGAAAGGTTTGGCTGAAAGAAACAGATTTTGTAGTTAAATCATGAAACTCCTGCCACGTCGGATTCGACACGAATCGTTATCTTTCAATTCCAAGTTGCAACAACTACATTTAATACAAAGTCAACATTTACCTAACTATTTAGTAGTTTATAAACAAGAGTTAACAAAGTTTGTCTCTTTGAAACATTATATAATTCGATTATTACACGAATGTTTTGTTACAAGAACAAAACAAATCTCAGATTCGAACCAAAATCTTAAAAGACAAAGAAAATCAAAATCAACAGTCATGTCAATAGAAAACAAAAACCAAGAACGAAACTAACAAATTTAAACGGTCGACAAGAAAAGAAAACAAATCGGAAAAAAAAACACAGTGGAGACTAACTTCTAAGGGCGTCAAGAAACAGAGCAGCGGTCAGATCTTCCATATTTTGATTCTGCTTCAATCTCTGTCCAAACTCATGACAGCAGTCTGTTTGTAAGAAAAGGTTTGTAACACATGGTAATGTCTTCTCTCTCTCTCTCCATGCGTTTATATAAAGGATCTCATCTCTCTTAGGAGGTTGAAGACTCTTGAGATACTGCCGTGGAATCTCACCGACTGGCTTGAGAGCAACGGTAAGTCGAGTAGCTGAACGTGATTACTTCGCTAAACCACAAGTAACAACAGTCAGTTTATGTTTTCTCACCATTGGTTTTTCCTTCCCAGACCTATTAAGACACGGTGCATTTTGATATTAGAGAAGAGAAATGTAAATGCAACTGCTAAAATTTATGGAACTAACTCGTTTCTTTTCTTGCCTGCTTCTGGTTTTGTTCGTTCCCGTCGTTTCATTTCAAATACTTACAATTTCCCTTAAAAAAAAGTTATACTAATATACCTCCTTTCTTCTAGCCACATTATTATCACTACCGAAATATTCCACAGCATAATATAAAAAAGTTTTAATTTCGTCCAGCCATTTTCCTTTCCCAAAAGAGTATATATATTAAAAAAATTATATTTATTGATTGCTGCCATTGAATCAATTGTTGTTGGGCCAAGGATTAAGGCCCAATAATACAAGGAAAAAGATACAAGATCGGGAGTGTTGAATTTAACGGCCAAGATTAACTCAAAGGTTGAAGAGGTAAGGGAACGTTAAAAAGCAACCTCCAAAGGAGAGTAAGCAGATAAACCTACCTTCCTCCTCCTTCAGCTTCAGCTCTCGTTTTCTTATCCGGATATTCTCTTCCGGTGAAATAGTCTCATTAACCCTTCCTCATCTGTTAGTTTCTTTATCCTTACTCTTCTATTCAGCTAAGCCTCTTCATTTTCTATGGCTCCACTTTTTGTGTTTGTGTTGTTAAATTGTTATGTTGGTTGAGAATTTCTTTTAAGCTTTTCAAACTGTTTCCAGAAAGTATTCTTTCATTTCTTCTTATGGTACTTGTGTATTATGTTATAAAAGTTATGGATGAGTGTTTCCTCAAATTGTCAATTGTGTTCTTTCTGAGCTCTACTTTGAAATCTGTCGTCTTTCTTAGATTTTTGCTAATTTTCATGTGTTTTAGCTTACCTTGTTGGTTATTGTGATTATGTTAGCTATATATCCACGAAAAGAAGACCCTTTTATAACCTTAGAATTGTTATCTAACTCTTGAATTTTGTCTGTGTTTCAAGTGATAAAAATGGCATCAACTTTCACTGCCACGTCTTCCATTGGCTCAATGGTTGCTCCAAATGCTCACAAATCTGATAAGAAACTTATGTCAAGCTCATTTGGAAGGAGGCAAAGTGTGTGCCCCAGACCCAGAAGATCCAGTTCAGCCATTGTATGTGCAGCCAAGGAATTGCATTTCAACAAAGATGGGACTACCATAAGGAAACTTCAAGTGAGTATCTGTATATATTTATATATATATTTTTACTGCTGGTTTGCATTATCTATGGTTTCTAATTTTATGTTGTACTAGGCTGGTGTCAACAAGCTCGCAGACTTAGTTGGTGTTACACTTGGACCCAAAGGACGAAATGTTGTTCTTGAGAGCAAGTATGGATCACCAAGAATTGTTAATGATGGTGTGACTGTGGCAAGAGAGGTTTGGAATTGTTACCCCTCTGAGAATGATGTTCACTTCATTCAAATGAGTCTTAAAAATTTGAACTTTCTACTGTAGGTTGAGTTGGAAGACCCGGTTGAGAACATTGGTGCTAAGCTTGTGAGGCAAGCGGCTGCCAAGACCAATGACTTGGCTGGTGATGGTACAACAACTTCTGTTGTTCTTGCACAAGGTTTTATTGCTGAGGGTGTCAAGGTCAGTGTAACGTTTTTTTATCAGATTTCTCTTAATGAAGCTCAAAATTGTACTGTACTGATTTTAAAGTATATATCATTCAGGTGGTCGCTGCTGGTGCAAACCCTGTATTGATTACCAGAGGTATTGAGAAGACAGCAAAGGCTTTAGTTACCGAGCTCAAGAAAATGTCTAAGGAGGTAACAAATTCATAAAACTCTCTTTCTTTTAATATGTGAAAATCTATACCAAAAGGTTCTGAGAGTATGTCATGTCGATGTAGGTTGAAGACAGTGAACTTGCAGACGTAGCAGCTGTTAGTGCGGGTAACAACGACGAGATTGGTAATATGATTGCTGAAGCAATGAGCAAAGTGGGCAGGAAAGGTGTGGTGACCCTTGAGGAGGGTAAAAGTGCCGAGAACAACCTCTACGTAGTGGAAGGAATGCAATTTGATCGTGGTTATATCTCCCCTTACTTTGTGACAGACAGCGAGAAAATGTCAGTTGAGTTTGACAATTGCAAGGTAGATGTTTCTTGATTCTGAGCTCACTCCGTCAAATGTTTCAGCTGATGAATTTTTGGGACCGAAAATTTAGCAATTAGAGATAATTATATTGGACTATAACAAAGATTTGTAATGTTTTGTATGTTTGCAGTTGCTTCTTGTTGACAAGAAAATTACCAATGCAAGGGATCTTGTTGGTGTTTTGGAGGATGCAATTAGAGGTGGATACCCAATATTAATCATTGCAGAAGACATTGAACAAGAAGCGTTAGCTACTCTTGTTGTTAACAAGCTTAGAGGCACATTGAAGATTGCTGCTCTCAGAGCTCCAGGATTTGGAGAGCGCAAGAGTCAATACCTTGACGATATTGCCATTCTAACTGGAGGTAAGTTCTGTGTGCATTAATGAGCCCTGTGATAAGGGTTTGTAGTTTTAATCTTGTCTTATATTTCTATCTGTACTTGCAGCAACTGTGATTCGAGAGGAAGTTGGTCTTTCACTTGACAAAGCTGGAAAAGAGGTTCTTGGTAATGCCTCAAAGGTCGTCCTCACGAAGGAGACCTCGACCATAGTGGGTGATGGAAGCACACAGGATGCAGTGCAAAAGCGTGTAACACAGATTAAGAATCTTATTGAGGTAGGAAATACAGTAGTAAAAAAGTAGAGAAAATATGAAATCTATACTACTTTTCTCAATAACGTAGTAACAGTAAAATGGTTATTGGTCTGTGCAGCAAGCGGAGCAAGATTATGAGAAGGAAAAACTGAATGAGAGAATTGCCAAGCTCTCTGGTGGAGTTGCTGTGATTCAGGTAAATTACAAACCCATTGGTACCCTCTGTCTGATTCAGATGTGTCTCAGATATATTAAGTTAAGTTCGTTATGTATTGGTTTAAGGTTGGAGCACAAACTGAGACAGAACTCAAAGAGAAGAAGTTGAGAGTTGAAGATGCTCTTAATGCTACAAAGGTGATTTTTTTTTTCTGAGGCTTTATAAGGAAGCTATTTGGGAACTCGTGAACTTTAACTAATCAGGAATTCGATTCTTCAGGCTGCTGTTGAGGAAGGTATTGTTGTTGGTGGTGGTTGCACTCTGCTTCGTCTTGCTTCCAAGGTTGATGCCATTAAAGCCACTCTTGACAATGATGAAGAAAAGGTAAATCAATCAAGCCTTTAGTTTCTAACTCCTAAACCTTAGGTTTTTCTAACCTTAGGTTGCTGATGGTTGCCTTACTGCAGGTTGGAGCGGATATCGTTAAAAGAGCACTTAGTTATCCCCTAAAACTGATCGCCAAGAATGCTGGTGTTAATGGAAGCGTAGTTAGCGAGAAGGTATTAACAACAGATAGCAACCTCCACACACTTTCTCCCCTCTAGATTATAAGTCAGATGCTTAAAGAGATGTATTTATTCATTGCAGGTGCTATCCAATGATAATGTGAAGTACGGATACAATGCTGCTACCGGCAAGTACGAGGATTTAATGGCCGCAGGAATCATCGATCCAACAAAGGTCAGTTATTTTTCCAAACATAAACCGTCTTTGCAAGCTAAATTGGTCATCAAAGATCCATAAACCTGAGTGTGGCTTTATCTTGATTTTAGGTTGTGAGATGTTGCTTGGAACATGCAGCCTCGGTTGCAAAGACGTTTTTGATGTCTGACTGTGTAGTTGTTGAGATCAAGGAACCTGAACCAGCTCCCGTCGGTAACCCAATGGACAACTCAGGTTTGTTCAGACATTCAAATGCATCAGATTAAGATCCACCATATTCATGACTCATTGCTGAACCTGTTTACTCTTGTTTCAGGATATGGATACTGAGAGGAGATAGGCGATTATTGAAACGGATTATTTTAGCTTGCGAGTGTAATGATTTTGTTTTTTGAACAAGAGAATGTGCCATGTGAAACTGAAATTTTGAATCAATCTCAATCATATGAATAAATTATGATTCCTTAATGCTCAGACATATCTTGAAATCGTCATAAGGAGACACATTACCCAAAAAAATCATGATTTATTGTCATTTCATATGAAAAATGGTAAATTTCTTTATGTATAAATTGGCTGAAATGGTAAAAGAAATTCACAAGTAACAAAGAACACCTTTACCATCAGAAACAATTCCTCACAAGTATATATATAGCCAAGAAGAGAAGAGAACAGAAGAGATGCTATGAACAGATCACATCAAAATATATATAAACTTTAAGTGAACTATTTCTTGTTAAAGCCAAACAAGGACTTGATAGCGTTAATGGCACCCTCGTTGATGAATGATTCGTCAAATTGCTTCAGGAGTGGATCAAAGTCCTCCGATTTCCTGATATTTTCCAGGTCTGGATCTGTTCTGATTCTCTGGAAACAAAACAATTACACAGCTTCAACAAACAACACCATCTTTCTCTCTCAGCTGAAATACGAAATCTCCTTGGACTTACCTTAAAATCTTCATATCCTGACTTCAATGCTTCTTCCAGAGCCGAGAGTCCAGCTTGAACCTATCAAAACAACTTTATGAACTCTGCATGTCAAAATACAAATATCTGAAAGATTTAAAAAAGGTTTTACCTGATTAAGCTTTGAGTAGCAACAAGCAACGTTGTAACTTGCAACAGATGCTTCATCTGGTGTTGGTTTTGAACCTAACACAGACTCAAATCTCTCCAATGCCTCCTCATATTTACCATTCCTACATCAAAATTACACACATATCAATGCACACTTTCTGAAACCCTTTGGTGAGTCACTGAGGATTTACTTAGAAAACTGCAGCCCTTCACGAAGATCCTTCTCCCGTTGAGCTTTCTGTTCTTTCTTCTTCAAATAGTTTTGCATCTACAGTTTTAAAAACAAAACCCAAAACTCACTCACAACTCAAAAACTCATTACTTTTTAAAGAAGTTTTTAAGAGAACTCACCTGGATTTCCCTCAATCTACTGCTAATGAATCCAGCATTCCTCTCAGCTCTTATTATCTCCTTCTCTGTTAACTCACCAGAATCATCCGCCTTACCTGCAACAGAAGAAGTCACAACACAAAGTTTAACTAAACATAATAAAACCCAAAAACGGAGTTTTGCATAGAGACTAATAGATAACACAAAACAGAGGTGGAATTGGGAATTCTCAACAAACCATTTCTCTTCTCCATTTGCATAAGCAACGGACCAATCCTCTGACGGATTGTGTACATTGTCCTACCGTATTCAGCTGCAGGCCAAATCTCTGTCCCAAACACTGCACTGCATTCTCAATTTTCAAGGTTTCAGTCAACAAATTTCACAGTCTCTCAAAGCTAATCACATTGGAAAAATGAGAAAGAAAGAACAAACCTTGTGGCAATAACCTTATCGCCAACGGTGAATTTTCCGGTTTTGTCAGCTGAGCCACCGGGTAAGAGAGCATCAATGTAAGTTCCACCATCTCTTCCTTTCCTGAATTTCAAACCATAAGGCTGCTCCACTTCAACTTCATATGTTTCATACTTCTCCTCGTCGTCTTCTCCTCCTTCAGTTTTAGCCGTCGACTCTGTCTCCGACGCCTTCAAAGCTAAATTCCGGCGTTTTGCCACATGGGTGTTGCATAAAGATGTCGAGTTACTCGAAAGAAAGAGACTTTTGGCGGAAATGAAACTAGATTGAGTTATCAAACTAGGATTTTGCTTGGTCTGCTGGGTTCTTGGCAGTGAAGGAGATGAATACAGAGATGGATAACTGCTCGGAGCTAAAGACATGTTCGAGCCCAGACACAAGCCAGAGAGACGAGAGGATGATGATTAGTTGGATTTTGTCAGTTGGAGGAGGAGCTGATTATGAGACGTTGGTTGGTTCTTCTCAAAATAAATGCTTCAAAGTTTCGGATTACGCAAGTTTGAATGATTTAGTGGCTATGCTTCAGTCTTGGTGTTCTGCCACGTGTCATTTTGTAATGGTATCATAACTTTGATCCTTTTTCTTCTCCATAAATTCGAATCTCCCCTCACTTGGATTCGTTTATTACTACAGTTTTGACTCTGAACAATGACCAATTCTGCTAGAAAACAAGACAACATGACAGAAGTGGTAATGTTCGGAGAAAGTGTCATTGACTCTCAAAATAACAAATCTTTCTGGAGAAACAGAGGAGATTTTAGTCTCATGATCCTTAGTAACTCCTGAAAGTTACTGAGATCCATATCAAAAATGTATTCGCCTCTTCCTCTTGAAGCTGTGTAACAGATTGAGCAGCGACAAATTCCGGAGATTTGCAATAGTAGAGTTTTCAGGCAGTTCTTGAGTGTTACAAAAGAACATTCTTGTGGACTGCAAATCAATTCACATTCATTATGTAATTCACAGAGCTTCAAAGCATATACTCTGCACTACTGGACCAGTCAAACTTGCTATTTTTACATCCAAATATGATAATATTTTTTATTCTAGCTTGACAAAATTATACACAAATTTAAGGCTGTGTGAAAGACAAAGTGCCAACATAGGGATGTTTACATATATGAACTAAATCCCAAAACTAGATAATCAATGTACAAAGTGATTGTTAAAAGCTGCTCAAGAATCTGAATGAGAAAGAACTTTCATTCAATGGTTGAAGAAACAAATGAAGTTAAAGACCTATACTTTAAACATTTCTAAAAGAAGAAGAAAAATAATGCTTTCCGTGTCAAATCAGGAATCATCAAATGACTTCAAGCGAGCAAAGTTCTATATGTATCTTCATGTATTAATGCTGAAGCCACCAACTTTTCTATTCTCTTAGATCTTCCCAGAAAAAACTAAAGTGGAATGATCACAGGATAACACAAACACAGGTTTTACCCCCAAGAGAGTCATATTCATCTTCTTCACTGCAAGAAAATGAAAGAATCATATCATTCCATAATCCATCAAAATCTCCATAAAACAAGTAAAAATGAATGCTTATACTAGTTTAAAAAAAACTCATTTTTTTATGAAAAGAATCTAAATTTGAAAATCTCAATTCTCAACAAGAGAAGACCAACCTATGTTCGAATTCTCGAATCTCAGCAAGTTCTTTCCCAATCATATCCACCCATTGTACCTTCTTCTTCTCCCTATTCTCGCCCTTGCTCAGACTACTTTTCAGAGTGAGAGTGTCAGAACCACCAATTTGACTTGCCTCTTCCTTTGCATCCACAATACCATCTCTTTGTTCTTCTCTAACCTCATGACCATCCACATAATTAACAAGCTCTTCATGATCATCATCATCCCTAGTGGCTGAAACAAGAGTTTCCAAAGACGTGTGAGGGATATTATCCAACTTGAGCGTACTTGCCGCGTATTTGTGAGAGAAACAGATTAAAGGGCATTGAATCTTACAAAGCAAAACATTCATCAAAACATGTATCGATCCTTTTAAACAGTTGATCATCAATGAAGAATTTCTTACACCTCTTTTTATCCGATTTAGCCCATTAAGTGTGCCCAGATTGAATAAAGCTACAAACTTTAAGCGACAAAACTAGTTTGATTTCAGGATTAGAATAACAAAACAAACCCCAGGAAAAGAGTTTCAAGGAATAACTAAAATATGTATAAAAAAAAAACTTCTTTAAGAGAAACAAAAAAGCATAGATGAGAAACGGACAAAGAGTAAGCGATGGTAATGCTGATTGAAAAAGTGTAGATTCCTTTACAGAACAATCACGGATGATAACGCAAGGATCGAAGGTGAATGAAAATTAAAAAAGTCAGATACTTTTCTGATTTGAGAGGGACAACGAAAAGAGGGAGAGAATCTTAAAGCCCTCAATTTCCCTCAGAATAAGGAAATAGAGGAAGAAGAAAGATCAGGTCGTGGACTACTGGACTTGTAGTGTTGTTGTTAATATTCCCCTTTTTATTTATTTTGGAATTTTCTATGACTAGTTACTTAGTTAGGTAAATAATTTGGATGGTAAAATCGAACATAAAAACAAACCATCATCTTCAACCTCTGAGATGCATTATTCCAATTAGCCACAAAGAGACTGAAAGGCAGAACCAGACCAAAAGCCAAAATCTTTTGAACACATTGTTTCATAATAACAGTGAATGTCTGAGACTCACTCGCATAAAGAAAAAAAATGGTTCAAGCAAAACATACAAGACAATAAGACATCGTAAGACCTGATTTGGTCTAAAGAAATCTCTAAGCAAGTTTGCAAATGTCCTCGTATTCAATGGACTTTATGACTCTTCCATCATAGACACCTTTCTCAATCTGCACTTTAGCACAAAACTTCTCTGTATCCACACCCAACAATCTTGCATTTGAACCACGATAAGCCCCATTCACTATCTTCACTATCCCTCCTATCTGTGGAAGCACAGTCTCTAGCTCCTCCTGATCAACTCTCAACACATGCTTAGAATCAACCATTTCGATCTCTCCAACATACTTATCAATCACTTTCCTCACCACACCTTTTTGCTTATAATAACCTTTCTCTGCCAAAGCCTTACTCATCACCTTCACAATTATCCCTTCAAACAACCAGTAATCTTTACGATTCATCCTCTCCTTCTTCTTCTCTTCCTCCTTCATCAACTCATCCAAAGCTGATCTTCTTTCCTTCTCGCTCCTCCCCGAATCCCCACTCTTTTTCCTCTTCTCCCCTCTCTCATCAACCTTCTCATTCTCTTCATCTTCAAACACAATTTTCGAACTTTCCACTCTCTCTTTACCCGTAGTAACCTGTTTAACCCCACCACCACCAAGAGTAAAACCAACCTTAACACCACTCTTCAAGCCTAACTCTTCGTCTTTCTTTTTCTCATTATCATCCTCAACAACATCTTTACCACTAGTCTCACCTTCACCTTCACCAGAGCTATGCCCAGCAGTATTCAATTTCTCAGCAGCTCTCTCAATCTGTTTCTGAATCTCCCTCTCTTGTTTCTCTTCCTCAGCTAAATCACTTTTAACTCTCTTATTCTTCAATCTTTCCTTAAACAAAGTCTCAGAATCTCTATCTATATAAGTAATAAACCAACCTTTAGGAGTCTCTTCAACTTTACACTTACCATTTTTACCTAAATACTTGATGAACTCCGTCAATGTCGCCCATTGAGTCGAATTCATATGAACGTGATGTCTATCATTAATATACTCATTGTAGACAACAGTGGCGGCGATACGAGAGAAACGGTGGCTCCGGCGCATAAGATCGAGAAACGTCTGTTCGAATTCTTCAGAGTAACCATCAACAACACGAGTTGGATTTTGCCCAAAAACTTGCATCTGCCTCTGATGAGATTCGCTCATACAATGACACTTGAATCCATTCTCGTCTCGGCATTGTTTCTGACACATCTGACAATACCAACGAAGCTTTTGAAGACCTTTGGCTTTGCATCGATTCGCAATTGCCTTTGGAGTTAGAAAATCGTTCTTACCCATCGATCGATTCCAATTAGGGTTTAGCGGTAACCCAACTGATCAATCAATTCAGAGCAGAGAGACCTGAGCGATCGAGATTCCAGAATGATGAAGAAGAGAAGAATCAATTGAGGATTTAAGAGAAGAATCAAGAGTTTTATGTTTGTTTTGGGAGGTCCATTGGTTCATATAAACCAAGTATATTGAGCTTTATCCTTATCAAGGCCCATTAACTTATATAACTGGGCCTGACATCAAATTCAAAGGCTTAAACTAATACTATCACTGACCCCATATGCTTCCGTTGCAAATAAATATCATTCAAAGTTTTTTTTTTATTAAAATGAATCAGAGCTGTTTTTGTTAAATTCATAAAAGAGAGCTTAAATAAAGAAATATAGATGATTGTTTTTTATAATTACTGATAGATATATAGGTTAGGTTAGGTTGAGTGGTGGGTTGAAGATTATTAATTCAGTACAGATCATTAGTTGTGATATGAAAGAAAGGTCAACTGTCTATATACAACGAGCGTGGGAAAACAAAGGCAATAGATTCAAATGGTTTTAGAATATTAAAGAAGACCATTAGACCAATTACGGAGGTCAGAAGAAAGACTCGTCGCCAGATCTGACTTTGTAATATTGACTTGACTTGGTCACATTCCTTCTCATTTACGGCAAAAGCTATATCAGTATTTAACAGATGAGTATCAATTCTCAAATATCAATACAGAGATAAACCAAGAAACACAGAGAATAAAAACAATGTCTATTTTGTCGGAAAAACTAGCTGATGCTTACCTCAACGCAAGGCCGAGATATCCGATTGATTGGTTCACGAAACTTGCTGCTCGAACCGGTCAACACAAATTGGCTTGGGATGTTGGTACTGGAAATGGTCAAGCTGCTATTGGTGTAAGCTTCTTCATTTACAATAGGTCTTAAACGACATCGTTTATGTAGTTAAATAACAAAAGTAGTATGGATCATCAGCATTAGGTTAGAGTAGAGAAGAATTTGGATCTGCTTCTTTCTTACGATTTTATTATTTGGTCGGAGCATAGTTTGATCTCATTCGATAAGATTAACGTCTAATATTATTGGTGATGAATGATATACCAATATATTATTCAGATTTTCACATTTTGAGAACATGATTGATTTTCTCTGGTATTTGTTATTTTAGTTATTTATAACATTTACTAAATTCTTATATTTTAGAAAAAAATAAAAAATTTCGTTACTCTGTAAGAACTTGTAAGTTACAACAAGAGAAAACAAAATATATTAATCTGGTATAACTAAATTATTCAACAACAAAATAGTTTAGTTAAAAGTTTTTATGTGAATCAGTAATTCTACAATCCACCTAAAATGTTAATAAACATGGTGTGTTTAATTGCAGCTTGCAGAGTATTTTGAGAAAGTTGTAGCCACCGACATAAACGACGCACAGCTAAAACGAGCTGTGAAACACGAAAGAATCAGTTACCATCACACTCCCAAAACCATGTCTGATGACCAAATGGTTGCCCTAATAGGAGGAGATAACTCCGTTGATCTAATCGTGGCGGCACAAGCCGTTCACTACTTCGATCTCACACCATTCTACAACATAGCAAAACGTGTTCTTCGAAGAGAAGGAGGTCTAATCGCAGTTTGGGTTTACAACGATCTAATCGTCTCCCCTGAAGTTGATTCCATCATGAAACGTCTTGTGGACTCCACGATGCCTTATAGAACTCCGATCATGAATCTTGCTTTCGACGGTTACACAACGATGCCATTTCCGTTTGAAGGTATAGGGATGGGAGTAGAAGGGAAGCCTATAACGCTTGACATTCCTCATAAGCTTTCGCTTAAAGGGTTTATAGGGTTCTTGAGATCTTGGCAGCCAGCAATGAAAGCTAAAGAACGAGGCGTTGAGCTTGTAACTGAAGATATGATCTCCAAGTTTGAAGAAGCTTGGGGTGGTGATGATGATGATGTTAAAGATATTTACTACAAAGCTCATATGATTGTTGGAAAACTTTCGGTAAGTGATTCATTTACTCTGACATTCGTATATAGTTTTGTTAAAAGTGGTTCATTTACTTTGAACATTCGTAGTTTTGTTATAAAATTTCATCTTCTAATGAATCATTTGTTATGTAATGTAGGCTTCAGATATAGAGCGAAATCGAAAGAGATTTGACGCCAGCTGTGTAGTTACGACACTCAAGGATGGTAACAACTCGGCTGTTATAGCTTCAGGTTTGTTTTCTTAATGATCTTTATCTCCACATTAAACCATGCCAGTCGAGTTTTAACCTAAACTGGATTGTTTTGTGTTGTTAAAAATTATAGTGACTGCTGCTGCATTTGCTGGAGTGGCGGCTTACTGCGCTTACTCTGCAAGGAAGAACACTTAGATCCTTTGAGGGACAACAAACTTGTTAAATCTGTTGAAAGAAGAATATTGAATTACAAAAAAAAAAAAAAATCCTTTTACAAAGATTGTTTACTTTTTGAATCTTGCGTTTATGTATGTCATTGATATCAAGAATTGAGAATCATCAAACAGCCAATTAATGGATTCACAGACATAGGTTGAGAGAGTGTGCATTAATTATACTGTCCAGAACCAGTTGTATTTGATATGGGTTAAATAAGAAAGACCGGGTCTCTGATTAATCGACTAAATATACTATCCGTTGTTTTAACTACACCTGGAACCAGTCTGAGTTTGTCTTACAAAGAATGAGAAAAATTGGTGATTTGCCTTGTGTTGATGAAATAAAAACAGAAACCAAAAGGGTATTGTCACTTGAAGGTTTAAACTTAAATGATTTTTGTTGATGCCTTTCAGTCAATCCTTAGGAATTAGGATTGTGAAGATGTAGCACACCTCTCCATACAAAACCAGGTTCCAAAGATATTGGTTTTAACAATGAAGATGGTCCAATACATACATAAGCAGACTTAGTGTAACTTTCAAGTTTGGAACCAGGGCTGTACATGTATACTTCTTCAAAACCTTCTCTTCCCACTACTACCGAGTTCCTTCTTCCCTACGGAATTTATTAACCCATTTCGTTAATCATCCACAAACAAAGTTGAACTGAAAATTAGTATGTATGTATGTATGTATTATTACCCTATCAATGATAGTGAAGCTCTTTGGAGCACATGTGTAAATCCTACTCATCTCTTCATTCAACTGTTTGTAATTGTTCTCTTCTTCCCCACCAAACCCTGATTTTTCTTCCTCTTCCTCCTCTTCACCTTGAACCACTCCAAAACGAGGAAGAAACAGCGTCGTTTCGACATAATCTGAACCTTCGAGTCCAACTGCATATGTAGCTTCTGGTGTGCTTACAGTCAAATAACTTACGAGTGAACAACCCTCAAGTCTGATTGGTGAAATGCCATTGTTTGTCAAAAAGAGCTCAATGCTCAATGTTTCTTCTCTGAGACTTATAATTTGTTTCATTTCAATCTCTTTGATCTTCTTGTCACTTCTTCTCAGCTCCATTTGAACACAATCCTTTGAATCTCCACTGATCCCATAGAGTCTCCATTCATTAGTTTCTTCAGAATCTGATGAGCTAAATGCAGATGAAACACCTCCTCGAATCACTACTTCTTCTTCTTCTTCTTCCTCTTGTTCGACCCATGTGTGGAGAAGCTCCACTTTGCCTCCGTGCCACAGTCGGACTTTGTACGACGTTATCATCCCACGTGTCAACATAACATTGGCTGAACTCCCGTTGTCCAGTTTTAATTTGGCAATACATGTCTCACCTGCCTCATTATCAAATTTGTAAGATTGTTGTAAGAGGAAGAAAAGAGTGAAAATAGATAAATATATACCGATATCTTCAAAAGTGGCTCCTTGGCCGGAGAACTCTCGCCGTAGATACTCAACGTCAAGTGGAAACGACGGTGAAGCTGCTGCTGCTGCAGCTGATGGTGGAACAGAGGATTCTAATCTCTTGACGTTTTTATTAAATTGAAGTGGCAAAGAAGCAAAAGACGAGGTGAGAAGAATCTTTGAAGATCTAATCAAAGGAAAATTTCTGTGTGAAACATTCATGGAATAAAGCAAAGCCATTGTTACAGCTCTGAAAACGTTTCAGAGCATAGCCATGGAGAAAAAGAATATGGCCTTATCTTCAAATGACCGTTTGCTATTATTTCAGCATCTCCTTCTCCTCCATCTCTCTTCAGTGACAAGTAATGGTTTTGGGCTTATAAATCGGACATAAGCCCTTAAATTTATGAAAATCACAATCTAGTTTCTTATGAAAAAGGTTAAACCTTTGGGCTTTGAAATTGTAAAACCAAAACTGGGTTTTGCTTTTTCGACTCAAAGTTTCCAACTTTCGTATGAATTATTTTAAGAAAGTCACAACTTTGTGTCCAAATTGAAAAAAAAAACGTCTTTATTAAAAAGACTTTACCAACGCACGAAACGGTTCCGTGACGAAAGTCAAATCGACGACCAACCAAAAAAAAAGCCATCACCAATTCAACATACCCTTGAGGAGAGGGAGAGAAAGAGCGAGGTTTTTGGATATGGTGTTCAACGGTTCGACGGTTATGGCGGTAGCTGAAGTCTCCACCGACGCGTGGCAGCTGATTTGGAGAGTTCCGCCGTCGCAGAGGATCAATACAGAGCAGCTTCTAGACGTAGCTATTTACTTCCCGATGCATCAATTGAGTCGTTTTGTTCTCTGTTTATGGACTTTTATGTGTCTCCCTTCTTCTGATTCTTTCTACTCCTACAATTACGAAACCTTATCTGCTTCTTCTTCATCTGACGCTGATGATGATGATCGACTTGCTTTTGATCATAATCATCTTTATATTCATCGTGATTATTATTCTGATGATGATCGATCTACTTCATCGTTTGATGATGATTATTATGATCATTACTCTCATTCAGATTGATATATATTTTTATCCTTGTAGAGCTTCTCTGTTTTGGAATGTTTCTGAGTTGATTGATTAGATGATGATGCCTTATTTGTTAAAAGTTCTAATCTTTTTGTTGTTTTTCAGACACTGTAAAGTATTACATAAAATAAAGAATCAGATATATATATATACAAATTTTCATTGATTTCTTCTCTTTTGTGTTTCAGTCCTGTTGTTGTGTTGTGTTCTTGCAATGTTATTTGTGATCTCAAAGAAGGCTCTTGATAGCTTGATTTTGTGTGGGAAAGATTCAAGTTTGTTTGTGTTTAATTCTCTTTTCCTAATGAGACTCTACATAAACTGATTGTTTTAGACACTGAGGTTATGATCATGAATCCAATAACAAAGTTTTCTCAGATCGGAAATCTTGAGAGACAGGAGCTTAATTGTTGTGTGTTGGATGCGCCAACATAAACGTTTCTTGACCAATTTCTCTGCTTTTTCTCAACTCCTTACGTCCGTTCTTGCATCTCAAGTGATCGATTTTTGGCAGTTAGAGACAACCAACCATTTGTTTACAATCTCCAAGTAAACATTCCTTAAGACAGAAACTGCTTGCGTTGAGCTTTTGAGTTTTGACACATATGTCAATTGGTTTCAAAATTTGAGTTGATTTCTGTTTAAAACATTATCAATAATTTATCGAAATTGTGCTGCTTTATAGAGATAACGTTGGTTTGAATTGGTTCACGGTTTCAGAGTCGGTGAATACCGCAGAATAACTAATAAACGACCTCCCCAGATAGACATCCATATCTCAGTTTCTGGTTGCTGATGTCAACAATAGTTTGTATAGGTGTAGCACCAACTACCAAGCCAATGTTGTATTTTATATGGGCAAGTCTGAGTCAGATGATTGTTTAAGACTTTAGCCCAGTATATATGGACAGCTTTTTTATTGAGTTGCCAAGTTTTGGGTCAAGTTTAAAATAATTCTTTGAGGACTAATAATCTGATTTCTTATTACTAAGTTATATTTCCATTTGCTATTATGTTGTTATAAATTAAAAAAATGTATAATCACAGTGCCATGACTTTTAGTGTGAAAGTGAAACAAATATAAAGGATGAACACATGCGTGACATGTTGCGTCAAAGATAGTAACAAGTCAAAATTAGATTCAAAAGTTTTCGTATTCTTTTTTCTTGCATTAGTGTCTGTGATTCACCAGGAAAAAGAAGAACACAACAAAAGGAGTCACATGTCTCAATAGTCTTCCCATGAAGACAAATGCTTACATCTATTCACATGATCATGACCAATCATGTCAAATTTACACATCTCTGCTCTGTTTATACTTGTAGAAATGCATGTATACACCATCACATATAGAGCTTGGTACAAAAACAATGACAATTCTTAACAACAACAAATTGCCATCATTTTTTCCATTTTTCACAAGTTGTTTACAGAAAATAATAATCGAAAGTTAATAAGGTTCGCATTATGAACATAATAATGGAGTGCTATAGAAAAGAATAGATATGGTAGAGAAGCTTGTGGTTTCACATCATTTCTTTTGCATGTATCAATCAAAATCTTTTACAAATCATCATGTTACTCTTTTCATCATACTCCATCAAAAAATGTAAAGTAGAAAAATAATGGTATGAGACAACGGCAATTCAAAAAAAAAATTCGTTAGCTAAACTATAACATTGGAGAATTCAGTACACATATATCTTCGGTTCGTAAGAATTAACTTCGAGTTCGCCGACTCTGATATCATGTTTAACTAATGTAGATGTTTTCAACGGTGAAAGTATTATATATTACCTCTATCTCCATATATCTTCTGTTATTATATTTCTTATTTATAACACTAACTATCAACGATTTAGTTCGGATCAATGTGGAATTTCTTAGACCTTAGTAAAGTCGAAATTGAAAACTGTGTATACATGTGACGCCAATATTCTCAAAGCATGAAAATGCACCATGTGATGCATCATGGCATAAATACGTATTATATATATATATATATTCAAATTATGCATACAAAAAAAAAACATACGTTTTTGTGATTTCGTGAGCTTGCAGCGATTATCGATGACAATGCTCACTACTGTTTTTGGACTTAAGCTCAAGTGGGCAGAAGCTACTACATAAAGATATACGATTTTAAACTGATAGACATTTAAAAAAAAAAAAAAAAAATGAAAAAGACATGTTTTGGGTGGCTAATTAATGGAACTTTGTCCATATCATCCACTTTACACCTCTTGTCTTTATTTCTTTTTCTTCATTTTTAGTTATACAATGCATTGTTTTATGTCTCAAATTTTCACCACTGCATATGGTGAATCGCTAAGAAACCAATCACCGACAACAAATCAATCACTCTGTTCGTCTAGATTTATGGGTCTGTTAGTAAAATAAAGATCACATATTAATAGTAAAAGAGACAAATAGATAAATACACATTGATCAAAATTGCATAATTAATTAAGAAAGAATCACTTTAGTACATGAGATAATAAAGTTTCAATGTCTTTCGTCTATGAAAAAAATAACTTTTCGATTACAATGAAATTCTCTTTCTTGGCATCGGATTCCATTATCATTAGTATTATTTTGACCGTTGGCAATATTTTCTTTTTACTTATTTCCGATTTTACCCTCTCCGTGATCCGTGCGTTAAGTCGTGGGCTCACGGCCGCCTCACGGGCGTGACATACGCGTACGGTGGATGATGCAACTTCTCGCACATGTGGCTATGTGTTACAACACGTGTGAGCTTTACTAATAAATAAGCCTTTTTTGTGGTTAGTGGCAGTGACACATCCGAATCATGACTCGTAGGACCTGACGGTACTACTAATCGAGATTTGTAACGGTAGGTTTCTCATAGACTTCTGAAATCTACCATAGCAGTAGACTTATATAAATTCTTTTTCAGAACACTCTTAATTCTTCTGTCTTGTAATTTATACACATTTCTTTATTCATCAGTCTTGTAAATTTCCATCTATATTTATTAGATTTTCTCCGTACATAAACCTGAAAATATTCATGATTCATAAATTTTATAATAATCTATTTAATATATGTTGCATTTACCCTAATCATGGGTATGCAAGTTAAAAATTAAATAATGTATGGGCGTTACTTTGACCAGTCGTCCACGTTAAAACATTTTGCGAAACAATAAAATTAATGCAAACTCCTTTGGCAGTACAATTTTTGTTCTCACTATATATTAAAAAATCGTGTGGTGGTTTTTTTTTTTAATTTATCTACTTTTTTCTTACCGTTCAGTTTTCACATTGTTTTACGTTTAATTACCTTTCATCGTTGACGAAAATTGAGAAGATTAATAAATGAATAATATCGGTTTTGTGAAAAAAAAATTAGTTTATAAAAAATGCAGAGCAACATGCGACCAGGATTAGAGCATAAGAATCTTTGTCTTAGTGATAAGTGACGACATTGAATTTTGAATTATATAATATTATAATCTTAACCGTGGATAAAACGCCAAGCTGGCTCTGATCTTTCTGACCATTTTACATTGTCCTCTTTAAAATTGTAATTATTTTCTTGGACTTTCCACCAGATTCCTTTTATTTTCTTTACCATTTACCATTTACAATTATTCAAATTTTTTTTTTTCCTTTTGTTGATTTTTGAATTGTATTTGGCAGTACAATTGTTGATATTTCATCAATAGTTGGGGTCGTATGCAACGTACAATAAACTGAGATTTGGTCCCCGTCATTTTCAGGATCTAGTGTGTAATGTCTATATTCAATTGCAAATATTTATATATTCTTGTACCACACATATTTTGAATAATTAGATAAATACAACACCTTACACCGGAAAAATATTTTAGGAAAAGGCGCGCAGTATTAGAAAGCGAATTGGGAAGGTAAAAAAAGAAGAGAATATTTTATCGGAAATAATTCTAGAGAGAGAGAAGAAGGGTAATAAAGGTTTAAAATAAATAAAATAGATATGGAGATGAGAAAGTGAAGTGATAAGGGAGAGAAAGTGTAAGCTTTGTGTAACTCTTGAGCTGGAGAGAGAGAGAGATGAAATAGCAAAAGTTTAGATTTTGATCTGTGTGGTTGGATTTATGCGAGAACTAAACTAGACCCACTCTTGAAACTTTGTCCCAAACGAACAACATTATTATTCAACCCTGTTTGTGAGCATTTCATCTCGTTAGTGTCTCTTTCTTCTTTCCTTTGAAGCTATTTCCAAGCTCAGTGGACGAAAGTGAAGTCTATTTTTGTTTTTATTTTTGGGTGACAATGGGAGGAATGGTGCATTTTAGGACGGAGAAGCTAGTTACAGGTTTCTTAGTGTGTTTATGCCTGTGGGGGTTGTTCTCGCTATCATACGCTGCTAGGTCTGGCGTATCAAAGCAGAAGTTTGAAGTGAAAAAGCATTTGAAGAGGTTGAACAAACCTGCTGTTAAGAGCATTCAGGTATTTGGCAAAAAAAATCCAATCTTTCTTTTTAGTAATTTTGGGGTTTTCTATTTGGAAACAGTATCATTATCTAATGACTTCCTTATTTCTTTCTCTCCAACTACATGATATGATTTCTATTTTTTAATTGAACATATAACATAAATCGCCACGAGAAATTCATAAAAAGTTATGGTCATAATTAAGAACCTTTTTAGTTTTCTCGCCACATTACAGTTTAAAGTGTTACTAAAAATTGAAACTTTCTGAGTTTAATGTTATGTTTCCTTGTGGTTGAACAGAGTCCAGATGGTGATATGATTGATTGTATTCCTATCACCAAGCAACCAGCTTTTGATCATCCTTTCCTCAAAGATCACAAGATTCAGGTCCAGAGAACAAAAAAAAAACTGATTTAGATTTGGTTTTCGTTTTTTGTGTGTGTTTATGTTCTAAGTGCTGATGTTTTCATTTGCTGGTGTGTGTTTAGATGAAGCCTAATTACCACCCTGAAGGACTCTTTGTTGACAGCAAAGTGTCTTCTAAATCAAATGAGAAAGAAACGCATATTCCTCAATTGTGGCATCGATATGGTAAATGTCCTGAAGGAACTATTCCCATGAGAAGGACAAAGGAAGATGATGTCTTGAGAGCAAGTTCAGTTAAAAGATATGGCAAGAAGAAGCATAGAAGTATCCCTTTACCTAAATCTGCTGAACCTGACCTTATCAACCAAAGTGGTCACCAGGTTAGTCTAAGTGTGGTTGTGTAAAGTTTTTTTTTTTTTTTTTTTTGTTGGTTTCTTCATATGAATTGGGTTCTTTGTTTTGTTGGTTTGTTGAATTTTAGCATGCCATAGCCTATGTGGAAGGAGATGAATACTATGGAGCTAAGGCGACTATTAATGTGTGGGAGCCTAAGATACAACAGCAGAATGAGTTCAGTTTATCACAGATATGGCTTCTTGGTGGCTCATTTGGACAAGATCTTAATAGCATTGAAGCTGGTTGGCAGGTACAACACTGTTATCTCATTGATAAACGTAGAAGTGAGTATGATTTGTGTGAAATTCTTTTCATGTTTAGTATATTGATTATTGTTGCTTTTGCTACAGGTGAGCCCGGATCTGTATGGTGACAATAACACAAGACTCTTCACTTACTGGACTGTAAGATCCTGACACTCCCATCCAATCAAGTTCTTATGGTCATGAGCTTCTGTTTCTACTTACATTTCTTGAATTTTTCTAATGTTGACCGATTATCTGCAGAGTGATGCATATCAAGCTACTGGTTGCTACAATCTTCTCTGCTCGGGATTTATTCAAATCAACAGCGATATCGCAATGGGAGCAAGCATTTCCCCGGTCTCTGGATATCGTAATTCGCAGTACGATATCAGTATTCTGATCTGGAAGGTATGTTAAGTACGCCATCAAGAGATAAGTTTTATGCAATCAGAAAAGTTGAAACGGTTTGTTAACTTTGTGACAGGATCCTAAAGAGGGACATTGGTGGATGCAATTTGGGAATGGTTATGTTTTAGGCTATTGGCCTTCTTTTCTCTTCTCTTACTTAACTGAAAGTGCTTCGATGATTGAATGGGGAGGAGAAGTCGTGAACTCGCAATCAGATGGCCAGCACACTTCAACGCAAATGGGTAGTGGTCGATTTCCAGAAGAAGGGTTTAGCAAAGCAAGTTACTTCAGGAACATTCAGGTGGTTGATGGGTCAAACAACCTCAAGGCACCTAAAGGACTTGGAACATTTACTGAACAGTCTAACTGTTATGATGTTCAAACCGGAAGCAATGATGATTGGGGCCATTTCTTTTACTATGGAGGTCCTGGTAAAAACCAGAAGTGTCCATAAGTTAGTACTGACTCGTCTTGCGTGTTCTCTTGTCTTGTGAATTCACCGTGTTTCTTTCTACACACACACTCAGTCAATCCGCCTTCTTGGGTAGTTTTAGGAATGGTAAAAGTTATGTGTTGGTAAGTTTTTTTTGGGTTTGTATGGTTTCATCTTCTCCATGTAAGTAAGTGGGGAAGAGGAAAGGTGTGGCTTAAGTTTCTTTGAAAATTCAGAAACTTTGGCCCTTAGTGTAATCTTACTTTGTCTCCTTTGTATTGTGATTTGTTTAATCAAGTGAGTGAATCTCTCTTTCTCACTCTTATTAACAAATTGTTTCATGAATGTAGTAATAACTTTTCCCTGAAACTTCATGAACCTAACTACATAACTCTATCATAACTTTCTCTTTAACCTTGTAATCATCAATTACAAAAATGGTTTAAAATCTGATAATCTTTACATATTCTAAGTAAATTTTATTTATGTAAAATTCTCTTTTTGTCATCCTAGATCTGCCTTTTGATAATCTATGTGGTCTTCTAGGTTCAGTAAACTATCTTTGACTTAATCGGCATAAATTTAGGACTAAAGAATTTAGAAAAAAAGAAAAGCATTTAAAATTCTAATTTGTATGATATTATATAGTTGAATAATTTAAATTATGTGACGGAGACATTGGTATTCCACTTCTTTTTCCTGGTTATGAGTATTGAGCGAATAGCCTGAATTGACTTACTTAAAATTTCTTTGTAATAATACTATTTATTCATGGGTTTAGGTACTATTTTCTCTTATTTTCTTCCTCCACTCAGATCAGGTCTCCACCACAGGACTATTTTTTAGTTATACAAAACATAGTCAACATTTTCTTTCTAAATAATATATATGCATATGTAATTAATAGATATAAATGATAGGAAATTACATAACATATAAATTCAGATAAAAAACAATTTAGTCTTCTTTACAAATCTTAGTTTTGCTAAATCCGTATCTAAATTATTCCATTCTCACTGTCCAAGAGCGTTTCCGACACTTAATACGTCATTGGTGCGTAACAAACACGCGCACAAGCATTTGTTCAGACAAGTGTCATCTCATTGCTTTATTTAATTTAATTTTTTTTTCAGTTACGGTTCACACACACAGATTCGAAGGGTAGGGTTTTAATCTTACCTTCTCTATATCTATCCATTCCCAAAATCTGAGAAAAATTCTCTGAGATTTATTCAAAATATTTTCAACATTTTACAGAAACAAAAGCAACAAAAAAACCCTAAAAGAAAGTTAACTTCTCTTTCACAAAGGTTCTAAGAGTGGAGCCCTTGCTTAGTTTCTTGCTTTCTTCTTTGTCTACTTTACAGCTTCATTCTCTGAAATCAAAACCCTAGTCAAGAAGAAAAAAAAACCCTAAATCTGTACCCAAGATGTCTCATTTTGCGTGAAAGAAGCTGGAAAATTTCTGATTTAAGCGTTCCTTTCTGCTTCGATGCCACTGCACTGTTAGCTCATTTCGGTTAAGTAGGTAAGGTTTCCAATTCTAAGCTGGGTTGCCGAATTTCGGGTTGATTTTAGTGTTATCAGTTGATTTTGAGCGGCGCATTTGATGATTTCTGCTCAAGCTTGAGACTTTAGCTTTCCTGTGATGGAATTTTGATTTCTGAGTTGCATGCTGTTGTAGGTGGGAGAAGAAGCCATGGAAGGGGATGGAAGAGGAGTCTTACTTGCTTGTGTGATTTCGAGTACCCTTTTCACGGTTTTCGGTTTGGGTTCGTTTTGGATACTTTGGGCGGTTAATTGGCGGCCATGGCGGCTTTATAGGTAAATTAGTCCATATGTTTTGGCAACTTTAGTCTCTATGTGTTGCTTTGCTGTATATGGCGCTTGTTAGAGTTACTTTTCCTGTGTAGTATTGACCTAGTACTGTAGTAAGTCAATGATTTTGGATTGCGTTGTATTTTGCAGCTGGATCTTTGCTAGAAAATGGCCAAAAGTATTGCAAGGTCCTCAGCTTGATGCACTATGTGGATTACTATCTCTTGTTGCTTGGATTGTGGTAGTTTCCCCTATTGCAATCTTGATTGGATGGGGTTCCTGGCTGATTGTGGTTTTGGATCGAGATATCATTGGGCTTGCAATTATAATGGCTGGAACAGCCCTTTTACTGGCTTTCTACTCAATCATGCTTTGGTGGAAGACCCAGTGGCAAAGCTCAAGTACGTTTACAATCACCTCTTAATTTCACAAGATTCTTTTGGTTTTGTATGATTGATAATAATGGGGGGTAAGAACGTAATGGTAGTATATGAAGTATTTGATGTAGATATGGGAACAAAGGAGAATGTACCTGACTCATTAGACTGATTTTGAATCAACTATTGAACTTGTTTTTTACATTCTTTTTTGACCAAACAGGGGCTGTTGCTTTACTTCTTCTTCTTGGTGTTGCGTTACTATGTGCGTATGAACTTTGTGCTGTCTATGTTACGGCTGGTGCACATGCATCTCAGCAATATTCTCCCTCTGGTTTCTTTTTTGGTGTATCGGCAATCGCGTTGGCAATTAACATGCTCTTTATCTGCCGCATGGTCTTTAATGGTAAATTATTCCCGATCGTAACATGTCTTCCCAGTCCTTAATCAACATGCAATTGCTGTATAATCAACTTTATCAGTCTCCTCAATTCTTCGTGATAAAGTCAAAGCAAATCGTCCATGTCAATAGACAAGCATACGTTTTGAATTCCATGCTCAATCTAAGTTGTTGATTTTTTCTGTCATGGCAGGAAATGGGTTAGATGTGGACGAATATGTAAGGAGGGCATATACATTTGCTTATTCAGATTGTATAGAGGTGGGTCCTGTGGCTTGTTTGCCAGAACCACCTGATCCCAATGAATTATACCCACGGCAAACCAGCAAGTAAGTTCTTGTTGCGAGAAATTCAATGATTTTTTTGGCATAGCTGGCCCCTTGTTTGATGACTGATATTAGATTGTGCAATCAACAAACAATTGAATATTGGTAACCAACCTAAATCTGGACAGGATTCAAGGCCAGTAACCCTAGTGATTTTGCTGTTACTTTCTATTTTTTTTTCCTTTTCCGACAGAGGGCTCGTGGATGGTGTTATGATATATTTATTACTGAATGCGGAAATGTTATTTATCAGCTGCAAATGACTGTCTACCTGTTTTTTCTTTTAAAAATAATTTTGTATTTTTGTAGGGCTTCACATCTCGGCCTCCTGTACCTGGGCTCATTCGTAGTTCTCCTTGCCTACTCAGTCTTATATGGCCTCACAGCCAGGGAATCACGTTGGCTTGGAGGAATTACATCAGCTGCAGTTATTGTTCTTGGTACAAATTGTTTTTTTTTTTTTTGCATATATTTGGAGCAGTAATAAGCTATTGGATTATTTCTCGACTCATCTTCATACTTAATATTTTCATGTAGACTGGAATATTGGGGCGTGCTTGTATGGTTTTAAGCTTCTTCAGAATCGTGTTCTAGCACTTTTTGTTGCTGGCACATCCCGACTTTTCCTAATATGCTTTGGCATACACTACTGGTTTGTTTTTGATCTAAAAATTTGTTATTTATTTATAGATCTAAAGTTTGTCTCCTTCATGGCATGGAATTTATTTTCTTTTCTGTTGCTGCAGGTACCTAGGGCATTGTATTAGTTACATTTTTGTAGCATCAGTTCTATCAGGTGCTGCTGTTTCCCGGCATCTTTCGATAACAGACCCATCAGCTGCAAGAAGAGATGCCTTACAGAGCACAGTGATTCGCTTGAGAGAAGGTTTCCGGAGAAAGGAGCAGAATGGTTCATCAAGTTCTTCAGATGGTTGTGGCTCAAGTATTAAAAGAAGTAGTAGTATCGATGCTGGGCATGCTGGTTGTACTAATGAAGCTAATCGTACTGTAGAATCGTGCACAGCTGACAATCTAACTCGGATAGGCAGCTCTCAAGAGGGTATCCATAGTGACAAAAGTGTTGAAAGCGGAAGACCAAGCTTAGGTTTACGTAGTAGTTCATGCCGTTCTGTGGTCCAAGAGCCTGAAGCAGGAACGTCTTATTTTCTGGACAAAGTCTCTGATCAGAATAACACTCTGGTTGTTTGTTCTAGCAGTGGTATTGATAGCCAAGGTTATGAGTCTAGCACATCGAATTCTGCAAACCAGCAGCCTTTGGATTTGAATTTGGCTCTTGATTTTCAGGAACAGTTAAACGATCCTAGGATAGCCTCAATGCTTAAAAAGAAAGCAAAAGAAGGTGATGTTGAACTGACTAATTTGCTGGAAGACAAGGGTCTGGACCCTAACTTTGCTGTGATGTTGAAGGAAAAGAACTTGGATCCAACCATATTAGCACTACTTCAGAGGAGTAGCTTGGATGCAGATAGAGATCACCGCGACAACACTGATGTTGCAATCACTGATTCAAACAGTGTTGACAATACTTTGCCAAATCAGATTTCGTTATCCGAAGAATTAAGGCTTCGGGGGCTAGAGAAGTGGCTTAAGCTGTCCAGACTTGTTCTGCACCATGTAGCGGGCACACCAGAGAGAGCATGGGGCCTCTTTAGTCTTGTCTTTATTCTTGAAACAATCATTGTGGCCATTTTTCGTCCAAAGACCATCACAGTTATAAATTCTAGTCATCAACAGGTGAGTTCCACTCTCTTATTCTAGTCACTGTGACACTTTTTTGGGTTTTGGTTTTGGGTGCAGACTGCTGCCAGTTTACTCAAGTTGATCCTTGTAACTTGAGTGTAGGTTGTTTATATCTCTGCTAACTCACTTTTTATCTAATTTTAGTTCGAATTTGGTTTCTCCGTGCTGCTGTTGTCACCTGTTGTCTGTTCAATAATGGCTTTTCTTCGGTCTCTTCAAGTTGAGGAAATGGCCTTGACATCAAAATCTCGCAAGGTATGGCTTGTCTCTTTAGTTTGATAATAGTACTTGTTGTGGACAATGCAGATAACTGTCCGTAGTAATATTATGTTTCTGTGTTTTCAGTATGGCTTTGTTGCCTGGCTGCTGAGCACATCTGTTGGATTAGCACTCTCGTTCTTGAGGTATTGGTTTTATTTCCTTTGTTGGAATACTGCCACCATCTTTTCTCATAACGATCACAGGATTTGGTTTTTCATCGGACTGCTACCATCTTTTATCACGTGGTCACATTTTGATGTTCTCATTTTAAGTATCGTGTCTGATTCAATTTTGCAGTAAATCGTCAGTTCTTTTGGGAATATCCTTGACAGTGCCCCTCATGGCAGCATGCCTTTCTATTGCTGTTCCCATATGGATGCATAATGGGTACCAATTTTGGGTTCCACAGTTATCATGTGGTGATCAGGCAAGAGATTCACGATCTCCCAGGATGAAGGTACGTCTATTTTCTCTAACCTAGTTGCCAGTATCGCTCTTTGTGAATTAATTATTTCTAAATGAACTTTCTTTTCATCTTAGGGGTTTATTCTTTGGATTTGTGTTTTGTTGTTTGCGGGATCTGTAATTGCTCTTGGTGCAATTATATCTGCTAAACCTTTGGATGATTTGAAGTACACGTTGTTTAGTGCCAGAGAAAACAACTTCACGTCAGCATATACATCTTCTGTATACCTTGGCTGGGCAATGGCATCTGGAATTGCTTTGGTAGTTACCGCCATTCTGCCAATAGTCTCATGGTTTGCAACATATAGGTTTTCCCATTCTTCTGCTGTGTGTCTAATGATATTCTCAGGTAATTTGTTTCTGCTAGTTTTCTCTATATTTGAGTGGCATTTGTCCTTCTCTGGGTAATCCTTATACGCCTCTCATCTACTATCTAGTTGTTCTTGTCACATTTTGTGGAACATCATATTTGGAAGTGGTAAAATCTAGAGAAGATCAATTGCCAACGAAGGGTGATTTTCTTGCGGCCTTGCTTCCACTTGCATGCATTCCGGCACTACTTTCACTCTGCTGTGGGATGGTTAAATGGTACCTGACTATTTCTTCATATTGCCTATTAGATCTTACTCACAGTTTCAATAAGATAGTCTTTTTTTAATGTTTCATGGTTGTTCTTTGCAGGAAGGACGATTGTTGGATACTATCTCGAGGTGTATATGTTTTTGTTTCAATAGGTCTTCTTCTTCTTTTTGGTGCCATAGCAGCTGTGGTTATTGTAGTCAAACCGTGGACGGTAAGTGAAAAGTTGCCTACATAAATCTCAAAGTTTTTTTTGCTGAACTTGATACATCTGATACATGTTTTTTTTTATTTAAATATAACAGATAGGCGCATCTTTTCTCTTAGTTCTTCTCCTGATGGTGGTAACAATTGGTGTAATCCATCTTTGGGCGTCAAACAATTTCTATTTGACCAGGAAACAGACATCCTTTGTCTGCTTTCTTGCTCTTCTTTTGGGTTTGGCTGCATTCCTTGTCGGATGGTTTCAAAGTGAGGATTGCCCCTATTTTATTTTAGACTCCTCGTAGAGGTGAGAGTGAGACTTAATCTAGGATACATCAACTTTATACATGTTTATTTTGCAGATAAACCATTTGCTGGAGCATCTGTTGGCTATTTTACATTCCTGTCTCTATTAGCTGGAAGAGCATTAGCTGTGAGTTCAACTAAACGCTGGATTTTTTCTTTATCTGTACTCAAACAGTTTATCAACTAATTTTTATTTGCTCTCTTAGGTTCTTCTATCCCCACCGATTGTGGTATATTCCCCAAGGGTATTACCAGTATATGTCTATGATGCTCATGCAGATTGTGGAAAGAATGTCAGGTGTGTTCAGCCAATTAAGTTCTCTTAATAGTTACTCTTTAATCTCTTTCTTTACTGTTCTTCTGGTATTTTATCTGCTGCTCTGAAATAATGACCATAAAAGATTAAGCTGATCGACTTTCACATTGTTTTGTATTGATTGCATGTGGATTTCTCCAGTGCTGCATTTCTTGTGCTGTATGGAATTGCTTTGGCAACAGAAGGCTGGGGTGTTGTTGCTAGTCTGATTATATATCCCCCATTTGCTGGTGCTGCTGTATCAGCTATAACCCTTGTAGTAGCCTTTGGGTTCGCTGTTTCTCGTCCGTGTTTGACTCTTGAGGTTAGTTTTCTTGTTGTTTGATATATTTGTTCCTTTTAAAAAAGATAATTGGTTAGTGATTCATAATCCTCTAATATATATCTCTGTTGTGTACTCACGTTGCTAACTCCTGATGGTCTCCAGATGATGGAGGTTGCTGTACGTTTTCTTAGCAAGGATACTGTAGTGCAAGCTATCTCTCGGTCTGCCACTAAAGTAAGTTACATTCTTATGTTTTTCTTACTCTTGAAATTTTATTTTGATAGTCTATTGGTGGCCATCAACACATTCACTTACAATAGAGCTCCATGGGATGCATGATTTATATGCCTGTTGCAACTTGTTAATTACAGACAAGAAATGCTTTATCCGGCACGTATTCAGCTCCCCAAAGGTCTGCCAGCTCTGCAGCTCTTCTGGTTGGGGACCCCTCTGCAATGCGTGATAAAGCAGGGAACTTTGTGCTTCCTAGAGATGATGTCATAAAATTAAGGGACCGTCTAAAGAATGAGGAAAAAGTTGCTGGATCGTTCTTTTACAGAATGCAATGCAGGAAAAGATTCCGTCATGAACCTCCTACAAATGTAGATTACAGAAGAGACATGTGTGCCCATGCAAGAGTTTTGGCACTGGAAGAGGCAATTGATACAGAATGGGTGTATATGTGGGACAAGTTTGGTGGTTATTTACTGCTATTATTAGGTTTGACAGCTAAGGCAGAGAGAGTTCAGGTGAGTCCTGATTCTGAATTTTCACGTTTTCTCTATGTTTGTCTAAAACAGGATTATCACGATGTTGTAGGATGAGGTACGCTTGCGGCTCTTCTTAGATAGCATTGGGTTTTCAGACTTAAATGCCAGAAAAATCAGTAAATGGAAGCCAGAGGATAGAAGACAATTTGAAATTATCCAAGAGAGGTACAGGTTTCTTTTAATTAAACAACGCGGTTTGATGAAGCTGAACACTCACACTTGTTGCCTATCATTTTTCTGTGTTTGTAAACGTTAGTTATCTGAGAGAGAAAGAGATGGAAGAGGAAATCCTTATGCAGAGGCGAGAAGAAGAAGGGAGAGGTAAAGAGAGAAGGAAAGCTCTTTTGGAGAAGGAAGAGCGTAAATGGAAGGAAATTGAAGCTTCTCTTATTCCATCTATTCCTAATGCTGGTAGCAGAGAGGCAGCAGCCATGGCAGCTGCAATACGTGCTGTTGGGGGTGATTCTGTCCTTGAGGATTCCTTTGCAAGAGAGAGAGTCTCGGGTATTGCACGAAGGATACGCACTGCTCAACTAGACCGACGTGCACAACAGGTTAACATTTATATATATTTTATGTGTACTTTCTTATAATGCTGATTGCGGGAGTACTAACTAACAAAGGTTATTACCAGACTGGAATTTCTGGGGCAGTTTGTGTTCTTGATGATGAACCAATGATAAGTGGTAAACATTGCGGCCAAATAGACCCAAGTGTTTGCCAAAGTCAGAAGATTAGCTTTTCCATTACAGCAATGATCCAACCTGATTCTGGACCTGTATGTCTTTATGGCACTGAATTTCAAAAGAAAGTATGTTGGGAGATTCTGGTTGCTGGTTCTGAGCAAGGAATTGAGGCTGGCCAAGTTGGGCTTAGGTTGATAACTAAAGGTGAGAGGCAGACAACCGTCGCTAGAGAGTGGTATATTGGTGCAACCAGCATAACTGATGGAAGGTCAGCTCTTTTTCCCCTCAGTTTCCATTCTGTCAAAAATAATTCCGGGAATTCGGTGATACATGATCTGGTTCGGCAAAAGTTTCAGATTTTACCATGGATTTAAGTCATATTTATATGTGGGTTCCATTACAGGTGGCATACAGTGACGATCACAATTGACGCCGATGCAGGGGAGGCTACGTGTTACATAGATGGTGGGTTTGATGGGTACCAGACTGGGTTACCTCTAAGTGTTGGTAGTGCCATTTGGGAACAAGGAGCTGAAATTTGGTTGGGTGTTAGACCACCTATAGATGTCGATGCGTTCGGGAGATCTGATAGCGATGGAGCCGAATCAAAGATGCATATAATGGATGTTTTCCTTTGGGGAAAATGTTTAACTGAAGATGAGGCCGCTTCTTTGCATGCGGCCATTGGCATGGCTGACTTAGACATGATAGATTTGTCTGATGACAATTGGCAATGGACGGATTCACCCCCCAGAGTATGTTTCCTTCTGTTGATTGATGGCATATTTTTTGTAGTCCAATATTTATTGAGGCTAATGTTAAAGCTCATACTGATTCTTGTTGGTTCCTTTTTATAATTTAACCAGGTTGATGGTTGGGATAGTGATCCTGTCGATGTTGATCTCTATGATAGGGATGACATAGATTGGGATGGGCAATATTCTAGTGGAAGGAAAAGAAGATCAGGTCGAGATTTCTTATTTAGTGTTGATTCCTTTGCTAGGAGATACAGGAAACCCAGGATGGAGACACAAGAAGAAATAAATCAAAGAATGCGTTCAGTTGAGTTGGCTGTTAAAGAAGCTCTCTCTGCACGGGGCGATAAGCAATTTACTGACCAGGAGTTTCCTCCAAATGATCGCTCTTTATTTGTGGATACACAAAACCCCCCTTCCAAATTGCAGGTAGGGATTGTGAACATTTTTTTCGGTTACTGGTTGAACATATTCACTCCTTTTAGTC
This sequence comes from Nasturtium officinale, assembly GCA_963854855.1. NCBI lineage: Eukaryota > Viridiplantae > Streptophyta > Magnoliopsida > Brassicales > Brassicaceae > Nasturtium > Nasturtium officinale. The sequence goes on along the minus strand of OY978501.1, from coordinate 16,510,440 downwards.
TTCATTTTTTAAGACAAAATCCCCCTTAAACTAGATTAAGTAAAATTAACAACTTGATCGACACTCTAACAAAGTAATCTTGTCATAATTTAGGTTGTTTCTGAATGGATGAGACCTGATTCCATTGTGAAAGAGAATGGTAGTGATTCCCGTCCCTGCCTGTTCTCTGGGGCTGCGAATCCTTCTGATGTTTGTCAGGTTTGATCATTTACTTTCTGATAGGTGATACCTCCTGATGCGTAAAATATTATCTGTGATCATCTTGTATGCATATCATTCAGAATGGCTCCAGAGATTTATTTTGGTGATTGTGTTAACTTGTTCTATAGGGGCGTTTGGGGGATTGTTGGTTTTTAAGCGCAGTTGCAGTTTTGACAGAGGTTTCACGTATATCTGAAGTGATCATTACTCCTGAATACAATGAGGAAGGAATCTATACTGTTCGTTTTTGTATTCAGGTTGTTTTCTCTAACAATTTTTCATTGCGCTGCTTTGCTTTCTTGATGATTTCCGTACTGTCAGATGTTTCAAGTTTAATTGCTTTCACCTTGCAGGGTGAGTGGGTTCCCGTTGTTATTGATGACTGGATTCCATGTGAATCACCTGGTAAACCAGCCTTTGCTACTAGCAAAAAGCTCAATGAACTCTGGGTCTCCATAGTGGAGAAAGCATACGCCAAGCTCCATGGTTCCTATGAGGCACTGGAGGGGGGACTGGTTCAGGATGCTCTTGTTGACCTAACTGGAGGGGCTGGTGAGGAGATTGACTTGCGGAGTGCTCAAGCACAAATAGATCTTGCAAGTGGCAGATTATGGTCTCAATTGTTACGCTTCAAACAAGAGGGTTTTTTTCTTGGTGCTGGAAGTCCATCAGGATCTGATGTTCATGTATCTTCCAGTGGCATTGTGCAAGGGCATGCTTACTCCGTTTTACAGGTAAGCGCTATTGCTTTGGTTGCATTTGTGCTATGCTGAGTAGGCGAACAAGGTTTAGGAAATCTACTTACTGTCCCTCTTCAGGTGAGAGAGGTCGATGGCCACAGACTTGTTCAAATCCGTAATCCTTGGGCCAATGAAGTTGAGTGGAATGGTCCATGGTCAGACTCATCCCCAGAGTGGACTGATAGAATGAAGCACAAGCTGAAGCATGTTCCACAGGTAGTTTCTCTTTGCTTCATTTCTTTACGGCTTATTGCTTGTGTTCCTTGAATTCTCTAAAACAGTTAGGTGCCCGGATGTTTCAGAAACAAGTGAAAGATTTTGCTTTACTGATAACATGGGGACACACATGGACAAACCGTAGTGCTCATAAACGCATACATACGCATAAATATATGTAAATTTGCTATGGTTTGTTCCAGTAAAGTATATTACCTACTGATTCTGTTTATTCTGTTAAACAGTCAAAAGAAGGTATATTTTGGATGTCTTGGCAAGACTTCCAGATTCATTTCAGATCAATATATGTTTGTCGGGTTTATCCCCATGAGATGCGCTATTCTGTACATGGGCAATGGCGAGGTTTTAGTGCTGGTGGCTGCCAAGACTATAGTTCATGGCATCAAAATCCACAATTCAGGCTGAGGGCTACTGGTTCTGATGCATCTTTGCCAATTCATGTGTTCATCACCTTAACTCAGGTACATTCTATCCCTTGAAGATTTTTTTTGTTTTCCTATAATTCTTATATAACCACTATCCTCGGCTCATTCTCCCGATGTTACTTACAGGGCGTAGGTTTCTCTAGAACAACTCCTGGATTCCGGAACTACCAATCAAGCCATGACTCGCAATTGTTCTATATCGGACTCAGGATTCTTAAAACTCGTGGACGTCGTGCTGCTTATAACATATTTCTTCACGAATCTGTTGGTGGAACAGACTATGTAAATTCCCGGGAGATATCATGCGAAATGGTTCTTGATCCTGATCCTAAGGGTTACACTATTATTCCGACCACTATTCACCCAGGGGAAGAAGCACCTTTTGTTCTTTCAGTCTTCACAAAAGCCTCCATAGTTCTTGAAGCTTTGTAGTGCCCGTATAGCCAGATGCTTCTCTCTTTCCTTTTCACCAACCGGCATGTCATGTAATCCTCCAAGTGCTTGTGTTTTTAAGGAACCAGACGGATTATGTCTCATTGTTAAGACTTGGTTTCCCTTAATCAACGCAACATTAGAGAAGGTAAATTTCTTAACCTTTCTGCAAGTATGGATCCTTTCCCGTTCTAGTACTCACTATTCCTCATTAGACTTAACTCTCTCCTTAACAGCGTCTGATCTGATAGCTGGCCATCACATCATCTGGTGAATCTTTCAAGTCTTGGGGGTGAAACCTTTTAGTTGTCCTTATCAGCACTGCAAAGCTAGCTGCTTAGAAGATATATTGCATTGGAGAAAGCACTTTTCTGGCATCTGGCATCTGGCATGAGTCACCGGCATTCCATCGGGGTCTTTTGGACACATCGACTGTAGATATGTAGGTATTGTGACAAGTACAGATTTATCAAATGTAGATTAACAACTTCAAATCTGAGAAATCAAGGAGAGAAATAGGAGAGACTTGAAACTTGTTAGGTAAAGGTTTGGTAATTGGTATTGGTATTGGTAGACTATGCAGATTTCGTTTCCTTTCTAATATATGAATTCTCTGTCTCGCTTAATTTGTTGTGTGCATTACACTCTCACTCGTACATTTATAAATGGGGATTCTAGAACTTTCCATGAAGCTCTATTGTATACACGACTTGTCTATGCAGAATCAACAAGTTTATCAAGCAAAAAGTGAGAAATGGATCGATAAAGACGATAGATTAGCTTCAAAGGTAAAATATCAGCAAAAAATACAAGTGCCTCGCAGTTGTTAACCTGTATTGAAGAGAGGCATCTCAAAATGTAATGAAAAAGGCAAAATATATCCTTTCTACCTCTCTCCAAAATCTTGAATATTTCTTTAAGTTCTTTAGTTCGACTGTTCTTCACTCTGAATCGCTTTCCATGCTCCCCATTGCCTTCAATCCTCTTGGTCTCTACATCAAAATATGTATTTATCACACATCTTTGCTAGTACATGACCATAACATTCCACAAAAAAACTAGAATGAGAACAAATCTGATACCTTCTTTGAAGTCTTCTTCTCTCTTACTTCATATCTCTCTTTGCACAGATCTGATAACCACGCACCTGGACTCACCAGCTACATAAAACATGGCCTTGAGGTTTAGCATCATAATGAAAGGGTTTATGAAGAACACAAATGATAAGGGACTCACAAGTAATGTCTTCTGAACTAATTTGGCTCGTTTCTTAGGTCTTTGAGGAAGCTTGCAACCTTTCATAGCCAAGAAATCTTCTTCCTTCTCTTTATTTGACAAAGTTATAAACAACTTTGGCCAGACATGTTTTTTGGTTTCTTTCACAGGCTCCTTTATAATTTTTCCACTATCATCTATACCCATCGAACCCCTTGTTATGTAATACCTATCTTCCTTCTCAGGCGACGCTACAAACGATCGCCGTACATTGACTAGAGAATCTGTAATCCTGTCACCACAGAAAGATAACAATGTTCAACATCGAAAAAGTAGAAAAATCACTCAAAAACATATTATTTGTATCGTTTTTTTCCCCCAAGTCCAACTTACTTGTTTGGGCGGTTAAGATGACGAGAAGGTGAGCCTCTCTCAGAAGACACAGCACGTGAAATGAGTTTACGCTTAGTCAAACAATCAGATGATTTACCATTTGTAAGGCTTTGATCTTTCTTCACTTTCATACATCTAACTCTTTTTCTCTCTCCCCATTGCAACACAAAATCTGCCTCTGTGGTTCCACTCCCTCTTTGCCCCTTCACCTCCTCCATTTCTCTCTTAACCTAACATAACCAACAAAGAGATAAACTCAGACATTGATAATTCTTACAGAAATAGACCAATCATGTCTACAACTATCACTAAAAAATTCCTGCCCTTTTTTCTATAGATTACATGCACACCAAAAAGGGAATTCTTTTTTCCATTTACAACTCTTTTTACAATCATACAAGTTTCTGATTTCTAACAGCTAATTAAAATAAACCACAGATTACAAAAGACCAATCTGAACTAGTTTGAAGAAACAAGACTCACTAACCTCAAGATCTACAACTTAAGCTCAGCGACTTAGCTTCCAGAATCACCCTACAAAACAACAATATCCAAAATCAGAAAATAAAGTAAAGTCTATAAATCAGGTAGTGTTTATTGCAGAATCGATTTTTCTCAGAACTTCAAATTTTTAGAACACAATCCTCCATTGTAGTCAAATATAGAGACAATAGCTTACCAAAAACAAAAACCAAAGAAACACACAAAAAGAGCAGAATGATAAGATAACACTTACAAGAGTGAAACTTGATGAAACCAAAGACTGAATGTTTTGGTAAAAAAAAAAGAGAGAGTAAAATAATGAAATAAAGTAGTTCCCTTTTCTTCTCTATGAAGATTATATAGATTAAAAAATTTAAGAAATTTCTGGGTTTTTTAATTTCTCAATGAGACCAGAAGATCGAACACTATCTTCTTTAAACTCTCTCTCACACACACAAAATATAAAAACTGCTTACCCTCTGGTCTTTACTGCGACGCTCTCCTTTTTAGTCATTTTTTATTATAACTTTTTGTCAAAAAACTTGGTCATTTAATTGACAACATAATTTATAGGATTTTTATTGTGATTAATAATAACCGTCGGATATAAAATGGACGGGGAGATAGGCTTCTAGAAGTTAAAAGCTCTAGCCTGTTGTCTTTGAACAAAAAGAACTCGTTACGGATAATAACGAATAAAATAATGACACGTGTGTCGTTTTCCTCGAGAACACGTTATGCCACTTTCACTGGATAATAATCTCCATGTTCTGCGAGAAAATCATAAATAAGATTTTGCGTTAAGACAGTAAAAGCTTTTATGTTCCACGCGCCAATGACATACTGATTTTCTCAGATTTGACCTAAATCCGCACCTTTGGCCTTTTTGGGCGTTGGACTTCACGCACTAAAGATGCGCGTAGGCTTATAAGTAAACCATTTCAAAAGCTATATTCAAACTTTGGATTTGCTCAATTATGGGTTTGCATAATAAAATATTTTTTTTCCATTATTTCTATAACTATTACATCTATTTTTGTTTCTTCATCATATGAATATATATTTTCCCCATCTACGAAAATTTATGTATAGGTTGAGAAAAGAAATTGAGAGAAATCTATTTTCTTGAATAACTCATTTTGTTTCAATTTTTTGACAATTTAATATTCTCTTTTCTCAAATAATTAAATTATGGCTCTAAAAAAAAAAAAAAAAAAAAAAAAAGAAGAAGATACTGTGCCTAAATATATTGGGTTGGTAGCCCGCTATCAAGCCCAACAAGTTTCAAATAGTGTTATGTTCAATTTGAACCTGACAAAATGTATTCAAGTAAACCACACACATCTGTAAATCGTGTCTTAGCATGATTGGCAGCATGGTCTTATAGTATTCTTCTTAATCCTAGTAAAGTTTTTTTAACAGGGCTTTCTCTAAATAAAAATAAAATAAAAAGGTAAAAATACTGCTCTTAACCTGACTTTGAAGCTTAAATACAAAAAAAAAATGATGCTTAAACACAAAAAGTATATATTTGTTATCTAGAACCCTAAAAGAAATTTGCATTAGTCACTAATGCACAATACCTTTTCGTAATTATGGTTGTGGCTCTATCCATATCTAAAGTTCACAACGGTCATTTGTTTCTTTTTGTTGCAGCACATTTAAATATATTTACAACAATTTTATCCTTAAAATGGTTTTATTTGTTTCTCTAGAACTTCCTAAGAAAACACTAAAAAGGAGGCATAATAAAGTTCATAACAGATTTATTAACAAAGTAACTAGATTTAAATTCCACCAACGGTCCACTAAATTTCAAATTAAAAATTGTTCCAACTTGGAACACATTATGCTTTGGTCGGAAAAGTTTTAAACTTTAATATTCAAACTAATACAAGAAAATTTGAATCTCCTTTTCCTCGTTGCGGCCTTGTTAACTTATACTATTTTGCTGATTTAAAACTTAAACAGTTAGTTCTAATTCATGAAAAACAGAACCGGAAGGAGAATAAAAGTAGTTCGTGAAATTGAAATACTTATAGAAAATTCAAAATAAAAGAGAGAATAACTCATTTTAAATTCGACATTCGAAAACAAAAACAACAACAAAGACTTCGTTTGATATGGTCCACGAAAATAGTCCAGCCTCATTCATGCATATGATTATGCGTACTGTATATTTGGTATTTTAAAGCTTTTACAGCTAGTATATATTATTATCTTCTTCTTTGGTCAATTTGATTTTTGCATCTGAGTTTTTAAAACATGATATTGAACAATTACAATGATTAAAGGGAGAAAATAAAATTAAGCAGGTGAAGAAAAATACTACTTTTTCTTGAATGGGGTAGTTGGTCATTTTCATAGTTTGGTGTGAACTGGGAACGTTGGTCACTAATTTCAAGGAAACACTACATCGGCTAATTGACCATTCTAATGCAATGAAAAACGTTAAACAGATAAAGTAATTGTTTCTTATAGAACAGGCTTAAATCTTAAAATAAGAAGAATAATCTTAAAATAAGAAGAATAATCTAGAAAATAATATCGATGAAAATAAGTCAGCAGAAAATTTGTTAAATCGAACTTGTGAGAACTTAGCTTCTTTTTTTTTTTTTTTTCTTTTCTAGAGTTTGTTTTTACTTTTTAGCACTAGGTACTAACAGCTTATTTCAAAATATAAGAAGAATATAAACTTTACAGAACACTAATAAACTTTTCCTCTGAACTACTCATGGAAACATATATAAACATTTATTATAATCAAAACAAAAATTAGCAACAAATGTTTATAAATATTATTGTGAGGTTGGAAAGAAAAAAGGTCAGTGGTTGAGAAAAGAGAAGAATGTGGTTTGGACCAAAAGACAGCCAATTTGCCAGCTGTAAAATCATCTACAATTGTTGTATAAATAGACAATACCATCCCCACAACTATTATCATCTCAACACACACATCCAAAGAAGAATAACAATAATCCTTCTCTTAAATTTTTTTTAATTCAGACATCAAAAAGAAGTAATGGAGGCAATGAAGATGAAGATGATGATGGTTGTTCTAGTTATTGCAGTGGCTTTCTCAGCTGCGGAAGCTGCCACCGAAGCTCCAGCTCCAAGCCCAACTTCTGAAGCAACTATGTTTGTACCAACATTGTTTGCATCTGTTGTTGCTTTGGCATCTGGTTTCATCTTTTAAGCCAAAACCCACATTTACCATTCTTTTTTCTCAATTATTTTATTGTATTTGTTAATGAGTTTGTGTGATTTGGTTCTGTTGTTTAGAGTGTTGTATCTTTAATGTAACCATATGTGCTTGTATGTATCTTCGTGTATTATCATTCACCAGACTGTTTATGAGTTCGTTTATCTTAATACTGTCATCATGGCTGATGTTAAACATAATTAATCCACAAGATCCATGAAAAGCATACATAACAAAAAAATATCAGATTCTAAATGATTTGGGTTCACACAGATCAATAAGAGAGAGGGTACTTCTGGAAATGTCTTAAGGGTCGGTGGAATCAATGATGTGATGAGCTGTGTGGGGGCAATTATAACATCGACATCAACATCATGAATATCATGATGGTGTTATGGTTACATAAGTTCCCATGTGATTCACCACAGAAAAGAAAGGTAAGAAGATGACCCCACAATAAATGATATCTCAACAAATTGCAATAATTCATATGGAACTCGATAGATAGAAACCAGATTAATCACTCTTTTCAACAAATCAAGCTAATGCTGCAAACTGATCAATGGTAAATGCTTTTGATATTAGAGTTAAAACCTAATCTAAATCACAAATATGAATGCCAAGATCTATTATCAAAGTGAAAAGCATATGATTAATAGGCAAGTTACAATAACAAAACATGTAAAATGTGGAGTCATCTTACGGTACATTTAAGTATCCAAACATTCAAAGGCAACTTTTCATACCAACCCACCCACCCAATAAGCTTCCGTTTCAATTTCTCATCTAATCAAACCTTTCTCTCTATATATAATACAAAACAGAATAAACTAGAGGGTAGGATGATGTGGGACGAATCAGCCAAGAATCTGCTAAAGCCATGTGATGCATAGAAGAATGTAGCCAGCAGCAAGAATGGGACCATACCGTAGCATTTAAGTTCTCATGCTTTGCCTGGAAAGAGAGAACAAAGGCCGTTGTAAATGACGGCCACTTTTATCGTCCATTTACTTGCTCCTCATCTCTTCCAATATGTCCTTAGAATCACAAGTTAAATGAATAAAGATACAATATTTGAAGCAATATGTAAAGAAAATTAGCTTACCAGATGAAAAAAGAGAGACCCTTGAGAGTATATTGTCAGAATCCTCAGCTGCACAACTTATACACCAGTTAGGATCCGTACGTGACTTAACAAGAGAAATCATGATGTTCAGCCTCAAAAGTAACCACAGTTTTACAAGAAAATAAGTCTTCCCTGAGAAATCCATATAAATAACTTGTCAATTTACAATGGGAATGGTAAATAAAGTTGAATTACAAATACAAAGGGTAACAAAGAAACCTATGCACCAATGTGAATCGGAACCAGTAGAGCAAGCCGGAAATGCTAATTTTTACAGATTTCATAAGCACCAATTCAAAACCTGAACTACATCTACTAGATCTACACCATTTCTTCCTACTTTATAACATATAGCACCGGTGAACTACCCTGAGAAAACCTAAGTGCCTTAAATATGGCAGACTACTCAGAAGGTGCAAGATGGAGTTCGCAGAAAGGATGGTCTCATCTTCTGATAGAGAACTTTAGGGAACTGCATGCTCCTGCATTGTTTTAAACTCCGGACTTATCCGGTAGCCTGGAGAGTTCTTTGTCCGCAAAATGAAGCAGACGTCTCAATCTCAGAACCATATCACAGTGAAACGGTAATGCCGTTCGCCTGTCCAGATATGTTGGACTAACAGTCATCCATGATAGAGCATGGAGTTCGGCCGCAACTGACTCAAGGATAAGATGACTTTCAACCTCAAAATCTCTAGTTTCTTTGGTCCCTCCTCCCTGCTTCATGATTCCTTGAAGAATTTTGTCATGAGTATTATAATAACCACCATAATAGTCTATGAGACTTACAGACAGAACTGATGGCCATTCTTCTTTCACGTTTATTATTGAGTCTTTTCTCATGGAAGGTACAGCTTTTGAAACAACAAATCCGGTAGACAAGGGGATTGCATAGCCTCTGCTGTGAAGGAGGTGAGCAAGCGGAGGTGATTCAGCAGTTAAACACGTAGGAAGCTGAAGAGGACTTGGGTGAAGAAAGCGCATGTTGGGGGATGGTATCATCATGTAAGAGAAAGCTGTCGACCCAAGAGATTTGACAGGAGTGAAACCCTCAATATAATTAATTGAACTCATACCAGTACTGCTCTGCCCACCTCCTGCATAATTGTACAAAAACAATATGCAAGTCAGTATCTTGCTCCCTTTCTTATGGAAATTTAAGATTGACCACATAAGACATGTATATGAGTGCAATGATGAGAGCAATAGAAAACCAATCAGAAAACTGACCAGGAGATACCAACTCAGCTGGAAGAACAAAATGCAGAGAATGATCAAGCGAAATAGAAGCAAAACTGATGCTGTGAACCCATTGAAACAATCCCCTTGGAGTACCAGAAATAGTTTGCCCACCCATTATCTGTTTTCTTCCAGCAAATTGCCCCATAGTGCCTTTCACAAAAGTGGATGGTTTTGAATGAGAGCTGTAGAGTGTGCTAGCTGATGAGGTTCTCTCTTGAATCAAACTCAGATCTTGCTGTTGCAAGGAAGATCCGTTGCTGTTGGTGACTATGCCAGAAGGCGCAGAACGGCGAAGTTGAATAGGCCACTTTTTAATCTCGGGACCTCCAGCTGAGTAAATTGCCTTTTGCCACTCTGTTATATCAGTCACAAGCAGACAACAATACAAAGGTTATGGAACACGCAATACTAGAGAGTTTTATTTCCAGGCGAATTTGGAATAAGAAAAGAGAGGTACTAGAGAAGATTGTTTACCTTGGTATTCAAGCTCGAAGAAGTTCCCAATGCGTGTAATTATAAAATCCCTGGGCTTGAAAGATCCATTGTCAGGGGAGGAACACGCCTGTAGTATTTGACATCCCTGCTGTAGAACTTGAACAAAAAGACACTGCAGCCCTTTTGTATCCTGTCTACTGCTGATTCCACCAAAGGGAAATATATGTGTGTCAAGCAATTCGCCCCTGGCATCCGTCCAGATGCTTACTAGCCATCTCCAGTCCTCTGTCCAACCGTAGCAGCAATGTAAACTTGGAATAGCCTTTCCTTCAAGATGGGATGCATCCCCCTGAGAGCTTGATCCCGATGTTATACCTTCCATTGTATTCACCCCAGGTACAGAGCCTCTCCCACCATCCTCAGGTATTGGCTTTGAAGACTCAGATCCCAAGCCGCTGAAAGTTGGTGAAAGTCCACGTTCCACAGAACCAGGCTCGGAAAGAATGAAAAGTGGTTCAAATAAATAAAAAATTTCATCATTTAAGCAAAAATCTCCATTTCTGTTTGGGTCACAGCTTAATCCTCCAGATCTTGGCATTTGCCAGGAACTATCACAACCACTCGTTCTCAGGCTAACATCAACTTCACCATCTCTTTGATGTGTAGAACCAGTCATTCGAGAACCGCAATCTTTCCAGATTCCAGAAATAGAGTTCACTGATGTCAACGCTGAAGAGGATCTGCTTGATAAAGATGGTGAGAGAAATGCATCATTAGGCAATCCTCGTGAAATTCTCCTAGCTTTATTGTATACAGAAAAAGCAGTATCCTTGAGAATGACAAGCTCATTAAAACTTGGACTCGTTATCCGGAAAATAGAATCAACAGATACCACTTGCAGAACTAGTTTAGGGACACTAAATCCTGGAAGCACTGGAATGTGAGATATTGATGATTCGTCTACAGCAGCAGAACTACCAAATGCCCTTGAAACTTGACTATTAAGTATCGATCTCCGGTCTCTATCTGAATGTATTAATGATCCAAGTGCTATAGACGATTCGACGATCGTCCTCAAAACTGCCGAAGGGTCAGGAAATGGACACACTATGTACACCACCTATAAGACAATAGAAGTCAACAAGTATCAGGAGGGAAACTTGGTAGAAGTGGGCTAAGAAATACTAATCTCAGTTAACATGTAGTTTCTAACTCATACTTACCATAGAAGGACTACCAGATCCTTCTTTCTGGTTTGTGTAAAGGTAAGACCCAAGCTTTAGACCTTTAATCGCTTTCGATAAGGACTTCAGGTAGCTACTCACATTCCACCCATTCGATAAAGACAGAAAATAATCACTGAGAGATCCCAGAAGCGATGTGTTATTGCTTTCAATCTTCATCGATTGAGGGCAATCAAGCAGAACAAAACCAGATGAGGATAATCTTCCAGCGTCTGTTTCCATTTGATTTCCCAGGTTCTGTGGCAGATGGGTTCCCAGCCTGCACGTCTCATAAACTATGCAACAAAAGGTACATCCGAAGAAATTTGAGAAAATTCGCAGAACTTGTGTTGCTCTATAAACGTTTTTAAACATAAATCAGCTCCTATCATGTTTGAGTGTAACTTCTTCACAATTGATAAACTCACCAGTTCCAAGTTGCTGGAAGAAATCAGCAGCAGCACAGGTCAAAGGATCAATATCCGGGCATACAACAGTATAGTTAACCTGCAAAAGAAAACAAAGAACAACCACAGCTATCTTAATGGAGAAGATCATCAATTGGCCTAAATTGCAGGAAGATAAAAGCATATCTCTCAGACGAATTCCTTAAAAACTCACATTTTTTGGCGGAGCATATGGCTCAAAAGGGGCTTTTTCCCAATGTGGCAAGGAGTTTGTTGATATTTTAAGCCAGTCATCTTGGTACCTGTAAAAGGGGAAAGATGCATACATAACATGAGCTCTAAACCATCAGCAATACAGTATGAAATAATATTCTAAGATATCCTACGAAAATCATAAATACTTCAAGATATAACCGATCACAGAGGGTATATTGATCAAGATTAAATTCTATTTATAGAGCTTTAACACTCTGACTGCTAATAGAGCAAACAGACATCACATAAATACCCGACAAGTATAGAAGGTGATGGAAGAACAAAAAGTGTCGGTCGGAGTAGTTCTGAACTGTATATGTCTAGGCTCTGAGCCGTCTCCTCTCCTTTCCCACCATCCATTGCATTTGGCACTGCTTGTTTGCCAAGATATTTATTAATATAAGAGTCATCAAAGTGTTCACTCTATCACTGATACGTATTCACTCTTATCAAATATCAAAGAACAGTCACAGTGGTGTTCAACGAGACGATAATTGATAAGCCAGTGTGAAGCTAATAAATAATTAGAATTAGTGTTCTACCTTCACTCATGGCTGACTCAGCAGTAGATCCCTCAGAAATAGATCCTCCATCCCCTGATTGATTTCGGCCCTTGCACCAATCTGTGACAGATAATGGGCCATCTGACTGACCAAACGCAGATTTCAGAGCTGTTTTGATGTCAGATTGCAGAAGAGTAATGACAGACGAAGGAAAAACCTGGAATAGAAAGAAAGCTCCAGAATCAGGTTTAAACCGACAGAACATATCATCATGTACAATATACATATCATTATGAACAAGCTAAAGCTTTATACGATAAATATTTCCGTAGTCCATTATGTGATCCCAAGCAATGGAAACTCACATACACTCACATACAAAGATTTAGTTTATTACGACAAAGCTTTTGTTTATCATAAAGCTTTATACGAGCCCAAACTAACAATTAAGAAAGTCATAGACATTGGACACTCTCATTTGCATGCATCTTACACCAACTTGAAAGCTTACCTCAGCAGATAGTGGATCAACTAGCTTGACACCAGCTATGTCCAGAGAATGGCAGGAAGCCAAAGTTCCCCCACAACCAGCATGGCCAGCAGAGGGTCCACACGACAGTTCCCGTCTCCATAACTCTTCCAGTGCAAGCCATCCATACGGTCCATCTCCACAATCTGAATCCAGAGCTAAATCAACGAAAGAAGTAGCTTGCTGTACAAGTAGCGGTATTCCATCGAGGAGCTCCTGCAGTGGCTGCCTTTGACCATAAGAAAGCAAGCTGTCTTCGCTAAATGAACTATGGGGCAAGGATGAGCCTGCTTCGATCTTTGGTGAATTAGCATGTTTTGCTGTTTTTGGGACAGAAACAGTCCGCCATACGCCAACTGGTGCATTCATGTGGCCATCTAACATTCCCCCGTCAAAGTCTCCAGCTATTCTGGTAGGTATATCTTTCTTATAGATCTCGTTCCTTGCAGATATGTTGTCTGTCAGAGTACTCGGCTCATTTGCCAGCTGGTTCAGGAAAAAGTTTCCACTAAGCCTAGTCAGACTAATAGGTAAACTGTGCTTTGAAGAAATGGCAATGTGCCGCATCCTACACATGAAAGCTTGGAACATAATGCTTCCCATGTCTGTTGCCAGTAAGGTCTTTGAAGATAATAAAGTACTAACAACAGCAGATATACCCTCAGTCTTTTTCCCCTGTACGGTCTTAACAGCAGTAGCAGCACTATCTTTTGAGTATTTTGTTAGAGCGACATTCTCCTTTGTACTATTGTTGTCACGAACAAGAGTAGGTAGCTTATCATATTGGTCCTTTCTACCCGCTACTTGAGTGTAATAATTCCTCGAATGAAACAAACTTCTGCCATCATTATTACCAATGCATGCTTTTGTACCAAGCAAAATCTTATCAGTTGCTCCATCGTAATCAGTGATAGGTGGTGTGGCTCCATAAACATAATTACTCGTTCTTGAATATGAACTCTCCACTTTATGAGATTTGGGAAGATATGGGCTTTTGAAAAACGTCGAAGAAATCTCGCTCATAGGTGCTTCTACAGCTCCATACTCAGGAGCAAAGGTCATCATAGCCTCTGCTTTTATCAAATAATCGAACTCACCATTAGAAGAGATTGACATTTGATTTGAAGGAACTGAATTGACATTACTGTTGAGGACTTCTTGACTTTTTATAAGGCTCTCATCTATGATAGGGGGAACATGATTAAAGCTCTCAAAAGAGGAAAACCCAACAGGCAAAACAATCTGGTCCGATATATCCATCATATCCACAGGACTAGAACCTACATCAGTAGATTCTGGAGGAAACATAAGCGCATGTGAGTCTGCAGTTCCTGGTGGCTACAAAAACATAATAAATAAGGTGCTATATTAGATAAGGATTGAATACCAAAGACGATAGGAGCGAAACACAATAAGAGGCATGGCCGCAAGGGGAAAGAGGCTGTCAACCCGTTCCTCCCAAACATTTCTGAGATACAGTGTAGATATCATTCACCAGGACAGGGAATTACCTCCCCAAAAGGCAGAGCATCGTTCTCAAAGAAATCACCAAAGTCTCCAAACTCTGAAAGAAGTGCCTGGATATCCATGCCACCTCCTCTTTCATCATCATCATCGTCATCATCCCAATCCCAACCAATTTGGTCATTTTCAATGCCTGAAACACCAGCTTATTAGTTTAAGTGGAGCCAAATCCTGACTTATATGTTTCTTGAATAGGTGCATTAGTGACAGTACCTACTTGACCGAATGACTCTGCCATCCCTGTTCGTGGTCGCTTAGAACCCTGCAAAATAGTTTATGTTACTTATTGATTATGCTCATGATATTAGGAAAAAGGCAGTATACGAAGTTGATTTATTGTAACAAGCACGTTACTCCTACAACCAACAATTCAATTTCCTTATCAGCACCATACGCCTTGCCATAGATGAAAGCCATACCATTTTTGGGCGATCATCATTACAAGTTACACCAGATTGCCTACACGTCAAAGAATCTGCATCCGCGTCAGGGTCACCAGTTCTTGAAGTAATCCTCCAGCCACTCCCGCTAGAAGCGCTACTTGTTGAACTAATGCTGCTATTACGACTACTACCACTGCTATTGTAACCATTTTTGTCATAAAACCCATCACTTTTATTTCCAGACGCTCCAAGGAAGTCAAAATCACCACCCCTGCATAAGATAAAGTATAAATGTTCAGGGACCATGAACAGACTGTTATAATGAAAAAGAACATCGCTAAGCATAATACTCAAACAATGCCACAGATTCAGAGTTCAAATCATAAGGATTGCACAACATTCAGTTTCTCAGAAAAGTTTTGAGTTTCTTTTGGTGTTCAAATGTAGACGAGATAGAAGAAAAAAAAAATCACCAGTGCATAAATAACGATGAGCCTGCCAGTGATGGTCCTATCCAGTTTTGAAGCCAAAATCTGCAAGTATGATTTCACCTTGCATCAGCTCCAAGCTGAGGAAAGATCACAAGTATTACATCTTTTTCAAGTTGCTGCTCTGTGGGTCTGAATCAATTCCTAAGAAAACTCTCACTACGATCTTACAAAGTCAATTTGTCTGACTACATTCATGAACTTCAACAGTAACCATAGCTTTTTGAATCTTACCGTTAAGTACTCAACAAATTCTAAATAACCTCCTCACCTTGACGGTTTACCTTTTCAAAGAAAATTTAGCAAATGCCGACTGTAAGATTGGCACAAGCACTGCCTCAGCTGGACATATGAACTTTTTTTCACACACTGATAAAAGATCAGGTTGTCCTTTCCTGTGATCTTTACTCCCAACTGAAGGTTCAGGACACTGACTGTGGGGCAAGTTAACAGCAAAGGTCGAATTAGTTCGACTTGTGCTGTCATTTACATTTTGGCCGTAACCAAGTGTAACTTCCACGTAGCAATGACTGCCATTTATCAGACGGGACCCACGACCAACAGGAGAAGGGAGACCAATATATCCGCTCGAAGACCTTAAGTTTCCAGAACTGTGTGAGAAAAAAAAAATCTAATACTAGTTGAGGAAACTGGTTTCATCAGAATAACAGCCTTGTACTTCAAAAAAGTGTCAACTTGAACATTAGGTATGAATTGCACCTGAAATAAACTTGCTTGACAAGGTCATTGGGACAGAACCCAGTGAGGCTGCCACGCATTCCATGAGGAGAAACAATCACTGGTGGAAATAACATAAGCATGTGAGGAGTATTTCTATCAAATAAAAAGCTCCTATATTTCTTGAAGCATGTGTAGAAAGCACAAATCATTTCAGGTCCCAATTCAAAAAGCTTTGCCTCAAAGAATTACACATAGCATATCTATTATCTTCACTCTTAGCCAACCCCAGAAAGAAAAACACTACAAGTTAAGGTCGTATGCCAGGCAAGAAAATGAGATGTTATAATCTCTGCTCGAGGAAGTTAGGTAGATGCAATAAAAATTGAGTGCAAAAAGTCTAAGGATCTCAATTTATAAACTAGTAGATCAGTACAAAGCATAATGAGGTCAACAAACATCTGGAAAGAGTTCCATCAGCTTCTTTTTATTTTTAGTAGATAAGTAGGAGAATTTAGCATTCCAAGAGATGATGGGAAACCGGCTAACCTGGAAGCCTATAACTGGAATTTTTCAAAGAACTCCTTAGCAGTTTTTCAGCATCGTCACTTGAAAGTGTCCGGACATTCCTTCGCGCATAAAAATCATAGTTAGTTTCACAGTAACTATAAGAAGCATTAAACCATAACTTCGAACACATATAACAAAAAGCTTTACGAACTTGGCAGATATAATGACATGGACAAAAACTGCCTCTTCAGTAGCAGCAAAGATGAATTCAACAGTAGGCTGTCCCCTCCTGCATTAATATCCAAGGAGCATTAGCTAGGAGATGAGTCACACACCTAATCATAGACTTCACTCAAGTTTTAAGAATTACAATCAGGAAACAAAGGTCTTGAAGATCCATACTTAATGAAAGCTATGGGATGTGATAGGACCACGAAGCCAGAGAAAACAAAATTGCTTTAGGATAACAGGTAGAGAGATGAATTCTGCGATTATAATGTATGATATCGCTTAGATGGTAAGAAGTACCTCAAATATTCTTCGCTTTGAGGGCTGAATTTTGAAAACACATCTCCAAATCGCATGTAGGAAAGTCCAGTTAATGCTCTGTCGCGATAACAAACAAGTTAATATGATATTTCAATCCATTATGTCTATCATCTAACAATTATAGCCCTGTTCGGGAACATGTCGCTGGCAATTACGTTTAGGGAAGTGGGGGTTGGGGGGCATTGAAGAAAAAATGAACCAGTTCTCGTAATTAAATTCAGCAACTGCTTTTCCTTTTCCGGCGAAGACAAAGTATCAGTCGCTGAAAAAACCAGCTATGGCGTTTTGGAAATAGTGACTTAAAAAATATCGCCCGCGATAGCTTTTTCAAATTCACCATCGTTTATGCCTCCTGGGCCGTTTATTTGTCTGTCTGCGTCCCGAACAGGGCCATAGGGTCTTGAGATCATAAAAAAAAAACTAACCTTTCAATGCAGTTACGTAAAGACTGTGAAAAGGCAACTGATATCTCTTCAGAGTCCCCCGGTGCTGCCCAAATTCCTGTCGCAACAACTTTCAATAGGAAAAAGAAAAAAAAAACAAGTAAGGATACCAAGATAAATATAGACCACAAGCATATGCACTAAACACTTGTAATCAAATTAGAGACACTATGTTCAAACATATTGAGGTGCAAAACGATAAATAATATCATGGAAAATATACCTCTAAGCTTTGACACTGCAGCTTGAGCTTTATCAGTAATTGAAGGATGACGCCCAGGAAGAAAAAGCCAAAGCTTGATCTTTTCATCTGAGAAGCAGTGTAGAATGATGGTTAGATACAAACTTAAAAAAGTTATAAGATTTGAGTAGTAGCAGAGTGTGGTTTAACTATACCAGGATTGTATAAACCTTGAGATGGATCCCAAGGTCCAACAAAAGAATTAGTCCATGTGGTAAGAAACCCTTCCTTCTGCAACCTTAGATGAGAGGAAAGCACAAGATATGTTGCCACATCATTCTGCTCAGCTCTTGAACTGAAATCATCAAGAATAATAATTAGAAACACTCTCATTGATTAAAATTAAAATACAAATTATTTGAAAATCTCAAAGTATTAATTTTTTTTTTTAAACCTTTTATCCGAGCCAGGGTTCAGCTCAGTTTCACTTGGAAGAAATTGAAACCAAGAAACATTATGTAGACCCCCCTGTGGAAAAATCAAGACATTAAAAAACGACTCCAAAAACTCAAATTCTTGAAACAAATTTTGCTAAAAAAGATGATAGAAAGACTTACAATTCTGAAAACATTAGTCCACATAACTTGAGAAATTAATAAACAAAGTTGAAATCTTTATCTTCAATTACCCAAAAGCATCGTCCTTGGAATCGGAAGACGTAGCCAAATTATAGCTCGATCTTGTGTGTTATGTCTCCCTGATCAAAATTCTAAAATAAAATAGCATCTCAACACTAAATCTTTCTCGTTTCATAATATCAGATCCAAACGCGCCATTTAGGGTTCTTTTTTTTCTTTGCTCTTTAGTTATTTTCTTTTATTGGCCCAGCTTTGTTTTAGTTAACAAAGCCCAACTACTACAATTTTGTTGAAGGTGGTTCAATTTACATTTTATATCCATAAACTCTCTTTAAAACAGTTAGAAAAACAGATCCTTTCAGTACAAAGTACAAACGAGATAGTTACTAATTTTGCACTTTATTTTCTGGGAAAATATGCTTGACATAGCATATAATAGTGTTTCCATCTCTGAACAAACAGATGAGAGATTTTCCACTTTGATATTATCAGTATCTTGTCATACGCCTGCAATATATATATATATATATATATATATCCCAACCCATGGTTAGATATTTATTTTTTTAAAGCTGTCTACTTCAAAATAATATCCTATGTAATTCGTCCATATCAACCTTGGTCTATATTATAAATAAGTAAATAACTTTTTTTAACTGATGGATTTATTAGTATTATTTTTACTAGCATTTATAATTTCGTACTATATATTTATATCTATGATCGTCATTAGATAAATAAATAAGAGAAATATGTACCTAAATTAGAGATATTGTTAAGTACTTGGATGTTGTTGTTTATTCCTATTATTTTTCCTTTATTTCTGTTTTAAATTAATTTAAAACATTTAGTGAAAGTTTAAATATATTGAACAATATCATAAAATATTTTACCATATTTTTAATCATTTTAGTGAAAAGTTTAAACATATATTGAACAGTATCGTAAAATATTTTGTCATATTTCTAATCATTCGTGAATAAACTGGAATAACAGTTTCATCGTGGTTATCATTTTTGAGGGACCTTCACTAGAAATTTGATTTGTGGTATTTATAAAATATTGATAACTAGAAAAATATATTTAAGTTTAAGTACATGTTCTAGTTAGTTGCTGAACTTTGTCGCCCATGATACAATTTCCATTAAGTTTATTGTTACAAATTTTATTTATTATATAATAGATATACATACCTTCTTATTGTTGGGATAAATAGGAGGATGAAGATAAATGTACTTCATTTTTAAAAAAAAAATTTGGTGAAACTTGTTGGTGAGTCTTCTCCACCTAAGTGATATATTTATAGGGTTGTAACTGGAAATATATGCGGTGTATTATCATTGCTACTATCCGAAAACCACCAGTTAAGATACGAGTCTTGAACCACATGCAGAATCTCAACAGTCACAGATTGAATGAAAATTTCACAGGTCAGAATTAGACCAAAAGCTTAATGGTTCGTCTCAACTTTGTCTTAGGGTAAGAGACGATTGGCAAAAGATTGAAGAATCAATCACTGGCTTGGTGAACGATCTTCTTCATGCTGCTCCCCACGCGGGCTCTGGCTCCTGGTTCCGGCTGGTTCAGGTGTGTAGCTCCTGCTTCTTCTTGGGCTCCTGATTTTTCTAGGGCTGCGACTGATGCTTCTTCTTGGGGTCGCACTCCTATTTCTCCTTGGGCTCGCACTCCTGCTTCTTCTTGGGCTATGGCTTATGCTGCGGCTCTTACCTTTGACTGGACTTACACTGCAACCCCTTGAGCCATTATAAGCTGGCGAGCGTGAGTATGACCTCCCCCTACCATATCGTTCTTCCCTGGGAGAGAGAGAACTGCGACAATAGAGAGAGTTAGTGAGCATACAAAAGTCTCAACCAGGAGGAGAAATGTGTAACTGAGCTCAGACAGAAACATGCAGAAACCTTGAATGATATCTTCTAGGGGGAGGAGAATAATAATCACTGCGCCGTGACCGAGATCTACCACGCCGAGGGGGAGGCGAGCGATAGTAGTAACGAGGGGGACTACGTCTTCTATCCCAAATTTTACTGCTCCTACAAACACAAAAAAAAAAGTTAAAAGATTGAGTTTTTGGCATCATTGACATTAGACACATCGATATTTGATGTTAAACAGAAGAGTTCAAAAAGACAAAGCTCCAAGCACCTTTCTCCATCACGCTCCCTTGCTCTCATTTCAGTCGGTTTCTTCCTGTTCTCTTCTGCAAACACGACAGTCAACTCACGGCCTAAAAGAAGATAACCATCCATGTAATGTTTTGCCTCAGCAGTGTCAGCAGGGTTCAGAAATTGAACAAAACCAAATCCTCGCGGCTCTCTGCATTAAATAGAACAAAACAAGATCTCAGACTAGAAACCAAACATACAAAATGATGAGGTTAATGTACCACTTTACAACAAGCCTGTTGAAGGACACTTGGCAATATGATCCCCTGCAACACAAGATATCAGTAAACAGGAACAAAAGCAAGCACTTGCCTGCTAGCCTTGCAAGTTTCAGTATAAAGATGACTTCTTGAAGACTTGATTCATCTTCAAATTGACTACAAACCCAACTTCACTTGGACTCTTCACTACCATATAGAACATCTTCATAAGAACTCTAATTACTTCTTTGATGTCTTCAATTCTTTAGATTCACTGTTAAACCTCAACAACTTTAATTAACACACTCATTGTGTGTTCAAACATGGAACATATCACATTGTATCCTTCTCCTTAAGCGACTAAAAAGTATGAGGTCCCAACATACTAATTTAAAAATGACTACTCTAAGCGCTTTCTTTATCAACACGAATAATTAGTGGTTTAAGACCTTAAATGATGATCTAATGACAGAGAAAAAAAGAAGGCTAAGTCTGATTTACGAAAAAATGCATTTCAGAAGATTCTCGTAAGGCTCTCTAGTAATTCATGAGGAGACACAGAGATGAAAGAATGGAAAATGAAAGGGGATAAAACGCTGTAAACAAAGATTCAAGATAAATGGTATAGAGAATGAAAAAAATCAAATGTTTGAACACTAGATGTCCTATCTACTACACATGCTCACCCGGTATAATAATCCCTTGGCAAGTAAATGTCCTTGAGAGGACCGAACTGGTCAAAGGCCCTCCTGAGATCTTCTTGCCTGAAGAAAAGGATGAGATGTTAGAAGAGACAACAAAATGCTAAAAATATAAGTAGATACACCCCTCATCTTATAGACAGATTGGAATCAAAGTCAACTACAAAGAACTATGGTTTTCATGAACCCCCAAAAATATAAGTAGATACACTAAAAAACCTCCATCTTAGATCTTCTTTCTAGATTTCTATCACAAAACAAGCATTTACCAAACCAAACATAATTATAAAAAAACTCTGAGAACATACATCAGCTTTGTGAAAGACTTCACAATACAGATAAGATAACACCATGCCTAAAAATGCTTTAAAAGGTGTTTTGTCTTGAAGCTTAAATGGTGTCTAAACAATAGTATCATCCTACGAGGGAAGACAATAATGGCTAAAGGGAATTACAGAAAATTTAAGTACCTGCAATCACGGTGTAGGTTGCGAACCAAAAGACTGGTTGGGAGGTCGCCATATCTGTCTCTAGGGCTTGGGCTTCGACCCCTCCTCCCATAACCCCTTGGTGGTGACGGTGTGTAGCTCCTTCCCCTCATTGATGCAAGCTTCAGCTTCGCTACAATTCAATCAACAAAAACTGGATTAGAAAATACACCCAGAAATAGTTGGATATCTAAGAAAGAGGAGACCACAAGTACAAAAGCCAGAACATTAACACCAATATCCAATAACTCCAAAGAAGCATTCAATCTACAGTTTGAAGTAACCAAATCCAATCCCTAGAATATTTACCACATATTAAAAGAAACATATAATAAGATTTTACACTAACTGGGCCACCATAGAACAACATCTTACAGAAATAACTATGATAATACATCTCGCTGCTCTAGAAATATCGAAAAAATTCCAATTTAAAATAAAAATTATATCAAAGAAACCGATGCTAAGTAAGATCACAAACAATTCAGATAGAGAGGGAATGACCTAAGATTTCATGTTTAAATTCGAAATAGAGAAAAGAAACATTATTTGTGAATAGCCAAAAAAGATCACAAATTTCGTCTAGGGTCCTTCAAATATCAGGGAAAATACTAACCGGCAGACGAAGGTGGTGACGAACGGCGGAGATGCGATGCTGTAAGAACTGTGGAGAAGATGGACTCCTTTTCATTTATATTAGGGTTCCTTTATATTGTTTGTTTTACATTTTAATCCCCAAATCTTTTTTTTTACTTAAACTTCCTAGATTATGTAGAAGATCCATTCCATTATCTTGTTTGTTTACCCTTTTAAAAATCATCAATTCTTATAAATGGCATAAAATCTATTCCTACCCATAAAAATAAATATTATAAAATCTGACTATCTATAGGAATTAAAATGAATAGTAAGAAATAACAAACTGATGAGTCTCCTCCAATTGTTGGGGTTCTGTTTGTACCTTTTATAATTATTTTGGGCAAAAACATAAATCTTGAAAACTTATAGGTAGGGATATAAAATAATAAATAACATGAAGGTATATTTTGTCTCTGTTCTAACGTGTTGTGATTTCTTACATAAACATAACAAAGCATTCGTGATTCATTAGATTCTCTCCTTTCTTTTCCACTTACGACATTATAAAAGGTTAAATTATACTTCTTCGCTGCGATCAAGAAGATAATGGAAGAACAGTTCATACTTAGGGTTCCACCGTCTGTTTCAGAGAGAATTGATCGGCTTTTGAGTGATGAGGCTTCTACTTCCGACGAAATCCCTTTGGATTTGTGTTTTTCAGGTAAACTATTTTATGGTTATGTTGTGTTTATACCCCCAAAGTTTCTTCCTTTTCCTTAACTTTATTTCCTTTAATCGGAAAATTTATCCTTTTGCAATCAATGAAATTAGTGTCTGTATTGAGATTTTGATACCACTAAAAGATTGCTCTTTGTATCTCGTGATGAGTTCTCGAATGTTATTTGCTTTAAAGACATTATTGTCTCTTTATTCTTGAATCTGATTACGGATCAAAGTAGCTCTAGAAATCGTTTTGCATTGTCTCCTGGAGCATAACTGAGTACTATATATTGATTTTTTTTTGTCAGAGAAGCCAAAATAGTTTCTTGTTACATCATTCTTGGACGACCTGATTAAGGACTAAACTTTTTTTTTTGCATTATCTCCTGGAGAAACTTAATATTGTGAGTTGAATGTTTTGACAGAGAAGCCTTAAAGGCATTCTTGTTGCATCGTTATTGAATCTTACTAAGAACTAATGTCTGTCTTCTTATCCATTTGCATTGTCTTTTAAGCAAACTTAGTATTTAGGATTTGTATGAATTGAATTTTCAGAGGATGGGAGAAACGGGACGTTTATGATTGGAAACGAAGAGTTCCCGGCTTCTCTGCTTGATCTTCCTGCTGTTGTTGAGTCTTTTAAAACTTATGATGATTGTGCATTAGTCAAAACTGCTGATGTTGGGCAGGTAAAAGCAATTTACTTGATACATCTTTTGCTTATATAGATTTTTGACTAAAAAGAAGACAATATGAATGCGTTGATTTGGCACACAGATGATCATGGTTAGGGAGCCGGGTGATCCCGCACCTAGTACAATTGAATACAGACATGGTTTAACTCCTCCAATGAAGGATGCTCGAAAGAGAAGATTTCGTAGAGAGCCTGACCTTAATGTAATTTGCATTTTTTTAATCAATCATCACACGATTTCACTAATACTTGTGATTCTGAGCCAGGGCAAAAGAAAAAAAAAAAGAGAATGAAAATTTTGTGGTTATCTAGTTTGGAAGTTGTTTCGAATCTTGATGCATGCATAGCTGTGATAAAGCTTGCTCATTTGGAATTCCCAGGTTTCTTCTCTAGACTTGACATATTAACTTCCAAATGTTGCAGCCAGAGCTTGTACAGCGGGTCGAGAGAGATTTGTTGAATATCTTGAGTGGAGGAACAGTAGAAAATGTAAGTTTACCTTGATTTTTATAATAATATCTGGTCCTCGGGATAAGAATCGAGTTAGTAACTTTGTTTATTTGAACCTTCTTTTTTGGTTTAGGTAAATGAGCAAGAGGACGCAGCTGCGAACGAGAATGCTCGCAATGCAAATAAGAAAGTATCTTCTTCACCTACACCTGTGGAAGAGCCTGAAGCTCCTGCGGCGGGTACTAGTAATCCAACGGAAGTTGAGCCCGAGAGAAGTGAATCAGAAGATTCTGATGATTCAATGTGAGTTTATTATGTACCAGAGATTTAATTTTCTTACGAGAACTTAGAGTTTAAGCAATTCCTGTCTTAGAAAATTATGTCCATGGTTTAATGATGATGATGTTTCTAGTGGAAATGTGATTTTGTATTTCTACTTAGAATTCGGTTTTTCTGCAAGACAGTTTTAGAAATCAACCAAATAATGATTAAAAATATATATATATATATATTCAAAACCCCAAGAGTTATTTAAAAAAAAAACTATGTAGATCATTAATTTATATTTCAGACAAACTACGTAGATGTTGATCAATTATACATAAACATTGATAATTCCGGTTGGGTTTGACAATTTCGGTTCATCAGTTAAAATATAGATAATGTGGAAGAGTCTCTCTCTCTGCCAGAAGTTTCTATGCATCCCGTAACTTTAATCCGCAATCTCTTCTCTTCGCTTCGCTTCGTCGTCATCTCTCTTGCACCGCGAGTGTTGCAATAGCAATGGCGATGGAATCAATTTGTCTCAAGTCCGTATCGTTCGTGAGAAACGAATACAACCAATTTCGTAAAAGAAGAAAACTTTCCAGTCGTATTCGTCGTTCTCGATTCGGTTTAATTTGCTCGAAGACATCTGATTTTCAAGGTAATAATTATCCATCGGCTCTGTTTTGAATTCTCTGCTGAGCACAAATCAATTAGTCTCTCATTTGGGTTATGGTGGCTTTGAACGATCATCGGAGTTATGTATTATAATTCACTCTTTTCTGGCCTCTGATTTTGAAAAATCAATTCTTTGGAAATTTCAGAATGTTACTTTGGACTCTGTTCCACTCTTTAATTAACTGAAACTGTTGAATTTTGGGGCTTTCAGATTTCCAGAGTTATGCAAGACCTTTGCGTCTCTTACAAGCAGAAGAAGTGAAAGTTTGTAGTGGGAAATTATCTTTCACTGTGAGCGAATCTCAATCTCTTTATAAGGTTAAGCTACAGACAAGTTATATGTTCGGTGCAGGGATTAGTGATATGAATGCTAGAGTTCTTATATGCTTGATAGACGAAAACAGAGATTCGCTATTACAGACGATACCTGCAAATATTTCAAGCAATGAATCTTCTTTGGAACCTGAGGTTGTGGAGAATGGTGAAAGCTTCAAATTTCAGAGAGGCTCTGTTGATGAATTCACTTTTGAAGGACCAAAACTCGGCAAAATCAGAGCTTTTTGGATTAGTCTTGAGTCTGGTTTGTTTCTTTCCACATTAGAAATTGTTTTAGTACATAAGTTTTTGTGTTTATTGAATTAGCTTTTCATGTTTAGGTCAATGGAGGGTTGGAGGAGTGAGCTTGTGGGTGGTTAATCCTCGCGGTAAAGGAGAAAGCAATGCAGAAACTTTCTGTTACCGATATGATTTTGAAGTTGATGACATTTTGCTTGGAGAGAGCATTGACTTATCAATGGTGGAACTTAGACCTACCCGTCTCACCAAACTCACTGACTTTGATCAAATCTCTTCGTCTTCAGCTCTGGATTTTGACCGTACAATCGTCTCCAACGAGGAAAGCATGGAAGAATACGCAAACTTGAAATTCTCTCTGCTTCTCTATGACGCAATTCTCATCCTTCTCGGAAGTTCGGTCTTTTCCTTCTCACTAGGAGAAAACTCCGCCATTGCTTTCTTCTCCGGTGGAACAATAGGATTTCTCTACTTGCTTCTCCTACAGAGATCAGTTGATGAACTGCAAGCACCGGGATCTTCCTCATCCAAAAACTCCAATCAAATACTCGACGGAGGTCTTAAGATTCCGGTTTTGAGCCTTGCGTTAGCCATTGGATTGTCTGTTTTAACCTTCAGAGGTTTCATTGGAGGAGATTTCATTGCATTTGCAGTCACACCAAAAGAGATTGTGGTGGGGACTTTGGGGTTTCTTGTATGCAAAGTAGCCGTTGTTTTGGCTGCGTTTAAACCCTTGAAGGATGGTTCTTAACTCTTAATTATGAGAGGTATTAGTCCTGTGTTTGTATATAACAGAGATGTAAATAAGAATATAGATACATGTATATTTGTGTACATCATATAAATGAGTTTATGTATCTATTAGTAGTCCATTGATCATTATTTTACCAAATTCAAAATCACATGTATCATTTTACCTAAAATATTTATCTTTTTAGTCATATCGTATCTCAGATTTCAAAGGCTAGTTCATGTTTCTATCTTCCGCTTCTTTTTTCCCTTTCAAGCCGTTTGGTGAATACTACAATCTAAAAATGCATAGTAGAGAAGAAAGGATGAAGCTTTCTTTGCTATACAATCATCACAAGAGTTTTCTTGGGTTCCTTATAACATAAATATGGCCTCAAGAATCTTCGGCTAAGGTCCGTGATCTCATTAATATAGCATTTGAGTCTTAGCCAATATGATACCTTGGAGTCGCTTTTCAAAAACCGGATCTACTTATCGCAAATTATCCACACATGACATAGCTCATAGAGTTATAGGAGAGTTGCTGCTTCCGTACCCAAAGAAGATTGGAGAGGAGAGTAAGCCTTTGCTCCAAACCATTTCACATCACCCAATTCATACCTTAGAATCCATCCTATACCATTCACTACTCCATTTTCAGTCCATGAGGCATCTATATTGCATTTGATAATACATGTAGACTAGGAGGTGATTTTAGAATTTGTTTCTTTCATTACATTTAGGTTGGTATAAATTCACCAAAACATAGTGTGTTTCTTATACAATTCTACGTATCATCATTGACTTTTTACCTAATGTTCTCGTAACATTTTTGAAGAATGCATATTATAAAAGACATAGGAAAGTGTATGGCATACCAAATCAGTTTGTTTTCTTTAGAGTTTAGTAAGATGTCATTGTCAAAGAATTAATTGGACAAGCCATGACTATATTTAAAAGTAAACTTAGGGGTAGACACTTTTATATCATAACTACTAACTACCATTATGTTTATGAAATATGGTCAATTTTACTTTTATGCGTTTATATAAAAAAAATATATATATATAGTGGTGTTGAAAAATCATCTCTTAAGTCGTAACTCTCGCCAGTTACCATCATTTGTCCATTGACATGCATAGTTGTGCTTGACAATGAAGGCAAAAAAATAAAAATAAAAATAAAAATTGTGCTTGACACTCATCATTTTTCTTTCTGTTTTTGTACATTTGAAATCTTTGTTACGCTCAAAATAATAGTTAGAAGTGACAGAGGGTTGTTTTCGTCAACGAGCAGATTGATTCTAATATACGTAACGTGTGGTTGGAAAGGATGAGCTAAATGTGAATAACAATGCCATTTTTAGTAGGTTAACCAATAATAAGTACTAACATTTATATTAATTTTCTTGTACTGCACTTTTTATTGATTTATTGTGTGTTTGTGGGTCTATTAATACCCTCAACTACTCAAAAACATATTTGATGTGTATATACATAGTAATTAGTAGTATATATATATATAATGTTCACTCAGAAATTTTTTATGTATAGATGGACACACTAATCTTTGGACTATAAAATTTATTATCTATCGAATAAATTTTAAGTTTATACTGGTAAAATAAATCAAAATAATCTTCATATATGTTAATTTTATCGTAACACAAAAATCCATAAAATAAAGATGTTAACACGAAATAAAATATGTAGATTAAATCCAATTTGATCCGTTACATGCAGATATAGACACATAAAATCTTAAGTGTATGTTTAAAAGTAATTTTACGGACCAGCCTATAAAAATGCGGATTTTGTCCATAAATTAGCAGATTTAATGGATTCCGTCCACAAATTATATACTTATATAGTAATATACAGTAGTTAATAAAATATAAGATAATATAAATAATTTTAATATATGAATATTAAAATATTAATATTATATTTTCGTGAAATGTCATATCCGATGCTAATATAACCGTCAAACTTTAAAATCGACTGATAAATTAATGGGGAGATAACATTCCACGAGATTATTTGTTTGACCTCAAAGACCAATATTTTGTACACACAGCTTTGATTCAGCCAGATATTGAATACATGGAAAAATAAATTTTACCTTATGGTTGACTCCTTTTTTCTTTGTTGCCTTCCTTGAGAAAAGGTAACATTTTGATAAATATACTAATACTTCTCAATTATTAATATAGATAGACATATCGTTTTGTATTTATTCTACATTCTAATATTTGAAAAATTTGGTACATATATGTATTCTAAATAATCCGTGTCCCGTTCCATACGACAAAATCGTCCCCTTTTCTTTTTAAAATTTTTGATAAAGTGGTTGAAAAATTGACGTATGATTTAATGTATTTGAATTGATTTTATTTATTCAAAAGACTCCGGTAGATACTATATACATCCAAACATACCACTCGCAAGGCATCAATTAGCGTAATTTGTTGTCCAAACAATTATATTTAAATCTCTGACAGATTCCGCATTTATCCCTTTCAATACAACGGTGTTAATTGCTTGGCTTCTGCATTTTAAAACTTTTACTCGAGTCTAGAACTAAGTATTATCGCATAAATATATTTAAAATTCGTTTAAAAAGAAGAATGTCGCTAGACATTAAAAAAAATAAGTCGCTAGAGTTTCGAATATTGAAAATACACTGAAAGAACTAAACAATAATTATGTGCTTTAAAGATCGACAAATGAATTTCAAATACTAAATCTAAAACAATGTTCAGTTTTCAACAACAAAAAAAAAAAGTTTAATGCATTGACATGAAATAATTAGTTATATACCGGTAAATTTTCATTCACAGTCTTTACGTTGTCCTATTAAATAAATGATTATATTTAGTAATATTTAACTTGGTAGAACCTCTTATTAAGTTGGTCAAACGTGAATATAAATATACGTCTGAATGTAAGTGATATATAATTAAATATGTTTGACATCAAAAAATAAATATATATGTTTAAAATTTTAGATTAATGTTTTCGTGTAAAAGTTGACCAAAATAGTCAAATCTTACACCTTTTTGACAATTTACTTGCTCTAATAATTTCAGGGTCGAAAATGATAAAATATGAATCATTCAGTCAATAAAACTCTAGATTTATTTTCAAAAAAAAAAAAAAAAAAAAAACTCTAGATTGAGTAATTACCAAAAGATTAATAATAATAGTATTAATGATACCAAAGTTTTTTTTTACTTATGTTCCCCAAGAGAGAGAAGAGACCACCACCAGTTCCATTTTCCGTGTTCAGAGAGCGAAGTGGAAGGTGGCTCACGTTTTGCTTCTTCTTCTTCTTCCTTCTCCAATTAACACTCAGATTCCTTAACCATTCGGTTTCTGGGTTTTTTTTTTATCTGATCAAGTTTCTTGGTCGGTCTTCAAGTTTGTAAATTTCTCGATCTGTTATGAGCTTCAACTATTTTTGAAGATGGATCTATCTTCTCAACGACAATCTCCAAATGGTTCAAGGGTTTTTCGTCTTCAAGCTCCATTGGTAATGTTTTCACCTTTCTCATTTCTCGATTCCATTTTAGTCTTTCGCTAGAATCGAAGATTCAACAAACAAACAAAAAATCCCCCTTTTCAATCTAATCCGTCACGAATTTTCTGGGAAATGTTTAAACTTTGATACGTTCTTGTGGTTTAAATTACATTCAATTTTAGTTTCTATTTTCGGAAACCCTAGCTATTTCTCCAATTTGGGTAGTAATTGCTTCTATTACGGAACTGTTGTTTTTTTTACCCTACTTTTCTCTGAATTTACCAGTTTCTCTTTTAGTTTAATTATTGCTGTTTTAGAATGTTTGCAAAATTGTGGATTTTTTTTAATTGATTTCTGAGATTGGATAATTATTGCAGGTGGATTCAGTATCTTGCTATTGTAGAGTAGATTCAGGTCTTAAGACAGTTGCAGAAGCAAGAAAGTTTGTTCCTGGATCAAAGCTTTGTATTCAACCTGATATAAATCCAAATGCACATAGGCGTAAGAACTCTAAGAGGGAGAGGACTAGAATCCAACCTCCGCTTCTCCCTGGCCTCCCGGACGATCTAGCTGTTGCTTGCCTTATCCGTGTTCCGCGTGCTGAACATAGAAAACTCAGGCTTGTGTGTAAGAGATGGTCAAGGCTTGCTTCTGGAAACTTTTTTTACTCTCAAAGGAAGTTACTTGGTATGGCAGAAGAATGGGTTTATGTTTTTAAAAGAGATCGTGATGGGAAGATCTCCTGGAATACGTTTGATCCTATCTCTCAGCTTTGGCAGCCGCTTCCTCCTGTTCCCAGAGAGTATTCTGAGGCTGTTGGGTTTGGTTGTGCTGTTTTAAGCGGTTGTCATCTTTATTTGTTTGGAGGTAAGGATCCTTTAAGAGGGTCTATGAGAAGAGTCATTTTTTACAATGCTAGAACGAATAAGTGGCATAGGGCGCCGGATATGCTTAGGAAGCGGCATTTCTTTGGTTGTTGTGTTATAAACAACTGTCTATTTGTAGCTGGTGGGGAGTGTGAAGGAATTCAAAGGACACTTCGCTCAGCTGAGGTTTATGATCCAAACAAGAACAGGTGGAGTTTTATTGCTGATATGAGTACAGCAATGGTTCCGCTTATCGGGGTGGTTTATGACAAAAGGTGGTTTCTCAAGGGTCTTGGATCTCACCAACTAGTCATGAGTGAAGCCTATGACCCAGAATCAAATTCATGGAGCCCGGTGAGTGACGGGATGGTTGCTGGTTGGCGAAATCCATGTACTTCTCTAAATGGTCGCCTTTACGGATTGGATTGTAGAGATGGGTGCAAACTCAGGGTATTTGATGACTCTGCGGATTCATGGAACAAATTCATGGACAGTAAGGTGCATTTGGGAAACTCGAAGTTGCTTGAAGCTGCTGCTCTTGTTCCGCTGAACCGTAAGCTTTGTATAATCAGGAACAACATGAGCATGAGTCTGGTTGATGTCTCGAATCCTGACAAGAACAACCCTCGACTGTGGGAGAATATTGCAGTAAAAGGACAGTCTAAGAGCATTCTTAGTAATATATGGTCTAGTATCGCAGGGAGAGCCCTAAAAAGCCATATCGTGCATTGCCAAGTGCTTCAAGCTTGACAAAAGAAATCTAAAACTCAACAACGGAGCCAAATTGTTCAGAAGAAACCAACCACCTTGACCTTTGACTGTCCTTGAGCTTCCAAGAAGAGGAGACGAAGCTTAGCAACTCTGTTTTACTAGCTCAAGATCTGTTGCACACAGAGAATGGTGGTGACAATCATCATTGATCGAACGAATCTACAGAGGCGACGAACTAATGTCTGGTCTTAGCGGTAATATGAGAGACGACTTGAATGGCCATATCTTCTGGTCTTGAATGGTTTTGGCAATTGTTATAGTTTCTATTTTTTGTTGACATTTTGGTTTATGTGATTTGTATTATGTAAATCTCATTAAGTCTTTCGTCTCAAAGTTATTCTTAGTAATCCGCTTTGAAATGATCAAAATAAATTCAAGTTTTGGCTAATTAAGAGTCATCACCCCACCCATTCCAATTTATAGTTTCCCTTCTCAACAATGGTTCAGCCAAAGATGGAATAGCCGATTGATTATCAAAGGTGAAGAATAATAATTGGTGGAATTATAGAGATGTGAAGGTATGATTTGTATTATTATTCCAGAGTTTGATACATGTATATATATACAGCTCAAGAGAGAGATCCTAACTAGCTAGATACACGTGATTCCACTTAGAATATTGAGAATATACCAAGCATAATATATGCGTAGATATACATATCTTGATTCGTATATATCTCCTATACGTCCCCTCAAGATGATCGACCGGAAGAGAGACCAATCTTGTCATTAAGGAGATGAAGTCGCGGACGAGGTAGAGGCTTGGTTAGAGCATCTGCAAGTTGATCTTTGGTGGAAATGTGAGTAACACGGAGGGCGCCAGATTGCACAAGTTGACGAACAAAATGATAATCCAATGCGACATGCTTCATGCGGGAGTGAAATACTGGATTTGCACACAGGTATGTAGCTCCAATGTTATCACAATATATAACCGGTTGGGAAGAGGAGACCATGCCCATCTCCGACATTAGAAATTCAATCCATCGAAGTTCTGAGGCTGTTTCTGCTACAGCTCGATACTCGGCCTCAGTTGATGATCGTGATATTGTCTTTTGCTTCTTGGAGGACCAGACTATCGGATTAGAACCAAGATACACGATGTATGCACTTGTGGAGTTGTAATCATCTTTATCTCCTGCCCAGTCTGCATCGGAAAAGGCATGTAGGCATGTAGAGTTATTTCTGCTGAGGAAAATACCTTGATCTTTGGTACCAGCAAGATAACGGAGAACTCTCTTTGCAGCTTTCAGATGTATATCAGTAGGCTGATGCATGAATTGTGATAATTTGTTGACTGCAAAAGCAACATCAGGTCGAGTAAGCTGTAGGTATTGAAGACTGCCAAGAAGACAACGATATTCACTCCCATCAGCTAGTTTCAGTCCTGTTGTGAGAAGAAGTGGAGTGTGAGTTGCCATTGGAGTCGAAACAGGATTAGCCGAGTCCATATGCATCTTTACCAGTAGATCATCAATGTATTTCCGCTGAGTGAGAAGTAATCCATTAGTTGTTCGAGTTGCTTCTACACCGAGAAAATAACTAAGGTTGTCTAGGTCTTTAAGAGAGAATCTCTCACCAAGGAGAGCTATGAACTTCTCAACTTTGGGCGCATCGCTACCTGTGATTATTATATCATCAACATACACCAATAAGTACATTATCAGACCCGGTATGTTGAGAATAAAGAGAGATGCATTCGCTTGTGAGTTAACAAACCCCGACTGGAGAAAAAATGTTCGAAGCTCCATGTACCATGCGCGAGGTGCTTGTTTGAGCCCATAAAGAGCTTTATGGAGTTTGCAGACATAGTTTGGACGATCTTTATCCACAAACCCAAGCGGCTGAGTCATATACACATTCTCCTCAAGTTTGCCCTGTAGAAACGCATTGTTAATATCTAATTGGCGAAGTGGCCAATCATGTGCTACTGCCTGACCAAGAACCAAACGAACTGAAGCTGGTTTAATGACAGGGCTGAAAGTTTCCTTGTAATCTAGCCCAGCTCGCTGATGAAATCCTTTGGCAACCAATCTTGACTTGAACCTCTCAATAGCTCCTGTAGATAGACGCTTGATTCGAAAAACCCATTTGTTGCCTACGAGATTGTAAGATGGATGTGGCGGAACGAGAGACCAGGTATGATTTTTGATTTGCGCATTAAATTCTTCTCCCATGGATTTTCTCCAGCGTTCATCTTTCAAGGCATGTGCAATTGATTTTGGTTCTTTTTCCGTCAAAGAGATTGATGCATTGTGTGCAAACTTCTTGTTGGGCTTTGTAATATTGTTCTTTCCTCGAGTAACCATAGGATGAGCATTTTGGACCGATGGACCTACAACAGGTGTAATGTCGGGCAAAGTTGGTGCTTGTGTTGGGGGTGAAACCTGTTCATGTGTGACTAACAGAGGAGATTCAATGTCTAACCTTGGTGTCGAAGCTAATGTCGGTGGTGTTTCCAACAAAGGCGGAGAACATGAGACAGACAGAACATGCGTCAAGGTTGGGAACCAAGCAGGAGATTGGGCAGAGGACTGTGCTTCAGATGATAATTCGACAGAGCTAAAGGGAAAATTATTTTCATGAAATTGTACATGTCGAGAGACAAAAATACGTTTGGTTGAGGGATCCAAACAGAAATAGGCACTCTGAGTTTGCGAATACCCTAAGAATACACATGCTGTTGAGCGTTTATCAAGTTTGTGTTGTGCATATGGTCTAAGCCATGGATAACACAAACATCCAAACACTCGAAGCTTGTTATAGATTGGTGGTGATTGAAACAAACAAGCAAAAGGGGAAGAAAAGGACAGTGTCGGTGTGGGTAATCGATTAATAAGGTAAGTAGCTGCTGCTACAGCATACGTCCAGAAGGAAAGAGGTATGGACGCATGAGAGAGGAGAGGAAGTGCGGTTTCAACAATATGTCGATGTCTCCTCTCTGCAAAACCATTGTGTTCTGGAGTATGTGGAGGAGTTGTGAGATGAGTTATTCCATGGGAAGCAAGATAATCAGCCATGGCAATATACTCACCTCCATTGTCGGAATAAAGTGTGACAATACGATGTTGAAAACGGTTTTCTACAAGTTCTTTGAAACGTTTAAAAACTTCAAACGAGTCTGACTTGCGACGAAGGGGGTATAGCCAAACATAGTGACTGAAATGATCTACAAAAATGATGTAATATTTGAATCCATCAATAGAAAGAACCGGTGAAGTCCATACATCCGAATAGATTATGTCTAATGGTTTGAACGAAGAGAGAGTTGACACAGTAAAAGGAATTTTGTGGCTTTTATTGATAGAGCATGCATTGCATAAAAGAGAAGAACCATTATTCGAACACGGAAGAGAAAATTGAGAAACAACTGACTTTAAAATCGAAATAGCTGGATGCCCGAGACGAGAATGCCAGATTGGCAAGGGACTTTTTATTGAGGAGAAAGCAAATTTTGAAGAGAAATCCTGCTCCGGCCACTCATATCCTCCATTTTTAATTTTTCATGTTGTTAGTGGCACCCTCGACATTAGATCCTTCACCTGAAATGCAGTTGGAAAAAATTCAACCGAGACATTATTATCAGTACAAAGTTGTCTGACTGATATGAGATTTCTTGCAGTTTTAGGAACCCGAAGAACATTAGTAAGCATAAGAGGACGAGAGCAAGAAGGTAAAGAAAGTGAACCCTTATGCGTGATGTCAAGCCCAGATCCATGCGCAATCAGAACTTCCTCATTACCATTATAAGGAGAATGCATCGAGAGATTGGCCAAGTCAGAGGTGAGATGATGTGAGGCTCCGCTATCAAGAAGCCATGATGGGGTTTCTGGTGGTTGAATCATAGCGTTATAAGCCTGAGGGGACCAGTTTGCAGAACCACGCTGTTGAGGTTGACCACCCGCCTGAGAAATGAGACAGAACATAGGACACCGTTTTGCACTATGACCTTGCGTCCCACAAGCTTGACACTTCCCCAAGTAAGGATGACTTTGGCGTTGATTATTCTGATGTTGACGTTGAGTCTGTGATTGTTGGCCATAGTTGTTGTTAGACGGCTTGTTCCATGAGCGGTTTTGACTTTGTACATGATGTGCCGTGACAGGAAATGGAGTTTGTGTTGGTGGCAAGCTAGCGAGAGTATTCTCTCTGTTTAAGAGCTTCTCATGAAGCTCCATGAAAGGAATTGGTGTGTCACGACCATGAATGGAGTCGACAACCTGCTTGAATTCGTCGGTGAGTCCATCAAGTACACAATCGGTGATGTCTTCAGGATCAAGTGGGCTTCCAAGCAAGGCTAAAGCATCTGACTTGGTCTTGATCTGACGCATATATACTCATCAACTGTCTGATCTGACGCATATATACTCATCAACTGTCAATGTACCTTTCACACATTGCTTGAGTTGTTGTTTGAGCTGTTTAATATGACCACGCGTAGGTTTTGCGTATGTCATCGCAAGAGTGTTCCACGCTTCAAGAGATGTTTTGGCTGTAGCAATCAAAGGTTGAAGAGGAGTTTCAATAGCTCCAATCAACGCACTATAGAGAAGGCTGTCTTGACGATACCACACATCAAGTTCCGGGTTCAGAGATTCCACACCATCAACGTTAACAATAGGTGATGGAAGTACTGTGGTGTTGTCAATAAATTTGACAAGATTATATCCTTTCAACAAAGATCGAATTTGAACACTCCATGTTAAGTAGTTTAACGAAGACAATTTGGTGACGTTCAGCATGTTGATTGCTGAAATAGGATACTTCTCGTTAGGGAGAAGATCAGGTGTTCCCGAAGAAGACACAATTTTGGGGTCAGAGGAGGCCATGATTCGTAGGAAAAGAGAAAGAAAAAAAAATGATCGATTTGTGATTTAACACTTTTAAGCTCTTGATACCATATAGAGATGTGAAGGTATGATTTGTATTATTATTCCAGAGTTTGATACATGTATATATATACAGCTCAAGAGAGAGATCCTAACTAGCTAGATACACGTGATTCCACTTTGAATATTGAGAATATACCAAGCATAATATATATGCGTAGATATACATATCTTGATTCGTATATATCTCCTATAGGAATAGCCGATTAATCCAAGAAATTTGATGAAATCAGTGAGAAATCCGATTAAGAATTGGAAAAGAATGGAGATGAAATGATGAATCTCTCTTATAAGCAACAATAGGAGAACTCTGAATTATGTAGGTATTTACAACCGGTTTACACTCAAACAAACCATAATTGCCGATTTACAGCACTACTCTACTAATATCCAAGTTTTTAGATCATTAAGAAAATGTCCCACCTTATCCTTTATGGCTTCAATTTGAGTTAAGAAACACAAATTGAAGACATTCATAATGTATCACACAAACTGGCGTCTGATATCTTTGTTCTTCATTATAACAAAACCAAGTTAACTCATGTAGCATCTAATCTAGTCACGGTTAATAGGTGTTCTGTCGACAAACAAGCAAATTGTTGCGGGAGATTTCGGCACATCGGAAGTAATATAAAAGACAAAACTAGTCACAAACTCGCAAACAAAGCATAAGTATAAATTTTAATTAAAAAAATATTTGAAACATGTAGTAAAACTAGTTCTTGACTTAATATAAATATATCTTATGGTTTTTGTAGAACTATAAGATCCAAACTAGGGAATTGTAACTAACAAGAACAAACAAAACTTCTCACACAAAAGAAAAAATAATAATAATGAAACTTTTGGTACCATTCTATGTTCTGATATATATTCTCTCCAAATATATATATATATATATATATATATATATATATATTATTTTATTTTATTTTTGTTAATCATTCAATGTTCTGATATATATTCTCTCCAAATATATATATATATACATATTATTTTATTTTATTTTTGTTAATCAGTAGTTTTTGGGCTTTTTACCAGCCTGGCCCAACTAATCCTAGAGTGAATGTAACCTTCCAGCACATTCACAAGGTCTTCTGATTGATTTAAAACATGATACTAAGAACTTTTATATTAGTTATTTATGTTTAGAGTGTCTTTAATAATTTATGTTTTTAATTTAATTAAATGTTAGCCAATCATATAATAACACCTGAGTGTCTTAACATAGAATCTTAGACCAACTCCATCAGTTATAAATGGAAGTGTCTTTAAAATTTTTAATGAATAAATTAAAAACACTTACAATATAAGTATCTTAGTAAAGACATTTGAAATTTTAGTAAGGACCCTCTCTTTATTAGCTGTCAAATTCTGATTAGTTCAATTATTTTTTAATTTTATATTTAATATATAAAATTAGTTTAAGATATTATTGCTAGCTTTTCTAATGCAGAAAGACAAGAACACTCTTCTTAATTTATTTTTAAAATATGAGTTAGATGGTCTAATTGATCTAAAGCGTGGTTGACACCATTTTGAGTGGCCAACTCAATTAATTTAAGATCATTTCACGTTTGAACATAATCGATTTACGTTTACGTTTGGCGTATACCAACAAGCTATTTATTCCTCAAATAGGAAGGATTATAATCCGGTGAAAGAATTTAACAAATACGTATTTCACATACTTAAACCATCACTTTTTCTTTTCTTTTTGTGGATTTTGGTTTCGCTCATTTTTGTTTGTTTACATGGTTATGGTTTAATTTTCTTAATGGCATATGTTTTCTTGGCATGAATATTGTTTTATTCGGAATGAATATTGTTTTATGTGAATTAATTTTTATGGTTTAATTTAATTTTGGCCTTTTATTCGGAATGAATATTGTTTTATGTGAAAAAATTATTTTAGCTATGAATTTTAATTTGCTTGAACACGTTTTAGTTCTATCTTTCTAGTGTTTCTTTCACTCATTTACATGCATCCATGTGCATGTCTACATTTAAAAATTATATTGATGTGATAAAAAGCAAAGTAACATTAAAGAAGGAGCAAGTGAAGAGATAACTAAACGAATATGAAAGAAATAGCAAATATTAAAAGCTCAACAGCCAACCAACTCTTCTTCTTCCCTCCATTACTATTCACTGTTTCAGCTTTTCCTCCCCTTGCCCCATCTATAGATAATTTATATCGGTAAATTAAATTCAATAATATGTGATTTTCATTTAATTATGTATGCTCATGGAAGTAGATTAATGGTGTGATAAAATAGTAAATTGAGAAAATTCAATTAAAAAGAGTGGAATATTTAATTAAGCAAATTAAATTAAGTTAGTTACGTACCTTTAACAGTTTGTGAAGGAGCTGTGGCGTTGGTGTTTCCTTCAATCTTTCCTAAGCTCTCAAACTCTTTGGCCAGTGTTGAGTTTGGAGGTATTTGCAGAATCGCTTTTGCCATAAATCATATGCGAAAACAAAAGTTTAACTAAATTAATTTGAAAGCTTCACAATAACTCTAAATAAATAAATAAAAATCTTAGTTGATAAGAAAATGTATATCATTAATTTATCAAAACTGTGTTTTTTTCTTTCTAAAAGCTACTGTCATTTCTTGATTTCCATATGGATCGTGTAACAACTAAAAGTAAAAACACTTATAACCTATATCATGAAACTGTACATTATACTATGGATCACCTAGTTTTTGGTCTCCAAAATATGAATAAAAACACTAAAAACTGAAAACAGAGGAGAATAATATTAGTATTATATATATAGTTCTATATGCTTATAATTCCATAAAACTTTGAAACTATCAAACAATTAAAACTTCAAGAGTGAGATGCTATATATATATATATATACTGAGAGATATAGAAACTAACAAATACACTTGGAGATGTTAGGAGCCATTATATGACAGATCGTGGGGAGATGAGCGGCTAGGGTTGCGTTAAACTTGATACCAAGTTCAGGATCATCTTTGTCTTTGATCAATATGCAAATACACTTCTCACTCTTTGCTATAACTTGACCAAACCCTTTACAACAATCTTTTGTTGGAGTCTTGGCGTCTCCTCCCACGTACGGAATACATGTGGAGAGTGCTATGAGCTGGCTCGTACACTCCTCTCTGTCCTGAGCCAGATCTGAGCTTCCAAACCCAAGCGAGGTTATCACGATGGTTATAATTATTAGGGTTCTTGTTGTGTGCTCCATGGCTCAGATTTGATGTGTTGTGTTCGCTCTAGTCGCTCTTTAGCTAGATAGAATCCTAGAAACGCGTGTTTAGTTTCTTTGTATGATCGTGTATATATATGACTACGTGAGTGCCGATGTATTGGTTGGATGATGGGTTCATTTATTACGTTTTAACATTTAAGTTGTGTACTCGAAGATAATATTTAAAAGATGTCTGTGTAATATATATTGGAGTGTGAGTGATGGCTTACAAAATTCCAAAGGAATCTGCCAATTAGTTGGTGGTAAATGAAAGAAAATGTGTAATTAGCACATAAACTAGACTTGGTTTTGTTACCAAAAAAAAACTTGATTTAACTTGACCAAAGAAAATATGTTGTCCATATTGTGACTTTTTTTTGCAAAAACACACCGATTATAGTTCAGATTTTATGAAATATTGTGAAATTCTAAAGTTGTCGATCTACAGAACATGTGGGTATATCATTAGACAACATTTCGATATTACGCGAATTAGCTCAATTATTCGATACTTTTTAAATTACCACATCTAAGATCTAGAGAAAACGAAAATTGCTATACAAAAGTATATAGCTTCTCTGTATTCATTGAATAATGATTTTGGATCCTCGACAGTTATATAGAGACTGAAAGTGTTGTCAATTCGAAATATATATATATATATATAATCATTATTCAATTATTTCAATCATATATTTCATTTTAACCATACGTCTACGTATACAATCCTAATTTTAAAAGGTATAGATGGCTAAATGATATGCCTAAAATTTATGAGAGCAATATGAATGGTGGTCCGTGTTCGAACCCTAGGAATTAACTCTGCAATTTGCATGAATGTGATTGTGAATTTTTAGATCAAGCCATCATGCATGTGGAATTAACTCTGCAATTTGCATGCAACTATGCAAGTGATGGTGATCCTTCCTTTTTTTAGTTCATATTTCAAATATAACTTAATTGTATACTCTCTTTCTTCTTCTTCTTTTTTTTTTTTTATTAGTGAGATACCCATTAAAAATATGTTTGATAAAGATGCTATAAAACTACATCATTATTTTTTCATAACAAAAAAACTACATTATTTTTATGGGTCTAAAATCCTATCTCGGTTTCTATTTTGGCCTACAGGTAACTTTCCTATATTCTACATAACAGTTGACGAAGACGGTAGGTACCTATTTCCATATATGACTATAAGATAAAGAGCTTCAAAAATAGGTTGAGATCTAACATTTTTAGGCATTTGGCTTTAATTATTTGGTACCATACGTAAATGGTACATATGAAGAGAAATTCAAAGATTGGGATTATTTATTAATATTTCCATCTGTTAACTCAAGAAATTCAAAGACTTTTAATTTTTTTTTTTTTCAACTAAGGGTCTCTCCATTGGAGAAAATTATACGCAAGTAGCAACTAAAACAGTAACTGCAGAGGTTAGATCATCTTCACGTGCAATTCAAGCCTTAAATGTCACCTGTTCATTAGGTATCTCTATCTGTATATAAGACAGTATCCTACCTAACACTTGATTATCTCACAAACTTCACATAATTCTTCAGACTTACTTTTTGAAAAATGAATAAACAAAACATATACAGACTCACGAGTCACGACCTAATGATGGGAGACTGTCACTTTTACCTTTCTCCGCACATGTTATATCTTTAATGAACATATTATATAGTTTTTTCTATATTTAATAAAAATTGAAAGTAATAAAGATAAACTTACTTCTGATTAAAAAAATGTACACTGAAATACCTAAAATTGACTCTTTTTTTTTTTGTGGAACCAAAATTAAGTAACAAAACGACATGGTATGAAACGGAGAGTGTTGTGATGTCTGCTGTCTCTCCAGTCCATTTGTGAGGTCTTAGTCGGTCCCAATGTCATAAAAACGAAAGGCATAAATGAAGGCAACACAACACTACTGTGAAATACCTACACATCTTCTTCATAAAGATACCAACTAGTTTCATCACCTGCTTAGCTGGATAAATCAGAGATATTCGGTGTTACAATTCCTAACTAACTAATCTTACAATGTTATTAAAGAGTGGGCATGAAGATGACATTGTGGACCTTAAGCGTCTTATGTACTTGACACCATCTGTGTCTCTATGTATTATTACATTTTGACAACCCGGACATCGCTCTGCCCAAAGGCGGTGCCGCAGCCTGGACATTTCCGGTGTCGGATCTCTAAGCTTCGTTGGATGCATTGCTTGCAGAAGAGATGATAACATTTCACAATTACCACCTGAAAATATCGTTTGAAAGATTAAACGTTTGTTTTAATGATTCTAGATGATGCATGAAAATTGAAAATATTGGTGATGATTGTGAAAGTGATAAGTCTAATCATAATGTCTGCCTTGATGGTGAGATATAAGATTATCATGAGAGCTATTATTACCTCTTTAGGCCGATCAAAACAAACGCCACATTTGAGGATGTTTTTGCAATTTTTAACTTCTTCTTGAAGTCTCACTATTGCAGCTTCTACACTCTCAGAACTCAACTCTTCAAGCTCCTTGTTCAACTCAAACAGCTCTTCTTC
The DNA here is from genome assembly GCA_963854855.1 of Nasturtium officinale. Taxonomy (NCBI): domain Eukaryota; kingdom Viridiplantae; phylum Streptophyta; class Magnoliopsida; order Brassicales; family Brassicaceae; genus Nasturtium; species Nasturtium officinale. The sequence goes on along the minus strand of OY978501.1, from coordinate 16,467,899 downwards.
AAGCTTCTTCTTCTCACTCCTGTTCAGTACATAGATATTATATCAATCTATCATCGCATATATATAGTTATTGAGTTCAAACGAGAGATCTGTTCCCAGGCCCACCTTTCATCTTCCAATTCCAGTTTTATGTCGTTTGCCCTCCTGCTGATTTGTTCGTATTCCTTCTCGGATGACGAAATAGCCGACTTGAGCCACCTGAATTCCTTTTCAGCATCAGCTAATTCCCACTTGGCGGTTTCGATGCTGATAGCAAGATGACGATCTTCTTGAATAAATTTATAAGCCTCAGAAAAACATCCTTTCATCTGCAAAGTTAAGACCATTAGTAAGAAGACAAACAAATGATAGTAGTTTTAGAGAGTTGCAACAACTACACACGAGAAATGTTCTAACCTGTTCCTCGCTATGTGCAATCCTTGCTTTTAGAGTTTCTACGGATGCATTAACTTGTTGGAGCTGTTTTTCCATTACGTGCTTCTCAGATAAGTGAGTGTTGAAAGCATTCTTAGCCTTGAGACTCTCAGAAACAAGCTGGCAGCATAGGTCAAATAAGTAATATTACAACTGATATGTTCAACGGCTAGATAGAGTAAAGTCAAAGGTCGGAACTGATAAACATAAAAGCGTAAAAGACTGGATTAAAAAAAAACCAATCGCAATATCAAAATGTTCTATTAACAATAGAACCTACCTTGATATTATAATCATCCCGCTCAGCCACTTGCTGCAACAAATTTTGATTCTGTGTCTGCATGTCTTCATAGGCTTGACCAACAGTCTAGAGAAACAAAGTATTGATGAGAGACAATGGCACTTCCGACTTTTAGATTCAATACCCTCCTTAAGAACATCAAAAACAGAAAGAATGAGCAGAAGGATGACTGCGGGTACCTCCATTTCAGCAATGGATGCCTCAGCCTCCTGCTGTTTAACTTTGATGCCCTCCTTAAGCTCCAAAACCTCCCTGCAAATGAGAAAACGATATAATACCCTTCTAAACGATGACAAGAATTAATGGATGACCTCGGATGTGGTAACATGAGAGAGTATACCTCTCTGAAAGATCTAACTGAGTCCTCAATTCAGCAATTTCAGCCTTCGCAGTAGCAAGTCTTTCTTGGCAAGCAGTTTCCGTCTCATTAGCCGCTTTAACTCGCAGTTCAAGAAAGTGTTCATCTAAAACGTTTTTCAGCTCTTCAGCTTGAGCATGAGCTTTCCGTTGTGATTCCTTGATTTCTGCCAATCCTCTGAAATTGGAAAGCTCAAATCTCATGTTTTCAGAAAAATAGGGAGAGCTCACTGAATAAAAATAATCAAACAGTCGCATACCTTTTATCATTACACTCACGAGTACAGATGCTAGCTAGATTTTGCAGCTCTAATTTTTCTTTCAATAGTTTCTCAATCTGCAATGTTACAATTTACCATTCAGGCTCTTACAGCAAAATTGTCTGGAGTTTCAGTATCAGTGAAGAAAAACTAGAGTAGGTGACTTAAGGGACATGAAAGAAAACTTACTAGAGCCTTAAGAGATTTGATTTCCTTCATCTGTTCAGCACATTTGTCCTCTAAACCTTTCTGTTCGTCTGCCTTTGTTAGCATGAGAAAATTAATATTTCAGGGAGCACTCCACTAAACTAGTCCAACAAAACGGAAACTTATAGAAGAAGCAAAGCATTTATAAATACAAAGAGATTCCACATTTGTATTTCAATGTATACAGGTTGACGTTGCATATGAAGGTTGTAAACCAGAAAAGCACAACATTCAAAACAGAACAGCTGAAACTCATAAACAACAAAATCTTATAACTTCTCCTCATCTTATTAGCATTCAAATCCTAGAAAAGAACAGCCTATGTCACATGTCACATTGTTAATAGAGTAACTTGTTCCTTACTAGTAATTCATGCAGTGACCAAATAATCCATCCATACAAATAAAACAAAAGTTGGTGGCATTTAAGAAAGACAGAGAAATATTATACCGAATATAATCTATATAGCTGTGGTTGCGTTCAAACCTTGTTACTTAAGGAAACTCTCAGCGACTGAGCTTGTTCACGCAGGTATAGAGCATCATGTGCAGTGTCCTTCCACCGTTTTAACTGTGCTTCCATCATTTCCATCTCTTTAGATAATGTTGATGCCATTGCAATAAACTCCTTTTTAATATCTTGCCGCTCTGAGACATGGAAAATATTTCTTAAGAGCAGAAATTTAAAGCGCCACATAGGCAATGAGTACTGAAATGAAGAAAACATTACCAGAATCTTGAATAGCTTCTTCTGTTTCAAGCTCTAATCCATTCTTTTCAACTATACAACGCTGCAGCTTCTGTTCCAGCTCCTCAGTCCTAGAACCAACAGTTGTAGTCTTATGGTTAGCTGCCTCCAGCGATTCTGCCCTTAGATTTAGTTCCTTCTCCCGTCTCATTACGAAGGGCCTTTCAGCCTGAAGCAGGTATTAGACAAAAAAGTCAATCACATTACAAGGGAGATAAACACCAGCAAATTGAATAAGAAGCTGACCTGAGCGACCTCAGTCAGAATTTTGTACCGGTCCAGTTCAGCATTCCAGTGATGAAGTTGATCATTGATCAAGCTATACAGTCTAGACGAGTATATATACTGGTCATCCTTTAGTTCATTCTACATCCATTAAGCAAAACATATCATTGTCAACTGCAACTATTGCTCTTAAAATATCCTCTTCCCCAAGTTCTATAAATATACCTCAATATCTTGACATTGTCTTGACAAGGAAAGATTATACTCCTGTGAAGCTTGAAGCTCAGACAGACGACCTTCTGCCACTATCTAGAGTAATTATTCAAAACATGTACTAAGCTTATGCGTGAGTAAGAAAAAACAGATATGTAAACATGAACCACTCTGTCAGCAAGCTACCTTTAATTCATGAATTGAGTCCTTCAATTCACGCAACTTTGTTTTATCTACAGGCTTCTCAGGAGAAAGGCTTCCATTAGCTATTGCTGGTGATGTTACATGACCTTCACATGCAGCATCCTTCTGCATTTTCAGATTTATCAATTTTCTTCTATTTTCTTCAAGCTCAGCCTTGATCTCTTCTAATTCACCTAGAATAAACAAAGATAGTCCATTCTAAGAGAGAAACTAAGATGTCACCATGGTCATCAAAATAAATTCTTACATCCCAGATCCAGAATCCAGAGTTCAAAAATGAAAAGGTGCCACGCTTATACAAACAAACAGCTAATTTTCTCATGCTGTTTAGAGTCATGAAATGTAACCTTTGAGGTTTCTAAGCTCGGATTGATCTGTTGAATGGCTGCTTACGTACTCCTGAATCTGCTCAGTCTGTTCTTTGTGCCTCACGTGTAAAGCATCAATCATCTCACGCAAGTTTTTTGCCTCCTCTTTCATCAAATCGTTAATGTTAGACAACTGGATGGTGGCATCTGGAAAAAAGTCTGTAAATTGCCTATAGTCGCTAAAACAAAATGAATTGATAACAGGCACGCCAACCAACCTTCTGCGGATAAATTTTCTGATATGCTTTCAGCTTTCGCCCTCTGTGTAGCAATGGTATTTTCAAAGAGTCCCATCAACTCCATGGTAGAGGAATGACGCAAAGCAAGAGCATCTTCAACCTTTCTTACTACCTCATCACTATTTTTAGTATCTATTGAATCTACTTGCAGAAGTCTACATAGAAAAATTTCATCAGCAGCGCATGGCGGAACTGAACCTAGATAACATTAAGACAGATATTTGAACTGTTATGCAAATCTAAGCAGCTATTACACTTTAAGAGAACGAGCTATTACTCTTTAAGAGAACGAGAGAGAGCTCCTATAAATACCTCGATTTTCCTCTACAATGTCCAAGTATTTTAGAGCCTCTTGATTGGCCCCAGCACGAACTCCAAGCAAGACCAGATCATCGACCAACTAAACCGTCAAAATACAGAAAACCAAATCAAAGACCCTCTGAGTTAAACATTATAAACAACTCATCTACAGATACGGAAAGGAACATTACCACCTGAAAAGAAATCGAAACCAAGTAATTACTGACCTGGTTCCAAAGACGGTTAACTGAGATAAGCTCATCATCATAAGATGTTTGGTTGATTTGCAACTCTTTAATCTTGGTTTCAACATCGTAAAGCTGTTTCTTTTGCAGGTCTAATTGCTGAACTAGTTTCTGATTCTGGAACTGTAGAACGGTTGCATCAACCTAGAAAAAAAGAAAAACCCAAAATCAAACAACATACACCAAGTAACCCACTCTTGCAATAGTCCTTTATTTGCATCATTCTAAATCTGAGACTGCAACTATAACGCACCACATTGATTTCAATTAACAAAATGAAGACAAGTCATCCAAAAATTCCGAAAAATCGATTTTAATAAAGAATAATCATATTGAGCTATTCAATTAAACGGGCTTAAAGAGATAAGCAAGAATTTGAAAGAACTTACACTTTTAGCGATGGGATGAGAAGGTGAAGAATTACGGGCCATGGCAGTCGGAGAAACAGAGTCCAAGAGATGAGGCTTTTTCTGCATCGGCTCGTCCGATTCCTGATCCTCCATAACACTCGACAGTAACAGAAAACCCTTAATCGAGCAGATCGTTCGTTCAGCAAGAAAATCTAAAGTTTAAAACTTTAAACACAATATGTGTCTCGTTGACAGAGAATCGCTAAATTGAATAATACGGGCGTACAGAGGCGGAGGAGGTATCGCCGGCGAAACACTAAAACGGCGTCGTTAAGTTCAATTGGCGCTTTAAGCCCAAAGGCCTGTTGGGCCTCAGCTATATGGATATATAAATAGAATAACGTATTTCAAATGGATCGATTCCAACATGATCACTGCCAATGTTTTTCTGTTTTTGGAATTGCTCAGTTTCAACTAGGAGTCTAGGGTTAACTCACCAGATATCAGGAATTTTTTTTTATAGTATTCAGATCTGAATCTAAAAAATTTAATATTCTATCCGTATCCAATAATATCGGATCCACAAAATTTTTAAAATAATAATATAAAATTATTTATAAAAAAAAAATTAAGTAAAATATAATAAAATAATTTAAATTAATTTAAAAATATATTTAGAACATATTTACATTGTAAAGATTAAAAACACACAAAAATTTCATGTAAACTTTATTTTTATTATATTTTGAATATTTTTTATCTATTAAATACTATATATTTAAATATTATACATATATTTTAAATAAATATTATATATAACAATGGATCTGTATCGGATCCGGATATACGGAATCTCAAAATAAAATGTTTGGATCTGAATCCAGATACCTCGGATACCCTGATTGTTTTCATGAGATTTTGCCCAAGCGAAATTATTACAACTTATGTACATATATGCGAATGGACCACTTATTACAGATAATAATTATTATTGTCTCCAATAATGTTTTCTCTTACGTCGATTTCACGAAATAAACATTAAAGAGGAATTTGCTTCGTATATTTAACACATTCCACACGCTGTAATACATTAACAAAATTTTCATTAATCCATCCACAAATGTGACAAAAATTATTGACCATCTACAGTTTTCAATTTTTGTGGACTTGTAAAAATAGTCTTTGTTCGAACTTACGGAATGGGCCACGACAAGGGGAAGTGAAGACTGGTCCACGCCTCACTGCCTTTCGGATGAGGTCAGGCACGCCCCAAAAGTCAAGAGCACTATTTTAACTAAATAAAATTTTCAGCTCAACTGAATTATAATCAAAAGTTTGCACCAAACCCAAAAAAAGAGAGGCAAATAGACAATATTTAAAACAAACTGAACTTAGTTAAATTTAACAAATTTTCTAACGTTAAATAACATGTACATATGTACATTTCAAATAAAGAAGAGATGATATTGTATGCTTAAACTGGATCAAAAAAAATTTAGGATATCAAAAATAAATTTGTTGGTTTCAAAAGAAAATATATCCGAGGTGTGCGTTTTCAAGGAAGTGGAAAATTAGGCAAATATATTTTCCTCTAATTTGAATGTATTCAATGGATTTTATCGTATCCGCGTTCACACTTCTCAGTTCTCACCAAAAATAATTGTAGTTATTAAAGTATCATATTTGTAGCCTTTGTATAGAAGAGGACCAATTAATTTGAAAAATAGAAACTTCTAACGGAACACCAGTTGCGTTCTGCCACGCTGTTGGTAGGTGAACTACGGCAAATTCATTAATCATCTTAACAAAAATCAATTATACTATATATTATTTTACCCTTTGAAAATATTCAATATGCAGTAGAATGGAAATAAATTTTCGTTTTATACCAAAAAGAAATGGAATGATAACTTTTTCGAATAAAACAAGAGAAAGCGAATAAAGCAAAAGCGTGAAAAAAATACTTAAAGAAAACGACACCCATAACGCTATGATGCCCGACCAAAGAGTAAAATTCAAAACTTTGTAATATACTAATGGGCTACTAATACACAATATGGTTCAAAATTTCGAAAATATGCTTAAATAGAAGAATTATGGGCAAAATTTCCAAACTTAAATTTTAAGTTTTCAGAACGTTGGTACTGTTAACCATCGATCAATATATTAATATATATTAAACTGATTATTTATTATTATTTTTAAGTTTATGGTTTAGTAAAATGATTGTGAGTCACTGAGCATGATGACTTCACCGTAAATCATACGACTGAATGACGCAATGATTATGATACTACTTCACACATGAATAGTATACACATCAACCTTCCACATTTTTTTTTCATCTGAATGATATCATATATTGATTAAATATAGAAATACAAACAACCTTTGGTTTCTGTCAAAAGCTTCTCTAACAGGTGTAGTTGAATCAACCTTCCACATTCATTTAACTTTAATTTCGTAAAATAAAGTAAAAGAAAAAGCTCTCCCAATTCGCATACAGTCTTTTAATGACTCCGCAAAATAAAAAGAATCCACAAATTAAATAATTATAAAACCGTTTTATTTTGAAACATGTCTAACACTCGACATATATATATCAATATTGTAAAATTCGTTAGGCGCTAGTCGGACGGTAAGGATGAGTCTAGCGCTTAGAGGATTAATCGGAGAGTAAACAAGGATTAGTCGGGAATTAGTTTTAGGTTATTTTAATATTTTAAAAATATATTTATCTATTATATTAAACTTTTAAATAATATTTTTTAAAAAATTATATTAAATACATGAAAAATGTAGTAATAATAATTTATTTTATGATTTTTTATTTATATTTTAACATAATTTATTATAAACATCACAAACTCTCGATATAAATATTTGTATAACAAAAACAATTTTTTTTATACCTGAAAATTTAAAAATAATTAGATTATAAATGATTAGGCAGAAAATAATCGGATTAGGCGGGAATTAATCGGATTAGACGGGGAGTAATCGGTTGACTGACTTTTTTGATAGATTAGTCATTAATCGAATCGGTGAGAGTAAATCTAGCGACTAGACAGAGTGTAATCGGAGGTAGACGGGGATTTTTAGAACATGGATATATATATATAGCATCACACAGCTTCTTGTTCTATACATCATTTATATAAACAACCCATCCATAGTAAGTTAGTAACCTAAACCACAAAAAAACACATGGCTCAGCTTATTTTCTTCATCTCCCTCCAAATCCTCCTCCTCGCCGTGGTTTCTTCGGCCGGAGACGGCGAAGACTTCGCTAGAACCATGGACCGAAAACTTCTTGGTCTCAACAAGAAGGAAAAACTAACCCATTTCAAAGTTTACTGGCACGACGTCTTAAGCGGTCCAAACCCAACCTCCATCATGATTCAGCCACCGGTTACAAACACTTCCTACTTCGGAGCAATCTCCATGATCGACAACGCTTTAACGGCTAAAGTCCCGATGAACTCCACGGTGTTGGGCCAGGCCCAGGGCTTTTACGCCGGAGCGGCCCAAAAGGAGTTAGGATTTTTGATGGCAATGAATTTTGCTTTTAAGACAGGGAAATACAAGGGAAGCACGATCGCGATTCTTGGTCGGAACACTGCTTTGTCGGAGGTTAGAGAAATGCCAATTGTCGGAGGAAGTGGACTTTTCCGATTTGCTAGAGGTTATGTTGAGGCCCGAACAAAGTGGATCAACTTGAAGAACGGAGATGCTACTGTTGAATATAGTTGTTATGTCTTGCATTATTAATGCTAAATATATTTTTATCATTTGATATATTTAATTTGACTACGCAATAATTAATAACAACAGATTCCAGTCTTATGTTTTCTTAGTTTTTTTTTTATAACATCTGGCTTTTATGGTGTGGTGAGAGTTGTTTTGTCATGTTATCTATTAAATTTAATAAAATAAATTTCTTACGAGGAATCTTTGGAAAAAATAAGTGGTTTGAAATATTTGATACTAATAATTTTCAAAAAATATATATGTATATTTGATACTAATATATTTTATTTCAGATGTACAAAGATCATGGTTTTGGACCGACATTTTAACGTGGTTCGGATTCTAAGGACGCATTAATTTTGTCGAAAGACTAACCTCCAAACATATGAGAGCAAGGACGATCGCTTGCATCGTACTTATATGTTTTGAAACCTATAAAACATGAACCAATTAGATTAATCTTGTATGTTATTGGTACATAGAAAAAGAATAAGACATGGTTGATTTCAAACTCATATAAGTTCACTTGGGAATAAGTTTGAAATATTCTCTAAGTATAATAATCTGAAATTCTATTTTAGATCATTGTTACGGTTTGTTGATTATTGGAAAGAGTTTTAAATCGACGAAGTAACTTCGCCTTGAAAGAACGTTAGAAAACATTCGTCTTCTCTCTTGTTCCTCCATGTTTTCTTAACAAAAAATTAATTTATTTCTCATGTTAAGAAGAAAAGCCAATTTATTTTTCTAAATCGTTCTAACACGCATTACTTCTTCTTTTTTCAACTAAAAAAACAAGAGCAAAGGCTTGTCTTGTGTATTTGGATAAACGTACACTCAATTTATAATATCTACTCTTCATCAGCTCTTTAAATCATTTATTTCGTTCATTGTGAACTTGCTAAACGGCTAAGGCATAGGAGAAAAAGTCAAATGTCTTCGTGGACGGAAATATTGACGACTGCTACCATGTTTGTGATAATCCAAGCTCTTGCGTTTCTGATAATCTCCACTTCATCGGACATATTCTCCTCCAAGATCAAGCCAAAAAGATCTTTTAGCTTCAAAGTCTGTGGTCCCATTTCCCATTTACTCCCTTTAATCTCCGATGATGTCTCTCGAACTCAATAACAAGAAGAAGAAGCTTATTCTCTCCTTTCATCAGATCTAAGTTGATTTCTATTTTCGCGAACATTGCTTTGTATTTACAGAAACTTGATTTACACAGAAAAAAAAATAGAAATTTACTTTTCACAATGTATAAATCAAGTCAACTTAAATAAGGGTCTGATGATTTATGATTCATGGTAAAGATCAGGAATTGCATGAAAAGTATAATCTTGCCAGTAAAGTTTCTGATGACAGAATTGCTGGCTGATAATCATGAAATGTATGTAATAACGCAAAAAGACAACTCGAAACTGAAAGAATTTAAGCAGAGAGTTTCAGGACCTGTTATAAATTCACAACCTTTCATATTTGATAAGAGATGAAAAGGACGATACAACCCGAGTTTTGTTTTCCATTCATGTCTTTATCCTCCCCCAAACTTGTTGCAAGATGAAATACTGTCATAAAGGCATCGAAATACCTGCAATTTCAGACAAGGTTTAACATTTAAATGCATTGAGGTAAGCAAAATGTTCATACAAAATATAGCTTTCATAAGATAAAAATGATGCCCTGAGTCATAGACCAAGTACTAAGTATGATGAATAAGCCAACCTAATAAACAGAAACAGGTAGTCATCATGAAATCAGAGCTGCTAGTAGTATGTGTAAACCATAAGCAAACAAAGACAACAATTTCAATCACAAGTAGACTTTTCATGAATGTAAAAGTCGGCAAGAACAATCCTTGATTTAAGAGAAAGAATGGATTTCAAAACGCATTCATGAGATCCACAAATCGAATAAAAATTTGATACCAATCTATCAGGCTCATGTTACATACTACCACTAAGTTAATCACGTAAAGATATACTTTCCCTATCAGAAATGCGATTAAAAAATGGATGCATGATAGCTACCAAAGCAACATGATCCAACAAGATACAATTGCAACAACCGAGAAACAAAAGAATGTGAAACTTGTTGATATACAAAATGTAACAAGTCTTCATTTTTTCAATCCAAAAACAGACAGATTGGTATTAAAAATTTGTTCTTTTAGGAAATATGAATAGATAGAGAGAATAAAAGACAGACCTTGAGGAACTAAACCCCAGTTCTTAGATTCAACAGACAAACTTGAAATCAATCTGGCAGATGCTATTGCACTGTGTAGCGGAAACATTGATACACAGCTACTTAACTCCACTGGTAATCTGTTTAACCATTTCATCAAAATCAATTGCAAATTTTCAGTAATTAAGATGAGGATTTTGAGATTATGATAAACAAAAATAATCAACCCAGTGTTTATAATTCAAGATTTTACTATATGATCTTTACCAACTAAAGATAAATTTCTGAGAAAAAATAACCCTGACCTAAGAGATTGATTGATGCGAGCAGTAGCTGAGGATGGAGATGAAGATTTAATGGGAGAGGGTAAAGACGAAACATGAACATTTGTCTTGTTAAGCTTCTGGCTGAAAGAATGTATCTTAGATGATAATCTGCAGATTTTAAAAGACGCCATTGGAAGGAGTCGAAAGAAGAAGATGATGAGATCAGACATTTTAGGGTTTAACTAACGGTGTTTCTTGGGGATAATTACCGGGTCGGGTTTAATCGATGGCTGGATTATCCAAAAAGGAGGAAGATCGCTTAAACGTCGTCGTTCGCATTCCAAACTTTGCTGAAGTTGAAATGATGCCGTTTTTTCCGGCTGCATTTAGGTATGGGCATAATAACCGATACCTGAATCCAACCCGAAGTAAAAAGTTCGGATCAGGTATAGGTGTACAAAAATATTCGATTAGGTGTATATTTTTTACTCATCGAATACTCGTACCCGATCGGGTATACCCGAACAACTCGAACTCCACCCAAAGTAATCCAAACTTGTATAAAACTTAAATGTTTTAGTTTTTATTATTTTCATTTTCATATATGTTAATTTTCATATGTTAGTTTAGTTATATTATATAATTTTTACTTGAAATTTTTTGTTATTTAATGTTAAATGTTTCATAAATTCAAGAACAAATAAAGAAATAAATTTTGTGTTTTTGTTTGGTGGTTTGAATTTTTTGGGTTTATTTTGATAATTTATCTAGTTTTAATGAATTTGGATTGATTTAAAAAAAAATAGTGAATATATATCAGTTTTAAAATTTAGTTCAAAAAATTATTTGAGTTCGGATATACCCGAAAATACTCGAACCTGATGGATATTTACTCGAATCCGACCAAAAAAATCTAAAATACCCGATCGGTTTCTATATCTCTACACCCGAAATACCCAACCTGAACCCGAACAGATACCTGAACGCCCAGCCCTAACTGCATCAATATTACATATTAAATATCTTACAAGAAAATGTACTCTCTGGGTTTTGAACAACTGAACTAGTATAAAAACCTTTTAAATCTTTAATTAATGCGCCAATAATACTTTCACAAAATGATTAAAGTATCCATATTGATCATTTTAATGTGGATGTACTTATATAAAATTTTATTAAGAAAGTATCTTTATATTGAGAGAGTGAATTTTGTTGGAGACACTTTACACTCTTAAATAGTAGAGTGCCTATAGTGTTAATACAAAACACTCATCTAAATATAGTAATGGAGATCATCTGAATGAGTAAATGCTGTATTTTAGAAATAATTTTTATTTATGAATAAAAAAATTGTTTTAGAAATCATTGTTACCGATTTTTTCTCTCTTTTTGTTTTTGGAATGCTAATGGAGCTCCATTTCTAAAATATTTTACTGTTTACCGTTTGTGTTTTCTGAAATAATGATCATTTTTCAAAATCGTTATTTACAATCTTTTTTTTTATTATGTGAAGTGTATGTATGGAATGTGTAGTATAAGGGTTGTGCACATGTAAGTATAGTCGAAGCATCTGGGTCCTGGCCCCAGCTGGGACGATCATTGCGGTGGTTACAGAATCAGCTGCATAGACTTTTAACGCAAGTGTATTTTTGTGAAAGGTTATGAGGTAACTGAGCATGAAAACGTGAAAAACCAATCAAACCTCGTGAATCTATTATATAATATCTTGATTAATGGTTTAGAACGTTAGCATCATGGTTTTACAAGAGTTGCTGTTGAAATTTATACACAATACAAAACAAGTTTCGAGACAACTAGACAATGAACCGCCTTGAATGGTGGTGAACATATAGAACTAGTCAACTTTTATGAATGAAACAAGGCACATGCACATGCACTCTCGCTCTGATTTTTTTCATAGATGTATAGCTCTGTAATCCTTCCAAAACTAAATTTTGTCTTCTTGAGACATTAAATAATTTTGTTTAATCGGTGACTCATTCGTCGTCGAGTACATTGATTGATGGCATAATCTTCCAGGCGGACATCCGCCGCTAAAACGTTTTCTTCATTATTTTTTCTTAAGATTTGTTTTCTATCTTTTTAATAATTTTGATTAAAATATTGTTTTCGTAATTAGCTTCTCAAGAAGTGTGACAAGACGACTGATAATAGCCGTAACTATTTAACAGACGGAGGTGGCTGACTTGTCGGAGAAACGCAGCATATTTATGGTCCTATGATGGTGACAGGTCCTAAACTATTATCAATGACATACACAACACACAACACGAAATTCATTAACTGTATTTTTTCATCCCAAAGTGTTTTTTAGATAAAAACTTTGATTGGGGCTAGCTAAAAGTGTGAATAATGATGATGCTGAGCATAAAACAAACTAAAATATACTTATATAATTTTAAAACTATAATGTTAGACGTAATATATTCATTATATTGGATACAAAAATTCGTTGTAATAATCTCGTTTTTACCTTATCCATGTTGACCAATTTGTTCCATTGTAATCATAGTGATATTTTTGTCGGTTTGAATGTTAATATTTTATACCATATGTAAAAGAGATTTAATACCATTGTATTCAAACTGATTTGCTGCAACCATCGGAATTTGTAGAAACCGATGATTAATCTAGAGCTAACTCATATATATGATTGTGCAATTTTTTTTGCCAGTTTGAGCCATGATCAATCTCTCTTTTAAAAACTTTCTTTTTTAATTTTATTTATGTGATTCAATTTCAAATTACAACAACATTTTTCTCCCCGTTATAGTCCTCGTTCTTTTTTTCCCCTATATGAATCCTTTGGAAATATATATAGCATGAGCTTTCTAAAATATTCATAACCTTCTTTTATGAGGAATATTTGATTTGTTTCAGTGGCGTAAAAAGGTTTAAGTAAGAACAAGTTTTATATAGCGGTTGCATTTAGTTTAAAGTTTAGTCTGATCACTGGCTGACGCAATGTTGTTTCAGCAAGCAAAGAAAAGTAAGAAAGGTACATAATTTAAATTTCAAACTAAAGTTCTGCTTACACAGTTTGTTGAAAAAAGTGAAAACAATCAAGTTTTGCTTACACTAACATTTAAGAAGAAAGCAGAGATATTGTTATTTAAATAAAAAGAGGGATAATCAGTTAATTATTACTTACTGCTCCAATTTTAATTTACAACTTCATGAAACAAAGGGAACATTGGGAATGAAAAACATAAAATAAACTTTTGATTAGAAAAGACAAATTTTGTATTATTACATACTAAGTCATTGGATATTTCATGTTAACATAATAACACACACAAAGACAGTGATTTAAGGGTTTAGTAGCGTTCAATGGCTTGACAAATCAAGAACCCTAAAAAGCTGCTTCCACATTTTCGCGTTTTTCTTCTTGTTTCTATCTGAGCAGCATTTATGCTGCTTCATCTCTGGATTTTCAACACTGTCTTGTTTCTATCTCTGTAAACGTGCTTTTGATGTAAAAAGCAGAAAACTTTCAAGTCAGACAAAACATAGCGATATCAATGCTTCTAAGTAAGATGGTAAATAAATAACGTTGTGTCTTCTTCTTTTATCTCTCCCTTGTTTTCATGGTGGTGTAAAAATCTTTAAGATATTTGAATATAATGTCCTTGTGATGCAGGTTGTGATAAAAATATCTTATCTTGCAATTGCTGTACTCTTATTCTGCAAAATGTAGTATTAAACTGCAGTTATTTTGGCAGTTTCTTGAAGTTTTTTCCGTTTCAAAAAATTCATTTATTTCATTCTATAACTGTAGGTGTGATTTTGAAGATTCGCAGATTCTGTTGAAAGCAGATCGAAGCAGAGAAATTTGCCCTTTCTATTAGTGAAACGGTTTAAATCCAAAAAAAGCAAGAGACTTCTCATTTCCTCTGTCTGTTTCTTGAGAAACATTGACTCAGTGATTTGACAAAAAAGGAGATAGATTTGAGTGATTAGATAGAGAGATTGAATTTGCCACAAAAGCTGGTGTGGAATCTTGAAAGTGGGATTTTTTTTTGGTTGAGGGCTTTGTATTTTTTGTTTTGAAGTTTATGTGATTCTCTGAGTGAGAGAGAGAGGTCTTGTCATGTCTCTATGAGTTTTGTATGCATCTGCTAACTGAGCTGTGTGTGTGTGTGTTTGGTATGATTTTGTCTTGATTTCCAACTTTTCATAATAATGCAATCATATCTACTGAATCTCCCTCTACTGGAAGCTACAATATAATCTCTACGGATCATTAAGGAATCAAGAAAATATGAGTAGAGAGAAAGTGGAGAAGAGAGCAGGTTCTAATAGTAATGGGACTGAGAAGGTTCTTGTTGCTGTTAAAGCATGTAGAGAGATTTCAAAGACAGCATTGGTTTGGGCTTTGACTCATATTGTTCATCCTGGAGATTGCATAACCCTGATTGTTGTTGTCACTTGTCAGAGTTCTGGTATTCTTCCTTCTTTGGTACTAAATCATAGATTAGTTTGGTCTGTTTGTATTCATTAGCTTATTTGTTTGAAATTGTTAGGTCGCAAGCTATGGACTTTCCCAAGGTTTGCTGGAGATTGTGCAAGTGGTCATCGTAAAATGCATTCTGATGCAATTCCCGAGATACAGAGTGATCTCACTGATACTTGTTCTCAGATGATTCTTCAGCTTCATGATGTCTATGATCCAAACAAGGTTTTAATTAGGCCAGTCATCAAAATAATGATAATTCTGAAAAAAATAAAAAGTTATTCTCATGCTTGTTTCTTTTTGTGTGTTCTTTGAAAGGTTAATGTCAGGATCAAGATTGTTTCTGGATCACCATGTGGAGCTGTTGCATCTGAAGCCAAGAAATCACAAGCGAATTGGGTGGTTCTGGATAAGTAAGTAAATAACCTGTGTTCATTCTTCAATTCTTTAGTTTATACTTTCTCTCTTTGTGTGGTTGAAATGGTCCTTTTACAGGCACCTTAAGCACGAGGAGAAACGTTGCATGGATGAGCTACAATGTAACATTGTGGCGATGAAGCGTTCTCAGGCAAAAGTTCTGCGCTTGAACTTGGTCGGTTCAACAACAAAGGAACCAGAATTAGCTTCTGAGAAGAACAAAAACAAGCCGTTAGATTCTGTAAAAGCGCTAGTTATAACAACTCCTCTGAGTAGTCCTGAGATTGAGACATCATTCACAGGAACAGAAGCTGGGACTTCATCAGTTTCGAGCTCTGAGCTCGGAACATCATCGCCTCTTTTCACAGTTGAAATGAAAAAGGATGAAGCTTTGGTCATCAAAGAAAATGGACCCGATTCTGATTCAGAGAGTGATAATCTTTCACTACCTTCGACGAGTATAAGATTCCTTCCAGGTTTATCAGAATATCTTGGCACTCGTCGCCTCTCATTGCACGAATCTGAGGAAAGTCTGTGGAAAATTGATGATAAGACCGCTCAAGAATGTACTAAAAAGGCTTTTCTTGAGAAATATTCTAAGCTTCATGAAGGAGAAGAGGATGCAGCTATGTCAAGTAAAAGGAGTGGCTTGGAGGAGTTTAGTGGAAACTTAAGACAAGCAATTTCGCTATCACGAAATGCTTCTCCTGTTCCGCCTCCTCTCTGTTCTATATGCCAGCACAAAACGCCTGTATTTGGAAAACCGCCGAGGTTTTTCTCCTTCAAAGAATTAGAACTTGCAACAAATGGATTTTCACGAGCTAATTTCTTGGCAGAAGGAGGGTTTGGTTCTGTCCATAGAGGTATATTACCTGAAGGTCAGATTGTAGCGGTAAAGCAGCATAAACTAGCTAGTACTCAAGGAGATGTAGAGTTTTGCTCTGAAGTAGAAGTTTTGAGTTGTGCTCAGCATCGAAACGTTGTTATGTTAATTGGTTTCTGCATTGAAGAAAGCAGAAGACTCTTGGTCTATGAATACATATGCAATGGATCGTTAGACGCTCATCTTTATGGTAAATAGGGTTCCAAGTTAGTTGAGATTTTGTTAACTTGACGAACTCTTTTAACTAACTTTCATGAAATTTCCATTCAGGTCGCAATAAGGACACTTTGGAATGGCCTGCAAGGCAAAAAATAGCGGTGGGAGCGGCTAGAGGTCTTCGATATCTTCATGAAGAGTGTAGAGTTGGTTGCATTGTTCACAGAGACATGAGGCCTAACAATATACTAATCACTCATGACTATGAACCACTGGTATAATATAAATGTTGCTACAACAACAAAAGTTTACACTTTTTTTTTTTTCTCATACAATTTGTTTGATAATATTTGTGCTTTTCTGTAAGGTTGGAGATTTTGGTTTAGCGCGGTGGCAGCCTGATGGAGAGCTCGGTGTAGACACTCGTGTGATAGGAACTTTTGGGTAACAAAATCATCATGTTCTCAAACCGTAATAATGTTATAGACTATTTACTATGTTTGGTTTGTTTTAGCTATTTAGCTCCAGAATATACTCAAAGTGGACAAATCACAGAGAAAGCTGATGTTTACTCGTTTGGGGTTGTATTGATTGAGCTAATCACGGGTCGTAAAGCCATGGACATCTTCAGACCAAAGGGACAACAATGTTTAACTGAATGGGTAAATCTAAAACATTTTGAGTCTCCTTTTTTGTAAATGAAACATACAAAGATTCTTCTTTTAAGGTTTCTTTCTTTAGCTCACTTTGGGTCTCATTTTGTAATGTGAGCAGGCAAGGTCTTTATTAGAAGAGTATGCAGTTGAAGAATTGGTTGATCCGAGGCTGGAGAAGCGCTATTCAGAAACAGAAGTCATATGTATGATTCATACAGCTTCATTGTGTATTCGTAGAGATCCACATTTGCGTCCTCGTATGTCTCAGGTAAATATTAAATCACCATTCTTGAAACATGTTCATTGTTTCAAATCAATAATAATTAAAAAAAAAACTCTCAATGTGTTTGAAGGTGTTGCGTTTATTGGAAGGAGATATGGTAATGGATGAAGTTTCAGGGCGGTTTAGTGGAAGATTATCAATTGAGAAAAGTCAAAGATCATAATTATATAAGTTGAACTACCAAATGCAGAGGAGAAGAGTTTAACTTTGTCTCTTTAAGATATTTTTTTGTTGCTTCTTAGGAAATGAATTTGATCACTTGTAATATGTATAGTGCCTAGGATCAATATAAGGATTATTAATTGGCAATTATGGTTTTTTCGGTGGAAGTGGACTAAATTAACCAATAAGACATACAGTAGAAGAAACAAAATTTGTAAGTTGGAAAACATTTTCAAGTTTCTCAATCATCATTCATCACAGAGTAGTAACGTCCAAAAAAAAAAAAACAAAGAAAGAAAGAAGAAATTGATTTATGACGAAGGGTATGACATCAGCCCTGACGATTCAGTAACCGCCGCAGCTTCCTCATCGAGAAACAAATTATCACTTCTTCTAACCACCGCATGGATCAGAACCAAAACGGCAGCGGTTAACAACGAACCGAGAATATTCGATGTTGCGTGAGTCAACAAAAGCAAAACAATCGTCACAACCGATAAACCAATCAGAACCGTCCGATCATCAATCTGATAACCGAAAACCTTAAGAGGCTCGTCACGGAGGAAATAGAGAAAGATCCAGAAGACGACCAAGACGGCTAAAACGATGAGCGATGTTGGATGATAGACAAGGCTTAGGAAGAGGATGAAGAGAACGCAGATGGCGTAATTAGCCCGGAAATATGTAAGATTCGTCTTCATTCTCGAAATTGCGTCGAAGAAGCCGTGAGGGAGAGTCATTGATTCGAAATCGAACATTATTTTCCAAGGACGGCGCGTGGCGAGACCGGACTTAATGCGGTGTTTGGCTCGTGAGATGTACTCGAGATCCACCGCCGGAGATGGATGTGACGACGTCGGAATCGCTCCGTAGTTCGTCATTTCTTTTTTACACGCGAAAGATTGGATCGAGAGAGAAAGAGAGATGAGATTGAAGAAGCTATAAAGATTTATTATAACATTTATATATTGGTCTCAGTCCCTATGGACTAGGTTATAAATGTCACATATAGATAAATGTAGTTGCATAACCAATAAATCCATCATTTCTACATATAGTTTTGTAATAATTCCATATTATATTTTCCAAATTTACATAGCATTTGTGGACCTATTCGGTTTTCAAGATAAATAAATAGATGTTTACCTCTTTCTTATAAACAAAATGTCAAACAAATATTATTTTCAGATATATAGAACAACAATTGGTGTGTTGTTTACACTCAGTCAGCAGCATCATAGAGACATTTTCATACAACATGTAGAACATTTATTCCATGTCAAATTATCATCTAATTCCTTAAGAAAATTTTATTAATTAATAATTTATTTTTTTCTACAAAATAGATTTTTCAATTCAATTATTAGTGTTTGTTTTGACATAAATTAAAAGGATCGGAACATTTTTTTCTAAAGTTAAAATCAGTCAATTGTTTGCTTGTTTCTCTGGCATTGCTTTATTGCTCCACGTGGCTTATCCCACAAACATTTATAAAGACCACCATATATTTTAACACTTTATTTATTTTAGTCCTAAAATTTCGTTTTTATACAGTTTACTACTTTGCTAAAATTCCTAGTTTTAAAACCAAATTCGAACGCTTGATTTGTATTCAAAGACACTTCACCTTCATCTTTTCATATATATGTTTGAATGTTTTCTTTAAGATTGTCCATGGAGAATCCCACAAGTTTTACCAAAAAAAACATATACAAATATATGTATGTGTACACAAAATTGCTCAAAATCTAATTTACCAGCTTCAAACACATTTTTGAGAATCACAGAAAATTAACTTCCATTCTCTTAAGATCCAATTTGAAGAAAGATAAGATGGAGCTTGAAGAACAGAAGAAGTTCTTCCATGGAACACTCGAGCTTACAATCTTCGATGCAACACCTTTTTCTCCTTCATTTCCTTTCAATGTAAGCATATATCATATGATATGATGATTCCATCAAATGATGATATTGATGTTATTATTGTGTTCATTCTCATGAGCTATTGTTTTCTTTCTTCAGTGCATATGTACAAAGCCAAAACCAGCTTACGTGACGATAAAGATAAACAAGAAGAAAGCTGCTAAAACAAGCTCAGAATACGACCGTGTCTGGAACCAGACTTTTCAGATCTTCTGCGCACATCCGGTGGCTAACACCACCATCACCATCACGCTCAAGACTCGATGTTCTGTTCTCGGAAGATTTCGGATCTCTGCAGAACAGATCCTGACTTCTAGTTCGGCAGTTCTCAATGGGTTCTTCCCTCTGGTTGCAGAAAATGGAGAAATCAAACCTAACTTGAAACTTAAATTTATGATGTGGTTCAGACCGGCTTATCTTGAACCGGGATGGTGCAAAACTCTTGAAGGAGAGTCTTATCAAGGTATTAGGAACGCAAGCTTCCCTCAGAGATCGAATTGCAGAGTCGTACTCTATCAAGATGCGCACCACCAGGGCACGTTTGAGCCTAGGGTTCATGATGTTTCTTGTAATGCAAGAAATCTATGGGAAGACATTTACAAAGCGATTGAATGCGCTAGGCACTTGGTTTACATCGCAGGATGGGCGTTAAACCCTAATCTCGTTCTCGTACGTGACGATGAAACTGAGATACCGCATGCGGTTGGAGTAACAATCGGTGAGCTTCTGAAACGGAAAGCAGAGGAAGGCGTAGCGGTGAGAATTATGTTGTGGAACGACGAGACGTCTTTACCGATGATCAGGAATAAAGGTGTAATGCGAACAAACGTTGAAACATCTTTTGCTTACTTCAAAAACACAAATGTGGTTTGTAGATTGTGTCCAAGATTGCATAAGAAGCTCCCAACAGCGTTTGCACACCACCAAAAGACAATCACATTGGATACGCGTGTGACAAACTCGAGCACAAAGGAGCGAGAGATCATGAGCTTCCTTGGCGGGTTTGATCTTTGCGATGGCCGTTATGATACAGAGGAGCATTCGCTGTTCCGCACACTCGGGATGACGGATGATTTTTATCAGACAAGTGTCGCCGGAGCTAAGCTAAGTAGAGGCGGACCAAGAGAGCCGTGGCATGATTGCCATGTGTCCATTGTTGGAGCAGCAGCTTGGGACATTTTGAAGAACTTTGAACAGAGATGGACGAAACAGTGTAACCCTTCAGTGTTGGTTAACACTTCAGGGATTAGAAACTTAGTAAACCTAACCGGACCTACAGAGGAACATGACAGGAAGTGGAATGTTCAAGTTCTAAGATCAATAGATCACGTGTCAGCAACAGAGATGCCAAGAGGCTTGCCGGTAGAGAGGAGTGTACACGATGGCTATGTCGCGGCAATTCGAAAGGCTGAGAGGTTTATATACATAGAGAATCAGTATTTCATGGGAAGCTGTGATCACTGGGGCAGCAAGAACAATAAGTACGAAACTTTTCTTTTGATAATCCATATCGAGATTTTGATCTGATTAAGTATTTCGTTTTTGATATATAGAATCTTCAGCGGATGCACAAACTTGATACCTGTTGAAATAGCATTAAAGATCGCAGCTAAGATACGTGCAAGAGAGAGATTTGCGGTGTATATAGTGATACCAATGTGGCCGGAAGGGCCACCAGAAAGTGAAACGGTTGAAGAGATGCTTCACTGGACGAGAGAGACGATTTCCATGATGTATCAGATCATTGGAGAGGCCATATGGGAAATTGGAGACGGATCGCATCCGAGGGATTATCTAAACTTCTTCTGTCTTGCAAACAGAGAAGAGAAGAGAGATGGAGAGTATGAAGCGGTTTCATCGCCCCATCAGAACACACATTATTGGAACGCTCAGAGGAATCGGAGATTCATGGTCTATGTCCACTCTAAGCTCATGATAGGTAACGAACAATCCGCGATTTGCAGTCTGCAATGAAAAATATTGAAAATTCTTTAAAACTTCCATAGTTTATAAGCAATTGGGATTTAAAGCAAAGAGATTGTTGTATTCTTGTAGTGGACGACGTATACATTATGATAGGATCGGCCAATATAAACCAGAGATCAATGGACGGTTGTCGGGACACCGAGATT
The DNA here is from genome assembly GCA_963854855.1 of Nasturtium officinale. NCBI lineage: Eukaryota > Viridiplantae > Streptophyta > Magnoliopsida > Brassicales > Brassicaceae > Nasturtium > Nasturtium officinale. Next base: position 16,446,180 of record OY978501.1, on the reverse strand, counting down.
GCAATAGGTTCCTACCAAACCGATATAAGCAACACCAACGAAATCCAAGCTTACCGGATATCGCTCTGGTATGAGCATACCGGTGGTCAGATCACAGGGGATGAGTTATCATCATCAGAGCCAGAAAGTCTTGAATGCGTCCGAGGGTTACGGACAGTAGGAGAGCAAATGTGGGAAATTTACAGCGGAGACAAGGTCGTGGACATGCTTGGAATCCATTTGGTCTCGTACCCGATTAGTGTGACAAGAGATGGTGCGGTTGAGGAAGTTGGCGACGGTTTCTTTCCTGATACCAAGACGATGGTGAAAGGGAAAAGGTCCAAGATGTTGCCTCCTGTTCTAACCACCTGAAAGAAAATGTCCTAAGAAGAATCATTCTTAGAGCATAACTTGCAATATTTATAAGATAAATAACATTCAACTTGTTTATTATGAGAAGATGTTTATAGTGATTAACACACTTACTGGTTTCTGTTATAAACTATCGTTCTTTTGTCGGTTACGCCTTGTAGATAAATGGTGTTGGGTTTTTGTCATTTTCAAGCTTTGTCATCTGCAACAAGGAGAAGAACAATCAAAACCTGTATAGACCAAAAAAACGAGCAGATTTTAATAGTTAACATTTATGCAAAGTATACAATGCTATGTGACACACCAGACGTGATGATCTCTACATCTAATGTCTATCATTTGAAATCTTATCCTATTCTTGACCAAATTCATCTAATGGCTGAACAAATCTCCCTTTTGTTGCACCATGTACCGGTCCAAGAAGATTCAGACTAATAGAAGCTTCAATCTCTGAAAGAAGCTGTCCCAAGTCTTTTGCAGATCTAGAGTATCCATGATTTCTGTTTCGTCTTTTCTTTCCTTTTAGTTTGTTTCGAGAAAGAGATCCATCAATTCCGTTTTTACTCTATTCTTCCTCTAGATTCTGCTGATCTTTAGCGTTTACAGTTCCAATACTGTTCCATCTGCCCTTGATAAGAACACATGAAAGCAAAATTTTATGAAGATGCAAGCGTTCCAAACTCACCCTCCGGCTGGAAAGCTCTTAAAGTCTCTGGAAAAGCAAGAGGGAAGTAAACTAAGTACCTCTAGATTTATATCGGTTACAACCTTTCACCCTCCTCAAACCTACACCGATCTAATTTCAGGTCAATCTAAAGCCACAAAGCTTGAATCTACATCAGTAGCTGTCAACTCCAGGATTAAGTGAGCTAATCCTATGCCTTTCTCTTCTACAAAGTCTTTGCCTTTTATTCTTACAGATCTCTTGCAGTTGCAGCCTCCAGAAAGTTAACATGGTTAAGATAATCTTTTCCAGTCAATTCAAAATAACTTTGCTTCCATGCTACACCAGACACCAATGTAGTAAACCATCTTCATAAACAGCTACTTCTCCATCAGTCCAGCAATTCACTTTGTCTTCATTATCATATTTCTATAAATACTAATGTGAAATCAGACAATTCTCACAAATCCTCTAGAAAACAAAATGGGTGTTTCAACCTCTACAGTTGCAAGCCCGGCATAGAATCCAAGATATAAGTGGAAAAACTAGTGATGCAGACATATACTAGAAGCAAGAAGAATCTGTTTAGAAAAAAACATCTATATGCAACATCACATTGAAAATCTTAAAGACATATGAAGACCTACATGCCAAAAGAAATCGATAGCTAACCTATAGAAGGTATAACAAGATATAAATTCAAAACTTTCTCATAAGGAAAGTTTTGTTAGAAAGATCATATACCTGTCTCCAAACTCGGTAGGACGATCCTTTTCAGTAAGGCACATCAACATCCTTTGGAAATTGCATACCGAACAACTGATTTAGCATCAACATAGTCGACGAGGCATTGATCTCTTAATATGTAAGTGGAAAGTTTTCTTTATCTGCAGGCAAAATACCTCAAAGGAGATAGAGAAGGTTCTCTGAAACTATAGTTTTCCTCTTAAGAAAGTTGCTGCAGAGTGCTTCCTTGCTGACAAATTTATGAATGCAGCTTGAGTTCCCTCAAACAAAGAATTGCTCATCTCATCAAGCAATTACTAGGACCCCAAAACAGTAGACATTCCTAGGATCACAACTGTAAAATCCTATCTTATTTTCGATACTGCACCTGAAAGAATATTTTCTCTCCTGCTCATCCTGAAAGCTCCAAAACGAAGATATAAACTTCTCTATCAGAATGTTTACTCAGGGCTTTTGAGACTTGTATTGAGAACTTCTGCACACTCAATCAATGATGTCCTAGAAGAATAGTTATAAGCTGTCTTCCCACCTTCAATATTTCAAGAAAGCCAGGAATTATAACAGTGCAGTGACCCCAGCCCAGATCTAGGCAGTTAATTTCCCATCTCTCAGTAATCTGTTGACCCACCTATAAACAAATGCAGTAGTCCTAAAAGCTAATTAAAAAATCAGATGACTACGTAGACTGATTACCATGTCTCTGATGAAGCAACTCCATGAAAAGTTGCTTTGATTTGTCATCTGTTTTCACCCGGCCTCTTAACTTCTGACCTCATTTTATGTTGTTCAGAATCGATATTTAATCTATGAAACTGAGAATCAGCCAGGTCGCATGATCTGTGCATCAGGTCCCGACCAGCGTCCTTCCATTGGATTCAGATGGTGGAAACCCGGAGTAAACTTTCCAAATTATCAAATTCTTGCACGTGGGGAGAAGGGTCCTGCAGCTCCAGAGCCTGACTAAGTCCAAAACTACTCACAGATAAGGATGCCAGCTCAAACAATCCTTGTTGAAAATTTTCTGAAATGAAACAACCCACTCATATTGATTCAGTTGACCGTCAAAAATGGTCTTTGCTGCTGCTGATGGAAGTCTCTTAGCCTAATCCCAGAAGGGCGTCATTGGTGAATCTCAGAATGAATTCAGAGAAGCAGCTTATTATGGTCCGATGGCCATAGAAGGCTGATATGACTCTGTTCCTCCAATACTGTACTGTGCCTCCCATTGTTAAATGACTCAGTATTGACATTATAAACATGAGCTTGAGTACACACGCTCAAGACACTTCAATTAGAAAACACTGCCTCCTGACATAATCCACAAATTGCATTCCTTCCAGTGTTTCCACTTTGTCTTAGCTAAGCTTCTTATATAGCCAATCTAATTGAATCATACATAACACCGCTACACAAACACAATGGTCTGTGGTAACGCTAAGCAATTGCAACTCGGCAGATTCTCCAAAAAAACGTAGCCACAGTCAACAACTTTCGCTCAAATCTCTCGTTAGACCAAGTTTCTAAAGCCAATAACCTCTTTGAAAGGTGTTAGAATTTGAATACATGAGAAGGAAGAAGTCTGGGTTTGAAGGAAAAGGAGGGGATACACAATAGAATCCCCTCATTTTGTTAGTACCAGTAGGATTTATCAAACTTACTGAGACTTCTCTGGGCTTTCTATCAGAGCCCAGAGGGATTTATCTTTACAAATAATCAAAACCATAGTGTAAAGAATACGAGCAGAAGAATAAGATGGATAGTAGGACGCAACTAATAGCAAACAGGAAGAACCAAATCGTCAAATTAATAAAATACACGAAACAGATTAACCATCTAAGTTCGGCTAAAAAAAAAAGAAAAAACATCTAAGTTACATAATCATAACACCTTTTTGAGAGAGCAGGGGAACTAAAATTTAGATAAAGAATGCATAACCACAAAAAAACCAGAGGAATGTTGTGAGACGTCACCTCATTCTTTTCGCAAAGATCATTAATAGATTTCAATGACGATCCAAGCGAGGTTTCTTCTGTGAGCCAGACCCATGGCTGTAATATTGACTCCTATCCGAAGATCCCTAAGAAACAATAAAAAGAATACAGGCGTGTCAAAGTACAAGTCTACAAGAATAGACCAACTTACACAAGGATGCAAGCATGGATACCAAAAAACTATCATTTTGGCCATAAGAACCACGGAAAGCGCCATCCATATTGTTGTAATTCATCCCATATGATCCCCCTGAACATATAATATATCACAAGCAATCAGTTAGCGACTTTATGAAAATTCCAAATGTTTCCAAGAAAGACTTGGCATCATACCAAAACCCCACGGCCTACTATCAACAGTAGCAAGTTCTGCTCGTAGCTTTTCAACTTCGCGCGCCATAGAAACCATGTTCTTCTCCATTGTCTGCCGCTGCTCCATAAGCTCAAATTTTTCCTTCTTCTCATATTCAATTGCATCTCTGAAAAAAGAAATCTCCTTAGCATTTAAAAGTTTACAACCGAAACCAGATTTTTAGGCATTAAAATATATATAAACACCAAAAACTAACAGAATGACTAATAAAAGGTACAATCTTATACCTAGCGTGCAAAAGCTCCTTCTGAAGGTCTTTAACCTGAGCTCTCAAGCCCGGAATCTGCTTGTTATCTGATTGCAACTTAGCCATATCTTTCCTCAGCATCTGAACATCTCCACTTAATTCACGTTTAATCTCATTTAGCTTCTGAACTTCACCACGCAACTGCGAAGAGTCTTTCTTATAAGACTCCAACGCACGAACATCCCCCTCAAGTTTATGCCTTTTCTCACTAAATTCCCTCAATTTCAAATCTTGTTCAGCACGAATATCAGAAACCATAAGATTCATTCGGTGAAGTTCTTCCTTAGCAGCAATGAGTTCTCGCTCGAGAACCATTCGATCATCAGCTAATCTATGATTATCATTCAAAAGCCTTCGAATTTCAACATCCTGCATTTGAAGATCTTCTAATAAAGTTGGTGGTGGAGGTTGTAACAATGGAGGACCTCGGAGAAAAGGTCTCTCCGGCGGCAAGTCACGCCGATCATGATAACTGTCACGGATCTCTCGGTGAACTCGGTTTCTTCCAGACATTCAGAATTACCTTAGAAAAAAAAGTGTCAAATTTTACTTTGTAGGAAGAAATCAATTAAAGAAAAATCAATCTAACCTAAAAACCTAGATACATCAATTTTTTGATCGCAGCTTTAACATATCGACAACAATTGAACATAATATATATATATATATATATGTTTCGTATTGAAACGGGATAAGAAAAGAGAATGATATGGTGAAATACCTAAACACAACCAAACAGACAAAAAAAAAAAAAGGTCAAAAGCTTTTCCGCTGCAGAGCGGATATCGTCTTCTACCTCTGTTTCTTCAACTTGCCTTTAGAACGAGGTTCAGTGGTTAACTTTATGAAAACGACCTCATGTTTTATTTTGGGTCCTTTATTGGGCTTTTGAATGGGCTTTTCAAATATGACCAATTATCATCATAAAAATTGAAATACTATTAAAAATATCTAGTCAAAACATTATTGGAAAACCATTTATATGAATTACTTTAAACCAAAGAACTAAACACTACAAATCTAAACTTTTAAAATTTTAAAAATATTTAAATTTATAAACAAAAAAAAACTATGAATATATATTACACAAAAATATCTATAAATAAAAAACTAATATTTTATATTAAAATAATAACAAGGATTTTAATCTATTTAGAACACTTCTATCAATGGTATATGATGGAATTTCTAATTAATTAAAAATAAAAACTAATAAGAAAAGGAGGAGAGAGATCAAATACAGTTAATAAAAAAAAATCAAGAATACATATGAGAAACTTATCTGTCTAGTTGTCAATTATTAATTGGATTATTTTCTTTTTTATTTAAACTTAAATTATTAAATTATATTATATTAAAAATAATTTGAGATATTAATTAGAGTATCTCAGAGTTGTAAATGCTCTTAGATTTTTTTTAAAAATCCATTGCCCTCTTTTCAAATCCTTTAGTGCCATACAAAAGAAGAGCGTTAATCAAACAGAAGAGAACGAAAAAAAAAACATACCTTACGCTATAAATGCGTATCCCAATATATTCGAAAATACAGTCAACATCGATCTATAGAATATAAATTAAAGGTTGACCAAATTTTCAGTAGAAAAAAATCCCAAATATATTAGGAAACTACATTTTTGTGGAAACACCACACATTTGTGTATATATATAAAGTGTTTCGATTATATTTTATTCAAAAAAAAGAAAAACAAAACAATGGCTTCATCATGCAAATGCTTATTTTTGGTGTTCTTGTGTCTGGTTGTTCTCTTGATCCCAAGTATGCATTAAAAGAAATCTACATTTTTTTAACATAAACCTATATGATATGCTTAATTACATATTATATATATATATATATTTCATGTTTTGTAATTAATTTATAAAATATCACAGAAGTTGCGGAAGCTGAGGATTCACATGGGAATCTTGTTGGATTTGTGATAGGGTTTTGCTCGAGAATTCCAGACTGCAACAAAAAATGCAACGAAATGGGCTTTCAACACGGAAGATGTATTCAAGTCGAACAAGGTGCCCCTGATAAAGCATGCCAGTGCTTTAATTAATTAAGTTATTGCATTGTGGCATGTTGTCTTTAATTTAATAATAATAATAATAATATTTTTTCTATAATTTCTATCTATATTTGAATGATAAATCTGAGAATTTCAGTGTAATAAATAAACCATAAGCCTGTGCTGCAATTTCTGGGCAAATATTAATTTTCACCTCAGTGTAAGTTGCATTGGATTATTTTTCTTTTCCCCTCTGTTTCCATCTATTTATTTATCTACGGTATGTCTTAAAAAAAAATTGATGGTATATTATATTTTCTAGATTATGAAATTTATAAACATGTCAAATTCAAAAGTTAATTATATAATTTTTTCATAGGCTAAATTGTTAAGAGCTGGAAGTTACGGTTCTACGCTGTGAAAAAGTTTCAACATGTAAATGTGGTCACTGATGACGTCAGTTAAACGTTAGATAGAAAAAATTTGAAACGGTAACATTTTTATTATTTTTTCTTTTCTCTATTCGTAACGGTAACTTATTGGACCGTTGTGATCTATAATCTAAAGAATTTTAAAAAATAAAATGAAGATAATAATGTCTATATAAACTACCTCATTGAGACATCAAAATCTATCTTACTCTTATTTATTTTCATTAAGTATGTTTTACCACTCAAAAGTTGTCAAGAAACAAAGAGACATTTTTCGCCGTAAATATCAAATATCCAGAACATCTTCTTTCCCGATATGTTGTCGTTGCTTGTTCTGTTCCACCACCGATACTATCCCAAACGCCGCTTCCCCTGCTTCAGTAGTTGCTCCTCTTTGGACCCTATAAGGTAATGCCTTTGCCCCGACTCTTTTTTTTTTTTTTTTTTTTTGACTACCATGTATCTTCCACTTTGTGGGGTTTGTAGTCACAAAATGGGCGATTGAAGTGGTGTTATTTTCAATGATTGGTATATGTTGATACAAGTTTTAAAACTGAATTCTAAAACCCAAGCTCTGTATTTCTCTGTTCTACTTAATCTCATGTCTCCTTGATTCCTATTATTACCATTAAACTTGTTTGATTTAACTAGAAAAGCACTCAAATCTTGCTCTGTTTTTTTATTCTTTTTAACCATGATCTGATTCATATATATAAGTAACATTTCTTGTTCTTACTACCTTAAAATTGGATGTTATTTTCTTAAAATGAAAATTAAGAATGAGTATGTCACCGAGTAAGTATTCAATTAGTAAAACGAGTATGTCAAGCAAGAAAAAAAAAAAAAAAAAAAAAAAAAAAGAGTCTAAAACGTATTTGCTTTATTTCGGCATAAAATCTTTGATGTTTGGATTTAGTATTATGATACTTTGCATGATTGATCTGATTTTCTGAAATTCGGAAAGCCATATATATATAATGGAAAAATTGATATGGATTTTGCAGATGTTTTTAAAGAAGATAAACTCAATTGGAGTGTGTAACGAGAAGGCTGAATGGAAAGTTGAGTAAAGCATAATAAATATATCATCCTATCCTTTGAAGGCGAAGATGGAGTAATGATGCGGGGGCAAATGTTGCAGAACAGAGAAATCTATATATATCCAACCTTCGGAATGTACCATATTTTTGATTAAGTGTAAATTATTAATGTGGTTGAATGCTTGTACACTATATATATGTTAGATGATAGATAGGATGTATGTGTAGAGTAGTATATGATGTGTGTATAATGTGACTGACATATGAAAAGCCTGGTAAAGAAGGTATGCTGGTGACGATACTTGTATAGATGAGATGAATATGAAGGAGATAGATGTGTATGGTGTAGATGAATGTGTAGGAATGTGAATGTACTAGTAGGTAGAGATGAATGACTAAGAATTATGATGTAGATGGAATATGTAGGATGTGAATGTACTAGTAGATAGATGAATGTTTAAGAATTATGATGTAGATGGAATATGTAGGGTTATAGTGAGAAAGAGACAGGTTACATTGAGAAAGAAAGTAGAATTTCACGGACCATTTTTAAAGATTACAAAAGACTGAAAGATAGAGAGACTGGTTTTGTTTTGTTTTTTTTTACATGTAGAGAGAAGAGAAGAATGATGATTTCAATAATTATTGAGAGTGTGAGAATTGGGATAAGATCGAAGAGCAGCGCTAAATAGTGCAAGGTGAATTTTTAAAATTTTGGGAGAACACATGTGTTTAATGTTTTCAGACAAAATGAGAAAAATATCAAACCTAAAAACAAAAAATAGAAAGCACAAAATCTTCATATATGATAAGATTGTGACAAATGATCAATATAAATTTACTTTCTTTTAATATCTTTTTTTTCTTTGTAATATTTTATGATTTATTTCCATATTATGGGTCAACTTTTTTAAGTTTATAAACAAAATATAAATGATAAAAAAGACATTACTTTGCTGTAAACCCAAGAACAAAAAGAGACACAAATCCCAAATATTTATTCTGCAAATCAAGGCCAGTTTTGATTGAATCTTTCAGTGTTGAGATTACCTTGCATGAAATTTTGCTTTCAAGAACATTTCGCAAAAGAACATCACTTAATGCACTCATGTCTCCGACGGGTCGTGCATTAAGAAGTGTAAAGGTTCCTGAGACGGGTTAAATGAGAGATTTGATATCTTCTGTATCTTTTAATGGCTCTCCAAAATAGTTTTTCCATTGATGGGAAATGTTGTAACTTGAAAGCTTATCAATATAAGTCAACTTTGCAGCAAGATAGATAAAATGGTTTTATGCCAAAATGAAAAAAATTGGATCATTCTACTCTACCAATGGTCAGTAATATTATAAATGGGTTTGCACTAACCAAAATGTAATTCAATGTAATTGGTTTGTTAGATTTTATAAATGTGTACACAAGAAAATTGAAATCTTTTTTGATTTTCGAGGTGCAAAAATTTAGATAGAATAGTTAATAATACGCCCAAATCATATTAGAAAAGGTAATTGGCTTTGTGGCAATGGCTATAGTTAACCACACATACTTAGAGATGCCACCATTTTTTTTGTCACAACTGCAAAATCTAAGATTCTAAAGTACACTGGTTTCAACAACTGAAAAAAAGTTCTGAAGGCAAAAAACATCTGATATCCACAAGAATAAGAATTGAGACCAAACTGAAATCAATAGAAGCTGCACTTTAATCAAAGAGTAGGAATGGTTTTGGATCTTATGAACTGTTTCAGAATCGCTTTATCTTCTTCAATCCGTTTCTTCTCTTCTGCGGTTTTCGGTGTTACTTTCCTTTTCTCCTCCAACATCCATTTGAAGAGCTCACGTTGTTGCTTCTCCGGTATTGGATCACGTGCCTTGACCACCACTGGCTCTGTAACAACAGTGGACGAAACAGGCTTTTCCACTGCTACAGAAGCAGCGAGTGAACCCGATTTAGCAGCCACCTCTTCATCTACAGGATCTATGTCCTTTTTCTTAGTTCTAAAGAAAAGATAACCTGCAAAACGACCACAAGGAGTTTTTTTTTTTTTTAATCATAAAACGCAAAGATTGAAACTTTAAAGGTTTAGGTAAAATCCAGGTCCTAAGGTATATATAGACATCAACAGCTAAGCACAGCCCACAAGGATTTCTATAGACGAGTTAACGAAATTAGAATTTCCAAGATGAAGAAAGTATCCAAGGTTTAGAGCCTGGATGGCTAAGTATGGATGTAACAATGTAACTTAACTAGATCACATAATCCTTCTGACCAAAAGATACTAGTATAAAGACCTAATTAGATGTGGGAAGAAAGAACAATGACGATTAACACCAATGATGGTTTAGTGTATTAATGTGGAACATGAAAAAGGTTAAGTATGTGATGGCCAAAATCTTGCAGTTAAAAAGTGTAGATGAATAGAGAGAGTAAGCAAAATAGAATCTATAGATCAGAAATGATGTATCAAGCAAACAACACTCATATAGCTTTACATATAGTAAATCAGCTTTGTACTTGATAGAAAGAAAAAAAAACTAATGATTCTAACAAAATCTTAACCCTAATTTGGAGCAGAATAACAAAACTGAGAATGAGTAAGAAAGTTGATTACCTCCGACGGCGAGATTGACGGTAAGGAGAAGAGGCCAGACAAATTTGTACCTCCGAGCGAATGATTCCTTGGGAGGTGGTGGTGGAGGAGCAGAACCACCCATATAAGAAGCCGCCGCTGCAGCAGCTGGAGACGGTGCTGATGATGGAGGAACGGTGGAATTGAAATTGGATTCGACGTGCTTTAGCTGAGCAATAATGGCTGGATACAGATCAGAAACGAATGTGAGATGACAAAGTCAATATAATATGAAAATCGAAACTGTGTAAATTTGTTTACCCTTCTTCTTGGGTTTATTGGTGAAAAGCTTGGGAGGTTGTTCACTCATGGCGATTCGATTCGATTCGATTCGATTTAATCAGAAGAGTTTCTTTAGCTGTTCGCAAATGTCTCGTTTCTTCTTCCTCTATACTCTCTTTCTTTGCCTTCCACTTTTATTTTAGGGATTTACTTTTACTTTGGCATTTTTTTAATTGTTTTAATTTTTACGACCATCTTTGATTAAAACAGCCCATATCATCGGACAGGTTTATAAAAAGACATTTCTATAAATCAAATAGTCTCATTCCTATGAATTAAATTTTCTCAAATAATAATGTCAATTCAAATTTCATTTACGATCATTTATTTTTCTGACAATACTCCCTCTGTTTTTTGTTAATCATATAACTGTTTCAAGAAAATACATTTTTATATAATTATTTTTATTAATTATTGATTATGAATACATTTATATATATACATTTTTATAATATGTTTTTGTAATGTTTGGAATATTAAAAATATGATTAATCAGAAGCAGAGGGAGTATCATATTTAGTTTATCTTACGCCGATTCGAATGATCCGATCAAATATTGTTTATCTTACAAGTTTAATACTATTTTGTAGGTAAATGTCGAATGTTTGAAGGACAAAAATAAAAAAAGAGAGGCAAATAAAATAAATAGAGTAAATGGAGAAAGAAAATCACTGAGCCCTAAAGCCATTAAAAACATACAAAAATCAGTTTATCAGCTCCAGCCTCTTCTACTCCCACGCTCTCTAAATCCTCCAAGCCCTGTTTCATAAAAATCTAAGTTGACATAACCAAGCACTTCAAATCTTTTAACAAAGATCTTTGGTTGTGTTAACCGACCTGGAGGAGGAGGAGCGGTGCTGCGACCCATTGAAGCCAATTCATGACTCACTTTCTGTCCAGCTTCTTCTAATATGTTGATAAGTTCTTTGGCAAATCTCGCATTTGCAACTGTGAAGAACGTGTAAGCTGTTCCTTTGGCCCCGGCTCTACCCGTTCTTCCAATCCTGTGAACATAATCCTCTAGTGATCCAGGGAAGTCGTAGTTTATCACGTACTTCACATCTTTCACGTCTGTTCAAAACAAAAGATGTTGTTAGTTTGTCGCATGGCTAAAGAGAGTTGATGCTGCACGCAGAATAGAAAAAGATTTGAGTACCTAGTCCACGAGCTGCAACATCTGTAGCAGTCATTATAGGGCTTTTTCCTGATCTAAACTCCGAGAGAACCCAATCTCTCTCTGCTTGACTTTTATCACCATGTATTGACAAAGCAGGCCAACCATCCATGCGAAGCTGACGAGTGATTTGGTCACAACCCTTTTTTGTATCGAGGAAGACAAGAATTCTACTTCCATCCATTATGTCTTCAAGCAACTTCACCAACCTGAAAATTGCCACGAATAGTTTGGATTCACCAAAATTTACCTGACAAGTGAGATGAGAGAGAGGCAGAAAGAGCATCGGTAAGGAGACGTACTTGTTATACTTTTGGCTTTCAGATATGACATCAACAATTTGACGGATTGCACGGTTAGCTTTTAAATCAGAAGATCCTATTATAACCTGCACTTATGACCAAAGAAGCCTACTAATTTTTTTGCTGACAGCCAAACCATTATGAGAAACATATGCGAGATGTGGCTTACTTTGTATGGGTTATAAAGAAACTTCTTAGATAATTGTTCCACCTCCTTAGGCCAAGTAGCACTCCAGTATAAAGTTTGACGGTCTGGTCGAATCTGCACAGGTTTAAGAAGATTAAGAGACAAAGCAACTAGGATACACATATACGTGACTGAAACAGATGTAATAACAAAACAAACATGTGAAACAATTTTCCGGATCTGAGGGTCAAATCCCATATCCAGCATTCGATCAGCCTCATCCAAAACAAGATAAGTAACCCTTCGCAGGTTTGTGTTGTTTGACTCCATCATGTCTATTAACCTCCCAGGAGTAGCTATAACGATTTCGACACCTAAATCCATAATAATCACTATCAGAATAAGCTATAAAAACTAAGAAAACTAGTAATTTGAAAAATGACACGAAAAGTACTTACCTTTCTGGAGATCACGCACTTGAGGCCCTTTAGGAACTCCGCCATAAATACAAGTACTCTTAATTTTTGAGGATGAACCAAATTTAGACGCCTCTTGCTGAATCTGAACAGCCAGCTCACGTGTGGGAGCAAGAACCAAGACAATTGGACCATCACCAGGAGCTGGGAAAAGTTACTCAGATCAGCACAGCCTATACAGCTTAACATAACAAACAAAAAAGCTTCACGAGCAGAAATAAATCATTACCTAAAATCGGTTGGGCATTCACATGAACAATAGCAGGTAGTAAATAGGAAAGAGTCTTGCCAGAGCCAGTTTCAGCAATGCCAATAAGATCACGTCCTTTCATTGCCATTGGCCAGCCCTGAGATTGTATAGGTGTAGGTTCAGTAAAACCAGCCTTGTTAATCTCTTCCAAAACATAATCTGGACCAATCAAGAAACCCTTATCAATACATTATGTAACTGAAACTCAGAATCCAAACATAGAATATGTTATGAGGATGAAATCAAATGTTACCAGGAAAGCCAACATCACGAAAACTTTTGACGGGTTTAGGAATATGTCGGCCTTCAACAGTAATTTCTCTAAGCTTACGATATTCATCAACTTCTGAATCAGTCATAGCTGCCACAGCTGGAGATTCAACATAGAAATTCTTCTCAAAAGGAGTTAAACCATCCAAATCAAGCTTCCGTGGAGATTCATTGCCATCATTATCATTTTTAGTTGATGTATGACTATCTGAGCTTCCATATGTTGAAGTTCCACCAAAACCTGAGTCACTAAGACAAACCAAAATTTGAAATTGAAGCAAACTCTTCTTCTTCTTCTTCTACTCCAACGTAGAAACACACAGAGAGTATTGAAAACACATAGAAATTTGTAGAAATTATAATCTTATTTATATATTTCATCGTTTCCAATATGAAAGCAAACAACATTTACCTTCGACGGTCACGGTAAGAGGTGGAATCGCCGGTCCGGTTATCGTAGCGACTCATGATGTTTTTTGAGGTCAGTTTCTCCGATTAAGATATATGATCGGAAAAGTTGAGACAAATGAGTAAACGGAAACTGAAATCTAGTCGTTAGGGTTTTACAAATTGAGAGACAGAGAGAGAGCCAGAACTCAGAAGAGAGAGAGAGACAAAGCTCGTATCGCTAAAGCTACATTCCACTGTATTTATCTTTTAAAACAGACAAATAAATATATGCCACGTGGATATCATTATTACAAGCGAGCTCCGTTTCTGGATTGCTGTTTTAGGATGCAAGAATGTCAAATGATGATTACGTTTGTGAAATGTCAAATGTTACTACTATCTTCTTTACGTTTGTGGTGCGATGTGAAGCACAAGTACGTTTTCTTATCTTCTACACTTTTGTGTCATGCTTCCACATAAGTTTTTTTTTTTTTTTTTTTTTTGCTAAATGCAATTTCATTTGGTTTTCTCGTCCATCTACTTTAAGCCTGAATTGTAAATCAGCATAGCTCTCTATGATCAGCATCACTATTGTTACCATTGTTCCTTTTTTTTATGCTAAACTACTGTGTCTTTCTTCTTCAGTATGCTTTGCTGCAAAAGCTTGTTGATGATGATTACTTAACGAAAGATGAAAGGTCAGTTACAAACTAGACTAGTAAAATCATACATATTTTAGCATCAAGATTTTCGTCTTCTACCATCTCTCCATTATCTGAAAGATGCGTTAAGATATTATTGACCGTTTGTTTGAGATAACAAATATGGACCAATCTGATGAAAACTTTGTTGGCCCAGAGATGGGAGGAAATGTAGGCTCGGTTAAAACACGGTCAACTCGGCGTGCTGGTATTGCAGTTTATAACAAGGCCCCATCATTGGAAACACTGGTAAGTTTCTGGAAATTTAAACTCACAATTGTAATATAGGTTTGTTCTTCTACCTTACATAAAACCCGTAAGTCTGTCTGTTCAATTACCTCAGGTTGGATATTTGTATCTAACAAACGGGAAAATATTGGAAGAAATTATGCAGAAGCTAGGATTTTCAAGTGGTTCTTCAACTGAGAGAATGATTAAGGAGGCTAAGCATAAACTATCATCCTTAAAACCAACTCTACTATTTTACAGTTACATGCATACCTCTGTATCATTGAACATGTTTTGAATATAGGATCCATTTATCAAAACGTTACAAAGATTTGGTTTTTTGTTGCTTCAACTACGACTAAACCATCCAATAAAACGTCAAGGCATCCAAAGTTATGCCACTTTATCTAATCAGTCAATTTTCACCGAGGAATAGATCTTTCTAACAAACCATAAACATGCGTAGAAACCGATTGAACCGGTTAGCACGAAAAATGAGTAAGAGATGATGATCATGTACCCGAAGTAGAGCATCCCTGAAACCAGTTTTGAGATCTCAAGCTTCGTGAAGAAATAGAAGATGGAGTAGAGGAAGAGGTATAGCGAGGATGAGCCTGCTGTGAGATAAGCTCTCCACCACCAGTTGTAGTCTTCACTGCAGAGCTGAAAGTAGCAGAGGACGATTGTGATCTCAGCGCAGGTCACAATCAAGATCAAGAACACGATGAAGAGGAATCCAAAGATGTAGTAGAACTGGTTGAGCCAAATCGAAGTAAGAATGAAGAAGAGCTCGATGAAGACTGCTCCGAATGGGAGAATTCCTCCTATTAGTATGGAAAAACCGGGTTTCATATACCATGGTTGCTCTGGTACTTGTCTTGGGATCTTGTTTGTTTTGACCGGGTCTTCGATTGCTGGTTTTTTGAAACCGAGATAGCTACCAATGAAGACTAGTGGGACAGAGATTCCAAACCAGAGGCATACCAGGGCAAACATTGTACCAAACGGAATGGCTCCAGATGATCGCTCTTCCCATATGAGTGTGTTGAGAACGAAGAAGATTGCGAAGAGGATACCGGGAAACATAAATGCAGTCTTTAAGGTGATTCTTTTCCACTCGTTCCCTTTGAACATTTTGTGAAGCCGAGAAGAGGAGTAACCAGCCAATATTCCCATGAATACCCATAAGAGAACCATAGCAGTCATAAGCCCTCCTCTGTTGGATGGAGATAAGAAACCCAACAATGCAAACATCATTGTCACCAGGGTCATACCGAAAATCTGAACACCTGTGCCGACGTAAACACACAGTAATCCAGAGTTCATAGGAGTCCTAAAGACATCTCCATGTACAAGTTTCCATCCAGTCTCTTCCTGAGCCTCATCTTGGGTCTCGAGCTGATTGTAGTTTGAAATATCCTTGTATAAAGTTCTCATCATGATCATTGCTACCATTCCAGAGAGGAAAAGGACAATCATAAGCGAGTTTATGATTGAAAACCAGTGAATTTGATCATCATTCATGAGCAAGTATGTGTCCCATCGCGAAGCCCATTTGATGTCACTCTCCTGCATATTTCAAACGTCATAATATATTTACAGAGCCCAAGTAATAAACACTCATAGATAAATAAGTTACCTTAAAGGCAACATCATACGTAAAAACAATTTCTTTTCCTTCCTCAACTTCTTGAGGTACAGTGTTGCTTTGGATCAGACTCTTTGTGTCTTTGTTGCATGTTGTTAACTGAGGATTCTTTTCATCCCACTCTTTGTATTCATGCAATACACTATCCAAAAATTGAAAAGATGGTAGCTTATAAGAACCAAGACGAGGCCAGAATATTCAATAACGTTGGTAATACCAGTAGGGAATACCTGTTAGGTGTAACCTCAAAACCAACAATGCGAGAAGAATCAGACTCTTCGTCTTTATGGTACATAACTCGGAAACTCAAATGGTTATGGATAAAGTACTTCTTCTCTTTACTCTACAAAAGCAAAGTAAACTACTCATGATTGGTACAAAAAATAAATGATCAAAACGTAAGATTGGAGTCATAGGCTTGGTTACCCCTTCATAACTCCCTTTGAAGCCAACACGGAAACCATGTTCATAAGTCGTAGACTGAATTCCATCTTTTCTTTGTCTAAGAACAGCTACCGGAAGATTATCAAGAATCCTGCACAGTCACGAATTCAAATCATAAATACAAGAAACGAATCAAAGAACAGCATATACATAAAATCTTACATATTAGCCCGATATTCATCATCAATCTTTTCCCTGAAATTTTTAGAAGAAACAGCATCGACTTTAATACGGCAACCTACTCTACAGGGCTGATCCTCCAACATTTCAAACTGAAACAGAATTCAAAGTCTCAACAACATATCCAAAGATGAGAAGTAAAGAAGAGGAATCATATAAGAAGTTAATTTGCTTACAGTATAAACCGAATTCTCAATGCGATCTCCTCTGAGAACCTCCCCTAAATTTTCTCCAGTATTCAAGATCTTAGGAGGCTTACAGTAATTCAGATAGTAGAAATCATAAGGAAGTTGAGTCTTTGTAGATGATAATTTGTTTACTTTGACATAAAGAGGATCACCCTGTTCAACATAAATTTGCTAAATGATAAGCTTAAAAGCTTCAATTAGAATCAATTTTAAGACGATTACAACATTCAGTTCAATCTCTGATCACAGATCCCTACATTATCATATTGGCTATACTATTCCTATACACTGGAAACGCTTGAAGATCTTTTGACATTACTAGATGCAATAGTTTCACACAGATCTGGATTCAATTAAACGCCAAAACGATCGCACTAAACATCCGAAACTCTAGATCGATATATTCACTGAATGTGAGATCGGTATATCGATCGGAATCATCAAAAAAAGATTACCTTCTGAAAATCGCGAGGAGCGACACCGGGTAGATAAAAGGCGCGAAGAGTGGAGAACAAGAAGAAAAAGAGTAAGAGAGTTCCGTAGATTCGAATCCTAACCGCCATCTTAGTCTTCTTCGTTACTTTCTTCTGTATTTTCTCTCCTTAAGACTTCACTCAGATAGACGAGAGCAATGGAAGAAGAAAGTAATTTTGTTTGAAACGGTGACGTTCTGTCAATTTTTCCTTTTATTATGTGAAATATTAACAAAATATATCAAATCTTAGTTTCAATAATAATAATAAAAAATAAATAAATGATGAAAGATGTATATCATGGTTTTAAAAATATCTGTCATTTTAAAAAGTATAGAATAGCTTAAGATACACAACAAAATCTATGTGTAAGAATAAGATTTTCAGATTTGAATTTAGTAAGATTTTCAAGGATGTTGATATCTCGTAAAATGGTCTCTTAACTCTTTTCTTATTTATTTTGTTTTCCCCATACATATGTAAGATATTTTCCACTGAAAGAGTCAAGACTGAATAAGTGAGTGTGAATCTTCACACTCAATAAATGGTGTCACTGGCTCGTCATTGACTTGAGCAGACTTCAAACTCCAAGCACTTAGGCTTAAGACATCAACACTCTCAGTTCCTTTGTTGAAAGCAAATATATTTGCATTTTCTCCAATTGCCAATGTTGGATACACTCTTGAAGTTATACATGCTCTGCCTCCTCCACCATAACTCTCCACTATCGAGTGATCAATCTACAAAAATACAAAGGGAAAGGAATAAAAAAAAAAAATACACTCATATGCATCTATTTAACTATATTCACTTGATACGAAACACCTAAGTAAGTAAATATCTCATATACTTTAAAACTTACCAAAGTCCTAAGAGAAAGTGTTTGGTGAGAAAGGTCTATCGCCACAAAAGCACCAAACGTTGCTTTATCATTTTCCTCATTCAATGAAGATCTGTAGTTACCATTACAAAAAAAAAATAATAATAATAAACTCGTTAGCATTTTTGTAAATACGAAAAGAAACTATGTAAATGTATCTTTTGATTGATGTATAGAGTTATATATATACCTGCTTTGGTCACTGCACATCAACACCACATACTTAGTATTCTTGTTAGTATCATTTGACTTGAAGATTCTGAAGTAAACCGATGTGTACTCTTCCATGCCACTTGATGCCAAAACCATCAAACCAAACGGCCCTAAACCAGACTTAACCGATAAATCTTCCTGACTACACATCTTTTGTGGGTCGGTCCAACTCGGTTCAATCACATCCGCTTTTTCCAATTCCTTCACCTTGAACGATACCTCAATATCTGCCTGCTCAAAACCAAAAGAAATAAAGAGAAACCACAACTTACTTTATTAAAAAAAAAAAATTAACATCGATTCCCTTTGGATGCGAATTCATCATTAGTCTGGTCTAGGTTAAGGACTCCGTCCTACCTGTGCAGCAGTTACACCATGAACTTGGAGAGTAGTGTCTGCTTTAAGAACTTTGTTGTGCCATTTGACTTGTGTTCCACGCAATGTCTCAATCTCTTCGATCGGCCATTGTAGCAATTGTTTTCCAGATTCTTCAAGCCATATTTTTCTCGGAAATGACTATTAAATCAAGATATATATAAGTACTAAAAGACTGAAGCGAATGAAACCTCAAAACTGAGTATTAAAGCTTATGTAATATGTATACTTGTATAGGGGAAATTTAAATGTACCTGAAGACCAGACCAACCCTTCTTAATATCATCTTTAGCCGGAGACGATTCATTAACCCAACCCCACAAGATCCTTCGTTTCTTAACATCGTCGTAAAACGTTTTGGATGCGTAAAATTTACCATAATCCAACCTCGGAGCCGATCCGTTTTGCACAAACCCAAGATCCGGTACGTACACATCTTTCTCACTATCGTAACTCCCAATCGTGTAGTAATCATGTAATGTATCATACAAACTCACTTTAAGAACGTGCTTAATCTCATCCTCACTAAACGACGACGTCTCTATACCGTTCGATCCGGTTTTCGCAACCGGGAAAAAATCAGGACATTCCCACATTCCGGTTAAGTCTTCGTAGTGTAGAGGCTTCGTCGATTGCGTCCAGTTGAAGAAATCTCGGCTTTTATAAAGAATCGCTAATCCTCGACGATCGTCCGTTAAGCTTCCAACAATCACTCGCCATTCTCCGTCGCGTCCAAGCCACGCGGTGGTCGGATCACGGAACCATTCCGGGCTGATTCCGTTGGCTCCATTAGGTGCCATCAGAGGATTTCGCGACGATTTTGACCATTCTCTGAGATATGGATCAGAGATGTTGACCGCAACGGCGACATTTTGGACTTGACTTTTGTTTTGATCAATGCCGGTGTAGAGGATCACCGGTTTGCCGCCTGGTAGAATTGTGACGGAGCCTGACCAACAGCCGTTGATATCTGACGGCTGAGATGGACTGAAAGCAGGGGGTTGTGGGGTCCAGTTGAGTAAGTCCACTGACGTGGAGTGGCCCCACACGATTCTTTCATCCCAAACGGCACCGTATGGATTATATTGGTAGAAAAGATGGTATATTCCTTTGTACACCATTGGTCCTACAGAAACAACAAATGCGTATTTTTGTCTATGGACTTCAAATATATTTTTATAAATATGAATAAAATATTTTGATAAAAGAGAACTAACCATTAGGATCTGGAAATATTTGTCAAGTCGAATTTCAGCAAAGAATAAAACGATGTTAATAAGAGGATCCAATTCACACATCGATGGTTTTTATATATATATATATTACAAAAGTCAGATCAAAATCGGTACGGTACATACCATTCATCCAATTGCTGGGAGGTTGGAAGTGATAACCGGTCCGGTACGGTTGGTTGAGATCTTGATGTGAAGCTTCAAGGTCGATGATAAAGTTACAGAGCAACAATGATAGCAACAGTGACAGACCAATGTTTGAACGATTTACTTTCGCCATTGTTGTTCTGTTTCTTTTCTCTCTCTCTCTCTCTTTCTTTCTTTGTTCGGTCTAGATGTATAAGTACGAGGTGTTAACGGCTAAATAAATATAACTAATTAGATTAATGTTATCTAAAACTCTCATATTGTTGGCTTTTCACATGGTATATAGAGATTATTGTTCAAGTGGGCAAGTAATTGCAGATATAATTTCATTAATGAAAGACCAATCTATTAATTAACCTTTGATAAAATGACAATCGAGTCAAGCAACCAGCTTTCCTCTAAAAAACGCTGTCGTTTGCTATAAATACTTAAGCAAATGACTATTTTACTCTTCAATTCTCTAGACCCATGAATTTGAGGAGAATTGATTGAGGCCCAAATAATATAGTAAACCAAAGCTTGTTATTGAAATGTTTTCATATTCTTATATCCGAAAAATATCAAACTAAAATCTAAACGGATATTTAATTATCATATGAAACCAAGCCAAATAAATTGTAATTTATGTTTTAAAACTAATATATAATATATATATATATATATTATCATACTGCATAAATATGATAATAATATTAGTTCAATGGTAACATTTGTTTTTGTTACGTCTTTAAATAGAACCAAACTGAAAACATAACCGAACCAAAACCAAGTTGAATTAGAAATAGTTTTTTATCTACCTTCTTTTGAAGAAAACTTATTTAAAAAAAAAAAAAATCAATTCAAACCGGATTATCCGTCCATATTCCTCTTTGTTTCCGGTTACCCTGATTTGATTCTATTATGCAAAGAGCTTGCAATTAATTTTCGGGTCACGCGAACCGGTCTTGTTCGTTTAATCATTGATGGGACCCAAAACGACGACGTTTCAAGTAGACCAGAAACGGAAACATTGGGAACGGGTGTCCGAAAGTTCATCCAACCGCGTGTTTCGCACATGAGTCAAAACCAATCATGAATCTCTGCATAGGGTACTATCCAATCGTTGAAAGCCACGTGTTTTCTGGTCTTCTACAGTTTCATTGACCTCTCACTTTCATTATGTCTGTAGATGAGATTCCTCTCCTAATTAAAGTTGCAGTAGTCAGTAGACAATGCCATACCATAACAACTAAAACTCTTTTGTACATTTTTTCTAAAGATATTAGAGATTGAGTGTCGTCTTTATTAACTAATTAAATAGAAAATAAGCAATGTTATTTTTAAAAGTAAATTAGTAGAATATGTGCACCTCATTTTTCCATTAGTCTTAATCAAATTTCAAACTTATGACTAGTTATGAGTCTATGATTACAGGCCGAAAACGACATTGGATATAGGTTTAATTTAAGTGCTACGAACAATATATTAACTATTGATTTATAAAGATTTAAATTATAAAACAACAATGTTTACCAAACGTTAGTTATACAGCGACACGCTACTTTTTTTTATTTCAATTAAAACATGATGGGCGTTACACAAAAAATAGTACTTTCGGTTTTTCTATATGGTCAAAACATCTCCTTCTCATATACGTCGTCATATTATTAGTGTAACGTTCGGAGCCACGCGTTGCTGATGTGGAGACATGGACATGAATTTTTTTAATTATCTCTGGTATATAAATTATGGTTTCTATGGTGAGTATCAAATGAAATGTCATGTAGTTCATGCAGAATAAGTAAATCAAACTGAGAAAACTGTATATAATGAGCAAAACAAAAAGCTTAATGCTAAACTAGCATATGTTCCGCTAGTAGTAAACATAAAGCATATGATATATACACCATTCATAAACACATGGATCAAACTCTTCAAATGGTTTTAAACCAAAAAGAAACTCTTCAAATTGTTGACACCATGACAGTAATTATATAATTATAAGTTTTGGTCAGTTATTGTTTTTAATTTAAAATGTAGATAAGATAAGGAGTTTAGTGGTGTCTAGTCTACGACCTTGGACCGACCATGGTCTACGTGTGAAATATAGTTTTATCATTTTCTGAAAATTCAAAAATGTCAATGATTTGTGTCCATAGCTCGATGTAGATTATAAAGTAAGTTAGGGCATGTCTCACTGAAACATTTTTTTAACATAATTAATCCATTTAATTTATTCGTTCCTTTTTTTTTCCTTTTAGCATAAAAAGCCTCAAAATGAGCCCCCGAAAGAAAATAACCTTTTTACCCTTTAATCAATCAAATTTTTAGTACTGTAAATTACTATGTCAATATGTATTATAACTTTATACCTAAAAACAAAATTTAGTATATTAAATTCGCTTAAGTTTGAGGTATAGTGACTAAGCTTAATTATTTTATGCATTTGATAATTTTGGTCTCCTTCCCATTTTCGTTTTAGTAAGATTCAGATTGATGATAAATTTTTGTATCATCAATAATTAAATTTTGTTTCATCTAACACATCATAATATTCTGTAAATTAATTCAGATTTGACATTGTTGTCACAAAAGTAAAAACGAATACTTAAATTACAAGTTCTGATCCATAAATTTCGTACAATAATGAAGACACACTGAATAGTCAATAAAATAATAATGAAATCAATACTTCCTAGGGGAAATATATGACATTAATATAATATTCTGCATGCACTAAACGAATTCAAACATGTCTTCTCACTATCTCGAGAAACGTACAAAATTATAAACTTATTTCAGTCTCCTCTTTCTGCTAGCTTTTCAGTTTTCACACAACTGTGAGAAAGTATATTAATATTTGGCCCACCTTCCTTTATGTAACCAAAAAGAAAAATTATTAACATTTTTCCACCGTATATGCAAAAACCAAATGAAATGAAAAAACCAAATTTACAGGCTATAATAATATTTAAAGACAGACTGCTCTGAGTCTGAAGACTCTGAACTTCTGTGTAAATGAAAATAAAAATAAAAATAAAAATAATAAAGACATAAAATGCCAACGCCAGAAGAGTTTTTATTTTAATTGTATTTTGGGTAAACCATTTTTTTTTATATAAGTTTCAAATATCAAAAAGTGAGAAAGATAATAATAGAGTTTCTCTCATCCACAATATCTCTCTCCCCTATCTCTCATTCTTCTAGCTAGGTATTTTGGATTTTCTTCCTTGTGTTCTTTGTAATTAATTTATTCCTTATCTTTGTTATTCATGTTGTGTGTAGTTCTTGTTAGAGTCTTCTGTTTTTTTTCCTATTGGATTTTTGTTAGTTATAAGCAACCTTTAAAGCTTCTTGTTCATGTTTGAAATGAACAAGAAAAACAAAAATCTGGTTTTTTATGTTCAGGTTTCAAACTCTCTTTCTCTCACACATACCAAAGATTGTCTCTTGCGTTGAAACCAAACAAGGAATTGCTATTATATGTTTACTAGAATCATGGGTTTCATTAATTTCTTGGATGTTTCTGCTTATGTTTTTTTCCCACTACTCTTTGTCTACACATAGATCTAAGAAAGCGTTTTCGTCTCTCTTTTTTGACTTCTTCAAGTTTTGTTTTAAGGATTATGATGATGAACAGAGATATGTTATTTCATCATCAACAGCAACAAGTGGAAGAGAACATGTCGAATCTAACAACAGCTTCAGGAGATCAAGCAAGTGTGTCTTCTGGAAACAGAACTGAAACTAGTGGCTCTAACATTCATCCAAATACTCAGCAACAAGAACAGTGTTTTATTCAACAATCATCTCAAAAAAGAAAGAGAAATCAACCAGGAAATCCAGGTTTGTTTTATAATTTTGGAGAACTAAAACGAAATACCAAATTTACTTTCGATTTTTTGGACGTATTCGTTCTAATTATTTGATATTTTGTTTTTGAGAATTATGGGTCTCCGAATATTCCTTTTTTACCCTTTTATTTTTTTCCTCGTTCGTTCTCATCTCTATTATTAAAATGGAAAAAAACACAAATAAATTCAAACTTAGAGTTTCTTTGGAAAATCCCTTATTAAACTGATATGGGGTTTGTTAGATTTTGTCTTAGACGTTCTTCTTTATTGGGAAACAGCAAAAGCATAGACTGTTACTATATAAAACCTAATGATTTATTTTGGACTTTCTATTTTTTTTTCAATCAGACCCAGACGCAGAAGTGATGGCTTTATCACCAAAAACACTAATGGCAACAAACAGATTCATATGTGAGATTTGTAACAAAGGTTTTCAAAGAGACCAGAACTTGCAACTTCACAAGAGAGGACACAATCTACCATGGAAGCTTAAACAAAGGTCAAACAGAGATGTGATCAGGAAGAAAGTCTATATCTGTCCAGAGCCAGGCTGTGTTCATCACCATCCATCAAGAGCTCTAGGTGACTTAACTGGAATCAAGAAACATTTCTTCCGAAAACATGGCGAGAAAAAATGGAAATGTGAAAAGTGTTCGAAGAAATATGCAGTGCAATCAGATTGGAAGGCTCATGCTAAGACTTGTGGCACTAAAGAATACAAATGTGACTGTGGAACTCTCTTTTCTAGGTAAAACCATTTAATTTTGATTTTAAATATGCTTTTATATAGTAAAAATATATTTGATGCATTCATTTTTGAGTCTAAGGTTACTTACAACTTACATGGAAGAAGACAAGAGTATGTGATGTTATAGATGTGTAGTGTAATGTGAAAATGAGTGCCACATATAATGCATAGTACCAACTGTTGGGATTATGAGTAGTTTCATTTAATTTTAGAATAGGACGAGAGTAGTAATTAATTAAGTCGCTCAAAGAATCTACATTTAAAACAACTATTTATTATATTGTGGTACTTTTTTTGTTTGTGTCAAAAAATAAAATAATCTTGAGTTCTAGTGACTAGTTGTAATAGAAATCTTTTAAAACGGTCACATTTATTGCACATTGGATCTATCATCTTATTCACACGTGACACACCCCACAAATAATGCATGATAATTCCGATGGACCTACAAACCTAAAAAAGTATTTGTTTTGTTGATTTATTTAAAGTAGTTTTAATTATTAGTTTGATTTGATTTGTGGAATATTGCAGGAGGGATAGTTTCATAACTCATAGAGCATTTTGTGATGCATTAGCAGAAGAGAGTGCAAGAGCCATACCAACCCCTATCATGATCCAATCTTCTTCTTCTCCTTCTCATCATCATCATCAACAACAAGCACAAGAAAACATCAATTTCTCTTCTTCATCCCAAAACGTATGCATCAGCAACAATAATCTCCATGGGCTTATGAAGCAAGAAGACTCACATCTCTTCCCAAACATCCCTTCTTGGCTTGCCTCATCAAACCCTAACCCTAATGGCAACAGTGGTAATTTGTTCCCTCTTTCTTCTTCTACAACCACCGGAAGATCCAACTTTCACCACTCATCGCCAGCTATGTCAGCCACAGCTTTGCTCCAGAAAGCAGCTCAAATGGGTCCCACAAAGTCAACAACTCGAGAGGAAGAAGAGAGGTCGTCGTCAAGGTCTAGCTATAACCTGATCACGACTACAATGGCTGCGATGATGACATCACCATCAGAACCTGGATTCGGATCATTTCAAGACTACTATATGATGAATCATCAACATCACGGCGCTTTCAACGGTGCTCTTGTCGCCGGAGACTTGAAGAATGATGTAGTAGAAGACACTGGAGGAGAGACGAGAGATTTCTTGGGGCTAAGGTCGTTAATGTCTCATAACGAGATTTTAAGCTTCGCTAATAATCTTGGCAACTGTCTCAACACTTCTTCTTCAGAGCAACAACAACACAGCCACCAAGATTAATATATATATATATATGTATAGAGACTTTTTCTATAAAGTTAGTTAAATATATATATGATGATGTTTCTCAAAATGTGAATTATCACTTTGCAAGAGAGTTTATACGAAAAAGGGGAAATTAATTTTTCATTTTTTTAAAAAGATTTGTCTATTAGTAGTTTATGATTTAATTCTGTAAGTGTAAATGCAAAACTTAGAGACATAAAAAAAAAAAACATAGAGAGCTTTTGCGAGTTTGCGTAACTATGATTAAGTTAAATGGTCAAACTAAAGTCAACATGTTTGTTGGTCAATGTTTTGGTTCTCCATTCTCCGCACGTGCAAAAGATATTTATGTAGAAATTAGTCATCATCGACCATATACAAATGATATATATGTAAAGGTCTCATTGGTCAGATAAAAAATAGTGGTACAGTAAAATGATGGTAGGTTGGTTTAATAAGTTATAATATGTTTAAAGTTTTATTTTTCTTTCAATATATATTATGTTTCATAATTTTATATAATTTTCTAATTTTATTAAATTTTGTGTAACCAATAGTATTTTAGAGTCTTTTCATAATAGATTCAATTTTTTTTAATTTTGTTTTTTAAATAATTTTTTAAAGATAATAACAAATTTTTAATCTTTACGGTTTTATCTAAAAAAACTTTATCTTTTGGAAAAGGAGAATATATATGATGTTTTAAAGTTGTTATCCGTTTTACTATACAAGATGTTTGATATGTTTTAAAAAATTCTATGCAAACAATTTTCATGGTCATTTTTGTTTTGATGTACCTTTTACTATTGGTCAGATTATTTTGTAATTAGATTACTCTAGAAAAACATTAACTAGTTTTCAAACTTGGTGCTTTTAACCAAGACATCTTATATTATGAATTGAGGGAGTATTAAGTTTATGTTGTGAAGATAAATATTGGAAGGTGATAAGTGATAACAAATAATGCGGTAACACATAAAGCGATACTAAAACGTCTTGAACACCTTTTTCTTTTCTTATTTTGAGTTTCTATACAGAATTTAATCATTTTGATAAAGTAGCGAATACAAGTCATATAACCAATCAAACATGATTTTAAATTTAATGTTCTTGAATCAGTCAGTTAAAAAATACATTCAAATCGACTGGAAATATTTTGAGCATTAATTTCACAAGATTTTTTTGATTTTTTTAAAAAGTAAAATACTAAGAACTATATATATTTCATGGTTTAAAATGAAATGACATAAAATCTTTATAATGAATTATAAAAAATTTCTCAAAATTCACCAAAAATAATCTTTAAAAAATATATTTTCAAATAATTTGAATACATTTCCTTTAGTCACATTTTGCATATTGTTTCTAATTTATGGGAGAATTAATCTTTGGCACAACAACAAATGTTGCCATGACCTCTAGGATTGGGTTGACATAAACCAATGGTCTCCGGTGAGAAGTCCGGCGGTCCACATTGACTTTTACAATCTTTATGGCTATTACACGGCCCTTTAAAGACGCACAATCCAGGATGAACAGCAGTCTCTCTTAGATCTATTAATCAACATGATTAAACAAAAACATATTACCATGATTAAAATTACATAGAAATAGGAGAATATGATTATTTATTTTAGATTGGGATTAAAAAAGGCATGTTACCTTTTGACTGCGAAGTAACTAGGAGACAACATATGACGAGGATGACTATTAATCGAAGCTTTGAAAATGCCATTTTGTTGGTATGATGTCCTAAAATTCAGTGATCAAATATATATATATATATATATATATATATATATATTTGGAGATAAAAATAATAATTTCATGATATATAAGCTTGAGAGAGTCGGTATAATATTGCGACTGTTTATTGTGTTGAGATTTCTTCTAAATAAATGTGTCAAATCTTTTGTAAAAGTAGGAAAATCTTTCATATTAAAAGAAAACATATTGCGTCAAAATCTCCAAGAAATATTTCCGAATCGACTTGGTATGATATATGTTTTTTTTTTTTTTTCTTTAGAAGGAAAGTCTATGTTTTTAAAATAAGATTTGATATCAAGTAGATATCTTTATTGAGTCCTTTTTCTTATAATAGCTTAATTTGTTAAATAGTAATAAGTCTTTCAAAGTGATCTTAAAAATGATGATATTTTTTTGTATAACCTCATTCAAAGGCACATTTAATTTGGTTATTTGTTTTAGAATTAATCTTTTGCACAACATGTGGCCATGACCATTAGGTTTGGCTTGGCAGTTGTCTTATAAGCCAATGGCCTCTGATCCCCATTGTATCTTACATCAAATAATTACTAATATTATTTAAAAAATTTATAAAGAGAAAAATACGATTCTTGATAGAGCTTTTAAATTAGATTGGAATTTCCAAAAAATAATATTACATTAGTTTGCTATAAGTAATTTGAAAATCAATGTTCAATGTTAGAAGTGTAAATATAACTCCAATTCCTTTGTCTGAGTTTGAAAATCTATGATGTTCATCAGAGACCTGAACTTGGGTCTTCAGAGTTTGCTGCTACAACTACAATTCCTTTGTCTGAGTTTGTTTCTTCTTCCGAGAAAGCAACTGAGTCGCCATTTAAGCCGTCAACAATCTCATCCATCTTCTTAAACTGGTATGGCCACTTGCTGTTGTACAAAAACTGCCTCAGATCAAATCTGTTGTCCTCTGGAGAGTAACTCTGCAACAAAGACCCAATGGGAAATGAGTTTTTTTTCTTTCTTTTTCTAATATCTCAAGACAGATTCAAATCTGTTTAAGATCAGTAAGTACCTCAGCGTGATAAGACGGTGTGAGGACAGTCATTTTATGTCGAAAGAAAACTTTCACTTTCTCAGCTACTTCTGCAGGGCTTAGCTTTGTTCCCCACTTATAACATAGATTCTGCAGAATCACAGACCAGCTTCAGTTTCAGTGTATCATGATTTAGTACCAACATTTGTGGCTAGCTTTCAGAAAATCAAACCTTGAACATAGAAACTGGTCCACACCGGAATATCTTCCTCATCCTTCCATAGACTGAAAGCTCTTCATATGTCATTCCCATGTCGACTTCATCGAGCTGTTTTCAAAACTCTAGATGGCTTAATTGACAACTTTGTTGACTTGAGCTATAGATTAACAAAACAGTTTTGTTATATACCTTGAGTATAGTCAGAACGAATGGGCTCAAGCTCGGCTGTTGGTGGAGCAGCTTCTATCTCTGCCAAGGATGGATACCCGAGATTCGTAGCATCTCAACTCATCATGTGTTTTGTCTGCTATCTGACCAAGTTAAAGACAATACCCTGAACTTTTTGTTAATTGGATCATACCCCAAATTAGGTTCTTGTCTTATTCTTAAAGACTTTTGGACCTGTGATGGGATTAGAAAATCTGATTAATATTCCCAATTCCAATACCCTTGTCACATAACCTTTTGCTTACGTTTTCTCATAAATTGGGCTTTAATATGTAGAAATAAATTTGGGCTTTCGTAAGGCTCAATAGATACTTTGTTTTTTTTATATCACGGCGGAATAATTGTTTTTGGATAAATACGCAAACTAATGAGTGGGAGGGAATCGATGCCGTGCCGACTAGGCTTAGACAAATGACTGAGATCCAATCCGATCTGAAACGATTAGGCTTAGACAAATTATCCAATCCGATCTGAAAAAAAGAAGATATTTAAAGTGATTGGATATGAATTCAAATGTTTTATTTTAAGATTCTGGATATCTGGATTTGTATTTATATATAATTTTTATTTAAAATATATATAATAATTAAATATATATTATTTAATATATAGAAAATTATTTATAATATAAAAATAATAATTTTATATGAAAATTTTAGATATTTTTAAAATTTTATAAAGTAAAAATATTTAAATATTTTTAAAATTATTTTAATGTTATTTTCAATTTATGTTTTCATTTTTTATTAAGTTTATATTATTATTTTAATAAATTTTAATTATTTTTCACGGATCTGAATTCGGATCCACGGATATTGACAATTTCGGATTGGATCTATAATTTTTCGGATCCAACGGATTCGGATCCGAATATACTAACCGTGAACTCACCGATTTCATTACTTATTATTATTTTCTACTTTTAAAAAAGAAAAAAAAAAACAGAATCGATTTTGTAGCTCTTCCTCTCCTATTTTCTTCTTCTTCGCCCAGACAGAAGCTGTCCTTTGTCCGAATTTAGGGTTTCCATTTTTCTTTTCCTTCAATAAAATTATCGAAACCCTAATCTCTCTGGTTCAGGTGAATATTTCGTTTCTTTTATGTTTGTCGTTTCCTGTTACTATGCTTGTTCTTTTCCGATACTTAGTTCCATCATTTCGACCATTTTTAAAAAAATGTTTGATCGATTAGATGATTGTATTCTCTGATCTATATAAGCTCTTAATTTTCTTTGTATCAGCTTCATCGCAAAATGATCGCTTTTGAATTCTTCTTTTTCCAATAAAAAGTTGACTCCAGAACTATTTATTCCGTATAAATTTTGTTCGATGTTAGATCCTGAGATAATATTTTGTAAAGATTCCATTTTTAAAATTCTACGATTGAATTGAGATTTTTATATTGGAGAAAATTGTTTCTTTATAAAGTTTTTTTTTTTTTAATTTTTTTGGTTCAGGCTTTGTTGTGTACTCCCTTGTTTCAACTAAGGTTCATGTCTGATATTGAAGTTCAAGTCCCCACTGCCTTTGGTAAAGTTTCATCTGGTTGAAACATTGTTGTTCTTTTGATGGAGTATCTTCTTATGCTTCTTGTTCTGTTTTTTTGTTTTGTTTTGTTTGGTGATATTAAGATCCGTTTGCTGATGCAAATGCTGAGGACTCTGGGGCGGGAACAAAGGAATACGTGCACATTCGTGTTCAGCAGCGTAATGGTAGAAAAAGCTTGACCACTGTCCAGGGACTTAAGAAAGAGTATAGCTATAGCAAGATACTTAAAGACCTTAAGAAAGAATTCTGCTGCAATGGCACTGTTGTCCAGGACTCTGAATTAGGACAGGTCTGTTTTCGGTTTTCTTTATAACATCTTTTACAGTGTCAGCCTTTTGTGGTTTCTAATCAAGAATGCTGGCTGTTATTATAGTTATGAAAGACTTTACAGTACAGATCAAACATTTTTGATTGCTTTTAGTTTATATTTTTAAAAGTTGAAATCTTTTAGTTGTGTATGACTTAATAATATCTTAAATATATGTTGTTGTAGGTTATTCAGCTTCAAGGTGACCAGAGGAAGAACGTCTCTACGTTCCTTGTTCAGGTAAATCACCATTTTTAATTTTGAAGTTGGTTTGTTGTGAAAGATTGAAAATTGTTTTCTGATGATATACATGTTTGAATCAGGCTGGGCTTGTGAAGAAGGATAACATCAAAATCCATGGTTTTTGAGCTATTCTTCTAGATACTCGTTGTTCATCTTCGTGTATTTACGGAATCTGACAGTTCCAAAGGAAGTATAAAACATCACTTAATATATGAATGCTTTTTATATTGTATCAGAAAAAAATATAATGGTTTGCTTATTAACGAATGTAAAATGTATAAACATTTCCTTTGCATCTGTAGTGTGAGACTATCAATAAAATTTGCTTTGTGAATTGGGTGATAATTTCCCTTACTTGCAAATTGCAATACAAAGCGAAAACCGAGTGCTAAACAGGAAATGAGAGGATGCAAAAACCAAACCAGTTTATGAATCATTTGCTCGTGTGGTTTATTGGCGTCAAGAAATACGTATCCCAGGCACGTGATAAGTATTCATATCCATGAGAAACATTATTAAGGACAAATATAAAACAGAACTGAAAAGGATCCACATGCAGGATTTGCTTTGATCATCGATGGACAGACACTTACATATGCTTTGAAGGATGATGCCAAGTATCAGTTTCTTGCACTTGCAGTTGTCTGTGCATCAGTGATTTGCTGTCGTGTCTCTCGCAAACAGAAAGCCCTTGTACGGAATAGCTCAACAAGTCTCAAAACATCTTTACTGATTTCAGAACAACACAACCATATTTTTGTTTATCATGGTTTTCTAGGTAACAAGACTAACCAAAGAAGGAACAGGAAAAAACAACTTTGGCAATCGGTGATGGTGCAATTGATGTTGGAATAATTCAAGAAGCTGATATTGGTGTTGGCATCAGTGGCGTTGAAGGCATGCATGTACTTAAAACAAAATTTTCTTAAGCACAATGAGACAGTTCAGTTTTGCCGGTTTATCTGAGAACATTTGTAAAAATTGTTTCTGTTTCTTTGCAGGCTGTAATGGCAAGTGACTTCTCCTTGCCCAGTTTCGGAGTTTTAAGTTTCCTTAAAACTGTTATTATCTATTTCTCATTCGCAGCTTTTTCCTATATTTTCTAATTTCAAAAAGCGTAAGCAGTTGTTTTTTTCTAATTAAAAAGAAGTGTATTCAAAACTATCATTTCTTTCAAAATTATTCAGTAACTTACAAACAGATTGCATAAAACCATTTAAGCATTCTTGTTCCCATTACCTAAAGTGAACCAAAACTCTACCACTCCATTCATTGACATTTGACAATTGCAACTGGAGTATGGATTGTAAGATTTTCAAGTGACAAAACCGTATAACAGGCACATAAATGTTGTAATAAGACTTGTAATTACGAAAGATTTGTAGAACATGCAAGCGTAGAAATAAATATGGAATGTGTTTAAAAATAAAAATGGTCAGAAGAGACATATATGTTCGACAGAGTAGATGAATACTAGAAACTGAAAAAGAGGTATCGATGATTCAGAGAGAGAGAGAGAGAGAGGGAGAGGGGTCAAAAATCAAATACCAAACTTGCAAAACAAGTAGATTTCTTCTTCTTCTCTTCACAGCAAATCAGCGACGTTTGATGGCAGCTCCTCAACGACCACGTTGTAGAATTTCTGAATATCAAACAGCATTCTCTCATCATCACGAGTCACAAAGTTAATCGCCACACCCTTTCTCCCAAACCTTCCACTTCTTCCGATACGGTGAAGGTAGTTCTCTGGCTGAGTTGGGAGGTCAAAGTTTATGACCAAAGAGACTTGCTGCACATCAATACCACGAGCCAAGAGATCAGTTGTGATTAGAACACGAGAAGAACCAGACCTGAACTCTCTCATGATGATGTCTCTTGTGTTTTGGTCCATGTCTCCATGTGTTGCCGAGACTGTGTGGTCACGGCTTCTCATTTTGTCTGTGAGCCAGTCGACCTTGCGACGAGTGTTAACAAAGATGACACTCTGAGTGATGGCTAGAGTCTCGTAAAGATCACAGAGAGTCTCAAGCTTCCACTCTTCTTTCTCCACATTCACGTAGAATTGCTTGATACCTTCAAGTGTGAGCTCATCACGTTTCACCAAGATTCTCACTGGTTTGCTCATGAATTTCCTTGTGATCTCGAGAGCTTCTGGTGGCATAGTTGCTGAGAACACTCCAACCTGAATCTTTGGTGGGAGAAGCTGGAATATGTCATAGATCTACAAATTCACCAGAAAACAACATAATAACCAAAACCTATATCAGAGTTTATAATAAACATATCAGGGAAAGATTCAAAGTTTGCAAAATATAGACAAACCTGATCCTTGAAACCACGGGAGAGCATTTCATCAGCTTCATCAAGAACAAACATCTTGATGCTGTCAGGGCGAAGAGATTGTCTACGAAGCATGTCAAACACACGACCAGGAGTTCCAACCACAACATGAACACCAGCTTGGAGAATGCGCTGATCCTCACGGACACTAGTTCCACCAACACAAGCATGAACCTTGACACCTAGGTAATCACCAAGGGCACGCATGACCTTCTCAATCTGCTGAGCAAGCTCTCTGGTGGGAGCCAAAACCAGAGCCTGGCACTGAACAAGTGAATAGTCAAGCTGCTGCAAGACGCCCGAGCAGAAAGTGGCGGTTTTTCCAGTACCAGACTGTGCTTGCTGGATCACATCAAGACCCTTGCAAAAGGGTACAATTCCTCTTTGCTGAATAGCAGAAGGCTTCTCAAAACCTAAAACCAATCAATCCAACAATAAGAGAACACATGAGATGATGTTTACAGGAATCCCAACAAAAAAAAAAACACAACAAGATTTTCATGTGATTCTTCTTCACTTACCGTAAGCATAGATACCCCTAAGAAGGTTCTCTTGCAAACCCATGGCATCAAAGCTCTCATGAACCTCATCATAGGTGGTGAAGAACTCATCCTGTCCCTCGAGACTGTACCCAAATAAAAAAAAAAACAATTAAGATTAGCAAAACAAATCACACCGAAATAATAAAATTAAAGATCTTAGGGAATTACACTTCATTGAGCCTCTGGTCAAACTGACGCGTATCAAACTGTGTTCCTTCTGGTGCTGTTCCTGCCATAACTACAACAATACACAAAAGAGACAAAGTGTTAACCCCAAATAGCTAAAGATAATGAACAGATCGCTAGCCAAAGACTTTTTCAAAAAAGAAGAATGTAACAGAATAGCCAAACTTGAAGTCCATACAGAGAGGGATACAAGCATTAATATCTGAAATCTATTAATATCCGGAGAGAATGAGAGAATATGGTTCATCCAATATCATAATAGATACCATTCGAACATCTATCTCTCCATGAAAAAGGGACTATAATAACATGTGGCGAAAATCAAAGCTAATCAATTTGGATGATTAAGATAAGAGGATATATGTTAACATCAACAATCAAAGCTAACTAATCTGCTCAAAATAAAATCGAGAGAAAAAAAAGATGGGGATTTGAAGAGTAATTGATTCAGCACAGGTTTATAAGAAACAGATCAAATTTTAAAACTTTGACATCGACCCATAAGAAATCCATCGCAAAGAGACCAAACCACAATCTAGCAAAGTAACGAATCGCAGAGAAAAAGAAAAGGAGAGATATTTACAAACCTTGGAGCTTAAGGTTGAATTAAAGATGAAAACTTTGGGAGCAAAAGTAAAGGACTTTGCAATAGAGAGCTTGTTGTAACCTCACGAACTCGGATCTGAAGTGCGATGAGATAGAGAGATAAAGCAAAGGAACAATGCTAAACCAATTGCGTCTTAACCAATTTTATACTCTCTTTTTTTTTCTGTGGCCTTTAGGGTTTTCTTTTACTCTTTAGGAATTGTTTTTTTCTTTTCTTAACTTTTTTTTCCCAATGTTACCCCCTTTTTACAGTTTCTTAAATTTCGTTGGAAAACATATTGGTATGTCAAAAGAGGACTATGAATCGGAATTGCATACTAACACACACACAACAGAAGAAAATTTCCAATCGCAATATTGTTTTCCAAGTGGAAATATGAATAATTTATACACCAAACCAAAACTTTTAAATTAGAAAAAAAAACCAAATTTTCCTTTGGGAAAGCTTTAATATTTTCTCCAACTTTTGGTGCTTTATGATGTAGCAAAGCATTTTCAAGAGTCATCATATACACACAATTACACATCATCTATTAGAGAGAAAGTTACATATGTTAGTAAATGCTAAAAACTTTTTTTAATAAACAAATCAGTGAACATTAGTTTCCCACTACAACCAGAAACATTTATTTACAAACTAAAGGAATAGTAAGTCCGAGACTCAAATGAATTCACCTATCTTCTCTCCTACTCAATATCATGTAATCCGGGTTCTTAGTGTAACTAAATTGAACTAAACCAGAAATTGGCTGCTCTATTTACTTGGTTTACGACCGTGTCAATCTCAATCAGTATAGCTCTTCACGGTAGAAAAAAAATCTTTGCCAAGATAACCTACAAGAAACAAAGCACAAGATGGTAATAATGATGATTCGATTAATGATGAATTGATGTGCCATGTTGTGGGCTTTTGAGGTTACATTGGTTTTGGATTGCCAAGGATAATTGAAGCATCGTTTCGCTTTCTTCAACCAATCGTTCTGCTTCTTCTGCCATAGACCTTTCGTTCTCAGCCTCTGCAACTATCTTTGCTACAACTTCAGGTGCTACTTCCAACACTTTGTTTACTAATTCTAAGATCGTGTAGCGATCTAAAACCTGCATTTTACAAGCTTTTCTAAGTTTTATCAAACAAACTAAAAAAAAACAAAACCTTGACATTTACAATGAATATGTCTAGTTGATCTAGTTATAATCAATAAATAAGTGTGCGGTTAAGAATAAAAACCTTTTCCAATTTGCCTTCAGAAACAAGAATTTCCAGGCACTCACTCACAAGCTTCCTAAAGTTTTGTCGCTCCTCGTACAAAATCTGAATTTGATCAACCACGGAGAACAACTTCCAACTGGAATCATATCTTTTGATGCTACGATACCTTACATTGAATGAGCAACAGTAAAAAGGAGTAAGATTACTACCTTGTTTTTTTCTGCCAACTTATCGATTCCTTCTGCTATTTTGTTTGCTGCTGCGTCTATCTCCTGTGCCTCTTTTGATGCTGTTAATAGCGCAGAAGTGCTTGGTAACTCTGGTGGCTTCACGGAATCTTTTGGATGGATGGTGAGTTTTGGCTTTGTCTCTTTCGCAGTGAAGATCTTGTAACGATTGCATACCTGCATTAGTACAGTAATTTTTGCGTTTATCAAACACCTTTCTGAGTTTGTGTTGAGAAACAAGGATGGCCAGGCTGTATATCAAAAGTTCCCTAAAGTTCCGTGGAACCTCATGTCGTTCCTGCAATATATTAACCACAAAGAATAACTTCCAACTGGATCCAACGTAATCATATCTTCTTGATGTTATTATTCAACGTTAATATGAGAGATATCCAATCGATTATTTTGTTAAGGTGCAGTATCTAAGGGCATTAAAGAGGTTACAATAGGGGGTTGGTAGTTGTATTCAGACAGTATCAGTGTCTTTGCAGTCATCATGGTAGACTGCTCATTACATATATCTACAACCTAAGAAGTTAACATCTGATTATCAGATAACAGTCTTAAAAACACATATGTTATGTGCTTTGTAATAAGTTATTGACTCACTTCAGAGGAAGATATACACAATCTATGGACTCAGCTCAGGTGAAAACATAGCCTTTGTATCCAGAAAAATGAGTATAATGAAACCAAAAGAAAAGAAATAACTCTAAAAAGAGATTGATATCACTAAAGAAGATGTCATATGAAAACAAAGACAGCAATGTATATATCGTTTTAACCTTGATAAAGCTGAGAATCTGAGTGAGATCAGAACCATTTTCATCACTGATTGTTGATAAAGCCTCAAAAACCATTGCATCATAACTAGCAAAAGGTAAAAATAGAAGAATCTCAGTACAGATTAAACCGTAAGCAGAATAAAGATATGAAAAAGAACATACCAGTTTGGAGAATCTCCAAAGATAACAAACATAGATTCATTGATGATAAGTGATGAACTATTTGGAGAAGGCGAAGTCATTGCAGGGGAAATGGAAACAGATTCGAGTGTCTGTGTATCTGATTTCTCCTTAATCTCACTGAGATCAGAACCATTTTCATCACTGATTATTGAATAAGCCTCAAAATCCATTGCATCAAGCCTGAGAACAAGGTAAATGAGAAAGTTGAGAAATAAACCTAACTTAAGTAGAATTTGAAAGAATCTCCAATGACAACAAACCTAGATTCATTCTCCATATCTGATGAACTATTTGGGGAAGACTCATTGCTAACAAAAGGTGAAACGGAAGCAGATTCATTCTCAATTTTTTTCTATACTTCGCCATTTATCCTTGGAATTGCGAAACAAGAAAACAATAATCCAACATTCAAGACAAAAGAATTCGACTCTATTCCAAATAATCGATGTTCATAGATTTTGGGAAATGTTATTGGATACCTTGAGGTTAGTGTTAGTAGGATCTAAAAGCGTATCAGCGAATTCTGGATCTAAAAGAATATTCCTCCAATTTCCGACACCGTGTTTAGTTATTCCGGCGAGAAGCGCCATCTCTTCTTCATCCGTCCATATATTTTTATTCCAATTTCCTTGCATCTCTAAACCCTTTGCTTCGTCGTCTCTGTCGAAATCAAATTATCATTCGCTCTCAATCAGTTGCGTTCCTCGTCGTCGTCGTCGTCGTCTATGGTTAGTTATCAGTATACACCTTAATTCTGTTTCTGTATTCCCGCTTTTCTACCTTTTTCATTTTCTTCTGGAAAAATAAATAAAATGTAATTCGCAATATGTATATAGCGATCTTTTAATGGGCCTACATTTAGGCCCATAATTAACTTAATCTGATGTGGATTAAGTTATTCCATCACTCACTCATGGAAACAAAACCTTTTATCTGTCTGCTGAGTTTTGATATTTTTTGGTCTGTAAGTCATGGAAACAAAACCTTTTCTGTCATGAAAATAGCAGACATAAGTAACAAAAGTTCAACAATTTAAGATAAAGCCCTCTCACATAATATATATATATATATATATATATATATGTATATAGCACAAAAATGCTTCGTTTTGGTTTCTTAAGTGCTTGTTTTCAATAATTTAGAGCTAGAAACATATATTAGATGGTACAGTCAAATCGTAGAACAAGATGCTAAAACAAAACGGTACGGAAGAAGCAAAGGTTCAACATAAGATAAACCCCTCTCTTGTTACTTTCTGTTTTTAGGCGAAACATGCTAGATAATGATGAATGGCATCTCACAGCTTCCTAATGAGTAGGAAGAGCCTCTGGTCGAGTTCAAAGTGAGATATGTGAGCTGGATCTCCCTGAAGCAACATAAGGAGGCCGCCAAACGAAACATATAGCTCTCTGGAAACACATAATTTAAACAAAGACACCAAAACAAGATGGTTAAATTCGTAAGCTGATTTGAATAGAGTCTATGAATATGGGATTCTTACGCTTTTGGAGTTTTGCCGTCACGCTCAGAGATCTTGTAAAGCTTCCCGTGCATGATGTATTCATACTTATCTGCAAGTGTTTTCTTTGCTCCCTGTAGAGATGAAAACTAAATAAGGTTAGTGTTCAGATGAACAAATAACATTCTTGGTTTTCAAAATTAGATTTTCAAGATTCAAAACACCAAAGCTTGTGCAAATTCCATACGGTTACTCTTTATTCCTAGATAGGCAGGCTTACTGAAACAGCAAACAAAATTGTTATATCAAGCATTTAGGACTAACAGTTATATCTTAACCAAATCCTATTACAGATCCACTGTTGCCATTCATGAAACTTGGCCAAGCAAACAAAAAGTGTGTATAATTATACCCAAGACAGATCAAACATTAAAAATGCAGTAGACATAATTACCGGAGTAAAATATCCAGTATCAGGGGTTCCATCAAGATTCAGTGTGGGAGCCATAGCAAGTGTGAACTTATCACCAACAGCCATCGGATAAATCTCAGTATTAATATCTAAGTGCATAAACATTTCCAAGTTGTTGCTCGTAGCTTGAATGCGAGTAACTGCACACACACACAATCCATTGTAGGTTTAAGAGAAAGCCTCTCAACGTGAAGACATAAACCAAACTTGTGGACAACAAAAACTTAAAAGTTGAGATTTTTCCACAATACCAAGAATCACTCAGACTCAATAAAATAAAATATAAACGGAACAACTCATATGGCCAATACATAAACGAAACAGCTAAGAACAAACGTTGATTTAAGCCGAAGAAACATTACAAATCGTGACTGTGGTTAAGAAAGTATTTACCTTTATCGAACTTTTTGCCATCAGGGTCTAGTCTATCGACCACGAAGATATCTTCGAACAAGATAATACTGCTTGCCATCTGAAACACACAGAAATTAAAACCCTAAATACTCTTAGTTCCTTGATAAAACCCAACGACCAGCAAACAACTACTAAGAGCAGAAATTGAGAGAAGAAGATATTTCCAAACCTAGAGCTTGAGTTGAATGAGATAAGAAAAACTTGAGAGCAAAAATGAGGACTGAGGAGCTTCAAACTCGGCTTTGGAACCGCGAAGGGAGAGACGAAAGAGGTAAAGAGGAGGGGAGGAAACAAAAAGAAAGAGGTAAAAAGCCACTGAACATTCGGAAGAACCGAATTATAAGTTTTAATGGGCCGACAATAAGCCCATTATAAAATGTCAAACTATCATAAATTGAACTATATACTAATCCCACTATTTAAAATACTTCATTAATAAAGCCTCCACCACACATTTAGTTTGTTTGTTGCCCTTAGAAATAGTTGAAAGTAAATTCTAAAATATTATCTGTAGAATATTTCATTAACGAAAAGTAAAACATTAGTTTGTTGAGTTAACAACCAGAAAGCATTTAACCAAACGGAAGTGAGAAAAAAGTGATTAGTTTAGTAGAATGAAATCACATTTCTACTACACTCTTATTTATTTATTTTTTAACTACTCAAATCCAAAAACTATTATAAAAGAAACCAGTCTTCGAATACATCCACATTGAACCGGACCAGACGATGAAGCTTTTTTACCGCAAGAAAACTTTTTCACCACTAAGACCTGCGAGTAACAGAGCAACAAAGGTGAGTGATTATGATAATGATCAATTGATGATGATATGGTGGTTGAGAGGGGACATTACATCGTTGAACGAATTCCATGGCTAACAGCACATTTGTCTGGTTTTCATGTTGCTCCTCGACACTTCTATTAGCAATTTCGATGGCCTCTCTTGCTTGAATCTCACAGTCTTCTGCCACTGCGACTAATCTAAGGGCTTCGTCTACTTTCGCTTGTATCTCTTCTGCCGTCGTAGGTACGTCATCCGAGTTACTTGGCAGCTCTTCTGGCGTCGAAGGTACATCATCCGAGTTACTTGGCTGCTCTTCTGGCGTCGAAGGTACATCATCTGAGTTACTTGGCTGCAATTCTGACGTTAAAGGTACATCATCGGAGGTACTTGCCAGCTCTTGTGACGTCGAAGGTATGTCGGAGGTACTTGGCGGCTCTTGTGGCATCGCGGAACTTTCTGTATCCACGCTTTCTGTTGGATTTGAAGCTTCTGGAGTAATAGCACCAGTCGGGATCTTGTAGAGCTCTCCTTCCTGCGTTTGCAGTTTTTTTTCTTTTGTAAAATCAGACATGACTTAAATATTCAATGCTTCTAGGTTAATTAATAATCTACTAAATATAGAACTTTTCTAAATCTCCTAATACATATCTAAAACTCCTTAGACCTTATTTCCTAATATATTTCTGAATTGATCAAACTAAATCTATAGATATCTCGAATCTTCATTAGTATATGGCAAGTCCAATATATAGATTCTTGATAAATAAATAAGAAACAACTAGTTACCTTTTCTATTTGGCCTTCCATAACTAGTTTTGACAGCTCTTTTCTCAACAGGTCCATAAAATTTTCTGGTAGCGGGTACCTTCCCTGCAATTTGCAATATCCACAAGAAACAACTTTCATCTAGGATTCAATCTCAGAATGTGATAAACACTCTTATCACTGATATATAATAGAGAAACGTAGTGAAGAGAGATCAAGAACAATGTAGGAATCAGCAAAACCAAAAGGAAATCAATGGTATTCAATTGGTATTACGTGTATTGCAAGTCAATGGTTCAGATCAAAATGTTCAATGACTCTCTGTTGATATCAGTTATTGATTCACTCCAGAACCAATATACACACAAGCTATACACCCTGAAAACATATAATTATGGAGAGAGAGAGAGAGATTCTCCTAACCCTGTGATATTCGAAAATCCCATTGATATCAAGACCAGTTCCATCATGATTATCAGTGATTTCATATAAAGCGTGAAAAATCAATTCATCACACGTAAATCTGACAAGAAAAAGTGAAAGAGGGGGACAAATCTGTCAAAACATTGAGAGATACAAATACAATTCAGAAATCAAATATTATTGGTAAAGATTCCAAAAGGTCTCAAACCCTGAAGCAACGGCTGCACTTCTGTCAGAACTATCAGAACTACCAGAACTACCAGAACCCCTGGCCTCTGAAGAAGAAGGTCTGTTACTGAAATAGAGATACAAATATGTAAAAACATAGAGATACAAACGAAAAACCAAAGGTAAATTCTATATATTGCTGCTAAATAATCCACAAGATGACAAACCTAGAAGAGGCAACAACATTCGCTTTTGATGAAGAAGAAGGCATGCTGAAAAGAGATAAAAGGAAAAAAACAATCAGAAATCATTGTTCGGCTTTAAAAGATTGTTGTTAAGAAAATCCAAAAGACTACAAACCCAGAGGTAACATCATCTGATGAAGTATTACTAGAAGCCTTGGGAACTGAAGAAGAAGGCTCGTCGCTGAAAAAAAAGAGATAAAAATAAGAAATCAAAGATCAAATTGAAAAGATAGGTGTTATAAAAGGGTGTAAGGAAAAGATCACAAACCCAGCGGGAACATATGATGTACGATCATCAGAATCCCTGGCCCATGTAGCAGAAGGCGGACAGCTGAAAAAGAGATATATAAACCAAAAATCAAAAGATCAATCGTAAATGATTTCTGTTAAAGAATCCAAAATATCACAAACCCAGTAGAGCCAACGAGGTTCAAATCTGATTCATTATCACTAGAATTCTTGGACATTGAAGAACTGAAAAAGATAAACCAACAAAAAAAAAACTGTCAAAAAAGAGGAATCAAAGATTAATTTTAAAATAACCTAAAATTTCCACATACTCAGAGGAATCGAGCTTCATATCCGATGAACTAGTAACAGAATGATCCCTTGCCGCTGAAGGAGAAGGCTCGTCGCTGAAAAAGAGATACAAATCAATCATAAACATAATTCAATCAACCATAAAATCAAAAGAATCGAAAGTTCCAGAAACCTAGAATCATCTGTAGAATCCATGGCTACTTTAAGAAGGCGATTGAAGTAACTGAAAATGGAAAGAAAATGACATATTAGGGGTTAAAAATCAAGCGATTGAAGTAAAGTTTTGAGAATTGATCTATTTGATTTCCACAAAATTGCCTTCGATTGAATCAGAAAATTACATACATTCATCATTCTCATAAATCTCAGTCAGTTTAGAAAATAAAGATTTAACTCCATTTACATACCTTGAATTCTTGATCTTCTTGAAGAATACTCAATGGTGACTATCTCGATCTATCACTCTATGTATACACGCGTATATACAACAATACACTCGTATATATATCCGCGCTTTAGAAGAAACCCCAATCGCAGTTGTCTCGTCGGAGAAACAAGATGTAATTCTGTTTCCCGCTTTTCTACTCGTCTTAATTTCCAACTGCAGAATTCAAAAATGAAAAATCGTAAACTGTATAAAACAATACAAGAAGCCCATTATAAGCTCTTAATGGGCTAACATTTAAGCCCATATTTAAAGCCAACTTTAATCTCGACCGTACGATTATGCCGCGCTCTCTCTCTCTCAAGGTTTTCAGTAGTCTTACTGGTTCGGATCATCGCTGTCTTTTGGTGAATCAAAAGGCTGAGAGAAAAAAAAAACGAAAAGACAGTGAAATTAAAATTCAATAAAGAAAAAAATAAATTAAGAAACCCTAGCAGTCCAAAAAAAGAATCTTCTTCCTTAGTCAGCAGAGCCAAAACACATACACAGAGGTGCGAAACGATAATCGGATCGGCTGAAGTAGCTCCGATTACGCATCAATGGCTTATGCATCACGCATCATCAACCATTCCAAGAAGGTAATTGTTTCTCGATTTCATTCTATCCGATCATTTTGTGTTCTTCAGCGATCGTGGTATTGATATTTATGAAATGATTCGTTTGGTTTTGAGGATTATCTCAATTATGAGATTCAATTGAATTGTGATTCATCTGCTTTTGGTATAGTATGCGATTCTGTACTTACAAGCAATTGTGCTGAATTAGC
Organism: Nasturtium officinale; assembly: GCA_963854855.1. NCBI lineage: Eukaryota > Viridiplantae > Streptophyta > Magnoliopsida > Brassicales > Brassicaceae > Nasturtium > Nasturtium officinale. Next base: position 16,402,013 of record OY978501.1, on the reverse strand, counting down.
TTATATTAAGAGCTTAATGATCAATCTTGTATCATTTTTGATTTGATAGTTAGCTTGCTTCTGGGAGATCATTGAGATCTGTAACGCCACTAGTTGTATGTGTACTTTTGACAGTTGAAAGATGTTTCCAATTTACTGCGGCGTGAGCATGCTGCAACAGTCCGCTACTTCTCCAACATTAATCGGGCTCCTCTAATCAGAGAAGGTAATGTTCAATGGTTAACCCGTTTTTTTAGACTCTCTGGCTTGTTGCTTCAGCTTGTTTTGTTATTGGTCTTTAGATACTTTCAATGCCCGTCTTAGTCATTCCCCACTGGAGAGGATTTCCAAATGTAGCACCAGCACTGTAAGTCCTTGTTGTTTTATGTAGCTGTGTAGTAGTGTCCCTTCTCATTGAATCATGTTAGCAGAAACCTTCAGAGTTTTATGTGGTCATGATGTTGTTGATTCCTTAATAGGTACCGGCGTCCATTAGTTTTTCAACTACGAGAACGAAACTAAGCAGTACAATGGGAAGGCCAATATTTGGAAAAGAGTTTTCCTGGTTAATCTCTCTCTCTTACTCTATGTGACGGATGTGCATTAGCCTTTGCTGCCTGCTTTTATAGATACTTTTTATTCTCCTCTCTCTAAGCTTATTTTTTTCTGCATACCAGTTCGATGCAATCAGTTAGAAGATTTTCATCGGGTTCAGGTAGTTAGCGTTTCATCCCAGAGCTTTACTTTTCTTTACTTTAATAGCCTCTTACATACAACTTCACCAACTCAAGTTTAGCTTAGGACAATCTGCTTCGCATTGCCATTCATCTGGATTTACGGAAGCAATATCAGATTTTATGAATTTCATAGGAAAAAGTCATTCTTTGGATATGATAATTATGTAATTGGGTAAAGATTTTAATGGCTTCATTGCAAACTCGCTGTTAAGACAGTTGCGTAGTGATTAAAAACTGTGTAACTTGAGGATGCTAAATGGTATGAAAATGTGTTTACGGTTGGTTCGTTTACGGTTTACCTAGAATTTGTGTTGAATGTGTTTCAGATCTGCCTCCTCATCAAGAGATCGGTATGCCTTCTCTCTCACCAACAATGACTGAGGCATGGACCTTAATTTACCTCTTTATTGAAACTTATGTTCGTTTATCTTTATGTTCTAATAAACTAATTTTCCAATTCTCAGGGTAACATTGCCAGGTGGCTGAAAAAAGAAGGTGACAAAGTTGCTCCTGGTGAAGTACTCTGTGAAGTTGAAACTGTAATGTCAATCTAAAATTATTCTAGTCTTCGTATTTCTATTTTCGTGTTGGGAAAGTAACTCTTAGCTAAATTATGTTCTTTAGGACAAAGCAACTGTTGAAATGGAATGCATGGAAGAGGGCTATCTCGCCAAGATTGTGAAGGCAGAGGGATCAAAAGAAATTCAAGTCGGCGAGGTATGAAAATTTCTAGTTTCTGTGGAGTTATGTAATATAATGGGTTCTCTTGGGACTCAGGGTATTGATTTTAAGATCACAGTTCATTTGTGAAAGTGTGAACTGGAACTATTTGAATAACGTCAAATGTTTTTGCCTTCAAGTAGGTAATTGCTATTACAGTGGAAGATGAAGAAGACATTGGAAAGTTCAAAGATTACAGCCCATCATCTACTGCTGATGCTTCTCCTCCTAAATCAGAACCAGCTCCTTCTCCACCAAAGGAAGAGAAGGTCGAACAGCCATCTTTGCCTCCAGAACCAAAGACTTCCAAGCCTAGCCCACCTCCCACAGGAGATCGTGTTTTTGCTAGTCCTCTTGCAAAAAAGTTGGCTGACGATAATAACGTTAGTATTTACAATGCTCTAAAAAATTATTTTGTTTTTATCTTCATGCTTAATTTATCATAAGTTCATCAGGTGCCTCTGTCAAGCATCAAAGGCACAGGTCCTGAAGGAAGGATAGTGAAGGCAGATATTGATGAGTACTTAGGTAACTGTAACTCCTGGACTCTTCCTATCCTTTGCTCTTTCTTTTAGAACTTTCTTACCTCCGTTAACAGTATTGTACCCATCCTTCTGTCCTAATAAATTTTCCAATGGTGCAGTTTCAGGTGGTAAAGAAGCTACTGCGAAGCCATCTAAGTCCACTGATTCCAAGGTTCCAGCTTTGGACTATGTTGACATCCCTCATTCTCAGATACGAAAGGTAAAAGCCATACAAATGCGGGTTTGTGAATCAAGTTTCAATAGGTTATATAACCTCTTTGACTGTATAATTTTCACAGGTCACAGCCTCACGTTTGGCATTCTCAAAGCAAACTATCCCTCACTATTACTTAACCGTCGATACATGTATTGACAAACTTATGGGGTAAATATTAACTTTCGGATGTCGTATTTTGAGTCGATGTCAATGGGTTAGCCAGACAAAGCAAATTATGTATATGCAGTCTGAGGAGTCAGCTAAATTCATTCCAAGAGGCTTCTGGTGGAAAACGGATATCTGTCAATGATCTTGTTGTTAAGGTACATATTACTTGTGTATACTTACAAGCAAGGCAACTTATCCTCTGATTTTACTTACCATCTTCATGTGTTTCAGGCTGCTGCTTTAGCTCTGAGGAAAGTTCCTCAGTGCAATAGTTCATGGACTGATGATTATATTCGCCAGTAAGTACATGAACAAACTTTTGAATTTGGATGGTTGAGCAAATATCTTAACCTTTTCTCTATAGGTTTAAAAACGTGAACATCAATGTCGCAGTGCAAACCGAAAATGGGCTCTATGTTCCTGTTGTGAAGGTGTGTGTACAAATGAGCACTCAATTTTTTTTTTACCTTTTAATCATTTACTGCTACCCAAACTGTAGATTACTTAATTGCATCAATTGCTTGGTTCCAGGACGCAGACAAGAAGGGTCTGTCCACAATAGGAGAAGAAGTTCGATTATTGGCTCAAAAAGCAAAAGATAACTCTTTGAAGCCAGAAGATTATGAGGTGAGACAATTCAGTGACTAGCTCACTAATCTTATTTTTAATAATGCAGCTAATAATCTTTTTTTTTTTCAGGGAGGAACATTTACTGTCTCTAACTTGGGAGGACCTTTTGGCATCAAGCAATTCTGTGCAGTTGTTAATCCACCTCAAGCCGCCATTCTAGCAGTTGGATCCGGTAAGTGCTCTTTCATTACAGAACAGAGTATGTTACTATCTTCTAAAAAGATCCGATAACCAGTTCCTGTTATGTGTCTGAATCATTAAAAAAAACAGCTGAGAAGAGAGTTGTCCCTGGTAATGGTCCAGATCAATTCAAATTTGCTTCGTACATGCCTGTAACACTGAGCTGTGACCATCGCGTAGTAGACGGTAATCTGGTTCTTTTATCATCATCATCATGAAATCGCTACATTGAGTAATTCTAATAGTATTTGTTCTTCAGGTGCCATTGGAGCTGAATGGTTGAAAGCATTCAAGGGGTACATCGAGAATCCTGAATCTATGTTGCTGTAAAAGATAATCATGCAATGATAAACACACATCGAAGCTCGTAAGAGTCTCTGATCTCGCATTTCTCTGGTTTAACACACTGTACCAATTTGATTTCTTTGTTTTTGTACATTGAAAATCTCTGGTTCTTTCTTAGCCTTTTTGGTTTTAAAGAGAATTTGTTTCTCTGAATAAATATGGAGAGATTCAGCATTTCTCTGCTATAAACTGGATTTTAGGGTTCTTTGTTGGTACTGATTGATTATGGGAGCGGTAGAATAAACCCCATCGTTTATTTTTAGTTTTGTGAACTACTCCATATGAGTTTTTATTAATGAGAAATGACTGTATGTGCCTAACCATACTTCATACAAGTGGATTGATTTGATTGTGTGAGCGAGCGTCACAACTAATTTCCTAAACAACAGCGTCACTCTCTTCTACATTTGAATAACAAAAGCTTGGAATAGTGTTTAGATTGATTAAGCAAAAAGAGTCCATCTTATACATTAATGTTGTTATAGTCGAGTACTGTTGTATAACTTGTAATTCAGAATCACTGGATTTATCCATTTGGATGTTTCCATGTTGTATAGAGCAGAAACAAAGTTCGATGTCATTTTTGAGATATTTGAAGAATGAGGATATGGTTTCTCTGTTTCTCTTATGTATGTATGTATGTATATCTATGATATTTTGTTCAATAATGTATTTTCGAGATATTTGAAAAATGAGGATATGATTTCTCTGTTTCGTGTATTTACTTCTATGATATTTTGTTCAATAATGTTTCTGATATTTATTCCTATTGAGTTGTCCTGATTTATTCATTTTTGTCTAACAAGTTTACTTGTACGCTCACCTGGAGCCCAAACAAATCATTATTATTCTCATTCAAACCAAAAAGTTACAAAAAAAAAAAAAACATTTAGTCTTTACTGCCGTTTTTTTACAGTGGCAAAATCCATAAAAAAAAATTGAGCTACGTGGAGAGACGAATAAATAAATGTAACATAAATTGAGAAGAAGAAGCAGAAAAAAAGGAAAAAAACGTTTGGCAACGAAAGCAAGAATCTCTCTTGCCGTCGGTCTCGGTCGCGAATCTCTCAGGCAAAATCTCTTATTCTTTCCCTTTCATATGCTCGTTGAATAATTTTAAGCATTTTTCTGGTAATTTCTCTATCTCTCTCTGTCGTTTGATTTTACTGGAAAAAAATTCGTTCTTTTTATCTCTGGAACATTTGATTATTATTTTTGTTTCTTGATTGCTCCTCTTTCTTGGAACCCTCAAGACTTCTATGGTTTATGTTATTATTGGATCATCACTATTTTGGTTTTCTGAGATTTTGGTAATGCTCCTCAGATTTTAATTTGAAATTTAAACTCTACTTTACCATTTTTATCTGATAGATTTTCAAATATATTAGATTGCTCAAAAGCAAAGACTAAACTCTGTATTTTTTTTTACTGATGTATGTTCAGGTTTCTTGCTAAGAGAGGACGTTAAATTGGTGATACCATTGCAGTTCTTTCGCCATGAATGAGAGTATGCTCACAAATTTTGTCCATTTCTCTTCTTGTTCTACTCAGCTTTGTGTTTATGATTCTTGTTATACCATTTTTTTTTTTTTGTGTTTATCTTTGTATGATTTTAAACTGTTGAATCCCTTTGTAAATGTTGGAATATGTTAGCAGATTTAGAGGAACAAAAGAAAGGCAAGTATATTCTAATCCGTGATGGTGACGACGACTCTGAGTTAGGACTTTTCTATAAGCCCCTTCCTTGCTTCGGTTGTGGAATCGGATGGTTCTCGTGAGTGTTTAATGTTTCTCTACTCACTCTTTCTTCTGATTATTGTGGCTTTCAGATGTATTTGTCTTGCTAAAGCAGATTCTTTTACCTGTTTTCTCTTAGGTTTCTTCTTGGATTTGTCTTCCCATTGGCATGGTACGTTGCTACATTTCTATATTTGACCAACTATTACCGCAGAGATCCGCGGGAAAGATCTGGTCTTGCTGCCTCTGCTATAGCTGTGAGTTATCTCTTCAAATTCATTTCTCCTCAATGAATAAAACGATATGACAAATCCAAGTAGAAACCTAAGAGAAACAGGTAAAAGAGGATTTTTTACCAACTTATTGATTTTGCTTACATTATATTGCTTTTTTGCAGGCTTTGATATTCACCGTTGCACTTGTGATCACCGTGCTTGTACTTGTTTTCTCGGATCGCTAGAGTCTGATTACGCTTTGCATATTCTTTCAAAGAAACAGCTTCAACTCTGTTTCCACAACAAGTAAAAACTTTCTATATGATGAAGAAGATAATGTCGGGTTTCAATGAGAAGGTACTGCTACTCCTTTCAGATACAAAATTTGGTTTGTTTTGTACATAAATCTCAGCTTCTAAACAGTCAAAATGTGGTACTTTACTGTCGGAGACCTATATAGTTTCAGGTCTGTATCTTATTTACATTTTTTTTTCCTTCATATCTTATTTACATTTTAGAGTATTAAGCCTGACAAGAAAGCTCATGTCTGTTTCTCATCTTTCTTCTTCAAAGTCTTCTTTTTTTCTTGTTTTGTTATTGAACCTCAAGAAACAGAGAAAATAATTGATTAAAGGAAATGGCTTTGACAATTATAATTTAATTTGCCTCTTATGTCTAAAGTTGTTTGAATCATCATCACCATCTCATTAGTCTGCACCTTGGAACATTAAATACAAAGAATGCAGAAAGCATAAGCCTTTAATCTTGAAAAGAAATCAAGAGATAAGAACTTGCAATTTCCTTCATTCTAAAACACTCTCCTCGCTAATCTTCACTTTAATCAATGGTTAATATCAATTCAAGAAATGGTTGGAATCTCAATGAGTGTCTTTGAAGTTGAAAAGTTGCTTTCTCTTGAAAACCAACAAGCCAACAACAAAGACCTGCAACATTGCTATTAACACAATAAACACTACTCCCAACAAAGACCTGCAACATTGCTATTAACACAATAAACACTACTTCCAAGCTGCGGAGGAGATTGTGACCTCGTTGGTGGTGTAGAAGGCAGAGGCTCAATTATCTCTTTGACTGGAGGTGGTGGAGCAATGCCTGTTTCGAAAGTCAAATTGACAAGTGGTGGTGGTGGAGGCGGAGGCGGAGGTGGTGGTGGAGGCGGAGGCGGAGGTGGAGGAGGAGGAGATAGTGGAATGAGAGGTGGTAGTTGTGATTCGACGAGGAGAACACTATGAATAGTGGAAAATAGAGCGAATATCAAAATGTTAAGGAGATAATGGAGAAAACCCATTTTTCTCATGAGATTGAATCTAACGGTGACCGGAAAATAGAATCTGCGTCACCGAATGTGACATCTCTAGAAAATTACAAGTCTTTCGCTTCAATCCAGACTTGTGTATTTTGTGACAAAATTGAATTCGGAAAATGGATGTCACGATTGGTGAATGGTGGAAATATTACCTTAGAGGTAAATTTTCCCGGGAAATTTCAGACAGAGAATAACTGATTTGGGCTTAAAAGAGACGAAGGTTGCAACTTGCAAGTACGTAAGTTTGTTATAATTCTTACCAAAAATTGCATTAAAGTATCAAAACTATTCATTTGTTATATCCAATTCCAAACAAATTTTTTTTGACGTCCAAAACAACTTTTATTTTAAATCCCAACAAACCGAATATCTCATATTTTTTTTCAATTAAAAATGAATTGAACACACTCACAATTAGAGTTTGAGATTGGTCAATTTGTATATGCATTCAGGTAAAAAGATCAATCCAGTTTCTTTAGATGGGCCTATCTTACTTTCTTTTGTTAATTTCTAGAGAGTATTTTTAAGTTGCTTGCTCTTTTTAATAGAAAACAAAGAAAGAGCAAATGCAGAGATGGAAAATGTTCAACACTCCTTTGGAATCACTGAGAACTGAACAACAAACTTTTTTACCCGACGAGAATACACAGACAAGATTAAAACCTTTTTTTTTTTTTCAAGTTTCATATGGTCTTTTATGTACATGTACTATTTAGGGTAAAAAAAAAAATATCAATTCCATTGCTAGATTATGTACAGCAACTTTATCTGAATGTCATCTTCCCAACAAAGCCAGCATCCTAAAACAATAAAACTCAAGATATAAAAATGCCTTGATGATGATAATCATCAGTTATGTAAAGATGTGACTAATGTTTCAGTTAAAAACTTATACAGTTCAACAAGCCAAAATGCTAAGTTGAAGTTCAAAGAGAGAACACATAGCATCAAAGCTTTCATCGGAACCGAAGAAGAAATAGGGTAAGAGCAAAAAGAAAGTGCTTACACGGTTCGAGAGAATACCTTAGTATTCGGTTTTTATCCCCATGCCATGGAAAAAGCATAGTTAACCACCAGTTTACCATCAAAGCCAAAGTTCTACAAGTACCAAACCAGCACCATGTAAGCAATAAGAAGATAATCCAAAGGGTAGTTAAGGAAACAAAGATTCTTGATACACAAACAGAGACTAATAAGAAAGACTTACATTATATAGATCAATCACTGATTCATCAGGGTTTGGCGAGAAAGCACTATTCACATATACAAACTTTATATAAAACAAGACAAACGTCAGACAGATTCTCAAAAGATTCATTCACATAGAGAAAAAAGAAGAAGCTGTGTTTCTACCAATGAATCAGAGTGAAGCTGTCTTCTTAGAAAGTCAATCACTTTAGCAAATTTATCAGTCCCTGGTATCTGTTACAGGAGATCGCAGAACATTCACAACACAGAAATATTAAAAAAGAAAATGTGAGAAATTATAACGAGTTGAAAAGATATTGCTTAAACTGTGAATTAGTAACTAAAAACAAGACTATTGAAGAAAGAAATGGATTTTTAACTCAGAACCTAACCAACCATCAACAACACAATCATCAACTAAAAGCCAAAGTAACCGAGAAATTCAACATAAGAAGAATGATTGATAATCCAAACCCTAATTAGCGAGGAAGGTGATAAGAAAGTACCTTGAACTTTGCTTGTTTGAGTATAGGAGCACCTCCAGTAGCTCTTAGATGAACAACAACTGTTAGAAATCAAAAATATCAAAACAAAGTCATACGAGAAATCATGAAAAATGTTGAATTTAATGCAAATTCCCTTTTCCAGTTATACGTGATTGAATCATGATAGATTCAATCGACTATAATTTCGAATTTAATGGATTAATCAAAGACTTCACCTTTCCGAACAGAGCTTGGGGACTCCGTCGCCATTGATGGTTACCTGTTTTTCTTATGACAGAATAATAACTGAACAAGTACGTTACTCTGTTTGTTATTTTCTTCTATTTGAGAAATCATAATCGATATTTTATATTTTGGGCTTATTAAGCCCATAAGCCCATATTAATTCTCCACCCTCTGAAACATTTTGATACAAGGATGATAATGTAATAAATAAACTGTAAACTAAATTCTAATTCCAAGCCAACTTTAGATCGAAAACATGTTTACTAAAATGAATTATTAAATTACATTAGAAATAAATAAAAACTCGTCTTGTCTAATGATTTTAGTTTAGATATTCATTTTTTAAAGATAACATACGATGGCCTTTGATTGTCTAATTTCTAAGCAATCAAGACCATCATATATGTATATCGGAATTCTACTGTAATGGTTTTCATATATTTTGTTTCTTAAGTTAGGGTAGATGTTTCTACTTCTGGTAATTAGTTTGATCAATGCCGAGAAGTAGTTATCGCGAATACAAGACAGGCTCATGATATGGCTTTTACTTGTTAGCTTAAATTTTTGTTTACTTGTTAGCGAAAAATATTTATTAAGAGTTAGATTTTTTTGCAGATAAAAAATCTGCTCGTCAGTGACAATCATCTTCTTGGGTATCCAACAAAACATTCTTCTTTTTCTTTTGTTATTTTTTCGGGTTTACCATATTTCACATTTTACACTTTCCCTTTTATAATACCATTATCGAAATTGTTATTATTTTTATTTATAAATGTCACAGAGGTAGCATTGTTCAAGTATAGATTATGAGAATACTTTAATTTTAATCTATGCTAACAAACAACTAATTATATATAGATTTACATGTTCATTTTTCATTTTTAACAAAAAAATTAAGTTCATTTTCTTTTATTTGATTTTAACAATATTATTTTTTTAGCTTTGTTCATGTTATTGATTCTGTCCAAGCATAAAAGTTCTTTTTCAGTTAAAAATATATATCGAAATTGTAGTTGTGAACAAAATATATTAAAAAAAATGCTAACATAACTAAAAACTAATCTAGGCTGTGCAACGCGAGAAAGAAATGTTGTGGGATCCCAAGAAAAGACACAGAACTCAAAGAAGAACAATGACAACACAAACTTTTCCTCGAAACATCACTCAAAACAACAGTAACCCTCACCTCCAATCCCCAAAATTCTTTCAAGTCGAAAAGAGAAAGAGAAGAGGGTTTCCCAAAAGAAGCACATCACTAAAACGACCAAGCACATGCATTATAAGGTTCTCTTCCCGCTTTTCAGTTAGACCAAACCAAAACTAGAGTAGGGACAGGACGTGTTACCCGGACAAGAGAATTGGCCGTGTCACAAAATGTGTTTCTTTGGGCTGTTGTTATGAATTCATTCAACACAGTAAACATGTTAGATTTTGTTCAGAAGTTTGCTGGCCAGTTAAGATGACCAAGCTGTGGTTGGTTGCTGATAGGCACCGACTTGCACAGGAGAAGGAGATGGAGCAACTCCAAGCCTAACGTTATTCGCAATTTTAAAATGCTAATTCCTGATAAAAGTATATTTATACTTGATATAAAATTGAAGAAACTCGGTGAAAAGACATAAAATTCCTTCTTTTTAATCAGTTCTTTAAAAAATGAAATAATCATTATCGTATTCAGTTCAGAATATAAATCCTGACCATCAATCTATCTAATTAATTAACATGAAGCAAGACAATTGAGAGGAAGTATTTGTGTAGCTTTTTGTTCAGCTTAAGACTTTAAGTTAACAAAGTCTTCTGTTGTTCTTTGTCTTGTAGCTTCACTGTGTAAATCTATCAATCAACTCACAAGTATTGCTGTTGTATCCGAGCTCTGTTCTGTTCCCACCACAACCTCGCATGTGCTTCCCCAAACTTGTCTCGGCTACAAAATAAACAAAACAAAACCATTTTTTTTTATCTTTTGTAACCAATAGTGTCCGATCTTCAGATAGAGAGAGGTATGTAATAGCAGAAATGGTTTTTTTGTGTGTGTGTGTGTGTGTGTTATTTACCTGAATCGAACACGTCTAAGCTCGCGATTACCATCTGGTAAAGCTCTGATAGTAATGTAGATACCAGGCTCATCTTGTTCTACCCATTCAGTTTCCATGTCACTTGCGTTACTCACTGAGACCTCTTCAGATCGATCTACTGAGCTACATCTAGCAGAACCATCAATAGATGATGTTTCAGTCTTGGTTCCACTGATACTAGAGAGCTTTGGTGGTGAAGCAAAACCAGAAGAGCCTGGAATATTGCTGCGAGGTCGCTCTTTCTCCAGAGGTGGAGTTACAGGACTGTCCTTTGCAGACTGTATTTGCGACCCCTGGTACAACAAGGTTGTTTCAAGAATAGATTTAGGACCTAAGTGCATGATTATACCATTGAAGCTTAGTTGCAACATTGTATAACCCAAGAGAGATATAAACGTATCAAGCTTTTGGTTGTGATAGTCAATCAATAGATTTATGCATTCAATAGTGAAATAGCATTACCCCGTCTTCGGATACAGGAGGAGTAGGAAGTGGCACACTCTGCTGATTGAACTGCTGCACGTTGTATAACTCCATGACCTTTTCGAAATTTTCCTCCCACCATCTTTGAGCTTGCCATTTATTGAACATCTCACGACTGAAAAAAGTAGCAATTTAAAGACATCACCATCTAGCCTCAAATTATCAGAACTCTTATTAGCTTAGCCACACAAAAGGGAAGCAGGTCTGACATGTAACACAAAAACTCAGCATTTGCGCCATATACAAAGGACTCCCCAAACGCTAAAGAAACAAATTACGGGGCCAAGATATCCATCCTTGAGCGCAGACACGACTAAAGCGAGTCTTGGTAGTATGGAGCCGGGTGCTTCTTAGTTTCAACAGTTGCATGAAAACCATAAGTAAGCAAAAACATAAGTAACAAATGTTCTTAAAACAGTAGTCCCACAAACAAAATTCTCAACAATTGTATTGCTCATGCGTGACACAAGAAAACAATTCCTAGAACAATTACTAGAAAACACACAACATTATGTTATTATTTATTAAGTACAATATTGGTAGAACAATACCTGAACCGAATCCTCTTAAGATCATTCCCTCCTTGAGGCAGTGAGACAAAAGTGATGAGAACACCAGGCTCAACTTGCGCAACCCATTCCTTAGCCTCGTCCTCCTCCATAAACAGGATGGATTCAGTTCGGCCACTCATGGATGTAGGAGTACCTTCTTCACTAGAAAGACCTTTTAACCTGGACTCCATATCCCTCCCCCAAATCTTTGGAGTTGAGCTTGCAGTGCCAGCTCTATGGTATGCATAATGGAATCTTCCAGAATCCGAACCAGCATCTGAATCAGCGTAATTTCTGTTCTGATTCCGGTTAGATGTCCCAGAACACGGTTTGCAGTTTTTGTATGCCCCTGAAGCTTTGACTGCCATGTCTTTTAGCTGGAATGAACAGTGGTCACATAAATACAAGAGTCACGTGGTTTGACAAACACTACAGATAAGAGAGTAATTGACAATTCAGAGGAATAAATGTTTCAAGAATTAAAAGAATCAATCATAACTCAAAACCAAAACCAAAAAAAAAACAGGATCAGATCTCTACCAAACCACAAGTCATGATTTTTTTTACTCGTAGTTTAGAATTAGTCGTGTTTTAGCCGCTTTCTCAATGAACAAAAGAATCAGTGAAAATGAACTCATGAAGAGAGATTACAAAAGGGTACCTGTGAGGTGAGAGATTTAATGGACTGCTTAGTCCTAGGAGTCCCAATAACTCCGTCTTCATCATTTTCTTGTTGAGTAGATCCACCATTGTTGGTGTTTAGCTGCTTCGTACACGCTATACATGTCAGCATCTCTGCTTCTCTTTCACACAAAACGAACCCTGAGATGAAGCCAAAAACAGAATGAAAAAATCCAGATTACATTTCAGACACAAAAAAAAAAAAGGATCAAATCTAGAAATAAAATGAATAATACATACAGTTGCAACAGCTAAAGAGAATCTGTAAAATTTTCAAATTGAAGTCGGTTTTGAATATGACCGTTACGCCCAGCGACAAAATTAGGGCACAGATCTGTAGATCAAACCCATAAATTCGCATTTAACTCTCACTCTCTCTCTTGCTTCTTCTTCCTTCCGCTGACAGAGAGAAAGTGTGGGGAAACTCTATGAAGTAACGATTTCTCTCTCTCTCTCTCTCTCTCTCTTTAGAAGACAAAAAAAAAGTGGATTTGTGGAAAAAGGAAAAAAGGGAAGGAAGAGAAGCTATGGACACTGCAAGCAAAACACCAAAGTGTTGGTCTACTCACTACAGTGTGTTTCTTGTTGATCCTCTGTGTCACATGCCACTTTCTTTTACTATATTTCTTTTGTTGCTATACCACCACTTCAACATTCTTAAATACTCGTAGTCGTAGTAAACTTGGGTTTTTTTTATGTGTTATTTATGTCGAAATATAACAATTTTTCATTTCGTTAGAAGATATAATACCTAAAATTTGATATTATATAATAATTGCATACATAAAAAATACATTAAACCTTTACATAATTATATATTATTAACTTCTATTTTTCCATGTAAGGTTTGATTTATCGGATTAGTTTTCACTACAAAAAAAACTTACTCAAAATGTTTAATAGAAGTTTTCATTTGCTGCCCAAAAAAATAGAAGTTATTTAGTAAAAAAATACACTGTTAATTATTAATATTACCGGTCTAAAATCATTCAAAATATTGGGTTTATGTTCTTTTATTCTTCTTCTTTTCTTTTATGATTTTAAACGAAAAAAAAAAAAAAAGCGTAGACATTAATTAGATATTAAGAGGAAGATGATTTATTTTGCTTGATACAGCCTACATAATTCTTATTTATTCAAATCAGTAGATTTTTTTTATCTTCTATTTACGCCGGATGCTTAGTATTATGGTAACAAATTTGAATTCTTTTTCTTAAAATCTGATTAAAAAAAAGGGGTAAAATGATTGCTCTGAAGTCTAAATAATGGACTATAATGGTAGAGCGTGCAACTAAGCCTTAACAATGTGGTATTTAAAGCATGGTTTTAATATATAAATTTCATAGAATTGTTTCCCATCTTTTTCTCCTCCTTGAAAGTTTAAACCTTTTCATTAATTATAGTTTGATTGAACTTCCAAGTACAACTTTCACATCGTCAAGCAAGGCATGTCATTATCCTTGCCTTAAGAAAAAGTTAATCTAGATGTTACTTTGTTTAATGTGAATGGCCATATACATTAGATTTTATATTTTTGACATATACGTATGAGAAATTAATAAATATAAAATTCATTTGAAAACAAAAGTATAGTATATATTCATATCTGCTGACCAATATATTCAAAAAGTATCAAGACAAGTTTTTTGGGGATATATAATCTATATATATAAGCTACCAACATACTGATTATAGAGATGTTTCTTTAGCTAAATTTAATTTTGGAACAAATTTAACATTGCCAAAAAAGAAGAAGTATTAGGTAGGTGACAGGTCAGCGAAGTTTGAAGAGGCCCATCATAAGAAAGGGCCCAATAACTTAATCATACACTCTTTCGCAGCTGATCACGCCCTCGCATCGTATATACACTAGCCCGATCTGTTCTTTATTTTCCCTCAATTTGACATTTCCAAAAAAATCAAAATCTCTTCTCTTCTCTTCTCTTCTCTTCTCTTCTCTGGAGATTCATTGTTGACTCCTTTACCGCGATTCTCTCCGCAACTCATCGGAAAACGGCAAACCCATATCTCTGTCCGAAAACCCTATTTCACGGCGACGGAGATTACCACAATCGTCTAATCTTAGCGTTGTTTCTCTAAGAGTAAGTCTGTTGATTTCAGCTTATTGAGGTAAATATCATCATCTCAGGTTTCTATTTTCAGATTCTAATTTCGTTACCTTCATTTTCCCTTTTTCCTCTGAAATTTTTGAGAATTTGATTATTCAGTTGGCGGATTTAGGGTTTCTTTTTTTTGGTTGCGTACATTGTGTAGCACAGACTCGTATGTATTGGAGATTACTGCTATGTGTTTATAACGGATTGTCTTGTTTCTTCTGCTTTAATTCATTTTTCATTAACATAAATAGCTATGGGATTAAAACTGCTTGGTTAGGGGATAAAGCTATGCTTTTTGTGCGTACAAATCTAGAAATTTTTGCTGGAACATTGGCTACTAAATTACATGTTACGGACAGTTTTTTTGTTGTTGTTGTTCCCATGGCTCACAATATGAGTTACTTTATGAAGGAAGATACTACATTTTAGTTTGTTTAATTTGATTTGAGGCATAGACTTAACTCTGTGTGACTCTCTATCTAAAAAAGCACGTAATAATTATATCGCATTTAGAAATTTAAACGGAGTTTTGATGCCAGCAAGGGTGTCAATTGGAGGCCAGTTTGCATTTCAGGCTCATCCTTTCATAAATTTTATATTTTTTTTTGTACAGTTGTCTTTGAGATCTTATTTAGTAGTCGGTTTACTATGTACTCTTTTATTTTCTTACTTCAATAGGTTAAAGCAATTATGAGTAACCATCCTTTGGTTCACTCAAGTTCTTCATCCAATGGATTTCCACATAGAAGAGTTGAAAAAGTGGCAGGCTTGAATAAGGCACAGCCGTTTGTGAAAAATACAGGTTTTGTATATATACTCATAAATATAGGCATGTACATCTTCATTCTGATCTAGCACCAATACCATTTTCTGCACTCTCTTGTTTGTTGATACATATGTGCAGACCACGCTGGGGAACCTGGAAGTGTGGATACCCCTTCCCGCCAGCTGTTAGTGTTTCTCACAACTTGTAAGATTGGACATCAGGTAGAAGTTCATCTAAAAAATGGATCGGTATACAGTGGCATATTCCATGCTGCTGATGTGGAGAAGGATTTTGGTGAGGCTCTAGATGGAAACTGTTTTGTTCCTTTGAGTTTATGGTGGGATGCTAGAAGAGGTTACTTACAAACTGCTTTAAAACTTTCAGGAATTATTTTGAAAATGGCAAGCTTGATTAGGGATTCACGAGGAACAAAATTCCATTCTACGCTTGTCAACAAGCCACCTGCAAAGATACTAATTATCCTTGCCAACGAGCTTGTGCAAGTTATAGCTAAGGTATATTCTCTTTTTTCTTGCAGATGGAATTGAGTTTTTATGTTCATGTCAGTGCATAAGCATGTTAGGAAGACTACTTGGTGTTTTGACATTGTTATTCCTTTGTCATTTGTCTCTGTGTTAGGACCTTCCTGTATCCAGCAATAACGTCTCAAATTCCGTTCAGTCCAAGAAACCATTAGAGCTGTTAACAGACTCTAATATATCACAGTCTTACCATGTTGATTTGGAAAGAGAGCTGAAACCTTGGGTACCTGATGACGATCTTCCAGACTGTTCAGATCTGGAGAGCGTGTTTGATGACCCTTGGAAAAGGTAGTGTTAGCCCTTTTAAATATGATATTTATCTTTTCATTAGGATTCGCTGATTTAGAAAACTGTTTAGTATTTCTCTTCTCTATCTCCTTTTCCTTGAGTGTTTACTTTGACGATCTAAGCTAGAGAGTGTTTTGGAGGTTGTATCGGGGTAGGCTGAGGGAGAGAACATAGTTTCTTGGGTGTTTTTCTCCAATTATGTTCTTGTTACTTTTATTCTCTTTTAATAAAGAGAGTTTTGGGTTCTTTCTGGTAATGATTCTTAGCTCTAACAGGTACGCATATATTTATTTCTCTCGCTTCAGTTCATTCCCTTGGTTAATATGATGTCAAAGCGCTGCAGTGGGTTTTGCGAATAGTTCCCCTGTTTCTTAAACTTTCAATTTTCTATATTTAGATAACATATAAATATAGAAAATAGAATACATTTAATTTTCATATCTGTCAATTTTAGTTCGTAAATTAAATAAAGAAAATTTTATACATCTACTGTATATTGATCACTAAATCCTGATATTTTCATTTTTATTTAAAATATAACTTGGGTCAGTCTGCTGCCCATGCGGAGTTAGTTAAGACCTCCGACCGCAGTGGGCTAACATGTGCTCTTTTCCTATTCTTTCACAATGTACGCTCTAGTGGGATGTGCAAAACTTCTCATAACATGTCTTATACGTGATGGTATCATAGGGGCTGGAATCAGTTTGAGGTCAATAAGACGTTGTTTGGTGTAACGAGTACTTTTGACGAGGAACTATATACCACAAAACTTGAGAGAGGTCCTCGAACAAGGGAGCTTGAAGAGCAAGCCTTGAGGATTGCGAGAGAGATTGAGGGTGAGAATACTCGAGATCTTCACGTAGCAGAGGTGAATTAGTTGATTTTTCGTATGATCGTCTTAATGTTTATAATTTCTAAATGTTCGCAATCATCTTACACAGGAAAGAGGCCTTCAGCTTAATGGAAAGTTTGATATTGACGAGGAAACCAAATACTCATCGGTCTGTCCACATGATAGATTTGATGATACTTTTTATGAAGAGGAAGAAGACATATTATTGGATGGTTGCAACGATTTGACTTTTGGTGATTCATCTGCTTCTGCTGACAAGAAACCTGCTTCAACTGGCAAGGTCTATGAAGAATCATGGGTATGGTTGAGTTCTTCTCTGATCCTAGTTTCTAGGAGATTCATCGGTGATATTGCCATTTTTTATCCTTCAGGGTGACAGCCTGCCTTCATGGAATAACACAATTGTAGATCAGAGCTGGCCGAACTCTAATAAACATACTCGGCAGCTTATGTCCGAACAGCCTTCTAAAGATTTTCATGTTGCAGGAAACAACATCAGGTCTATTCTCTTTGGAATGTACATTTTATTGTTAAAACTCATCTAATAAGTTTCTAAAAGCTCATTCTGATAGGAATGAGAGCCTGCTTGGTGAGCAAAGAAACAGCAAAATCGTAGGGGCTTCCCATTATAAAATGGTAAATTGAACTCTTTGAGGCATCTAATTCTTGATTGCATTTGACATTTGCAAATTGTTCAATTACATATAACATGGTTCCGTTGGCTTCAATCTCTATGAACTCAGCCATCTGAGGAATCAGTGTCTGGTCTTGAAGGTATGTACAACTACAGCATAAGTTTATCTACTCCCGTTTCATCTTAAGTGTTGATACCCATACAATTTCCAACTAAATTTTGATTGCCACTCAAGATATCGATGAAGATATAGCAACCTCGGACCTGGCTTGTCTACAACTGAGAACTTCTGAGAGGCAAAGTTCCACTGATGGAAAACTAGTCAGTTCATTCTCTGACAGAGCGAAATCTGAGAGCTCTAGTGGGTGGACTGGAAGTTCCATTCCTAGAAATTCAGAAAACTCTGCAGCTTCCCCTGTATCAAAACGTCCAATACTATCACCAAGCTCTTCAATTGTTTCTTTGTCTTCAGAAAAGGTCACACTGAACCCAAATGCTAAGGTTTTTCTCGCCGTGTTTAGGATATCATCTTATTTCTCCTTAAAACGCTAAGCATTTACTAATGAGATTTAGGTCTCATCAGGAATTTAAACTGAACCCCAACGCAAAGAGTTTCAAACCGTCTCCATCAGCTACACGGCCACAGTCTCCAGTCACAGACGGATCATTCTATTACCCTCCTGTTCCACCGATGCCCTTACATATAGCATATGGAGTAAATTTTCTTTATTCTTTGTCTACTATTAATGGTCTAACATCTAAGTCAAACTTTAAGTCTCTGTTATTATGTTTTTTGATTGACAAAAAATGAAAAAATTGACAGCTGGGAGCAGCATTCCCTGGACAACAACCAATGATGTATAATAATGCAGCACATCTTAGTCCAAATCAAGCATATTATTCTCCAAATAGTCCACAGGTTTGTTAATTGCTTTAAGAGCCATGACTCAGAAAACTCATTTTTCATCTCTCTGAAAACTGCATTTTGGAATCAATGTTAACAGTACCCACAACAGATGATGGTTAGTCAGCAGAGACCAGTCTTGTTCATGCCGCCATCACCATACCAACAGGTTTATGCTTTATACTGTTATCCTCCACGATTTTTTGGTTTGTTTAGTTACCAAAAAAATGCTCAAAAGAGTTTGCTGACATGTTTGATTTTATTGCAGGAGATGCCATATAAAGGACGAGACTCTTATTAGCTTTTGATCAAACTATGAATGGTGTCACAAAGGTCTCGAATAATCTTCTGATGGATTTGATTAAATTTCCTTTTATTATATTTTCAGCACCGAATCTTCTTAATTATATTTAATTATTTTTTTTTTGAGAAAATTGAACACATTTGATGTGATGGTGATTTAGTGTGTTTAGGTATTTGACTAGATTTACATTAGATTCGTACTGATCTCATTTCTTCTATCCACTCGAGTCTCTGTTTAAAACTTCTAACGTTTTCTTAGATGTGTGTGTAACATTCGGTGTTTGGAGTATATTATATTAGATATATATATATAAGGTTAGGTTGGTAAACGTGTTTTTTTTTCTTTATTATATGTATTCTCTTAAAAGAAAAATCAAAATGAACGACTGTTATTCAATCTTACATATATACATTGTTAAAAATTGGTAGGGAAAAAGGTGGTGTGTCTATGATTGGATTTGAAAGCGTGATGTTTAAAATTTGGAATTATCAGCTTAATGGGATTTGTCTCTCTTTTTTTTTGGTTTTATCCTTC
Organism: Nasturtium officinale; assembly: GCA_963854855.1. Lineage (NCBI taxonomy): Eukaryota > Viridiplantae > Streptophyta > Magnoliopsida > Brassicales > Brassicaceae > Nasturtium > Nasturtium officinale. Next base: position 16,382,583 of record OY978501.1, on the reverse strand, counting down.
GTATTTTTTGAAGACATCATTATTAATATTCTTGCGGTGATGTTAAGAATGGAGTTTGCGCTGAATCCATCTAATCCGATTATTTTCCAAATAATCATTTATAATCTAATTATTTTTAAAATTTTAACTATAAAAAATTTTGTTTTTGTTATTCAGATATTTATATTGAGATTTTATGATGTTTTATAATAAATTATGTTAAAATTATAAAATAAATTATTAATACTATATTTTTATGTATTTATTATAATTTTAAAAACAATATTATTTAAAAGTTTAATATAATGGATAAATATATTTTTAAAATATTAAAATAATCTTAAACTAATTCCCGATTAATTACCGTTTATTCTGCTAGACACTAATTCCATCTTTTACAGTGCATCACCAGTGTTAAAAGATGGTGAAGGAAAAGTTCTAGATTCCCTAGATGATAATTTAATAATAATTTTTGAAGTAACACTTGCAATCTTTTTTTTTATGAAAACCTGTAACCTCTTACACCAACAAAAAAAAAAGCATGATGGTTAACCATTTATTTTCTCTAAAGCATGTACGGTGCGTAGCAACTGCCCGTTATAACAAAATTCACAAGTTATGGATGTCTCTCTCCAATTAGTAGAAGTCAATTTTATTCAATTAAAAATATTTATCTAGCAAATAGAAAAATTGCTACACTATTTTCTTTCTTCTACATATTGTTAATGTTTAATTTCTCTTATAATAACTAGTAGTATTCAGAGTTGTGGATTGAATGCAGATATATACTGCAGAAACTACTAAATTATTATTGCTTGCTTTGTGTTGGGGAAGCTACATCAAGAAATGTGAAAACCCAAAAAAAAAAAATTGGTAAAGAAAACTGAAAAGGGCTCATCGCTTTACTTGACTTGCAATAAATTTCAATTACTCCAACTACAAAAATTTAAATTTAAATTTATTCGCTTAAATGCAATACTGATTGCGCCATAAAGAGATGTTGACAACCATCCACTTATACTTTTGCTTTTAAAAAACATACGTTCATAAAAAACGACAGAGAAGAAAAGATACGATAGATAATAATCATAATACCTAGTCAATGTTTAAGAAAGTCGTAGGCGCTAGTCGGGCGTTGAACCTCCGCTTAACACCTAGAACGCCTAATCGGAGTCTACGCAATTTTAGGCGGTTTAAGCGGTTTAAGTAATTTTATAATAAATATATATATATATATTTAAACACATATATATTAACATAATATAATATAACATAATAAAATTATAAAATTGAATAATTTAAAATTTTTAAATTATAAAAAGATGAAGAATATCAATGTTTTGTAATTTTAAGTTTTTTAAATAACAATTTTTTTTATTTTTTTATAAAAACATAAATATTATTATATTAAATAATTTATTAAATCCGCATATCTCACATAATTTATAACTCATATAATTAGCATTTAATTTATTTAATTATCGCATATTTTGCTAAATCTAACTATCCGTATAATATAAACCGATATTTTAAAAATTTAAGCAGTCTACGCGTTAATCGGGCGATTTAAAGGGGCCTAGGCAGCCGCTTTTTAGAACACTGTACCTAATGTATATTTTATTTGTTTATTGATAAAAATACTACTTATATTTCACTATATAAATCATGTTTAAGAACTCTGCACACTTGTTATGAAACAGCTTAAGACATACTACATTACAAAGGTTTTTTTTGGGGGGGGGGGGGGGGGGGGCAAATCTATATGACAAAATGTATACTTAATATTCTCCCTACTTTGTTTTAAATGTATACTTAATATTCTCCCTACTTTGTTTTAAAAAAGTATACACAAAAATATAAATAAAACATGTAGTAAGTCTACTAGACTAGTAGCCGGTATACGATGGATCATGGATGAAATTATTTTCTATAGATTAGGTATAAGAGTTTTACAAATTTCAAACATATTTCGATTTACAAATATTTTGCAAAATTCATTTTTTCACGTACCTCTTCAAATGTCGGGATTCAGACATGTAATATGATTCCGACATATAACCTAATAACCTTATCCAAATTATACACGCATAGTACTTCTGATATATTATTTGTATTTAATATTTTTTGTTTTGTTTTAAGTGTTAAATTTTATAACCACATTTAAGATTTTTGTGACCGAAGTTAATTAGAAATCAGAAAGACCAAAAAAACACGAAAGCAACAACTGAGTAATAAAAGACGGACTAAAAGATACGAACAGCGACGATCCGAACACCGAGCCTACTCGTTACAGTGACCTGGAAAACAACGGTCTCAATTTTCTCTTATCTAATTATATATGCGTCATAATTTTAAAATTTTATCTATACTAAACCCATTTTCTTCTTATTGTTGCATATATATTTCAATAAATTTATATAGCTTTATCTAAATTATAATCGCGTCCGGTCGTACTTAAACGATAATTGTATTTAGTAGATTTTGTTCCTATTGTTGCATAAATATTTCTATAAGTTTTCTAATAATAATAAAACAAGCATCACAATCTGACGACTGTAAACATGGTACGTGACTATGAAAATGTAACTTAGTAGACATATTTAATATAACAACATAAAAAATAATTAAATAATAGCAAAATGTACCATACATATGAGATAAGTATTAAATTTTGCAAATAAACTGTTTCATCCATCGCAACTTGATGAAAATAAAAAACGCTGTCATAATTTAACTAAATATATTTAATTCTAAAACATAAACAATATTTAAAATATCAATAGATAAGCAAGATAAAATATTATATAGAAATGTAAATTCTTGTAAAAATTAGTAGCAGCAAATATATTAAAAATTGAATGAACTAATATAGTAAATCTTAGCTAACTCGTGTGTGTGAATAAACTTATATTTGTTTAGGAAAACAAAAAAAAAAACAAATAAGAAAGTGAAAAGGAGTCAAGATTATTAGTCTTTCAAGCCATAGCCAATACCCAATTTGCAGAGACAGAGGAAGAGAGAGAGAGAGAGAGAGAGAGAAGAAACAGCCATGTTCTGAGGAAGGAGACATGCATCATCATCATCATCACCATCACCATCATCATCATAATCTCAAGCATATTACTTAACTTCTCTTTCTCTCCATCTTTTACCAAATCCAAACACCAAAGGTCTCTCTCTCTTTTGTTCGCTTAAATCTTTTGGTAGTGTGTTATATAACTTGGTTGCTCCATTTTTACTTCTGATGATGGAATTAAAAATTTTAAATTAAAATATGTTTGCTTGGATCAGTAAGTTCAAAGAGATTTGATTTATACTCTGTTTCGCGTGAAAAATGAGCTAATTTTTTCTATTCAAACCCAGAAATATAATCTTCTTTTTTGTTTGCATGTTATGCTTTCTCCGTAAATTTTAGTGAATCAATCTGCTTAGTCAAAATTGGTTCTCAAAGTTTGAATCTTTGCTTGTCTAATGGGAAACTTAGAACCTTTCTCATCATTAAGCATTCTTACTATTTTTGAATGGTTTTATGAACTTTGTGGATTCATGTCTCTCTCTCTCTTAGATTTTGTTGATTGTGTGGATCATTAAAGAGATGTTGATTTAGTATCATAATGATTCATGAATGGTCTTTGTTTGGTTTGGACATTATAGCTTATTGAAGTGAAGATTTGAAGACAATGCAATTGTTTCAAAGGAAAGATTCATCTTTGGGAAACTCAATGTCAACAAATTCAAATATTCAAGGATCTGAATCTTTCAGCTTGACAAAGGATATGATGATGTCTACACAATTCTCCGGGATGAAACATTCGGGTTTGCAGCTGCAAAATCAAGATTCATCCTCATCACAATCTACTGGAGAATCATGTGGCGGTGAAGTTGCAAGCTTTGAAGAACATAACCGTTATGGATGCAGCATTGTCAATTCCAATCTCTCAGGTTTATACAAATCAACTCATTTGAATATTAAGTCACATTTACTCGAAAACCGCTAAAATTTGTGTCTTTGTTTGATGAAGGCTACCTCGAAAACCCGGGAAAGCCTATTGAAAGTTATACTAAATCAGCTACCACCTCGTCTATGGTGTCTCAAGATTCTGTATTTCCTCCTCTTACTTGTGGTCAAACATCTTGGTCTCTTCAACGTACTGAAACCTCACATTTCAATGGTTTCTTGGCTCCTGAATATGCATCAACACCAACGGTAATATACTATTAAAGCCTTTGTGGTTTCACAATTTCTGAATCGAAGAGGTGTGTTGATTGGGAAATCGTTTTGTAGGTGCTGCCACATTTAGAAATGATGGGTTTGGTTTCATCTAGAGTGCCATTACCTCATAATATTCAAGACAATGAACCAATATTCGTCAATGCCAAACAGTACCATGCGATTCTTCGTCGCAGGAAGCATCGTGCTAAACTCGAAGCTCAGAACAAACTTATCAAATGTCGTAAAGTATGAATCTTCTCACTTTAGAATACTAACTTAGAAGACCTTGATGATTCGATATTTGAGTCCGGGAATAACAAAGATTTTGTTTTTCTTGTTCTGTAGCCGTACCTTCATGAGTCTCGTCATCTTCATGCTTTAAAGAGAGCTAGAGGTTCCGGTGGGCGTTTCCTCAATACAAAGAAGCTTCAAGAATCATCAAACTCTCTCTGTTCTTCTCAAATGGCTAATGAACAGAGTTTCTCTATGAGCCCTCGTGGTGGTGGAATCGGAATCGGGTCTAGTTCGATCACACCGAGCTCCAATTCAAACCATATCAACATGCTCCAAACCCCACAGTTCAGATTCTCAGATTATTCATCAACACATCATGTCTCAGCTCTAATGTCAGGGACTTGAGTCATCTGAGAAGGATTTTGCGCCGGGAGAACTTCGGCTAAACTCCGGCTAACTAGTGATGATATATGACGGGAAGTCATCCTTGGCTACTTTTGGTTATTGCTTCTTTATAAAGTTTCTACCTTTAAAAGATTCTATGTAATCTCACTCTATATCTAGAGTGGCTTGAAGAACTTTCAAATCATTGTCAAACTATTTTGTTAATTACCGGTTCTGTGAGACTATAAATTTCATTTTTTAGCCTATCAAATACACAAACAAGTGAAGATTCAGCCAGATTCATTAAGAGTAATATACACGCATAGATCCTCTAATGCTTTGGAGACAAACAGGACACTTAGGGTTTAAATCACGTTCCACGGTTAAAGCACATTGCCTGCAACATACTATATGTCCACAGGGAATAAACGCAGGTATTCTTCTTCTTGACACACAGATCACACACAATTGCCCATCTGGAATCTCATCTACATCTTCGGTTTCATCTTCGATCACGGGTTCGTTTGGTCTCTGTGGTGGTTCTCTTTGACGGTTCCATAGTTTCCATTTATTCCAGGTCCTGAATATACAACAGATGAAACGATTTAGAACCAAAACATTATCCAAATCCAAAACTCTCAATACTCCAATACCTGACAGCAGCAAAGCTAAGGATGCCAACAGACACAACGCCCATGATAACACTGCCCCAGAATAATACTCTAGTTTGCTGCATAAGGTCCAATATCATCTTGTCCTTAGTCATTTCTGATCTGCAAAATGTTATTCAAAAACTATTATCTGATTTATTATATAGATGAACAGCAAGAGAGCCTTTTGCAACGCTGGGCTAAGTATTGTCAAATGATAAGTAGTAATCTTAGGCAGATACATAATTTCGACATTAACGAGAAAAAGGTATTCAGAGAAAAATCTCACAAGAAATAAGGAAGATCTTGGCAAGATCTGATTTCAGGAACTCCATTATTAAAACTGCAGATGCCAACAGCTGTGATATCTATCCTAGGTGGTAAAATCTTCTCTACATCTAGCAGACCAACCTTGAAAAAAGAAAAGATTGCAAAGTTAGGAAAGAAATAGGCAAGTGAAAACAAGTAACCAATAGTCCTCAAAAAAACCAAAAAAAAACTTCAAATATATAACTCACAGGATATTCAGGGAAGAATAGGGCTTGAAGAAACGCATAGGAAGATGAATTAATAGGCTGCAATCGATTATACACAGTGGTAAGTGGAAGAGGTTGCCTTGAACCATCCATGTTAACAACGAGAAAACTAGACTGTGAATGTTGATCCTTTCCCACAATAACAAACGGGACCTGTACACCACACAACTAGTTTGATCACATGGATAGAACTAAAATATGAAATCTTTGAAGCTGATAAGAGTGGAGACATAACTTTACCATTCTCATAAAATCAGCTCCTTGTTTAGGCAAAGATCTGTCCAAAAGAAACCGGTGGCCATTTGACAACTGAAACAAAGTCTTCCATCCACTATACACATACTGTAAAATATCAAATTGAGAATTAAAAAATGACATTAGAAAGGCTTCAACTTCATCCCCTAAACATACATTTCCATATATCAATCTCACTACAGCACCAAATTACATCATCTTGATGGTAACATAATCAATCACTACTAAAAGCTAATCATGAAGTAATCATCTAATTAACAAATTTCCAACTCTTTACCTCAAACCAAGCTAAGCCTTTTGAGAGATTCATGAAGCACCAAATTTAGATGAACTCATAAAGCTGTTTATATGTAAATTATTATGTTTTAAGTATACGTACAGTTTGTGTTCTTTGGATGATAAGTGCTTTATCACCAGTCTCCGGAGAGATTAACACGTTGTTCTTATGACTCTCATCACCGGTTAATTTCGGTTTGACAATTCCTCGAACTACAATGATTCGATGATCATGGCTAGTTTCGTGATCTCCAGTATTATATTGGTCATCAGACGAAGGAATCAGTGATCGGAGGTCGGAAACGGAGACTTCAGGGGCTTCTTTGATCTTTTTCAACGCGGCGGAGCTAGAGGCATACTTGTAAACAGAACGGACGGCGGTAAAAGCTAAGGTTAATCCGAGAATTGCGCCGTCGAATGATAAAGCGATGTCGGACAAGATGGAGAGCACGGCACGCTCCGGCGAGGACATAGTTGTAATTTCTGACGTCAAAATGTCCACAAGGACAAGAAGAGAGAGATGAGGGTATTGTCGGTATACGGCCATTCTGAATTTGGGTCCTTAATGGGCCTAAATAAGAGTAAAGTACAATAGAAATCATAGCCCATAACTTGATCTTTTAATACTTTCGATATTTAGAACAAGATTTACATCCAACGGTCATCATTACTTTGGGTCTTTAGTTGGCCCATGTACTTGAAATACAAAAAAAGACAATTACCCATTTGGCACATCTTTGCGAGCCGCCATAAATAAAATAAACAGTGTTAGATTAAATTCCAGTTTTACCCTCAATAATAGAGCAGATTTACAAACCAAAACCATAAATACTGTACTGAAATAACAGCAGATCTAGTTGTTCGCCGTTGATAAATTTCCGTCGTGTTACTTCCATTAGCTCTCTAGCTACGTTGTCTCGATTTAGGTATTAATCGGCACTCTGTGGCATAGAATGTTTTGTGTTGGGAGCTTAATTGATGAAGCTTTTGGTTTTCTCAGATTCGCAAAGCTCTAATCTTTATCTTTTTGGATATAGAAGCTCAAATGCTAACTCAGTCGTGCTGAATTTTCCTTTAAATAGCAATTTCTGTGATTTTCTGTTCTTTAGATTTAGCTGTTGAAGCAGCTGTTTCTAATTTAGTTTGTTTCGGTTTGATTTTTCAATATAAAATCTGTGTGAGAAAGGTGCTTAATTTTGTTTGTCTCGTCTCGAAAATGTCCAATTGACTCAGTAGCTTTACCTTTTTTGTTTGCTCAGGGGAAAAAAATGGCAGGAGAAGGTGAAGAAGAGTTACCTAGAGACGCTAAGATTGTGAAGTTTTTGCTAAAGTCGATGGGTGTAGAAGACTACGAGCCTCAAGTGATACACCAGTTTCTGGAATTATGGTATCGTTATGTGGTCCAAGTATTGACCGATGCTCAGGTTTACTCTGAGCATGCTAGTAAATCTAACATTGACTCTGATGATGTCAAGCTCGCTATTCAATCCAAAGTTAATTTCAGCTTCTCACAGCCACCTCCAAGAGAGGTACATATCTATCTATATATATATGCATTATTGATGATTCGTTTTTTTTTCTTTCTGTTTTATGTGTTTGAGATTGTTGTCTGAATATAGATTATCAAATCATTAGGCAATTACACTCTTGCGGCAACTCCTTTTGTCACATACAAATGTCTTTAGTCTTTCAAATCCATGTCGTTTGTTTTCTGAAACTTGATGTTTTGTTTAGGTTCTACTAGAACTTGCTGCAAGCAGGAACAAGATCCCTCTGCCAAAATCAATAGCAGGACCTGGTGTTCCGCTCCCGCCTGAACAGGACACATTGCTTAGCCCAAACTACCAGCTCGTGATACCAAATAAGTCGGCCTCCACAGAACCTGAAGAAACAGAGGACGATGAAGAAATGACAGATCCTGCACAATCCTCGCAAGAACAACAGTATCAACAACAACAACAAACATCAGACCTGCCAAGCCAAACTCCTCAAAGGGTCTCTTTCCCTCTCTCTAGACGACCCAATTAAGCAGATAGACAGAGGAAACAAAAAGTTATAATGTTATGTATCAAGAGGTAAAATGTAAGAGAATCATATATTAATGACTCTAGTGGAATGTATGAATTGATAATCAAATATTAATTACCAGAGTCAGTTTTTATAGACCTTGTGCATACATATATACACTATTTTGTGGGAATCAACAAAGACCAAAGGTACAACAAATCTTCTGAAGCTTTACTAATATATACATGAACAAAGATCTTTTTGACTAAGAAATATGAGAATCTGTTAGCTTCCCCAGCCAACCAAGGTACCAGCAGCTGCACGGTGAGGGCGTGAAAGGGCGAGTCCTCGATTATACATCCGCTGAATCTCCTCTCTGTATTCAGTCAAAGACTTGTCGGGTATTGCTGGAGTAAGCTCCACCACATCTCCCATCTTCAGCTTGCATTTCAGATCACTTACAGGTGTCTGGTTTAGCCTTGGCCTTAGCTCTTCCTTTGCCGGGATGCTGTACATTGACCATCTCGAGCTTCCTGGTCCTGCTCTACTTAACAGGTCCGAAACTGTGGAATTCGTGGGAAACTCTTGCACAGTCATCTGCATTTTCGAGTTTAACAAATTATAACTCCAAGCAAAGAAAGATCCTCCAGGGGAAGTATTTATAGTAACTAACCTTGTCGTTTTCGATTACAATGACATAGACTGGTCCTTCTTGGTTAGCGTTAGGCTTATAAGAGAATGGACAGTCCTCAGCGTGAGAGGGGAAACTGCACAAGGGCTCGGAAGAGCAGATTGAGGATCTGTCTTTGCTCATGGTTTCACAATGCCAGGTCACAACCCATCTTGCCCATTCAACCATCTGAAGTACAAATGATGAGTATTTGCAGTCACCTTCCTTGTATCTCCAGTGAGCTGCAAACCCAAATTCAGCCTGCAAATGCATCTCCTTGGTACGTATTTGAACTTCGAGCGGAATAGTTCCATCACCCATTACTACAGTATGCAAAGATTGGTACCTGGAATTTCAAAAACTGATGTCAGAAAAGCAAAGAAGAAAGGAGATCTGCAAGCTATGACCGGTTTGCAAAACCCACCCATTGAACTTGGGATGAGAAATGTAATCTTTCAGCTTTCCAGGAACTTCAGACCATAGTTTGTGAACAACTCCTAAGGCCTTGTAACAATCTCCCTCATTGTCAACAATCAAACGTAACCCATGAATGTCATGAATTTCATCCATGGTTAGCTTTTTCCTGACATAAAACGAAGAGACAACATGAGATCAGTATTCCAGTTTCCTCCATTATCTTAATGAAACTGATAAACCAACAAGTACATTAGAATAAAGAGTAAATGAGAACTTACTTCAACATCTTGCAGTAGATACTATACAAGCTCTTGTGTCGACCAGAGAGAACATGGTAAGAAATGCCTTCTTTCTTAAGTGCTTGCTCCATTTTCTGAATCGCAGAAGTAATCATAGCTTCATCAAATGAGTCCTCGAGCATAGCTGACATCTCATGGTGCTGATCAGGATGAAGATGCTTGAAACACAAATTTTCAAGCTCAACTTTCCAGCTAGAGATTCCCAATCGATTAGCCAAAGGCGCAAATATCTCAAGAGTCTCTTTAGCAAACCTTTGCTGCTTCACTGGTGGCAAAGCATAGAGCGTCATCATGTTATGTAACCGATCAGCTAACTTTATAAGAACAGCTCTTGCATCTGCCATTGCTAGAAACATAGTATGCAAACGATCTGCTTCAACAGTTTTACATGCTGTATTGTTTTCCCGAGCAAGTTTACTTAATTGGCTAAGCTTAGACACCTAATCAATAAGAAGACAAAACTCAATTAAACCTCGAGCCTCAACCATTAAACAAAGCTTCAGCTGAAACAGATTCATGGAAATTTATTTACTTACCCCTTCAACAAGATCAGCAACTCCTGATCCAAAAGTTCTGAGAATATAATCATAGCTCATAAACGAATCGTCTAAAGTATCATGTAAAATTCCAGCTACAACAACAGTGGAATTAGCTCCAATGTTAGCCAACAACATTGCAGTCTCAACACAATGTTGTAGATAAGTATCACCATTTGCTCTCATCTGAAATTCAAACACATCAATTCGTAAAAACAAAAAAAAATCAAACTTATTGAGAAATTTATTAGATTTTGTTCTTCTTCACACACCTGTCCTCGATGAGCTTTCTCAGCTTCATAAAATGCTTTGATCACGGATTCATCTTCGAAGATTTTGTGTTTCAATTGACAACGTCTAAGCAAATCCTTAGCATATGGTTGTCTTCTTTCTCCTTCGAAACCATCGTCCATGGTAAAAGGTAACTGTTCGTCAACAAGAACAGAGTCTGTATCGTAATCAACACAAGAGCCTAACGCTTTCCTGACGAATCCATTAAACAATCTGCTAGATCCTACACGAAGAGGAGAGCCACTATTGAAGCTCCCATCTAAGTTCCGATCACGTGAAATCCTCATCGGAGGAGTGTTGCTAGATGAAACAGGGCCGTGAAGCACCGAGACAGGGCTTTGATGATCTCGTTTAAGATATGAAGACCCGATGAATTTGCTCGGAGAATAACAGAAGGAGCCGCTTAAGGTCCGATCATCGCTTCGATCGTGGCGTATTGAAGCTAATTCCTCTCCTACGGTTGGGTGCGATGATGAGGAAGAAGAAGATGATTTGAGAGATGCGCCGGAGAAAAGCAAAGAGAGACCTCCGATTGTCGGCGATGTCGTTGAAGAAGACGACGGTGAAGATCTGGAGTTCAGATCGAGATCACAGGAGGTATGAGCGTTAATCTGGTGAGCTGTGGAACATACAGTGCTCGGTGGACTCGCATATAGCGCTATGGTCGTTGCTACCACCATCGAAACTCTCTGCTTTCGATTCGAAATCCTAAATTATCAAATTGGACAAAAACTAACGAATTTCTCAATTTTAAAATTTTGGAATTGACTCCAAAGATTTTCCCCAGAAACAAAAACAAACAGATCTCTGAACAAATCGATCTAATTCTATATATACACGAAATTCAAAGAGAACAATTACAGAAAATTATTGAAATCAAAGAGATTGTGAGAGATAGAGAGAAATTTGGTCTTATTCTACTTTTTCATTCCGAAGAGAGCAACCAATCCATCCTTCGTCCGTTAAATCCAGCAACCGAGGCGAAACTGAGCATCATAAATTACATTATTACCCTTTTTGTTAATCTGAGATTACTGAATTAAGTGTAAAGATTATTGTTATTCGTTAATGTCGTTATTATCCATTGTGATTAATGTACTCTATAAATAACTAGTTTCTGTTTCTGGTACTTTAATCAATGATTCATCGCATTAATCCACTCTTTTAAAATTTCAGTTATTTGCGCGAATTACTTCGTGATGATTAGATTATCATCTCGGAATATTTATATTTGCTTTTTCTTAAAAATATCTACATATAATAATACTTGCAAAAATCAGCAAATGGTCGGAAGTGGGATCCACCCGGGGATTCTAAGTTTTTTTTTTGTCTGGTTGGGATTTTTTTGATTCAATGAATCTATTTACGGATGAGGAATCCCAATTTTTTTTTTGTTTCTGTTAAATAAAAATATTAGCAACCATTGATAAAAGAAAAGTCATTTAAACAATATAAATGTTTTTAGTGGTTGTATAACTAAGCAAACGAGATGGAAAATGGCTTTACCAGAATATACAAAAAGTTAAAGAAAGCAAAAGGTTTTCATATAAAACTATATATATACTAATAAATATTAGTTTTGATCAATGTTCTAAAAATTCCCGCCTAGCTCCGATTATATTCCGCCTAATCGTTAGGTCCATGCGAACCTCGATTAATTACTAATCTCTCAAAAAAATCAGTCAACCGATTACTCTCCGACTAATCCGATTAATTCCCGCATAATCCGATTAATTCCCGCATAATCCGATTATTTTCTTTCTAATCATTTATAATCTAATTATTTTTAAATTTTCAGGTATATAAAATTTTTGTTTTTGTTATACAAACATTTATATTGAGAGTTTGTAATGTTTATAATAAATTATGTTAAAAAATATAAATAAAAGTTATCAAAAAAATTATTAATACTACATTTTCATGCATTTAATATAATTTTTTAAAAAATATTATTTAAAAAATTAATATAATAAATAAAAATATTTTAAAAATATTAAAATAACCTAAAACTAATACTCGATTAATTCTTGTTTAGTTCCCAATTAATCCCTTAGGCGCTAGATCCATCCTCGCCACCCGACTAGCATAATGTTTTTGATATTTAGTTTAACATAATAACTGTAAATCTGTGATCTAGCATTTGCATATGTCGAAAGTTTTAGTTTTCACGTTTCACCAAACAATTTTCTAAGAGTTTCACAAAACTTTTTTTCTCTCTCTTTTTTTTGAATTTTACAAAACTTACATGTGATGTGACAAACTTATCTCAAAAGGACAATATAGACATTTCAGCTGCATGAAATTATCCGACATCTAGGCTTATACTATTTGCCAACTTTCATTTCCTCATGAATTCTAAAATTTCTTGATAAGGACACCGACGAGCTCTCGAAGAACAATCTCACTGCAAAATAACTGCCACGTGGTGTCAAGAGGACGGAGCTAAATAAGACACGTGTCAGAATTGGTGGCCAAGTTTACATTTTTGTGCCAGGTCAGCATTTACGCTCTCCGTGACTTGTGGGAATCGTTTACCTATAAAACCAACGGTCCTGATTGATTATTGTCACTAATTCACAACCGTCAAACTGATCACGACAATATACTGTTGTTCTTACAACCTGAAGTCAAAAATGTCAACACTTGTTTTTGTATTTGACTTTCGGTGGAAAACAAAAGAAAAGTTTTGTAAAAAATGTTTAAATAAAAAAGTGTTCCATTTCGTGAAAAATATATAAAAGGAAGGGTGAATCCCTAAATAAGCAAATATTAGAAGTGATTACGTTAAAAGCAAAAGTGTTATAGTAAATCACAAGGCAACGTGCAAGCTTTACCCACCCCAAGAGTTTAAACACGTGGAACTTCTTCTCTTCCACCCAAACACGTTAATAAGTAACGAACCCTTCGTCAAAACGTGTTTAATCCGGTTAAGTCGGTAACGGTACAATTGTCAAGCTGTAATTTATTGGTCTGGCTTGATTTGGTTTTGTTTCTGTGGACCGGTGGTGATCTTATGGGCTTTTTCTAAACAAAGAAAAAGTCATAATGACCTTCTTCCGAGGCCCATTTTGTTTATCAGTATTACGTTGGGCTATCAATTTAGCGGATCTATGAGATCCACAAGAAACAACAATTTATCACATCATTAAAAACTTGCTAGTGTATATATTTCATTTGGCTACTAATCATAGTGTTGTTTTCTAACTTATGGGTAGTTGGAGAAAAACTAAAAAGTATTTTTTTTTAAAAAAAATTTGAACAATATAAATATATTTCGAAACTGTAACTGTAACTGTAAATAACCGAATACTATCTGGTACAAATCAAAATTCAAGTTGGCAGTTTATATAAGCATAGAGATTCTCGAATCTAAAAAGCAAATCGCCCAGAGTCCAAAATAAACTGATTAAATACTCTAATTTTATGGGAAGCTACCAGTTTTACATGTAAGAAGAGATAACAGTATCAATAAACAGAAAAATATTAATGTATAATTATTTTAAGGGTGCTTGTTTCGACATTTCTTGTGTTCTAAAGATGTTTTATAGTATATAGTTTATGATTCCTCACGTAATCGGTAACCACTGTTTTTGTTCGCCTGAAAATATGTACAAACAATTTATGCGCTCGGTAGGCAATGTCAATATGTCATATGTGCATATGTAAATTTTATAAATCGAGGTCATTTGTAGGTAATCCTTCTTCATTGTTTAATTTATTTTATTAATCTTACAAAAATTGAAATAAATCAAACTTGTAGTAGATGGAAATCATGGAAAAGGAATATATCATAAACAATATGCATTATAGTAACGTAACAACCACATTAACACAACCACAAAATTAATTAATTTTCTAGGCTTTAAGTAAAGTGTTTTTTATATAAAATAGTAAGTTATGTGTTTTCGTTAGTTAACATATATATCAAAATTAAGAAATCGTACATAAAAGAATATTTAATCATATACTAATAATACCAATTTATTTCCCAGCCATCTGATGATTTAAGAAGTATGAAATCAAAATAAAATAAAAAAGTTACAATAAATATAATTTTAATATATGATGACTATACAAGAAAATACCGTGCTCGGTCATGGACTGAGAAGGAAGAGAAAGAAAGACCTAAACCCGGAACCGCAAACGCAGCCGCTTCCACCGCCATTCGCTGCTGAATTGCTTCAAGCTCAGCTCCTGCTTCTACGAACTCTTTTACCAAATTACAATAAAACCCTTTTATCTTCTTCACCAGTCTCACGTAGTGTAGCTTCAACCATCTTAGCTTCATCCTTCTCACCATCTTCTTCAACGAGAATCCGCCACGTACCACCGCATTGTTCTTCCCTCCAAGACGTACCACCTGTGACTTACGACGGCGGAGATAAATTTTCCGGCGACTCATCGACCACCGAAACATGGAGGTGGATGCAGTGCGTGGATCCATTCGTTTGGAACGTAAATTTCAGAAGAAAAAAACAGAGACAGAGATATTATTTATGTTTACATATGCACATTGAGGAACTAATATATAGACACATATATGTAAATAACTATATAAATATTGTGTATACATTTTAGTTTTGGGGTCAGTGGCTTTCATGTGACATGTGACATTTTCCGTAAAATAGTATTTCATGGTCATAAATTATATAATATCATTTTTATAGGGTTTTGCCACTATTGTAGTATTTGTTGGTATATGTAGTTTTAATTTAAGTGATGGCCTATATATCATGACATTTTGACATAAAACTCAATTGGACCACATGCACAAATCAATCTCATATCTATGTTTTGTACACGATTCTAAGTTAGTTACTCCGTATATAAGACAAGTAAAGACATTCAAAGTTAAAAGAAAACTAGAAAAGGATAAATGAAAGCATTAACGACATGCTAATAAAAAATTTACACATAATTTTTTTAATATACCCAATTATAACCTCATTAATTTCATTTTTAAGACAAGGAAGTTTGTATAACGCCATGCATATAAATGTCGTTGTTATATTATAATTTAGATTTAAATTTGGTAGTATGTATGTGTGAGTAGTTGACGACCGACACTTTATATATCGATTATACTAACTAGTAAAAAAAAAGGAAGATATGAAGAAACTGAAAGGTATATCATCACTTGATACATAATACACAAGAAATGGGCAGAACATTTGTGTTTGCTTTGTTTCCAATAATATTACAAAGGGAAGAAAAATTAGTTTAGAGGGCTCATGTAGAGAGCATGCACTTGTTTTCATGTCTTCCCTTTTTAATTCATAAAATCATTTCTCTAATTTTAAAAAACTTTATAGTGTCTATATTGTTTTGGATGCTCTATTACAAGGGTATGAAGAAGAAAAAAAATTCAATGATTGACTGAGTAAAAGTCGAGGAGTTTGTCTTCAACTTAATGTCTATTATTAATTCGACAAATATTTTATTGTGGTCCACATATATCACTTGAGTCATGTAATAAAACGGATAAATTTTTCTATAGGGTAATATTCTAATATATCATTACCATTTGATATTAAACTATATGCGTTTAGTCTGTATGCTCAACACATAAGTATTTAAAAGGTTTTCCTAACACAGTATATAAGCTCGGATACAATTTTTTAGAACGATAAATAAATAATTTTATAGAAGCGCTGTTAGATCTAGATTCGGCATACACTATAAAATTAAAATAATTTTTTATTTTTATTTTCTGTAAATATAGAGAAAGTTACATATATTGGACTCTGTGGTTTGTTTTATAAGCAAACGGTTCTCTATTTTGTATACTAACATGATAGTATCTACCTACTAATTTTTTCAAATCTACTGTTTTCACATAAAATAACGGTTATACACAGGGTTTGTCCAACAATTTCGGAGTTTTTAAGCAAAAAAATGATTTTTATGCAATATTAATAAAACAATAATACAAATAAGCCATGTATTTTACTGTTAAAATTATTATAATTTACTTAATCATAATAATTATTATTTATAAAATTAATGAAAGTACTAAATCTCTAATTTAATTTATTGATAATTATTCAAGTGATGTTATACTTTACAAAATTATAATATAAAATTTTTAATAATCGATCCAAATAAAATTTTATCATTACAATTAAATTTAATGTATGTAATTTGATAACTAACATCTTCAAATTTTGAAATAAGAAAAAGAAATCGATTTAGAATAAAAAATACGACTACCTTTAATTATTTTCTATAATTTAATTTTTAAATTCATTAATAACATATCCAATTTTATATTTTAACAATTAAAACACATAATTATAATTACATGTACAATAAGATTAATTTTATTAGATTTAAAATTTAATTTAAAATACTCAAAACTAATAAAACAAATGCCCAAAACTATTAAAAAAAATGTCAAAAAAAAAAATTGATGTCCTAAACCATGCCTCAATTATTTGGCCTCTGTATACATCCAACATTAATAAACTTATCATTTGTATCAACAAAGTAAAAATAAATAAACTGATCATTTTAACAATCAACAAAAAAACATTAAACTGATCAGTAAAAACAACAAAAGGCATATACATAAACCCAAAATAATTAAACACAACCCATATGAGTGTCAGAGTTGTCATTTTGCAGAACAGGGCAATAAGATATAACATGTTCTTGGATGTCTTTTCCTGGGTTGAGCATATTCAAACACTATTATATAACTTTACACTATTATATATAATGTTACAAGATTGTGATATATATGGCATCAAGCACTTTTTTATATTTCTTATTAGAGGGCCACTGACATAAGGTATGACGTAATAAGTTTACTTCATGCGCAAGAGAGTAATATATAAATATCTGTAGATAAGTTTCTAGCTTCGACGACATGACTAACCTCACGCCTTGTTCTCCACGACGGCACATGCTTACATAGCTCTATGGACCCATTTTGGTCTCGAATCGATTAAATGCGAGAGAATCTATTATTAGTACATGATAATGATAACTAATGATATAGCCATAGTATTATATGTATATATATCATATTATGTGAACCTATAATTTGAAAACTATTCACCAAGAAAATGATATATTTGACTTCTTGTCCATTAATTTTTGTCATCAACTTCTTGTTATTTTTCTGTGTGGGTTGAGAGTATTGTATCATAGATCTTACCAGCTAAAATAAAATGATAAGAATGTCCAAAATTTTATGTCCTAGAGATTTATTTTATACGTATAATGGTTTGGAATTCTCTGGTGATTAAAAAATGTTTT
Organism: Nasturtium officinale; assembly: GCA_963854855.1. Taxonomy (NCBI): domain Eukaryota; kingdom Viridiplantae; phylum Streptophyta; class Magnoliopsida; order Brassicales; family Brassicaceae; genus Nasturtium; species Nasturtium officinale. Next base: position 16,364,576 of record OY978501.1, on the reverse strand, counting down.
GTCAATAAATCTTTTAAGTAGCCAATAATAATTCATATACAAAGGTGTACAGTATTTTATTTTGCAACACGTTATAAATTATTTCAAGGAAAACAGTTTGTTTCTGTTGTTGAACAATGAAAATTGAAACAAATATGTATGTATGTAATTTGTTCGATATGATATCACACTACCTCGTGACAACGTACAAGTGGCACATAACGAAACAAGTGGGTCAACATTTTAATACTAAGGCAGGCCCGTTAACTTTAAATCTTCGAAATCATAATCTTCATCCCATAAACAATACACACAAAGATTTTCTTCAGAACAAGTGCCTATCTCTAACTAAGTGATGTATACAATAAGCTGATTTGGTTTAATCAGAGAAATAAAATCTTTTAACAAAACTTACACATCCGTAATAATGGCGTTTTAAGAACCCCAGCGTATGAATCCCATGGCGGAGCTGAGCCTGAAAGTTACAAATATCAGATACAGTGTGATCAGACCAATGCCCATAACTTTGCTCGGTCGCATCTCGTTGCGAGGGAGCATCACAAGAGCCCAAATCAATCCTAATATTAGAAACCCTAGAGTGTAGAACAAGCTATTGTCCTCCGGGATCATGTAAGTCTCTGGACTCTTCGACCAAGCACCAAGAAGCATCGACATTCCTAACCCAACTAACGTGTTAAACATTGGACCTGCGTAGCAACCTGAGAACGCGATTTGTACCCCATCTCCACCGTTCATCGATAATGCGATATTTGACACTAAGTCACCCATAGAGTTTCCCCAAGCAAGTACAGTTAGACCGAGTATTGACGGGTTGATTCCATAGATTCCACCAAATGTAACCAAAAGGGCAACGAGTTCGTTTGCAATCATGTAAAACCATACAATGCTCATGATGAATCCACCGAGTACCCAAGGGATTAAGTACCTTTGAGGCGGACGATCAGGCTCTGTGTTTTTGTACGCGAGAAATCCAAGAGTAGATCCACTCGCAATTCCGATAATATAAGCTGCAATGCGAGCTTGAAGACTCGTATCATCTTGGCTGCTCCAAAGAAAGGAAACTAGGACAGGAGCTAGCGAGACACTAGCCACAGCATACGTCTTTGACCAGCTATCTTCCTCTATCAATGGGATTGTCAACCGTCTAGGAACCGTCAGTGGAGTTTCCAGCAATGATGTGACTTTAGCACATAACGAGCTGTCGATTTCTGCACCATCTTCGGTCCATCCCCATGGAGGTCTTTCTTCATCATGAACATTGGCTTTTGCGAAATGGTTTGAATAGATGGCTACATTTGTAGCCCACATCCACTGTGGTAGAGAATCATGTAGCCGAGGTGGACCTTCCTCGGTGTCAAGTTCTAGCAAGGGGCTGTACATAGGAATATCCTCTTCCACACTTGGGGTGAACACATTTCCTTGCATTGGGAGCAAAGGCGTAAGAGAATCCAGCTTCAACCTCCTGGAATGCTTCCTCAAAATCTCATTCGCAGCCACCAGAAAAGCATAAAGCACATAGATCGAAACAAAGGCAACAGCGATACCCACCGTCACCTTACCAACTATCAAAATCACCATCAAAGACACCAATGTGAAAAGGAAGAAACTCAAGTCCCTAATGAAACATTTCTTATCGATCTTAACTTCTTTATCCGCAACACAAACCGAAACAATCCCAGCAACAACACAAGTCACAAATACCGCACCACCCAAGACGCTGTTAAGACCCACTTCGCCTTTATCTGAACCAACAAAAGCAGCTATACTCGCAAACACATCAGGAGCTCCATTACCAAGTGGAAGTAAAGTAACACCAGCAACAGTTGGAGGCAACTTCAAAAGCTTAGAAAGCTTCTCCAACGAACAACAAAAGTAATCAGCAGCAGTATTACCCAAGAGATAAAACAAAGCAACAAGCCAAATCCCTAACACAGCATAACCCAAGATCTTAAAATCTCTGCAATAGCAGTAAAAGAAGTTGAGGTAATCAAAGAACCCATCTGGAGAACAAACCGGATTTGATTTCAAGAACTCACATTGGTCAACATAATTTCGATGTTCATGTAAACCAGAGCACAACACAGTAGTATCAACACTCAAGCTGTTATTAGCAGGACCATTAGTGTCAACTTCACTCATATGCCGACGAATTACAGTAAAGTGGCTAAACCCATAATTGAATGGACCTTGAGAAACCAATCCTCCACCATTATTATTAGCGAAAGATAGATTCTTTATAAAAGGGTTCCTGAGTATATTGCTTTGATCAAAGAAGAAGAAGAATAGGATTATAGCACAAATCCCATTGAAAATACCTCGAAATTTGGGATTTCTGGAGCTGTACAGAAAATTCACAGCTCCCATTCTCGAAACTTGAACCTTGTATAGTTATCAACACAATTTACCCGCCATATATGATGCAACAATTAGCTTAAAAAGCCAGAAAAACGAACTAGGAAAGGGCCTAGGGTTTCAACTAAAGTGAAATTTTTTGAAACCCTCGGATTCTGCTGGTTTTGAGCAGACGAGATTGAATCAAAGCGTTAGGTGCTCACCGATATGAAGCAACATGATTTGTGATCAGGAAAGCTTTTTCTCCTCACGGAAAATCAAAAAGGAAAGATCGGTGAGAATTGGCTGTGTCGGATCCGATTCGTTACCTGCTTAGTTCGCATTTTTTTAGTTCCGGTTTATTTGACCCGGAAGCCCATAGTTGATTTCGTTGTAATCAAAGTCAAACGGTAAGTTTTCTCTTTTGTTTTTAAGGATAAAAATACATTCAATAAAGATGTAATGGATGACATAAAAGCAGAAACAAAATGTATGATCGGATAATTGTCTTTAACTACAGTATAAACTTAATTGGTATTTATATTCAATATGTCCGTTTTTTTTTTGTGTTTTTATTACAAATTATGAGAAATTCATTCCGACCCTTATTAGTTACACTTGAGACAATATTTTATTCTTCATGTTTTTGACGTACACTACTTCCTGTTTTGCGTAGAATCACGGCGAGTGGTGCTAATTGTACATCGTTGAATATATTAATGTACAAATTTATTAATAAATCACAATATTGAGAGTCAAACCCCAAATCTCCTAATGTTATTTGTGTTATAAGTTACAATTCGAGATATATTGCGGACATACCTAGTTAATTTATAATGATATTTATATAATTTTATTTGATTAAATTTTAAGTTTTACCTTTTTATTAAGGATGCAATTGTTTTTAGAAAAGGTGTAGTTGAAATTATTATTTCACGAAATTATTTCTTTGTGGAGTAATAATGATCTCTTCTTAATCATGGCTTTTAAGGGACATATTTTGATGGTCTGGGCCATTATGGGGCCTCCTCCAAACTTGCTTAGTCCGGATCCAAGTCGGGTCAATTTAGACCCGGATAAGAAAAGCATAAAACACGTCAAAAAAACATATATTATGGATTAGATGAGACAGCAGCTTAGCTTTTGTCTTCACTCACTCCCATAAATAATCAATCGCTGTTTGTTGTAAGTTTGTAACCTTAATCAAAGACGTACACGTCTCTCTCACTTTTCACCTTTTTTTTAAGACCCTCATCTTCGATACGATCCACAAGCACGTGATTTTCTCTGATCTTGGAGTTCTCAATTTGCTTAATTTCGTTGGATTTGTTGTCATCTATTTCCTTGGAGATGGGTTCTGTAAACAAAGAGTACGAGTTTCTGAGTGAGATTGGGTTGAGTTCTGCTCTCAACTTGGGAAATTACGTTGGTGGCAAATGGCAAGGCAACGGACCTCTTGTTTCTACTTTCAATCCTGCTAATAATCAGGTTCTTACTTTATTTTCAATTTCGTATTAATTGAAGATCAGAGTCGTGACTGAATGTTTCTGAAGATCAAATTTGGTGACTATTAACTGATTTTATAGCTATATTTAGACCTGTGAATGATTCTTCTTCCTGTTGATCAAATACTTCATAACTTGGATTTGTCTGTAGATTGAAAAATATTGTTTCCATGATGTGAATCTATGATATATTATTACTTTTTATGTGGCATATGAAGTTTGCCTAATTTGACTGATGCAGCCTATTGCTCAAGTTGTGGAAGCTTCTATAGAAGATTATGAGATTGGAATGAAAGCTTGCCAGGAAGCAGCCAAAACATGGATGCAGGTATGTTACTACTAACTGAATTTAGCCAAAGTTTTTCAAGAGAATTGCACCAAATTAGCTAATTGGAGATATCTTTATCAGGTTCCAGCTCCAAAGAGAGGTGATATTGTGAGACAAATTGGAGATGCACTAAGATCCAAACTTGACTATCTTGGCCGTCTTCTTTCACTTGAGATGGGAAAGATCCTTGCAGAAGGAATTGGAGAAGTTCAGGTATTTTTGCTCTCTAATATACACTTATGTTTCTTTAAATTTTTACGTTTAGGGTAAGCTCCTTTAGATACTAGCAACACTTTATAAGTGAAGAGATTGTTTGCTTTTCATATAGCTTAAAGTAACAAGTTTGATGTGCGACTTTTGCAGGAAGTCATTGACATGTGTGATTTTGCTGTTGGTTTGAGCCGACAACTCAATGGATCAGTCATACCTTCTGAACGTGAGTTCTTGCTTCTATGAAGTTTATATAACATAGGCAATTGGATTTGGAGATGAATATTTTCCTTTTGTTCCATGTCTTACTGAAACTTTTATCTCTTTGCTTATACCATTTCTTCGTTGCAGGCCCTAATCACATGATGTTGGAGGTGAATTGCGAGTTTCTTTTGTTGGTGTTGTGCAGAATACTTTTCTTAGGACAAAATTAACATTCTGCTTGGATATTGTGGCTCAGATGTGGAATCCTCTTGGCATCGTTGGTGTTATCACAGCCTTTAATTTTCCATGTGCAGTTCTTGGTTAGTGTCCAATTTCAAATCTTGATAAGCGTGATTTAAGACTGAGACTATTGTCTTGTGAGATTGCTCATGAACGTCTGTCATGCTTTTTATGTAGCCTTGCAATTTCATTGTCTGATTCCACCTGAAAGTGGACATTAGTTGAACCTATTCTTATTGTGACCTATAGATTTGCGACATTATGATTTAGCTATGTTTGAGAAGTTTTATCAATAATAATGCTTTCCTTTCCCAAAGTTATGGACAATTTTTTGGTATTGCAGGTTGGAATGCTTGTATTGCACTGGTCTGTGGAAACTGTGTAGTCTGGTAAATAACAACTTTTGACTCTGAATTGAGCTCTGATGTTCACACTAGTATTTCGTTTAAGAGGTTATAAAGAACTACAAGTAGTTGAACTAATGATACATACGGTTTACAATTGCTGTCTAGATCCATTGCCTACCTAATCCTCAATGTTGCATAAACGTTTCTTACTTTATTTTAATGGCATATTGCTAAACGGCTGCATAATAGTGACATAACATTAGTCTTGACATTGAATATTTATATTGGGTTGATTAGTGTAGTTGATACTTGTGACTCCACAGGAAGGGTGCTCCAACTACACCGTTGATAACTATTGCAATGACCAAGCTAGTAGCTGAAGTTTTAGAGAAGAATAATTTACCGGGTGCCATTTTTACGGCCATGTGTGGTGGTGCTGAAATCGGTGAAGCAATTGCTAAAGATACACGCATTCCATTAGTATCATTTACTGGAAGTTCCAAGGTACTACTTTTTCTATGAACCACCATTTAACCAAGCAAACTGAGCCTAGCCGTTTCTGTCATATCTTTGTTTTGAATATTTCGACTATGAATAGGTGGGTTTAGCTGTACAACAAACAGTGAGTGCGAGATCTGGAAGAACTTTGCTTGAATTGAGTGGAAACAATGCAATCATAGTCATGGATGATGCTGACATTCAGCTAGCAGCTCGATCTGTTCTATTTGCTGCGGTTGGAACCGCTGGCCAACGTTGCACAACTTGCCGTAGGCTGGTAACAAAATCTAAATCCCTTATAGCTTTGTTGCGATTATTGTTCTTTTTGCTCAATGTTTTAAATGTTGTTCTTGTCTTTTAAAGCTTTTGCATGAGAGTGTCTATGATAAAGTACTCGAGCAACTGCTTACTTCATACAAACAAGTAAAAATAGGTGATCCTCTTGAGAAAGGGACATTGTTAGGACCATTACATACTCCTGAATCAAAGAAGAACTTTGAGAAAGGAATCGAAGTCATCAAATCCCAGGCAAGTACCTCACTTTCTACGCTTTGCTGTGTAATCAAGAACCGTTAAAAAAGTTTAACCTTTCAACTTTTACTTAAAAACTTTCTTGCATTTGCAGGGCGGTAAAGTACTAACAGGCGGTAAAGCAATCGAAGGTGAAGGAAACTTTGTGGAGCCTACAATAATCGAGATATCAGCAGATGCTGCTGTTGTTAAAGAAGAGCTATTTGCTCCGGTTCTATATGTTCTAAAGTTTAAGGTAAACAAAAAGTCTCTAAAATCATTCATTTTCTTCAGAAATAAACTTATTGAAATGGTAATATTTTCTTCTGGACAGTCATTTGAAGAAGCTGTTGCGATAAACAACTCAGTTCCTCAAGGTCTAAGCAGCTCAATATTCACTCGTAACCCTGGAAACATCTTCAAATGGATCGGGTAAGTGCTTCAAGAAAGTTGAAAACCCCATAACTTGTTTCAATCTTCCATGTTATTAATTGGTTGAAACTAATTTCCATGTGATGGTTTTACTACTAGACCACTGGGAAGTGACTGTGGCATTGTGAATGTGAACATACCGACGAATGGAGCTGAGATTGGTGGAGCTTTTGGAGGCGAGAAAGCAACCGGTGGTGGTCGTGAAGCTGGAAGCGACTCATGGAAACAGTACATGCGTCGATCAACTTGGTATATTTCTAAAGTTTCAATCTTTTTTCATAATTTCCGGTTTAAGTTTTTGATTTTTGATTTTCTTTGAATGGTTTATCTTTGGACAGTACGATCAACTATGGGAACGAGTTACCTCTAGCGCAAGGAATTAACTTCGGTTAGATTCTCTAATATTTTACTCGTTAATGTTTCGTTGCCTCGATGCTTGTATCGTATTGTATGACATTAAAAATAATTACGCTTTAAATAATAAATAAAAAATAATTTGATGTTTTTGTTAATGTTAATTCGGACTCATGTTTTAAGATAATGATAAGTCAGACTACTCATGCGTATAATACTTTTCCACGATGACGATGCTGTGTAGATATGTATACAAGTAAAGGTTTGTATACTTCTAAATTTGAATGTCCAATATCAGAATATAAAATGCAATTATACTGTGTTCTTCTTTTGTCAACTGTAATATAATAATTATATGAATCCGCGTGTGCGTACATACAAGAAATGTGATATTTTTTAATATTTGAAACCGCGTATTACAAAGCATTATATGTTTATGGTGATGCAAAGTTGCTAACATATGTCAGTTTTTTTTGTACAAGTCGGCGAAATTTTTGTTAACTTTTTTTAAAATAATTAGTGGAACCAGGAATCTTACTGTAATGGTAAGAGATAGATTAATGATTAGTGAAGACTAAGACCATATTAGCAATTAGGACGCACTGAATCCTAATCTGACTGTACAAATAATCTCATCATTGTTCCATTCGGCATTCGCACATGCAAGATTGTAGGAATCCGCTTATTCAAGAAACACATGTCTAAACAAATAATGTTGACAAAAACATGTATAAAGAAAAAAGAAAAAACAAATAATGATGACACTGTTTAGGAAATAATAAAGTTCCTCCTACCAAAAAAATAAGTAATAAACTTCCAAAAAATAAAAATTCTTACGTTTTTTTATCTTTCTGTATTATCCGGTCTTCCTATTAATAAATCATAATCGACAAGCAAATCTTAGCTATAAAAAAATGAAAATACTAATTACAATGTTCTACTTCTTCCATTTGAATATAAATATCGGTTTGACAGCTATCACATACATTTAAAAATATTTCAAATGAGTTCATATGTTGTTTCAATAGAATTTGACAATTTAACATATGGTTTAACGTACATTTTCTATCAATTTTAAATAAAAATACAAAATTACTATGAAATGATACTAAGTTACTATAAATCAGGTCGTTGGTCTAACAATCTCTGTCATTTTTAACAAAATACGTATGGTGCTTTACAATTCCAATAGAGTACGAAACAAAAAAAAAGCGAAATTTAGCAGGAAATCACAAAACTAAGATCCAAAACATATTCAACACACCAAAAACTTTCCATCAATTTAGATCTCTTATAAACAGTTGACATTGTCACAAAACATTATATAATCAAACCATATATCCTAAAACTCTATGACTTTCCATGTAGTAATTTACAGCTGTTTTTAACCTCTCTTTTTTTCCCAAATTAACAATATACTCAAGTTCACACTCAAACGTATATATATATATATTTTATTCTGTTTGATTCGCCGCCAGAAATCGAATATTCCAATTTACGCACCTCCGGACAAAGCACGCAAACAAGTTCCACCAATTACCATCGCAGCACAACTCGCTCCACCTTCCACAGCCAAAATGCTCCCCGGAGTTGGCGGCGATGCTGACGTCACAACCGTCGAAGAATCCATAATTCTTCTCCTAAACATCTCTCCAATGGCGGATACAAAATCGACCGTTGGAGAAGGAGAAGCGAGAAACTCGCCGCAAAACCTCATGTGAATAGCTAAAGCCTCGTCGACGTTGATACGTCTCTGTTTTTTCCCACAACGGAAAATCTCGTATTTCACTGCTTCAGAACAGAGTCCGCAAATGAATTTTCCGGCGTAAAGATTCCGAACGCTCTCTATATACGCCACCGTGTATTCTTCCGTCATACTACAACATTCGCATCTCGCGAATTCCGTCTCCGACAACTTCGAATTTATAAGATTTTCAGACATCCCTCTGTAACTAAGAAAACATCAAAATCAGCCACTTTAAAACATAGACCAAAGAAATATTTAGATATAAAAACAAAAAACACAAACCTTTTGCTCCGAATCTACGAATTTGTTGTTGTGGTGTAGATACTATGTATATATATATATATATGTACACGTATATATATCGTCTGTGTGTAAATTGTATGTAAAGGTATGCTATCTTTCTTTTTCCCACTCTGTAACTTGCGCTTCGCCGTATAAGAGCTTTGAGAACAAAATCATTTTCCAATAAGATGTCTCGAGAAGAAATTTAAACCCAGCAAGAGCCAGATTTCATTTGAGCGATTAAGTTTTTTTTTTTTTTTTGGGGTTTATTAGAGAGGAGAGAGATGAGAGAGGTATCTTGATTTGAGGAGAGAGGGAGAAAACAAAGATAATAGCCGGAATTTAAAGGAAATGTTTTTTTAGGGACTCTTCAATAGATTCTTTCAACGTTTTAAAATTACGGACGTTTTAAAAGATTAATCGGAGAGTAAATAGAGATTAATCGGAAATTAGTTTTAGGTTATTTTAATATTTTAAAAATATATATATCCATTATATTAAACTTTTAAATAATATTATTTTTAAATTTATAGTAAATACATGAAAATATAATATTAATAATTTATTTTATGATTTTTATTTATAATTTTAACATAATTTATTATAAAACATCACAAACTCTCAATATAAATGTCTAAATAACAAAAACAAAAATTTTTTATACTTGAAAATTTAAAAATAATAATAATTGGATTATAGATGATTATACGGAAAATAATTGGATTAGGTGGAGATTAATTAGATTAGACGAAAAGTAATCGGTTGAGTGACATTTTTGAGGGATTAGTCATTAATCAAAACGTCGAATGTGAGTTTAACGATTAGACGGAGTATAATCGGAGCTAGGTGGAGATTTGTAAAACATAGTATTCTTTCGTATAAAACATTAATGTTCGTTAATATTCCACGTTGGCATATGTTTAGGCCAATTAGTCGCTGCCACTCTTTGGAAATTACCAGTCATGTCATCGCCAGCTAGCTAAGCTGTGGTTTATCTCAAGTTTTTTTTTTTATGATGGCATAAATTGATTATGAAGTGGTTAGTATTTAGCCTATATTATTTAGTAACACTAAACCATGTTTAAGTTTATAATTTTTTAGGAAAAATTGATTGGAAAATAATAATATTAAGTCTACACAAAAACATGTATATTTCTTATGCACCATAGACCAATTATTTTAATTGATTTATTTGTATATTTTGTTTCAAATCGAAGTAAATATGAATGCAAAAATCATTTGAAATGGATATTTAAAAAAAAAACTGAACAATTAGAAATAAATAACTGATATTTCTTTGTCTGAATCTCACCATGGACAGGTAGTGTAGGCACGCACCCAGTCACCAAAAATCGAAAAATAAGAAAATAACAGATAGGGAGTAGCCACGTGTACTAATAGTTAAAGCGTGCAAGGAACCTCGGATTGAATCAGTGAAATTTCTAGTTTTTTTCTAACACTAAAAATATTGCTTGCCTTAGAGAAGATAATCACTAAAGAAGGTTCGTCGAATATTACCATTATTAAATACTTAAGTCAAATTATAAGATTTTGTTGTTGTCTTAGACTTTTTATGATGTCTTAGAATATTACCATTATTAAATACTTAAGTCAAATTATAAGTCAATATCTCCATTGTTGTAAAGCTGGTTTGAGCACTTCTTCTTCCTTGATAATGTAGATCTTATCACACCGACTCAATCGAACTGGGTATTAATTTGATTATTGACTCAAAGAAGAAATCAAATTGCATATAAATTGTGTTTATGACGGAACTAGTGCACCAAAAGTCACAAAATATATAATTCAAACATTTATCAACAATGGGGTAAGGAAATTTGGCAACAAACAAACAACACACAACAAATATGCTTACAAGTACAACAAAGTGAGAGACTATTGTCTGGAGAACAATCTGAACACTGCCACATGAAAAGAATTTAAAGAATGATATATATGGCTATTTCTAAATAGGGCAAACCATTAAAAAAAAAAAAACAGGAGCTTTATGGGATTTTCAATCTTCTTCTTCTGTTTTTTTCACTGATGAGACCGTCTCCTCAAATGTGGAGCTGTGGTATATCCTTCAAAGAAATCCAACACAGCGTTTTCAAGATCTTCAACAGAGTATTTCAAGTAGTTCTCGGGATGTCTACCGCTCTCTATATGTCCCCTGTATCTTCCAAGAAAGGATCTATAAGCAGGGATAAGATGTTCCGATAGAGATATCCTCAGTTCTTCTCTAAGCTGAGTATCTGGAACCGACCATGTCGATTGAATCTTGTGAACCTCTTCAAACATGGTATTGAAAGCTTTAAACCTCTCTCTTAAAGCACTTCTCGATACACCTGAAGAGAAGCTTCCACTCACATGTAATCCTTCATCTTTCAAGCTATTTAACACTCGTACCCATGTGGCTCTCTGATACTTGGTGGCTGCGTGCCTGAATATCCCAGTAAGCTTTCTTAAGTACTTATCTACGATCAACTCTCTCAGCTCCGGGGAGCTTTTGACCTTCTCAACTATGTAATGGATATTGTTCATGATGAAGATGTGTGATAAAGGTTCGTCCTTGTAATGCAAAGACTTCTCTTCTAGATTGAATTGTAGCATCACCATTGTATATATCATATGCAAAGATAAAGGAGAGCATCCTTCAAGCTCAGTGAGATCCATATCAGGTTTGTTTGGATCATTAGTACATTTCAGACCAGGACAGGGTTTCGACATAACGAGATCAACCAATGTTTGCTTATAATCTGATATCAAGTTGAGGTAATTCATCACATACCTTGTCAATGGGTGTATAGTTCCACCAGGAACAGGAACAACGGAAGGTTCACGAAAAACCGCATTCTCAAACTCGGTTAGTATACCTCTAGCTGCTTCTGCTAATGTTGTTTGAATCTCAGTAGCTTGAACAAGAATCAATTCAGAGGAACTCGAGTCGAAAATCTCTTCCATGTCTGGTAACAAGTCTGTTAAAGCATCATGTAAATCAAGAATCTTGAATAGTTTCTCAGGTGATCTTCTACTAATGCTTATAGCTTCAGGGAAAGTGAAAAGTTGCAAAGCAGAGCCTTTGACAATCTCCATGAAACAATTCTCTTCCATGGTTCCATCAAAAATCATCTCACAGAGTCTCTTCTCACTAGCGAAAACAACTCTAACACAAACTTTAGCAGCACGAATCCATCTTCTTATCTTCACTTCAACAGCTTCCCAATCAAGTCTTTGAACATCTCCAATACCTAATCTCACAATCCCTAACTGCTTAAAGATCATCTCCATGGCAGATTTTCTCACATTTCCATATACCTGAACACATTCACGAGAGTAACCAGCTTCGATCATCCGTTGAGCGATCGATCTCAGATCGGAAACAGCCTCCGGCGATATCAGATCGATCTCACGTATACTGCTAGTGGATTTGCCACTGCTTCTTCTACTTCTCGTTAACCGGCTTGAACCGGAATCTGAACCATCTGGTAGAACCAGATCTATCTGTTGTTGATCTTCCTCGTCACCGTCACCGTCACCGTCACAGTCAATAACGCTAGTGTCTTCTTCAAGGTCGTTACGAGAAGAAAGGAAAGATGAAGAAGAAACTAATGATGAATCGAGAAGAAGTAAATCAGGTTCGAAAGTAGAAGTTTGTGAAAGAAGAATGTTTCTTAGCTCATCTTCAAGTCTAGCCATGGCGATTTGTATAGTTGAGCTAGCTGCTTTGACTTCATCGGAGATTGAGATTGAAGAGATGTGTCTTTGAACTTCATCGACGGCTCGTAAGTATCGATCTACTTCTTCACGATCACCGCTTTGGAAAATCAGATTCTCTTTTGCTTCTTCAGATGTTGTTGAATCCCATCGGAGTATTATCTTCTCCGCCGTTTTAAACCTCGATACATCGAAACCTCCGCCATGATTCGCCGGTGTAGACATAACCGTTTGACTTCACCAATCGAATTTAGGTTTTTGTTTTGTTTTTGGTTTACTTTGAAATGAGATTTAGGTAAAGATTACACAGACAGAGCAATCTAATGTTTGCTTTGTGAATTTTTTAATGAAGAAATCAAAATTCGTTCTTTTTCTTTTTTTATCTTTTTGGGAAAGAGTCAATAGACTTTTCAACGCTCAGCTCGTGGGGTGTGTTTCTGTTTTTTTTTTTTTTTTCTAAAAATGTTGAAAGAATTTAAAACGAAAATTTATCGGATTCTCACTCGCCGGCGGCGTGATTGTGAAGTTCCCGGAAATATAGAAAACTCCAGCGAGTTCGAATCACTTTTTAATGAAAGGTAGATAGATCTCTAATAATGGCGTTTGTGATAATAGTACATTCTTTTTATATTTTTGGGTAGTGGAATCATCATTCATACCCACTAAATCTAAAATTACTAGATTGGTCTTTTTGATACGTTAAAAGAATCTTGCCGACATACAGAAAGAACAAAACATAAGCGATACAACTAATAGTAGATTGTGTAAGAAGATAAGACATATACTAATATTTAGGTAATCAACCATGCATCATGGCAATCAAATTCAGGTCTAATTTGGTTTGATACCGGTTTAAAAAATTTTGAGTTAAGAAAATATTTGAAAATGATAAATAATCTTCTCCGGGTATGAAAATTGAGGAATGAACATATTTTCAGTCACAATTTTTCTTATAAATGACTCTCACAGTTGAGAAGAAGATGAACATATCAGCATGCATAATGACTCATAGATGGATCAAGTTTAAAGGTCACTATATAAGTTTACACTACTTAATGCTAAACACATGATTAAGAGGATCTGAAGCTAAAGACACTCCTATTACACATGTTCTAACCGAATCAAATGTTTTAAAAGTTATAAACAAATTTAGTTTAACTCAAAATTCGGTATTTCAGTTAAGGGATGTGGGCTGGGCCGCCAACAAAACTATGAATTATTGGTCAGTCACGGAAACAAACACTATTGCTCCAGTGACACTAGTAGTCTTTACTGTGTCTGAAGTCAGTTTAAGCTATGGGCTGGGCCGTAAACAACAGTAAATGCAAGAACAATGATTGGTCAGTCAGGGAAACAAATATAACAGCTCCGTAACATTTGTATATACACAATATCTCGAAGAAATCGTCTTACTGCTATATATGGTCACTTGTTACGTACGGCCATTTTAGAGAGCCTGCTAATTTTTCCTCTTTCCTGTCTGATTTATTTCCATTTTTTTTTCTTTCTTCTTCTTCTTACTTGATTTTGAGCCCTAGGGAAAAAATCAAAATTTTATCAGAAAACAAACAGATATTTTTATCGCAAGTGAGAAGAAACGAAAAAAAAATGCAGAATCTAAGGCTAAAGCAGCAACAAGAAGCTATGATTCAACAAGCTATGATGCAACAACATCCTTCTCTTTATCATCCTGGTGTTATGGCCCCTCCTCCTCAGGTTTCTTTTTAATCTCATTATTCATTTTCAATGTAATTTGCTTTGTGAAACTGACTCTGATTCTTTGCTTTTACCCTCTATTCTAAATTTCCGATTTGCGGCTTGTAATCACTGAATTCTGTGAAAAGTTTTGAACTTTAGATTGTGGGATATGGTTTCTTGTTAATAATTCGATTTATCTGATGATTTCTTTGTGTATGTTTATGTATAATTTTGATGGGTCTTCGTTTTTTTTGTAGAAAAGGAGTGATCTTAATACTCTTCTGTAATCATTTCTAAATGTTTTTTTTTTTTTGCAGATGGAGTCTTTACTAAGTGGAAACCTTCCTCCTGGTTTTGATCTCACTAATTGCCGCAGTGTGTGAGTGTTTTTATTTTATTTGGTAAAGTTGGGACCAAACATTTTAGTTTATAACTCGTTAGTTGTTCTCTGATATTGTAGATATGCTGGGAACGTACATTCACAGGTCACTGAGAGTGTTCTTCATGAGATTTTTGCAACTTCTGGTGCTATTGAAAGCTGTAAACTTATCAGAAAGGATAAGGTTAGAGTTTCGGATACCCTCTTTTTTTTTAATATATATTGTTCTTGAAAACTACTTCCTTGAGCTAACTTGTAGAGGTGAATGTTGTTTCACATTTCACAGTCATCATATGGATTTATTCACTACTTTGATCGAAGATCTGCTGGTTTGGCTATAATGTCTCATAATGGAAGGCTTCTGTGAGTATCAGATATATTGATAATTAATGTTCCTCTTTATTTAATTTACTACATACGTTTTCTTAGATTATAATACTGGATTTTCACAGTTATGGACAGCCTATGAAAGTTAATTGGGCGTATGCCACTGGTCAAAGGGAAGATACATCAAGTAAGTAATGAGATTATCAAGGAGTTGCATTTTGAGAGAGGCGTGACACTGAATGTTTTTGTTTCGATGATATGCAGGTCATTTCAACATTTTTGTTGGAGATCTCAGTCCTGAGGTTACTGATGCAGCATTGTTTGATAGCTTTTCTGCCTACAATAGCTGTTCGTAAGTTCCTGTGCTTGTTCAACTGATTTCTATGGATTTAAAAGATTTTACCTATTGATTAAGCTTATTTGTTTCAACAATTCCATCAAAATATTTGATTTAATAATTCCTGTGATTCTTATGTAGGGATGCAAGAGTAATGTGGGACCAGAAAACTGGACGTTCAAGAGGCTTTGGGTTTGTTTCCTTCCGTAATCAGCAGGTTTTTGTATTCTTTAAATCATGTGTGACTATTTGTTTTAGTTCCGTTCATGGTTTTTTATTGATTTTGAATGTTAATGTAATTTGCAGGATGCTCAAACTGCCATAAATGAGATGAATGGTAAGAATGATCATATAAGAGCTTGTGGTTTTAGAGCTTTAAGGTTCCCTATAGCGAAAATTGCTTTCTCCCCTCTGGTACTGTAAGGGTGTATTTACGCATACTGTATTATGGCTAGGAATATGAATGTTCTGTGTATTGAAACGTATCTATGAAGAATTGTTGAAGTTACATGTCTACTTTTTTGACCAGATTATCTAAAAATTGATTTTTCTTTTTAATACTCTTGTTAGTAGTATAACCTAAGTGTCAATGACCTCATCTCAGGTAAATGGTTAAGTAGCAGACAAATCCGATGCAATTGGGCGACAAAAGGTGCTACTTTTGGTGAGGACAAGCACAGCTCTGATGGAAAAAGTGTTGTGGAACTTACAAACTGCTCTTCAGGTTTTCTTTTGATTACTGTGCAACTTCTAAAAATTTCGTTGATTTTCATGAAGTTTATGTTGATATATTACTTGATTGCACAGAGGATGGTAGAGAGATCTCAAACGAAGATGCTCCTGAATACAATCCTCAATATACAACTGTCTATGTAGGAAACCTCTCTCCAGAAGTAAGCTATCAACTTAAGGAAATAGCTCTTTATAAATACAGAGACAGCTCCTAGGTATTGTTTTGGGCAGCTTATGATAGTTGTCCATCTTGCAGGTAACTCAGCTTGATCTACACCGTCTATTCCATGCAATTGGAGCTGGAGTGATTGAAGAGATCCGTGTCCAGCGAGACAAAGGGTTTGGTTTTGTGAGATATACCACTCACGAAGAGGCTGCTCTTGCTATTCAGATGGGCAACTCTCAGCCTTTCCTCTTTGGTAGACAGATAAAGGTACTAACTTCAGTTATGATTACTGAGATCTAACTGTTCTTGCATCTTCCTTACTCTCTCTGCAGAAGTGTTAGTGAACTAGACTCTGCTTGTAATTGGTTTTTACCGGTTTTTCCTCAAACCTATTACATTTTTTTTCTGTGATTAATTGCAGTGTTCATGGGGAAACAAACCAACTCCAGCAGGCACAGCCTCAAATCCACTTCCCCCACCTGTCCCGGTCCAAGTCCCAAGTCTGTCTACAATGGACCTCTTAGCCTATGAGAGGCAACTGGCTATGGCCAAGATGCATCCTCAGGCTCAACATTCTCTAAGGCAAGCAGCAGCTCTTGGACTCAATGTAGCTGGAGCAAGTGCAGCTATGTACGATGGCGGCTTTCAGAATGTAGCTGCAGCGCAACAGCAGCTCATGTACTATCAGTAATCAAGTCTGGTCACTGGCTCTGAGATACTTTTTTTTTTCTTTTTCATTTTCTTTCTTCTTAATTATACAATTTTCTTGCTTTTTCTAGACCTTGTTCCAGAGTCTTTATGTATGTGTCTCTCTCATTTAAAGCCGTTGGTTTTATATATATGCAGAGCTGTATACTCAGTTTGTAACCTATGGGTCTTACTTGGATCGTAAGCCAGGCAATAAGATAACAAATAAAAGAGATTTGGTTTTCTGGGGTTTATGTTGTTTAAGAGGAAATTGTATTGTAGTTAAAATTTTCCTGAACCTTTATAATACAGCAATGTAAATGATTAAGGTTTAGTATCCATGTTGGTTAGAGTGGGGATCAATGTTTAAGAAATAAACAAATTAGTCCTGCTTTAATTGTATATTTTGTTTTTCTTAAAGAAAAAGAGGAATATAGATTTCATTATTATTTATTTTGTATACAAATTTACAGGTGCCTAAGAAAAAGATTAGAGCAAGTTAGCAGAGTTGCAATAATCTTTCAAAAGCCAATATAAGAGAAACAGAGACTTTGCGTCTATAGCGCTTCTTTGTTCCTAGAGACATTAATTCAATAGTGACCATATCAGTAAGTATTTACATAATTACATGATGCATAGGTTATTTATATTTACACAAAAACCCCGTAGATTTTCTCTCTTTCTAGTCCTTTCAACGGTCCAATGCGTTTATCACAATCCTGCATTAGAACATTACACAAATCATTATTACATAACATAAATTAATTATAATGCAATTACATATATAAGATGATTTAATTTATGAGGAAAATAAGTGATGAAGATGATAAACCATTCATAAGTGGTGAGACTTGCGGCATCAGCTTCACCGGAGGATGGGATTTTATCGGCGGTGAATGGTCCAAAACTATCACAGGGGGTCCCAGCTGCGTAAAAATGTGTGTTTTACCCAAATATGAGGGCTTAATTGTGATATACTAAGAAGATATTATTAAAAAAAAAACCGTAACTAATCTAGATTTATAGGAAAGAGAGAAATAAATACGGGTTAAAGGCGTCCCCGGGTTGCTGTTTGACCCGGTTGGAGAATCTGGAACACGACCCGGATCCATTTTCAATTTCCTTAGACCACGGACATTGTTATTCCCTTTGGTAACCATTATGCTTCTGGTGACTTGATCGCTGGAGAGGGGAGATCGGACGGTGGATAATGAATCGTGTTTTCTTAGTTTTCCGAGACCATTTTCCGGCGTTGGCCCGGCCACCGTTTCATCCCACAACTTGTGTAGGAACCCCATCCGATCAACAAATTTATCCAAAAATATAAATAATATATTTTTTCTAAATTGTTTTAGGTTTTTATTTGATTGTCTCTGTCTCCTTTCTCTTTCTGTGATGAAAATGGTTTTATAGAGAAATGAAAGAGAAAGAGAAGCATTGAATATTTTTAGTGAGGTAATTATTAGGTTTAGCTTAATTAAGGAGATTTTATATTAAGGATAAAGATGCTGACTAGTTTATACTAAGAAAAGTCTCTTATCTTTTTTATTAATCAGAGAGACAACACTACTCATGAGTTTTGTTTCTGATTCTTACAAGACATTAAATTTCAAAGCGTTTTAAATGTGCTCATGTTTCAGACAAGATAACAACAACAACAACAACATGATGATGATGATGATCAAAGTCATAACTTAACTTCTACATTTACACATCCCATACGGCACAACAACAATAACAACATCAAATCCTAATCCAGTAATCTAGACCAACTTATCATAGCAAATCATAAGTAACATTTTGTGTTCATTAGTCAGCTACTTACATTGCCGTTACTTTTAACATCGCGATCATCATCATCATCAATAATCCTTCTTTCTCCTCGCTGCCTGCTCCTCTCTTCTTCTTCTTGATTGTTATGTGTTATCTCCAATTGAGTTTTCAAGAACTGCATTCTCTCCAATTCCATCTCTTTAGCAAACTTCATCCTCTCCTTTTCCAATCCCATCATTAACTTAAGCTTAGCAGTCTCAGCCTTCTCATAAGCTTCTGTAAACCCAATTATCGCCCTCGCCACATCCCCAACTCCTCCTCCTCCTCCACCTCCACTCTTATCCATCTTAAACCGCTTTGACATATGAAACGAGAGCGGTTGAGACGGTTGTACCGGTGGCAAACTCTCAGCTGAATCAGCAGAAGGCTCAGGTTCAGGATCAGACTCAGACTCAGTCTCAGAAGCACTACGTTTCCTAAAATGCCACCGCATTGAGTCAGAGCTTCTCTTCAAATCACCACCTCCTTGAATCTGATTACCTCTAACTTGACGTTTATACAAACTGGAACGGAGAACTCCCATTGGAGCTTTTTCAGAAGATCCTCCTCCAATCAAACTCTCAAGCTTCTTGAAAAATATCCATTTACTAGGTCCATCACCAGAAGCAATCTTAGCTTTCTCTTGCTTATACTTCTTCTTCACAGTATCAATCCTATTCTTACATTGTATATCAGTTTTAGGATACTTGCATTGACGACTATTGTTAACAATCTCAGCTACTTCTTTCCAATGTTGTTGCTTCAAAGTACCTTTACCTGGTTCAGAGAATCGATCTCCCCATGCTTGAATTAAAACCTTTGTTGCTTCTTCGCTCCAACAATCGTCTCTTCCTCCTCCACCACCACCACCGCTTCGTCCGTTTTTGTTACCGGTTACACAAGGAGTATGAACTACTAACGCTAAAGCGTTACTAGACGGAGACTGAGAGGAAATTACCGGCGGTTTCTTCACAACGGCGATTGTTACGTCGCTTGTTGGTAAAATCGGTGGAGAAGAAGGAGCTGGTGGTGACAAGGATGAATCTCTTGGAGATTGAAGCGATTGAATCTCGTCGTCTTCTTCCATTGGTTTGAATTTCAGATTTGGAGCAAATTGGAGATCTTTTTGGATCTTAGATTCGCTCACCGGCGAGGGGATAAGGTCACCGGATAGGTAATCTCCGTTATTGACCCGATGGTATGTATATTGACGAAAAACCCCCCCTTCTTCTCTTTCATTTAATTGCCAGAAATTAATATTCGTATGGTTTTATGGTATTTTTACATATTGCTATAAGGTATTTATGCTTTTTGCCAGTTTAGTTAGGAATATTGAATATATACGACGACGGATTTCAAAATTTGTCCAATATAGTTTTTTTTTCTTCTTCTAATTGCTTCTTTATTTTCTTGTACTAGTAGTATATATCTAATTTTATGTTTTGGTTAGGTAGGTTGTCACAAACTAGACGAAGACATAAATCAGTTCCAATGGATTATAAAAGGCCTGAAATAGGCCCAATAGTGATGACGTAGAAGCTGCTCAAGATCACTAGTACTTTCTCCGAATTATGTTCTGGAACATTCCAGCTTACTGGTCTGTCTTCTAGTTTATAATCATGGAGCGAGCCACCACCGGAGTTCAAATCAGAAGAAAAAAAAATCCAAAATTAAAAATTCAATAAGAAACGGTGATCATAATTTTCAGGTAAAGTTTGTTAGTAAAATTATGTTTATCTTCTTTTAGTTACATATCAATCTTCTTGTTCATATTTGTCTCTTTCCCGGGGAAAATTTGTTACTGTGAATCTCGAAATTAGCGTTGCTTAAATCATCTTGAAGTAAAGAATTGTTGGTTTATTTATTGAAGAAATGAGTGCTGTTCCGATTGTACACTTGTTTGGCTTACCGGAGACGATTGAGAAAATGATCTTTCCAGCTTCCCGCTCCGGCGTAGAGAACGAGAGTCGAGGAGGAAATAGTAATCTGCCGATCGATATTGTGGAAACTTGTAAAGATTATACATTTTATCTCGACATTCCCGGAGCCTCCAAAGCTGATATTCAGGTACAGCATAAATGTCAACTCAATAGATTAAGCTCAATGAAGAAATATGATAGGTAGACAAGTTTTGTTATATATCGTTAAACATCTTGTATCCGGTTTGCTGTAAACCACAATTTGCCGGTTAGCATAACTGGTTAATTTTGGGTATGGTGGTAATAGGTGACTGTAGAGGAAGAGAGGACTCTGGTGATAAAGAGTAATGGGAAGAGAAAGAGAGATGAACACGAGAATGAAGAAGGATGTAACTATATTATACTTGAGAGGAGGCTTACTCAGAATCTGGTTAAGAAATACCGGTTACCGGAAGATGCTGACATGGCAGCCGTTACGGCTAGATATCGAGAAGGGGTTTTGACAGTTACTGTTGGGAAGTTACCACCGAAACCTAAGACTTTTGAAATCGCTGTTTCTTGAGCTGTTTTTTGCGTTTCTGTTTCTTAACTTTCTTTCCTTTTTTTTTGGTAAGAAATAAACTCTGTTTTCTAATTGATATCCACAACATGTTCGTGTCTTGAATGTCAACAATTTTGGGCCTAGAAGCCAGAAATATATAGAGAAACATCTAATTAATGTAAAGGAGAAACGAACTCTGAAGATTTTGAAGTGACTTCGATTAGACAATTATGGAGATCTAATTTTAAGACGCAATGGATAAAAAAAAAAAAAACAAAAAAATCTCAACTTCGATTATCTTACGGGTGGAGACCCTAGTATAGTATAGTATAGATCAAAGGCCCATTTAAGAGAAACTGTTTAGAAATCTCCTGAGATAAGCCCGAGGAGAGAGTAACCAGAAAAGCCCACGGGTTACGGCAACATGGTCAAAGAAAGGATAGGAGGATCGAGCTTGAGATTGTAGTGACTAGTGAGATTCTCCGAGATCGACGTGGTCGTGCATGCACATATAAACAAAGCATAATGAAGTAATATATGAACCATCAGACTATTTTAGAATTTAAAAATATATATATATATATATTCTTAATTTGTATAATTGAATGTTTTTCTTGCGGAAATTTTCGAGATGACATCCAAATGTCTCATCTTGATTAGTTTACCCATTTCGTCAAAGTCTACATATTCAAAACTTTAACTTCAAAGCCAAATTGACATCTACAAACAGTATATACGTATGCACTTCACTTTAAACATATTTTCTTGTCTTAAAAACAAGTGTTCCCATGACGCTTAACCCGCGGCTCAAAAAATGGCAAAGACCTGACACGGATACATAGGTTTCGATGACGTGTCAAAACGTGGACGTAGTCTTAAACTAGAATCACGGATACACAGATACTTGCGGACAACAAGGGCTGTGCCGCTTGCGTAATTTCGTTTTTTTTCCCTTTGAGACTTTACAGTTAACAGTTGTATTAACATTCCTATAAATTCACTTTTACATGTACCGTAGATATAATCAGTTTATTTTCATAGATAAAGCTACGACTAGCTTTTTTACATAACGTACATCCTTAATTTTGTGTAAAATTATTGATTAAATATTGGTCAACCATTGTACTGAAAAAGCTTCCATCCATCCAGTTTAAATGTTGTATTGGCTGAATGGGTAGTTTTATGTTCCATTTGTTATTTGGATAGTTTTCGTTATTCATTTAGCATAATTAATCAGTCTAACATGCTTCTCGTTTTCATAATCTATTTTTTTTTGTTCGGTATAGTGTGAAAATATTGATGTAAAACTCAAGATAATAAATTTCTACAGACTCTAAAAAATAAGGGTACCTTGACATCTACGTAACTTTAGCTTATATATAAGTAGAACACAATGGAAGGAAATAAGAGAGATACAGAAATATAGAAAACAAACGACTTAGTTATATATATTGGGAGAAAGATTGAATATTGCAGCATGGCTCTGACTTTGCAAGGCGAATGGATCAAGGTATTTAATAAATTAAGGATTCTATTATAAATTGTTAGTTCAACATCTCATAAATTCATAATTTTTTACTAGAAACATCATACTAGGCTAAAATTTCTGTTGATTGGATATATATATATATAAATATTTAGAGGTATGTTTGACAGTTGGAGTTTTATATTACTTTGATGTTTGAAAAAGGCTACTACTTTAAAAAAAAAATACATTATTCATCATATATACTTTGTGATTTAGATTAAAGAAATGATCGAGTAGCTGGTAAACATATTTTTGCAAATGCGTATATTTTAATTTAAGGGCCATGCACGAATATTAAACTTTGTATTGTAAGAATCGGTTTATATAACATATATCACAATTCACAATATTTGAAAGTATCCACTTGCAAGATTCACTATTTTATTTAGATAATGAATTTTAATATACATGAGAGAAAAAGTCTGATGATAATTTGAAATTTTTTTTAACTCGAGATAATTTGGGTGGAAACTCGACTAATTTTTGGGATGTGCTAACCTCCCCCGTACCATTTTGTTTCATATCTTTTTCACCCTTTTCCACGTAATATCAATTCTTTTTTAATTAATATGAAGATTTTGAAGTAATATTTCCATAATTTACTACCAATAGTAAATCACAATAAAACACACATGCATTTTCATCAATTGTCACAGGTGGAGCAGAAAGGAGGACATGCACCAGGACAAAGATGTTCACACGCCATGGCCGTGGTTGGAGACAAGCTCTACTGTTTTGGAGGCGAGTTAATACCAAACAAACATATCGACAAACACCTTTACGTTTTTGACTTCAACACTCACACTTGGTCAATCGCTCCGACCAACGGAGACTCTCCTCCAGTCAGCATCTTAGGCGTCCGGATGGTGGCTGTGGGAACTACGATCTATGTCTTTGGAGGCCGCGATGAGAACCGCAACTTCTGCGACTTTTACTCTTACGATACGGTGAATAACGAGTGGAAGTTCTTGACGAAACTCGATGAGGAGGGAGGACCTGAGGCTCGTACTTTCCATTCGATGGCTTCGGATGAAAACCATGTCTATGTATTCGGTGGTGTAAGCAAAGGCGGGTTGCAAACTACCCCGCAGCGGTTCAGGACGATCGAGGCGTACAACATTGCTAGTGGAAAATGGGTTCAGCTACCTGATCCTGGAGAACACTTCGAGAAAAGAGGAGGAGCTGGATTTGTTGTGGTGCAAGAAAAGATTTGGGTGGTTTATGGTTTTGCGACTTCAACTGAGGTCGGAGGTAAAAATGACTACGAGTCTGATGCTGTGCAATACTTTGATCTGGCTTCTGGGAAGTGGACCGAAGTTAATACTACAGGAGCGAAACCTTCAGCGAGGAGTGTGTTTGCGCATGCGGCAGTGGGAAAATATATAATTATATATGGAGGTGAGATTTGGCCGGACCCAAAAGCACACTTAGGTCCTGGAACGTTGTCCAATGAGGGTTACGCGTTGGACACTGAGACATTGGCGTGGCTAAAATTTGGAGAAGGAGATGAACCGGAGATGCCACGTGGTTGGACCGCCTACACCACTGCCACTCTCTATGGAAAGAAAGGTCTCCTCATGCATGGTGGAAAGCTTCCGACCAACGAGCGAACTGATGATCTCTACTTCTACGCTGTCAGTTCAGCTTAATATGGTCAAGGTTTGGGTTGTGTGTGTGGCTCGGCAAATATGAATATTAAATACTAGTATGATCCAATAAAGAGCCAGTTCTATGTGTGTATACTGTGTTTGAATCTTGTTATCATTGTAATAATCACCAAAAGTAAAATATGTGTGTTTAACTTGTATGAACTTTTTAGAATTTATGTTGTTATTAATTGAAAGAATATTCGACTTATATAGAGAATATACTAACTACTATAAGAAAGCAATAAGGTAAAATTTATAGTTCTATTTTTTTTTTTAAAAAGATGATAGTTCTCCAAACAATATATTTTGATTAATAGAAACTCAGCATTAGAAATCTATGCAAGCGCATAGTAGAATATTTAATATTCAGTTTTATGAAAACACACTGAGATACTTGACCAGAAAACACACACATATTAAGATCAATGAAAAAAGTCAGAATCAAATACTCTCAATTCTCAAAGTACTAACGAATCCAAAATAAATATTTGCTTTAAATTTTAAAAATAAATTTGTTTAAAAATTAAATCCAAACGATAAAAAATCCGTATTCCATTCATTAGTCATTTTAATTACTAAAACAAAATACTCAGTTAAAAAAAAACTCAGAGAACATCAAACAGAGACTGATGAGTAGAATCGGACATCAAACAGCTCCACTTATTTTTCTGCACTTCTTTTAGAGGGGCAGTTTGACAGAGACTGATGAGTAGAATCGGACATCAAACAGCTCCAAGCACATGGAGTGACACAATACTTTGATTGCAATCACTAATGGTTAAAGACACATCATTGTTTCTCCTTACAATGTTGTTGTGACTAGACCGGAATCAACGTTATCCATGAAGATATTCCACCGAACACAAGCTTTCCAGAAGCGCATAGAAACGACAACTTATAAATTGATTGATTATAAAAGCCAAGAGATTTATAAACTCATAACGACAATTTTGTGTATTTTAAAAATTTAGTTATAAAAACTTTAGAATCCAGTGGATAGACATGACATGTAAAAGTTTATTACGAGACAAGCCCAATGTGCTATATTGGACTCAGGGAAATTATCCGGTGAAGCTTTCATGTCGGGACAAGCGACCTATTCCAATGAACTTGAGGCCGACTATTTTATTACTAAACAACAACAAAAACAAAAACAAAAAAAAAGAGATGTTTCAGTTCTCTTGTCTAGTTCCCTGTTACAGTACTTCTTAAAAACTCTCTTGCCTTGATCATATTGTAACCACAATCTTAGAAGAGAAAGGAACTAGCTTTTTCAGTTTGATAAAGCCATTGATTCTCCATCTCCAATTCCATCTTCTTGATGTCATAAAGACTCTCAATTTTGCTCTGCCTTGGTCTCATAGCAGCCATAGCTTCATGTATATCACCTAAGATGACTGTAAGATCCAGAGGCAGGACCATAAGCTCCCTTAGATTGTTCGGTCCAACCACTTCTAGATCTGCTCCCCACATCAAATGACCAACTTGAAGGTTCGCTTCTTGAGTCAAATGATTACCGTCAAAGAAGATATAATCTTCAGGCTTGGCACATACATTGTTGGACGAACAACCGCTTCCATTGATCGAGCCAGTTCCACAACAAGCAGCAATCCCTGTCTCAAATGCTGGATCAGAAAAAGAAAAAAAACATCAGAAATTTAGAAAAGAAATCAATGATGATTATGATGATGGATCCATTGTTAAAGACTTACTGTAAGTCTTAGACTTTATGACTCTGTTTTGGATCGAGCTGAAGAAGTCGTAAAACGAGTACTGGAAACTATTGAGTTGTTTTGAAAGTTCGATCATGAGTTGCAATAGCTTCTTGTTATGCAAAGCTGCCATTTCTGAAGGCAACTTCACACATTCTTGAACATTACCGTTTGCTTGTTTCAGAGCTGGTAAGCAACCTAATGGTGCCAAGTTCTGGAATGCAAATTTCCTCCCTCCAGCTCCATAGACTACCTGAAATTCGATATACGAAAAAAAAACATATGAAAAAACTTGTTTGAGGAGATGTAACCAGTTGATAATTTGTACCTTAATTTCTGCGTTGATTTTAGTGATGACTTGATCAACAAAAGTTTGTTTCTGAGCATCTGATGGACTTGGATTATTCTTGGTATAGTTCACGTAATCATCAGAGCCAATGTAGATCAAGTAGATAGCTTCAGAACGTGTTTGATTTGCCCATTTGTTCTTGTTTTCCGAGAATTTCTTCACTTGTTGTGACAGTGTCATCTGTAAAAAAAAATCATTCAAATAAATATCTAGTTTTAACCTAAAAGTTCCTTTTAAAGTTTCTACCATCAAACATGAAAAGCTTTAAACCAAATATTATACATTTTTTTTTCATCGCTTTTGTAGTTTCTACTACACTTTTATCACAAGTTCCAGATTGTTTATAAATAGCATTTATTGTAATAATGATTAAAAAAATCGAACAAACAAAAAATTAATCAAGAAATTAAAAAAAAAGTCGAACTCAATTCAAGATTTGATTTGATTTGGCTAAAACAAAGCTAATTTCCAAAGTTACATGAATCCAAGTAATAGAAAATGAAATCCAGTAAGTGAATTTAAATTTCTAAAAATTGAAAAAATTGACCGTCTCCTTAGGGGAGCCAAGAACGGTGGCGTCAGCAATGGCGAAACTAGCTCCGTGGGAAAAATCAGCCGTGGGTTGGAGAAACGGAGGGATTTGAGGAATTTCCATGAATTTAGCTACAGTGAAAAAAGTAAAATTTAAATTCAAATGAATAAAACCATAGCAGTCGATTTTATTTTTTAAAAAAAATAATAGCATGGCCATCGATTCTTCAAGTGATCAATAAAAAATAATAATTACCGAGATAGTCAGGAACGATAAGACCATCGGACCAGCGTCCAGTGGCTTGTCCTAGAGTGATTCCGTAAGGAGGAAAGCTTGCATCGACTCGGTTCTGAGAAAGAAACTGTTTGTTTCCAGCGTCGTAAAGGCCATCACCGAAGACGAAGAGCGTCTGAGCCAAGGAAACTGACGGAAGAAGAAGAAGAAGAAGAAGAAGAGGGAGTAAGGTAGTGATTAGTATGAAGATGTGAGATTTGGGTTTCGCCATTGAAAAAAAAAATCTGAAAGAGAAAGCTCCGGAGAAATGCCAAAGTTGTCGACTGGAATTACGGTGAACGAAGGAATCATTGACGAAGCCACGTGACCAACGTTTCCATTTATTTTAATTATTTAAGACTTTTCTACGTTAGTTCACTAGAGGTGCAATTAATTTTATTTTATCATTATATAAGTCATTTCATAATCCATATATATATATCTTATCTTCGTTTTACATCCACCTCAACATATGAAACTATTATTTTAGTTAGATCAGTTTTATAACATTTTTTTATCAAATAGCATCTAAACCATGAAACAATACATGTAAAATGACATCTAAACTATGAAATTTTCTGATTTTTAATAACATCTAAACTAAGAATTGACTAAATAATCAGTTTTTTTCTTTAAATATTCAGTAGCCTTAAATATCTACTCAAACTAGTTACATAGTAGATGTGATAGTAACTACTTTTCTTAAATGCTTTCAGCGGTTGATTCATTGTACATCCCACAAGAAACTGACTGAGTATTAGAGCATTCGTAAAACTTGAAAATAGTCATCAAATAGATAAATCAATCATTGGCATTCTTCGCGCTAAACAGATCATTGGCTTTATGGTGAGCTTAGCTCCACCTCACGGGTTCGATTTATATCGGCCTTGCAATTTTTTTTATTCAATGCTTTGAGCATCAGAAATCTTGGAAGCCATCATGATTCATGACCATTTTATTATCACAGGAGAATGCAATCCTAGTCGGAAGCTCAAAGCTGAAAGAGGAGGAGATCATGCTCTGAAAATCGAATGGAATTGAGTCAGGGTCGTTCCCGACAGCTTAACCATCTATCTACATTCATATCATATGTAATGCAGCACCAATAAATTTTCTATCAAAACACACATTCCAATAAATTTAATTACTAGCTATGTAAACTCCGACTCGAACAATTTGTTTTTTTTGTGGTTGCGTTCAAATAATTACAAATAAGTTTTCCTATTTTGGTAATGCAAATAATTTTTCAATATGGGAATCAAATTATATAATTTTAAAGATAAATATATCCCACTTGAAAATAGCTTAGATAAATTATAACTGTATAATCTTATTAACGAGTTAGTATGGTTTTATAAATTGTATATCATTTTCAGTTATACGGTTCTGTATCACTTTGAACAAAAAGAGAGAGAGGAGAGAGAGAACGAACCTTCTTTGTGAACATATATATGATTTTTTTTAAAAATTGTGGTTGCAATATTGTAGCTTCAGTTATCGGTCAACTCCATGTGTTCACCTCGAAAGGCGACTTTTGGGTACGTAGTATAGTAACAAAAGTAATCTCGCTTTTAATTAATGTTTTGGAAACAATTAGTTAATGTTTTGAATTTTTACATTAAAAGTAATCTTCTTATTTATGGTTTTTGTCCATATATAACCCAACGTTTTTACTTACATTTCTTACAAAAAAAAAACAGTTAATGCTTTCTTTTTTTACCTTTTAGTAGTTTACAACGATTCTCTTTTTCACTTGGAAAAAGAAGTAAAAAAAGAAGAAGTTGTCCTTACAAAATGTTGTCCATGAGGGTGGTTGTGGTAGTTGAGAAACAAAAATAGAATGTGTATCATTAAAAGTTTAAAACGTATTAATGTTGTCGGCAATAAGCGTTTCCTTTGTAACCAACTCGAATTCATGTTGCCTGTACTCTGTAGGGTACTCTGCTGCATGGCTTAAGTAGCTGTCTTCTAATTAATATTTCACCAAACTGCAAAATCATTACCGCCTTATCTTGTCGTAGCTTGACCTTTGAGGGTTTCCGTCTTATATATCTTATATGACTAAAATAAGCTCTGTTTATCCACCTCTGATTTGTCAATCAAGAGTTTCTAGCTAGAGACTCATCTTGATATATAAATTAATCGCAAAATCAATGGATCATATCAAGCATTTACTTTTTATCAATGATAAAATCAAAAATCAAGCATTTTTTTTTTTGTCTACATCAAGCATTTCCTTTTAAAAATAAAATTTGCAAACTTAGTTTCTTTTAAAATATGAAAGGTGGTCCTCTTCGGAAAAGCGTTAGGTAGGTGTCAGTGGAATTAGTTTCAAGTGTACACTGCAAAAACGTGCATGAGAGACCGAATATATATATTTTTTGGACCGAATATTAACAGTAATATGAAAATGAGTCAGATTTTTTAATTTTAATGTATATAGTCGGAAAAAAAAACAAAAAGAGGACTAAATTAATTGTACCCCACGGATGTCAGACTGTTTGGTGGATCAGCTATTCTCAAAGTTACTTCCGTGAATAATTGTTAAATATACTTAGATGTGAAAAGTATAAAGATTAAAGATGAAAAGGACTGGCATATTGTTTTCAAAGGTCTCTTTCGGTTTTAAATACGTTAATTACACGAGGCACACGTTTCTATTAAAAAACAAAAGAGTCAATTTAGGTGTTTGTACAGTTTTTTCAAAAATATTTAATAAATAGTTTACTATCTATAATTTGTTAAATGGACAAATTTTTTATTGTTAAACATTATACACAAAACTGTCCAATTTTTTCGAAACATATAAGTGTACAGTAAAATCTATAAACGAAAGTATATGTTATATTTTATTATAAACATAGGTATATAAATGTTACTATGCAATTCATCCATGTATAAATATAAATGTACAATTGTGATTGTCCAAACGTAAGCGTACATGAGATATATATACGTAAGTATACAATATACACTATACAATCGCGAATCTGATATTTTGTCATATTTTCGCTAATACACATAAATATGCATAGTAAAATGTATAATGTAAAACTGTTTATTTTTCAAATTATAAATGATAAAGTATTCAGCTAATATATTTTTTTTAAATGTCCACATAACCAATTCACCCAAAACAATAACCAGTTCACCCAAAACAACAACTAAGAACACCTCAACCGTTATATATTGAGTTAAGTTTCCTAAAACATATATTTATTATAAAAAAAATTGACATGACAAGTATGAAAGACACTTGTTTGCAAATTTGTAAAATATCCGCTTCATACATGAGTGTTTTATTAATTTTTATTTTATTCTCATTTTCTAAGAACTCGGTTGAACCTCATAAGAGGTCCCACCTAATATAAATTTAATATTATTAATTTAATATAATTAAATTTTTTGTTAAAGAATAATTGAAAAATAAGGTTTTTAAAAGGTTCTTAAAGAACTTCCAAGTATATTTTATAAAAATCTCATATCAATTTTTCTCCTTCTTATTTATTATTCTTTATTTTTAAAATTGTAACTATTAAAGATTCTTGGATGGAGATGCTATTAGTTTTTTTTTTTTAAAAAAGAAGTAAGCTTAGTTGTCTTGATAGATACTCGTGTGTTTCATATTAAGCGTCAAATAGATTTTTCACACATATTAATTTTCTATCATATTCTTTATTCATACACTACATATATATATATATATAATATCTCATAAATATATGAAAATAATATATTAAAATCGAAAATAACAGTTTTTTTAAATATCATTTTAAAAAGATACTTACAATGAAATTGATGGAGTATATACTTTATATAATATGACATTATCCTCTGTACATTATTTTTGAAAAAAAAAATTTGCAATAGATTAAAACTTAATCATACATAACTAAAATAAAATAGATTGGTAACTAAACTTAATAGTTGATTGGTATAGTTCAGGTTAATAACATTGACGAGGGGTAAATAAATCACAGCAAAATTCATGGGGATTCCACACCATTTGCCGCCGGCGTTTAAACCCGGCGTCGATATCTCACGAGGAGCCAGCTTCGCCGTCGGCGACGCTTCTATTCTTGGGTCTCCAAAAAATTCAGTAACCTCACTTAATTATGATAAGCATCGGAATGGAAGATTCTATAACTTCACCAAGAACAATCCTAATGCTGATGCTTCTGCTCAACAAGCTTTCGTCATTTCTGTCACTAACAAATTAGAGAAAGATATCGGCGTAAGTACTTTAATATAAAGCTAATCAGGAAATTAATAAAAGTTATTTGTTCATATATATATATATATATGTATGTTACTATAAATTGTTTTTTTTATATTGCAGTTGCTGTATTCATCTGGAGCTAGTAAATTCGTGATACCGACAATAGCACCACTAGGTTGTTTACCGTTCGCAAGACAAGAGTTTCAAACCGGCAACGGTTGTTACTAGAAGCTCAAATGATTTGGTCAAATTGGACCGATGTTGAATGAATTAGCGAAAACTATAACTGATTTCAAATCCACTGTTTTCGATTTCTACAACATTATTCTTCTTAGGACACAACACAACATGAACTACCGTAAGTTACTATGATTAATTCACACACTATGATTAATATCATTTAGACTTTGAACCAGCATTTGATTATGAATTTTGTGTGGCTAATTAGGGTTTTCCCTGGCTAAATATATAGTGTTGTGGAGTTGGGACGCATAATGCGTATGGTTGCGGTTCACCTAACGTGCACTCGAAGTTATGTGATTATCAAATATCTTACCTATACTTCGATTCACGTCATAACTCAGAGAAGACACAAGAAGCGTTCGCTCATCTTCTCTCTGGAGCCGACCCAAATGTAGTCCAACCTATGAATGTTCGTGAGCTCGTTGTCTATCCAGTCGATGAGCCTATGCGTGAGTTGTGGGGAAAAAACCAATGGAGGAGAGTTATCGTTAGTCCAAGAAGTTGACGTCGATGCTAGTGGATCTTTGTACATTCGATTATTTGTTGAGCTCAATATCTTCTATCTTAACTTCATGCAAGCTTTTATCAAAAAGAAAAACATAGTGATAAATTTCAGCGCGATTGGATTTAAACTCATCTGTGTCATTTTATTCACTTTTTTGGGGAAATGTTCTTGTATTGGTATAAATCAATGTTTTAAAAATCGCGGCGCTAGTTGGACGGTGAGGGTAGGTCTAGCGCTTAGGAAATTAATCGAGGACTAAACGGAGATTAATCGAGTATTAGTTTTAGGTTATTTTAATATTTTAAAAATATATTTATCTATTATATTAAACTTTTAAATAATATTATTTTTAAAATTATAGTAAATACATGAAAATGTAGTATTAATAATTTATTTTATGATTTTTATTTATAATTTTAACCTAATTTATTATAAAACATCACAAATTCTCAATATAAATGTCTGAATATACTTGAAATTTTAAAAATAATTGGATTATACATAATTATGCGGAAGATGATCGGATTAGGCGGAGATTAATCGGATTAGGCGGAGAGTAATCAGTTGACTGACTTTTTCGAGGGATTAGTCATTAATCGAAGTGGCGATGATGGGTTTAACGACCAGGCGAAGTGTAATCGGAACTAGCCGGGAATTTTTAGAACATGGGTATAAACTTGATTTATGATAGGCAAAAAAAGAAAAACAACTAAAAAAATATGTTCCAGGCAAGCTAAGCTATATATATATATCACAAATGAGACACGCTTTATCTAAAACTCACATCCACGTAAGCAAATTTGTATTTTATTTAGTTTCTTAATCATTTTTGTTAGAATTTTTGTTTTACTAGTATACATTTGTGGACCTTTTTGTTGTCGTTTTAGTGATTTCAATTTAAGCGTTATTCATTTATAGTTCTTTAATATACTCACCGCTAATCATTTATAATTACTGATAAATTGACAAAAAGACAACACAACTAAATTGAAGAAGAATACAACTCGTAAATTTGCTACTATTAGATATTTGTGACTAAAATGTGACACGTGAATTGAAAATACACGTATTTAATAGAGCTACAATTATATATTAGAAAAACCCTTATGTAAAGCGGGTTAATTAATATTTTATCTACTATAGTACTAAATTGTTTAAGTATTTTTATTATTTTTTTGACGTCAAAGAGTTTAAGTATTTATTATTGTTAGAGATGTGCATTTCATTACATGTCTATTTTTGTTTCACATGGTAGGCCTGGATAAAAATAATTACATCCAATTATTCAATTTGAACCGACCCTACAACTTGGGTTTGGGTCGGGTACGAATCACAAAAAAATATCCGATTAGGTCTAATGTCTGAACATAAAATATAGGGTTACGTTATTTCTGGTTTGTTTTAGATTACTTTGGAGTACTTTTTAGGTTATTTCAGATACTGTTTTGGTCATTTCAATTACTTTTTTTTTTGGTTATTTCATGTATCTTTTTATTACTTTATAGAGTTTTTTTTATAATCATTTCGAGTGTTTTAGATAAAAAAAAACATGCAATCCGAACGGTAACCAATAGAAATTTTGATAACTATCGGTTTTCTAAAATTTTTAGAACCAATCCAAAATTATTCTAATGGAACCCAACTTGAAAACTAAAAATGTCTAAATAAAACCTATAATTCTAAATCCAAAAAAACTCAACTTATAACCGAAAGATTACCCGAAGTCCGAACGGCTACATTTACACATATGTTCGTTTTCTAATATTGTTTTGGCATCTATGCGCACGATCTTTGATTCTAATATCAATGAATAAGATTTTCAATTAATAATAAAATTAGAAATCAGTACAGTAGCCATCAGATGTGATTCATGTGAGTAAGACATATCAATAATGGGTTTTTTTTGTTGTTGTCGTCGATCAATAATCAAATAATTACATAGTAATGAATTGCATTAGCTGGACTAGAAAAATTACCCTCGTGCCACACGTTATGATTTTATAATATTTATTTTAGTTGTCAAAATGTATTTGCAATATAAATATAACGAATCGGTCTTAGAGCTAAGGCACAAAAGCAGTCTCATCCCTTACTGTCTCTCTCTTATATCTATCATATAAACGATGGCAGACAACTATAATTTAGTCAGTGTTCTAGGGGTATTTTTGGTATTGATCATCTCCCACAACTCGAACACCGTCTCCGGACAAAGCATTCCGGCGGTGGCTTTGTTCACCTTCGGTGACTCCAACTTCGACGCTGGAAACAAACAGACTCTCACCAAATCGAACGTCGCTCAAGGTTTCTGGCCCTATGGAAAATCCCGAGATGATCCCAACGGCAAACTCTCCGACGGCTTTATCGCTCCGGACTTCGTCGGTATGACTTTTGTGGTTACCTTAACGGGATTATTTCATACAGACGTCTACACTAATCTTCAAATTTTGAAATTAAAAACGTTAATAGCTAAAATAACTTTGGAAATATTATAAATATGCGTATTAAAAATAGTCGTGCATAGTTTCGGCTGCGATGCTCTTTCATAGACACTTGGTAAACATTGTTAAATATTTTTGTCAACATGATCCGAATTATTTGTATTATATGAAAATTAAATATTTTAAAAATACAATATATATATATATATGCAGCAAAATTCATGGGGATTCCTATCGAGATCCCGGCGGCGCTTAAACCTGGCGGGAATCTCTCACGTGGAGCTAGTTTTGCCGTCGCCGATGCTACTCTACTTGGAGCTCCGGCGGAAACTGTAAGTCGCCAGCTAATTAATTGTTTTTAAGACGTAGCGTAATTAATTCGAGGAAAGTTAATTATATTTGTCTTAAACGTGAAAATAAGAACAATTATATTTGTCTTAAGTGGGACTTTTTCTTGTTTTACTTCACATAAAGACCTCTGACTTTTCTTGCTTTACTTTATTTGCAACTATAATTAATATGTTATCTGCAACTATAATAGTTTTTTGTTTTTGTTTAGTTGACTCTGAATCAACAAGTGAGAAAATTCAATGAACTGAAAGCAGCAAACTGGAACGATGACTATATCAAGAAGTCAGTGTTTATGATCTACATTGGTGCTAACGATTACTTGAATTTCACCAAGAACAACCCTAACGCCGATGCATCTGCTCAACAAGCTTTCGTCACTTCCGTGACCAACAAGTTAAAGAACGATATCAGCTTGTTGTATGCATCGGGAGCGAGTAAGTTTGTCATCCAAACCCTAGCTCCATTGGGTTGCTTACCAATCGTAAGACAAGACTACAGTACCGGAATGGATCAATGCTACGAAAAACTCAACGATTTGGCTAAACAGCACAACGAGAAAATCGGACCGATGTTGAACGAACTGGCTAGAACCGCTACTGGTTTCCAATTCACAGTTTTCGATTTCTACAATGTCATTCTTCGTAGGACTCAGAGGAACCAGAACTTCCGTAAGTTGGTTAATTAAAATTTTTGTTTCTGTTTTTTTTTTTTTTTAACATATATAAGCTCCAATTAATAATATTATGTGATGTATATTGGTTACTCTTAGGATTTTTCGTTACGAACTCATCGTGCTGCGGAGTTGGGTCACACAATGCTTATGGTTGTGGTTTACCTAACGTGCACTCGAAGCTATGTGAGTACCAACGGTCTTACCTGTTCTTTGACGGACGTCACAACACCGAGAAGGCCCAAGAAATGTTTGGTCATCTTCTTTTTGGAGCCGATCCAAATGTTATTCAACCGATGAACGTCCGTGAGCTTGTAGTTTACCCAGTAGATGAACCTATGCGTGAGACTTGGGTGCCTCAAACGTCAGCCACAGTCCGAGCCAGAGACTCTAGCTCGTCGTTCAGCCGCGGTTACGAGTTTTACTGAGTCTCATTATAAATCAACCTTTGGGGATCAATCGTGTTTCTACAAGGGTCATGAGTTTAATTGTAGCCTTATCAAAATCGGAATCATGACGTGTTTAATATGCAACGTTTTTTTCTGTGTGTTCTCTAGTGAGTTTTCCTCTATAATAAAATATTGATCTTCCCAACTCTTACAACGTATTGGACTGATTCGAGAGTCCATTAACATGGAGTTCCAATTACGCAATTAATCACGTACTATAGCCAATATGTTGATTAATTGCCAATATACAGTAGTTAGTTACTATTTCCGTTTCAAAAAATTTAGAAAGCAATTTTTTTAAAAAAAACAGATGAATTGAAACAGATGGAGTTGTTAACAAAATTTAATGCTTTTATTATCAATTACAAAACATAATTTTCCGTAAAAGTTGTTGAGTTTCTTAATAATCTTTTTTTGTTGATCATTATTTTATTCATAAATGATGTTTTGGTTTAAATCAATATACTTATTTAAACAGTTTATTTTAAATCAAAATATCATTAAAAGGAAAATAGCCCAAAATTCGTTGGTATACATAAATTTAAAGTGTATTTTTTTTGGTCGGCAAATTGAATAATGTGTTTAGTAAATGGAAATACTGAAATAGCGCAAGGTCAAATTTAGTATTATTTAATGTGTAATAAATATATAAGTATAACATCTGACGATTTGATTTTCTTTTTGTAAGGCAATTTGATTCATTGATTTATGACATCAAATCTGCAGTAGTATCTGATTTTGTAGATCAAAGCGGCAGAAAAAAAACAAAATTACATAAGAGCAACAAAAGGCTCATCCAGTCATATGGTCATTAGTTAAGTAATTTTTTTTAGATAGGATGTGATCCTTTAGTGGCTAAACTTTGACCACGTTTATTTTAAACGACTCTCGCTTATTACCAAGGTGGCTCTGGCAAGATGGAAACAGACAAATGTAATTTAAGATCTCATTAAGTGAAGCACCGATCTTGACTTTATCCTCTACGTTGTTTGTATTACCGACTCGATTTTAATTGCAGTGAGAAAATATTTAGATCGCATGTACTAGTATATAGTATATCTTTTTTTTTGTGGTAACAAGTTTTTCCGGATATATGTTTTGGAAAAATATCAACTGTTTGTATTAGTACATTTGATGACGTTGGAAGGCAAAAATCAAATCAAAATTGAAATGGCAATAGACCGTAATTATATTATCATCGTAGGGTTATTAGTAGGTTTTCACTCGCTGCTGACTAATCTTCCGGTGCAAGAATGGTAAACGCAAAGATCTTACTAGGTTTATGCTAGCACATGTTTCTTGTGGACGTAGTAATCTTTCAGCTTAACAGAAAAGAAAAAAAAACCATCACTCTTATTATTGTAATCTTAACCACATTACTAACATGATTAGACAAGATATACAGCGACCTCGTCAATTATTTTCATATACACAAACAGGCGATTCTAAGTAAGGTAAGCCTAATTAAGTTCAAATAAAGATTTGAGATTGTAAGGTCCAGTGACATTGGGCGGTCCGCTCCAAATCAGCTCTGCGATCTGTTGATTAACCTTTTCCGTCAAATGAGAAGGATCAAAGAACAAATAATCGGTCACGTTTTCGCATAGCTCGAAACCTTTCGACGGTCCCATTCGGTTTCCACATGTATTGACTCCTCTCAATGGTCCGCTTCCACAACATGCCTTCTTCGCTTCTTTAAACCCTTCAAAATTAACAAACAAGCACACAAAAAAGTTCCTAAAGCTACTATACTAATTAAAGATCGACCACTTACATATATGTAGTTAATAATTAGTTAGTTTAGTTACCATATTTTGAAGGGTTATTCATTCTTTCAAGAAGAGAAGTGTGAGAGTCGTGAAGGGCGTATCTAAATCCAGATAGTTCACGTTGTAGCCGCTTTAAGACCTCCGAAAACTTCTTGTTATGCATATCGACAAGCTCAGCGGCAGGTTTGAAACAAGTTCCTAATTTTGTTTGGTCTCTTATCAATGCGCCTGGTGCACACTCGTATGGTCCTATGTTCAAGAATCCAAATTTCCTTCCTCCCATTTTATACACTTCCTAATTAAGAAACATAACATACATTAATTTTCATTCTTAGACACCACAAGTTAAAATATTTAAAACTAGTTTTCCATTTTATCTTTTCACCTCGACAACGGATGACGTGTTACCAATAACAAAATCGACGTACTTCTCTTTGGAATTGGATTGGAAAGTTGAAGAGTTTGCAGAGAAAGGATAAAAATAGTCATTGCCTCCGATATGAAACAGATAAACAGCTCTTGAGAAAATTCTTTTGGTCTCTGCATCTCCTAATTCAGATCTCAACCTCTTTTCAACGTCCTTAAAATTGTTTAACTGTGTTCCCAAGTTTATCACCTTTAATGTTGAAGAAGGAATTAATAAAACAAAAGAACTAGATCACCAGTTAACAAAAAAAGGAAAGAAGAGAAAACCATATCATCAGTTTAAGTAAAAAAAAAAAAGGTCATTAATTAACTAACTATAGAATCGGTAAGTATTATTTTTAAATATATAAATTTTGTTTTGAAATATCTAGTTAATCTTTGCTGTAATAAATATTAATTAAAAGATGAAATAGAATAAATATCAAGAAACAATTGTTTTTATAAGGACATAATAACATAGTATTTGTTATTTTAAGTTGCATGAAAAGTATCAAAAAAATGTTTTATTGAAGTGGAAGAGTAGCAAGATGGTATGTACCATTCCGGGAAAAGTGCCGACCAAAGCTCCGGCGCCAGCTGAAGCAAAATTTACTCCGTAGGTAAGCTGAACGTTACCGTTGCTTGGTTGTAGATTTGGCGGGATTAATGGTAACCAGGCGTATTCAGCTGCCACGTCAGTAATCAGTTAATACAAAATTTTCAAAATTCTTTAGAAACACAACAGTTTTGTTTTGTTTACCGATGAAATCAGGAATCAAACGTCCATCGGAGATCCTTCCGGTGGGAAACTTGAAAGTGGTTTGACCGTACGGCCATATATTAGACCGGAAACTTGAGACAGTGTCGATGTAGTTGTTGTTTCCGGCATCGAACAGAGAATCTCCGAACACAAACAGAGCAGCCTGCTTTGTACTTGTCAAGCAGTTGATTGAGCGGACCGAGAAAATTATTGTGTATACGAAGAAGATGATTGAAACCAATCGAGAGCTGTCCATGTTATTGTTTAATCTTTGTTTTCTATGCACTAGCATAGTTTATATATATATAATGTATGTAGTTGAATAGTTCTATTTAATATATAAATGAATTATCGTGGTCAATACTTGTTAATTTTTCCAAGCATAAATTTCCAATGCACGACTTTGAATCGAAATCGATATGATGTCTCGTTGATAAAACTTTGATTGAAGTTGAGAAAGACAGGTTTAATGTTAATTTATTCCATTTATGTATTTTCTAACTACCCAAGCATTTGTTTTATATGTGTATTTTAAAGAATCTATCCCAACTAGTTGTGGTCATATCGATCGGTTATTGAAGTAATAATGAGATCGGTGCAAAACAGCGTAATATATGCAAAAAGTTAAAATAGTAAATGGAACCAATTAGAACAATCAAAGTAATTATTTGGATAAAATTATTTGATCAGATATCAATACTACAAGATATAATATTTGTCTTTAATAAGTGTATACTGTAAAAATTCAATAAATTATAACAAACTAATATAAAAATAATAAATTTCGATAAGATAATAAAATAAAATAATAATAATAATTTAATTTTTTATGAAGTATATGATTCAATAGTCTAAAAATAGTAATCATATAATATATATGCACTATAATATACTAATGGATCATTTTAGTATTTTTAAAGAAAATTGAATGCTGTTATATTTTATTTATAGTTTTGTTGTGTTTTATTTTTAAATAATCGT
Source organism: Nasturtium officinale (assembly GCA_963854855.1). Lineage (NCBI taxonomy): Eukaryota > Viridiplantae > Streptophyta > Magnoliopsida > Brassicales > Brassicaceae > Nasturtium > Nasturtium officinale. The sequence continues at coordinate 16,324,440 of OY978501.1, read as the reverse complement.
ATTATAGTATTATCTATAAGTTTATAAATTTTTCATTCAAATCTTCAAAAATTTCTGTAAGTTTTCATCGGAAGAAATTTCTTATTTCTATTTTGATAGTTAATTTAAATTTCTTTTTAAGTATCAAAATTTAAAAGCTAGATCAATTGATCTCAAGTAAAAATATTTTTACAAAATTAAAGTAAGTAAAATCAAAATATCTGGTATTATTCTAGAATTTAAATAATAAATTAATTTTCTATAAATGAATATTAATAAAAATTAATAAAATATTAAATTCTCAATATTATTAATTTATAGTTTTCCGTGTGTAGATAGGTATCTACTATTTAGTTCTCCGAATTCTTAGAGTAGACATTAAAAATGATGGGAAAAGAATATTAAATTTATATATTTATGTATTTCGGTCTATAACCACATGTTATTCACATTATAGCGCAATAAAAATAATGGTTGGTTGATAGTTTGATAATAATGGTTATTTTAAAACACTTTGAAGAATTTTTTTCGATTTGTCAAAACTTAAACCAATACTTTTCTAGAATTAGAGGCATCTGAGTCACTATTGACTGAAACAATAAAAAATAGTTAAAAGAAAAGACTATAGTAAAGTCGTGCCACAACGTGAAGAATATACTATATAGTACTATATACTAAAGAACAGAGCAAAACAACAAAAACCCGCAGAATTGGACCCTGGATCGCGTTTGGTCGCAGAAACGTGAAAAATTGAATCTTTTTCGATATCGGCAATGGTAAAATGTGTCTTCAGGAGCAGAAGAAGACCCTAAGGCAGTAACATGTTTCTTGTGGAGTAAGTAATAGTTAAACATTATAGAGTTTTTCAATAGAACCACGAGTCATACTCTTCAAAAAAAAAAAAAAAAAAATAGAAACGAAGCCTGATATAATCAACTTACTTCTCTTTGGGATTAGAATGGAAAGTGGAGGAGTTTGTGGTGAATGGATATAGATAATCGTTGACTCCAATATGAAATAGATAAACGTTTAGCTCTTGAGATAACCCTCTTCTCTTCTTCATCTCCTAACTTAGACCTCAATAAATAAAAAAATTCAACTTTCTTGATCAACTTGAGTGGTCAAATAAATTTTATAAAAAAAGGAAAAAGTCAATAAATCAATCAATTACCATTTATGCAAATTTATAAAGATAGAAATTTCGAAGTAATAACTTGTGAGTGAATACCAATCCGGAAAAAGTTCTGACCAAAGCAAAATTTACCCCATAACTAAATTTGTTGTTACCGTTGCTTGGTTGCAAATTTGGCGGGATCAAGGGTAACCATGCGTACTCCGATGCCACGTCAGCGATCAGATTTTTAAAAAACTGTTAAAATTTTTGCCGGGAAATTAAAACAATGAAACATAATAGTTTTGTTACCGATAAAACCAGGAGTGGAACGTCCATCGGAGACTCTACCGGTCGGGAATTTGAAAGTGGTTTGACCGTACGGCCAGTAATTAGACTGCAAACTGTGAAGAGGGTATCGATGTAGTTGCTGTTTCCGGCATCGAACACAGAATCTCCAAAAACGAACAAAGCGGATTGGTCTGTTACCAGATTGTTGTAAGCAAAGAAGATGACCGAAACTATTTGAGAGCTTTTCATGTTTAATGTTGTGTTCTTGTAAATGCTCTGTTTTGTTCTTTACATAATAGCAAGTCCTCTGTTTTTACTTGTATACTATTTTCAAATTTTGTAGATAGTTTATTTCAAATAATTTCGTTTGATTTGAATATTTTTTGTTTTGTTTTTTTAGAAATACTGATTTGAAATAGATCTTTAAACTACCTATTTGTTTTTATTTTAATGTTGGTATTTGTTCTTTTAATTATACCTTCTGAAATATTATAGACTATTTTTTGTTGTTGTGGAAAAGTAAGGATTTTAAGTGGTTGAGCATCTTATCATTGTTGTAATTGCGTATGTGCGGTTACTAATTGTTGTATACAAATATGGCTACTAGAAACGGAACATTTGAAGTGTAATTAAGTATACAAATATGGTTACTAATTGTTGTATACAAATATGGCTAAAAACAATCATTCAAACCTGAAGATTTGTAGAAAACTGTTCTGTAACAGCACTTTCAAAAGAATGTGAATCGCTTATCTAAAGTCCCATCTGGCTGAAAATTGGTAGAGAGTTTCATGGCAGTATTAACTTAAGATTCAACAGTGGGAGGGAAGACTTTTAACGGTTCAATTTGAAGTTACTCATGCATCTCTAAGGCAGCTCAAAAAAAGCACTTTTACACCAACAAATGGCTAAGCAACATCACCTCCGATCATCTCATCATCATTAATCTTTACGACATCGTCTCCAGTTCACGCCATCTCAGTTTCAATGATGCTTCTCATCATGATAACAAGTCTTTCTAATCATTAATCACCTTTTATTCACAACTCATGAATTTTGCTACTTTATCAAGGAGAAAACATTCATCCTAGAGGTGAAGGGATCCGATACCATTAAAAAAAGTTAAGGCCATGATCCATGATCAGGGGGCTCCACCAGTTTACAAGTAGACTCAAAACTTTCTTGGCACAAAGCTCAACAACAGTCGTACCATAGTTGACTACAAGATCAAGCCGGATGCAAACCTTGTCATTGTACAACTAGGTTTTTTTTTGTCACTGTAACTCAATAAACTCATTTTTAGCAAATCTTGTTCATATTAGAACTGAACAAGATCGAAAGTTTGGAACCTCGTCTATTGTATTTTGATATTTACCTAAATTATCAACTTGTTATAATTTAAAACAGTCAAACACACATTAAGCCATTACTCAACGCTCTCATGATATATAATGGGCGGCTATAACCAAATCCAATACTTGTCTATTAAGATTGTTCTTTTATAAAAGTTTGAATAACAGTTAAAAATTTGTTATTTAATAGTGGACCTGTAAAAATTAAAATTTTGTTATTTAGTAGTGGGCCGATCTCGACAGCCCAGCAAGAATACGAGTTTTATATTTGAACTTTGAAGTAGCTTTAGTGTCGGTAAACGTGTCGCGGACATGGTTACTCTTGTGTCTTGTCGGTTCTCTTCCTTCAATCGGTGTGAGTTAGCCGTTGAAGATCTCAGAACGGTAACTAATGACGTCATGTAGACTTTTCAAGATTCATAATCTAGCCGTTGAGGGTTTCCCCAACGGTTGAGAAAATTTTCTATATATGGTATATTCACAGCCTACAGTTTCACTCCAAACCAAACTCAAAGACGATTCTTTAAAAATTGAGCTCATCTCTTCTTGTCTCTTCCTCTCTTCACCTCCCGCAGCAGAGCCCAGCCACATCAGAACTCAGCCCACTAAAACATTCTTTTGCAAGAAAGGTTTCTGATGAGGACTTTCAGCCCACAAATTTCAAGCTTCCAAACATATTGCTATTTCCTCGAGGTTAATGCTAATCTTTTCTCTCTCTTTTTTTTTTTTTTTTTTTTCTTTGAATCTTCTTTGATAAAGTTATGAAATTGATCGAGTAAATTATTTTGCAAAGTGAAGATGACAGAGCTTAGCCAGCAATTTCCACAAACTTTGACTACTTAGAGCACACATAAATTGCAACTTCCTCGAGGTCAGTTGTTTCAAAACTTTAGTAAAAAACATGATGTGACCCGTAATCAACAACCGGTGAAACACACTTAGTCGTAAACACTGAATCAAACTACATTTGAAGTAATGAGCTTTTCACTAAGAGATAACAGTAGTTGGACTTTAATTGATGCTTTATCCATAGATGCTACTTATATTCTTCTTTTTTCTGACGTAATTCAATCGTCGTATATTTTTTTCCCCTGCCAATTTCATTGATATAACGAAAGCCCTACGCGCGTGTTTTCTCCGCTGCTCTCTTCCCGGAGGCTCTCTCCGCCTTATGGTTTCCTTTCCGGTGGTGTGGGAGGGTCTTCCCTTAAGGTAAGACATTTTTAGAGCTTAAACGCTGAAAAGGTAAAACATTTTTAGTACCATTTTGCGGCGGAAGTGGGCTCGTTACTAGGTGGATTTGTACCACTTGTTCCATAAACTGTTTCGACAATGTAGATCTATTTGTTGAGACCTTAGAGGTGGAAGCTCTCGACAACATGAATAACGTCAAGGCCAATATCCAAGATTAAGAAGGCATCCCGGTGTACCAGCAGATGCTGATCTTTAACGACAGGATTCTCCAAGACGGTCTTACCGCAACCGACGACAACATCCAGTAAGCTATATCACACTAGTTAGCTTTTATGTGAAGAGACATGACATCACATTAATATTTGAATCTTTTAATCCATAAATGAACATTAAGTGATACTCAAAAGACAAAAATAAATCCATGTGTAGTAAGTATTGTAGGAGTTTATTGCTAGGTCTTTGAACAAATAGGATTATCACTAAACTACTTTTAGAGAGGGATAGGACAAAACGGAACCAAAAGTGTTTTGAAATACATTCGAATCAAGGAATCTGAAATAGTTTATTGATATTGTATGGGCCAACCACTAGGGAATCTGACATGTGCCCACCATTCCAAATTAACTTAGCAAATTGGTTATAACTATTTTGTGTGAGATGAAGTGAATCCCAAAAAATATAATCTTTAGGATTCTCACATAATTTGAATTCCTTAACAATTCTTGTCCCTCCACAGCTGAATACTCCTCTCCACTTCCCTGTTCCACAACATGCTTCTTCCCCTTCTTTAAACCCTTTTAATTGTCACAAAAAGGGTATTCAAAAAGTATGAAGAAATATGTTGACCAAACATAAAAAAACTAGTTTAAAAAGGTTTTCTAAGTTGAATATTCTAAGTCGAAAAGACCATCATGATTCACAAAGAGCTCACTTACCGAATTTAGAAGGATGTAGCATTCTGAGTCTAAGGCTTTTGTTCATGTCGAAGAGGGAGAATTTGAAGCCCTTGACTTGTTTTTGCATCTTAAACAATAGATTTGACAAAGCTTTGTTATGCATATTTGCTAACCTTGAAGCATCTCTTAAGCAAGAATCATTCTTTGGTTGTAGTATTCGTAAAGCCGGAAAACAACCCAAATCCGGCACATTCAACAACCCGAATTTCCTTCCTCCAACCTTGCATATTTCCTGTTACAAAACCATATAACCAAAAAAATGAATGCAGAAAAAACAAGATTTATATGATGATGATGATGATGATGATGATGATGATGAACTTACATGAATGAAAGTAGACAAATTACCAATGACAATGTCAACATGTTGAGACATTGAAATAGAAAGAGATTGATTGGTCAAGAAAAGACTTGAGTAGTCATTGCTCCCAATGCTTATCAAATAGACAGCTCTTGAGATTCTCTTATTGCTTTCTTCTTTACCAAATTTTGTCCTCCACAATCTGTTCACTTTCTTGTAGTGATCCAATTGTGTTCTCAGATTTATCACCTTACAATGGTCACCACGTTTATTAACATAGAATAATACATCTGACCTAGCCTTAAATTTAAAAATCTAATTTCCTAAATAAGTAAGTGTGTATAGTACATATTTTCTACTTTAATAATATTAAAAGAACTATATTATATAATATATTTATAAAGCATATATCTAAAAAGATACAAAGCAGATCGTAGGTAGGACCAACAAATTACATTTTAAAGAAGATTGTTCAATTAATTTAGCCACAGAAGTCGGGTCAAAACTCAAAACCCACCTCCATATGCAATCATTTAATCAACACTTCAAGTATATAAAAATTAACTTCAATCAGATTTATTGATCAACAGATTTAGATGAAATTCAATCAAATAATATCTCTATTTTAAGATATACTTTATTGAAACCCTATTTAAATTACCCCAAAGAAATAAAATTAAAATAAAAGAGAATAAAGGATAAATAACGTACCGAACCTTGGAACGTTTCAACAAGCGCACCAGCTCCTGCAGACGCAAAGTTGACGCCGTAAAGCTTCTTTTGACTATTTCCCGGTTCCAAAAACGGCGGAATTAACGGCAAATTAGCATATTCCGCTATCATTAACGTACATTTTCCGTCAATATTATATAATTAAATAGACAAAAGGTAACGTAAGAATAATATATATAATATATCCTTACCGATGAAATCGGAGATGAGACGACCGTCGGAGAATCTTCCGGTGGGGAGGCTAAAGAATGATTGACCGTAAGGTGGAAAATTGGCTTGGTCAAGTGTAGTGGTATTTATGTAATTGTTGTTACCTGCATCCAAGAAAGAGTCTCCGAAGATGAACAATGCCGTCACATTATTGTCACGGCCGTGAGAAGATTTCGCTGATGATTTTCCGGCGAGAAAGAGAATGTTAAAAGAGAAGAGGAATAAGATGGAGGAGGAGGAGGAGGAGAAGGAGATAATTCTTCTTGTAACTTTCTCCATTAATGTTGACTCTCTTGTTCACCACAAAAACTCTAAGGACTCATGTAACGTATAGAAGACTATGTAATATTTATAACGTAAAAAATGTGTCCACACTTATATATAAAGACTTATATATATATATAAACTATATACAAAGACTTTTTTAAAAAGGGACTTTTAAAAAGAAGTCAAATGGATTGATTAAAAATTAGAGCATACAGATTTTGGATGTGGCTAAGTATGTAAGTATATGTCGGTTGAATCATTAAACATGTACCATCATACCAGTTAATTTGGTTTAAAATTTGATAGTAACATGCGACCAAGAGTAATACAAAAGATGGTTATTCGTTTATTTTTCCTTTACAATTGTGTTTACAAAAAAAAGAAAAGAAAACATTTAAATTTTCTAATACAAAATTAATTAGAAGAGACAAATTTCTCCCCTTTTTATTCAATACTTTTAACTTTGAAGTACCCAACTACACCATAAATGTCCGTGTGTATTTAGACAGATGGGTGACAACGACTTAAAGAGTGAAGAAGAGGCAGAGTTGTCCAGAAGAGTCATTTTACTCTCTCTTTTTTTTTTGTTTCTGTTGTCTCAGAAAAAGGTAACGAGAAAGGCCACTTGCAAAAGAAAGTGCAACCTTTAGGTTCTTCTGCCGTTTTTCACGTTTTCTCTCTAGATTCATTGTACGTTTAATAAAAAGTGGCTAATTTTCCCATTTTCCTAGGCAATCAACGTGATAATGTACACGCAATCGCACCAGCTTTTTCTGATCACAAATTTAAGATAACCGGTCCTTGTTTTTTGTCCGGTTCGGTTAAGCCCGGTCCTTAACTTTGTGTCTTCTTTGTTATATGGGTAGTTAAAACACAATCTCTTAAGCCTCTTAGTAGCAACTAGTAACCCATAGAAGATTTAAGAAAACAGATGAGAGTTTAAAACATATTATGACGATGTTAATTAAGTTTTACAGCACAAAACAAAACCTAAACGAATTCGGAAGAAGATGAAAGTTGGAAAGTTTAGGAGGTTGATGCGGGAAACTCATTAACATGCAGTCTTTTTAACATGAAAATGGATCTGTTTCAGAAGACTCCTCCAACTCCAATCATGGAATGAATCTCATCGATGCTCCAAAGGTCAATAGCGTTTGCACCATTGTCCTGAGTGGCTACAACATCATCGTTGAGGAAATCAATTGTAGTGTCCCATTCAGTGTTATTGTAAGGTGTCTCGAAATCCATGGACTTGAGCTTCTTCGCTGGATTCGCTTCCTCAAAGAAAAGACCTGAGTTTTTGTTGTTGTTGTCAGGAGTTATTGGAGCTTCATCACTCCAACCATACTCAGAACGACCAAATGAATTACTACCTTGGTCTGAGCTGAAATACTGATAACCATTACCACCAGCATCAATTGAGTTAGTCAAACCAAACTGATTGTTGTTGTTGTTCACTTGGTGTTTCTCCTCCATGAAACACATATCATCAAAGGAGTTCTTAACCAAAGCTGGGGTTGGGTTTGTGTTTGGTTTCTGAGAGTTATCCTCAGGGAAATTGACCTTAGCTTTGGAGCCACGGATTCTGCGTGCAGCAACATCATAAGCTCTTGCAGCTTCCTCAGCAGTCTTGAAAGTTCCAAGCCAGATTCTAGCACCTTCTTTTGGATCACGAATCTCAGCAGCCCATTTGCCCCAAGGACGTTGCCTTATCCCTCTGTATTGATTCTTCCTCTTTGATGATTTCTCAGCTTCACCACTTAAGTCTGCAACTTTCTTGCCAAAAACTGAATCTGATGATGAACAAAAACAAAAACAAAAGGTTCATATATAACTCATCCATCAACATACTCAAATCAATCTCATCACTCAAAATCATAATCATAGACGACATACATCAAAATTAACAAAGTCAAAACTAATTTATTTCTGAAATCTGAACAATTACAAAGCTAAACGAATCAAAAAATCCAATTGAGATAGAAGCGGAGTAGAGCTAATAAACATTTACCGTCGACGGCGATAGCAGCGGAGGAGACGACTCGTTTCGGAGACGAAGCGAAAACAAATGGTTTGACATCGGTGAAGAGATCATCAACATCGAATTCATCATCGCAGTCGAGAGATGAGTCATCGTTGAAACCTTGGAAATCAGCCTCGAACTCATCGTCAATATCAAAGAAATTAGAACGTTTATTCGACTTCTTCTTCTTCAATCCTTTTACATTCTTCTTCAGATCCGGCCAAATGAATTCGCTAGTCACACGGAGAGACCTCGGCGGTGGAATGAAATCGGAGATTATAGATCCTCCACACATGGCGGGTGATTCTTGAGGGGGTAAATATGTTTAGAAATATAATCTTAGCGGCCAAATGTAACATAATTTGAATCTTTGGGGGTTTTATTTTGATTTTTTCTTTTCTCTCTTCAATCAACGCTTTGCTTTGTTCTTCGGGAAATATAAGATAGAAAAGGACTTCTTAGCGTAATAAATGATTAAGCTACTATGATCGTTATTTACTATTATACCCTAGCATTGAAGTCCTTTTACGCTACTACCCTTCTTCTTTACATTCAATTATTTTAGATTTACTACGTAAATTAGGGATTTATTAAATTATGGTTAGTTGCAGTAAATAAGTTTAAATTCTGTCAGATTTGAGTGCTGGTAGACAAAAGGCTAAACAATTTCTTACCTAATGTTTGTTGATTTTTTCCATAAGGTCTCTCATTCCTTTTAATTTCACTTTTTTTTTGTCGACCTATTCCTTTTTTTCTATTTAACAATATAAGTAATATAAAGTTTTTTCTTTTTTGTTACAAAACGTCATATAAAGCTTTGGCAGAAGTTTCAATAAATGAACCAGAAAACAATATTTCTTACCAAATGTTTGTTGAGTTTTGAGAAATTGTTACAAATTACAATTACTCTCTTTCTCATACCACTTTTCAAAATACCATATTTGGTATATTTTTTTAAATAACATTATGAGTCATACCATTTGATAAAAACACTCTTATTAAATATAATAATTAGTAATATTGAAAAAATTAGCAGGAAAAATATAAATATAATTATGGCAAAATATTAAAAAAATTAAAATTTTGGTGAGAAAATCACATATATGATTTTGGCGGAAAACAGATGTTTTTATTTTGGCAGAAAATTATTGATTAAAAATTACGGAATTGAGTATTTTACCTGAAAATTACTTTCTAAAAATCTTATAAACATTTATAAATCCCTTATAAAACATTTATAAACCTTATAAAACCTTGTTATAACATTTATAAATTCTTTTTAAAACCTTATAAACCCTTAAATCTTATAAAAACCTTATAAAACGCTATAAAACTTTACAAAATATTTTTATAAGGTATTTGTAAGATCTTCATAAGGTGTAATAATTTTTACTTCTTTTCCGTCAACCAACTCCTTTAACGTTTTTACAATTTCAGATATAAATTTTTATTTAAAGTGAATATCAAATTTATCTCATATTATGGTTGATTAGTTTGAGAAAATATCATTTTGTATATTTGGCCATATAGTGATAATTTTCAAAAGTCAAAAGCGTAACAAATTTTAAAGGTACAAAAAGAAATTGTTAAAGATATTTTGAAATAATCTTATCTAGATATTAGATTTATTGTATCTTGAATTTTAATTTTCAAAAGGGTAATCTAATAATGGTTGAAAATGAAAAGAGATGGCATTATTGTTCTTGTTTGACTGATATGTTGTCTTCCAACTAGTCATAAATTTTACCAGCTTGCACTAGTTATGTAGCTAAATATTTGTTCCAAGTCAAATAAAAAACATCTCTAGATCCATCTTTTCTTGTGATTACCATTTCAACACACAGCAAAATACTTTTGCAATATTTGTTTCCTGGTATTTAGTAGCAGTAATTACTAAAGTTGTTTCTACTTAGTAGGAGCCAACGCACAAAAGATAATTTTAATGTTTAAAATTAAAATTAAAATATAAATGAATTATTGAAAATGCCATGAGTGATGAAGCTTTATAACGACTCGCGAATATAATATGATCACACGAGAGGACCTTTGAAGACCTTATGTTTAGGGTTAAAATTGTAAAAGTACAGAAAATCATTTATGAACATGCGTGTGTAGGACACGTCCGTATTTTAGATTTTTTATGACAAGCTTTTTTGTCTTTATATGACAAATAAAACATTAACAATTATATTTTAATATTTAGACCTTTCCAAATCATTAGTTTTCTTAATTTCAGTTTAAAACTTTCTTATAATTCGGTTGCTCGAACGAATTCGTTAGGTTCAAATCATTAACAATCATAGACTAGGTAATATTCGGTGCATATGTAGTTCTAAAATAATCTATGTATATAAATTTTGATAAAATCTTGCTATAAAAATAATATATTTTTAATGGCAACTTTCTAAATTATGCAACAATGATAGCTGGATGTCATAAATTTTATTTGGGGTGTGATTGGTAAATATAACAGATGACTTGAGAGTATTTAAAAAAAAAATTAGAGTAATTGGAAGTAAAGAGATGAAAAGAAAAATAAATAATAATTTAAGACTGCTGCGATTGGAGAAACGAGGCAATGAAATATTGCCAGCGTTTTGTAGAATGCAACTATTCACATTTTATCAGATGTTACCTAGGTCGGTTAACAATATATTGAACCGGAAAAAATGATCTAAGAACCGGAATAAAAGAACTAGTTTTAGAATGGGCCAGACACAAAGGCCCGTTAAACTTTAGCAACTACGACTTACGCTATAAATAGCGGTCAAACGAATTCGATTCTATTTCTATCTCGACGAAAAAACCTTAGTCCAACTCTATATTCTCCAAGAAAATCTAAATTTCTGAGCTTGGTTTCGCCATCCTCTATCTTCCTCTCCGATCCCTCCCGTTGATCGATTCAATATGTGTGAAAATCCTTGGTGTTGTTTAAATTGATTCGTATCTTTGTTATTTCGAATTCGTATGCTTTACTTGTGTGAAACGCAACATTTTGAACACTTTTGTGCTTATATGGGATTTTCATTCTGACAGTGAAACTTGATTGCATTCAAGAGAGTTTAACATATAATGGAGGTCAAAATTTTGGGTTTAATGTAATAATATTGGATTCTGAAACCACAAAAGTAGCAAGTAAAACCATTTCGAAGAAGCAAAAGGGACAATGTTAAGAAGAATGGTACTTCGATTGGTAGATTTTAGAATAATAATTTTGGGTTAATCCAATATATGCATACACTACATATTACCAAATTTTCATTCCGGAATGTCTGAAATGACGTCGAAGATGGATAAATCAGAGTATAGAAGATGACTTAAAAAGTAAGAAGAAAATAGTGATAAAAATGGAATAAGAAAAAGATATACATTGTTTTCATACAGTATACGAAACATAAGTGATACGTGTATATTTTGTGCTGCATATATATATATATATATATATATATATAAAACATTCGTATGTATTTTATTCCAGGTAATTACATTCATGTATTTTATATTGTATTAAGATCAAATTGAAAATGTAAAGACCAAAGACAGACGAGTAAAAGGGGTAGGGACGTTGGATTGTAATATTTTTACCCCAACGAAACAAAATAATACCATTCATGATTCAATTATTTGTTTCACTATTTGATTTTTAAGATTTAATGTATATAGGTACACTATACTCGATTCTATACACCTCGCTACCATTTTTTCATTTTTTTAAACCAATGTAATAACTTAAGAGGGAAATTCTCATTATTTGATTTTTATTCAGTTTCTTAAAAATTGAACTGAACTTCTCAGTGTTCTCAATGTTCAAACTTCTTACCTTGAGCTTATTTTAAGAAAAAGAAAAGTTTACTGAAACGTATCTTTATTGAGCCGAATAGCTCATTTTTTGGGCTTTTTAGTTGGGCCGCATCTATGCAACCTGCTCTTTTCCGCGTGACAGTAAATTAGTGGATCAACATATTCAACACGTGACTATTGCCAAGAGTGTCCATACAAAAAAAAAAAAAAAAAAAAATCTCCAATAATTTTTCGTTGGTAAAGTACAAAATATCTCCATTATTCTAAAAAAACAAATAGAATAATTTATTATTAGAAAGATTTTCTTCGAAAAAATATTCGTTATCCAGTTCATATCCCTCCTGCAGAGATCCAATAATAAAACAATATTTTTCGAATAAATCATCGATTGTAGATGTGACAATTTACAAAATTGATTATCTTTAATTAAAGTTTAACTGCAAGTAATCTATCTCATCCAAACAGTTAATGATTATTTTATTCAATCAGTAATTACTAATTATCTTATCCCACCTAAAATGACCACCATGAACTGCTCAATTAACATTTGACAATCTGATTATTTTATTTACTAAAGAAAACAACAATTCAGTAAATAGTGAAGTGAATATTTGCTTCAAGAGATTATAAATAGCCGGCGCCGTTGCCGGCGATCGTTCAACAAACTTCGAGTCTCACTTTTTCCGGCGCCGGAGTTACAGCGTCTGTAAGAAGCCAACATAATCTTCGTCGAAGCCTCTAAATCTTTTTTCTCATCAATCAAAATTTGACTTTCTCTACACTCTCTGCTACAAAATCCTAAATCTCCTCTGTTTTCAAAAAAAAAAAAAAAAAAAAAAAAACTCAAGATCACATCTTTAGATTGTAAAAGAGAATCATAAAGTTTTTAATATATTTGTACCTGTACATGTAAACATCTTTGTCTTGGTGGAGTTGTTTCAAACAAAGATGACATGTCTTGAGGAAACAAAGCTCCGAGACTGTTGGGTTGGATCGGTTTGGTCTGAATAAAGATTTGATCACTATGTTGTTTAGTTTTTCACTTGAATTTGTTGTCACAAGTTGTAAACCAACAAAATTTTTATTCATTCTCTCTATTTGTAGGAATTGAAAATCTAATTACAGAGAGAGGGAGATAGAGAGAAAGGGATGAAGTGGAAGACGAATGATCTTTTTTGGAATATATAAAAGAAAGATACAGCTTGTGGAGTGATGCATTTTTATGTCTCAATTAAAATGTGGGATTTGACCTTTTGTCTTGTCGACAATGACTTTTTTTACTATCAACTGTTTTTAAAATCATAAAGAATAATAGTAATTTAGTGACTTTATTTGTTTTAAACGCATACTTGACAAAATTATTTTTCAAAACCGTAGGAATTTCAATTTGATGGATATAATATAATAGATGATAAAAGAATTTTGTAATCACGTTATTAAATCATAAAATATGAATAAATGGTTTACTATCATTCACTGCATTTGCCAAAATGCCATCTTCTATGTCTTTTTTTTCTTTCTTCCAACATACCTTTATTCAACTAAAATACTTCGAGAACAAAACTGTTTCTCATGTTCAACAAGTTTTTTTAGCCACACATCACTCTAAAAACGCACTGTAAATATATAAAGACATCTTCTATGTCTTTAAGAATATATTTTTAAAAGTTTTGATTTGTTATATTTAAAGTTTCTAAATCATTTTATTTTTCCACGTCCACGAATATAGTATTTTTAATGGTTTAGCACGAAGATTAAAAAAATACTACACCGTTTATATGAAAATTCCGAGAATGAACCTACTTGTTTTTTTTTAACGTGGGATTTTAATCAGCCAAAAATATGGTCGGTGTTCTAACAACACTATGACGTTAGATCGAAACGTTAGCTTTAGTAACAGTTGCTTTACTGGGTTTCGACCGAGCGAACATTAAAATAATAACCCAATATATTTAATTCTGTCACGTTTCTCATACTTTTACATCCATATAATATCGTTAATATCAATATGATATGAATATTTTTACATGTATGCATCCATTACGGTTACAGGTCATCGGATCTTAAAAGAAAAAAAGATATTACAGGTCACCTATCACTTCTATTTCAGTCACACCAATAATTGCAAGGTTAGAATATCCATCGTATTATACCATTTTAAAAACTAGTCCACCGTATTATACCATTTTAAAAACTAGGCAGCGCTAATCGTACTTATTGGCTGAGTTTAGCATATAAACTATTAATTATAAAGTAAATGAGAATTGATCGAATATTAGTTTTAGAGTTTAAATATTATTTTCAATTTATTTTAGTTTTATAAATTCTCACTAATATTATAAAGTTTCCTAATAAATATATTCTAAATAAACAGATTGGTTCTAAATTTTTAATTCATAAAAATAAAAAAATAATTTTTGTTCATTGTAATAAACTAATTAAACTAGTATTTTTAATTAATAATTGATTTTTTTGTTTAACAGCTTTTTTATATCAGATTTTTTTAATCAACAATTAATCGGTTAACTTAAGAATCAAACCGAGTTTAACAAATTTATGTTGATCGACCCGTTTAGCGCCTAACTGCCAATGTTTTGAACAAGAGTATTATATAATAACATTTTAAACTTTTACCAAACATTTGACAAATTTCAAAAGGATACTTTCAAAGAAAATTAGAAAGAAAACCACATATAAATTCTAACGATAATCAAGACGTAGCAGTATAAGAAAAGCTTTATCAACATGGGAAAGTATCAATTTTGACATGATTTTGAATTTGCAGCTATAAAAATACTAACTTAAAAATGCATCCTTAAAAGAATTTTGTTTTCTAATAATACCTTCTATTTTTCTGGTCAACATCAATAATTAGTTTCCTGAATGTATATGATACGGAGATTCTTGTCTTTAATATTTTTTAAGTAGGTAGTTACAATGTCACCATACACTCTTTATGAATAAAACTTTTAAATAAAAATAAAAAACCGGAAATTATTATACTATTGAGACTTCGGAGATCAATTATTAGTAAAAATTAGAACAAGTCACATAAAAAAGTTTCCTACAAAAAACTTCTGCATAATCAGTAGAATCAGTGTTTGTCATTTTGTGTATAGCCACAAAAAGTGTTTTTATTTTCTTTACAAAATGGAGTTTTCAGACAAACAAGATTTCGAAAGAAGAAGAAGAAGAAAGAGACGGCCTTACTTACAAGTAAAGCTGAATTAGCTGATCACTCACTACAGATGGAGTGAGAACACCAAGATCAGTGAAGAGCAGAGTCAAGTATTGAGGAGGAGTGTAGTCTCTTGCAGATCTCTCTACCTCAACCTTAGGAGGAACAGGAACATGGAAATCAATAGGTCGCAAGGCCGGTTCTAAGTCCTTTTGATCCAACGGGTAAAGCCGTGCAAACTGCAGTAGTTGTAAGAAAACAACAAAGGAGGTGATGAATCATTTGTGTTTCAGCATCCATATTAAAATGTTTTATAAGTTTTGAGTGGTTACCTTGTAACTCTCCGCAGCTACATAGACTGGTTTGTTCATACTGTGTGCAACGAGTGCGATTTGGTAAGTACCCATCATGTTAATGATTCCACCACTTTCAACTACTCCGTCAGCTCCAACAAACACCATGTCTACTTCATCCATGCTATAGGCCACGGCTGAATCTATCAGAAGCTTCACTGGAACATCAAGCTTTGAAAGCTCATTAGCTAGGAGCACACCTGTTTTATCTGGCCTTCCCTCTTGATTTTGTTTCCATGGATGCAACACAAACAAAATTGCCAGTTAGGGAAAATGGAAAGAGATAGCCAGAAAATAACAGATCCAATCAATCTCAAAGTTTAAAGAAAAACACCTGTGCACAAAACTCGAAAGAGTTTCTTGCTTTGAGCTGCTGCCTTTAGTATCTCGAATACAACTCTGGAGAACCCATGGACCAGTATAGTACACCCATCAAAAATGAAATCTTGACTAAGCGTTGCAATGATCCTCCGGGCCTGCAAATATGAATTTTACTGTTCAAAACTCTTATTCTGCTTACCAATCTATGTATGACAATTTCCATTCTAAGAAAACCACTGACCTTGCAAGATATTTCCCCAAATTTCTCAGCACGTTCAAGCACGCGGGACTTTGCAGAGTTGAAGTCCTCAAATTCCAAAGCAGATGTTCGAGTTACATAGCGCATGAATAGATCACATCCTGCTGTTAAGGATATAGAGGTTGTGTCCCATACCTGTAACATAAAGAAAATTCTACATTTCTAGAGTTCTACCTCGAAAATAACTAAAAGCTACTCAGATAATACCATCAATCACTCATTTCCAAACAACAAGAACATTTAAAAGAAATATACGGTGCCATCATAGAGGATGTAAACTACAACTATAAACACACCACCAAGATATCGAAAAAGATCAAAACTTTCGATTACCAAAGAGTATTAACGATCAATAAACTCGCAGAATGCAGAAATGCCAAAACAATTCACAACGTTACATGCTACTGCAATGCCACAATCACATCTACTTCAAGCTAAACCTAAGTAATCTTCAGGGCATTAACCAAAATACTCAGTGCTAAGTCGCAAACCTAACTAAATTCAAAATTCGAATCCTAATTCCAATACAAAAAAATGAAAGACGCTTACTTTAAGAGTATCCGAAGCTTTCTTAAGTTCGATTTCAAGTTCCATCATTGTAGTTGCTTCACTAGCCCTAATAACCGCCGCAAGAGCACGAATCGCCGCAACAGCCTCCGCCAAATCAGGCTGCTGTCTCCAATTATTAAACTCCTCAATTACGCTAAAGGGTCTTCCCGAAACGGGAGAATTCAAGTAATCATGGTCAGGATAACGACGAACGGCGGCTTGTGCCTGTTCTAACCAACCACTGGTCACGATTTCATGATGCGCCGCTCGTGTTTGATAATAAGCCGAAATAGGATTAGGGTTAGGGTTAAAGTTAGGGTTTTCATCCGCCATTGAAGCAGAAGGTGGAGGAAGAGAATCGATTGATGGAGTTATAGAAATGGGTTTGTTGTTTAGATGTTTATCGAGGATGAACGATGCCGAGCTTCTCCACATTTTTGTGAAACTTTCGATTTTTTTTCCAATTTCAAGCGAGAGATTTAGGGTTTATGTTTGCCTTTATTACGTTTAATTATTTTTAAGAACATGATTAACAATATTATTATCATTTGGCCCCTCGTCAATTTATTTCTTCTCATTGACTACCCCAAATTTACAGAAGAGCTTAATCTCACCCAAATAATTATCATAATTTACATTTGATAAGACTATAAGCTACAACAATACCCATGATAAAAGAATGGTCTACTTGTGGCTCCACCATCATTGTTAGAACATCTTCTCCAAGATATAAACCATTAATATCTGATTGTTTCTTTTTAACTTCTGCCATTAATCTTCCTGATCCATCCTCGATTGCGAAAAGAGATCCATGGATTACAATTTTATAGCAAGATTGTTGTTGATCATCATCATCTCTACACAATCCTATTACAACTTTATGACACGAATATGAATCTCTTGGTAAAATTTTGAAATTCTTTTTTACTTGAAATCTTGTCCCGGTTGAGTTATATCCTTCCCAAGATTTAAATAATTCCAATTTCTGTAACGAGAAAAGAAACATGTTAGAATTTTTTTTTTTTTTTTTAACACATGGATACTATGATTATTATGTTCACTATTACCTTTTGACGTAATGTAAACAAGACTTTGCCGTATAAATCCATAAGATAAACTTCACTGCAACTATTGGAGTTATAATTATCAACCCTATAGATTAAGCTTCCTTTGGAATCAAAAACTGTGCAACCTTTGCCATGGAACACCAAAGATTTCATCCAAATCGTAAAACTCTCTTGCTCCGTCGCTATGTACGGCGAACTCTTCGCTTCTCCAGCGCTGGAGTCCACCGGGAACGCTTGGTTAGGATGAATCTTCACCATGTTCTTCGCCTGAGAAATCCGATTATTTGAAACTATAGTCTCTGTCGTATCGTTGTTGCTATATATTTGCATATATTGCAAAACTTTATATTTTGCTTGATAGATAGGATATGTCTTCTTCGTATATATAGTTTCTACTTGTAGTAATTTACTTTCTGGTGTGTCATTAAAAATTATACATACGAAGGTCTTCTTCAGCCACATGTTCAATGTGAGATACGCTAATATAATAATGGAGAAAATTATATAGATATAATATGTATGAGGGTATGGTAGTTCGTGTCTGATGTGAGATCCGAATAATAGAGTAATATTAATAAAAAAATGCACAGACAATATAATATTATCAATTTTCAATTATTAGTTGAAAGGCTTAGTAATGGTCTTCGATTTGGGGTTTGCATTCTCCTCGTTGGCCAATGCTGGCAGTTTCTTGGAATGATACGCAAAATATATTTTGACTAGGAGATTAGTTATTAAAATCTATTGTTTATCAATATTTTTAAAAAGTGTGCTTTGTTTTTTTTTCCTTCTACATTTGGAAATAAATTTAGATATCATTTCTGCTATTTATTTTGTACGCATACAAAGAAAAAAAAATAGTCACAAACCAATTTTCTTATAGAGAAACTGTTTCTTCTTGCAATTAAAAACCACGCAGTCTCAGAGATTCTGAGATCACTCACTCATTTTGGGCCTGTACACTCTTCAGTAGCTCATGGGCCTCAGTATAACCTTTTGTTTTACTATATAATCAAAATAGAGAGAAGAGCCACATCTTTTCATGCATGCGTACTTCTCCCAAGAGTCCATGACCATTCTACTCTAAGTCTATAATCTACTATTCTCTTCTTCACCAATTTCAATTCTTTCTGCTGACTAAATTACCATCCAAATCTATTTAATTCAGTTTGATATATCTCACGATTTGATAATCCAAGCATGCTTAACTCATGTACTTCAAGATAGTAAAAACTATTCCCTTTACATAAACACGATGCTACTTTACAAACAAATGACCGATTTTGTGGAATTGATATTTCCTATTTGATACTAGAATTAAAGTATAAGAATATACAATCACTTTCCTTAGTTTAAACTCATGTTTTAAAATTCGCTAGGTGCTAGTCGGGCGGCAAGGGTGGATCTAGCGCATAGGAGATTAATCGGAGAGTAAAGCAGATTAATCGATGATTAGTTTTAGGTTATTTTAATATTTTAAAATATATTTATCCATTATATTAAACTTTTAAATACTATTATTTTAAAAATTATAGTAAATACATGAAAATATAGTATTAGTAATTTATTTTATGATTTTATTTATAACTTTAACATAATTTATTATAAAACATTACAAACTCTCAATATAAAAAAATATTTTTATACTAGAAAATTTAAAAATAATTGGATTATAGATAATTATACAGAAAATAATCGGATTAGACGGGAATTAATCGGATTAGGCGGAGAGTAATCAGTTGACGAATTTTTTTAAAAAAATTAGTCATTAATCGAAATGGCAATGATGAACCTAACGACTATGTAAGATGTAATTAGAACTAGATGAAGATTTTTAGAACATGGGTTCAAACATATGTTTATAACACTAATTAGAACTAGATGAAAATTTTTAGAAGATGTGTTCAAACTGTAGACGTCTTTAGAGTGAAAAAAACCCAAGTTTATATGGATCTCGGGAGATTGGTCGAGTTTCGGTTAACAATTTTTTTTTATCGTTTTAATTGATAATATGCAGAATATAAGTTAATTTTTATGAATTCTAAAATTTCATTAAACAGCAATTTATGTACAATAATCCCGTCTTAATTCTCTAAATTAAACTATACAAAATAACTATGTTGTCTGACAATTAGTTTTTTTTCTTCTTTTGTTGTTTAGCCATTCTGTCAGGTTATTTTTAAAACATTGTGTTTCTCACAATTCCGTCATTTGTCATTCTATAGTGGTTTATATAAGAATCCAAAGAGTAGTATAAAATAAACAACTTGAAAATGATAAAAGAAAAAATAAAGAATAAGGAAAATGTAAATGTAAATGTGTAATGTGTAATGTATTACTATTATACATGAAACTAGTACCATTTAGACTATGGTCTACTCTGAAAAACTGGTCAAGCCTTTTTCCTTCTATAGACATCTAAAAGCTAATGCCATTTTACTACAGTTTCTCTTTCATCACTCTTCTAATCAAAATAAAACAACAATTCCATTAGATGCAGACAACAACTAACCAAAATAAACCAAAAAGCACAATAGAAAGAAACAAAACAAAGAAAACTCCATGGACACCACAAGAAGCCACAGCCCCAAGCTCCATATCGCAACGCAGCTTCTGTTTCCTCCTAATATGGTAAAAGAAAGTGTCGTTTGATCATTTAGCTCAAAAAATACATTTCTTCTTTAGTTCTTGAATCTCTCTTGGTTTGTTTGTTTTCAGGAGAAAAACTCAGAAGTTAGCACAAACCCATTTGCAGAAGACTCACTTACAAGAAGAATCAATCTAAAGGAAACTGCAGATTTCATCAAGTCACTCCCACATTCATCAAACCAAATCAGTAGCAGCAGTGAGATGGTAAACGAAAGGAGACAGAGTTTCTCATCACAAAAGAGCATTGGAGAAGGAAGAAGCAGTGGACAAGGAAGAGTGATGTTAATGGAGTCTCCTGGCACTCCAGGTAGAGGAATCTTCAGTTTCAGTAGTAATGTCTCTGGTAGAAGAAGAAACTTCCCTTCTAAATGGATTGATGCTGAGAAATGGGTCACCTCCAGTCATGATTCTCCGGCACATTCCCTCAAAAACACTCAAATTACTAACTCCCAATTTGATGGGTTCAAGAACCAGGTTTGGTTCTAAACAAAACCCTAAAGTTCGAATCTTTAAACGAGAATGTAGCAGTAAAATTGAAATCAAGAATGTGTTTTGGGGATTTGGCAGGTGGAAGTTATTTACTCAGAAAAATCTCGAGCTATGGAAGAATGTTTCAATGGATCTGTCTCATTATCTCCACCAGATCTTATCCTTAAAGGTAAATAAAGAAGACACCTTTTTTTATAGAATCTTAAAAAAAAGTGATCTTTTGTTAAATTGAAAGTTTAAATTTTGATTATTTGTTCTGTATAGATAAGTTAGCAAACGAAGTTCCACAGATTCTTCCATCAACGGAAGGTTTTATATTCAAAGATTCCAACAAATTTCTCCGGTACGAGGAAGAAGTAGCTCAAATTCAACATAGAGACATTGGAACAGAGATGACTCCAATCGCAAGTTTAGCGACTTCAAGATGTAACACACCGTTTAAAAGCACATCTCCGGCGAGACACAACACGCCTTCGCAATTGTCTGGTCCGTTAACAGAAACCAAAAACGTTATAGATATATCCGAGTTTGCAGATAAGCTTAGACTCAGTGGGTCAACAGCGAGTCAGTATTATAATAACTCGGTGACGTGTCATTGGAACTCGAGGGAAGAAGAAGAGGAAGAGATATCGAAGAGTTTAAGACATTTCCAAATGGAAAGTGAGTTAAGGAGAAGTGTCTCCGAATCTAAAGCTCCTTTATGGGATGATGAAGACGACAAGATCAAATTTTGTCAAAGGTATGAACAAAATATTGAAGAAATTAATTAACATTAAAATCATCGTTTATTGTTTATTTAATTGTCGTATTATGATATTTAGATATCAAAGAGAAGAAGCCAAAATCCAGGCATGGGTTAATCTTGAAAACGCTAAAGCCGAAGCTCAATCCAGGAAACTTGAGGTACGTGCACAAGTATATACGTATGTTTTTGTAAATACCGTATAAAATACGTATTTTGTTCTGTAATAACAGATTTTTTGAGCCACGCGCCATTAATAGAGTAATGTCCCACATCCTTACTTGAACTTCATTGACTGGTCTTTGTTGCTTTAGAAGCAAAAGTCTTTTGAGTTTCTAATTTTTTTTTTTAAAAGGATGACATCTTTGTAGTTGTATTTGTACTTGTAATTTGTGCAAGTCCCATGTGAAAAAATTACTACATTTTTTTAAGTAATCTACTACATTGGGAAATTGGAGGGGTAGACTAAAATTATTAGTAATATATTATGTAGCTATATAATCATACCAGTTTAAGTGATGATTTTGCTGTGTGATTTTTGGATGGTATTGAGCTATATAATATTTGTGCTTGTAATTTGTGCAAGTCCCATGTGAAAATATTACTATTTTATAGTAATTTTCTCTTTTGGGATGTGAGTTAGAGTTAATTATTGATCATCTAGTCTAGCTAAGAAGCAGCTGAGTGATAAAAATCAATAACTAATGTGTGGGGTGATATTTTTATTGTTTAAGGTGAAAATACAGAAGATGAGATCAAATTTGGAGGAGAAATTGATGAAGAGAATGGACATGGTGCACCGGAGGGCAGAGGATTGGAGAGCTACGGCGAGGCAGCAACATGTTGAGCAGATGCAGAGAGCGGCTGAGACGGCGAGGAAATTGACAAACCGCCGTGGATATTTGGTTACTGGCCGTAGTTCATGTGGTTGTCTTCCATGCAATAATACTTATCGTTAACTCAGTAAAAAAAAAAGAAAGTAAAATACACAGAGAAACACAAGAAATTTACTGTTTACGTGTGTAGATTCTCAACATCTATGTTATCTTTACTGTTTATCCTAGAGAAAAAGAAAATTTCGATATGGAATAACGAATTGCAAAAAGAAAAGAATGACAAAATAAAGTTGTGCAAATATTATTTTTAGAGACACGAAATTTGCTCTTGTAAATAAATTTATAGAATTACAAAAAACGGAAAAACATAAAATTGAGATTGTGTGGTAGAAGTGTCTTGATTTTTTCAAGTGAACTCCGGTTATTCATTGTCTTTGTAAACAAAAAAAAAAAGTGATTGTTGGAAATTTTTTGCTTTTTGTTTTGTTTGTCAACTTGTATTATGTCCGATTTTGAACTTAAGTGATGAGTGATATCACACTACTAGTAGCCCAAATCGCCGCACTACAAATCTAATAAAACAGTTTAGAATTTTCTTGTTGTAGCTCAATTAAAATTCAAAAAATCTTTTAAGAAAAAAAACTATAAACAGTACTAGCTAGTGGATGTTCTTACATATATATCATGGAGTTTCTTCTTGTTGTTTTTTGGTAACTAAATTTGTATTTTTGTTATCATGCAAAAGTGTAATTGTAGAGAAATAAGAGACTGACCAAAGACGAACTTTTGCGTCTGAAATGAGAAGAAATCTCGCAACAACAATCACAGCTTTTCATCCTCCCCATACTTTACAAGACAACACTCTCTCAATTATTTTGTTGTTTTCTATTTGGTTTCATTCGTTAAATAATTATTATATGGAAAAACATTTATTTGAGCACATAAAAAAAAAATTAACCTGGCATGTCGATTTTTGTCCTTTCTTTCATATTGTAACACATATACTGACGGTGAGATACAAAGGACATTTTAAATATATTTGTGTTATAATCTTCAGTCCACTTGGTGTGTAGTGTGTGCCGGATCAAAACTGAGAAGAAAAGAACAGTGAAGGCCTAATGGGCCATGAAAAGATAGTTAAGCCCATTAAAGCCCTAAGCGTTTCGAATCAATCTTAACTTGCTGTTCACGAAGTGCGTCTTCGAAAGCCAAAAGAGGAAGAACAAAACTGGTAAAAAAGCAAACTGTTTCTTCTTCAATTCGCAGATCAATCAGCTGGTGTGATTTTCTAATCTCAACGTGTTCATTTTGATAATTTTCCTTTGTCTCTGAGTTTCGAGACTTACTTAAATCCGTTATTCTTCTAGGGTTTTGATTCCATTGTGCGACAAGGGACTTAAGGTTTTACAGATCGAAATCGGAGAAGAAGAGGATGTTTCTCACTAGGTATTAGACCAAATCTATCTTTCTTTGCTTCTGGGTTCACTGAAAGTTTCGTCCTTTATACTTTAATCGCGCTTTTGCTTATATATGTGGTTTCTGATTATGTTATGTGAAGAACTGAGTATGACAGAGGAGTTAATACATTTTCTCCTGAGGGAAGGCTATTTCAAGTTGAGTATGCGATTGAAGCTATCAAGGTATCTTCTTGATTCCTCAAGTTGTTAGTTTTATTTAGAAATCGATAAATTTTGAAGAAAGGGTAATGATTTTAGGGTAGCTTACATTTTCTTTTTTTAATTGCTTATGTGCATGGATTATATATGTTGAGGCTCTGATGAGTGTTGGAATTGTTGCAGCTTGGTTCTACTGCAATTGGAGTAAAAACTAAAGAAGGAGTTGTGCTTGCTGTGGAAAAGCGTATCACCTCGCCATTGCTGGTTTACTTACTAATATTGAAATCTCTGTTTTTTTCTTTTTCAGTTTGTTGAATTTACAATTCTGAGGATAAATTAAATTAATGATGCTTCTTTGTCCATGAAATCTGAAGATATGATGAAGTATTAAGCATTCTTTGTTAGTTATGGTGAATGGTGATATTAGCTTTCTCAGTCTATGTTTTATGTTTTTGTTTTGTTTTTCAGGAACCGAGCAGCGTGGAAAAGATAATGGAAATTGATGATCATATCGGTTGTGCTATGAGCGGATTAATTGCTGATGCGCGTACACTTGTTGAGCATGCAAGAGTTGAGACTCAAGTGAGTTTCTGATTTTAGTTTCTTTTCATTGATTTGAGCTCTAAAAGATCTTTTATGTGTTATTTGACTGCTTTTTTGTTGTTGTTGTTAATCAGAACCATAGATTCTCGTATGGTGAGCCAATGACTGTAGAGTCCACAACACAAGCGCTGTGTGATCTGGCTTTACGGTTTGGTGAAGGAGATGAAGAATCAATGGTAATAATCAAAATTGTAATCTCTTGTTGTTTTCGCATCTCCTGGTTTAACTTTATGATTAAACGAAATCATGGATTACCATATTAAAATCCGTTATATTAGGAATTCCATATTGTAGTTGTTGATTGGTATGTATACTCGTTTGGGACAAAGTTACTGATTCTTTCTTTCAATCAATGTTACAATTAGTCTCGGCCATTTGGAGTGTCACTTCTCATTGCTGGTCATGATGAAAACGGACCAAGCTTGTAAGTATTTATAGCTATCTTCTACTGATATGATTCTCTTGTGTCTTATGAGGAAGTTAGTTGATCTTATACTCCGTCTTGTTACAGGTACTATACGGATCCATCAGGAACATTCTGGCAGTGCAATGCAAAGGCAATAGGTTCAGGCTCAGAAGGAGCCGATAGTTCTCTTCAAGAGCAATTCAACAAAGTAAGTTGAACGCTTTTCCAATAATCTTCTCAATCATCACTTGATTTCATCACTTGACTTTGCCATCAAAACCTTTAATTTCATTAACTTTTTGCAGGATTTATCTCTACTAGAAGCTGAGACGATTGCTGTATCTATCCTCAAGCAAGTTATGGAAGAAAAGGTAACAACTTTTCAATCCAAAACTTAAAACTCACAGAAGTTTTTGATCAATCTAATTGTTCTAGTTGGTGTAGGTGACTCCAAATAATGTGGACATTGCCAAGGTAGCACCAGCTTATCATCTCTACACTCCACAAGAAGTCGAAGCAGTCGTCGCTCGTCTATGATGAAAACAAAATCTTAATTTGGGTAATTTTACCTATCCTATTTTATCACAGAACTTAGTACTTATATCACAGAACTTAGTACTTATGTAACATTTCGAGTCTGTTATGTAAGATAATCTTTTGACTCTCATGTTGGCATGTTAAATCAATAACCTCTTGGATTCGAAGTAGCTTTGATTATTTAACCTCAAGAAATTTTCATATTGGGAATACACACAATATAAATCAAACGAGTGTCAAGTAAATACTATAAAGTGAATCGAAATGGAATGTTTTGAAAAAAAGGGAAAAAAAATTCTAAAAATCCGAATATAATGTCACTGCTAAATTAAGATAGTTGATGCGTCACTCCTGTTGCCGGTATCCAATCACCACCATTTAATAGAGTAGCCACCGTAAACTTTGCAGCCTCAGTCGCCGGCATAGCTGATTTATACCCTGCCCATCTTACTCTCTGGGTTACATCAGACCCGGGGCCTGTATTCTTATACTCTCCATATACTATACTCGCTGGTGGGTCAACGCCGGAAACCCAAGATATCCACCCGACAGGTCTCACCACGGGTCCAATCTCCGTCTCCATAATGACCGTCGTGGAAAACTCCTTCCATGGCCGGCCAAGATATGTTGGAGCAGTCACATTGCCATTGCTGGAGATAGTGCATCGTTGGATGGACATCCCGGAGCTTTGGTTCGGATCTTTTTTGCCTTGAGCGGTAATGGTGTTGAACTGTCTAGGAAGAGGTTGTCGTGGCATGATCTTGCAGCCTTGGAAAACGACCGCGGCGCTACCGAAGATGAAGTCAATAGTTCCGGTAACGTCGCAGTCGCGGTAGAATTGGCGGTTGGAGTGAGGGTAAAGAGTGTCTTGAAAACCATCAAAGGAGCATTGGTAATAAACGGAGAAATCAGAACCTGATCTGAATGCCACCGCCTGATGTTTTGTTGCTCCGGCGGTGTTTATGATGCTGATGTCCTTCATTATAAATCCTTTGCCTTGTATAGCTACGTTAAAAATGTAAAATTTAGTTAATAGAAAATTTTATGCAAGGTTTATACATAGTGAATTGATTCAGAGATATTGCCATACCAATATACCATAATGGTAAAATTATTTAAAATGCATGTGTAACGTAATGAACAAACGGTAAACTAAAACAAAACAAAATAACTTTGTGCTAAATGACCATTTTTCTTATGATATTTTTTTAAAAAAATGTTCAAAATACACTCTTAGTTTGGTAATATCACTTTTTTCTTCTTCTTATCAACATTTGGTATGCCATTTCATCCTAGAGTGAGCTTAATTTTACAAAGTTAGTATATGATTAGCAAAAGTAAAGATACGTAATCAAATTAAAGAACCATCATTTTGCTAATATGTCATTTCAAGGATTACTGTGAATAATTTTAACTTAATCAAAGATGATAACAAATGGCTAAAACTTTCAAATCTTGTCTAACAATTCGCAATTGGTAAAAAAAAAAAAAGGAAGACTTACCAAATGTGGCAGTCTCGTAAGTAGGAGTCCCGTCGATAAAGTTCTTGCCACCGGAGATAATGGTTTTCCCCTTTCCGTCGCCGTAAATCATAACATTCCATTTACTCTTATCCATCACCACATTCTCAACATAAGTTCCACTTTTCACATAAATCACAAACATCTTCTTACTCTTCTTCGGCACCATCGCCACCGCTTCATTCACAGTCCTCACATCACCAGTTCCATCACCCGCCACCGTAACATCAGGCTTCAAGTTCTCCGTCTGTAACAACCTCCGTGTAGCCCATTCCGGTTCTTGATTTAACAATCTTCTTCTCCTGTGAATCGGAATCCCTAAATCACTTAACGCAGCCAAGAACTTCGATACAATTGCAAGACTGTTACTTGTGAACTCTGTGGATTTACTCATGGCGGCTTTCAAATTCTGGATAATCGTTGAATTCGCATACTCTGTTTTGTTCTGAGTTAACTCGTCTAACGAATCGAAGCACGTGTCTTGATCTGTGACCGTTGCGCTAAGCCAAGTTTTGAGATCTTCAATTGTTGAAGAAGTTAGGGTTTTCTTGTTCTCGTCGTCATCAATGGCTGTAACAGTGTCGTTGAGTCGATCTTTAGCATCTTCAATTAGATCTCCACAGACCCTTAACGCCGATTTGATTCTCTCGTCTTTTGTTTCCATAGATAGCTTCTCTGGTAAAACGGAAATTGAATCCAGCTCATCGATGATTACTTTTAATGAGAGCTTAAAGAGAATCTCTGGATCTGTTGTGTTGGAAGATGGAAGCTTAGAGATACTGTAAATGCAAGATTCAGGGAAACGAGTTACGCTGCAAATAGTCTTCAGTGAAGTTGATGGTGTTAACTCGGGTGTATAACTCGGTATTGACTCGTTTTTCTTTCTGTGAACTACGGTGGCGATGACGGCGGCGATTATTACGGCGATGAGAACTACGATGGAGATTGATAGTAGAATTATACGTTTTCTTGTCTTTTTCTTCAATGCTGAATCTTGAGCTTCGTCTACTTTTCCATAGCCTTTGAAAGAGTTTACCGAATCCATAATCCTAAGAAAAGGTTTAAAGTAAGCTTTTTTCTTCTTCTTGTGGTTTCTGGGTTTGGTTTTTTTAACTACGATTATTGAGGGTTGTTGTCTTATGCAACTGTGTTATGTAAGCGAAGATATATGTAGTTGTCTTTTTTTTTCTTTTTCTTTTATAAGTGGGAAATGGGAATAATCTATTTGCGTGTAAGATTTATGGTTACGTTGTAATAATTTGATTAATTAACTTGATTGTAACTTTTGGTTTTGTCTTACCAATCAAATGCAACAATTCCAGTAACAATATTCATAAGTGAAGTTAATAGAAAGATAATATTTGACTTATACAACAAAATTTCATAATTACTCTGTAATTATTTGATTCTAGTCTCCATCATTAACTTTTTTCTTTTCAACTCAATCAAGTCCAACAGAACCATGTCTTTTAAGAGCATTCATAAATAAAGTTAATATGAAGATACTATTTGGCTTATAGACATGAAAGTTCTAGACTTCTAGTTCTAGGTATATGTCAAAGTCAACTCTATTATTTCGTAGTTCGTCCATAGAAAAGTAAACGCGCTTCACAATTAGCGATTATTGGTATATTTTCAACTCTACAGACTGTAAAGAAAAAGAGAAACACACATGAAGATGTTTACATATGATAATAAATTTGAAGAAATCTAATCAGAGATAATCGTTAAAAATTAAACGCGCTTCACCAGCGATCATTGGTTTATTTTCAACTTTACACATTGGAACGAATAATATTTAATTACATATAAAAAGAAATTTGAAGAAAGAAAAGAAGAGATAATCTTAGCAGCATTGAATTGGCCATGTGCGTTTCTAACAAGTGGCGTCTCCATCTACATCTCTTGGGAATGGACTTGAAACCGACAAATGAGACCATCAACATCGTGTTAATTTTTGGAAACACAAGATTCCCGATCAAACCGAGTTATTAAGACTCTAATAATTACAAGTTTGGGTTTTGCATTGCCTTAGTTTTGAACTAATGTACATATTAATAATACTATGAATCTCGGTTGGGCTTCTGGATTTGGTTTAATCGTTTTAACCGGATATGTGTTATATATTAGGTGTATGGCAATGATCAACTTTGGTACATCTTGATCTTATAAGGGTCGACACTATCGGTAATTTTAAATTTCAATAAACCCGCAATACCAAAATGTTGGAGGTGGGCACCACTTTAGCTCGGTCCAAGTCGGAGATGGTCCATTCAACAAATATTCCATAAAGCCCACCTAAACTCCTCTATTACAGCTCGTCATCATTATGATTCAAACTAGCCGTGTACAAAATATCTGAAACCTAAATTACCCGTCCAAATCCAATGTAAAAGGTAAAATCTAATCAAAACTAAGAAAATATCATAAAACAACATGAAAAGATATTAGAAATAACCGAAATATAATTATATAACTAATATATATATATATATATTTAATTATTTATTAGTTATATGTATATTATATAACCTAATTGTCCAAAATTACAATTATAAATTATTGTAGATCATAATAATTAAAATAACAAATATATTTTAAAGTTTTAAGTTATATTTGTAAGATTTTATTTATTTTTATTTGTTTATTTTTATATTATTTTGGATATCTAAACCCCACATGAAAATATAGAATCAGAAGTAAAGATTATTAATACCCAAAAAACACAAACTTCTACACCCAAAAATCTTAAACCCAAAAAAATCTGCTTTAATCCTTGTCTTTTTGCTCACATGAGTTTTATTAATACGAACCCCTGTTTTTGTTTTATCTATCTTATTGATGCGATCCTCATTCAGCACAAAAAGATGTTCAACTCAAATTTGAATCTCAAAGACTTGGAAAGAAAGGAAAACCGGTTGACGCTAACCAGCCTATACCGCCAATAAACTGACCAGCTCTAAATTGCTGAGACTCTGTAACATCCGTAACTACCTGAAAGCCCTTCCTCTTCACTCTATTTGCAGTTCCAGCCCCTCCTCCTTTATTCGAATACTCTCTATAATTCATCCTTCGGGTCGGATCACGTCGGATATATCCGATTTCATTATCACCGTTCGTGAATATTCCTTCAAAGGACGACCAAGATACGTCGGGAAACTTCCTTTCACAGCCAAAAGATCCGACGTGGCACCAATCCGACAATTCTGAATCACAATCCCAGTGTTCTGATTCGGATCAGATAGTCCTTGATCCGTGACCATGTTTTCTGACCGGAGTTTGGTCGGCGTGCGTTTATGTCACAGTCTTGAAGAACGGCGGCTGCATTTCCGAAGATGAAATTAACGGTTCCGGTTATGTGACATTTCACGAAGAGTTGACGATTTGAGTGAACGTAAAGTGTTTCTTGATAAGCGAACATGTCGCATTGGTAAAAAGCAGAAAATTCCAACCCGACTCTGAGAGGCACCGCTTGATGCTTCGATGGACCTGCCGTGTTTTGGAATGTGATGTCACGCGCTAGAAACCCCTCGCCGACGGCAGCTATAGTCAGTGAGAAAAAACATTATTAACCGTAAAAATTAGTTACAAATTACAATATCCAAATTTCAATCCATTTTTAACTAACTAAAACATAAAATACAATATCATGATACTTTTCCAAGTATTGATCAAGAATCATATACATGCCATTGCAAGAATTGGACTCCAAAGTCCAAACTGTATAAACCATCATTTGATCATCATCTCTAATAAGAAAAAAAAAAAAAAACTAATGTTGATTTGTATCAAATCGAGCTACATGGAACGTCCCACACTTCTCGTATCTTGATCTCGAGATTTTCTAATAATTTTCTTGAATGGATTAAAGATCACCTAATTATTCAAACATTGTTGTTGTTGGCACCACTTGAACCAATAACGGAAACCACACCTTTCTTCTCTCTGCTCAAGAACTTCTTAACTGATCTTAACCTTGTGAACATCGGCGACTTAGGTTCTTCCTCGTCGATCCCCTCCAAAAAATTCTCACTTGAACTGGCCGGAATGTTCACCACAACCGCCGTCACTTCTTGTGCTCTGTTACAGGTGTCAGTACTACTAGAATCTGGTTGATGATCGTTGGAAGAATCTCCAAAATTTCCAGAAGGAAAATCTTCTGTAACAACGTGGTCTGCACTTCTAACTTGATTCTGATCTCCCCAAACCAGAACATTTGTCGGAAAATTCCGAGGCTCTGTTAAAACCCCAAGAACAGGGCTCTGGTCTTGAGATAGATTATGTTGATTACTCGAATGCCCACATTCAAAGTTTTGATTTTGAGATATACCCTCATTTCCTCCATGTGTCGTGTCTTCCACGGAACCAACTGTGTTTCTACAGAGAGGACAAGTGGAATGAGAATGAAACCACATGTCAATGCAATCGACATGGAATCCATGATTACACCTTGGCAAAACCCTAGCTTTGTCGCCGTCAACGAGATCAGAGAGACAAACGGCGCATTCTAGCCCGTCTTTGAAGTCCGTAGACTTGAAAACAACAACATGGATCGATTGGAGGATTGTAGAATCGAGACCAGTGGTGCAAGGAGGATCTTCTCGAGCTTGAGCGAAGATGAAACGACGTCGTCGATGACTACGGCCAATCATTGTGGAGCCAGGATCATCGGATTGAGTTAGGTTTAGGTTGAAATGTTGTTCCACACGCCACCAGAAGAGTCTAGCGTAGAGATGAAGCAAGAGGAGGAATAAAATCCCAGTGAAAAGTGATATGATTGAGAGAAGAAGAATTTTTTTCATCATCTCTTCTCCTTCAAATTTTCTGAAAACAGAACTATTAGAAGCAGGTGTTTGATCCATGTCGCTGAAAAAATGGTGAAACCCTAATGAATTTGGATCAAAATTAAAGGGAAAAAGGAGACTTTTTGCGTGGAACAAAAGGAAGACGAAAGATTCTCACATCAAGACAAAGATCGTGAAGAGTAGAACTTATAATACACGAAAAATCGATGGTGAAGATTTTTCAAACAACTGAAATGAAATAAAGAGATGTTTTCGATGTCGAATTCTGGTTGAAGGTCCATTAATTCTAAGGAATTTGTCTCTTACACCAGAATTCACGGCATAACGGCGATGAGAATTAAGACTGGTTCAAGAATTTCAAAAAGTTGGGACACAAGTCAATGGAACACGGTTTTGGGGTTTTGGCTTGGTTTAAGTCAATTTCCTAAAATCTTTAGTCAACATCAGTTTTGATAAAGAGTTTTTCATAAAACTGAAATTATTCTATTGGTGAAGACTGGTGGGCCCCACATAGTTTCTTGCGCCTAAAAAGCCCATCTTATGAAACTTAACTTGAACCATAAGGTATATAAACTCAACATAGCCGCTTGTGTTCAAAATCTAGGGCTTATCCAGCATGACTAATGGGCAGCAGCAGCAGCAGCAGCAGCAGAATGGAAGATCATATTTTGATCTGATTCCTGTTGATCTAGTCATCAACATCTTGTCAAAATTGCCGGTGAAGTCTATAGCAAAGTGTCGTTGTGTATCGAAGCTTTGGTCATCGATGATTCGTAGTACAAATTACAACCGGTTGTTCCCGATCAAGTCTCCGGCTACACCGAGGCTCTTTTTGGCTGTCGAAGCTGCAGGACTTGGAAAAACGTTGTTCTTCTACTCTTTACCCCAACCTCAAAATCTGGATGAGAACTCGTCTCTTGTACCCACCCTTCATCACGGGATCTCTGGAGGTACATATTTTGGTGAATTATGTCGTCCTGTCCACGGACTGGTCTGTCGTCAACATATTGAGGGGAATCATGCATTGGTGGTGATTCATAATCCCATCACAGGTGAGTCTTTATCCTTACCCAAACTGAAATTGGAAAGTTTTACAAACTCAAAAGTTTGTTTTGGATATGATCCAATCGAAAAACAGTTCAAGGTATTGCGTATGACTTGGTTGCGTAGTGGTTACTTCAACTGGTCTGCTGAGTATGAAGTTCTCACATTAGGGACAGGAAATAGAAATCTATTATGGAGAAAGACACAATGTTCCACGGTACATTATCCATTAAAAGATAATGGTATATGCATCAATGGTGTTTTGTATTATCCAGCAAAGATCAATAACGAAACATATACAATCGTTTGCTTTGATGTTAGGTCTGAGAAATTCAGTTTTATCAACATTGATCAAGACTTGGCCTCAAAAAACATCTCGGAATCTTTCAGTCTGATAAACTACAAGGGTAAATTAAGTGCTTATAATTGTGAGACTGAATATGTTCCTTTTCAGTTATGGGTTTTGGAAGATGCTGAGAAACATATATGGTCAAAGCATACGTACCGATTGCCACATCCATGGCTTAAGTCACTGTGCTCTGTACGCCTTGCTGGAATGACTTATAGAGGCGAAGTTGTCTTGTACCCAAGCATTACACATGATCTTGAAGTTTATTACTACAATCTTAAGACGAATATTCTCACAAGGGTAAGAAGTGAAGTTCCAGCAATTAAAGAGGCTCGGTTTTGTAAAATTCACGTATTTTCAGACTTTGTCGAGGATGTGAAGCTCATGTAGGTGTTTTAAAATTATAATAACTATTTCTTATTTAGTTTCTTAAAAAGAAAAAAAAATTATTTGTAGAATTCAATATTTACACATAATTAATTATAAATGTTTCACAGTTTTATTTAGTATATTCTCAAAGAAAAGTCAATATTGATTTGTTAGTCAATATGTATACAAGGGTATATTAGGTGTCTTGTAATTGTGTAATTAAGCAAAGTCTTTTTGAGTTGTGGGTTTTAGAGGATGCCGTGAAATATAAATGGTTATAGCATATCTACCAAATGCCCTATGCAAGGAGCTTTAATAATCAAGAAGATATGGAGAATGGCTAGTGACCTGAAACTCTCACTTAAAAATGAGTTAATAGATAACAATTGGTACATTAAAGTATGACTTCTCTCTGCTATAAATCGCTACAATATTAATATCTCATGTCCAATGCATAGAAGAAGTTAATCTGCTTATGTGACTTCAACGAGCTTTCCACGAACCCACTTGTTGGTTACGTTTCGTGATTTCAAATATTAATATCTCATGTCCAAATTCCTGATAAGAGTTCATCTCTTTTAGCCACTCTTCACAGCATGTCCGCTAGCGATACTGGACATAAAATATGTCCGCCGGTCAACGGACTGGTCTGTTGTCAACATACTGGAGAGAACTATACATATGCGGTGATTTCTAATCCAATCACAGGAGAGTATGTAACAACACCTTAAGTGACAACAGAAGAGTCTCATCAGTCAAAGAAGAAAATGCACTTTGGTTATGATCCAATTGAAAAACAGTTTAAGGTAATGTGTATGACCTGGTTGCCGCATGGCTCAAACGATTATCAAGTTTTGACGTTAGGAACTGAAAATCTTTCTTGGAGAAAGATCCAATGTGGCACACTTCATTATCCTCGTGAAGCGGATGGGATATGCATCAATGGTCTTTTGTATTATCAAGCAATCATTGACCAAGATCGTGCCATCGTTTGCTTTGATGTTGGGTCTGAGAAATTCAGTTTTGTTAACCTTGGTCAATTCTTGGCAAAAAAGATGTGGCCGGAACCTTTGAGTCTGATCAACCACAATAATAAATTAGGTGCTATTCATTTTATAATGGAGTCTTATTTGTTTCGTTTGTGGGGTTTAGAGAATGCCGAGGAACATAAATGGTCAGAACACTTCTACACAGTGCCTCAACTGCAAGATTTACCGCTCTCTACTTCAATCTCGAGAAAAACATGACAACGAGCATACGTCTTTCAATTGATTATGTTGAGTGTGGTAGAGTTCACATATTTCCAAACTTTGTAGAGGATGTGAAGCTTATGCAAGTGTTTACTTCTTCCAAACATTACTACAGACACATGATCTGTCTTTATGTTTTTTTTCACCGTTATGTGTTTTTTTTCTTTTGATGAGGTTTTATCGAAGTTACTATTTCCCTTGTTTGTTTGGTCATGATTCTTATGAATTATGATTCTAATATTGATTTCGGATACTACAATACTTTAATAAGCGTTAAACTAAGTAGAATTGTTTACTAACCTGAAAGTCATGACATAAAATCGAGTTTATAGATACATTTGGCACATCACAAACTGGAAACTGCTTCTCTCAAGCATGAGACCAATTATATAAACCCAAAAATTTGAATCACTAATTGAAAAACATGACCTCTGATCTCTGCTATATCGCTACAACGTTATTACCTCATGTCCAATTGATAGGAGCTGAGTTTGTGACTTCGACGAGCCTTCCACGAACCCACTTCTTAGTTACATTTCCTGATTCCAAAGACGCGGTCTTTTCATCCATTCCGTTGTAAACTTTAGAACCATTAGGAACAGGACGATTCTCGGTAAGTTTGATACCTCCATTAAACTCTGGTGATGGATGGACTTTGGTTCCGTTTGGTTGCGGAATCATCCCGAGTTTGATATCTTCAGTATTTCCCTGGGATGTGTTTGGTTGCTTATGCTGATTTGTAGCACCTTCTATGTTGACTGTCGGCAAATCGCTAGATCTCATGTTCAAGTGAAGACTCTCTCCGTTGATCGGGAATGTGTGTGTACCGTTAACCTCTCCTGGCTGTTCTTGATCATATGTCTCATTGATCTCAGATTCACTGTCTACCTCCAGAAGACTATTGTTAGGCAGAGGTGAGAGAAGATATGGGTAGGCCCCATCTTCATCTGAAGATATCTGCCTCATCTCTATAGATTTAATCAGTTGTGTTGCTTCTGCTATGAGCTTTTTACTCTCTAACAAGGATGCTTGAGCAACCGGGCTTTTCAAAGCAGCAATCTCAAGAACTCTTGCAGCTTTCTCAGCTTCGGAGATCAAAAGCCTGAGATGACCAAGATTACTTCTTTTTAAATTCTGCATACAATAGCTCATATAGATTTATGAAAGATTCTGTTTTAAGTTAACTGACCTTGCTCGTTCTACAGCATCCATCTTCTTCGATTCTTCTGCCACTCGTTTTGCTCTAATGCTTTTGATCATTTCCAGTTTAGAACTTGCCAAAGGATCTTTATAAACAGGTGTTTTCCTCTTCCGTACTTTCACTACTGGAACTTGGTTTTGCCACTTAATCTCTGAATCCCTTAAACTTTTCTTTGTAGGATTCTTCTTTCTGGGCTCCGAACTGCCACTTGGTCTTCTACGACGCCTCTCTACACCAACAGGTATACCGTGATACTTTGCCAAGCCAGAGCAAACTCTTTCACGGTAAGACTGATAAAAGAAATCAAACCGGGTTAAATATTGCTAAGAATAAAATCATCAAGCAAGTTGATCTAATCAAATAACTAGACAACTCACTGGATCAGCCCATTTAGCAGCTATTGCTTCTGCAATTTTCCTTCTTTGTTCTGGAGATTTTGGCGCTCTTCTGTTACTTTTTGTTCCTCTAATGGCTTTCCTCTGCTCAACATTTTCCAGCCATACCAGTTGATTCTGTTGATCCAAGATGCTGTAAGAATCCCACTGAAGCTCTTCTTCGTCTGTATATCCTTCTTTAGCAGCTTCCGCTAACAAGTTCTGCCACTCGAAATGACATGTTTCCTGCACTTTTATCCTCTCCTTTCGCCTTGCCCATCGCATCCGCACTCCCTCCCCAATTTTCAACCGTGTCTCCTTGCTGTAAACAACATGCAAATTGGGGAAGATGGTATTATGATAACAAAAGCATAAGAAAACCCACCAAGTTAAAAAAGCACACAAAAATTAAAGAGTACTAACTTTTGTGCATGCCCGAGATTCGCTAATTTCATCTTAATCTGCGCAGGACGAAGACATAAAGGTTCTATGAGAGATTGAAAAATCTGATGCATAGAGCAAACATACTCTAACATAGCAGGGGCTGACCTGCAACTGCTTTCCTAAAGGGTGTATATATCTCAAGACTAAAATGACACAAGGGTCGAATTTTTTTGACAATAGAATGTTTTCTTGTTTGCACTACCAAGTAATATCAGTACAAGCCCCACTAGAGTTACTATTGCCAACTCCTCTAAGAAGACATATAGAACTATTCTTACATGACATCACCTTTGGGTCTTGCATAGCAATCTTTGTCCTTTCTCTAATCTTCTGTAGGGTCTCTGCATAAACGCAAAAGCAAAAAGATTATTCAAATGTTTTCAACTACTAGAAAGACCTGTAGACAGATTGCTGAAGATATGCCAAAGAAAAAACTACCCACCCGGACTATGTTTCCTGCCTTTGTTCCAAGGAGTGTTGCCTCTATTTGCCTTGGAAATTCTCATCCTTCTCAACCGTTCTCTTTCATCCACTTGTTCCAACTCGTCGCCATCATTGGCGGGCTTTGAAGAAGCAGAAGACAAGGTGTAGCTCTGTTCGTTTTCTTTTTGAGCTGGGAACTTGGTTTCGAGAGTGGCCACTGCAGTAATAAGGACTTTGCCTCTTCGGATATTAAGATGACCAGTGTAAAATTTCAAATTCTTCGAGAAACAGGATTGTCTCCATGGATTAGGTAGAGTTTTAGCATGGATAATACTCTGAGCCCCCAATGGAACAAGATGAGCTTGCAAGGAAGGTTGAATAGTTGCAATATCTATAAAATTAAACAGTAAGGGCTTTTTTTTAGCATAGATGCAGGTAATTCCAATGAGAAAGCTTGACAGAAAAATCTTCACAGAAATTTAATAAACTTAAATTATTGTTTCCAAATCAACAACACAAAACAAGAGATTAAACCAACGATCCATCTTCACATTAGAAAACATTCTCTAGATACTACACAAAGAAATAGTTATGCATTTAACAACTCACTAACAATGAATATGTAAACTTTGAAAAATTAGCTTTGTTTAGACCTAAGATTGCAAATGCAATGGATTGTTACTCAAGAATGATACCCAAAAGACAAGAAACAAAACTGAGATTACTGAAGGAGAAATCTAAACAGTAAGCAAACAAAAATCCCCAAAAACTAAGAGTAAAATAATCAACGCAGGATTAAATGTTGGAAAAGTCTGAAACTTTAACAGTGAAGGTACCTAAAGAAGGCATTGGGAGCTCATTCAGCCCAGGAAAACAAAATTGAAGAAACTCGAAACTCTTTCCGTTGCGACAAAACAAGAATATGGTAAGATAAATATGATTTTTATTACTCTACTTGTCTTAGAGAGGCGAGGGTTTTTGCAGGGATTTAAGAGAGACAAGGATAAGCCACACAATAGCTAACTTCAACAAAGATACACTTCTCTCTGGCTTTGACGCAGCAACCAGGAGGCAGTGGATAACAAGACCCGGGTCGTTCTAATAACCCGACCCGTTTCATTCTTTATTGGCCTAATGGGCCTTAACCATTTTGTCTCTATATCAACGCTATTTTATCTGTGTCGTTACTCCAGTGACCCGGCCCGTAACACCTTTTATTGGGCTACAAGGCCTTTAGATTTATTCAATAAACGTCGTCGTATTAACTATGAAGCATCTTTAAATGTGAATAAAGAAAAGCCACGTGGTGTAAGCCGGGTCGGGTCTTGGATAAAATTTAGTTATATGGGTCGACGGTTCCGGGTTGATCACCGGCGACGAGTGCGACACAACAACAATGGTGAAAGATATATCTTTGACGTCTTCTTCGTCGTCATCTTCATTTGGCGATGAAGAAGAAGCTGATCTTCGAAATCTTCTCGAGGAATCAGATTCTCAAATCGACCATTTTCGCAGCAACGACGAAACTCCTTTGTCATCCACTGACTCAACAGAGCAACGACCTACCTTCGCCGTGGAGAGTCTCCGATCACACTTAAGAAGGAGTTTCAAACTAAATCTCACCAAGAAACAATTCATTGTTATATTCTTTCCTATCTTCATTATCATCGTTTACTTATCTACTGATTTCAGCAATTACTTCTCCGTCAAAGTTCCTAATTCTGTATTCCGGTCAAATACTTACCCGGTTCGGGCTCACGAATCGGATCTTCAAGCGTTGTATCTTCTCAGGAAGCAAGAAATCGATCTCTTCTCTATCTGGAACCACACTTTATCGAATTTATCAACAATTGAAGACGTTAAATCTGCAGTTTCCCGGCAGATTTCGTTGAATAGACAGATCCAAAATGTATTACTGTCACCGCATAAAACCGGAAGAAATGTTGAAATCTCCGGCGGAAGTTGCCGGAAAGTGGACCAGAAGTTAAAAGGGAAGAAGACGGTTCAATGGAAACCGAGGCCGGATAAGTTTCTATTCGCAATTTGCTTGTCTGGTCAGATGAGTAATCATTTGATTTGCTTGGAGAAGCATATGTTCTTTGCAGCATTGTTGAAACGGGTCCTTGTGATCCCTAGTCATAAATTTGATTATCATTACAGTAGAATCATTGATATTGATCGAATCAATACTTGTTTGGGGAGGACTGTTGTGATTTCTTTTGAGGATTTTTGGAAGAAGGATAAGACTAGGAAGAAGCATCATCATCATGTTATTATTAATAGATTCATATGTTATTTCTCCAAACCGGAG
This sequence comes from Nasturtium officinale, assembly GCA_963854855.1. Classification (NCBI taxonomy): domain Eukaryota; kingdom Viridiplantae; phylum Streptophyta; class Magnoliopsida; order Brassicales; family Brassicaceae; genus Nasturtium; species Nasturtium officinale. The sequence goes on along the minus strand of OY978501.1, from coordinate 16,284,528 downwards.
CCTTGCTATGTAGATAAAGAGCATATTGCAAAGTTGAAAGCTTTGGGAATTATCATTGGAGGGAAGATAGATACGCCATGGGAAGAAGATATTGCGAGTCCAAGCAACAAGACTTCTGAGGAAGTAGAGACTAGTTTCAGATCGGATGATGATGTTATTGCGATTGGTGATGTGTTCTATGCTAATGTTGAGAGAGAGTGGGTGATGCAGCCTGGTGGTCCTATTGCTCACAAGTGTACGACTTTGATTGAACCAAACCGGCTAATTTTGCTCACTGCACAGAGATTTATCCAGACTTTCCTTGGCAAGAACTACATTGCTCTTCATTTTCGCAGGCATGGATTCTTGAAGTTCTGGTATGTTGCCTTTTAGGTTCTCTTTTAGTATGGTTACTGAAAGTTAAAACTTTATGCTTGATTTCACTCCTTTAAATTCTCGTGTAGAGTTGTAACTGAAATTAAGAACTTAGCGCATAGCTGAACTCGACGGTTGATGACAATGTAGGTTGCTTAGTCTTGGCCACATAATATAATCGATGATATGGAACATTTTGGAAGCGTAGCTGAACTTTTGGAATGAATAATTGGAGCTGCACCAATATTTTTCTTAATAGCTTCTTTCCTTTATGGTGTTTGAGATGGATTTAAAAGAAAAACATTATTAGTAGCTTTTGGTGAAGTTCTGTTCTATCATTTTGAAGATTAAATCAGGAACCTTAGCTAAATAATTTTTTTTCTTGTGCCAGTAATGCCAAGAATCCAAGTTGCTTTTACCCCATTCCTCAAGCTGCCAACTGCATCACTCGGCTGATTGAGAAGGTCGAGTCACCGGTTATTTACCTTTCTACTGATGCAGCTGAAAGCGAAACTGGTCTGTTACAATCACTGTTGATCCTAAATGGGAAAAATATTCCCCTCGTGAAGCGACCATCTCGTGATTCAGCTGAGAAATGGGATGCATTGCTATACAGACATGGTCTCGAGGGCGACTCACAAGTGAGATTTTTTCGTTTTCTTTTCTTCTTCATAGTGAAATGATACACGAATCAACAAACTCATACTTGGGATTTCAACTTATTTTAAAGGTGGAAGCAATGTTGGATAAGACGATATCCGCAATGTCAAGCGTGTTCATTGGTGCCTCGGGTTCCACTTTTACAGAGGATATCCTTAGACTCCGAAAAGATTGGGGAACCGCTTCAGAATGCGATGAGTATCTCTGTGCAAACGAGCAGCCTAATTTTGTAGCGGATCATGAATAAAGAATTAACACACGAATTAGTCACAATCTCTCTGTCTTGTGAGTTCTCATCATAAACAGTCTAATCCTCTTCTTTTTTGTGCATAGTTTATTAGTGTACCATACAATAATGAATAAAGCATTGCCATACAATAATGAATAAAGAATTGCTACAGTTTGTTCTAATATAAACATCTGAGATTAACAGTTTCTCAGTGATGTGTCAGTTTATCATTGCCGGAGTTATCCAAATGGCTAATGATGTGAAACTAAATACTAGGGATGTCATTTAGGGTTGAAAACCCGCACCGCTATGGGGCGGGTTAGGGTTCATGTTTTGATTGTCCAGAAAAAAGCGGACATTGCGGATTGACCCGTCACGATCTATGGTCTTTGATGGACAAACCCACATGGGTTGCAGATTGATACACGAACTGTTAGAGTTACACGCTGAATACAAAAAAGTAGTAGGAAAACCATCTTCATATTGGTTTTATTTTAGAAATTTTGTAGAATACATTTTGTTTTTCTTTTGTTTTAATAAGTTGGAGACTTTGACAATGATTAAATTAATTTCATATTTGAATCTTTGAAAATTTATTGATTTAATGATGCATATTATGACTTTTGTTACTATTTTCTTTTTTAAGTTATGATAGATACAAGATGCATTTATTTTATTATCGATAAATTTACATTGTAAAAGTTTTTTTTCTTGGTTATTAATTTGATTTTAAATTCCGCGGACCAACCCGCTAAACCTGCGGTTATAGTGCGGGGCGGATTAAGGTTATTAGTTTAGAACCCATGTGTTATAGCGGGTCAGCCCGTTAAAACCGCAAATTAACTCAATCCGCAATAAGCCGGGTTAAACGGAGCAAGGTTAATCCGTTTTGACACCCCTACTAAATACTAACGATTTGTCATTGCTTCGAATCCGTCTCAACTCTCAATCATATAAACTCTGATTTACAGTTTTAAAAAGAGAACCTTTCCTTTACCAAATTGATTTCAAATACTGTTTCTCTATATTATTACACCCAAAGACCCGCCGCCGCTTCTTCGTCTTCCCTCGTGAAATATATTAGGCTTTTGTCGGTCATAGCGATAAATAACCTCAAAGCTTCGATTTTTGCTTTGCATATGCAAAAACCCACGTCATTCTAAGTAATACCCAGATGGCAAATTGACAAATCCGAATTAAGATCGGAGCTTTTTCAGAGTCTTCTTTGCTTTCTTTTTTAAAAGTGATCATGAGAGCGAGATTGGTGGTTTTCCCGATTAAAGGGAAGAAGTGGTGTTTCAGTAGATCTGTTGATCCTTTCGCTGCTCAGTCGCCGTCCGGCGTTACTCCGACCACTCTACGAGGTTTATGGAAGAAAATATCATCTGAATCGAAACCCATCAATGCCAATGCTGAGCTTCTCGTCGATTTCATCTCTGACAAGGTAAATTACATTCAACCTTTTTCTATGTATATAAAGCTTACAATATATATTCGTGTGTTTATGGTGGCGTCTAGTGAGATTTATTGGTGTAGAAAATTCTGACCAATGAATGATTTAAGCTTTGGTTTTGTTTCTGATTAAGGATTCCTACTTCAAAACACCTCTAGGACCACTAGACATGAATTAAAAAGAAGAGCTTTTTTTAATCAGTTTTCTAGCTAGATTGCTCCAATACTATGTTTGATGAATTGTTGTTGTAATGGTAGATGAATAAAGCTTGGGTGGGTCTCGAGAAAGCGCCTGATGGTTCAGTGAAGAACAAGATTCATGGGTGTGTGAATTCTGTACTTTTATTTCGTATTTAGAGACATTTCTTCTGGCTATGCCTTTGGTCTCTGTTTGTTGGTGGGCTTAATGTCAAGTTGTGGTTGGAATGTATAGGTTCGGATTGAAGCTTCTGGCTCGTGTTAAGCCGTCTGAGATTTTCTTGAAGTCTATATCTAAAGAGGTCACTTCTGTACAAGTCACTTATCCTCCGAGGTTCTATTTACTCTCTTTTCTTGAAAGTTCTGCAAACTTGAGGTTTCAATATCACTCTAATGATTGATTTGATTACACCCTCATGAGAATGTTTTTGGTGAATTCAGATTGGTTACTGTTTTAGCTTATCCATGTCAAATGTTTCAGTTTAGATCCTAGACTTGTACACAGGAGACTACGGCACATTGCCATGAGGTATATCACTTTGCCACACTTTTTCACGGATAATCGTAGATTCAAAATCTATGTTCCTTCTAACACGAGTGTTTTTGTTTTGATTTCCAGTGGAACAATCCTGCACAAGAAGTACTTAATCGGTTCAGTAGCTTTGCTTCCACTGACCAGTGCATTTATGGTAATGTATATGAAACCTTAGCAAATCTGTAAATTTTCTTCAAAGTCTTTCATAACCAAGAGCCTTTGTTTTTTCCAATTAGGTATTGCCATTACCAAACATACCATTCTTCTGGGTCTTATTCCGCACATATTCTCACTGGCGAGCTCTTCAGGTCTGTCATATTCACTTCCCTATACATAATTCCACTATCGTAGACGTTTATATAAACCCAAAATCATCTTTATTGACATTTCAGGGAAGTGAGAAGTTACTTCAGCTCATCTCAGACCAGTCAAATCACCAGAAACCAGACTCAACTGATGATGCAGATGAAAGCAAGAACAACAACAACAACAACAACAAACCGGAACAAAAATCTCTCTCTCCCACATGTGTAAGTTGAATCATTCTGTCATCAAATAAAATTAATCAAAACCTTTTTTTGGTTCTTACTTGTCTTTGTTTTCTCGTGAGACAGGTTTTGTCGCCATCAGAAGAGTTATATCAGCTACTTCGTGAAGCTAGCGAGGAAGGACTCGACGAGGTGATGATAGTAGAGATTTGCAAAGCCTTTCATCTCAATAAAATTGATGTTCTTAAATATCGCAATCTAGTCTAACTCTTTTCGCATTTTAGGCTTATTGTTAGAGCACATTTTCAGATGTTGAAGCTAACTTACTCCAATTTTTTTTTTTTTTGTGTTGAGGACAGATTCCTATTGTTTTCTCAATCTCCAAATTACTGAATAAAACACGAATTACAGAAGAAAAGAGAAAAAGAAAACAAAAAAGTTTTAGTTTGATGTATTAATATGATTATTATTTAACATGATTGTGTTTATGTTTATAGATCTATCTATATTACTTTTTTTTTTAAGTCGGCTATACATCTATATAACTAAAAAGTATAATCCTAATAAATATCATTTATTAAGTTCGGTTCGGCTTAGTTACACAAAAAAATGGTTTTGGTTCGGTTTTAGTTATAGGGGTTTTCAGATGTTAGAATAACCAAACGGTTAAAAGCTAAAATTCTTGACATGCCACGTGGAACTCTCTGACCTCTCCAACAACAACGACACATATAATATGGGCCGCGTTTAAAAAGCCCAATTCACACGTGTTGGTTTTTGGTCTATATTATACACGACGAGAACATACGGAGATAGTGGTTCCTTTCCTCTCCGGCAAGAAACATTTCGATTTCTCACCGGGAACATCTCCGATCGAAATCCGGCGAAAATGACGAGAGATATCGAAGATGAGATTAGAGACGAAAAGAATCCTCGACCGCTTGACGAAGATGATATCGCTCTCCTCAAGACTTATGTAAGCGTTTCACCTTAGAACCCTAAATTTTGATTGGAACTTCAATTTTTTGTATATTTACTCTATGGTTCATCGGATCCGGTGTAGATTTGAGTTACTTTACATTTTTGTCCGAGTCCATGTTCGTTAAATTTGCTAGGTTTGGTTTCTCGATGTGAGGGTTTTGTCTCTTAACAAACCAATTTGATGTTTCCTCCTGAGTAGTTTTGAGCTAGATTCGTTCTTATCTTCTCTTTGATGAGCTTGATTGTTCTATTTAATTCAATTTTATGCTTAGATGAGTAGTTTCGCGTGACTCTGCTTCACTGTTTGGATTATTCGAAGCTGAAATGTTCATAGTCACACTTGTTGAGCTTCTTAAATTTCATTCGTTTGCAGGGGTTAGGGCCTTACTCTGCACCTATAAAGAAAGTGGAGAAAGAAATCAAAGAACTCGCCAAGAAGATCAACGATCTCTGTGGTATGTGCACACTCTTTGTTGCTCAAGTATTTGGGCGTATTTTGATTAGTGACGTCTGTTTACAGCATCACTAATATGGTTATTTGGTTGCTTTATATGGAAACTGTATACAGGTATCAAGGAGTCTGATACTGGTTTAGCTCCTCCTAGTCAATGGGATCTTGTATCTGATAAGCAAATGATGCAGGAGGAGCAACCTCTTCAGGTATGCGCTTTCTTTCTTAGAAAGTTCGCTTGAACTTTTTCTTATATCACGGTAACTATAAGGAATTAAGTTAAACTTTTGTTTATATCCAGGTTGCGAGATGCACAAAGATAATAAGTCCAAACACTGAAGATGCTAAATACGTGATCAATGTCAAACAAATTGCTAAGGTATACTATATCCCTAGGCTACTGTTGTTGCATAACCAGTTGTGTGTTTTAGAGACTTTTGATGTTTGGTTATACTGATTTCGTTTTGTTTATTACTCCCAGTTTGTTGTTGGACTTGGCGATAAAGTTTCTCCCACTGATATTGAAGAAGGCATGCGTGTTGGGTATGTTTCTTTTATGTGAACTGAGATTTCTATGGTTAATTATCGGTTCCCTGCTGCATCTTTCTGTTTATTTTATTTTTTTCTTCAGTTCAATCCCCTTTGTCATTGTTCATTTCTCATTTGGATGAAAGCTTATGAGTACGTTCTGTCTCTGATTTTGTACTTGCAGAGTTGATCGGAATAAATATCAGATACAGATTCCTTTACCTCCAAAGATCGATCCTAGCGTGACCATGATGACTGTTGAAGAGAAACCTGATGTGACTTACAATGATGTTGGTGGCTGCAAGGAGCAAATTGAGAAGATGCGAGAGGTATGTTGAACTTCTGTTGCTATCCTGTGTCCGTGTATTACAATGTTTTCCTAAACTTTTGTCGTCTTTGATGATGCAGGTTGTTGAACTGCCAATGCTTCATCCAGAGAAATTTGTGAAGCTTGGAATAGATCCTCCCAAGGGTGTTCTCTGCTATGGTCCTCCTGGTACCGGTAAAACTCTTCTTGCTAGAGCTGTGGCCAATAGAACCGATGCTTGCTTTATCAGGGTTATTGGCAGTGAGCTCGTTCAGAAGTATGTCGGTGAAGGAGCTAGGATGGTCCGTGAACTGTTCCAGGTAATTGATTGTGAACACTTCTTTTTGCTATCTGAGTATGTCAAACCGATGCTGCTATACTTTGTTCTGAATTGCATGATACTCTCTTTCTCAGATGGCACGATCCAAGAAAGCTTGCATTGTTTTCTTTGACGAGGTTGATGCCATTGGTGGTGCAAGATTTGATGACGGTGTAGGTGGTGATAATGAAGTCCAACGTACTATGCTTGAGATTGTGAATCAGCTTGATGGGTTTGATGCACGTGGTAACATCAAGGTTCTTATGGCAACAAACAGGTCAGTCACAATCCCCTTACGAACCTTAATTAAAGTGCACATCACCCGTAATACCGCTTGACTCATTGGTGTTTCTGTATTAACTCTCTAAATCAGGCCTGACACATTGGACCCTGCTCTTTTACGTCCTGGTCGTCTTGACCGTAAAGTTGAATTTGGTCTTCCTGATCTAGAGAGCAGAACACAGATCTTCAAGATTCACACACGAACAATGAACTGCGAAAGAGACATCCGTTTCGAACTACTTGCTCGCCTTTGCCCGAACTCAACTGGTAATGATCCCTCAACCATAAAACAGCTCTCATGCTTTTTTGTTTCCTGAGTTTTGTTCTGACTTTGGTTTTGTTGATATTTGTTTTGCAGGAGCTGATATCAGAAGTGTATGCACTGAAGCTGGAATGTACGCAATCAGAGCTAGGAGAAAGACTGTAACTGAGAAAGACTTTTTGGATGCAGTGAACAAAGTCATTAAAGGTTATCAAAAGTTCAGTGCAACTCCCAAATATATGGTCTACAATTAGAGACAGAGATATAGAGAAGTCGGTTTGCTTCTTCCCAAATCTTCTGATGCAAAAACTCAGAAACACTCTTTGTCTTTTGTGTCTCTACCCTTCAGTCTCTTTTGCAGCATTTGTTTTTACTTATTCCATTAACTCCGTTGTTCGTCTTCAGTGTCTAATACTTTTGATTCTATATATTCTCCTTTCTAAGATTGAGATTTGCAGGGAGTTCGTAAACCATTTGATGACCAAGAATCGAATAAATTTAAGAGAAAAACAAGAAAAAGAATTTCTGTTCATTGTCAGGATCTTGTAAAAGCTACAAATTTGGAACTTACAATTAAATTAAACAATGGGATTGTACAATGCGTGGAAGGTGATTATTGTTATCTTCCAATTTTCAATTCGTTTGCGTCTTTGATTTCATCGGACGGAGCAAAGTGTTTTGTCTTTTTACTTTCCGGTGAGGTTTTTACATGTAATCATTGGTTGTCTCGGCGCTTCCAGAACGTTGTGATGGGTCAACTCCAACAGTTCTCTTGCTCATGTTAGCTCTCTGCACTAACACAACCAGAGCCTGTACCACTTCAGACATTGGTGGTCTAAACTCCGGCTCCGGCTGTTAAAAAAACATCAGAGTGAGATAACATCTGATCAGTAAAAGACTTTCTTGATTTTGCAAGTTCCTTAAAAGATTGGATTTTATAATCATTATTTTACCTGGACGCAGAGAGCGATAACATCTGCAAATCGAGAGAGAGATTTAACAGGATAAAGGCCTTTAAGAGCTGGATCAACCATTTTAGCTAAAGCATCAATGTCATGAAGTTGTGGTGTCGCCCATCGAACCAGTGACTGCTCAGATCTTGACCTTGTACTGCTCAAGTTATAACCTTTTTTAGAATCAAATTCAGAAACAAATTCCTCATCTAAATCAATCCTAGCTTTTGATCATAATAAAGTATACCTGTCGAATGGTTTTCTCCCGGTTAAAAGTTCAAGCATCACCACTCCAAAGCTGTAAACGTCGCTCTTCAAAGAATATTGGCCTGACATTGATACTTCAGGTGCACTATACCCTTTGTTGGTTTGGTTTAGTAACTGCACATATCAGAGTGATCTAAGCAACCAAATAAGCTGATAAATAGTAAGGAGTTTGGAGAAGAGTTTGTATATCCGACCTCATTAGCTGTGGGAAGGTAGCTTGCGAGACCTGAGTCTGATAAGTGAGGATTCAGCTCTGAATCTAGTAATATATTGGCTGACTTTATATTTTTGTCAACTATGGATGGTGAACAAACTTCATGCAGGTACCTGCAAGAATAGTACTACTGTCAGTTATCTGAAAAAACTCTTGCTTCTTTTCGAGTAATGAACAAAGAAAATCATTGTTGTTGGACTTTACTCCAATGCACGTGCAGTCCCAAGAGCGATCTTGACTCGTGAATTCCACACCAATGATCTACTTTCCTCTTCTGATAAGTGTAAGAAGTCATGTAATGATCCACTTTTATGAAATTCATAGACCACAAGATGTTGTCCATGCTCAGCACAGTAACCAACAAGCTTGGTAACATTTGGATGATCCAAATTGGCTATTTTTGATACTATTTCGGTGAACTCATTGGTCATGCCATGTGGAAGAGCAGATGAATCAATTTTCTTCACAGCAAGAACCTAAAAGATATGATTTTTTTTGCAAAAACATTATGACATATTTCAATAAAAAGAGATTGGGATTGGATAACAGTATAATAATATTACCTTTCCATCATCAAACTCAGCTCTGTATACTCGTCCAAAAGTCCCTTCTCCAAGAAGATTATCTACGCTGAAACTGCCAGTAGCAATTTGGAGATCTGCAACTGAATAAAGTCTCACATTCGAAGGAACCACCACTGTGGATTTCTTGACAGTAATAGGCTTTCTTGTCGAATCTTCATCATCAAATGATTTATGTCTATCAGCTGGTGGAGGCAGAAGATTGATAGACAATGAAGTATCCAGTTTCTTTGTCTCAACTGATGAAGAACTCTGAATATAATTGTTTTCTGCAACAATATGGAGTCTTAGATTTCAGTTTTTACTTTTTATAAGATGAAATGTAATGTATACGTGTGCACACCATGAAAGTCGGTTGGAGGAAGAGTGAAAGGCTGGTTATCGGTTTTCTCAATGTCCATGGATGATGATCTCTTTGATCTTTTTCTTTTGAACAAGAAGAAAGCCACAAGAAGAGCTGTAACTACTAATAGTGAAATGATTATGCCTGCAATTGCACCAAATCCGATTCCTGACTTCTTGGAAACTCCATTGCTGGTGGAATCACTACTGGACCGGCTTTCACGTCCTCCTCCTGGTTTACGGCTCGGGGAGCCATGGATTGGAGGTGTACCAGGTGGTGGTGGAGGTGCAGGTCCAGTATTGAATGAGTTGCCATCTTTTCTGTTTGCAAGAAACAATTAAAGTTAGAACAAAGGTTCAAAGAGAAAGACAAAAATGTGTTAAATGCGAACTTACATCAAAGTAATGCCCTTTAAAGAACTGGGGATCCAGCCCGTGAAGTCATTGTTTGCAATGTTCCTGAGGAACCAAACTTTAATGAATGTTTACGAAAAAAACAGCTACAGTTGTAATAAATTTTGGTTACTAACAGAGTCTCAAGAGGAAGACCGGCTAAGACATCGACTGTGCCTGAGAACTGATTGTTCTGAAGAAATCTGTGTAGTTAAAAAGGCACATGTTTAGCAACTGGTAAACTTTCAGTTAGATCAGAGGTTCATGAAAACTTACAGTGATTTTAAACTTTTCAAAGATGTAAAGGTTCCCGGAAGAGAATTAGTGAAAGAATTGAAAGAGAAGTCCCTGAAACACTTGTAATTTTGTCAAATACTTTACTAAGATCAAAACTTGTGAATAATACAAATCTTTACTAGGATCTTACAAGGTTATAAGAGAGGTGAGCTTGGTGAAGTCAATAGCAATCGGACCCTTAAACTGATTGTGACCAAGATTGCTGAATTTTTGGCACAAGGAAAAAAATTAATATCCATTCACATCTTTATGAGAGATGTCTAGAGAAATGTGAAGTGAAGCAATTACTTACAGATACTTAAGTGGTGCCATCTGACTAATTGAGTATTGAGCAGCTCCAGTGAATTGGTTATTTGCAAGATTCCTGAAACACCGAGAATTATAAACTCGAAAACACTGATCTTAAGTTTAGAAAACAAAAGAGGACTGATGGAACGTACAATCGTTGCAGATTTGGAGGAAGCTGATATGGTAAATCACCTCCAAGGTTATTACTGCTCAGATCACTGCAAGTTTAATCAAACATTACAAATTATAAAAGACTCATTATCTCTAAACAAGACTTTGGATCATTTAATAGATTGATCTTACAGCTCAGTAAGAGAAGTCAATCTATCAAGCATGTATCCAAGTGTTCCAGAGAGCTCAAGACCTGACAACTTTCTGAAAGTAGATATAACACATTGTATTTTAGATGTAAAATCATATGATTTAAACAAGAATTTTGGATATAAAATCACAAACATTTGAGTAACTCGTGAGCCAGAGCAAGTAACGCCTCTCCAATTTTGGCCACAAGGATCACCAGCTGCTGCAGTCCATTGTGTTAGCTGAGTTGGATTATGCATACTACTGAACAACATGTTCAATGCTGAAGCTGCAGAAAATTTTGAAATCAGAAACCATTAATGCACAATCCAATCAGTTTCTGCTTTAAATCAAAAGCTTGTTAGGATCCATGACTTGAGAGATCATCAACATTCTACATAAACCAAAAACTAAAACTAAAAAGATTTGAGATTTGAGGAAAAAGTAAAGATGAAGAATGAAAACAGAATCAAATTGAAGGATATAAGAAAAAAGATTGAGACTTTGGACAATCCCTTAAGTTTAAAATCAAAAGAGAGACAGTGAATAAGATAAGAATCTCAGACTAAGAAGAAATAAAAAAAACTCACTGTCTGATGCATCTGTGGCTCCATGGATGAATCTAAGCTCAAATCCAACAATGCATACTGTAAACAGAGCCACCACTACCACAAAATTCTCCTTCATCTTCTTCTTCTCTCTCTCTTTCAAACCCAGATGCCAAAAATCTAGTCTTGTGAAAAAAGGAAAGAAATGTAGAAACTTTTTGGGCTAGATTTTATACAGTATCAGCTCGTAGAAAATGAATTTTTACAGAGCATAGCTGTCAAGACTCGAGCACGATTTTGCAAATAAGAATTAGGCGCATTTGTTTCTTTCTGTATAAATCATTTAATAAATTGGCTTTATATTTATTTTATATTGTGTCAATAATATGACCATTATAATTACAGTGTATTATTTGTTTGGTTCCAATTTAAATTGATTATAAATTGCTCGTTGTTGGTGTATCATGATTGTGTTTTGACGACCCATAATAATAGATAAATTACAATTAGGGTCCCCGTAGATTTCATAACATACGCGCTTTGGGAGGTTGATTTTCATAAAATTGAAACTAGTGTATATTGATTTTCTTACGTATATTCATATTTTAATTAAAGGTAGCTTTCATATAATGGATTCCTTGTGGAGAATTGGAGATCACTATGAGCCTTGAAATTGGATATGAGTGGGTCTTTACTCTTTGCATTGTCCTATCATCGCTTTTGTTGAATTGATCGTTTTGTTCCTTTACGTTTTTTCCCCATTTCTTTTTCGTTTAAATACAAACTAACAATTGTGGTTCTTTTACCAAAATAAAGTGGATATATATATGTACAGATCAACGTTTTTGCGTGTATTTTTATACAAGAAATTTAGGTAATTTGTATAAAAATCTTAAGAATGATCTCAGTATAATAATGAGGGGGTAAATGTCTAAACTCGCAAAGCTAGTTTTTTTTTTCTTCTCTTTGGGTAGCCTCGCATCATTAGCTTTTATATAAGAAACAAATAAAATTATTATTTATTTATTATAACTCTTGTAATCAAAGTGTAACATTGACCACACAAAAAAAAAGGTTCCAAATTGTAGCACTTTTATTCAATCTTTGTATAGCGAGGAGCTCGTGAACCCAATCCTTCTTTTTTTTTGGTGCATGCCTATTATTATACATATTAATTCCATTATTTCATAAGATATGTAACTAAATTTATTATGATATTTTTGATCATACAGATAAATCATTGTTTTATCAATTTTTGTACGTGGTTTGCAAGTTGCAATTACTATATGGGACAAAAAATGTTTATCAATATATATATATATATATGGGATAAGTTGGGAACATCTCATCATGTGTTTTATCCAAAAAAAACTCTCATCATGTGTGTGTATGTGTTTTGCTGTCTTTGATTCTCTTCATTATTAACATAAAGTTTTCATATTTGATCGAAAAGACACATAAATTTGCACAAACTTATTATATCATATCAGGCTTTTGAATTGATATTAGTAAAAATAATTTACATTCGATGTCCCATTTCTTCTGTCTCTGTTTCGTACGTGTATGTGTGGGCTAATATATGTCATTGGTTGTGTGGGAAACTTCTAAATAATTTCATTTTGGGAAGCTTAATCTTAACTTGAACTGTCAAGCAAGTGCCAGCAAGAACCCAGAAGGGATGACAGAGACATTCGTTTATTCTTAAACAAGACATTTTGACATTTAATTTATTTATTACTAATTTCATATATAATAATTAAATGGTCCAATGTTCGTATTTTTTTTTAATTAAACTATATAATTAGATAGGGAATTTCAATGCATGCATGTTCAGCCTTTTTTTTTTGACGTCTCAGCCATTTGTTTGTATCATATAACTAACTTTATTATTCTGATTTTGTTTTTTTTGTTGCAACATCTTTTTTTATTAGTATTAAAAGCACCGAATATAGTCATAATGAAGGTCATGGGAGATTAGATGATGAACGAGACAATGAAAAAAATAAAGAAAACCATGTGGAATTTTTCAGTGATATTTTTTTTAGCACTGGTTTAACAATCTTAAATATTGAATAAAGACATAATTAGTCGAAAAATGATGAGGAATACAGGTTGTATAATGTATAATGTATAACAATGTAAATAATATTAAAGTTAAGAGTTATAACATAATTAGGTCGAAAATACAACCAGGTTGCTTCCTAATTCACACGACAACTTCTCTTCTTATGTCGGTGGGTAACCTATTTTAGTTTGATTTGTCTACCATAAGCTAATTCCTGTTTCTTTCTTTGTATTTGACATTTAAGAACATCCAATGTATGTAAATTATCAGTAAGACTTTTGAGTAATTTCTCAGAGTGCTAATTGAAAAAAGAGATACGTACTGCGTTGCCTATAGAGCTCAAAACTGATATCCAGAGACATGAATCTAAAATCCAAGGTGCTCTTTATAAGCAGTTGAGAAGTTATCTATATCACCTTATATAGTGCTTAATTTAAATTTCCCGGAACACAGGACCACGGGCCATGGTATCCAGCGTGACAGCATCATGGATGTTGTCGAACCACAGAAATATCAGTTTAGAAGATATTTGTATGATGTTGAGACCATTGATGGGGACATGAGAATAGATCTTATGGAGTTTGTAGTTCGTACTATTGCAGCCTTGTAGCATTCTCACTAATACTCTTACTTTCTCGCGTTTCTCTGCCACGTAAGAATATTTTTAATTTTACGTGATTTTAATTCATGCATTTCATTAAGGATACGTAATTTACAAACTCAAAAATAGATATGCTAGGTTATCTCTACTTTTTAATACTCGATTGTCCCTCTAATACGAACTCAATAATGAAAATGTGCATGCTAGAGATATTAATAATAGAAACACAAATGTTGGGAACATGTATGGTTATGAATTGAAAAAAGCATTACATTAAGGAAGAGACCAAAACAGAGTACTCATGTTCCAAAGCTTCATCTGTAAAAGGATCAGAACTGAATAGAGATAGAATTAAACACTTGCCTAATCAAAAACAACCTAAACTCTAGTCGCAAAGAGCACAAATGAGAATTCCCATGCTTTCACGGTTTCACCTATTTCCTTCTCTCATCTCTCACATCTCTCTCTCTCTTCTCCTCTCTTTATAATCTTTATGACTCCTATGATCATCGTCTCTTTCACTTCGGCCCCCTCTATCTCTCACCTCTTCACGGCTTCGTTTTCTTCTTCTGTCATCATCCCCACTGTCTCTTTCTTGTCTTCTCCTTCTGTCTTCATCTTCCTTACTGTCTCTATCTTTTCTTCTTCTTCTGTCTTCATCTTCCCTACTCTCTCTTTGTTTCCTATCCACTTCTCTTAACTCTTCCCGATGATGTTGTCTGCTACCATCGTCACTTACATCTCTGTGCCGTCTTTTGCCATCCCCATCACCATGAGGACTTCTCCTACGAATCTTTTCCCTCCTGTCCATATAATCCCTCTCATGACTATGCTCTCTCTTGGGGATATCAGGTACATCACCCTCAAACACCATATCATAGCCTGCACCTCCCCCATGCTGTCTGTTTTGATCTTTTACAATGAACTTTGAAGACTCATTACCACCCGCACAGTCCTTGGCAACATGATCCGTTGACCCGCATTTGAAACATCCATTCCCTGTTTCATGTTTGTCAAGGATTTTGTAATGTGTTTCTGTCTATGCCAAGTCAATAATTCATAGGGAGGAAAAAAACGACTTACCTTTACCCTTTTGGGAGTCTTTTTGACGGAACTGTGACCAAAGTTTGGAAACACTTTGACTGAAATCCACATGTATTCGTCTGTCATCGATCAAAGCATTGTCCATCTGCAAAGTAACAAGTTGGTTAAAAAAAACCTAAATAATCTTCTCTACGGTACCATATTGTACTACTATATATACTTGTCAGGCATTTGACATATACCTTAAAATATGCCTGTTCGCATGACTCCTTGTTCTCAAACTCTAGAACAAAGACAAAACTCTCAGTAAAAACAAAAGTATATAGAAAATTCAAGGTTTCCTGAGAGTAATCATATAGCAGAATAGAGATTCTACTCACCTATAAAAGCGTAGCACAAACTGTCACCTGTCTTGAAATCCCGGATTACATCAGCCCTGCCACATTCAGACATGGATATAAATACAACTGCAGAAGAATTGAGTTTTTCAAACAAATATATAATAAAGGAAATATCACTCACGATATGACAGTTCCAAAGCGTGAAAAAATGGTATGGAGGTCGTCATCCTGCATGAGACGAGAGAAAAAAAGAACAGGATGTCACAACTCAAACACAGGAAGGCTTTGCTTACAATTTAAAATAAAAAAACACCTACCTCAGTCACAGGATTCAGTTTGCAGACGAACAGCACATTGTCAGGAGGCTTTACCTCGGCCTCAGGGATATCTCCTATCTGCATCAAGGATAGAAGCTCAAAATATAAAACATGATTGATATGACACACAACACTACAAGACAACTGAAGCGACAACACTAAAAGACAACTGAATCCAAAACGCTTACACTTTCAAGTACAACAGCACTGGAATGTGCAGCTTTTTCGCGGATAACTTCCTCTAGTTCATGAGCACCAAGTTCTTCATCCATTGGTACCCAATCATCTTCAAGTCGCACGTCATCTTTGACCTCTTCCTTTGGCTTTCCTTCAGGGGAAGCGTCTGGTATCATTTCAGCCATCTGTTGGGGATCATCAAATGGATCTTCAAGTACGTATGTGTGCTTGATTCTAATGTTTTTATAGGGCCTGTTCTTCGCATCAACATAAGCTTCGTTTATCCTAGTCAAAGTGTCAAGTCCCTCAGCAATCTCTCCGAACACCTGAAAAATGGCATATTATAGATAACTGGTACAAACAAAAGAAAGAATAGGCAGATGGGTAATAAATTTGTACTTACAGTGTGTTTCCCATCAAGATAGTCCAAATCATCACGAAGTGTGAAATAAAACTGAAAAAAGTAGGAAACGTCAAATGAGGAAATATTAATTTAACAACACATTGATAATTGTACTGAACCCAGAGGAAAACAAATACCATTTGACAAGAAATTTTATAGAAAAATAAAGTAATTCAAGCAAAATGATTTAGCTCACCTGGGAAGCATTGAGATTTTCTCCACCACTGGCCATTGCAACAGTGCCAGTCTTTGAATGTTTCAAATCAAGATGAATCTCATCACCAAAAAAACGAGCCTGCTCACCATACAGAAATCTGAAAATCCAACATAACAAGCAAAACACGGTTAGAGAAACTTCAAACAAAAAGGGAGTTGGGAAAGCCCCAAACTAGGCTACGGATTAAATGATCAAAATATACAAGCAGTCATACTTGTATATTGAATCACCACCAGCTCCCGTGCCAGTTGGATCACCCGTCTGTGCTGTGAAATCCTTTTGCACAGTGTGAAAGAGACACCCATGGTAGTATTTGATCCTAACCAAATAAAAAAAAGGTTAAAAGCCACATGACAGAAATAGAGATGGTTGTAAGGTAGATAGACAAAAAAAAGACACTTACTTGCAGAGCTTGAGGAAATTCTTGCATGTCAAAGGGCATTTATTGGAGTAGAGATCAATCACTATATCCCCAAGACTCGTCACAATAAGAACTGACATTGTTTACCCCTTGCAGAACCTGAAATCAAAAAATGAGAGGACGAAGGGAATTTAAAAATTAGGCTACTGGATAAACTGACGGAAACTTGAGCTTTTACAGATAGAGAAATCGAAAAAAGTATGTGGAATTTCTCTTTGTCATGTTGTATCTTCCAACATCAAATCATTCTGTCAAGAAATTATCGGTAAAATCATATAAAACAAAAATACAAACATAAGTCTTTCATTAAGCATGCTATAAGACCATAACCAAGAACATTTTGAGATATTTTGTTGGGAATTTTTTGATCTATCGGAGTGAGTTTCATCTTCAAACGATTACTAAGACTAAATCTTACATAAAAGAGCCATTCGTTTAAACTAAATCCTAACAGTAGCATCAACAAAATGAAATCGCTTAACTATCCCCAATAATCAATAACTCACTATTAATCCCTAATCATCTTTTAATGTGATTACCACTTATTTCCTTTGCAAATTTTCGTTAATTTCGCTGTTACATTGCTCATCTAAACATCAAAAGGAACAAAAATAGCTAAAACCTATCTCAGTCACGGGAACAAATATTGCTAAACCTAACTCAGTCGCAAAGAAAAAAAATTAACAATCGCGATTCGCAAGCAATGCTTTCGTGCATCGTAACTGAATCGAATAAAATACAAAGAGACGGTCGATGAGAAATACGAACTAACCTCAGAAACAGAGCTACTGAAGAAGAAGAGAGGTGCAAAGATGCAGTCTTGGAGTCGCCGGAGATACTCCAGTCTCGGCTTATTCTCTGATTTTGAATTTTCTGTTCCGATAATTGTCGGCCCAATATAAACTCGGCCCAATTGTTTTATGTCATTTAACATGCGTGCTGTTTTTTAACATTAAATATATTTAAAACTACGTGATGTTTTGGACTATAACATCCCACAGTCTCGGCGTTTTTGGTATAACTCAAACGCAGCTCAGCGTCGCGTCGCGTCTTGACCGCTCTTTTGGTCAACTACGATCACCAGATATCTCAGGGAACCAACGAAACCGAAAAGAGAGATTCAAATGCTCGGGAAGATGAAACAGCACCATAAGCTCACGGTGTCTCTATGTCTCATCTGGGCTGCCACGATCCTTTACGGCGAGATGTTCGCCTTCTGGGTTCCTCCTCTCTTCACTTGTTCTTGGCCTCATCATAAAGTCTCTCTTTCTTCATCTTCTTCAATTACTAATGCTCAATTTTGGTGTTTCATTGACTTTAATTTGACTTCGATTGTATATTTGCTTTTTGGACTTGGATTGTGTATATTTGCTTATGTTACTGGAATTTGTAAAAACTGAGACTTTGAAATTGAAATACGATTTTCTCGACATTGCTATTTATGGGGATGTAATCGTTCACTAACCTAAAAAATAGCTTTGATGCAACATTATTATAAGGCCAATGTGTAAAAATCTCAGAAGCTTGATTCATCATTTATACTAGTCACTGTTGAGTTGTGATTTCTAAATGTCTGTTAGCTCATTTTTTTTTTGTTTACAGAGTGATGGGAAGTTTACTAAAGTCGCCATTGTTACTGATCCACAGGTGACAAGCTCTTCTAATGTTTTTCTATTTTTGTTGTGTGTTGTTAATGGAGTGTATAATCAGATTCTATGTTGTTGTACATATGCAGCTCATGGATAAGACATCGTTTCGGTTATCGTCAAAGACACTTGCTTTGGAGCTTGCACAGTTTTATACTGATATAAACATGCGGAGATCATTCTTTCAATCTATCTTGCCCTTCAAACCCGATGTTGTTTTGTTTTTAGGTGATTATTTCGATGGCGGACCATTTCTTCCCGAGGAAGAGTAAGCTCTCTTTGTTCTTCTCTTCTCAGTTTTGGAACCGTGGAGCAAATTATTTTAATGGAAATTCTGAAAACCAGCTATCTTCTCATTTAATCAGATGGCAAGAGTCTTTAAGTCGATTTAGACATGTGTTTGGTTTAAATTCACAAGGAAAAGTTGGGGATATCCCTACATTCTACATCCCCGGGAACCATGATGTTGGCTATTCTCGGATTGCTTCCCATAAGCAAGACGTACTACATTTATCACTTATTTTTCCTCAAATATTTCGAATATGTCAGCAACCTATCTATTGATATAACTTCACATTTCAACAGGTGATTGATCGATACGAAAAAGAATTTTCAATCAGAAACCATAGATTTATGGTTGGAAATGTTGAGTTCATCAGCATTGATGCACAAGCTATTGATGGTTGTTACAAAATTTTCTCTAGTCTATGCATTAATCATTAAGATCTTCTTTTACATGCTTATAATTTCTCCTCAAAGAGAAACGAGGATATGTAACCAAAAAGTTTATGTATTTTTTTTTGCAGCGAATCCTCAAAACAATTTGGCATCAGAAGTTTGGAAGTTTGTACAAAATGTCTCCTCCGGTGTGCTATTCAGCTTACCCTCTTCTGTATTTCCTATCTTTTCATTTCCTGAGTTGTAAAGCTTACACATAAAACTTTGTTGTCTTTCTAGATGCAAAATCACATCCTAGAGTTTTATTGACCCACATCCCTTTGTATCGGCCTGATCAAACCCCATGCGGCCCTCACCGTCGTGTTTCTGCCATTGATCAGGTGATTTATCAGCTGGGATTCTAGTGTAAATCAAATTATAACACTTTGTTTGTGGTCCAATGTCTACTCTTTCATGTGCAGCGGTTTTGGCGTCATTTTGAAGATCAAGAAGTAATGTAAAATTCTATCTTTCCATCTTATTATACAGAAACTTAGCTTTTAATAAAACCCATTTTAACAGGGCCAACTTATCCAATGCTTTCCTTTTTATATTTTACCTTTCAATACAGATACCAGAATTATGTCACTGCAGAATCATCAAAGAAGTTACTGGAGTTGATCAACCCCGTAAGATAAATTTCTTCAATTTTCGTTCATGTCAAAGTTCCATCTGTGTTTCTGTCAATGTTACTTCAAACGCTGCTCTCACTAATGCCAAACCAATCAATATAGCAACATTTTCATGTATTTCTTTCCAGATACTAGTGATGTCTGGCCATGACCATGACCAGTGTACTGTAGACCACATGTCGAAAATGGGATCGGTAACTGAGGTAATATAACTCAATAATGGCTACAAAATATTCTCATTTCCATTGTTGACAATATTTGATAGTGAATATCATATTACAGCATACCGTAGGTACTATAAGCTGGCAACAAGGAAATATATATCCGTCATTCATGCTATTATCTGTTCCGAACACTGTCCAAAAAAACTCATCTGATCTTGATAAAACGTTACACACCCAATTATGCTTCCTTCCATGCCAATTGTTCATTTACATGTGGTATGTTCGTGCACAGAGAGTTCTTGGCTTTATGATTATTGTTTTGTTTCATGTTTATGAATTCTTTAATCCAATTTTGAACAACCAGGTACCTTTCTCTATTTTTCATTTCCCTTCTTGCTCTCCTTCTCTGGCCAAATCATGGAATAAGCTTCTTAAACAACGCTGCAGACTGTGTCTCAAATGTAGTGAAGTTAAGCTTTCTAAGTAGTGTCACAAAGGAGAAGAACGACGATGAGAATTGTGAGTATGAAATGATGTGGGACGCGGAAGGATCTATGCATCTCGTTAAGAAAGTCCTTGAAACTCCCGTGAAACGTCAAAACGATAAACCTCTTGTAGAAAGGTGAGTAAGACCTCAGCCATTTTTTTGGGACTCTCACTACAGACACAAGTTTTGAGTTCCTCTTCTTCTTTCTTTCTCTCTCTAGAGGAAACGCAGTGATGAGATCAGCGGCTAGGAAGAATGCTAACGAACAGATCGAGCTTGCGATGGACTCAAATGCAGGTGCTGGTGGATCTGATTCTCTGATAAGATCAGCCTCAAAATCAAAAACGAAACTTGTGATCCAGAGAGTAATACGTACAATCATGATGATCATCTTCATTGCAGCGTTTAATGTTCCCATTTACATGATGTTGCTGTTCAAGGATTGGATCGAGAAGTAACGATCAACTAAAGGTAAATCTAATTTACATTTAATTTTGGACTATGATCAGTAGGATTTGGGATCTCTAGATGATGAAAAGTGAAAACTGTTGTTGTATTATTATAACTTTGAGAATCAGAATAAACATATTTCGTCTATATGGTTCACATAACCATAGACTTATCAGAATTTATTGTTCTTATTAAGGAAATGATACTTAAAATAGTAATACAGAAGAAATGTCACTGATGAAACCAAAACAGTCTTCTCCTGTCGAAGTGAAACCAATCCAAACCCTTCAAAGATCTTCATTTTTCCTTATAGGGGAAGCATATCCAGTGTCTCTGTCTCAAGACACCGTAAAAACCCAGGCTCTATTGGCAGATCAATCTCTTGCTTTCTCTCTCTCTGTCTTTTCTGTTGCAAATTAACCCATAAAGCAATCCCAAGAAAAAAAAACCTAAAAGATTGATCCTTCAGATTAAAAACGAAAGGATTGAAAAAGGGTTTTGCACCAAAAAAGATTTGAAAGAGTAAATCAAGTTTCTTGTTTCTTGTAGGAATTTCCAAGCAGCCAAAGGAGGGCTTCATTGTCCATGTAACTTCAAGAACTAGATATTAGGGACAGGTTGATGTATATAATAATATGTGTATATATATAATTAAGGAGAAGAGTTATCTCTTTACTCATCGCCATGGATGTACCAGCAACAAAGCATGGTGGCGCAACGACGGAGAATGTAGAGACGAGCTCGTTGCTCCTTCACCAAGGAAGCACATTTGCTTGTAAAGGCATGACTTTTATTTAACTTACTCTTTAACTCAGCCATTGCCACACAATAAAGGTTTTTACTATTTTTTATATAAATTAATAGAAAGTAACAAATTGAAAGATTGAAACTTGTGGGTGTATAATGTGATGAAAAAAGAAGAGAAGAAAAAAAACCCTATTAGTGGGTGAAAGAAGAGAGAGAGTTGTGAAGAAGTAGAAAAGGTATTGAAGAGTATATATAGATTGAAGAGGAATAAGAAAAATCTTGAGAAAAGGTGAATTGAATATGAAGGAAAGAAGAAACAGATGAACATGGTCTGAATTTTGGGTCATTAATTGACTTTGGGATTTGCATGGATCCCTCTTTTATTCTCCAAGAAAGTATACTTATATGAAATCATCATATTGTATGTATATGATACTTACCTTTTGCATATTAACTTAACTTAAATATTTATATATATAGTTCATTGATAGAAGTTACATTTTCATATGTGCTTAGTGCTTGCATTATCCCAACAACTTATATACAGTCAACCAGATCTTTTCAAATGATCCCTCACATATATAATATACCTTTTTATATTGCTTTAAATATAAAGGACCAAATGATCCCTCACATATATAATCACGGTGATGATGAAAATTTTGTATTTTATAAACAGAATAATTATGATTCAACAAAAATAAAATAACAAGAACACTTTGCATATAAATCAAATAATTGAGAGTAAAATACAAGAAAGAGTAGAAAAGTGGAAAAGGTTGTGGAAAAGAAGAATGTTAATGTACTTCGCTTATGATTTTTAAAGAGTTCTCAAGTTCCTAAAACTCTTCAAAATTAAACAAAGAAACTAAAATCCAGATAGTTCTCGGAAAACAAACCAAATCAAGACCAACCCAAAATATACTTTTAAATTTAAGACATTTTGTATTGCTGAAAATTCAATAGAAAAAAAATAGAGGGCTACTAACATCCTTCTCAAGCAGATGTAGTGTTCAAAAATGGGCCAATATGAAAAGGCCTATTCCTCAATAAAGCACTTCGGTGTTATTTTCTTCCCACTTATGGGCTACGAAAATGTCAAAAGACAAAGAAAAAAGGCTTCTGAATTCGGTTTATCGTTGTAATTTAATTTTCCTATGGTATATACTATATAGTAAGATGCGGGAAACATGTATAAAAATTGAAGTATATTATAGTAACTTGTATGATTATCAGAAACAACAAATAAACAAAATATGTCTAAATCAGAAATGAACAAATTACTAACATGAGCTAACATGTTAATATATGAAATTTTTATATTTGTATAAGATTTTTTTGTTAATATATGAAAGGTAAAAAAAAGACGCGTTAAACGCGTTTGTGAGTAGCGTTATAGCTTTTACCTACATAATGATAGTAATTATTATTGCTCTGAATTTTACTGCTAATTCTGCTCAAGCTTTTACTTCGCAGTAAATGCGTTATGGCCCACCACAACCATTTTCTCCTCCGTGGCGAAACAGCAGTCACGTGACCAGCATGTGCCTTAGTTTTCTTCGCCACACCTCGAATCTCCGGCGGCTTATAGTTTCTGATCAACGGCCACTTGATTCCGTTGAAAAACGGATGCCTTTTGATATCCTGCGCACCCCTGGCGCATCCTAGCCTTCTCCTCGGATCCTTCGCTAGTAGTTTCTCGATCAAATCCTTCGCTTCAGCCATACCTTCCTCTTCTTCTCGCTTTAATGGAAACGCCACGTCATCGTTAGATGCTATATTGCGCAGTGTTTGTTCTTTGGTCCCACCTTTAAACGGCGTCCTACCGTACAACAGTTCGTAAAGAAATATCCCTAACGCCCACCAGTCTACTCCACTTCCGTGTCCTTTCCCGGTGACGAGCTCCGGCGCTAGATACTCATGTGTTCCAACACACGACCGAGAAAACGCCCTCACTGGCTCCGCCACGAATTCCGCTACTATCTCTTCTCTTTCATACTTTACCTCCGTGGAGAAACAACCGCCACGTCGATTCCTCCTTCTTCGATACGACGACGGAGAATACGGAGGAGACGAGACTCTCCGGACTCTTCGAGATTTAAAAGTAGGGACTACATCGGCTCTGAAACAGAGATCAAAATCTGAAAGCATAATATGTCCATCTTCACGAATCAAGATATTCTCCGGTTTGAGATCTCGATAAACAATACCGAGAGCGTGGAGATACTCCAAAGCAACGAGAACTTCAGAGGAGAAGAATCTAACCGGAGAAATCGATAACCGGTTAGCAGGTTGCTTGCGTAGCAAGGAATGTAAATCACCGTTAGGGCAATAATCAATGAGAAGGCAAATATAGTGAGAAGCATCAATTCGTGCGTAGAGTGTAGGTAAGAAAGGGTGGTCTAGCAAGGAGAGGACCTCAGCTTCTGTTTCCACGTGTAAAAGCTTCTTCGCCGTGAGAGCTTCACGATCGATTACTTTAAGTGCAAATCCGGTGGAGTTAGGGCAATCACGGAGACGACAGAGGAATACTCGGCCGAGATTTCCAGTTCCGAGATGACGTACAAGTTTTAAGTGACGGAGATGAAGTCGTCCGTCGGAGGAGAGAGTAGCTGCAGCTTTGATTGCTGACCAGTGAGGATCATAGCGACGGTGGTGGAGTGTTTTTGCGGCGGGGGAAGTGGTGGTTGAAGGAGTTGTTGCGGTGGAGAGTCTGTCGTTGAAGCTTAATGTAAGGCTTGAACGTGCAAGACTTGATCGAGCACTTGATGAAGCGAATGTACAGTCTGTGGTGGTGGAGGTAAAGCTGAGATCGAGATCGGTGTCGAGATTATATCCGTCGTCTTCCATTTTTTCTGATGAAGTTAGTTTTTTTGGTTTTCTTCAGTAATGGGCCTCAAATGATGAGTGTTATATATAAAGGTAAGCCAAGTAACTAATTATAATTTTATGGGTATCGAGTAATTTAGGGTTGACTTGTGTTATAGGACAAAGATGTGATGGTTGTTTGACCTCACAACTAGTCATGTCATTTCTTTAATTTAATGGCTGGAATTATTAGTATTGTTTTTGGGTGTGTAACTAAGCACATGGGTTTTTTTTTACTTAAATACGGATCATGTATATTTTTAAGATTTTAGAGTGACTGTATTTTAAGTCTACGACAAAAAAAAATTACCGTTAGTAAATTTTATAGCGACAAAAAAAAATTCTTTTTAATGTAGCGACAAAATCTTATAACAGAAATATTGTATGTGTGTTTATTCAATGTACGTTTAATGATTGATAATTTTAATTTTTGACGGGTATAAAAGGGTATAGACTAAAAACAGAACGTTGGTTTGCAATTTGCAATATTGAAATAGTGGTTGATAAAGAGATCAATGGCTTGCACATAACGTTGGTTTGTAAATTGTGTAATGTTGCATAGGATTCTCTGGAGAGTAACAATAAAAATTATTTATGAGGCAGTAACGGCTTGTCGGCTTTAAAGTTTAAACTTCCTCGAGAATTAGTTTCTTACTTTTTTTTTTTTTTTAAATAAGGAATCAAATTTTGTTGTTAATCCAAAAAAAAAAGATTTTTAAATATTTGATTTGTAATTTACAACTCGTTCACGAATTACGTCTGTAAGTTGTATTATATTGTCACAAACTGGTTAGCTCCATTATATATCTAGATGTTTATAAACCTATGTACTTGAGTCGTTTGGTCTAACGAAAAGTTGAAGATGAGCCCAAAAAAAATAATAAGAAAAAGCAAATAATTCAATGTTATTACTGTATGTGTAAGCCCTATTTTCTGTAGAAATATTAATGAAATTTTAAGTTGTCATGACATTGTGTAGCTTATTTAACAACAGAAACGAATAGAAAATGACTCAAACGTACAGTAAGCAACTAGAAGCAATTCGTACTTAGCTACACACTATTACTTTTCTTAGAGTATACTTTTATTTAATGCTCGATAGTTACCTTACCTAACATGTTACAAGTTACAAGAAAATTACAATAGCCTATGAAACATTATGGAATCTTTTGTTTTGTATATTATTCAGGGACAATATTAACGTAATACCTCGAATGTTTCAAACGTCAGAAGACGACTTCAAATGCTGCGGGCCTAAAAAGATCTAAGAAATTTTGATGACAATAAAATTTAATTATAAAACTAAAACATTAGAGTATATATATATATATCATTGAAAAAAATTTATGCAAAGTGGAGATTCTTTTTTATTACTGTGAAATTTAGCTGTTTTTGTCAATGAAAATATTTACAAATGACCAAACAATAGAGTAAAATGATTTCACGTTTTGAAGAGATTCATTCTTTGGCTTCAATTATCATGATGGAAACTGTACCACTTAATTATAGACTTGATATAAACGAAGTATATTTTGACATGGAAATAAAAACTAGCATGGAAAATAGTAGTATGGTACAATATATAAGCTACATCAAGATAGTAATATACGTATGAATGTATTTATTATAAATGCATGCATTAGAACTTAAAGTGACAATAAATTAAAGTGATTTAATGCGTCATAACTGGATCCATTTTAAACAAAAGAAAGGCTGTACAATTTTACAAGCATATTGTGGCAAGCCGTCAAAATATATATATATATATATATATTGTGGCACAAAAAATACATGTATATTTACATAACAGCTAGCAGATAACATATTAATGGAATCATTTCAGGATTATGATATACTTTATTCCCTAGGGAGAATAATACTACCAGTTTATGCTTTTGCCTAGTAAACCAGATTTTCATTTATAAAAAAATATAAGCAACTAATAGTATTTTCGCCTAAATAAACTTTTTTTTTTATTTTATAATTTACTAAAGCGAGTTATGTTTCTTTTATTCTGAGGAAACGGTTTTATATTTCACTGGCAACCTATATCGTTATTCATTTCCTGGTCAAAAGTCAAAAGTCAAAATAAAAGAGTAACTCGCATGTTTTACCTTAGTGGGACCCACGTTTGATCAAAGTCTAACTGTGTCTGCCACGTGGTCAGCATAGGACCCACCTTTGTTGCTTTACATATGCTCTCTGGACCCTCACTTAATTTAATGTAGATTGTTAGAAGTTAATTATTTATTAATAATGATTAATGACACACATTTAGGCATTTTCTTCCTAACTAAACCTTTATTTTAAGTGTATTTTTTCTTCAAAGGACTCCATTATTTGAAGTCAGTTATATCACGACAAATTATGACCTTTGTGGGCTGCTCGTTAACAGGTTGAATCCATAATGTTTTTTCCGTTAAAAGTTTTCTTAGGATAATTTATGTACAGTCTACTTCCAATAATTCTTATTTCTAAAAGAATATTAAAAGAGATAACATGAGAAAATGCGTTTTATCAGTTAATTTTAGCTTATCAATTTTGTTTGGTCAACAATAAGTTGACTAGATGATAAGGCAGTCCATCAGATTACTGCGCAGTTTCACCTACACAAATTTCTGTAATTTTGTTTAGTGGGTATCGAATTCAAACCAATATGGTCTACTAGTCTATACTCCTTTCCCCCCAAAAAAAAGCCATTGGATCATAACAAATTTGGCTATGGTAGATGGTAGTTTTGTTTGGTCATAAACAAAAACAAAACTAAGAACCTAAATTAATATAATTATAAGACTACATATGTGATATAGTAGTAAGACGACGGTTTTGTATTTTCTTCAAAATAGTATTAATAAGAGCTTTGTTTTGTACTTTTATTCAAAAGATGCTGATTCCATTTTATATATTCAACTCTTGAGTCTTCAGTTTGTTTGGTTGATTACTAAATCAATAGTTTTGAATAAAGTTGACTTTGTTATGTAGAAATAATCTCAACTTATCATCAGATTTAATCAATCAAAACGAATTATTTTGGTGGTTCGACTTGGTCCACAACAAACGCTTTTATAACAATCCCATCTATTTATTTTATTTTGTCGTAAATGCAGCTCTCATGAAAATTAAAATGTTAAGCTATATACATAGGTGATAGATCATAGACAACTTGGGAATATACAGATGCAAGTTGCAAAATATATTTCTACAGTAAAATAAGATTTTAGACAAAACATGAGTATCTTCCCCCAAAATATCGTGTTAACTGATAATTGAACACCATATGGACATTTATTTACAAATTACAATAGCATACTTAATTAAAAAATTTAGTTAATGGGATTTGATTAACTAACAACATGATCTGTTTGGTAAACTACATTTTACTTTACCACTAGACCAACTCTTGTAAGTTGTAAATATTTAAAACATGATTTTTATAACATTAACTACAGTATCTACCATTTTTTAATTTGAACTTGATTGAAAGTGAACAACTTTCCAAAAAGGAATTGATAATAATTTTAATAGTAGTGTTAGAATTAAATACTCTTATAATCAACAGGAGGCATATATAATCCAACTAGATTAATTAAGAGAAAGAATTATTTGAAAATTGAATGAATATGACTTTTCATGTGATGTGTAATTGCATTGTGTCGCAATCACCTCTAACTGAAAAAGAGAAATATCTTCTCATACTGTATATGCCCTATATGTCTCGACAGAATTAAATAGAGGGATACAAGGTATAAAACAGAGCAATGCTGGGAATTTATTTTATAAAAATTATGGTAATTTATTTTATTTCCCAACCTTAATCTTCTCATAAATTAGAAAATAAAATAAATTTAAAGAGCTATTTTTAACAAAAAAATTAGAAATCAAATAAAAGCTCTCATTCTAGTTGTATATC
This sequence comes from Nasturtium officinale, assembly GCA_963854855.1. Taxonomy (NCBI): domain Eukaryota; kingdom Viridiplantae; phylum Streptophyta; class Magnoliopsida; order Brassicales; family Brassicaceae; genus Nasturtium; species Nasturtium officinale. The sequence goes on along the minus strand of OY978501.1, from coordinate 16,256,092 downwards.
AAGTAACCCAACATTTTGTCAGCTGATTATTTAATGATCCGGATCTAACCAGAATTGATAAAGCTTTTCTTGAGTTTTCTTGTGGTTATATATTTAAAAGATGTTTGATGATTTCAAATTTAATACTACATTGGATATCAAGTAATGCCGCAATGACCTTGGTGGTAGAACCAAAGGTAACTAAAGACAAAAAAAAACCCCACTTTTTCAGACCATAAACAATGTTTCCTGATTGCCATATATATCGTCTTAATTCGTTTGGATTCTTGAACCTACGTTTTATCATCTGAATGTTTTAAACTTTAGTATTTTACAATAACACAATAAATATATAGTATCACATTTTGATAGATGAGGCGAATTCAGAGTTCTAGTGTTAAATGTTTGGTCTTCTAGCTAGTCTGTTTGTGATCATTTGTGTACTTTAAAGATCATTGATCACAGTTCTACAAAGAAAAAGAAAGTTAAAACTTAAAACTAAATAACTATTTATGAATCGTGTAAGAATAAAGATTGCAAGTTGATTATAAAGTCTACTCATCTCTCCTGCCGTAAGTTGATATATATACTTCCAATTTGATTAAAAGAGGACATCAAATTAAGTTATTTATTTTGACCATATTTTTGTATATAAAAATCATCTTGTGTTGTATTTTTATTTTCAAGCCTAGTTAATATCAATGACATTTATGTAATGCATATGTTGTACGCCTAGTAATTTTTTTTGGACGTTACCAAGTTATTCCCTTTTCAGATGCAATGCATATCGTCATAAACTCTTTACTAATCGTCTGATTAAATTATTGTAATCGAAGATCTCCTAAGCTTTAAACCCCACATTTTTGAGGTCAGTCCAATGCATTTAACTTAAATCAACAACTTTGAAATGGTCACATCACATGTAACAACGTTCATTCTAATCAAAACATAACAAGAAGCTCATCATTAATCATCACATTGGTGGCCACAAAAAAAAAGCTTATAATAATAATATACAATAAAACATTTCATATGGGTATCAGATTAATACATTGAATAACACCGATATTTTTATTCAATGATTAAAAACAGTTTTAGCTAACTAAAAAGTTATCATAAAAACAAAAATTCTCAGATTGTTCCTGTAAATAATGAATACAGCTGTTACTTGTTATTGGTTAGTGATGCATGGTGACCCACTAAATCAAGTTGGAAAAATAGCTAAGGGTAGTCACATCTACGTATAAACTTTATAAATTAATACTTAATAATTTATAAATTTTCTAAATTAATAAATTATCACGGTTCCGAGTTAGGTCGGTGTAATATTTGACACATTTCGACAAGATAATAAAATAATATATTTTTTTGAAATTTTTATGTAAATATATGGTTCCACTAATAATATAAATTAATAATCATATAACTGTATTGTAGATATATAATATATTTTAATGAAATATGATTTTAATGTTGTTTATTTATTAGTAAATTTATAATTTTGTGAGAGTTTATTTTTATTTTTCTTAAAAATATCAAAAATATATGATATTATTTTCTCAAAATGTATCAAAATTTAGTTTAAAAATTATATATGCAATAATTATTTCCTAATATGTAAATGCATTAAAACACATTGAAATATTATTCTTATTTTTTAAAAAATTTATTAAATTTTTATGAAATTTAGAAAATTCTCTATTAATTAATAATTTATTAATTTATAGATAAATTAATATTTCTCTAAATTAATAAAATTTTGCGGTTCCTACATTATTAATTTATAGAGATTTTACTGTATATTGTAATCCAATATGTTTGGATTAATTATCGTTTCTTAACTTAAGCGTATCTTTTAACCGGATGTAAATAGATGAATGAATATGGAGCTTAGAGTGCAAATACACGCACCCGATTACATTTTTCTTTTATTTTTTTTAAATAATTTTTACTGTTAATTCAAATGGAATAATATTATACTCTCTGGCCTCTGCATTCATGATAAAATAAAAAAAAATTAGGTAAACATGCTAAATTTCAGTACTTAAATAAATATTACAAAAAGACTACAGGCTTTAAAAATACTTAGCGGTCCATGTTTTAGCCAACCACACAGTGAATTACCTCTCCTTAAATCTCTCGCAACCTTTTTATTCTATGTTCATATTATTTTTTAAAACTTTGTAACAGATAAAAATATATTTCACAACCATATTTTAAAACTAACAAAAATTCTACCAATTTATTTAGCAGCCACAGCTAAAATCCTAATGTCGAAAAACAGCAAAATCCTAATTGTTAATTAAAGAAATACTGTTCGTTTTTGACCAACAACCCAACAAAATAGTCGACGCTGGCGTTTTGAGACCCAATTTAAATGGGCTTTTAGTGAAAGCCCATATTATAATTGTTTTAATTTAGAACCTTTATACTTAACTAAAAAGACGCCGTTATAATAAACCTCTTCGCTCTCTCGTCTCTTCGCTCTTGTTCTCTCTTCGGATCATCAAAAACCCTAATTCTCAAAAACCCTAAGCTTTTGCAGGTAAGTATGAAATCAATCTCATATGACAAATTTTTGTCTAAATTTAGGCACCCTAAAGATTCAATTTTACAAACCCTGACTCAATTCAATTTGATGTGTGGTGTTAGATTCTATTCGAATTCATGGATCCACTACCCGAACCAGTTACTTACGTCTGCGGAGGTATAGCTCGAACCTTCTTCTTCCTATCGATAATTTCATCCAATCCCTGATTAGTCTTTTGTTAAAGATGGTAACTTTTTGTTTATTGGAGAACATATTTTTGTAATAGATGCCTCTTTTGAGTAGCCTTATGAACCCTAATTTCGTAGGGTAATTTCATAATTGGCTTAGTTGGGAGGCAAATATCAATCTGATCATCTATACTTTACTGTATTGTTTTGATCTATTTGACTTGAAGTCTTTTTGAGGAGGAGCTTTGCTTTTGCTCTATTCAAGCTTTTCCCAAGCAGCCTCAGACATTACACAACTAAACCAAAAATGAAAATTTTATAGAGATATTTATAATCTTTTGTATGTAAATGTTGGTCTTTTCCTTTAGATTATGCTTAACTTGTTTAGGTGAATCATTTGGTTTTGAAGATTGTGGACAAGAGAACACATTGAAGCCTGGGGATGTGATACAATGCAGAGAGTGTGGTTACCGTATTCTCTACAAGAAACGTACCCGTAGAGGTGTGTTTACCTCTCTATCATGGCTAATCCTTAGTCCTCCTTTTGTTTGTGTTGTACTGTTTATAGCTTTCTTTGGTTGCTCTTTGGTCTTGTTCTTAATTTATGAAACTGATGGCACTATTTCGAATCTGTATCACAGAAAATTCATGTCATATGGACCTAGTTTTCGAATCTAGTTTTAGTTTGTAGCTTTGTGTAACTACATTCTGGTCTACCTCATTTGTGTTTGGATGGCTAATGTTGTAACCTTTGTTCCGGCTAATTATATAGTCCTCTATCCTCTTGCAGTTGTTCAATACGAAGCTCGCTGAGAACCACAACTCCTGAAGATGGTTTAAAGTTATCTGTTAAGAGGGCAAGACTTTTTTTTGCCGGTGTTTGTTATATGCTAAATTGCCTGTTGTTTGGTTTGATTTGATCACAACTAGCGTGATGGTGTAACCTCTTTGCCTTTTTGGTAAAGATGAAATTGTGGAATTGAGTAAGCTTAACTACTAAACATTGGTGACATACTGAAATCCTTGATTGGCTATATCTCCTCTAAAGTTACTTGTCTTCATTTGCCATTTTCACAAGCAACACCTCTCTCTTTTTAGTACTGCCTGTTCTCTAGTATTTGAAAACAGAATGGTAAGTTTATGTGGCATAATCACTTTTGTTGCTCCAAATCCGCTGAAGTGTCTATAGAAAGAGGGTGACATGAAGAGAAACCACCACAGAATCTACTTGCAAACTGCTTCAGAGTAATAGTAAACAGAGTAGTGACTTACTGCCTTGGTATCAGATGAGGTAAGAGCTATTGTTACGTGTAGAAGAATTGAAATAAGAGAATAACCCGATACAACACCTGGCCATGATGATGAATGATGAATAATGAATGATACAAATAGATATCTGGAGTCTGACATTGAAAAGAAGAGAAGGAAACAGAGCCAAGTTCAACTTGCCGGACACCATAACCAGTTATAGATTCGTTGGTAAAATCGGCAAGTCATCCTTGGCTCATCCTCATTCTCTATTCTTCCATGCAAGACCCTCTGATACAGTTAGTAGCTCTCCTATTATCTTATGATCTCGTATTCTTGTTGATGGTAAAGCCTTCACTCATGATGAAGGTATTTATAGGCATTTCTAGTGAAAAATGTGTTGATTAATTTAATTTATACTTGTAATTATTATTCGTGGAACAGCATTATCCATGCATGGTTTAGTGCATGCAAGCAAGCAAAAACAAAAGAATATAACAAATGGAATTTTGACCAGCGCCGTATAATATTGAAGCATATAATTACTTTAGAAGATTGTCTGACCTTATACTATCATTCATTTTCAAATTCGAATTCCCATTATGAGTGAATAATTGACATTCCCACCTCACTACTCCAATCGTGTATAGTTTGCGACCTAAAAATCCACGTGTCGTATTTTTTTTTCTTAGGACCGGACTCATTATCTTCTTGTGGTTGATCGACAAAAAAAAAGTAATCGATCGTCCCACAGCAATTGAAAGATTCTTTATTGTGTTTTCGTGAATATAAATTTGACAAAAAATGGAATATACATAGAAAATTCGAGATTTTCCTTTATGGTGAGAATATATTATTTAGAGACTCATCATACAATTGTCAAAAAGCACTACTAAAGTCCACATGAGATACCAAAAAATCTGTTAATTAACTTCTTATTATCAAGAGTCAGTACTCCGTAGTCACTAGAATTTAGATTTGTGTATCTGTATAGGAACGTAAATAAATTTACCCAATGTACGTATATATAGCTATAGGCATCAGCCAGCAAGAAAATAATTTGTAACTAATAAGTAAGTCTAATATTTAAGAAACAATGGTGATATACAAAAACAGCGTCTTCTTAATTTTCGAGAAATAAATTGGTTGTGTTGTTTGACAAAAAAAAAATTATTGTAATGTATCGGGGTGTGCAAGAAATTCAATTCCGTTTGATGCAACTATAAAAGAAAAGCTCGTTAATAAAAAAAATATATGAACTAAATAAAACGATATATAAAGTTATTCTATCTATTGATGGATCACATCATGAGATCATGAAATATTGTATCCGATTAGTCAAATAGATACCAAATCGATCCAAAATATGACAAGGTTCTTTGGAACAGTATAACACAACACTCAATTTTTTTTTTTTTTTGTTGTCAACTCATTTACTTCAAAATTTCCTGACCTTATTTTTTTGGTCTAGTATCATATCCATACTAAGAATTGTTTTAAAATATATTGAATTGAAATACAAAAGTATTATATCTTAGAACAACAACTGTCATTATCATTTCACAAAAGCTAGATATTGTGAGCTTGTTTACGGCTAATGATAATATGGTCTTTTCAGTTGTTCAATACGAAGTTAACTGAGAGCCACAACTCCCAAAGTTAGTTCAAAGTTGATGGGGTTAAGACTTATTGCCGTTGTTTATTATAATATATATTGACGTAGTTTCTGCTAAATGACCTCATGTTTCGGTGGTGGTTTAGTGTGGAAAACTCCATCCTGAGGTTTGTCTGAAGGTTCTTCAAGATGATTTCAATGTGCTGATGAGATCATCAAGTCTGTAGTGCTGTGAATGTGGAATGGCCTCAAAGTCTCAAAACCTCACTTGTGATTAAGGTCTCTATCGAAGAAACTGAATCGTATGTTTCAGTGTGCTGAGTGTCACTTACATATTCGAGAAGATGACATGTAAGTCCAGATGAGATGCACAAATACAGAGGACTATTCTCAAATCAAATGATTTGTTATTATTGTCTTTGTCAAATAATTTTTATGTTTCACAAACTCTTCCTAATTTTTGATTGAACAGATATGCATGGAACTACTAGAAACTATTAGATTATAGCTCTCAAATCAAATCTAATTGGTAATGAGTTTCATTTATATGTATATTATTTTTGATATTTTCCAATTTGCCATGTAAAATATTTATTCTCAATATACTCTTTAGAGATGTTAATATTATCTCAGTTTATTTTGGTAAATTATTGACAAACCAAATTGACCGACTATGAATTGGATTAGACAACTTATCATCGGGTTATGATAACCATATTAATAAATTAATTCAAAATCAATTGATAATTAATAAATTCACTCATAAAAACTTCATTCATCAAAATGTCAAAAATAATATTGCAGAAGTTTTGTATATTCTTTACATGACCAACGAAATATTAGAATTACTTCTCTTCTACTTTTCCACTATCTCTCATCTCTTGCGGGCGTCTATTTCTTAGCCGCAGAAGTATCTCCTATTGGCAACAGCAATACAAGATCAATAAACTAAACATGATTTAACGATGATTTTGGTCGTCAAGACAACTGACTTCTAAGTACAATAGCTAGCTATTCCAATGAAGCATTTTGTAAATAACCTTCTGGTGGGTTTTATCAGTTTAATTAGTATCTTATGAAAATTCACTGATATTTGAAATAAAATGAAACAAGATAAAAAAACGGAGTAAAATGCTAATAGCATTTACCAAATACTTGCATTAAAAAAAGTACACATCACAATGATATTACATCACCTGATCACGATGATGAACCTAATGATGACGAATTGAAGATGATGATGTATGGATAGATATCAAGAGTCTGACATTTAAAAGAAGAGAAGGAAACAGAGCCAAGGTCAACTTGCCGGACACCAAAATCAGTTAAGATTTGTTGATAAAATCGGCAAGTCATCCTTGGCTCAACCTCATTCTCTATTTTTCCATGCAAGACTCGATGATACACTTGTTGACTCTCATCATCATCATTTTCTATAGCTCTCCTGTTGTCTTATGATCTTGTGATGGCAAAGCCCTTACTCATTATGAAGGTATTTATAGGCATGTGTAGTGAGTGAAAAATATACTTATTCGTAGTCTTCCATGCATGGTTTAAGTGCATGCAGGCAAAAATAATAAAAATAATGATGGAATTTTGATCATATCGGTATATAGAAGAATATAATTACTTTAGAAGATTGGCTGACTTTATTTGATCGAATTCGAATTTCTGTGTATTAATATTCATACCTCACTACTCCATAGGCATCGTATATAATCTGCGACATAAAAATCCACCTGTCGTACTTTTTCTTATTCATATTTTTGTGGTTGAAAAAAAAAAGTTATATATCGTCTCACAATTTTTTTTTTAAGATTCTTTATAATGTTCATGTTTTTTTTTTGTAAGTACTGCCAATAACTTCAAGTTTTGTGGATAAATTTTTAAAAATTATAAATGTCGACAAAAAATTGGAATATATACAGAAAAGTCTAGATTTTCCTTTATGGTTATGAATATATTATTTTGAAACTCATCTTATTTTTATTTTTAAATCATCTTATTGTCAAAAGAGCACTAACATATAATATAAGCTGTTAATGGACTTATAATATTTCGATTTGTGTTGTAGCACCCCATTGATAGCTGCGATAAATAGGTTTCCATGCTATGAGATTTCCAAAAATTCAGCTATGAAATGGATAACTTGGCCAAAAGTTAAACAAAAATAATCTGAATTGTATTATTATTATTTTGCGGAGAAAATATAAAGGTCAGTGTTGAGTTTACAGTTATTGTTAGTTTTTAGCCAATGTACGTATTTTTTTATAAATGAAAATAGATAAACTAATTTAAGCGATAAAGTTAATTTTTATTCTATTTATTGATAGATCACATCATTAGATTATGAAATGTCGTATCCGAATAGACACCAACCCGACCAGACCAAAAATATGATAAGATTCTTACAGAACATTACACAATATTTTTTTTTCTTTTGTCAACTAAATTACATTAATTTCTCCATTACCTTCGCCACTTCTTTAGAAACGGTATTTGGTTGCATTTGATATTTTTTTCCTTCAATTTTTTTCTTATTAATTAATGCTATCAGTTAAGCCTATCAATTTGAATAATTATTCGCGGATTCCGCCCCGCTGCAATGCAGGTGCATATCGATAAAATTTGAGTTTAAATTTTAGCAGGTTATACGGATGTGGGTAGTGATATTTTTGCATATGCGGGTTTAGGAGGTCTGGCGCGTACCCGCTAATTTTTTTTTGTTATGAGTTTTTAAAAAATATTAGGTTATTTTATGGTTTTTTAAATAAATTAGTTATAGTTTTGAGTTTTTTTTATATTTTGTATTTTTGTTATTATTTTATAAAAATTTTAGATATATTTTTAAATAATTTAAGATTTTTTTTTATAGCGGATCTGCGGATAACTTGTGGGTAACCCGCTAATTAATACGGGTTAGTAATTTTTTTTAAAAAACCTACAGCTGGACGGGTCGGAGTTGATCCCTTTGACAGTATCAGTATCTTTGATTACAAGAGTACAGAAATAAGGACAAAAAAACCATCAACCAAGTCTTGATTAGACGTAATTGTCTTTGTAGCTAACATATCCGTAGATGCGTTATAGACTCTTGAGCGATAGCTAAATTTAATTCTTTCAAACATAGAGTACCATTGTCAGATAGTCTCTAAATAATGTTGTAGATCGACAGTGTTTGTATTGATAATGTGAATATTAATGTTGAAATAATCATTTTCGAATTCAGTTTTCCGGTTATTTTATACCCTAAGTTGCTTGTAAGGCCCCATAGTAATGCAGAGCACTCCACCTTTTCAACAGTGTTTGTATGTCGTCGTTCTTAATATTTAGCCATTGCACATTTAAGAAAAATCCCGTTTGCTTTATGTATGATTGTATATATGATCTCTGTGATGCCAATACCGTCTACTTGAACGTTGAGTTCCTTGCGGCTGCTCATTTGATGATTCCTCTTCATGAACGTTTAACCATTCTTTTGTAATCCGGTTCACTGTACAATAGGAAGAAAACAAGGGAACAAAAAAAATCGAAACAAGGTTTTTCCAATTAACGTTTTCCATAGAGATCAATCTTTCTCTATAAACACAAGCTATGATCCATTTTTGAAGGATCAAACATTTTCATATACAATTTAAAAATCATCATACAGCGTAAAAGTCAATTATTTCTGAAATAACATTTCCAAAGCGAAAAACAAAGAGAGACCAAAAAAAAAAAAAGAAGTGATAACATTTCTGAAATAACATTTTAAAAGTCTTTGTGTTTATCTTTTTGCAATTCATTCAACACCAAAAATCTGTCTGAGCTTAAGGACTTGTTGATAAACTTTCTCAGATTCAGGCAATGAAGCAGCAACACTGTTTCGTTCAACACATCTTTTTCCCCAAGCCACGATCTTTGGACACTCAGCTTCAACAGAGAAGTCACCACATTTCTCGAGTGCATAGAACCAACTGTAGAATGGGACTAGAGCTATGTCTACATAACCAAATGTCTCTCCTCCGAAGTAAGATTTGTCTCCAAGCTCAGCTTCAAGAACCTTCAAGCTCTCAACAAACTCTTTCTTGCCCTTTTCTTGTTCTTCTCCTTTCTTATTTCCCCAAATCTTTTTTCCTCCTTCAAACGATATCTGCATTTTGATGTAAAGAATAAAATCCAAATGGACATTAAAGCCAAACCGAATAAAACCGAATCAGGAATAGAGGAATGTGATAAACACTAGTTACCGTTTTATCAGCAAAATCAGCCCAAAACCTTGCAGTGGCTCTAGATTGAGGATCAGAGGGCAAGAAAGAGGCAGTATCAGTCCACGTCTCGTCGATGTACTGAACCTGGACGAGTGATTCAGAGATTGGTGTGTTGTTGTGGATAAGAACAGGGACTTTCTTATGAACAGGGTTTGATTTCAACAATAGCTCACTCTTGTTCCACAGATCTTCCTCTTGAACCTCGAACTCAACTCCTTTCTCCCGCAACGCAATCTTCGTCCTCATCGCGTAAGGACTTGCCCAGAAATCCAAAACCACAACTTTTCCATTTTCTTTCCCCATTGTTAGTTCTACAAGCTCCCTGAGTCCTTGACACAAAGTCCTATATTCACATCTCATGTATGCAATTAAGAAATGGATATGGTGAAGACGTGGGAAATAGATTGAAGTAAATAAATTTAAGAATGTCTTGTTTAGGAGATCGTGGAATCAACTCAAACTTTATTATATTTTTTTGGTGCATTACAGTTGACTTACATACAATGACTCAATACGAAGAAACACAATGGAAATTACACATTATAAAATGAAATATGAACACATCCTAGTAATAGAAACTCTCAATCTCTTGTATTCTCCATTGCCTCGAGTTTTAGAGCAGCACTACAAGAAAAGCACAAAAACAGGAACTCCCACATGAGAAAACTCGAACCGTATACAAGCTTTCTTTGATCAAATGGAAGCAAAATTTGGTTTTTGGAGATAGTAATAGAACCTGTTGAGGCAATATCGTTTTCCGGTAGGGCGAGGACCATCATCAAATACATGGCCAAGATGGGCGTTACAAACAGCACAGACAACTTCTTGTCTAGGCATGAAGATGATAGAGAGGTCTAGCTTTGTCTTCACATTGTTACCAATTGGTTTGTAATAAGATGGCCACCCTGTTCCACTCTCAAACTTTGTCGATGAACTGAAAGAAATCATCACTTCATCATCCTTAAAATCAACTTCTCTACGCAGAAATACAATATCACATTTATAACACAGAGAAACTTACTCAAATAGAGGTGTGTTGCAACATATGCAATTGTATACTCCTGGGGTCTTTGTGTTCCAATACTCACTGAAAAACAAAGAAAAGACTCATTGAAATATATGATGAAGAAAGCATTTGAATGTTAACTCCAACGATTTTACTCCAAAAATTTCATAGAATTAAGGGTTTTGTGATGAAGTTAAAAAGGCGTTAAAACATCTATGAGGATTCATTACATACCCAGTGAATGCTCTCTCTGTGCCTTTCTGTCTAGTGATGTAATACTGTTCCTGAGTAAGCCGTTTCTTCCATTCATTGTCACTTAGAGAATCAAAATCACTCTTCTCAGCCTCTGCACCATAAAAATTTCTCTCAAAATCTTAAGGGTCACAAACTAAATTTCTAAAAAAACATGGCAATGAACGAACATTAGGTAATCCAAATGCAATATACATCATTTGGTTACAAGTTCTCAAGTCTCTTTCACCAGCCTCTCAGAACTAATTGAGTAACACGATGAAACTTCCTGACCTAATCTCTCTTGCCAAAACATCAAACATAACCTTTTGATGATTAAAACTCGTAAACCTAATAAACCCACAAAGAAAATAAACCATTTTTCGCCAATTACAGTATGAAATGGGATTTATGAGACATATTCAGATCCTCAGAGAGACATGGAAGCAATTAAAAAGGTTATATTTTTAAATAAAAATATGAAAACAAGCAGAACCTTGAACATTTTCTGGTTTCTGCGAAGAACTAGATGAACCCATAGAACGAACATAGAGACTCAAGTTTCTGGGTTTTGAAAGAGAACGACAAGCGAAGCCAGATAGATTTGACTTGGAGACTGAATTGAGCCTTGCTCTTGCTGAGACAAAGATTGATTGTATCGCTAAACCATTAGAAGAAGCCATCACACATCACATATAATGTGGTCTTCACCCAAACTTGTTCAATAAACAATTTGAAATCTTCTTCTGCTAAATTAAATGGAGAAGAAAGTTACAGAAATAAAACACGTGGCACGTCGAAGATGCGAGATGAGATCTGGAACTCTAGCTGCCACGTCAACGCATTGGTGCCATGTACAGATTTTTCAATGAACAAAATTTTTATTTTATTTTTATTGACAAAATTTATGGAAATTATTATTTTTCTTTTGTGTGAAAATTATATGACTTAATAAAAACCAGTTATATTTTTTTTTCATCTAAGATTAAAATAGCATTTGTAATATACACAATGTATATTTCATATAATTCGAACCTCATGTTTGGTAAAAGTTTAACTTTTGATCAACCATTTGATCTAGAAAAATTACATCACTGCAAAGTTTTAGATTTTTTGGTTTGTAAATATATATCTTTTTGATAGAAAATCATTTCAAATTTTGTATTAAAACAAAAAAAAACTTACATATTGTATGTGTGCTTAGTGATATCCATAGATTCCATACAAAAATAACTGAAAGTAAAATTTAAAACTAACGGGGGAAAAGAAAGATTTAAATAGAAAAATGAGATGATAATTAAAGTGAAAGTGGAATCCATTATTTTGTGGCAGAGGAATCCCATCAAATTCAATAGTTAACTTAAATATAGTAGAAAAGAAAAGAAAAATCTGAATACATGGAAAGATTAATGGAAGCAGAAACAACTGACTTGTTATGTCAATTGCAATTATGAAGAAAATGAAAGTTCATACAATAATATATTGTGTTGATGTTTAATCATTTAACCGTAACATATTTCGATGCAGTCCACATGAAAGAAAAAAAAGACTCTATCCATTAGTAGCGGCGTCTGCACTATTCGACTTTTCAAGTGGATGACTCTCGAAAAATCACAAATCCGAAGATGGAGTTGAAAATGGATTTTGTTACAACCAAAAGAGAATGAAGCCAAAAGTAAAAGGTGAATGAAGCCAGACTCTTCTCTTTATTAGGTATTAGATGCTTTACTCCTGGATAATGATGAGGTTATCCACTCGAAGAATATAAACTTTGATTTCGAGACAAATTGTTCAAAGAGTTTATCAAAATGTAGAAATAAGCAACGTAGTTTTTTATATATTTTTTTTGTTTTCAGTATGTTTAAGTTTTGAACTGACTACTTATCCCGATTAGCCATTATTAGATATGTTTGTTTTAATTTTGTATACAGTTTTCCAGATTGAATCACCAATCAACTAGTATTTTTCAAATTTAAATGGCTGGTTGGAAAATAAACAAATTGATATATTTCTAAGTTTAATAGAATTGGTCTATCTCATTTTTTTCCTAATTATTCCTATATTGACAATTAAAATAATCATGGAATAGTTAGAAAATCAAGAAAATATATAAAAGATAATGAAACTAAAAAATATGTAAGAGATAAGATGATGTTTAACTAACATATCTAACGCAAGCACCTAGACAGATCAAGAGTTTAAAGGTTTATACAATATTTATAGGGTTCGATTCTCAGATAGCTTACTTTCTTGTAGATTAGTAGATGCATAAAAAAGTTGCTCGTCCATCGTAATCGAAGCAATCATTTTTTTCAACCTTTGCCTATTACAGTAAAATCTAAATTAATAATGTAAAATATTATTAATTTAGAAATGTATTAATTTATCCATATAATAAATTATTAATTTATACAGAGTTTTTTTTGAATTTCAAAAAATATTATATAAAAGTTAGAAAAATAAAAATAATATTTTGATTTCTTTTAATAAATATATATATTAGAAAATAATTATTGCATGTATAATTTTTTTTAATTATTTTTGATATAGTTTGAGAAAATTATATCATGTATTTTTGATATTTTACTAAAATATAAATAAACTCTAACAAAATTAAATATTAACTAATAAATAAAAAATATTATAATCGTATTTCACTAATATATATTAGATATATACAATATATTTATATGATTATTAATTTATGTTACTAATGATATCATATATTTTATATAGAGATTTCGAAAAAAATATTATCTTATTATTTTATCGAAATGTGTTAGTTATCGAAATATTATCTTATTATTATACCGTAAAAATTTATTAATTAAAAAAATTATTAGTTTATCGAGTATTAATTTATATAGGTTATATGTTGTAGAATATTAAAATTGTGGGCACTTGTGGAGAAAAAATAAAACAATGGGGTTTTATGTATAATTATGAAAGTTCTGTAATAAAAAATTAAATCTCTTTCTTTATGTTTTCCATTTGACGAAATTATTAAAAAAAATCCAAAACTTGTAACTCCGGAAAAGAAGAGTGTGAGAGTTTGCGTCTGTTTTGATTAGAGTAGAAAAGGCCAAAAGGACAAAACCAAAACCCATTATTCATTCTTCTTCTTCTTCTTCTTCTTCTTCTTCGCCACTGTCTCAAACCACACCATCAGATTTCTCTCTCTCATTCCGTATTTATACATATCTACGATCAAGCATTTCCCTCTTCCTTGGTTGATATTCTGAAATGGGTCTTCACTAAAACTAGCATTTCTGAAAGTTTTTTTTTTAATTAAATAATCTCAACAGTTTTTGCAATTTTGATGAAATACGATTGAAGAGAGGAAAAAAGTTCGTAACTTTACTTTCCTACGTATTCTGTTTTTGTTGAATTGTGATCGTTTTTCTTGTTTTTATTTATTTGGAAATTTTTCTGATCTTACATGGCTGCGATCACTGAGATTCCCACTAAAGTCGACTCCGTTCATGATGACGGTGGTGACGGAATTGAGAAGACGGATTCTAAACCGGAAATAGAATCGGACGTTAAAATCAATTCCGAACCGGAATTTGATCAAATGAAGAAGCTTGTGGCGATGTTAAAAAAACTCAATCCTGAAGCTAAGGAGTTTTTCCCTTCTTACAAGAAGAATAATAATCAGTCTCTGTCTCCTGATGATTTCGTGATCGCTAAGAAGACATCTGCTGAAGAATTTAACGCTGGCAACAAAAAAGATGGCATTAACCGGAGGGTACATCTCTGTTTCTGATTTTATTGTGATTGAAAAGTTTGGATTTTTTTTGGCTGTTGTTGAACCTTTAAATGAATTTTGATTCTAAGTGGTCTTGGTTGTTGTATTTTCATATGATTATGTCAGCGTTGAATTGTGTTGGTTACTTTTGGAATTATGTTTTTGTTTATTGAGTTTTTTTGAGCTAGAAAGTCTCTAGCTTGAAGGTTCAGATATAAGATTCTGCTTTTGATTTGATTTGGTTGCCCACAAGTTACATTGTCATGTTTTGCAACTCTTCTATGATCTTTACTTAAAATGTTCTTCATCTGAATTTTGGTAAATTTTTTTTTTTTTTGGTGGATTACAGAGAAGAAACAACTATAACCAAGGGAGGAGAGTGAGGTTAACTGGAAGAGATTCTAAGGCTCAAAGAGAAGATAGTATTAGAAGAACAGTGTATGTCTCTGACATTGATCAGAGTGTAAGTTACTAAGTATCTCTTCAGTTTTTCAGTAAAGGAATTCGACTTTGCATCATAATTACCTATATCCTTCTTTTCAATTAGGTGACGGAGGAAGCCCTTGCTGGCTTGTTCAGCTGCTATGGACAAGTGAGTTGAAATCTTTATCTTTTTTTTTTTTTATTTCCTTTGCCGTTGTTAATGTTTTTTGGTGAAATAAACATTATATATTCTTCTTCCAAAGGTTGTTGATTGTCGAATCTGTGGAGATCCACATTCAGTTCTTCGCTTTGCGTTTGTTGAGTTTTCTGATGACAGTGAGTTAAAACTATTGGATTTCTAATCTTCTTTACAGAAGAATTCAGTCTCAAGTTTGACTTACAGTAGTATGAATTTGTTTTTAAAACAGAAGGTGCACTAGCGGCTTTGAGTCTTGGGGGAACAATGATCGGGTATTATCCACTTAGAGTCTTACCTTCAAAAACTGCTATTCTTCCAGTGAATCCCACATTTCTCCCCAGGGTGAAAAAAACAACAACTTACAGCTTTTATCAGTTTTGATTATGAATATAGTTTTTTTTTTCAGTTTATATCTAAATTTATGGTTCCTACTATTTCCTTTGGTGGTTTATTCAGTCAGAAGATGAAAGAGAGATGTGCACAAGGACCATCTACTGCACAAATGTCGACAAGAATGTAAATACTTTTTACCGGTTAGTGTTTAATTGGCATTTGCATACTTGTTACCGAGTTTTGAGATATTCCTGTAAACTGCAGGCCACTGAAGATGATGTCAAAACCTTCTTTCAGTCTGCCTGCGGTCAGGTCAGCCTAGAATCTGAAAACTACTATCTTCTTCCTTCTGAAAGACGATATGAAATTTGTGAAGCAATAATACCACTCAAGTTTTTGTTTTGTTTCTATATAGATTACTCGCATAAGGCTTCTTGGTGACCAAGTGCATTCTACTTGCATAGCTTTTGTTGAATTTGCCATGGTAAGCTCCTCAGATTCTGTTAAAAAATTAGCTTTTTTTTTGGTATTACTGAACAACTGAATTTACGTTTGTTTTGGGGATGAAAAAAGGCAGAAAGTGCAGTTGCGGCACTAAACTGCAGCGGAATAGTCTTAGGATCTCAGCCGATAAGGTACACATTTTTCATTTTGTAAACAACCTTTCATTGAATTTGAAAACGTGATATGTAATCTTTTGATTTCTTCAGGGTAAGCCCTTCAAAGACACCAGTGAGATCACGAATCACTCGATCACCATCAAGAAACTAGGAAAAACAAACTCAGTACTAGCTTTTGCTGATGAAGGAGAGTGATGAACCATTTAGTTTTCTCTTTACTATTTCTTTTCCAGTCTATTTTTCTTTTTGTTGGTCCTAGAGCAGTTATATTTCCAGTTATGTGGTAGTATCTGGAAAGCAAGCGAAATCATGAACATGCATCTGCATTTGGAGTTCTTGTTCTGAGTTATGAAGCTTGTTTTTTACTCTGAGATACTATTTCAGTTTATATTTTAAATTTCTGGGAGTTCTCAGAGTATTTTACTGCTGGAGTTCTTGACTGAAAGACGTGAAAAAAAATCCAACGGAGCCATGGTTTCTCTGTTATGTAGCTTTCGAAGTCCGCATTGGACGAGCCATTGTTAATGTTTACCGACAGTACAAGAGATGTTAGTACCGTAATGAAACTACAATGTCGTATGTATCAAAGCAGGTTTCTAGTATTGTACTTCCACTTTCTTCATTACGAAAACATTGTTATATAATGCACTTGAAATTGATGGCGAAGATTTCCACTTCTAGGCGAATCCTTAATCTCCAAGGAAGAGAGTGCTATACAGAAAATCTTAATGTTTCAGAAATAAGTATTCACATAAGTATCTTGCTAAGTACACAAAAATTACAATAAACTGAGGAATTTGATGATGGAGCTCCTCCCACTACCTTCTTACAAATTCCAATACTCTCCATAAAAAATTTCTCAACATTTATAAGACCACAACACAGTGTGTAGTCATAAACACATGCCTTCTCTAAACCAACAGCTTGAATCATATCTCTACAATATCGATGTTCAAAACCCAATGAACTTCTATTCTCTACATTGGGCTTGTCCCACCACCAACTAGAGATTTGAGGCTTCTTTTCCAACTTCCTTTCATTTGAGCTATGCTCTCAGGGGGAGAGAGTATTAAGTTTTCTTCCTGCAAGGAAACAAAGCAACAATACGAATGTTTACTGAATATGGATACATTGTCAAATTCAGTGTATCGAAAGACTTTGGTTCTGATTGGTAACATGTATTATTAACTTTGGTTCTGATTGGTAACATGTATTATTAAATTTGAGTTGCAGTATTTATTATTATTTGATGTAAGTTGCAGTAAAAATTATGTAGTATCAAATAGTAGATTTACGTGGTTAAGAAAAAAAAAGAGTCAAAATCATAATATCACTCTACCACATTCTACCACATGAGATTGTTGATAATGTTGAGTTATCATTTGAGTTATCCATTTTACAAATAATATAACTCAAAATTATAAATCAAAGATACTACATTCTTAACTCAAACTTAACTTCAAAATTCCTAAAACTTTATGATTGGTGACATTTTTGGGTTATACTTGATTTATAAACATACATCAACTTAAATCAAATGTACATCAAATTACCAATCAAACCTTTGTCCTTACTTCCACGCAGGACTTCTTCACCATCAATCTCCACCCGCTGGATATGCAGACTTTTTCATCGAGAAACTCGTTACCGTTACATTGTTTACGCTTATTGTTTGAAGAAGTCACCATATGAGAGGTTCTATAGGAAGTAGTATAAACTTTGGACCAGTCAAAAAGTATAAATCCTTCTCTGTCACGTATTAAAACTCCAGGGGCAAATCACAAATATACAGTTGACAACGCAAAAACGGCGTCGTTTAAGAAAACCTCCTCATTTTCCGATTAAACTCAAAAACCCTCAATCCAATCACCATTGTTTACAAAAACAAAAATTCTTAGAGATCTTCCAGTTCCAGATGAGAGGTGTTATAGGAAGAAGATTGTCAAACCCTAATGGCTTCACCATTACATCCATAGTCAAGCAAACTCCATTTCTCATTCAATCCACTTCTCATTTCTCTTCTGGCCGTGGTCGTGGTTCCGGTAGAGATGAAGGATTTCCCGGTTCTGGAAGGGGACTATTCGGTATCAATCGTGAACCGGAAAATTCTAACGAACCGGTGCTTCCTAGATGTGACTCATCGGAACCGTCATCTGTTGGAGGATATGGTCATGGTCGTGGCCGTCCGATCCAATCTGATTCGTTTTCACCTGCGTTTAACTCTTTTGTCATATCGGATTCTCCTAGCATTGGCCGTGGAAGAGGATCCGTTGGATCAGACTCCATTTCACCTTTCTCTGCTGAACCTCCTAGCCAACCACCGCCTCCACAACCAAATGAGAAGTCTCAGGGAAGTCCTAAATTAATGAAGCAAGAGATGAAGAGTGCTATTTCATCACCGTCACTAACATCACCAGAGTTTAAATCTGGGCAAGCAGCTCCACCTGATAACATATTCAATGCGTTAAGAAGTGACTATTCACAACCTATTGGAGCAGGTCGAGGTAAACCTCTTGTGGAACCTGCTCCAACCCAACAACAAGAAAACTCCCACATTCGACGCCCTCAGCCTCCACCTCTACAGCAGCAGCGATTACAACCACAGCCGAAGCGGGCTCAGACTCCAAAGGGTGATACTCCCAGGCCTCAATTGAGTAGAGAAGAGGCTGGAAGAAGAGCAAGGAGTGAGCTTTCGCGGGGTGAAGCTGAAGGAAGTGGTGTGAGAGGAAGAGGAGGAGGGAGAGGTAGAGGAAGAGGAGCTAGAGGGAGAGGCAGAGGAAGAGGTGGTGATGGATGGAGAGATGATAATAAAGAAGAAGAAAGTGAACAAGAGGCTATGAGTGTATTTGCTGGAGATTCAGCTGATGGAGAGAAGTTTGCTAATACAATGGGACCTGAGTTGATGAAAACCTTAGCAGAAGGTTTTGAGGAAGTTTGCGATAAGGCGTTGCCTTCTACTACTCAAGATGCCGTTGTAGATGCCTATGAAACCAATCTCATGGTAAAAGTTTATACTTTTTGTTTTCTCTATGAATTGTGTAGAAAAGTATTTAACTTGCTGGTATTAGGAATAGTGAATTCTCCTGAAGCAATATCATTAATATTGATTCATACAGTCTAATGTTGTAGAATTGGTTGTGGTTGCTTTGAATTTTAGATGTTGTTTGCCTTAATATGCACGGTTACAAAATTAGGCCACCAATTTGTCTATAGGATTCTCAGATTTATAACAGTCTCTGAAGTTCTTTCATTGTCAAAGAGTTATAACAGCGTTTGAGGTTTTTGTTATTTCATTGTGAAAATTGGTCTTTCAGCCGTAGATACGATGGGGAAAGTGCTGCTTTTTGTCGTTTGGCTTTACAATAAAACCCTAAGTTTTCTCTCTCTCCCTCTCTTTTTGCTTTGTAGGTCGAGTGTGAGCCAGAATACATTATGGCAGACTTTGGATCGAATCCTGACATTGATGAGAAGCCACCAATGTCTCTGCGCGAGTGCCTTGAGAAGGTGAAGCCTTTCATAGTTGCTTACGAGGGAATCAAAGATCAAGAAGAATGGGAGGTAATACTGTTTAGTGTTATGTATTTTTCTTAATATGAATCCATGCAAATTTTGTTTCATTTGATGACCACTTTCACTTCTTGCAGGAAGCAATTAATGAAGCAATGACACAGGCTCCCCTTATAAAAGAGATTGTTGATCACTACAGTGGTCCTGATCGAGTAACTGCTAAGAAACAGAACGAAGAACTCGATAGAATTGCTACAACAATTCCTAAAAGTGCACCTGATTCGGTAAAACGATTTGCAGATCGTGCAGCTCTTAGTCTTAAGGTTCGATCTCTTCTCTTGAACCAAACCCCAAACTCTTCATCTAACATTGCTTTCTTTAATTAACTATCTCTTTAGAGGTATTGATGTTTTTTTCTGAAACTTGGGACAATGCAGAGTAATCCTGGTTGGGGATTTGACAAGAAATACCAGTTCATGGACAAGCTCGTTTTAGAGGTGTCACAAAGCTACAAATAGAGAACTCAGGTTTCAAACTACTTGTAAAGCTTCATCGCCGTGTTTTTTGAGTTTACTCTTGCCTCTACTGAAACGGCACCCTTCTTTTGAACAAGTTCTCGAAATTTGGGCATCAGCTCTTTCGTCATACGCTTTCAGGATTTCATTAATAAAGGCATTGTTCATTCAATCTTTGTTACTCGAGATTCTTTTTCTTTAATGGGTTCTGTATAATAGAAAAACTGATTCTTGACTCGACCGTTTTTAGAGTTCCAGTGTCTAATACATCCCTTAAACCTAATAGATAAGGAAAATAAAGAGAGATTAGAGTGTGTTCATTGTAAATATTTTCGCTTGAAATATTCCATAGAATCATATATGGGCACTTGCCATAATTACACCTTGAAGTGTGTTTTTTCTTTTTCTTTTATTGGTTCCTACTCACCACGAGACAAACAATCGTTACGTGGTCCGACTTCTATGATCACATAATACAAACATAGATATACTACTAATAGCAGATAGCTTAAAATATATTGGAAGACTATAAAGTTAAAGGGAGCTTTCGTCAAGCAAAAAAAAAAAAACTAAAAATCAAAATCAAAAAGAGTTATTATTCATTTCTATATATTCGTCTTGCTTGTTTGTATAGGTTTTGAATGGATCTCCTGTTGTGTGGTATAACTGAATGGTTGTGTTTGTTTTTTTCTCTTTTTTTTTCTTACGAGACAAACAAGTGGTCAGAGTTATATTACCACATATGTTTATCTAATTATAATATTAATCTAAATATATACTATTATTAGCAATTAGCTTTAGATTACACTGGATTATATATAGTCAAAAACGAGTTATTCATTATTCGACATCTTTGCTTAGCTAAGCTGATTTTGAATGGATCTCCTATGTATTAGATAGAAAGTTTAGAAACAACAGTTACATTCGTTAGCAGAACTGAAATTTCTTCTGCAACATATTCTATTGTTTAAAAAGGAATATGTCGTAAGCATACATACAAAGTCTATGGATATCTATATAAAAGGACATTTCGTCATGTACGTATCATTATATAGCTAGATACATAATTTGTTTCATAAAATTACAAGGACAAAAGCTCTTTTTTAGAAACTGTTACTGAGTTTTGCTATACTATCTTGATGGTTCGTATGTTATGCGGTTTCCTCAGCCGGAAGAAGAAAAAGCCTTCGTCAACTTCGTCTTCACCACCGTCGCAAGATATCAAAAAGTGTAAAACGGGAGAGAAAGATGGAGGGCTTCGTGTGATGACATCAGGTTCTAAGACCACAACTAGTAGCCGCGGAAAAGGTTGTCTTTGTGGTGACGGTGGAGGTTGCGGCGGTTGTGGAGGTTGCGGTGGTTGTGGAGGTTAAAGTGTTTCATGGTTTTATCATTTTATCTATTGGGTTCTTCTTGTTCGTCTGATCGTATTTCTTGTATCCATGTAACTATGTAAGGTCTTTTTTTTTTTGTTATGTATGATCATCTTTTGTGTGAGTGGAAATTGACTGTATTAGATGATCTATTGTATAAGGGACAAAATCATTTAGGGAAAATTAATATTTTGTGATTGTGAAATTTCATGGTTTACAATTGGTTGTTAATACATTTTCTTTTTATATACGCTCGAAGATAAAAATTTCACAATATCAACAATTTTATGAATAAAATGAAAACTTAAAACAGATATATTAATTAAATATTTCAAATAATTAATGACATCTGCTAATTAAACTTTCACAAATACACTTTAAATACTATCTGACTCGGCTGTTTACGCCGTTTCTTGCTGCAACATCGGAAAATTCGAGTCATATTCAGTGTTGATTAGTTTTGTTGGGAATATTTTAATTCTGTTTGGGCAATATCACTATCAACCCTTTTTATTTTGTTGTCATTTGTTTTGTTCGATCTCTCACTGACCCATGCTTCATGCGATCCAGCAGCCACTTACATCATCTCTAATCTCACTCAATTTTCAACTTCAAACTCCATTTGGAATAAAATTTTCTAAAACCTTATTCCATTTCCAACTATGTAATCCTTTATATTACTCTATTTTTAGAGTAATCCCATTTTCTTATTCTAATATGGATTTGAATGTTTTTGAGTAAAATTTAGAATAATATATTATACCAAAACTCAACTCTATTTTAAAATTACTAAATTTTAGAATCATAATCTACGTCTATCACTATGAAATTTAGAATCATAATTTACGTCATACGTTTTACCATGATTTTGCGGTAGAGTAATACATTTTGCAACGCTTAGCTATGTATTCGGCGTGAATACTTTTGGATATTGAATGAAAAAAAAAATCCACCTTAAAATGCATATTTTTAAATTAGTGTATGATTATAATGTTTCCAAAACATTTCCACTTTCAAGCATGCATGACTGCTGTGTACGTATGCTATAGACTATGTAAACGACGCGCTTTTTTTTATTTTTATTTTCATAATTTCAACGGGAAAAGCTTGACTGGTCTTCGAACCTAGCAATTATTCTACTTCCATTAAAATAATATATTCAAAAAGAGAATTTGACATATATCAAGTGTAGTTGTTGCAGGACACATCACATATCTAATCAAATATTCAATCCACTAATCTAAAATGTCTTGTTGGATGGAACTTCAACTATGGAATCTATTACTTGGTATCACTTTATAATTGACCATTATATATATTTACATTGTTTGTTTTTTTCCACTTGAAAAGTTCAGAAAATTTACATTGATTTCCTAGAAGATTGAAATTTCCTCTGCGATTGCTTACTTATTATATACGTTAAGAAAATAAATATTTTATGTTGCAAGCTTAAATTCAAAGTCAAAGGAATTTGGGCCTATATATATATATATATATATATGAAATGAGATTAATCAGATATGCATTATTACATTCCAAAAAGAAAAATTAAAACAAAAGCTCAAGTATATTATTGCCAATATAATCCTTTGCTACTAACTTACTACCATCGAGATGGGTCAACTCTTATGCTATTACATGTGTCGGAAGGAGGAGCCATCAGATGACGTCAAAAAAGGTGTAACGACGACCGGAAAGAAAGATGGAGATCTTATTGTCATGTCGTCGTCGTCGTCGTCGGAAAAGAGCAAGATCACTGTATGCTGTTATTACCTTGTAGCAGGTGGTGGTGGTGGTTGTGGAGCTAGATGTGGAGGTGGGTGTGGTGGTTAATTTTCTCTGTTTTACTGGTTTCTGTATTTTTTATGTAATTATTCATTTCTGGTTTAGTGTAAACAATTATCTATAACGATTTCTTGTGCGTGTGATTTATTTATTTGTGCATGTAAAATTTGAAAGTGTCATAATATTTATAAAACACTATTTGGTTTGTGTTTTATAGAGCAAATTGGCAAAGTACGAGTCTTGTGTGTCTCTTCTTTTGGTTGTCAGCATTTATGTCCTACTGTGAGTTTTTGTGTGTGTTCTGTAGAGAAGCGATTACTATGAAATTGATATATATATATATATATACGGTGCACGTTTTAGTAATACAACAACTAAAAGAAAACAAATACACCTATTACTATATTTTATTGAAACCTAGAATACTAGTGTTTGATGTGTTTGTTTCCGTTATTTTCTTGTTCTCATATTCCGTTATTTCATTATGCATATGAGTATATAACATATGTCCTAGTTTTCACTTATTACGAGTATGCATAGACGACCTAAGGAGGGATTAGAGGGTCACTTGACCCGGCTATAGATTAGTATGTTAATTAATTTTAATGTATATGCACAGTTAATTATGTTCTTAAAACCCTATATACCACTCGTATACATAGTTCACTTTTCATTAAATTTTAATTATTTTAGTAGCCGTCAAAAAGTTTTAATTCTTAACAAAAAAAGTTTTATTTTGATTTTAATGTTCAAAATTATTTCTTTATCTGCTAATGATCACTAATATTTAGACGAGTGATCATAATTATTTCGGGAGTATGTACTTATGAAAGTCTTTTGTTGAAACAAAATTATTGCTAGCTAGATCTTCCACATATCAGTCATATATGTCTTTTTTTTTAAACAATAAAATCTCTATTTCATAAAATGATTAATTATTATTTTTCCACTTGCTAATAATATATCTAAATGAGCAAACAATAATAATTATATTGGAAATTGAAATCAACAAATTTCTGGTTTCCCTATTAAATGCTCACTATGTCATATACATCTTCTTAATTTCTCTTTAAATCTACTAAGTTCTATAGATATATTATTCAATTTTCCAAACGAAACCAAAAATATGACATTCGATGATAAGTTTAATCTTATTGTTATAGTCATCGCAGGCGTTATAGCCTTAGTGGTTGTCATAATATTTTCATGTTACATGGACAAGGGAAAGAAACTACTACAGCCACAGGAGCCGGGCACAGACACTAGGGTTGGTCACAGTGGTGGTGTATGTGTTGGTGGAGGTTGTGGGAGCTCTTGAAGATTGAGGTTCTTTTCTTAGTTATATTGTGTTATTTTATTTCTCGCTTTTGCTTATATATAGATACTGAATGTTCAATAAAATTCACAAAACTATCTAAATTATACATATTATTTGCAGCTCATTTAAGTGGCATCCATGGTTTGTTATATTACATCCGTTGAAAAATGTTAGAGCCTAAAGTAACAGCAGTTCATTTATAGTTTTGAGATATATATAATATATATATATATATTATATATATCCTTACTAATGTTAGAATATTGAATATTCCCAATTGATATCTTCAATATTTCCCGTAGTTAGTTATTACAATTTGTTATTATATACAGTGTTAGCTAAATAAAGTATATAATACACTTATTATGAGATATTATAGCATGGACTGTTTTATACTATTTTCTGCAACTTGGTTAGTTGGTTGTCTCCACAAGTTTTCCTCCATATTAGAAAAGACCAAATATTCTTAATCAAGAACACTAATTTATTAATTCTTTCTATCAGTTGGCTAAGTATTTTTATGGTAAGCTGGAACTTAAAAGGATCATATCCAAGATAAAATATAGATGATTAAAAATTCAAGTAAATAAGTTCACAAGAAATTTGGCTAATTACAGGTCTCAAATTGTTCAGTTAGTAATTTTAAGGAAAAAATGTTCAGTTATTGAGATTTTTTTTTTTTTTTTTTTGAGTTAGCCCAGAAATTAATTAGTCTTTCTTCGATTATGTTCTTCTACCTAACCGTTGTAGTGAATATGACTTTTACCTCGGTATATTGGGCATTTCGATTTTGTATTGGGTATATACAAGTTCTAAAAAGTTGGCGTTAGTCCCCTTTAACACGCCCAATTAAAATGTAAACCGGTTAAATTTTTAAAAGATCAATTTATATTACACAGATAATTAGATTTAACAAAATGCAATACTTAAATAAATAAAAAACTAATTACATGAGTTATGACTTATGTGGGATATGCGGAATTAATAAATGATTTAATATATATATTTTATAAAAACAAAAAATAAAATGATGTTATTTAAAAAAAACTTAAAATTACAAAACATTGATATTTTTTACGTTTTTATAATTATATTTTTTAAAATTATTCAGTTTTATAATTTTATTTTATTATGTTATATTATATTATGTTAATATATATATATATAAATTTATTTTTATATTATAAAATTATTTAAACCGCCTAAAATCGCCTAAATCCCGACTAAACATTTTATGCGTTAGGCGGAAGGTCACCGACTGACTAACATTAATGCTTTCTTAAACATTGAATATATATTTGTTTTTTTAGATAAATTACTAAAATAAGAAAAACAAGTTTGAGTTCCCTTTAGTTATATTAACCAAGAAGATGTATTTAGGTAATTATTATATTTCTTACACGTAACTATATTTGATTACATATATTTTATTTAGTTTCTACAGAAAAAAACTGCCAAATTTCTTGGCTAAACAGAATGAACATGTGCCCCAAGTCGGCAAGTTTTAGTCAACAGAAAGTTGGAGTATATTTATAACAGATCACATCATCATCATTCATCATCATCGATCATCATCATCATCATTCATCATCATCATCATCATCATCATCATCATCATCATCATCATCATCATCATCATTATATATATTATGAATTATGAAGCCTTCAGTGCCTGATACAGCTCTGCTTCTCTGGTTGTTGGGCTTCTGCGCAGGCCCATTAGCGACTGCCTACTACATCCCCTAACAACACAATAAAATAGTTAAAACAATGAAACCACCACAGGCTATAACGACGATAACATAAGGTTTCCATGATCTCTCTAGTCTCTCTGCAAGAAACAAACCAAGAATCCTATAAACTTCAACAATTTAACTTTTGTTTCTTAACCAATGCAACTGTATTTATAATCATTATCTATTTGGCATGGACAGGGGATTAGGAGTTTGTGCAACAAACCTAGTTGAGTTTTATTTTTATTCTCTTTACGTCATTAACGTAGTTAAGTTTATCCAAAACAAAGTAAATAATAAAACTATGGTATTAAGAAATACAAGACAAAACAACAACAACAAAAATTCGTAATTATTAATTAATGTTATGTTTATCTACTAAATAAACTTCAAAGTAGGAAACAACATACTACATACCTCAATAACAGAGCTTGGTAAAAGGATAGGTAAATTCCTCTGCACCACCACTTTACAGCTTCACTGTGAAGTGTGAAGAATATATACACAAACCATATCCATTATATAAATACATGTGTGAAGTATATACTGAACGTAATCGACAATATAAAACTGATTCATAGTAGTAGGTTCAGGAGGAGCTCACAATGTTTATATTTGGTTCGTGCTAGGAGGAAAAACTCGAGGCATTTAGTTTTTGCAAGGTTGTCAAGTGAGCTTCTTCCTCTCTGTTGATGAAGCCAAAAGAGAAAACCGCTTCAAACATGATAACGTTGCCTCACTGAAAACTACTTCCATGGCTGAGAGTAATCATTTCCATTTCCTTTTCAATCATCTGCAGTGTGAGTGTTATCTCTTCCAGATTCAGATGAGATTCATCTCCTGCGAGAAAATTATGTATTTCACCCTTTAATACGATCCAGCTAGAACCAGGATCTTTCTTTATTCTTTTCGATTTCTTGATGTTCCTTATCCGATCACCATCTCTGTTTTTCCCAACAAGTGAATATAGCTGAGACAATACCACATAAGGTGTTGCGCTATCAGGCTCAAGTTCAATTAGTTTCTTAGCAGCAAGCTCTGCAAGATCGACACGTAAATTAGACTTGCTTGCAGCAAGCAAGCTGCCCCAAACCCCAGAATGAGGCTCACAAGACATTGAAGAGACCAAGTTATATGCTTCATCAAGTAAATTACTTCTGCCAAGGAGATCAACCATGCATGCATAATGATCAGGTCCTGGTTCAATGCCATACGTGAATTTCATTGATTTGAAGTATTTCCATCCTATGTCTATGTATCCTACATGAACACAAGCAGATAATAGAGCAAGAAAGGTAACACCATTTGGCTCTTTTCCTGTACTTTCTAATATGGAAAACAATTTAAGAGCTTCCTTCCCGAAACCGTTATACGAAAACCCGCTGATCATTGTGTTATAAGTAACAATATTGGGCTCACTGATGCATGAGAAGATCTTGTACGCATCATTTGTGATCCCGCATTTAGAATACATCGATACCAATGAATTCTGAACTGACAAGTCATTCTCTATGTTTGTCTTCACAACTCTAGCGTGGATCTGTAGTCCTTCAAGTAAAGCCGCCAAACTAGCTGTTGCGCTGAGCACACTACTGAAAGTGTATGAATTTGGACAAACTTCTTTCCGGAGCATCTTATGAAACCAGCAAAGCGCCTTCTCATAAGATCCATTGCTCACAAAAGCAGATATCATAGCAGTCCAAGTTATGTTGTCCTTCTCAGGCATCATTTTAAACAATTCTACACACTTAGAGATTTCTCCTTTTCCAGAAAATCCCTTAATCATATCAGTCCAGGATACAATGTCTTTATCCGGCATCTTCTCGAAAAGGTCATAAGCTTCAGAAATTTGCTCGCTCTGAACAAGACCTGTAATTAGGGAATTCCAAGAAACTGTGTCTTTATTTTTCATTACGCCAAACACTGTTTTGGCCTCTCCCATATAACCAAGCTTAGAGTACATTGAAATCAACGAATTCCCTAAAAACAGATCAAACTCGAGAGGCATTCGTGAAACTAACCCATGAATTTGACTTCCCTCTTGGTATCTGACAAAATCCCGACAAGCTTTAAACATGACAGCCAAAGTGTTCGCATTAACTTTGACATCTCCTTCCCGTCTCATTCTCAGAAACAAACCAATACCATCTTCGAAAAATCCAGCTTTAAAATACCCATCAATCAGAGCAGTCCAAGTGATAACATTTCTCTCATGCATTCCATCAAAGAGACTTCTAGCATCAACAATTCTTCCCATTTTGCAATACCCATCAATCATTGAGCTATTCGATACAACTTCTTTCACTGACATACCCTCAAAAACACAAACAGCCTCGCTCCATTTCCCTGCTCTCAAATAGCCACTCAACAAAACGTTTGAAGCCACAGGATCACGAAACTTAACCGGTGTCTCAGCATACAAACATTCCGCCTTGTCAAACATCCCTGCCCGAACGAAACCAGTAATCATGGAAGCATAAGACACATCATTCTTCTCCGGTGTACTGAAAAAAAATTCATAAGTTTTTCCCAAATCACATTTATTTTTAATCATAGCAGTAATCATCGCATTATAAGAAGATGTAGCTCTCACAGGCATTTCGTTGAACACTTGCCATGCTTTACTCATTTTACCATTCTCCGCATATGCTGAAATCATCACATTCCAAGAAACTATACTTCTATGTGACATCTGTCTGAATATAGCTTCAGCTTCTTGGAGATTCCCATTTCTGGCCAGCTTCGAAATCTGAGAATTGCATTGAAAGATAGCTGTGCTAGTCGTTGTCTCCATAAAGTTTCGAGCTTTCTGAGTAATGGGATCATGATTAGAGAGAGCAACCGTAGAATTACATCTGAAACAAACACTGCGTCTGAAAATCGAAATCGGCCTCATCACCATCGATTCCAACAGATGAGAGAAGAAAAAAAAAAAACCGGGAAAACATTTTGCCAAATTAAACCTATGTAAGTTCACAAGTAAACTGACAAATTAAATTTTGCCACATCAGCCTATCTAAGAAGAAAGGGAAAAAATTAGTTTTTTTTTTTGGTATATATAAGAAGCTCAAGAAACACATCATTTGATTCGTAGGTTTTCAAATTTTGCAAACCAATAAACAGATATAGGAACATGAATTATGGACAAGATTTACAATTTTAGTTTAAAGATGATTCTTTTTCTTCCCCTTCTTCGATATTCCCATCTTCAGTTTTGATGTTCATTGCGGTATCGATATCTCTAGTTTCCGACTCTGTTGCTTCCTCTATTTGATCTTCTTTAGCTTCCACATCTGTCGATTTCTCTGCAATACCACCACTTGAATCTTCCTTAGCGTTTGCTAATGTTGTATCTACATGATCATCATTATTATCTCTTGTTCCACCGATGTTTCCTTCACGTGTGAGACCTCTTGGTGTTGTTCCTGTTCCCAAGTTCTGTACACAGGCATAATTATCATCATCATCATCAGAAGAAGACGAAGAAGAAGAAGAAGAATCAGGATCGATTTCTCGTTGCCCATCTCTAGTTTTCTTGTATCCTTTACGTGAGAACACGTGCTTTATCTGTTTTGCAGACTTCTCAGCATGTTTTAGAAAGCTCTTTCCAACATCCTTCATATGACCTTTACCTGAGTTCTCCTCTGCATCCAAACTCTCACCGTCAAAACTCTTGCCTGAAAGAGGACCTGAGTGATTGTCATCAACGATGAAGTTAACTCCGACATCCTTTTGGTTTCCTGCCTTCAGATTGATCCGAAGAGACATAGACTGCGACTCTTCTTCAATGCTACCTATTGAGAACTCTTCCTTTTTGCCATTCCTATGAAACACTGACCCGATTTTCCTAAATCCCCTACCAACAGACTTCAATGGGTTCTTCGATCCTTCTTGACTGTCATCCATGTTGCTGCTTCCATTGTTGGGTGATCCATCATTTGGAGCAAGTCTTTGTACTTCGTTATCAAGACGTCTATTCTTGCCTTTCCTTGGTTCCCAAATCTGCGAGACTTCAGCTCCTGGTTTTTGAACCCAAATTCCAGTCTCTTCTTGCCCTTCAATGTTGACTGGCTCAAAGTTATCCACAACACTTGGAGACTTGTCGGATTTCACCGACGAGAAAGAACCTTTGTATGTAGTATCAGAAGTAAAAGAAGCCTGTATGTCTTCCTTGCTTAGATTAGATTCTTTGATGGGATCATCACTCCACTGTTTCAAGAATGAGAAGCACTTGGTAAAACTAATCTTGAAAAACTGTCGTGAGTTTCGGAGGAAAAGTCAAGAATTTTTTTTTACATTTGCATTGTCCTCGACCACGGTGATAACAAGATTCAGCCTTCCCACTTTGCTGTTCTGAAGGGGCAACCACATCACATTTCTTTGCCCACCTCTAAACTCGCCGATGTTCACTGAACATTCACTGCAACAAAACAGGAACCCAACAAAAGAAACTATCGATATTCACACTAGTTTGAAGTAACAAAATCGAGGTTCATGAACATACCCAAGGGTATCATCCACAAATCGGTCTTTGTCTCGAACTTCAATATTAAGTACAGTTGGAGAATCCCATGTAAAGACTGGTATCTTAAACTCTTCACGCCATATTGGGGACACTGTTTTTCTCTGTATCTTGGTTTTGAATTGGTATGCACCAAGTCTCCCCTTCACATAAGGATCAGCCAAACCTAAAAATAAAACGTCAAAAAGTTTTTCAAAACCGAAAAAACATAACTGTCGTGGTAATATCCAAACTGACCATTTCGATCGGATGGTTTAACATCTGATGCATCAACGACTTCAACAAAAACGTGTGCAACTGGTTCTTTCTCATCAACAAAGAACCAATTTTCTTGAGGCCAATAAAGACAAAAAGTGCAAGTTAATGAAAAGCTTGAGAGATACTGATGATTTCAAGTGTGTGTAGAAAAATGAGGAAATACGAAACAGAGATATTAGATGGAAGCTAAGAAGTTGATAGTCTTGCAATGAATACCTGAATTTGAGCTAACAAATTTCTCCATGTCAACAACCAGCATATTTGGCTGCAATCAAATTGCAGAGAAAATAAGGAAAAGTAAAACAATTTCTTTAGACGGACCCATTCGTTGGTTAACACAAGAAGAAAATATTCAGAACCAGCAGAAAAAAATAAACCAACTTACAAACCGCCAGTCTTACCTGAACAAGGGTCTGTTCAAATGCGATAGAAAGAAGTTTGTCCTGATTAAGAAATTCAAGAAATGGTGTGACTTCAAGAAGGCTAAAAAAACCAAAGTGTAAAGTTAAGACTCTTAGGCTGTGTAGTACTTACTAGCCATCCTGCGATGCCTGGAAGTACAGCAACATCAAGCCCATGAGTGAAGATAGGTTTAACAGTCATCTGGAAATATGGAGGCTCTGCAAAACACACACGTAAACGCCCCAAGAAAGGCCATCGACGAAGGAACTTCACTCCTATCAACACCTTTTAAGAGTAGAAGCAAAAATGCGTTTACAAAATAGAAAATGTCACATTCAGATAAAGCAAAGGCTGCAATACCTTTCCTTCCACATGCATTCCCGTCAAATGCATCTTTGTCCACATGCCGAAACCAAGCCTTTTCCTTAACTTCACAGCAAGTATTGCACTCATATCATCTGCTGCAAGAAAATTCATTCCAAGTTCCAGCACCTGAATAAAATCCAGCATAAGTTCTACGTCTTCTATAGATAATAACGGGAAGAGGTCCAAGTAGAATGTTCTATGGACCGTTGCAACTATACCAAGTGATCATCACCCGTAGATTGGCGAAGGACCCTTATATCAGTCAGCAGGGGTGGGGATCTTCCCATGTAAAGGTGCTGTATCACAGCTTTTTTCTGCACATACATCATACAAGATGTCAATAATAACAAGTGACTTCTTATTACAAGAAACAGAAAAACCATATGAACTAAGACCGATCAGATATATATTTCTTAGAGATGGATACCGCTGTCCAAGGTCTATACTTGTCCAAGAACCAAGGTATGATTGGACCCAAAATCTTTTGAGACGCAATCTGTTCCATGCATATAGGCCATATCTTCTCCACAGCATGATTCAACCACCGCACAGATTCAGAATCAGATAGAACCTGAAAGATGCATAGCAAAGAACAAGGAGAAATATAACATTTCATGCAAGGTAAGAAAAAAAAAACAAATTCAATTGAAGGTAATCACAAACAACAAATACACAGTCAAAAACGAAGGAGTAAGCATCCTTAGTAGCACTAAGAGAGTCCATAAATTGGCTAAAATTGAGCACTTTCACAGCATCACTATAGACTTTAACCATTACAAGATCAATCCATACTTAAAACAGAAAGAAAAAGCAACTTAGCGGCTTTGGAAGTTATGACCTCTGTCTTGACCAAACTACAGATAGAAACTTTCTACCAAAAGAAGAGTACAAACAAATAATTTGGAATTTACCCTTCTCTGATTAGCTTGTTTCCTCTCTTCAAACTGCAATTTCCTCTTCAATCTCATCACATACCGTTCATGAACCTATATAAACCAAAAAAAACAAAAACAAAGCAACGATCTTTATCCATTCTATCGAAGTCCAGACAAGTACCCAAAAGAAACAAAACACGAGAGAAGTAAAAGAAAGTACCAGGTAGAGATAAATCAATGCGAGGAAATAGAAAATGGCGTGGGATCGATTCAACGAAGAGATAAACCAGAGTAATAGCAACACAATGATGATATGATGAATCAAGGAAGACTCCATCGTATCCCTTTTATTGATCAAATACACAGAAGAGAAGAGCCGACAAGCTTCCCAAAGATTAAATCTTTATCGCCAAATGATATCAGAAAAGAAGAATCATACGAATCGATTCGTAGATGGAAGGAAGTGTTATGTATAGAAAGATCAGATAAAGGCAAGAAACGACAATAGTTACTGTAGCTCGAAATGAAACGTTGTAATTGGACGAGTTTAGGATAAAACAGTGAGCTTACCCTTCGTTCAAGTCTATCAAATCTCAAATCTTGAGTTGACTAATCTTGATTTTCACTCTTGATCTTTGCTAGTTCCGACTCCGAGATATAAAAACGGCATCGTCTCATATCCGTATACTAAATTGGAAATTGTAGAATTACCACCATAAGAATTATTTGAGTGTTAATTAAAAAAACAAACAAATTGAGTGATAATAAAAGGGGTGTTATTAAATATAGTGTTTTAATGTAATCGAATGTATTTTAATTTTAAAGTGAATTATTTAGTTATGTATTTGATGAATTACGTATTTATTTGTGTATTTTAGAATATGTTAAAATAAATATTATTTAAATTGACAATTACAATATATTTTAAGGTATTTTGTTATATAATAAAACATGAATAAACAAAATATCAGGTTTTTATTTGGTATTTTAAATTATATCTCAAATTAAAATACAATAACATTTATGAAATTGTTAATGGATCTTAACGTAAAAATATAAATAATGGACCTACAAGAAAAGCACATCATCAAAAAAAAAATCACTAGTTAAACAGATTTCACTAAAGAACTTTCAAAATTCAAATCAACTGTGGTTAAGTTCCATCGCCAACCACCAGTTCCACTTTCCGAGGCCGGCGAAGCTTTGGCTCGTCAGTGTCGAGACCTATGTAGTTCTATCTGATCCTTTAATTCTCAAACAGAATCTGACGCTCGTTCTGTCTTATCTCCGAGATGAAATGAGCATCGAGGACACATCAATATATGGTTCAAATCTCAGATCTCGTCTTCTTTGTTCACTTTTTGTCCCAAGTATGAGTTTGTCTTCCGAGAGCTCATTTCCTCGTCTATCTTGGAGAAGTTTAATTTATTCATTTCCGTCATGGTACCTCATTTCGACCGAGAGATCTCCCTCATCAATCTTGCAACCATGGAGGCTTTGCTCCCAATAACATCGTTGGGCTCGTCTCAGTCGAGCCATCCATTCCGGTAAATTCATGTGGTCTCCAGGTTGACAAGCTTCCGTGATTTCCACTCCAGAGAAATCCCGTGGCCTCTGCTCCGGCGAGTTTCCATCGCCGCAAGGCTAGCAAAATCCAGTGATGTGTGTGTAGTTTGTGCTTCAGTCAAGTGGCCCACTTTTCTTATATGGGCTTATTGTATATGGGCATGTCTTGTTCTTCAAATCTTTCGTCCTATATGGAGAGAGAGCATGTTTTCACTATCCTATCCTAAAATATCGGCAAAAATTACTTTTTATTGGTTGGATGATTTGCGTGGATTGTATTCCTTATATTTCACGCCGTATTCATCAAATTCTAAGATATATCAGCATAATTTGCTTTTTTATTGTTCTAAGGAGCCAACTCTAAATCAGAAAAGTTTCTTTGGTTTAATTTCCCCTTGTACAGAGAATAATACTACGTTAGGTCCCCAATATTGGGAGCTCTCTTTGACTTATTTCTCTTAAAGAAAAGAAGTATGGAGTGGGTGTTCTTCTACCGGCGCCGGCTTCAGCTTTTGGACTGCGAGTGTTCTATTTCGCCCAATTTGTGAACTCCCTTTTCAGGGTACCATATAGCCCTGGATGTTCGGATATCCGTTTGGGTTTGGATCAGGTTTTTCGAGTTTCGGTATTTCGGTTTTAGAGGTTTTCATACTTTTTGGATATTGATAATTTTTGGTTCGGTTTCATACGGATTCGTTGCGGGTACCCAAAATATTATAATTATTTTTAAATTTTCACAAATACAACTTAAAAACTTTAAATTATATTGATTTTTTAATATATGTATTTATTAAATTGTAAATAGTTCATACAAATATTGGATTAGCCAAAATGACGGTATCACATAAATATTAAAATCATATTCTTCTTGAAAAGTTTTTTTCGCTAGTGTATATACAGCTTGATTCTTCTCTATATATACATGAAATGAAATAATGATGATCGATGAAGTTTATATGTCTAATAAAGAATATCTTTTAATATATTTTTTGTTTAATTTGTTATTACTTGTTGTAAATCATGTGAGTAAGTTCTTTATTATCACCTTCAAACTAGATATATTGTCATTTTTATCCAAATTATTTGTAATACATGTAATAACTCACATAGTTTTGGCTTGTAATAAAATTTGTACTAGTTATAACTTTAAAATATATTGGTTATTTTAGTTATTATGATCTAAAATAATTTATACTTTGAATTTATAATTGTAATTTTGGATAATTAGGTTATATATAATATACATATAATTAATATAAATATATATATATAGTTATGTTTTTAGTTATATAATTATATTTCGGGTACTCATTCAGTTTTTGGTTTGGATTCGGGTTCGGATTTTTGGATATAAAAATTTAGGATCCGTTCGGGTATTTTCTTAA
The DNA here is from genome assembly GCA_963854855.1 of Nasturtium officinale. NCBI lineage: Eukaryota > Viridiplantae > Streptophyta > Magnoliopsida > Brassicales > Brassicaceae > Nasturtium > Nasturtium officinale. The sequence goes on along the minus strand of OY978501.1, from coordinate 16,220,117 downwards.
TTCGGGTTCAGATTTGATTATACTTTTTAAATCGGGTTCGGATGAGTACTTTAAGTTTCAGGTATTTTGTCTAGGTCTAGTACGATGGTTTTGATACCTCAAGTGCAACTTAGGATCTTCAAAAACCTTTGGAATACTAGTATTCCCATGAGGCATTGGTTACCAAGTTGGATGGCGAATCTTCACTGGATAGCTGTACGCCATTTTGAGAGGATTACCCTCTTTATAAATCTATTTATCTCTAATATCTTAAATGTTGTTATCTAGATTTTAGTATATTTTTCGGTTTGTGTTTGGAATCCATGTCCGGGTGTTGTGGTTTATCAGGAACTACTCAACCCGTGTTTCCCATGTAAGTTTTATGGCCCATGGTTTGCTCGTTGACAAAATAAAATAAAGAAAAGAAAAGCACATCATCAATCTTCAATCCACGCCGCATCGAATCTTGACAGCTAACTTAAAAATGGGTTGACCAGATGAACATGTCGATTGTCGACAACACAATAGTTTTATACTTTTATTAAGCCCATAGATTTAGGCTCAATATAAAATGAAAAGGTCTGGTCATGAATCTCGGATAACGACAACTCTCAATAAGACGTAGTTTTAAGAAAAAAATAACATCTTTATCTCATAAAAAAATCAATACATCACTTAGGTCCCACACTGTTTGTTTGTGAGTTGTAATCATCGACACATTTCGTAGGCGATAACAATGGTGATGACACATTGTACACGACTCCAACGTCTTCTACTCCAACCCAAATTCCTCCTTTATTCCAAAACTCTTCTTCTCCCTTCTTCTCGATCAATGATGACTTCGTCTTCGTCTTTCTCCCCTAAGCTTCTCTTTCGTCAGCTCTTTGAGAAAGAGTCTTCCACCTTTACTTATCTCCTCGCCGACATTTCTCATCCAGATAAACCGGCTTTGGTAAGTTTTGCATCAAAGATGTAATTTTTCGACATGGGTTTTGAGTTTCTCGTGTCTGGTCGTTTTTTTTAATCTTAATTCTGATCTGCATGATGATGACTGTTACTAGATCGTGTTGTCTGCAATAACGGGGAAATTTTTTTATTATTTAGTATTTGTTGATGGATTTGATCCAGAGTTAACTAATGTGATGGTCTGTGTAATTCGCAATTGGTTAATTTTGATGAGATTTGAGGGAAAAAAAATCACTAATTTTGGATCTTTGTTTTTGTGATTTGTTGAATTGTTATAATGAGCAGTTGATTGATCCGGTGGACAAGACTGTGGATAGAGATTTGAAACTGATAAATGAACTAGGTTTAAAGCTAATCTATGCTATGAACACTCATGTTCATGCTGATCATGTCACTGGAACTGGACTTCTTAAGGTCTGTTACTCTTGGTTTGGTTACATTTCTGCGGTTTTGGTTTACAATCGAAAATTCAGTATTCGATCTTTGTTTGCTCCACACAGAAAATGGCTCCGGGTGTGAAATCCGTCATTTCGAAAGCAAGTGGTGCCAAAGGAGATGTGTTTCTTGAACCAGGTGACAAAGTATCCATAGGCAAACTATACCTCGAGGTATGAAACCAGAATCTCAAACCACGACAAGTCAATAGAGGAATAATTCATTTCATTATGTCGCAGGTTCGTGCTACACCTGGACATACTGTAGGATGTGTTACATATGTGACTGGAGAAGAGGATGATCAGCCCAAACCAAGAATGGCTTTTACTGGGGATGCTGTACTCATCCGTGGTTGTGGCAGGACGGATTTTCAGGTACACAAAACAGAGGACTATTCAGTTATATAGAACCTAAACCACAATATAGATGCATGAGATGTAGATTTTTTATTAAGATATTGATTATAAAGAACCAAAAAGCGAAATTTTGATGCATCTGATGTAGATTTTTATTAATAAGACATTGGTTTAACTTATCTGTAATGTTTTCCTTGGTGTTTCAGGGTGGAAGTTCTGATCAACTCTACGAGTCTATACACTCACAGGTAAGTGTTTTAACATTCCACAGACAAGAAATTCATATTTCCAAGGACTCTGTTTAAAAGCTTTTGTTGATATTCTTACCAGATATTTACATTGCCAAAAGACACTTTGATCTATCCAGGTCATGACTACAAGGGGTTCGAGGTTTTGGGAAACGCAAATTGATTCACATTGGCTTGTTTAAATAAAGTCTGATTCATTCACACAATGGCTTTTACATCTTTTTGTTAAAACTCAGGTCAGTACAGTTGGAGAAGAGATGCAATACAACCCGCGACTAACTAAAGATAAAGAAACATTCAAATCCATTATGTCAAGTAAGTTTCTTTCCTGCATGCTTAAGTGACTATGGTTTCATTCAGTAGATTCAATTAATTAACAATGGCGGTTTTTGGTCATGGATTTGCATAGATCTAAACCTGGCGTATCCGAAGATGATTGATGTTGCAGTTCCAGCAAATATGCTATGTGGAATACAAGATTAGCCGTCTGCCATCTGAACGCCCTGCACAATATGTTTCTCTGTTACGTTTTTATATTTTACGAGCAGCCAAAACAAACTATCGTTTGTCCAATAAAAGGTGGCTGCATTAGATAAGATCATTAGAATCTTGTGCAAGTAAGATGAACATTTGGGATGAAAACATATTTGCGTGTTCAACTTTTGTTTGGTTTGCTTTTTTAATGTCTCGAACTACTTCAATCAATAATATAGTCGATATGAGCTTTACGACAACCATTAACGAACTCATCTGCTGCCACATGTCGAAATTGTTAAATAAGAGAGAAAAAAGACAAAAAACATAGCAGCTTACGGCACGTTTCAAAGAGTCCCCACTTATCCACCACCGTTGTATCCTCATCCGGTCACCGGATTTCCTCAGCTGTCTCCGCCATCCCAAAGGAGACAACCTTTGGCTTCGCAAAAGCCTTGTCGATAGGGCTTTGTGTAGGTCATGTGGTCAAAAGTTTTCATGGAATACAATAACATTAGCAGACCCACCAAGCTTGTGAAGATTCAAATCATCCGAGGACTTTATTAAGAAAATACTCGATAGAAAAGACTTGGCCTCAATAAGCCATTCATAAACACATCTTATGATATTGTCCAAATCCTGTAAGTTGAATTCTTGAAACCCTTTTTGCTCGATTGATACCAACTAAACTATGTCAAAGATCCATCCAGCAATGTTTATGCATAAGATGGAGATTTTGTAACGAGATATTGATTTAACTTATATATGAATTATGATGTTTCCCTCGGTGTTTTAGGGTGGAAGCTCTGATAAAATTTACGAGTCTGTACACTCATAGGCAAGTGTTTCACACTCCACATGCAAGTGGTTCAATATTTGTAATGTTGATCTTTTTATTTACCAAATTTTTATTTGTAATGTCTTCTATCACATGTAAATTCTCTCAGGAGTCATCACACTTAGCATCTCTGGATACTGGTTTTAAGAGAGCTGTGGACCTATATATCAAATACTAATGGACTCTGGATCCACACAATGCAAATAAATGGAGAAAGGTAGGCATCAAACACCCTATCTATGATGACATAGCACATTACGGTATCCAAAAGGGGTGGAAGGTCGTCTTTTTCTCTACATGTAATCTTCTTCTTAGTATTCCCCATGCATCTTCTGGATTATCTTGATTCCCTAGAGTTTCTACATTACCTTTTTCCTCCACTAGTGTTACTCGATTACAAAGTACTGACTCAGAGGATACCACAAAATTTGTTTCGAGATGCTGCTGGCCAACATGCAGTAAAACTCTACATTTTATTCTTTTTTTTTTAGTAATTTCATCTTATAGATTCTGTGAATTAGTATAAAAAAAAGATTATGTCCTCCACTATTGTTACTCAAATACAAAGTAACTGACTTATAGTGGGGTCTCACAAGGTATATTTCGAGACTGATGGCCAACATGCATAAAGCGTTTTAAAAAAAAAATCATGCAGAAAGCTTATAACAATGGACCAATGGTGATTGACACATTGTTCACTATTATTCTTACTCAGTAGTGGGTCTCACAAGATACACCTGGCCAGCATGCAGAAGTTTATTTTTATCTTTTAAAAATCATGCAGAAATTAAGCTTATATATAGAGCAATAGTGATGACGCATTTGCTCACAACTACAACTCAAATAACAGTTTTCTCCAATCAGGTCTTGTCTTCTGTGATGGGTTCTTCGTAGTCTTTCTCCCCGAAGCTTCTCTTCCGTCAGCTCTTGGATAAAGAGTCTTCCACCTTTTCTTATCTCGTGGCCGACCTTTCTCACCCGGACAAACCGGCTGTGGTATGTATATTTGCTTCTAATTAAGAGTCTTCCAATGTACGTCTGATGGTTTCTTCTTAATCTTCTTTGTGTTGTATGATATGATGAGAGCAGTTGATTGATCCGGTGGACAGGCTTGTTGATAGAGACTTGACACTGATCAATGAGTTAGGCTTAAAGCTTGTGTATGCTATGAACACTCATGTTCATGAAAACCATGTCACTGGAACTGGACTTCTTAAGGTCAATCAGTTGACATACTACATTAATCGTTTTTTGGTTTAGATTAAAACGAATTATGTCACTAATTTTATTAAGTCTGTCTTTGTAATTTAGACAATGGTACCAGGTGTGAAATCCGTGATTTCCAAGGCAAGTGGTGCCAAAGCAGATGTGTACGTTGGACCTGGTGACAAAATTGCTATCGGAAATCTATACCTCGAGGTATGAAACCAAACCAAACCGAGAGAGAAACTAGCTAGGAGTCAAGAGCAGCAGAGTAATGATGATCTATTTGAAATTTGGTGACATGCAGGCTCTTGCTACTCCTGAACATACTGGAGGATGTGTTACATTCGTGACTGGAGAAGGAGCAGGTCAGCCTCAACCAAGAATGGCTTTTACCGGGGATGCTGTTATCATCCGTGGTTGTGGCAGGACGGACTGTGTGGTACACTTATTATATATCTATATTTTGATTAACATGTACATTTTACAATGTTTAACTTATATATATGTATGATGTTTTGTTCGGTGTTACAGGGTGGAAACTCTGATAAGCTCTACGAGTCTGTACACTCACAGGAAAGTGTTTCTTCACATTCCACTTGCAAGTGCTTCAATATTTTGTATAATGACATCTGTTAAATCTTTTTTTTTTTTTGGCAGATCTTTACGTTGCCAAAAGACACATTGATCTATCCAGCTCACGACTACAAAGGTTTCATGGTAAGTGCATGATGCAATATTCATCCGCATATTAATGGCTTTTAATTTACGTCTTTCTCTGTTAAAAATCTCAGGTCAGTACAGTTGGAGAAGAGATGCAATTCAACCCGCGTCTCACTAAGGACAAAGACACATTCAAAACCATCATGGCCAGTAAGTTTTATGACTAAATACTATGATGATTCTTCTCAATAGATTCAATTATAACATTAACAAGTCCGGTTTTTTTTTGCTTCAGATCCGGTTCTGCAGTATCCCAACTTGCTTGATGTTGCAGTTACAAGGTCTGCCTTCTGCAATGTAATAGCACTGCAGAGTTTGTTTCTCTCTGGCTGTCTTTCTCTACTCCCTTCTATCTAATACCAAATTGTCCAATAAAGCTCTTTAGAGTTTGTGTGTTTTCCAGTAAGGTGGTGTATTAGATAAGAGTACTGTATCAGTTAACCTATGTAACTTGTGTGTTCAACTTTAATGTGGTTTGCTTTTTCAAGTGTCAACTACTTCAGTTAATATCATAATCTAGTGAATAAGCTTTTCTAATAACAAACACTCACGAGACTACTAAAACCTTTAATACAATCAAACAACAATGAAAGAATAAAGAATTTGACAAAAGACAGAGAGGGAGAGAGAAAAAACGGAGCAGTTTCAAGGACTTTGTATAGGTCAAAGCGGTCACAGGTTTCCTTGGGATGCAACATTAACTGACCCAACAGTTTACTATTCAACTTTATTTAACAAAATACTCAATGGAAACCACTCGGCCTTACTAAGCCATTCAACTCAACCCAGTTATGTGATTCCCTTAACCCAGATTCACTTATTCTTCAAATCCTGTCAGTTTGAAACTTTTTTGGCTCGATACCAACTAATACCATGGCAAAGTTCCATCAAGCGACATTTTCTGAATGTCTTCAAAGTACTTGTATCAAACATTAAATACACATGAGTACCTATTTCAAACTCATGACCTTTTTTTTTCTTTCTGAAAAGTTATATTCACACTAAACCTCAAACGAGACTGAGGTAGACCTTGAGAAAAAATGGTTGAATTTCATGCTTTTGTATTTCAAACACAACTTTACTATCTTTACTTGTCACTCTATAATCTTTGTATTCATTTCATGTTGCTCTTTACATCTCTCGTCCCCCCCCCCACCCCAATTTCTCCTTCTTCCAAAAATATTCACTTCTAGTAGATGCCCCCACACACCAACTGAGGTATCATAACTTCATATTCCCAAGGGTCTATAGAAGATGAAGGCCAAAACGGGGGCGGGGGGAGACACTGTGTTTATACATGGTCCTTGGGCCTTGCTTATGGTATCTGGCTCTCAGGCTCTCAACCTTTGCTACACCAGTCTTGATCTCAAGGGTGAGTTTGGCGTTTGAGCCCTGAAACTCGATGGTTCCATCATTGTGTCTTTCTTCACCCTGAATGGGCTTGCGGCAAACTCTGTTGGGTTGTACCCACTGTCTTGCACAGGAAATGCATAAGATGGGTGAGGTGGAGACAGGTAACAACTTTTGTATGCCGGCCCAAGTTGGCGTAAAGGGCTTGAACATGGAGATACTGGCAAGGATGTTATGGCTCTTACGTTTTCTCTACTGCAAGAATCAAATACCAAATTAGTTGACAAACCAAGCATCAAAAGACTGACTGTGACTGAGGTATAACCATTTTACCTCGGGCTCTTTATAGCTTTCGAAAATGGCTGTTTCGGGTAACTATCATGGCTCGTTCTCCAGGGATAGGTTTCCCTTGTAGGCTGCTCAAGAAGAAAAGTCAAGTTTAGCTTATTGGCAGGAAATCAAACTGATCCAGCTCAGCATATGCATTATACACATACCAGTGTGCTGCTTCCATCATAGGAACGTGGAGAGGCATCTTTGGGAAATATAGTAATAGCCACTCTTGTTGTGTGTACACGTAGAAAAGGGTGTTCTAAAAGCTGAGAAGCTGTAGGACGTACTGATGGATTTCGCTGCAGACAAAGCCTTATAAAATTCTTTGCATCGTTTGAAAGGTGATCAGGTATTTCGGGGATGTCTTTGCTGTTTCCGATTTTGAAAATCGCAGCAACCTGGTAAAAATAATGCCACAAGACAACTTGAAAGTTAGAAAATAAAAAGAAGAGTGCAGAAAAAATATTATATTCAGTCTTCAATATCATATACCCCTTCAAACTGGCTCCAAGGTGGCTTTGATGTTGCCATTTCGAGAATAGTACAACCCAAACTCCACACATCAACTGCCAGAGTGTAGCCATTTTTGTTCATTACAACCTGAGAAAAAAACAGAAGAATGATGTGTGACATTCTATAAGCTGAAACAACATAATGTCCTTCACTGCACGACTTGCCAAATAAAGCTAAACAAAAGAGAGAATAAGGGAATTACCTCGGGTGCCATCCAATAAGGACTCCCCGTGAAAGAAAGCATAGTAGAATATGCTGTTACCTGTCAGAAAGAAATGGCTATTATAGCTTCTGCAAGTAAGAATTTCATATCTTCGGTTGCCTATTAATGACGTTCTAGAATAAAAGAACATTTGTTTATGTTATGGTTATGAAACACTTACATGTTTGGCCATCCCAAAGTCTGCCAACTTGATTTCACCATTTGGATCCACTAATATATTTGCTCCTTTGATGTCCCTGTTGGCACAATATACTTCTTTAATAAATCTCCAAGTAGAGACAAATTTAATTCCATTCAACCTTTTAAATGTAGTATCAAATAATCCAGCCAAACTGCTACCTATGCACCGTATTTCGTCCATGTAAATAGGCAAGCCCGCAGAGAATCTGCCGCGTGTAGTTTTGGATAACAGGTTCAGTGAAAGGGCCATACTCCTTGAGTAGTTTATGGATTGAACCACCTGACACATACTCCAAGTAGACGGACAAGGTTTCTTCACTCTACAAGCATAACAAATGTCCACCCAGGCTTCAATATTGGTTTCTATATAACATTATTACACTGCCCAAACTCAACAAGCATATATGATCTCTTCTTTTCCTGACGTTCACAGATTTTGACACATACCAGTTCGCTTCCGTAATACTGAACAATATTTGGATGACAGAGCTGGCTAAGCACATTTATCTCCTGCAAATATAATTGTCTGGTTAGAGGTGTAAAATTGTCTGCACATTTCACAATTTCGTTTTCAATAAGAGCTGAAAGGAATCTGTTCTGGACATATACAAAAGATGAGGCAAAGTAGATAAACCTGATTTAGTTGCTTCAGGCATTCTTTTGACGTTTGGTCGTCAGAAATGACCTTGACCTCTTTAATAGCACACATTTTTCCTTTCTCACTGTAAGATTGGCCGAAACATTATAAGATGGAACCAACCAATTTAGAAAGGAGGATGCTACAAAGTAGGAACTATCATAACAGAAACTTGTGCTTCCTGTTGCCTATTATCTAGGTAGCAGGCGATATTAACCTTTAATTTTGATCAAGTAATTGCCGACATGAACCATCAAAAAGTTTCAAACGTCCTACAAACATAACTCCAACAGCATATCACAGATAAACCATCTCAGGAGCCATAACATATATCCAAACCCATCACATGTAGCATCTCTGGATACTGGTTTAAGAGAGCTATTGACTGACCTAGATATCAATATTACTGGCCTCTGGATCCACGCTATCAAATATAGTCTTACCTATGGAGAAAGCTAGCATCAAACGCCCTATCTATCAGGACATCACAGATTACACTATCCAAAGAATTCTGAAAGCTTAGCTAAAAACCAAGGGTGGCTAATTAACTCTTGTAACAAAAATATCAATCCAACTCACTCCCTTGCTCAAAATTTCCTTATCTAACATGATCATATCGTAGAAGAATCTCATTATCTCACCTGTTGAAGCCTTGATAGACTTGTCCAAAGGTGCCACTCCCAATAAATTTCCCTTTTTTCCACGTCTCATAGCCTCCTCCAATCCTGGAACCATGCACAGAAGAAGGGCTTGTAGGAGAAGTCGGCGGGAGAGGCAAAGGATGCAACTCAGAGGACTGAGACCTTCCATCATCATTCCTCCCCGTAGAAGAAGACTCTAAGCTACCGCCTCCAGACAATCGGTTATGCAGTGGAGACATAGGCCTAGTAGAAGTTGCTGCCTTTGGTGAAACTCTCTCATTGAATCTCACATCATTATGACCCCTGCTAATATCCTTATTGAGTTAAAACCACAAAAACCACAACCCAGACAACAAATTTTTTTTTTTGATTGAATTACCATTTCTAAGCACAAAGATACATCAACTAAGAGGTCTTAGATCCCTAAATGCACAATTCAATGGAGTCCTTAATAAAGGGGGGAAAAACAAACCTAGAAGCAACAATTAGAACTTGATCTTCAGCTGATCCAGATGAGCTAACGCTAGAAACAGAGGTAGATCCAGAAATGGATCCACTAACGAGATGGTTTTGATGAATCGAAACAGGAGAAAGCGATGGACGAGGAAGAGGGTGACATTTCTTCTCAACAGAATCAGAGTCAAAACCTGAGAATCCAGAACAAGCTCCAGCAAATTCACGACTACAACGAGGAGTACCACCACGAGAAGGTGTAAGAGGAGGATCAACGTTACAGCTCTTGCTACGATCGTCCTTGTTCTTGCCAGACTTTTTCCCCCACCAAGTAGGCATATCACAAAAGTAAAGGATTTGAATTGAAAAGTGAGATTTTTTTTTTGAGTCAATAGAAGAGATAAAGATCAAGTTAGGGCATGAGAAAGGAAGATAGATACGGAGAAGATGAAGATTTCTCTGGAAAGGAAGAGGAAGAAGGAAAGAGAGAGATGGGACAGCTAAGCATGAAAGAGTAGTTGGAGAAAGAGGGACAAGTGGGCTGAGAAAGAGAGAGACTTTGGAACTTTTTTTTTGCTTATTTATCTTCTTCCTCAGCCGCCGAGGATTAAACTTGCTCTGTTCTCGTAACGTGTAAGTTTGCTTCAAATATGGGTTTCTTTCCTTTTTTTATTTTTGTGTCGTCAGATGGGATTTTTATTTCTATTTTTAGATAGAAAGATTAAAGATGGAATTTTGGGACATGGGTTTTGAGATTTTTTGTGTTTTTTTTTCTTTTTCCCCCGGAGTTATCACAAGTTTATACTATCATTTTAGTTTTGATTTAAACAGCCTCTCATGATGAATGAACAATTTAGAATAAGCTGGTTAATTTTTTATATGTAATCAGAAAGGATTATGAGATTCAATTGGTTTCCAAAACATAATCAATTTTGGATTTTGGATAAATTTTATATTTTGTGCAAACTTGTTTCTTTTTGTTCTTTGTTTATCTCATTTCAAATGAGTAATTTGTTTAATTGTATTGTTTTATACCCCGAGATGTGTTACATAAGTGACTAAAGATAAGCCCAAACTAAAGGACTGACCATTACAAGAGATGTTGTATTGATCCTTAGTTTGTGGTGATGATGGACATATTTGGAAAACCATTTCCTTATTCAATTACATACTAAATAAAACCAAAAATCGCAATTTTAATGCATGTATCTAGATTTGGTATTAAGCCATCGGTTATAAAATATCTAAAACCGCATTGTACATGCATAAGATCTAGATTTTGTATTAAGACATTGATCATAAGAAACATAAAATCGAAATGTTGATGCATAAAATGTCAGTTTTGTAATGAGACATTGGTTGAACATACGATGCACGACAAAGCTCTATGAGTCTGCACACTCACCAGCAGCTGTATTACACTTCACAAAATGACTCATATTGTTCAAATATTATATTTAAATCCTAGCTTTTATTAATCAACATTGCCAAAAGTCACATTGATCAATCCAGCTCACGACTATGATGGCAAGATGCAAATTAATTCATATTGGCTTGTTCAAAGTAAATTTGACTCATCCACACAATAGCTTTGCCATCTTTAAAATTCAGGTAAGTGATGCAACACAACCAACGTTTAACTATTGTAATTCTCTTATTCACTCCTCAATCTATATTTACAAGTAGCCAATAAAACTGTTGAGAGTGTGTGATCAATTAGATATGGTCGCATTAAATTAGATAATTAGAAGACTGTCGAAATTATAGATTGAACATACTAGAACTTTGTTAAGGAGATGGAGAGAGTGTACGCGTGTTTACTTTTGTTTGGTTTTACTTATTGATGTGTCAACTACTTTATTTATCATAAATCTAAACAAGCTTTTCCAACCACTACAATTCGTCCATATCGTTTTACACGTGTCAAAATTGCTAAGCTGATCAAACAAAATAGTAAAAGATAAGGAAAGAATTTGAAAGAGAGTGGAAGTGAGGCTAATGAGCAAAGAAAGAGACAAAACCAGAGCAGCTTCTCCTTCATTATACGGCACGTTTCAATGTTTCCCTACTTATCCAGTTATCCTCCACCTTCGTATCCTCATCCGCCGTCACATCATACGGTCACCGGATTTCCTCAGCCGTATCCACCTCCCGGAGCTACTCATCACGACATTTCCGTTCATCAATACATTCAAGAACATCAAACCGTTCCTGGTAAGTACCTCTCCGGATCTCTGTCGGAGCCAGCATTGAATCAAGATGAAAAGTTTAAATTTTGATTCAATTTCCATCGACCCTTTCGATTTATCACCTGGTTACTAAAGATGAGTCTGAGACTATGCCTGTAAGGCTGTAAATTACAATCAAAACCTCAACTTGATACTAAAACTGAATCTGTGTGAAAAAAATTGTCTTTTTTGAAAGGTTCATCATTGGTTTCCTCCTTGGGTCAATCCCATGGAATATAGGCGTATTCCTTCTAGTATTTACTAGGATATATTCACGAGAGAAACCAGGATCTCGCTTTATGTATGTACAGATCCCATTAAATCTTGTGATATATTCACAAGCTGTTCTTGCTACAATTGCCATTATATAGAGAAAAAATAGACTGCCTGTATTCCATTTCATGATTCTACAAATGATAATTTGAGCTTTGACCAGATTAGGAAACTGTAACAAACATATTATCTCTAGGCATTGGTGCTTAACAATTCCTTAGTCATTAACCACTAAGCAGAATGAAGAGGAGACATTAGTCAAGAATGATACAAGATTAACCCAGACAAGAAAAGTGCACAATTTTGTTTTTAAATAGCGACTTTAACAGAAGAGAATAGTAAATATCTCGATGTTAGTTCTCTGTTCTAATCAGACAATAAATCCATAAAACAAGAACATAAATTTAGGGCAGACTCTTGTGATTTCAGACATGACAATATAAACATGTAAAAAGTCATTGAGAGAGAGACTGCTCCATAACGTTAAGTTAAAATCTTGGCCGGGTGAAATTGGGAGCTAGCATAAGATGCAAGAACCCATTTGGATCGGCCGAATCACCAAATTTATAACAAACAGGTTGGCATAATAAGCGAAACAAAAGAGTAGTTCTTGATCAAAGAAATGTGAGATCTTTCCTTCCGATTTGCAATAATGAAGATTATTTGCAAGAAGAAACAGAGAAAAGACACTTGGGTTTCGATATACGCCCGCAACGGAACACGAACAGCATTGATAACTCGCTGCTCTGATCTCTCAAAGGCACTTGGATTAAACCCTACAAGCGGCGATGTTTATTTATAAGCGCACGAAGATGACCTTTAGTGTTTCGAATTGTCAATTTTACCCCTAAACCTATTTCCTTCTTCTTTGTGTATTCTGTGAAATAGCCCAGGACTTTGGAAAATTTCTAAACAATACCTTTTTAATTGCCTCTGTAGTCCTCTTTTACTTGTATGTCTCAAACCGGACAGTTATAAACAAGATTGGCTCAAAACGACATGTTAGGCTTTAAAAGCAATAATGTAACCAACCTGTCTCTTTTTTTCATATTGGCATCATCAGTTCCCAAATGGGTCAAAACATCTAGCATCATCCCAATATAAATCAAACAATATGAATCTTTATCATTATATATAGTTTGGTGTACATGGCTATTCTCTTATACTGACAACAAGGAGACATGGCAAAAATACACTTTCATGATCTTATCGAAATTTAACAATTCGCTGATATAGTTGTATGTGATCGTCATCTCAAAGAACCAAAGCATTCTGGTGGCCAGACCTAGAGGATAATATCAGAGAAGCAAACATACACTAAGAAAAACATTGTTTACTGTTTCATAACTTCATAAGAAGAAAATTTAAGAATATCAGATTAGGAGGAGTTACCCGTATAAGAGCTTTTCCTTCAATGAGATTGTAAGGTACAGGTCCAAAATTACGTGAATCAGTCGAATCATACAAGTTATCTCCCTGAATCCAAACATGGCCTTTTGGAACCTATTGAAGAAGCAAGCACAAACCCTAAAATCAGATAAGCTTTGGTGCTGCTAAACCATGATGATAGAGAGATCAAAGACAGCAAAAAGCCTAAATGCTACAACTACGCAGAAATCAAAACCAGTAAGCAGCAATGATTCACATTCTAGACCATTCCAAATCATCAATCATACATAGATAAACCCCCAAATCCTTGAAAATTGCAAATTGTATATTTTTGTTTTTACCTAAATAAAACCCTTAATGCTATAACTACTCTGAAACTGACTTTAAACGAAACAAGTAAGTGAGTAACCAGAAATGCTTCGCCTTCTAGACCATCCCAAGTCATCAATTATACACAGATAAACCCTAACCTAGAGATTTTCACACTCCATCTTTAAAAAACTACTTAAATCCTAAATGCTATAACTACTCTGAAATTAGTTTTAATCGAAACCAGTAAACAGCAATGCTTCACATTCTAGACCATCCCAAATCATCTCAATTATACACAGATAAACCCTAAACCCTAGAAATATGAAATGTACACAATATCCCACATAACTATAACTAGTATGAATTTGACTTATATCAAAGCCAGTTTCTAGCAATGCCTCACATTCTAGACCATCCCACATGATCAATTATTCATAGATAAAACCCTAAACCCTAGAAATTAGCAAATTCCATCATTATTTCTATCAAATGCAACAAAAGACAGAATTTTTAATGGAGAGACTGCTCAATGTTCATACCAAAACGCTGACTGGGCTATCACCAACCAATGGGTCAGCCGAAAAAGTGAGGCTTTGGCCTTCTAAACCCAAGACTCGTTTTGTCACCATCCTTTTTGGGTCTCTCGGAGATCGAACCACTACAACGTCACCGAGCCCAATCTCACCGAACCGGTGTGATAAATGTTCCGTCAAAATTACATCGCCGGTGAGATTAAGCGTGGGGAGCATGCTAGGACCTTGAACCTAAACCCCCAAATATAATTGGAATCAGATTTATTGGAGAAGAGAAAGAAAGAAAAAAGATTCAATTTTTATTAGGCTATGACAATTACAGACGTGAGTTGAGGAGATTATGTAACGATCGGTGACATGAAGCAAACAGAGAAACTTGGCTACGATTGATACTTGATCGAACGCTTCTTTCGCTGCTCCTCGACATTGCTTCAGATAACTCAATACTCTCATATCTCTCTATTTCTGAGAAGCGAATCTCGTCAGAGGTTTAACAGCAGAAGGCCGAAGTCGACGGCTGCTGTAAACTTAAAACGACACAAAGTTAGTTATTTCGTACTCCAAACGACACCAAGTGTATGACCTATCAAAAGTGTTTTTACTAATAAATACTAAAACTGCATGTAGTGGAGTCATGTAAACTAAAAACGACAGGTGTTATTTATTAATTACAACCAACCAACGCCACAAGTGAATCTGTTAATTTGCAGAGTCAAGTCACAAGTGGTTCTTCTTCTTCTAAGAATCGAACTCTTAGGATTTAACGCCGGAGTTTCTAACATGGCCGGGACTCTTGCACTGGTTCCATCGACAATGTGTATTCCTCTACAAAGTTCTTGTCGGAACCGAGATAATGCTGCATCCATATACCATTTTCCAGGAGAAGCCCTGAATCGAGTTTCAATACTTCAAACTGTTAACCACGTTTCTTCTCTCCGAAAACCCTCAATTTCTCCTTCTCTACAAGACAATTCATTGATTAGAAAGCGACATTGTGGCGAAATTTCGCTTGGGATCGTAAAATCAGCCGCTTCTTCAGGTAAAAGTTTGAACATTTTCTTCTTGTTGTTTGAGAACAGAGAACATCTTCTTTAGAAAATGATTTGAAAATTTTAGCTGATTTTGCTTTGAATTTTAGGATTAATTCAATCATGGGATCTCCTTGGAAGACATTACAGTTTAAACGTACGAGCTCTTTATGTTTCTGTTCTTTTATAGCTTGAAGAAACAGTGTTAGAGCTAGCAAGAAATCGATTTTAGAAAACAGTTATAAGAAATTGAAATGCATTTGAGTTTTAACCCAATTTCATTTTGGTCTTTGTGGCTTGTGTAGTTGGAAATGCAGACGAGTACTCTGAAGAAACGGCTACAAGCGTAAAGTTTCAGAGATCAGTGACATTACCGGGTTGTTCTAGCTCGTTAACTTTGCTTGGAACTGGTTAGTTTTGAATTTTGACCATATCCGCACTCTTGAGCTTTAAAAACGTTATTTTTGCAATGGTTTTATTTATACATTTCTGTGGGATATTGTGTAGATGAATAGCTTTTAAACTTGTTCTGAGAATTCCTTCAATGAACCTATATATGATAATGCATCAATTGCTTCAGGGTTTAGGGAGAAAAAGTTTGCTATCATTGGTGTTAAAGTCTATGCTGCGGGTTTATATGTGAACGAATCTATCCTGAACGGGTTAAGGCGATGTGCTGATGAGATCCAAAAAGATTCATCACTGTTTAGTTCCATTTTTCAAGGTAATGCAATGCTAAATATGATTGCTTTCTTCATTGACATTTTATCTCTCTGTCCTGAGTCTTCGTCCTCCCATCGATGTAGCTCAAGCAGAGAAATCATTGCAGATTGTTCTTGTGAGAGATGTTGATGGTAAAACCTTCTGGGATGCATTGGACGGAGCCATTTCACCGCGAATCAAATCTCCATCTTCTGATGATACAACTGCTCTCTCTATATTCCAAAGGATCTTCCAAAACAGATCTCTCAATAAAGGAAGTGTCATACTCTTGACTTGGATCAACCCTTCTAAAATGCTTGTAAGCACATTTTTTCAGGCTTTAGCTAATTGAATTCTCACTCATGATCTTTTATTGTTGTTTGTTTTATTTTGTTGGTTCTTTTGTTAGGTTTCTGTTTCTTCCGGAGGATTGCCAACGAATGTGGATGCAACGATCGAGTCAGGTAATGTTACATCTGCATTGTTTGATGTGTTCTTTGGGGACTCTCCAGTTTCTCCTACATTGAAATCCTCAGTGGCTAACCAATTAGCTATGACCCTTTTGTTAAAGTGAAGATCATATTGTGCTTATAATATATCATGAGTCTTGTAATGTGTTAAACTCTGTTTATGTTACCAGATAAAGTTTGCCAATAGGAACTAATTTAATACTTGAAATATCATGTGAAATTATCAACATGTTTTTAGGATGTAATATGATGTCTTAACATGGTATCAAAGCATACTAAACCAAAATGTGTTTTGATCTCTAATAAAATTAAATTTAGTCAAACAGGCAATTAAAATGGGAGTTAGGCAAGAATTTAAGGAAAAAAAGTCTCAGTCATGATCATAGTTTCTACTATGAGAAATAAAAAATGATTTGTGGAAGAGAGGAGGAAACGAATCGAGATTGTGTGGTTTGGGCCAAGTTGAGCAAGTGAGTCCTTTTCTTGGTGTGCCCTTTACCACATGCAACTTCTTCTCTCACAGGACCACATTACACATTATTATATCATGCATTCTTTTTAAATCAGCATTATTATATTTTATGCACAAAATAATATAGAATTATACACAGCTAAACTTTTGTTTTTAGTTGTGGTTATGACTTATGAGTGACCCCTTTTGTTTGTTTTCATCTTTATATTTGGTTCGCAGATTTTTATAATATGTAACTCAAATAAAGAAAGGAAACAAAATAAATTTGCTTGGTGGAGATATTTTGGCTCCTCCAATCAAAACTCAAAGTAAATGGACCCAGAAAATATACATAAAAAGCATGATTCATGTGATAAATGGTAAATATTATCGAGTCCCTATGGTGAAATAGGATTCATACATTTTCTTTTTCGGATATTTATATAATTGTTATAAAAAAAAATCAGAAAACTAGTAGCATAATTATATCAAGGATCAGCCAAATACTACTATTAGTCATTGTCATAAATACTATGTAGAGACTGGTTAAAATAGATAGGACCAGCGTTGATTTTAATCTTTGGCTGATCCTATTTATGACATAATTATCCTAAAACGCTTGAGTTAGTTAAAGATAGTAAATTTATGGTTTAAAAAGATTTTGTACCGAAAATAGTAGAAAATGAATAAGAATAACAATGATTTATACAACAAGATCAACTTTAGTCTAATCGAGTTTCTATTATTCAAAAGTGACCAATTTAGTTTTAAATACGCGGAACTGTCATTTTCATGCTTTAGGTAATGGACCAACTTTGCAACTCACGAGTATCTTTGAATGCCTCAAATACTACAAACAATATGTTGTATTTTCTCTTCAATATTAAATCCATTTTAGTAAAATAATCATATCTTAACATTTATATTGATTACCCCTTGTAATAAACTTATAGTATGAGCCAGACACTAAATGCTGGTCTTTTCGATAAATACAAACGCCAATTGTGTAAATTGAGACGTGAATCTCAATACCTCCAGCTTCACACGAATTGAAAAGTTATTACTCTTATTATTATTGCTTTATTTTTCTAGCAAGACTAAGACATATCCCATCGAGGATTGGAATCTTTTTCTCTTGAATTTTCTTTTATCATCACAAATTAAGAAAATTGATAGTCAAATATCAAGCCAAACAACATCTTAACACTTGGTACTTGGAGGGTCATTTTCTCAATCTTGGTTGAATTATAGTATGGAATAAATGTTATCAAAGAGGGACTTTATTAATTAAATTAAAAGATCTGAGGCCAATATCTTCTAAAATATTTGTTTGCATATGAATTAGTCGATTATATAGGATACTTGAATCATTTGTTTTATAAGTGATTATCATTAGAAAATACAGTATATAATGTAAAATATACCTTCCGGTGGTTCGAGAAATACGGTCACGTGGGGGGTTAAATTGACCACTTGGCAAAAGAGTGGCCACAATCAAAATAAAAATTTCAGATAAGGGTCAAAATCAGAACCAGAGAAATAATAAACGGTCCAAATCCAGCAACAGGTGCCTTTGACAAATGGGTCATTTTCAAAAAAGGTCGTCAACAGTGAGGAAATTAATTAAACAATTATCCTCAGAGTTTGTTAGTAATAACGAAAACGCCACTCATCTGGGATTTGTCACCCGTACGCAATAAGTACCACGAGGATTGCTACAATTCGAAATTATTTTAATTCAAATATAGAAAACAAAAGAGAAATTCAAAAAATCGGTATTTTTAAATTCTCTCTTGTCTTCGTCTTCTTCTTCGATCGCTGGATCTAGGTTGTCTCTTCTTCTTCATATACTGGGCTTGAATACAGTTCATCTGGTTTTGGAAGTTTTACGAATCTAGGGTTTTGTTTTTTTAATAACCCAATCGAGATTTTGATTTCTGGACTTTTTTGCTATCTGAGATTCAAAGAGTTGCCATTTTTTTTCGACCGTTCTCGTCATTTCTGAGACCAATTTCGAGGATTGAGTTTCTAGTTCTTTGAGTCGATTGATTTTTTTCCCTCCAATATTCGTCTGAATAAGTTAGGCAAGATTCAAGTTGATAACTTTGAAGATGATGCAACCAAATCAAGTGAAGAAGGTTAATAAATATCTAGCTCGCAATTTGTATTTTTGACAAATTATTATACTTTTGGGTCAAAATGTGAGAGATAGAGATAAAAAAAAATCTTTCATTTTCCAAATCGGATAAAAAAAATATTTCCTTTTTCAATTGGGATAAGGTTTCTGAGTATCTTTTGATTTATATTTTTATAAATTTTAGTTGCATGAACATAGTGTTATCTTCCTAACTCTGTGATTAATCAGGATACGAAAGAGATGGAGTTTTTCACAGAGTATGGTGATGCTAACAGATATCGGATTCTTGAAGTTATTGGCAAAGGAAGCTATGGAGTTGTGTGTGCAGCTATTGATACACATACTGGAGAAAAAGTTGCTATTAAGAAGATTAATGATGTCTTTGAACATATCTCTGATGCGCTTCGTATTCTTCGTGAGGTGAAGCTTCTTCGGCTTCTACGGCATCCAGATATAGTGGAGATCAAAAGTATTATGTTGCCTCCTTCTAAAAGAGAGTTTAAAGACATTTATGTTGTGTTTGAGCTTATGGAATCAGATCTTCATCAAGTTATTAAAGCTAATGATGATTTGACTCGTGATCATCATCAGTTTTTCCTCTATCAGATGCTCCGTGCCTTAAAGTTCATGCATACAGGTGCAATTCGTTTCCTTGTTTTAGACTTAAGATTTGACAGCATGTTTTTTTAGTTCTCTGGTTAGATCTAATTCTGTTTTTTCATTGTGTGGATGCAGCTAATGTTTATCACCGTGATCTTAAGCCAAAGAATATATTGGCTAATGCAAACTGCAAGTTGAAAGTTTGTGACTTTGGATTGGCTAGAGCATCGTTCAATGATACGCCTACAACAGTGTTTTGGACGGTATGTACCCTTATGGACACCTTTTGTTTGTTAACTCTTATATTCTGTGTTTGTCATTGTCTCCAATTTTGTGTGTTTGACTTTTTCCCTTTGCTTTATTTAATCGTGGTGCAGGACTATGTTGCCACAAGATGGTATAGAGCACCTGAGCTCTGTGGATCATTCTTTTCGAAGGTGTGTGTAATTTGGACTTACCACGTTTCTCTAAGCACACTAGTTCTCTTCTTTTGTTGTCTCTGCCTAAAGTATTATGTACAGAATAGTGTTCGGTGTAGATTACTTACTAAATAGTGTTAAAAGGTATAGTTGATATTTGATGTTGCTTGAATAAGTATAGAGTTGTGCCCCAGTGGGATATTAAAATAATTCTTGTTCAGGGATGACTTTGAACTCTCCCGGAAGTTGAAAACCTGTGAATCAGGTAACCTTGTATCAGGTTATGTTCATTGTGTGGTTTCTTTTGCATCTGCTACTTTGTAATTGTGGATTTTTTTTTTGTTCATACTCTTATTACAGTTAAAATATTTTTTCAGTATACTCCAGCTATCGACATTTGGAGTATTGGCTGCATCTTTGCAGAGGTACTAACAGGGAAGCCATTGTTTCCAGGGAAAAGTGTTGTCCATCAATTGGAGCTGATTACTGACCTTCTTGGCACACCAAAATCAGAAACAATTTCTGGAGTATGGTGTCCTTACATTCTCTTGCAACCTATTTATATATTGAACTGTATAACTAAAAATCTATTTCCCTGATGCAGGTCCGAAATGATAAAGCTAGAAAATACTTGACCGAAATGAGGAAGAAAAATCCTGTCACCTTCTCACAAAAATTCTCCAAAGCTGATCCTTTAGCTCTCCGTCTTCTGCAGAGGCTGTTGGCTTTCGATCCAAAAGATAGACCAACTGCTGCAGAGGTCTCTCTTCTGTCCCTTTCACTTTGTTTTATTAGATTTTTGTTTCGTCCTCCTTTAGAAAGCTTTCTTGCTTCTTGTATGTATCTCTGATTTCTTTTTGTTCTTCAATAGGCATTGGCTGATCCTTACTTTAAGGGTCTTTCTAAGGTTGAAAGAGAACCTTCAAGTCAGCCAATCTCAAAGATGGAGTTTGAATTTGAGAGACGAAGGTTGACCAAGGACGACATTAGAGAACTAATATATAGAGAAATACTGGAATACCATCCTCAGTTGCTCAAGGACTACATGAGCGGATCTGAGGGATCTAATTTTGTATACCCTAGGTTTTCTTCCTACCTTTGACTATTATTTCCCAAATACCATCCTCAGTTGCTCAAGGACTTCATTTCTTTCTCCTTTTCATTTATTTCTAATTGCTTGCTTCTGGCATTTCATCCATGTTTTGACTTTTTCACTTGCAGTGCCATTGGTCATCTTAGACAGCAGTTCACTTACTTAGAGGAAAATAGCAGCAGAAATGGGCCGGTCATACCTCTCGAGAGGAAACATGCATCACTTCCTCGGTATGTTATCTCATTCTATGCCTGTCATCTGTGGAGAATATGAATCTCTATTGTTCTTCTTTCTGTTGCTGCATAGGATTTGTGAAGCGTATGGTCAATGGCCATAAGCAAATTTTCATCTATTCTCTACTCTTCTAATGGATATGACTATTCTAAACAGGTCTACGGTTCACTCAACTGTAGTCCATTCCACCACTCAACCCAACTTGGTTGCAAAAGATAGTAGACGTGTTTCTTTCGAGCCTTCAAAAAATGGAGTTGTTTCTGCTGGACTTCCATCAACTTCTGCATACCCAACTAAACCTTTAGGACCTCCTCCAAGAGTACCTCCATCAGGTAAAAATTCGATCACATAAACCAAATATGTGTCGTAATGATAGAAGCTCTAGCCAATTTTTCGCTGTCTTTTTACAGGTCGACCAGGTCGTGTTGTGGAATCCTCTGTGTCTTATGAGAATGGTAGGAACCTTAAAGAAGCTTATTTCAGAAGCGCAGTATCATCTCCTCACTGCTACTTCCGAGCAAACACCATGACAAACCCAGAGCACCTCAATGTAGAAGCTTCTTCTTTTCAGCCAAACGCGCAAAATTCCGTCCACCAATTCAGTCCCACCGTGTCGCTAGCTACAACAACTAATCAAACAGAGATTATGAACCACCCAAACCCTTATTTCCAATCACAGCTCCCCAAGATAGATCAAGTAAGCAACAACGACACACATATGGCCATTGATGCTAAGTTGTTGCAGGCACAATCACAGTTTGGTCCAGCTGGTGCTGCAGCGGTTGCAGTAGCAGCACACCGAAGCGTAGGCACAGTTAGTTACAACGCAGCATCATAGAAAACTCAGCAATTAACACTTCAGACAGAACTTTAACCACATCCCCCTCCACCAGGTGATTCCAGTTGCTTTAGTTTTTATGTAAGTATTATTCTGTCAGGCTCTGATTTGAACTTTGCGATGATGTGATAAAGACTCTTAGTTGTAACTCTTCAGAACAAGATCACCTCGATTAGTCTGATTGCGGGTCAGTCCCGGTGATTGTTTCGGTTATCTTGTTGGCTCCATAATCTTTAAATTTTCCATAAGCGTAGTTCATTGAAGAGAAGAATATTGTTGTGATTATATACTTCTTAAACTTCTTGATTGGCCCCATTACTATCTATGTTGTTTCTTCAACAATGAAGAATCTCTTGTGTTTTGGGAAATTTGGGTTTGATTTGGCTAATATAGAGAACATTAGCCCCAAAGAATGTGGAAGTATAAAAGAGTCATCGGTCCTTAATTTTTTTTCTCCTCCGTAAACCACTCTTTTGCACAATATAATTAGATAATGTTATTCACTAATCAATGGTTAACAAAAAAGAAGAGAACTTTAGAATAAATCAAATGAAACTTGCCAATGAAGGAAATAAATGCTATTGACCACTAGACTCTTCTTCCTTAACAATGAAAATCGTACCTATGTTTATATGGGCCTGAAATTTAGCTCATTTCTTCATTTTTTTTTCAACAAGTAGAAAATGTGTATTTTTAGGGAAATTTAGAAATAAAGGATATTTGAGCGTAATGTAAGAGTAAGTTTGGCAAGTTCGTTTTCATTCGAGCGTTTATAAGTTATTAACCTTTGTTTCGTTTTTAATGGTTTGCACTATGTTTTAGTCAGTTTCCTTGTATTGAGGGCTTCCGTTTCCCTTTTTTGGGCTGTTTGATTCCGGGGTATTTAGTGTTTCCGCCGGCCTTTGTAATTCGACAATGTATCTTTCTATATGTTATTATTATTAATAAACAGACGACAAAAAAGAAGAAGGATATTTTACCTTTTTTTGTTTTTCTGTCCTTTTCATATAAATAGTAAAATAGGTTAAATAAACTTTTCATATAATAAAACTCAGCATATTTTAAAACTTATATTCCCTCCGTCTCTATAAATGTTATAATTTTTTAGAATTTTTTCTTTATCTCATAATGTTTGATTTACTTTATGTAATTTATGTATTTTTATATTTAAAATCAATTAACTAATTAATGTTTTACATTTTACAATAAATATTAGAAAAAAATAAATGTATTAAATAAAAATATAATATAAAACTAATTAATGAAAGTATCATTTATTGTTTTTCTTAATTTGTGTGAAAAACTCATAAAATCATACTTTCTGATACGGATAGATTACTAGTTTTTGATTGAATGACGGCAACATCAAACATCTGCATTGAATGATCCGTTATGATTAATCTCAGGTTTTTGTTACGTTGAACTGATGTTTAATCTCACGTTGACATGTAGCTTTCTTTTTAATCAAGAATTAAATTTGAACAAGTATAGGTACGTTATCACATCATAAACAAATACTAAGAGATTTAATTTAATGCAAAGATTAATTTCCTTCTATAAATGGTTAACTAGTTACTCATAAAGATCTCTTAATCTTTATTTTTCAGAATTTCCTATTTTAGTATAGCCACCAAATTGACATTTATGTTGAAAACCAACAAAAAAAAAATTAAGAAAAAGACATCAAGTTATTTAGTATGTCGGACGCTACAAGGTAGGCTCACGTGAAATCAGTAATATAAAATACAAATAAGGGTAAATAAGTCAATTTGCTCCTACGGTTCTCCGCAACTGTCTCAGAATATATAAGTTCAGAGACGCTCCGTAGACCGTAGGATTCCCTCTCTTCTTCTTCTTCTTCTTCCTCTGTACTATTCTTTCTTTTGATTTTTTTGTTGTCTCTTTATTCTTGGTTAAGTTTCTCTCTATACCTCTCTTAAGAACCTTTTTCTCTTGGCCTATCTGATTCTTATCTGAATTGTGTCGGTACGTGAAAATGTTTTCCTCTGTATACATGTTTTGATAATTCTTTCTAAGATACTTTTGCGAAGATGTTGTACGTGAGTCACTATAATTGATCTGGTTTTTAGATTTCTCTGTTGTCTCTTTATGATCCCATATGAAAATATGATCATTTTGTTCGTTTAAGATCCAATACTAAAATTGGATCTGGATTTGTTCTTTCTTCTCATGATCCGTAATTCCATTTTGATATTCTTTAACGTTTTTTTTTTGCAGATTTCAAAAAATGGATACTTCATATAAGCCTAAGAACATTCTCATTACTGGAGCTGCTGGATTCATTGCTTCTCATGTTGCCAACAGATTAATCCGTAGTTATCCAGATTACAAGATTGTTGTGCTTGACAAGCTTGATTACTGTTCAGATCTGAAGAATCTTGATCCTTCATTTTCTTCTCCAAATTTTAAGTTTGTGAAAGGAGATATTGCCAGTGATGATCTTGTTAACTACCTTCTCATTACCGAAAACATCGATACGATAATGCATTTTGCTGCTCAAACTCATGTTGATAACTCTTTTGGTAATAGTTTTGAGTTTACCAAGAACAATATTTATGGTACTCACGTTCTTTTGGAAGCTTGTAAAGTAACAGGACAGATCAGAAGGTTTATTCATGTGAGTACGGATGAAGTCTATGGAGAAACTGATGAGGATGCTGCTGTGGGAAACCATGAAGCTTCTCAGCTGTTACCAACAAATCCATACTCAGCTACTAAGGCTGGTGCTGAGATGCTTGTTATGGCTTATGGTAGATCATATGGATTGCCGGTTATTACGACTCGTGGGAATAACGTTTATGGGCCTAACCAGTTTCCTGAAAAACTGATTCCTAAGTTTATCTTGTTGGCTATGAGTGGGAAGCCGCTTCCGATCCATGGAGATGGATCTAATGTCAGAAGTTACTTATACTGTGAAGACGTTGCTGAAGCATTTGAGGTTGTTCTTCACAAAGGAGAAGTTGGCCATGTCTACAATATCGGGACAAAAAGAGAAAGGAGAGTGATTGATGTGGCTACAGACATCTGCAAACTTTTCAGAAAAGACCCTGACTCAAGCATTCAGTTCGTGGAGAATCGGCCGTTTAACGATCAAAGGTACTTCCTCGATGATCAGAAACTGAAGAATTTGGGATGGCAAGAGCGAACCAGGTGGGAAGATGGATTGAAGAAGACAATGGAATGGTACACTCAAAATCCTGAGTGGTGGGGTGATGTTTCTGGAGCTTTGCTTCCTCATCCGAGAATGCTTATGATGCCCGGTGGAAGACTTTCTGATGGCTCTGGTGAGAAGAAAGATGTGTCAAGCAACACAGTTCAGACGTTTACGGTTGTAACACCTAAGAGTGGTGGTTCGGGTGAGAAAGCCTCGTTGAAGTTTTTGATTTATGGTAAGACCGGTTGGCTTGGTGGTCTTTTAGGGAAACTATGTGAGAAGCAAGGGATAACATATGAGTATGGGAAAGGGCGTTTGGAGGATAGAGCTTCTCTTGTGGCAGATATTCGTAGCATCAAACCTACTCATGTGTTTAATGCTGCTGGTTTAACTGGAAGACCCAATGTTGACTGGTGTGAGTCTCACAAACCCGAAACCATTCGTGTCAATGTTGCTGGTACTTTGACTCTAACTGATGTATGCAGAGAGAATGATCTTCTGATGATGAATTTCGCCACGGGTTGCATATTTGAGTATGATGCTGCACATCCTGAGGGTTCGGGTATAGGTTTCAAGGAAGAAGACAAGCCAAACTTCGCTGGTTCTTTCTACTCGAAAACCAAAGCCATGGTAAAATTGTATACCTTATCAACATTCTCAAAAACCACAAGTGTCTTTGTTCATAATTGCTCTGTTTTTTCACCAGGTTGAGGAACTCTTGAGAGAGTTTGACAACGTGTGTACCTTAAGAGTGCGGATGCCGATCTCATCAGACCTAAACAACCCGCGAAACTTCATCACGAAGATCTCGCGCTACAACAAAGTGGTGAACATCCCAAACAGCATGACCATACTAGACGAGCTTCTCCCGATCTCTATTGAGATGGCAAAGAGAAACCTAAGAGGGATATGGAACTTCACCAACCCAGGGGTGGTGAGCCACAATGAGATACTGGAGATGTACAAGAGTTACATCGAGCCAGGTTTTAAATGGTCCAACTTCACAGTGGAAGAACAAGCAAAGGTCATTGTTGCTGCTCGAAGCAACAATGAAATGGATGGGTCTAAACTAAGCAAAGAGTTCCCAGAGATGCTACCTATTAAAGAGTCACTGATCAAATACGTCTTTGAACCAAACAAGAGAACCTGAGCTCTCCCATGAACAACACAGGCTTCGCCATAAGTGCTTACTTAAAAAAAAAAATCCGGCTTTTCTTACAACAAAATGGTCTTTTTATATTCACTTGTGGTCTTATGATCCTTTTATAGTTAGTTTCACTATACGGATTCTACTAAAATATGATTTACCATTATTATTTATATAGACGAGAGGTTTTTCTTTCTCTCCTGTCCTAGATTTTCCCTCCGAAGATTTAACTGACTAAGACCTTATAATAAGACTAGTGACTATTAGGGCTTCCACCAAGGCAGGTTCAGAACGCCTGAGCTTGATCCTTAAGCTATAGCCTGAGAAGATAAGCAACAGAAAATATTTCCTTTTTAACAAACCCAACTACCTGATGTGAGTTCAGTGCATTTTTAAGGTTATGGTTTGCTTACGTGAATAGTTGAGGGCGGGATCGAGAGAGCTGAGAGCGTTTAATAGGGGAGAGAATAAGGTTTCGTAGAGTGGACTGGGGATTAGTAGTGCCACCACCACCAAATGCAGGATGCGCTCCTCCTGCTCTTCTGTTTCCAAGGTCAGCTGGAATAGCGGGTGAGTCGCTGGTGATGTCGAATGGACCCGAGTTTGAACTATTCTGTCTTGCTGGCCATATCTCATCTTTAGGTCCTGGTGTTGCAGGAGAGTAAAACGACCGGTCTGCATCAAATAAGTCAACTTGATATGGAGATATTTAACCAACAATAGACTCAGAATTATAAGAAACACTAAGCTCAAGGCACAAAAATAGTGTTGTTAAATTAACCTTTGCGAGTGGGCTCTCTGTTCTCCATCATGTTAACTGCTTGGTTTGAGACAAAGTCAGGTTCTTGGTGCCGTGGGTAGAAGTTGTTTGCTGGTTGGATGGCTGTACGTTTGACTGACTCATACTCACTTCTTAGCTGGTCATACATCTCATCAAGTTTCCTCTTCTGTCTGATATTTTAAACACAATTAATATAGATTGCCATTACAGTTGAGTTTAAGATAGGGAACAGAACCATGAAAACTAATACGTATCTTAAATTACTGACCTTGATTTCTCAGAGAATTTATCTTGGAGCTCTTGTTTATCCTTGGTCAAGTTTTCTACCTCTTGCTCCATCATCTGACACCTCTTGCCCATCTTCTGGTATGCTGTATGCACCTGCTCCGTTTTCTCGCTAAACTTTGATTGCATACCCTCACATTTCTGACGACATTGTGCAACAACTCTATTCATCTTGTACTGCATCTCTAAGTCCCTTTGGGAAATGTAAAACATTACACTTCGGTATGCACTCTTCATCACTGAAATTCAGTTAAGGAAAACCTGAGGTTCATTGAATCTTACACTATTGCTTACCAGAAAATGCAGAAGACATTTTCAGTTGATGGAAAAAGGTAAAGCATTTGAATATTTATGTCAAATGACAGAGGGATATTTGTCAGAAGAACATAGTTGCAGTTAAAAATTCTACCAAGAGTGAAAGGACTACTACATTAATAAAAAGGATACATATTTGAGGAGAAATTCCAGCCATCGCCATCTGATAACAAATGTAAATAATGAGGAGATGTAAATATTGGAACAATGGAAAAGAAGAAAAGCTAAAACGTCCTCGTACTCTCAACCACTTACATTTATCCATTCTTCATTTGGATTGATATCCACAGGTTTCATTAGACTATGAGGAAAGACAAAGACAAACTTTCAAGTCAAAAAAATAAGGCGACAAGGGCTAAACTGAAGCTAGGCAAGTAACATTGTAACTTAAGGAGGTTTAACCTCTTAGAGAGTACTTGATCACAAATGGGACATGCCCCATCATTACTGAGAATCTTGGTGGCATCTTCAGTGCCTTCTCAGGGTGTTAAGGTCATTTTATTCAAGCTCAAAAGCGTAGCTAAAGGTGGCAAATAGGTAGACAAGAGAACAGTGGAAAGTGTAAATAGGATACATAATAGGTGACCGCATGTGGTGGAAATGGCTCGGCCCTCCAAATCCCTCCAACACGCATTGCATCTCATGTCAACCTTTAATATAAGTATCTCAAGCTGCTAAAAACCTGAAATCAAATTCATATCAAACGAGATGAAGAATCATGCTTTAAAAAACAATTATCAAATTTGGAAACCCTAGAAATTTGGCATAAACTGCATAGATTCCAGAGATTAGCAAAAAAAGCATCGTGAAGTAGACATTACAGTGCCGATTTTGAGGATTTTCAAATTGATCAACATTCACAGGACCCGAAATGAGTGTTTTTACATCACAACGATCAACTCAACGCATCAGTTAGATGCCGACTAATGCTTCTACAGAATCGGGAGACAAACCTTGGGAACTGGAAATAACATAGGTCTACCAACGAAATCACAGCAATGTGAAGCTCGAAGAAGTAAATTGAAGAAGATCACCTCCGATTTCGAGAGAGAACGCGTCGCAGAGAGCAAGGAAGAACAACAAAACGGCGATTAAGCTAACCGACATGACGAAATCTACAGAAATCACCAAAAACCAGCGAATGATCTCAAAATTCGAGAATCGAAGAAGAAGCAGATACAAATTCGAGAGAAAACAGAAGATGGTTTCAAGGATCGTTACCTCTATCGCTGATTCCAATATCGGCGCGAGAAACGAAGGTTTCAAATTTCCAGAAAAATAATGAGCAGAAGAAAACGATTTCAGCGCCGTTGGAGCAACAATAATCTTAAAACGACGTGGTTTTGTGTTATGACTCAAACGAATCGGTCTCGTTTCCAAGGTTACTTTTTCTGTTCATTGTTGAGCTTCAACAGACTCAACAGCTTATAGCATTAAACCTCAAATGCCGTAAGCTTTTATTCATGACATAGATATACACAAAAACAAAATGGAAAGGAAGAATCCTCTCAAGTCCGTAAACGTTAAAACATTAAAGGAGAATGAGAAGCAAGAAGAAAAAAAAACTCGGATCAAATGCTGGACTAACCTTCTAGGATTTTGAAATTGCCAGAATGAACTCCAAAATTTATTTTTTTGTTTTAATTTTCTTTTAATCTTAAAATTGAGTAAAATACCATTTAATTATTTAAAGTTGTGTTTATTACAAAAAAACCACCTCATCCCTTCCCTTTTTCCCACTCGCGTTCCCTCTCTTCACTCCACTCCCCACTCTTCTTCTTCTTTTTCGTGTTTCTTCTTCTTCTTCTTCGGTTTCTTCTTCTTCTTCGTGTTTGGTTTCTTCTTCTTCGGTTTCTTCTTCTTCTTCATGTTTGGTTTTTTCTTTTTCTTCTTCGGTTTCTTCTTCTTCGTGTTTGGTTTCTTCTTCTTCTTCTTGACGTGTATCTGTGCGTTTTTAGTTAAACTGAAGGTAAACAAAGGTTTACTTGTTCAATTGAGAACTATAGAAACTTCAATTTGGGTTTAGAGATTAGTAATTGTTTGGTTAGGGTTTCGTTGAAACGGAATTCAGGGATTTAGGGTTTCGATGTAGGGTTAAAAACTCTTCAATTTAGAGATTTGTTATCTTCAATTTAGGTTTAAAACTCTACAATTCTCAGTGTATGTGTATGAATTGTATTGATATATTCTGATGTTTTGCAGGTTTGGGATCGATTTAAAGAGTGAAGACGATGGCGAGGACGAGAAATGCAAATATTGAAGGTCCTAAAGATCCAGTAGATGGAGTAGAGTTGGTAAACACAACCGAACGTGGAAATAGTTCCCGTTTGAAGAAAAAAAGAAATTGAGGAAAAACAAAAAGCAAATGGTAAGGTTTTTTGAATTTTTTGATTACAATTAGTAATTAAGAATCGGTTTAACATGTAATTAAACTAGTTTAACATGTTTTGTAACATGTTTATATATCGTTTTCCTTGCAGCCTTCTCATGAAGCTGGCGAATTGAGTGGTGGTGTTGAGGGAGAAATGGTAAGTGCTACTTGTAAATGTTAAACTAGAGTTAAACTTATGGTAAAATAAGGTTACAAAACGGTTAAACTAGAGCTAAAGTTAAACTGAAGTTAAACTGAGTTTAAACTGAAGTTAAAGTGATGTTAAACTCAAGTTAAACTATAATTAAACTTAAGTTAAACTCTAGTTAAATTCTAGTTAAATCAAGTTAAATTCTAGTTAAACTCAAGATAAACTATCGTTAAACGACTGTTAAACTGCAGTTCAAATACTTATTATACTGTTTTGAATGCAGGTACCTGTACAACCTTTGGGGTTCTTCTTTGAGCCTAGCCAATTGGCAAAGTTTCCGAAGATGGGTATACGGTGTGATCCGCATAGGTGTGTCGAATACATAAGGACGCTTGACGGAAATGTGCTGAAGTGGTTCCTGAGACATCCCCAGTTTAAGCACATCTTCCATATGCATACGGAGAACAACCGGAAGGTCATGGGTGCTTGGAGCTTCATTCAAAGGATGGCGAAGACGGAGAAGCCACAACAAATGTGGTTTGTTGTAAACGGAGTCTCTATAAGGTACGGTCTTAGGGAACATGGACTTCTTTGCAGATTTGACTGCCACCAATACCCGAAGAACTATAAAACTCTAGGGGGGGACCGACTTGTCAGTAAATATTTTGGGAAGGATGCTCAGCCTTGGGTGGAGCATGTGGAGACTAAGATGTGCTCGATGAGTCCTTTAGAGGATAGATTGAAAATGGCTGTTTTGTGGTTTCTTGCCATAGTGATTAAGGGTAAAACAAAGGTCGCAGGACCAATAGATTCCTTTCTTCTAAGGATCGTCGATGATTTACCGAAATATGAGACTTTCCCATGGGGACGTTTCACATTTGATGATTGTAAAACCGAGATCATGAAACTCCATTCGCGGATGAAGGGTATTGTCAGCCCATCCACGACATTGCCATGATTTATATTGCCAATTGAGGTACATTTATATTTGTTAAACTAGTTAAAATATTTGTTAAACTATATGTTAAACTACGTGTTAAACTATGTGTTATGTACAGCTACTCCCATTTGAAGCCATTCCTAATTTGAAGATGCATTTTAGAGAGAATGTCCCATGCGAAGACCAATGCCCTAGGATGTGCAAGGGAAGGTTCAAGGATTTTGGCACAAAGGGTTTCGGGTTAGGAGACATCTACAAAGCTCTCGAGAATTCCACGGTTAGTTTAACTTTAATTTTAGTAGAGTTTAACTTTAAATTAACTAGAGTATAACTTGAATTTAACTATATATCACAGGAAATTACAAGCATCTTGGTGGCTAAAGGTGAGGAGCGGGATCTGATGGCGAAAATCATGGGTGAGGAGGATGATTTAAAGTATGACATGGTAGTTGATGGTTGGACCAACATTCTAGCGAATGGTGAGACTATATTGTGGACGGATCTCTTAGAAAGAGATCTGTCTCATAGAAACCATCCTACTATTGCTACTGCTAATATTGATTGTGATGATGGTCCTTCTGCTACTGACGATCAAGTCCCACCCCCTGGCCTTCAAGAATCCATTACAGAAATGGCGGAGGCAATGATGGAAGGGTTTAAAACCCTTAATGGTAAGGTTGATGAACTGAATGATAAGGTTGGTGGTTTAACAAGT
Source organism: Nasturtium officinale (assembly GCA_963854855.1). NCBI lineage: Eukaryota > Viridiplantae > Streptophyta > Magnoliopsida > Brassicales > Brassicaceae > Nasturtium > Nasturtium officinale. Next base: position 16,187,978 of record OY978501.1, on the reverse strand, counting down.
AGGATTGTAAACCTAGAGAAATCCAAGAGTGGTGAACCATTTTTTGTAGAGCAAGAAGAGTTTCACAACGAGAGTCCTAGGAAAAAAGTTATGGAGATGAGTGATGATGGTGATGACGAGGAGGAAGAGGATAAGGAGGAGGAGGAGGAGCATACAGAGGAGGAGGAGGAGCATACAGAGGAGGATAAGGGTACTGAGGAGGAGAAGGAAGAGGAGGTAGAGGTGAGTAAAGAGGAGGAGGAGGAGGAGGAGGAGGATAAGGAGAAGGAGGAAGAGGATAAGGAGAAGGAGGAGGAGCATACAGAGGAGGATAAGGGTAAGGTGGAGGAGGAGGATAAGGAGAAGGAGGAAGAGGATAAGGGTAAGGTGGAAGAGGATAAGCAGGAGCATACAGAGGAGGAGGAGCATACAGAGGAGGAGGGGGAGGAGGTGGAGGAGGAGGAGAAGGGTAATGAGGAGGAGAAGGAAGAGGAGGTAGAGGTGGGTAAAGAGGAGGAGAACGAGGAGGAGGAGGATAAGGAGAAAGAGGAAGAGGATAAGGAGAAGGAGGAAGAGGATAAGGAGAAGGAGGAAGAGGAAGAGGATGAGGATGAGGGTAATGAGGAGGAGGATAAGGAGGAAGAGGATGAGGCACGCGCAGCTGCTGAGGAGACGGGAGCCACTGTTGTGCCCGAGACAATGGACCATGACGATTCTACTCCTCATGGTCCAACAGGTTATACAGAATGGTCTGCTTTTAGCGGCTCAAGTGCAAATGCTTTTGCAACTGCTGGTGCTACCGTCGACAGACTTCATGAATACGGTAAGGAAGTTAACTTCAGTTTTGTATATGTTTGAACGTAGTCATTTTGCTTTACTTTATGGTAAGGTTTAGGCAAGAATAGGAAACGGAAGCCGTCCAAACACGTGAGCACTCCGTACACTGGGCAAAAAGGAGGTAGAGGAGGTAGAGGAGGAAGAGGAGGAAGAGGCGGGAGGGCTAGCAAGAAACAAAAGGCTTAAGTGCTTGATTATGATATTGTATTGTTTCGCTTTTTTAAATTAACGATGATGTTTTTTAACTGTAGTTTAACTTAAGTTTAACAAAGTTATTATAATCCCAAAAAACAACGAGTTTCAGTTAAAATTTTTGTAAATTTTCAAATTATATATTATTACAAAAAGCTGCGCCGTCATTTCATTGCAAAAAAGCTGCACCGTCATTTCATTGCAAAAAAGTTGCGCCGTCATTCCATAACAAAAAATTGCGCCGTCATTCCATAACAAAATTTTTCACATAGTTTAATTGACTAGTATAACTAGTTTTCTAGTTTAACAATTTTATACATAGTTTAACTTTCATGTTCAAACCATAAAACCTAGTTTAACCTTATTGACCTTTTGTTTTTATAGTTTACTAAACAGAATTAGTATTTTAACACATATTCAAAATCGTCTTATGATTCTATATCTATAAAATAGAAGTTATATTTTATTTTTACATTGATATGCGAGTAATAGGTAAGTAACATAAATTGTATATGGGTTTTACCGAGATATGAAGGTGAACATGCATAATATATCATTTATTTTTAAAATTTATTTTTACCAAGCTTAACCATATGTGGTAATTAACTAAGATTAAACATATGTGGCAATTATATTTTGTTAAACCATTAAAAATATGACCGTGTTTAACTGTAGTTTAATTGTATATGAACACTACTTTAACTTCAGTTTAACTTTAGTTTAACTTCATTTTAACACTAGTTTAACTTTAGTTTAACTACTGAGTTTAACACCAGTTTAACTTGGTAATACTAAATTTGATATAGTTTTACTTGATTCAAGAAGTTATACCTGATCTATCAAATACACATCCACCAACAATAAAAACAACCACAAGTCTTATTTCAACAAATTTAAATAAATAAATTAAGTCGACATATTAAAGTAACCTCCAAGTCCTCGGGATCTCTGTCTTCCTCGGTGTTCCCCAACTGACGGAAATCTAGCCTGAGTTCTTCCTTTTTTTTGGGTTATCTGGAGGCAGAACGCATCTACCAGAAATATGAATAGGCACTTCCCACGCAGATGTATTCGGTACAGGATAGATGGTCTTACAGTAAGCCGTCACCCAATTCTCAGAAAAATAATAACGTGAGCAGCACTCGTGTAGATCGACCTCTGACGTTTTTGCGTGGAACATAGTTGCAGCAATCGCATGTTGACACGGATATTTGTCTATATCATAATGTCTACAACTACAACTTTTGCTTCTCAGATCAACCATGAAACGTTTTCCATCTTCTCCAATCACCGTGTATTCGAGCATAAAACTGTTTAGCTCAGTTACTGGTAGCTTCTTTGCAATCTCACATCTCATGTGCAATAATTTATACACAGAAGGTACTAGTTTTTGTGTAGGTGGTACCTCCGCAGCAGCCTTCCTATGCTTGTTGGACCATTCACAAATCTTAGCAATAATCGAATCAAACAATGGTAGCAACGAGTATTTTCTTTGATCTTTGAACACACCATTGATACATTCAACAGAATTGGTGGTGCATATGTTGTATCTTTCTCCTGGAAAATAGCATCTTGCCCACTTACAATCGTCAACACTTTCATCTAGATACTCAGCATATTTACGATGCCTTATCCTAAATTCATGATAAACTCGGAGGAACTCAACCTCTGTGTAAATCCGACCACATTCTCTAAACTGGGCTGCAACTTCTCTTTTATTAACGCCATAAGCACGTGATTTCACATTCTGAGACATATGCCATAAACAATATCCATACTTGGCATTGGGATACACTTCCCCTAGAGTTTTTATGATGCTTTTATTTCTGTCAGAAACGAAGACAAGCTCAGGGTGATCTGGCACAGCTGTTTTCAACGTTTGGAGAAACCATCTCCAACTTGCATCGTTTTTACTGTCTACTACAGCAAAAGCAAGAGGATAATTGTGATGCTCTGGATCTTGAGCTGTTGCAACAATAAGAACTCCACCATATACAGTCTTAAGAAAAGTTCCATCCACAATGATAACTTTCTGCATTACTTGAAATCCTTCTATACTAGCACCCAATGCGAAGAAAACATACTTAAACTTGTTTCCTTCACCATATTCCAGCCGAGTTAACGTACCGTGATTCATCTTCTCTAACATGTGCAAATACGAAGGCAACATTTTATAGCAATCTTTTGGGCTACCGCGCAAGTCCGCTACCGCTAGTTTTTTCCCTCTCAAAGCGGTACTATATGAGACCTCACAACTTAGCCTTCTTTGCACTAAACCAATCAACATTTTCGGGGTTGGAGTTTCATATTCATCCGGATAATCCTCATGCACAACTGATGCAACTAATCGCGGTGTTCCTTTTTTTTAATGTTGCTTGTACTCGTAGTTAACCGAGAGCATGTATGCATCTTGTTGTATGTTCTAACAGACCAACGATCTGAACCCTTTTCTGTCGCAACTCGTACTGACCATTTGCAACCAATACCTCGACATTTATACACTAACAACTTACGTGTTGACTTGATCGTAGCGACCTCGAAGCAATGCTTGTGTACAGCTCTATCAACTAAATCTTGGACTTCACGCTTACTATCAAATTCTTGTTTTACGCTCATATTAATGCCATCATCCCATTCAACCTCTATAACATCCATAACCTCATCTGGTTCTACAACAGGTGAACCTTGATAGTTATCGACACCCGGATAAGTAATTATGCCTTGATATTCATCGACATCCAAATCACCTTCTGTACCTTCACAATCATCGACACCCAATTCATTGTTTCCAATATCTGGATTACAAGGAACAATATCCCATGCAGCAAAACATTCTGATGATTCTCCAATTTCTGGGAAACAACCAACTCTATCTACATTATCTCCAGCATCATTCCTAACCTCATCACAAATTCCCATAACTCTACTTGATTTACCAGACATTATCTCTTGTCTTGAAGCTTGTGAACTTTTCCGGGTTTGTTCAACACTTTCCACTACCTCCACGTGCAAAACAACTTGCTCTTTATTTTCACATAACCATATGTATCCCAAAACATCATTGTCATCGTATATATATGATACTCTCTGCAATACTCCATGAATGTAACTTAATTTCAACCTCGTCGTTTCATCTACATTCACTTTTCTACGAATTTTCTCAACCAACAATGAGTAATTTAAGTCCTCCCCACTACCATACGTAAATAAAGAATATATTTGAAATTCTTTTGGATTCCATTTAACAACATCTCCCCTATGTGAATAATGTCCACCATAATCAAAATAAATGAGCGTCATTGTTCCCTGCAAACAAATAACAATAAATGACCGTCATTATCTCATGTATAATGTGTATAGTTTAACTTAGTCTACCTTCAATTTTACTTAGTTTAACTCCTGCAACATAGTTTAACTTTGTTTAACCCTGTAACATAGTTTAAGTAAATTAGTTTTACTTTCGTTTAACATAGTTTAACTCCTGCAACATTCTTTAACTTAGTTTAACTTAGTTTAACCCTTAAACATAGTTTAACTTCAGTTTATCTGAGTTTTACTTCCAAACTTACTTTACCAACAGTAACTGCGATTCTACCCAGATCCACTCGTCCAATTCCAAACCAAAATTTGATAATGACTCTAATCCAAACTCGAATGTAGACTATTACTCATATATGAGACTTTAATTGAAGAGATTAAAACTCATAGTCAACATATTGAAGAGATCGAAATCTCACCTTTTTGACAATGGTGGAAGAAGTTTGAAGATTTCAGAAAAGAGGAATAAGTTTCGGAGCTGGATGACCGGAGAATATGAAAGGAGATCGCCGGTGACGGAGGAGAATCGTCGGAGAAGATGCAGGAATCGGAGATGATTTTCTTGGAAGAAGAAGAAGATGACGAGAACGACGATGACATGGACACATTCGATTCAAGGTTAAAATGGGAATATTATATTTCCAAATTAAATGAAGGTTATGCAGATCACATATAGGTCATGCAGTTCTTTTTTATTTTAATAAGGTCAGTTTGGCATTTGATCCAAAAAACTCTCTTTCTCACTCTCTACAAGTACAAAACTCAAACTTTTCCAATCTTTCAAGCACTGCGTTGTTGATTCCAGCCCGGAGGAATTCGATCAGAAGTGATGGGAGTAGCACTTGGAAGGCTTTTGATGTTTATGTTAAGAGGGTATAACCGATATTCGATATCCAATTCTCTGCATAATTTACCAATCTCTTCAAGTAATTGACCTCTCCTCACAAATCTCTCTCCCATATCTTGATGATTCATCTTATGTGTTGGCCACATTGCTATCTTTACACTGTTTAATCCACACATATCTCTAAACACAATCATCGGCGATGGATGCCAATGATCCTTCTTGTTATCTATATAGCTGCATAACACATAAACCATAGAATATAAAACATTAGGCTATGTTTTTCAAAGTTTTATGGTTAAGGGTTTAAGGTTTAGCTTTTAACCTCAGTATCCTCTGTTTCAGGGCAGTTATATTTTCAGGTGGAGTTGCTATATGGACAAAGAACTCGATGGTATCTTGCATATCAGGACTGCGGTAATAGTTAGCGATAGGTTTTGTACCGAGAAGACTGTTCGGATATACAATCTTCTGATTATCAAATCGAAGAAAGACAGTAGTCAAAATGTTCATCTCTTCCACAATCATCTAAACATAGAAAAAAAAACAGAGGATTAGCTCTTTACTTATGAAGTATTGAGTTATGTAAATGCAGAGACAGAGTTTCAAGGAACAAACCTGGACACCGTCTATTTCACAACGGTCACCTACATCAAATGGATGCATAACGAAGACGAAGATGACAGCTTCAAAGATGGTTTTGCAAGAATTTCCAAACACAAAGACTACAAGAAGAAGCTGAGAGCTTAACACAAGCAAGAACTTAGTTGTTGCGATTCCGAGGATGAGAAGCCAGATGATTATGATCACAATGCTGACCAATACATCGACGATTCGATGAAGCCTGTTCACTGCTGTTTTTGTATCGTTTAACGTTAAAGCTAATGCTCTTCGTTCTCTAAAGGCATTAACCTAAAGAATGATTTAAGAATTTAGCATCTTCGTCATGCAAATGGAAGTTTTTGAGATTTCATTTAAAAACAAACACTTACCACCCAATTCTTCAGACAAGATTTGCTGATTCTGTGACTCTCAGAAGCTTCTTCAAATAGACCCATAGCTCTTTCAGACTCATCTTCAGACAGAAAACGCATAAAGTCTTCCATATATATGTACCTAAGGTCCCAAAAAAAAAAAACAAAATCCTCTGTTTTTAATATCTTGATCTTAAAGAAACATAAAATCAAAGTTGTTCATAACGTTGTACTATATGTACCTGGATCCAGGCTCAGTGACATTCTGGAAAATCTTCCTAGCTGCAAGTTTTGCTTCGAGTTCACTTCGTATCTGTGTGGCGTTATCATCTTCATGAGCCGACGTGTCTTGTATCTGTTCATCCAAAGTAGAAAGAGTTCCTTTTCTAATGACATTCATCAGTCTCTTCATTTTCCAAGCTGAAACGTTTTTAGTATTCATTCTCTGCAAATGATCGATCCTTATCCCTTCTTCCTCTCCTTCTTTCTTAGAACCACTCCGCGAAAGAACCGGACTTTTCCCAACTCTACTCGGACTCTTCTGCAGCCTTCCACTTCCAACGGTCACTTGTGGTGAAGAAGAAACCGCCTTTGGACCTAGAGGAGATAGCTTACGTCCAGCCATCTCGAAGGTCTTTACATTGTTTGCTAATTTTTCCTCTTCTATATGAATCTCAATTTGAGGAGGTCCCGAAAGAGTCTCGATCACATATTGCGTAAACAACGATTCTTGAATCCGATCGAAGTAAGTACTCATATGAAAAGAAGAAGCAAGGACTTTCACTAGTAAAGTTTTAATGAGCCAGATGATAACAGCAATGAGTAAACAGACTAATACTTTAGTAACATACTTGAGCACTGTACTTCGCATCTCTCTTTCAACTTTCTTGTCAAACAAGAAATGCCACGCTATTAACACAAGCCCTAACCATAGGCAGTTCTGTACTGGCTTCCGAATCCCGTAGACGAAATACAAAACCTTTTTCCTCCAAAGAAAATTGCTTTCAACGAAGTAGACAAATAGCTTGACAATCCAACTCGAAACCAATCTCCCACATATCAACACAAGAACCATCACTTCCCATTTCCATAAAGCTAGGTCCCATAGTTTCTTGTCACGCAAGAAAGGTATTACGAGGCTACAAATCAAACCAGCAATGATCAGAACCAGAAAGAACCATTCCATGATAACCCAAATGCAGAACTTTTCCTTCTTGTAACCTTCTGGTAAATCCTCCTCTGAAAACGGATCTTCCTCTTCTTCCAAATCCATGACTCCTCCTTGAATGGGAGTTCCCGGTTTAGTGCTTTTCCCACTATACCCTGGTTTAAAATTCCCGGATCTTGGAGTCCGACCCGAAACCATCTCCGGGTACGTAGGAGTTGGAGGATCCATCAATCTAGATCTAGTCTTCGTCTTCATCAAAGTTTTAGTCATCCTCGTTGATCTATTCGAGCTACACTTCACAACCTCTGCTTCATCTACTCTGTTTTCTTCATCTTCACTACTATCACTATCTTTAACAGATGGAGAAAGCGTGACTCTGTTCTGTCTCCGTCTAACCACATCACCGGTTCCGTTACGGTTACTCGCTGTCGCCGTTACCGGTGAAGCTGAACCGGAAACAGCAGTCGAAGGAACCGTGTTGCTATGAAGCTCCGGCATTGTAGATTCCATGTCGAGAGAGATTTCCTCACCGGAAGCTTTTTGCTTGTTGAGAAATTGACTTATGAGCTTCGACGGTGGATCTGGCTCTTCTGATTTATCACTCCTTCGCCGCATAAAATCAAAGCTTCCATCGTCTTCCTCACCTCCGGGTGGTTTAGTGTTCTTATCATTATGCCAGAAATTAATGTTTGATTCTCTCCAAAACTTTTCACCATCGCCATTGTCTTCACCGTCGATCTTGACAACGAAATCTCGCCTATGATCAGTCGAATCTACGGCCATGTTTGAAAGAACCAAACTTTCTGGCACGATCTAATTTGTAGTTAGGAAAATAAAAAGTTGGGATGTTTTCTGCAAGTAAAAAGTTTGTTTTTTTAATTTATTTCTTCTGATAAAGAGGAAGAGGAAAATATGATTCTTGATTTCAACTCGTAAAGGGTTGATATTTAAATAATTTTGATTAGGTTTTTTAATAAACGTTGAACCATGTGATGTTGTGATGATCTTGCTGGGTCTAAAAGACAATGTATAAACCTAAGATAAGAAAGAAAATTAATATTTTTCTTCTATTTTGTACGGTTAGAAGAAAAATTATCATTTTTCTTTTCGCCGCTTCCGAATCATTTTAAAACATTTTACTAAATACCAACTCTGTTTTCTAATACTAATACTAGACTCGTGTCTTGCCCACAGTAGTCAAAGTGAAAATAAATACTCATTTAAAAGTCAAATGTAACACAAAGATGTTGGAACTTGTAAGCTCGAGGGTTCTCTTAAATTGGTAAACAATTACTATTGTTCACTGTCTTACGTGGTGAGATCTTGCGGTGCAGAGGTGATATGTACTATTAATTAATGGTATCTGAGTCAGACACGTGGTTGGCTAATGTTTGGTCTGCTTAATAGTTGATGTATTTTGTGAGGCGTATATATACGGATAAAAAAAAAAAGACCTAATTCAAAACAAGTGGAAAACGACACGAAAATTACACATTTTCTGATGAAAATGGCACGTCTATCAGAAAACAATTAGCAGCTTTAGGTAACGTGAACAGACACATTGTCTAATGTAATTGGTCGCAGAAGAATTTGTTTTCATACAGTTAAACATTAGTAAATTAATATTTGTTGAATTTAAAACTTTTTAGTTTTAAATTAATATTTTAATCCAAAAAATTATCTTTATACATTAATAAATACAATAAATTAATAATTTTTATAAAATATATTAGTTCTAATATTATTAATTTAATAGATGATTAACTATATTTTATAATTCTCTAATATTGTTAAAAAATCTATAATTAGCCAGATAAAAGAATATTAAGGTATTATTTTTATTTTATGCTTTAAAATATTAATATGAATGCATGATAAGAAGAAAACAGTTTGATGCATGTGATATAAACAAAAAGAAAATTAGAAAAGCTGTTTGATCATGATGCATGTGACATGATCTAGAAAAGGTTTACGATATTTTTGTTTTGGAAAAGTGAAAATAAAATAAAATCATCAATTGTTTTCGTCCAACGACAACCTGATATGTGAAAACCGAACCGGTCTTTTGATATCTAAACGGGCCTATGTGGAATCCGAGAGGCATGACTAGTTATCTTATTGGGCTTATCATTTAGTCCATTAAAATAGCCCAAATCTGGGTTCGACTCGCAGACAAAAGTGGATTTTGCCAACTACTTGTCCGAACAAGTCCAACTAAACTGGGTCTATATGTACTAAACTATTCTGGTTTGGTTATTACTTATTAGCGTCTCCTTCTAGAGAAGATCCAGTTGCTTCAATGGCTGGCTTAGTATATTGATTACAAGAAATCAGTGAATCTGCCAAATTTACGCTAATTTGTTAACTTTCCAAGCTTACCCATTTGAAGCAATGATGATTCTGCTCAAATCAGTCCTCCAAAATCAAACCTTGTTTAAGACTCTCTTGAAACCTCTGTTCGTATCGCCTTCGATTATTCCCAGAACTTTAACTTCGGAAGCTCACCACAAGAAGCCACTCTCTGATTTATTCGAAGAGGTGGTAGGATTGAGAACCAAATCAGAAACGAGCGAAATCGAAGAAGAAGTAGAGGGCAACGAATTGAAGAGAAAGCTTTTGGAATTAGAGAGGAAACTAATAGAATTAAAGAAATGGGAACCTGTGAGAACGAAAAAGCAGAAGCTTAAGGCTGTGTTATCAGAGCAAACCGAGAGAAGGCAGAATCTGTACAAGTTGTTTAAGGGAGATGAAGAGAAGGATATAAAGAAACATAGTCGGAAACAGGAGGATGTGATTAGGGTTTATAAGGAACTTCCTTTGGAGATGGTGTCTTTTGTGAAGCTTCTGCATAGAGAAGGGTATTTGAACAAGGCTAATTTCATCCCTGGAGGGAAGTTGGATATGGGGAGTCTCGATGAAGAATATGCTAGAACTTTTGTTAAGTTTGCTGCAGAAAGATTTGGAAAGGATTACCAGGAAATAGCAAAGTAAGAATCTTTTTACTTGTATGTTGATCATATGTTGTGTCTTGTTCTCTTAGATTGTTGAAAGTTTCGATAATCTATGTTCTTATGTTTTGTTTAGAGACATGTTTGTTAAAATGTTCATCTTCGAAAGTTTCTGATGAAAAACTTTAGCATGTTCGGTGAAAACTTAGGCATTGCAGAGTTTATTTCTATAAAATGCAATAGTTTCTAGAGTTTGCGTTGTATCATTTGTGATTAATTGAATTCTTCAAGCATAGGCTACTTCTAGCATTGATTGCAAAATTCTGATGTAATAAGTTAGTAATACATTTTTTGATGCTTCAAATGGAACTTTTTGTCCAACTGTCGACTTGTAGGAATCTCTTGTGTAGTCTTGGTTGACTTAACCATGCAGCATTTTATATTCCCTTAGCTATTGTTGCAGTTAGGCAGTTTGAATTGATGCAATCATCTTATTGTTGCCACAGCTTTTTGATAACCTCAGATTCAACTGCAGGTGGTTATCAGGTAGCGACCTGAAGAAGATTGTGCTCTTTGGTTGTCCGAGTTTGGAAAAAAGGGTGATATTCGCTGCTAAAACATTGCGCAACTTTTTTGATATCCATGAAAATAATGTAAGCTTATAACTACACTGTCTTTATCTCATTTTGCAAGAATCCAACCGCATCTAACCAACTTTTTTGGCACAATAGGTGTGCAATGCATGCGCGTTAAAAGACAAGTGTAAGTTTCCAAACCAGAGTGTATGGGATGGCAAAACAAAGAACTTGCACTTGTCTGTTGTTATGAAAGTCATCACGCTATATCCATTAGACTTGACTCATCCGAAGCTACAAGTTCCTCAAGAAGTACAGGACTCTGTCTCAAGATTGCTGACGGAGATTCAGAACCTTAGCCGAACTATCTGTACCCCTCTTGCATAATTTATCAAAGATTTGTTTGTAGTTGACAGAAAGTTGTGTTCTTGCAAATAGAAGTTGAAAAACAAAAAAAGACTCTTATGAAGGAGGGTTCCAAAAATTAACTATTTGGATCTGTTTCGGTAAGCCAATCTTTCTTTCTTTTCTCTAACCAGAACCCATTTCGGTCTTTATCGGCTCTCATTTCGGTTACTTTCTCTAAAACCGCAGTTTGGTCGGTCCAAGTGGAATGGAAACATCGGACGAACCGGAATAGTTGTTCGAGCCGATACTCCTCTTGCAAGCGTCGCTCAACCTTCTTTCTCCATTCAGATTAACAATGCTTTCGAGTTCTGAAAATATCTAAGGGAAAGTGTTTGGCCTGTGTAGTCTCGTTATATACTAAAGTTGTATTAGTAAAGTAAACTCATCAGTCCACCAGAGAGTATTGCTGTGGCATTAACAAAGTTTGAAAATAATTCTCTTAATGCAATAAATGAATAGTCAAAGCTGGATTAAACCAAATTCGATTGATATGTGATAAAATACAGTTGTTTTTAAAGCTTGAATAAAAAAAATCTGAAAGATTTACAATTCATTACAGATCATCATCTAAAAGTTTCGTCGACGAAGTTGATGAACGTCCTTCTTCTTGTTTTTGCAGGTTAACAACATCTTTGCTAGGCTCAGAGATAGAAGAATCAACCCAAGGACCATCCATCGACGAGGAGCTTACGTGTTGTTGTTCTCTGTTTCTTGCAAAGGTCGAGACTTGTGAGTCGCTATCTTGTGACAAAAGCTCAAATGCTTTAAACCTCATTGCTGCTGCACCGCTTGGATCAGCTTCACGTTTCACCAATGGTGGTTGGACTTTGCTTTTACCTTCTAGCATACTTACAACAGATGACATTGGTGGTCTCAAGGTTGGAGATGGGTTTGTGCAGAGTAAAGCTATGTTCAACATCCTCATTGCTTCTTTCTTTGAAAAGCTTGTGCCGAGATCTAGATCTACGAGTTCTAGAAGACTCCCTTGTTCTTGCAAGACATAAGCCCAATCAAGAAGGTAAACAAACTCTTCCTTTGGTCTGTAATTTGTGTTGCTCTTTCCGCTAACGATCTCTAGGCAGACCACACCAAAGCTGTAAACATCAGCTTTGTCTGTTAAGTAACCCCTCATTGCATACTCAGGAGCCATGTAACCTCTGCATCAGTGAAATAAAAACTCGGTCAATGTTAACCCTGAATCTGAGAAAAGATAAAGACATTATAAGTAATGAAAACTCACATTGTTCCTGCAATCCTTGTGCTGATATGTGTATTCTCTTCTTCGTCGAGTTTAGCTAGACCAAAATCAGAGATCTTAGCATTCAGAGACTGATCAAGAAGAACATTCGTTGCTTTTATGTCTCTGTGAACAATCTTCAGCCTTGATTCCTCATGTAGATAGGCCAATCCTTTCGCAATCCCTATGCATATCTTGTTCCTTGTTGGCCAATCCAAGTGAAGTCTCTGTTTCTCTGAACCTGTTAAAAAAATAACCCACAAGAGACTTCAGCATAAGAACAAGAACTTACGATCTATCTTTCTCAGATGGGTAAAAATCTAACCAAAGAGTGCACGAGCGAGACTGTTGTTCTCTAAGTACTCATACACAAGCAAAAGCTCTTTCCCTTCGATGCAACAACCATAAAGCTTCACAAGATTTGGGTGTTGCAATGCAGATATCATCCCGATCTCCGTCACAAATTCTCGGTTTCCTTGCTTAGATTTTGATGAAAGCTGCTTTACCGCTATGGTCACTCCATCAGAGAGTACACCCTAAAAACCAAAACCCATCAATACTTATAATCCCATCTCATAGAACTTGTGAAGATGTAAAACTAAAGCAATCATCACCTTATAAACCGGTCCGAATCCTCCTTCACCAATCTTGTTTTCTGGATCAAAGTTATTAGTAGCACGTTTAATTTGTTTCAGTGTGAACGATCCTGTCTGCAAATCAAGTCCCCTAAGCTCATCTGATAAAACAAAAAGTGAAAAATTTGAAACAATCAGATCATGAAAGCTTCCAAGAATTTCTTGAAAAAAAAAAAGAATCATGTGTTCTTTTTTACCATTTTCATTATCTTCTTTTCCACCTAAGTAACCTGTAAGCCTGAGGATTACAAGCACCAGCAACCCGAAAGCCGCACAAGCTGCAACTACAATACCTGCAACTACTCCATTCGACAATTCTTTTCCAGTATCAACCTTGAAATCTACAAAAACAGGCAACAAACAGAGATAGAACATTCATTCACTCAGCCCCAAAATAAGTTTCAAAAGTTGAGAAAGATTGTAAACTCACTTGGTGTAATCGTTATGGCAGATATGAGAGGCCCGTAAACACCTCGTGTAGGTAGTACGTTTGTGCCTTTCCCTGACCACTGCAAATGAATCTCCAACGTACTTCCATTCACCTGAATATCATTATTTTGCCATATGAACGTTTTACCAACTCCACCTGCTCTCTCTGCTATGTTAAAGTCCGTCTCCAACAAATTCCCCTGCACAAGAGTTTCCGATTTTACATTAAACATACTGATCCAAGAAAACTGAAACTTTCATTTTTTTTTTGTTCTTCAAAACTCACTTGAACATAAATGTCGAATATTCGCCGCCCTAAGCTACTAAAATTCTGGTCATTGGAGAACATTATCTCCGCAAAATGGAGCTGGACTTTGTAACTTCCTCTTATCATGCATAGTCCATAGTACTTGAGTGATTGTGGAGCGAGCCGGGCTGTTTTGTAATACTGTGGAGTTGTTTCATTGATCACGTTAAAGCTATCGCTTGCTAAGTAGAGGGCACTCGCATTTCCCAACCAACTTCCAGAACTACTGTATCCCCATCTATCTGAGAAAGAAGAGAATCTTGATGATTCTCCTTTGTTCAAGTCCCCTTCATACCTGTCTTTTTCAATACTGAGTCTGCTTCCTCCACAATTGATGAACAGGGAAGACTCTGCGAGAACCCGGGATCAAAAACGTTACTTTTAGAAAAGTTTGAATCTTTAAGATGTAAATGCAAGTATACACTTACGTTCTGCATCTACGGGACATGGGAGATCCTTTCTCAAGCACCATTGACCACTACAAAAGTAGAGATTTCTTCCATATGTAAGTATTTCCTTGGATTTTCGGGTTTTATGAACCGAAAGGAAGGTAAAAAGAAGACTCACGAGTTATCGGTTACTGACGAGTAGCTAGAGACCAAGTTCCTGAAATTTTTCATCAATAAAGCTGATTAGAAAAAATATATAGGCAAGGTTAAGATGAAAAACCACTGATATGAAACAACAACAATGCTTACACATCAAGCTGATTACAGCCTAAAGTAGGTGGCTGAGTGAAATTGTTGTAAGATAAATCACTGAAAACAGATCAAAGAGTTAATGACCCGATAAGCGCAGATCCTATAGCCGAATTTTCAACCTCGAGTTAGTTAGTAAGTTAGTTTGCTTACAAGCGTTGTTTACTATCGAGGATGAACTGAGGAACTGGACCTGTCAATGAGTTATTACTCAGAAACCTAAAAGAAGCAAAACAAAACAAAAACTCAGTTTTTTCAAGTCACACGTTAATAAGATATCATCTTTATTGATGATGATCTAAAAACTTTGTGAATAAGATATCATCTTTGTTGATGATAATCTGAAAACTTACATAAAATTCAAACTTGTCAGACTCCTAAATGTATCTGGAATGGTACCATTTAACATGTTTGAGCTTAAATCTCTGCAAGAAACAATACACACATACTTAAATATGAGATCTTGATAAAATTATTAGCATTTAAGAAGTAGATCTAGCAAGAGAGTTTGACTTACAGTGTCTTCAGCTGAATCAGGGAACCAATGTATCCCGGGATTATCCCCCTTATCAGACAATTTCTTAGTTCCCTGATCAAGTTAATAAGCAAAAAAAATATTGTTAAATGTTGTATGATGAAACAGAGTCTTTCACTTGAGTCAAAAGTTAAACTTACAATCGTTCCATATTCGTCAAATTTTGCAGGTCTGGAAAAGAAGAGCTCGGTCCACGCAAATTGGTGATCCTCCTGATAAATAAAAGAGAGCTTTCTCAAGAAACAAAAACTCGGACGAGCTTGCGAAAAAATGGTACTGCTAAACTCTTTGCTTACTTACAATTCAGCTAAGTTCGTCAAGTTTGATATTGAAGCTGGAATTGGACCTTCCATTGAAGTGCCTTGAAGGTCTCTGCACAATTTAACAATAAAGTCAAACACAACTTTCAGAGTCTTCTTGAGAAGAAGTAATTCGAGATATAATGGTTACTAACAGCCTCTTGAGCAGATTCCAATTTCCGATAAACTCAGGTATCTTCCCAGATAGAGAGTTTCCATCAATCCGACTTCAAGAAACAGAGTAAGCTTTTAGAACTCATATCAAAGAATCAACAGTGTTTAAATCTCACTGTACCTCTCTACTTACAAATCAGTCAAGTTCTTGAGATTGCTTAAGGATTCAGGGATTCGACCAGTGAAGTTGTTTGCAGAGAGAAGCCTGTAAGCATAAGTAAACAAAAACAAATCACTAAGTAAGAATGTAATGTCAATATAAAAGAGATAAAATAGTAAATAATAAAAGGATCTTACAATCTTTGTAGGCTTCTTAAGTTGCCTAGATTTGAAGGAATTGGTCCTGTGAATAAATTATCTTCCAAATTCCTGCAAATTGTTTTACCCCCTTATTAGAATCTTTTCAGTTCTGGTTTACAGAAAACAAGAGTAGATATGTAACATTACAATACAGTAAGTGTAGAAATGTTTTCAATTTGAGGAGGAAATGGTCCAGAGAGACGGTTTCCGGTTACAGACCTATTTGTTGCAGTAAACAAAACGCAAGAATCAGTACAACTTTATTTATCATCACAACACAATGAAAAAAAAAATTGCAGATAATGGTTACAAGGTGTCAAGCGGAATTTGAGACAATGTCGAAGGTATTGATCCATTCAGAAAGTTCCGCGAAAGATCTCTGTAAGAAAAAGGAAAAAGAACACATACAAAAACAAAGATTGCTTGAGTTCCAAGTCTCATATATTTTTCCTATCATTTATTGACAGAACAAAAAATCAAGAATTAGAGATCCTTTGGAATAGGAAAACGTGCGTACATCTCTCGAAGAAGCCTGAGGTTCCCGAATTCAGGCGGGATTATTCCAGGCAAACTGAGAGCTTTAAGCTGTCTACAAGAATGAATGAATTTTCAGAGCCCTAATACTTGTTATGAAAGTTAGGGTGAGAAGATAACAAGTTTCTTTACATATATATATGCTTACATGGTTGTGACCCGACAGATAGAGCTGGCGTTAAAAGTACAGTCGCAGGAGATGTTACGGGTAACTGCTCCGCCAGTGAAGTTCCAATTTTTGTCCGAACAAGAATTCCTTCCGATGGTCACTGTTTGGTCTTGAAATTGAAGCTTTGTGAAGATCGTTTGCAATGTTCGAACTGCGCAAAAATGGTTAAACGTTTGACGGTTTAGATTTAAAGTCAAATTTTGCACACAAAAAAAAAGGTGTCAAATGTTCTTATAAATGAGGAAAGACCAATTAATGAATTAAGAATGGTAGATAACAAAGTACAACCATTAAATAAATACAGTTCTGTTTTTTTTTTTTAAGGATAAAATATCTCAGTCTCTCTCATTGGCCCAACTTGCACATAAATACAATTCTTTTTAAATTTGGGCTACTTTCAATAACGTCAAAAAATAGAACTAATCAACTATTTGCAAGTTGACCTAGTTCATATATAATTGTAGGGATCTTATGATATATATATATATATATATCTTATTTGAATCAACAATAAAATGGTAATCCGATTGGTTTTACTTTTACCAGCTGCTTGTTGTCACTCAGAAATTAAAATGCTTATAAAATGTGTAACGCTTGGATCGTATAATCATATGACGACCCATACCATTCAATTATTGCAGTAGGTCCACGACACTATCCAATATATTTTCTAGCATTTATTTCATTTTAGGTTCTAAATGTGACTTTTTGGAGATTTGCACGCATTATTATATGTATATTTATACGAAAAGGTTTTTTTTTTGTCAGACGAAAAATTCATTATGGAAAAACCTAATGACAATATCAAAAATACTTGTGGAAGTTACTTTAATTAGGTGTGTATGATAAATCCACAAAAAAAAAAAATTATAGTTATTGACCTAATAAAAATAAGTTGAATCGGCGACTTGAAATCTGAAATTGAAGAGAAAAGTGGTTAGAAAAAGTGAAACCTACCTTCATCCTCTGGCAAAAACTGAGCAGTAGATCCGAAAATTTTAGAGCAGATGAAGATGAAAAGAAGAACATTCATAACTTTCTGGGCTGAGAAGATGAAACCCATGTCTCGTTTTTTCTTGGGAAAAAAAAAACAAAGATACGACAACAAGAGGGAGAGAGATTTTTGACGAAGAGAGTAAGAGTGGAAGAAGAAAGAAATAGTTGGGGAAGAGCCTTTTTAGTGTTTATTTGTATATATAAAGAACAAAATCTCATAAATGTATTTTTAAAATCTATCCAACGGAAATGATTTTTTTTAAGTGGGGTTCACTGACTGGTTTATAATTTTTATTTATATATTATATCGTAGAAATGCATACGGTATATTTTCTTACAAATTATCCATATATGAAAGCCATCGTATGTAATGTATATAAATAAAAGCCATATTTGCGGATCTGCCAAATATTATAATAATAAATTGCACATGCATAGTCTGTATAATGTTTCCATAGGCCATAAAGGATCCACGTTCGGTTTGTGACGAACATTAGTCAATTCATTTTCCAGTCAAACAATGACTAAGAAGTTTATGTCTTGAGTGCTTTTTAGTTTTACTTTTACACATAGCTTTTTAACTTCTATTTTTTTTTTACTGTCTAAATTTCTACATCCCAGTCCAAAAGGAATGGCTGTGATTTAGTCTATAAGCAGCCATAACTTGCCCAATCTTGATTGTTTACCTTAATACAGTTGGTTAGAACTTATAAGGTGTAGCCAAGGTTTTGCCTTTAAAAAGTGTAATTAGCTATACTTGTATATACTTTTCCATTTTACAAAAAAAAAAAAAAAATTGTTTTAAAGTTTTTTATTTTTGAATTAAAAATATCATGTAATGTTTTATCTAAAGCTAATAAATTCTAGCTTAATTTATTGCAATTTAGTTAATAATTAATATATGAGTAATCATTATATAGGTTACTCATATATTCTTATTAAAATGAATTATTAACTAAATTGTGTAAAAGACATGACGATATTCTCTATTTAAAGAGATAGTAGATCTAAATATTTAATGATTAACTGAATGAATATAATGAGAACTCTTACTATAACTAATCAAAATTTATAAGCTTTTCAAATTAATATTTCTCACAACAGGTTGTCAATAATTGCCAAGTGAACTATCAACGATCAACTATTACGTTGTTTTATTGGATTTTGATAAGAATTTACAATTTAGTAGTAGGGTAAGGTTTACAAGTCGTTTTCTAATTTAACAATAATCCGATCTTGACTTCATCATATTGGTCCACTCTTATCATCAATAACTTACAGCCACTATAGTAAACTTTTTTATTTTGTTTTCTCTATAGTAATAAATAACTAAAGTCTTTCTATTATGATTCTATAATTATCTAGGCACTAGCCTTAACCTAAATGGCTAATTCACTTAATAATTCCGTCAGTTGAATCGTTGTTTATGATTTTTTTTTTTTTAAATCTCAAGTCTTAAAAGATATCATCACAAAATGTTGTTATAATAAGTTATGTTTTACAAAATGCCCGACCCTACTTGTTTATTTCTTATGCAGTTTCAATAGGAAAAAAAAATCCCAAAACTGAACGTGTAAAAATAGGATATAAATGCCTTGACGTTTTTACCCCTATAAAGTTACCGCTACTTACATCAACGTCCCTTTACAACAGTAACTATGCAAATCCAACACAATTCCATTATATTTCCCCTGTTTTCATATGTTGTTAAAAAGTAGTAAGTTATAAATATTTTTGTAATATCTGATTCAGAGTCTCAATAATTAAAATTAAATGTTTTAATTCTACTTTCTACATTGATAGTTGACGTATTTTAATTTCCAAAGTTGTGACTCATTGCAATTTTAAATATATCCAATACTCTTATACAAGTCAATGAAGTAAAAATGGTAAAAATAGAATTCTACTTACAGATATTGGATGTGCGTAGTCCAATAAGAAGATGTTAATGTGTTATTTTTATAATTTAAATGTTGTGATGTGTTGTAGATTAATCTTGATACGTGTTGGAGATAGGAAATTTGAGGGAAAAAGGATTAGTTTCATACACAAACGAACAACATTTTTAAAAAAGAGGAATTTTCTTGTTTACATACATAATTCAGAGAAAATAATTTCAAATGAATTATCACTGTGACATTTCTTTCTTTTTAATCCACAAAATTGACATCTAAGATAATTTAACTTCATCAATTTTTACCATGTAGTGAATTTGCATCTTCAGTAAAAGATTTCCATTTAATGTTGATGTTGTTACTAACCCCTTGCACACTTTTGATTGATATTATTAGAGATCTAGACAAAATGAATTCAATCTAGCTGAGATACTCAACATTTAATAACATTAGATACAAAAAAATATAAATACAGTAAAATAACATATCTTTTTCTAATGATTATTAATAGTTTTGTCACAGAATAGTCCTTACGGTCCATAATCTCCTAAAAAAATCTTATTTTATGTTGCTTTCTTTTTTCATAAATAAATAGCTGATTAATTAGTTTATCCCTTTTCTCCATTTCTAATATCTTCGCAAGTCATTCTCTATCTCTCGTCACAAAGGATCCTTCATACGATACACCAATCTAAATTCTTATGTGAAAAAAACAACAACAAAATGTTGTTTGATCGGGTTCTCTTCACTTCCTTTCTACTCTTACTCTTCTTCCTCATTGGTTTCGCATTATCTGCAACTTTACCAACCAATGAAGGTAGATATATGCATACATAATACGCTCATAATATTCGTATCATTTGTATAATCATTAAATCTATCATCTATGTGAAATTCATTGTAGCCGAGGCTTTTAAAGTTGCACTAACCACATTGAAAAAGACGAACATTGATTTAAATTCGGATCCATGCGAAATCTCTACTACCGGAAGTGAATGGTCAACCTTCGATAGGTGGAAAGATATCGTTACTTGTGACTGCTCTTTCGTTAATGGAACCATATGCCATGTCACCAAAATGTGTGATTTTTGTATCTCTTGATTTTCCAATTTATGATAATATGTTTGGGTTTTGTTAAGTTAATTTTGTGAATATATATTTTGGATTTTATGAGACAGATATTTGAAGGAACAAAATCTTCAAGGGTCTCTTCCCAAAGAGTTTGTAGGACTTCCTTTTCTACAAGAGATGTAAGCAACTATCCAAAGAACCGATCGAAGAATTACAACTTTGCCCCTTTCAAACTGATTTAACTGTCATTCTTTTTTTTTGTTGTTGTAGTGATCTCTCTAGAAACTATCTCAATGGATCAATTCCTTCTGAATGGGGAGTCTTGCCACTTGTCAACATGTACATATACACATCTCCATAGTCGATCAATGATCATATAGATAATTACGTATAGAGTTTAAAATAAATATTGAAGTAACCATTTTGATGAAATGCAGAACACTTCTTGGAAACCGATTAACGGGTCCAATCCCCAAGGAGATTGGAAATATTACAACTCTTACTAGCTTGTGAGTTCAACTAATTTTTAATTGTTTCAGATATTTTTTTATGTTTGGTATAATCTTATTCAATATTTTTGAAAATACGAGTCTAGTATCTTGGAAGCAAATCAACTTTCAGGAGAATTACCTTCGGAGCTCGGGAATTTACCAAACATTCAACAAATGTAAGAATATACATTTGTACGAGCTGTTTGAGTTTAGTTTTTTTTGTTAGTCGAAACTTGAAACCTCGATTTGTTTTCTTATAGAATTCTAAGCTCGAACTACTTCAACGGAGAAATTCCAACTACATTTGCAAAACTAACCACTTTGAGAGACTTGTAAGTATCATTCTTTGATTAGTAAACAAAGTTTTGTTTTTGTTGCTTAATCTATAGTATGACAAATCTGATTTTTTTTTTGTTACTTAATGCTCATTTAACTGTGTACATAGTCGTGTGAGCGACAACCAATTGACAGGAACAATTCCAGATTTCATCCAAGAGTGGACTAAACTTGAGAGACTGTAAGATCCTTATTTTGTTTTCGGTTTTCCAATCGTTACCTTCTTTTAACATTCTTGATTTAGTAATTGTAATATTGTGGTTACCTCAGGTTTATGCAAGCAAGTGGTTTAGTTGGACCAATTCCCATTGACATTGCTTCTCTCGCAGAGTTAAAAGACTTGTATGTATAACTATCTACATAATCTTCACGTTGTTACATTGTCTTGAATGTGAATATTTACTTTAGGAGAATCAGCGATTTGAGTGGACCTAAATCTCCATTTCCACCACTAAAAAACATGGCAAAGATAGAAACATTGTGAGTCTTAGATTAAACAACATTTGGAACCTTCTTTGGGACATTAAAAACTAATACTCACTCGCTGTTTTTTTCTTCTTTTTATCATTGTAGGATTCTTAGGAATTGCAACCTCACAGGATATTTACCCGCATATCTTGGAAATATTACCTCCTTGAAGTTCTTGTTAGTATATCTACAACTATAATAAATCTATACGAGGATGAAACTGAAACTAAGCTAACTTTTTAATAATCTTTTTGCAGGGATCTTAGCTTCAACAAATTGAGTGGAGCCATCCCAAGCACATACTCTAATCTTAGCGACGGAAGTTACATGTATGAAATTCTTCACTTCTTTTTGTATTCTAGTGTAAATGGTGAGAATAATTTTTGAATGATTCTTGTCTTATAGATATTTGACAGGAAACATGTTAAACGGATCAGTCCCAATATGGATGTTAAATAAAGGATTTAGAATGTGAGTTCTTTTACTTGTTTGTAGGGTGATTTGGGAAAATTTTATGTTACATCATATAGTAATGTTTTTTTGGTCACTGGATTTTATTTTTGTAGTGATTCTGGTTACAACAACTTCTCAGTAGATCCAACCAATGCAGTATGCCAGTACAGTAATGTGTAAGATAAACTATACACCTACGAAATTCTCGTGGCTATTCGTATAGATTAGCAACGTTATGTGTTTATATGTTCACTTTTATAAGTATAAATGTCTATAGAGAAAAAAAAAATGCTCATAAGCTTTTTTCTTAATAATTTGTAGACACTAACATCTGTTTTACTTGCTACAGACTTTCATGTATGAGAAACTACCACTGTCCTAAAAGTAAGTCTATATGCATACACTGAAATTTTAGTCGGTGTGTTAGTCTGATTCATTCTCGATCTTTCTTTCTTTCTTTCTCGTGTTATAGTTTTCAAAGGTCTTCATATAAATTGTGGTGGAGATGAAGTGTCTATCAATGGGACAATATACGAAGCTGATAAGTATGATAGACTGGAGAGTGTATACGAAAGCCAAACTGGATGGTTTTCAAGCAACATAGGAGTCTTTGTAGACGATAAACATGTTCCTGAGAGAGTAACCATCGGGTCTAACTCATCCGAACTCAGTATGGTGGATTCTTGGCTGTATATGCAAGCTCGCCTCTCAGCCATGTCACTGACTTACTACGCATTGTGTTTTGAAAATGGAAGTTACAATGTCAATCTCCATTTTTCCGAGATTATGTTTAGTGGTAACAACTCTTATCAAAGCTTAGGCAGACGCTTTTTTGACATATACATTCAGGTAACTCAAAAGACATATTTTAAAATAAGCATGGTCACGTTTTGAATTCTGATGAAGCTTTTGGTGAAATAATGCAGAGAAAGCTTGAGGTGAAAGATTTTAATATTGCTGAAGAGGCAAAAGGTGTTGGTAAGATTGTGACTAAGACATTTCCAGTAGAGATAACAGATGGGAAGTTAGAGATACAATTGTATTGGGCTGGTAAAGGAACTACAGTTATTCCCAAAGATGATGTTTATGGTCCTCTTATATCTGCTATATCAGTGGATCCAAGTAAACAATGCTACTCTCTTTTTCATATTAGAGTTGATTCATTATCTCAATTTTAACCAAAATATTAACACATGTATGCTAATAGTTTTCAGTCCACCACCTAGAAATGGTACGAATGCTACTACTGTCCATGTAGTGGTAGTGATGGTGAATATTTTGGTTGTGTTTCTCGTACTGTATCTCATTGCTACTCTTTGTAAAAGAGGTTACTTGAGATCCAAAAGTCAAATGGAAAGAGGTATACTCACAAAGACTAGTAATATATATTATTCCTTAAACGTTTGTCTTGCATGCGTGTTTCGAATAATAGGTTTTTCCCCTCAGATTTTAAGAGTTTGGATCTTCAGATTAGTTCTTTCTTATTGAGGCAAATCAAAATAGCTACAAACAACTTTGACTCTGCAAATAGGATTGGAGAAGGTGGCTTTGGTCCTGTATACAAGGTTAGAACAGACAGAAATATCACAATTAAGAACAATGTTTGATAAATCAATTGACAAAAAAAGTTTGTTTTCTTTAATATGATTACAGGGAAAGCTGTCAGATGGAAGAATAATTGCAGTGAAACAGCTTTCGACAGGATCAAAACAAGGGAACCGCGAGTTCTTGAACGAGATTGGCATGATTTCAGCTCTACACCATCCAAATCTAGTTAAACTTTATGGATGTTGCGTTGAAGGAGACCAGCTTTTGCTAGTCTATGAGTTTGTGGAAAACAACAGCCTCGCTCGAGCATTGTTCGGTTAGCCTAACTAACTCTAGATACTCTCAAAATATGAATCAGTTATGTTTGAAACCATTTTGCCCTTATTCTTGATAAAGGTCCCCAAGAAACTCAACTGAGACTGGACTGGCCAACAAGGCAAAAGATCTGTATAGGGGTAGCTAGAGGACTAGCATATCTCCACGAGGAATCGAGGCTAAAGATTGTACACAGAGACATCAAATCCACTAATGTGTTGTTAGACAGAGAACTGAATTCAAAAATATCAGACTTTGGTCTTGCCAAGCTTGATGAAGAGGACAACACTCATATAAGCACTCGAATCGCTGGAACATTGTTAGTCAATAAAAAATAAACGAGAAATGTTATAGTTGTGTGAGATTTTCTTATAACATACAACACAATCTTTTTGCAGCGGTTACATGGCTCCAGAGTACGCCATGAGAGGCCATTTGACTGATAAAGCTGACGTCTACAGCTTTGGCATTGTAGCTCTTGAGATTGTTCATGGAAGGAGCAATAAGAGAGAACTATCGAGAGACAAAACCTTCTATCTTATTGACTGGGTGATCATCTCTTACATCAATTACTTTTAACATCACAAATTTTCGAAAATCTTGAACTTATTTATTCTTATTTCTCTAGGTGGAGGTTTTGAGGGAGCAGAATAATCTGTTGGAACTGGTGGATCAGAGACTAGGATCAGATTACAACAGAGAAGAAGCAATTACCATGATCCAAATAGCAATAATGTGTACAAGCTCGGAGCCGCGTTGTAGACCATCAATGTCAGAAGTGGTGAAGATGTTAGAAGGTAAAAAGATGGTGGAGATGGAAACACTTGAAGAAGCTTCAATACATAGAGAAACACAGAGACTTGAGCACATGCACACAATGAAGAAGTATTATGAAATGATAGAAAGCGAGGTTAGTACGAGCATTGGGTTAGTACGAGCATTGGCTTGACCATGACTGATCAGAGCACATCATCATCAGATCTCTAGCAGTTGAGTAAATAACAGATTAAGATGAAACTCAAAAATCTGTCTATAGATAATTTCAGAAACAATCTGAGTTCTTAGGTACAATTCAGAGAGAGAGATGAGAATGTCAATCTTTTTATAGGTGTTAAAATAGACAAAAGCAGAGAATCCTAATGTAACTACTTACACACAAGATTTACATTTGGTTCTTTTTTTTTTCTTTTGTCTCTTCAAATATTCTTGATCTTCAATCAATTCTCTTCCACCAAGTTGGTAGGCTCGCTTAGAACATACTTAGGCAGTTCATACTTAGCACCTGCAGAGAAAGAACAGTACTATTCAGGAACATGAAGAACAAACAATCACGAGGCAAGCCAAGAGGCGAAAAAGACTTGTGAATTTTTACCTCTTTCGTCATAGCAGATTGTGAGATCAGTGTTCTGCACAATGACTCCTGCACTGTCCACAATTGCTTGTGCAAGAGATATGTCAGCTTCAGC
The DNA here is from genome assembly GCA_963854855.1 of Nasturtium officinale. Lineage (NCBI taxonomy): Eukaryota > Viridiplantae > Streptophyta > Magnoliopsida > Brassicales > Brassicaceae > Nasturtium > Nasturtium officinale. The sequence continues at coordinate 16,162,379 of OY978501.1, read as the reverse complement.
AGCAGCGCGAAGTGCATCCCATATCTCTGCGGTTACCAGAGTATAAAACATAAACTTGTTGATACTAAGATAGATGCAAACAGAGACAAAGAAAAACATCTATTTTTCTGACAAATTTTTCGTATGATTTCCCTCACTATAGTGTAGTTTATGCTGACACAGTCATCCATGGCAACATACTATTCTCTAAAAACACTGAAGAACTGAAAATTCACAACTTCAGTCAAGTATTGTAGCACATGCAATTAAGCACAAAAAAAGGGTCCTTAGCTCAGTGGTAGAGCAATTGACTTTTTCATACTTCCCAACCATTAATATCCCTTTAACTAAACCAATGAGTATTCCATAATCCATACCGACTTCAACTAAACCAATGAGTACATAATAATCTGTATTTGTAACTCATCTATGCACAACAAAAGGGTCCTTAGCTCAGTGGTAGAGCAAATGACTGCAGATCAATAGGCCACCGGTCGAATCCGGTTGGGCCCTTAAAACTCTCATTTAGGTTTTTTTCCGCTCACAATCACTAATATCCCATTTTCACAATTGACCGCAGATCAATAGGTCACCGGTTCGAACTCAGTAGGCCCCTTAAACTCTCTTTTTTGCCTCCCTCTAAATCATTAACATTCCTTTTCAACAACTGCTTCAATTCTTTAACTGGTAAAACCCAAAAGCACCAGTCGAAAACCGAAACAGAGCAAGCTCAATAAATAAGTAGAAATTACCTTTTTTACCGCCATAGTGAGGAGCAGTGTCCCAAAACTCTTCTCTCAGTTGCATCAGTTGAGCTTTCGTGATCGGTTGAGTATGCTTCCATGGTTTCGGCTTCCTAATTTTCTTCACTGACCCTATAACAAACAACAAATTACCAATCAACAAAGGCAATCTCTATTGTTGGATCAATATGTGGATCATACTATTGTGCCCAAGTAGGACTAATATGGAGTCAATTCACAGACACTAGCTTTGGTGATTCATAGTTTAATTTCTTTCAACAAGAGGAATCAAGTCATAATGAGGCAAACATGCATACATATATCATAAATCTATCTGCGCAAAGACATGGATACACCCACAGACGACATCTAAAACATACATCATACATGAGAGATGTACACTAGCTTAGAAGCTTCATCTGTTAACTTGGGTCCTATTTATGGTCTATACTATCAAAATTCAACAGAAGACAAGAGCAGCACAGTAATCAGATCAGCTGAAACCTAAACCCTAATTTCAAGGAACATCTCGACTACACATCTAGGGTTTCGCTCATCGATTTCATAATAAAAATGATTTCTTTTCTCCCAATCCAACAATATTGAACCAAGTAAAGTCATGAACTAAGAGAGATTGAAGAGATAATAGAGTGATCGTTCTCACCATCTCCTTGAGACTGTGTCGATCCAGCACAACCCATTTTATGCTCTTGCTACTTTCAACCCTTAAAAAGTAAAAATAAAAGAATTTCTCGAAAACAGACCAAAAGATTCAGACAAAACCCTGGTTTTGTCGAAGCTTCATCGAAACCAATCAAAGTCGCAAACTTTATTTTCCTTACCAGATATAACAAGAAGAATGAAAGATTTTATCGAATCTTGAGACAAAGAAATTAGATGTCGGTAGGAAAAAGAAGAAGAAGATCAAGACCGGGTTGAAGATGACGATGAATCGGTGTTGATGATTGTGACATTATTGTGATGTTTTCATTAATAAAAAGGTCGAATTTTTTTATTTTATTTTTTGGGCTTAACGAAAAGGAAAAGTGTATTTTGGCTTCGCTGTCTTCTCAATTAAAGGCACAGCTTCCTTTAAAGGTTCTAAATCCAATGCTATCTAATGTTCCACCACCAATCATATTTCGCCACGTTGATATATTTATTCTTTAGGTTGAATAATCTATTATTTTGGTGCACTTTAAATAATGATCACGGCTTAATTAAGTTCATTAAGTATTATTATCAAAGAATAGCAATAATAATCATCACTGTAAAAGTCACAATAAGATTATTTTGTTTTAGATTTTAAAGAAAAGTAAAGAACGAATAACTAAATTAGTTAATTAATCCCATTGACAATGATGGTACAAACTATACAGATTCTTCATTCTTCTGTTTTTTTTTCTTTAAAAGATTCTTCTTCATTCTTTTCTTTGTCAAAACATTTTTTATTTTTATAAATTTTTAATTATTTTCCGGCAGAAAAAATATATTCAAACTAAAAGATGTATTAAGTAAGGACAATTGCAGAAATATTTGACAAAAAGTGTTATTTTAAAGGGAGCTGAAACCTATTTTCTAAAAAAAAAAGAAAAAGAAATTGAACAGAAGACACTCTTTCGACTTCAAGTCGTCAACCACTAGAAGAAGATTAAATAAGTTTTTGGTCATGTTTTAGTTTTGTTTTATCCCAATTTCTTAGAACAACCCAATATTTTCAAAGAGCTCTATAGATTAGCAAATCAAACATGACATTAATTCCTCTTGGCTAAAATGTTAAACCAACATTGATGTCACAAAAGACATGAACAAAGTTTCTTTACCTAATAAGACAAGGAACTAAGATGAACAAATAATTTCACAACAAAAGGTATAATCTTCCTCGAATTAATCCAATCGCAGAGTCACGAGCTCTTCTCTTACCCGGAAGCTTCAAAAACAAGCAAACTATATCCACAAAGGAAAGATCTTTCTTCACTTCTTTTGGAGTATGATCATCCCCACAAAGGCAATAGCCCGAGTGACTAAACCCATGAGAAGCAATATCACTATACATAGATTCCATTCATTTATGTCGTAGCCACTCTTCATGAGCGATCCACATCGAGTAATCATCCATACTCCATAGTACCTGAAACCCAATATATGAATCAAACCGAGCTTATAGGGGGAAAAAGGTAAATCTCTGTATGCTTTTGTTCCAACTTGTTCTCATACCTTTGAGCATTTCCTATAACAAATGCCTCCAAAGCCCACTTTGGATAACCCAAATCAGCTAATATCTTAACAGCTTGACTATTCTTCGGCTGGGTTGCAACAAGTGTTAAAACGACTGGAAGAAGAACAGAAAACTGCAAAATCACCAAGAGTTTGTCAACTAGAGTAAGTAGAAAGCATGATTCTTCTTGCACAGGAAACTGGAATAAAACTCACCAGCTGGGCTGAGCCTGGATGGAGGAAGATAGCCAACACATATGCGATACCAGTCACACAGTATACGAGGCAGACCAAAACAATATAGTTATCGAAAAATGTGGATCTCGGGTTCGTGAAGAAATAGAACATGGAGAGATAGACTAATGGCTTGACAAGTATATTGAAATAGTCTATAGTATCTTTGGCAAGGAAACAAGCCGAGCTACTCATCCCCGAAGCACTTTCTCTCCAGTAATGTACCTTGTCTAGTGAAAACGATCTTAAAGCTGCTATTTTGCACAGAAGAGCTGACACAAGAAGAAAAATCAAAACAAAAATCCAATAAGAATGTGAAGAAATCTCTCAAAAGCTGATCAATAACAGTAATGATAGTTTAAGGGTTAATTAACTTACAAACAGCGATTATAGTGTAGGTATAACCAGGAGCTCCAAAGCTCTCATCACTCGCTTTAATTAGTGATCCTAAACAAGCTCCAGCAAGCAACAAGATCAAATAATCTGTGGCTTGTAGTTGAGCTTCTCTCATTCGCTGCTTAGCTATTCTGAAGTCAAGAACATTGATCCGCTTAACTTTAACATCCAAGAATCAGTTAACCTTAAGTAAGACGGTGGAGAATGTAAGAAGTATACCTTCCAAGGAAATATTTGTATTGCAGCCACATAGTAGGGGTTCTTCTGTGGGATAAATCTCTAGTCTTTAAAAAGTTATGCCGTATTTTATCACGACGCAACTTGAAATTACTCTTCACATCTCCCCACAGCTCTCTGACAAATGTTTGCTCTGCATTAGCGTGTGAATTATTCCCAATGTCTAGATTCGTTTCACGTTCAGCAGCACTGTTGTTCCGCATATCTGCTGGAACCGAGTATCCTTTGTGAAGCATCCACCTTTGAGGAAGCTCTTTGTAACCAACACCAGAATTCCCCATTGAAATCACAATTCCTTCCAAAATGTCGATGTAATAGTCAGGAGGGTTGATACGTTCTGGAACATTTATTCCAAGACCCGAAAAGTATTCTTCGACTTTGTTAACTGATCCGTGGTAAACAGTAAGGCCACCTTTCGCAAGAAGTACTAGATCGTTGAACGTTTTGAACAAAGTATAACTGCAATAAAGAAACATTATGGATTAAAAACTATATGACACTTGAAACATGTCCTCTAAATTAAAATAGTTTTCAAGATACCTTGGTTGGTGAACAACCATGCAAATATTGACTCCCTCCAGGGCTTCATGCCGAAGTGCTCTAAGAAGAAGCTGTGAGGAGGCACTATCCAAGCCAGAAGTAGGTTCATCCAAAAATAAAACCGAAGGCTCCATTACCATTTCTAAACCCACATTCACTCGTTTTCTTTGTCCTCCTGATATTCCCCGCTTCTCTACCGTACCAACTAAAGAACTCCTCACAGCTTGTAGTCCCAAAGAGTCAATGACTCTTTCAACCACAAGAACTTTGTCTGCTTCTGATAGACCTGCAGATAATCTGCACTTAGCATGGAACCAAAGATTTTCCTCAACTGTCAAGTTTCCATGAACAATATCATCTTGTGGCACAAAACCCATAATTTTTTTATACGAATGGATTGATTCTTGCTTCCCGTTAATATAAAGTGAACCACTCAATTTGCATCCAACGGCTTTCCCAGCCAAAGCAGAAAGAAGACTTGTTTTTCCTGCTCCTGATGGACCCATCACAGCTGTGATCCGACCTGGTCTCATGGTTCCTGTGACACATCTCAACAGATGCTTACCGTTTGATTTCAAGGTGAGTGTTAAATTTTTGAAAGAGAGCTCCATGAGAGGCCTCTTTCTCGTCTCAGAATTAGTAGCCAATGAAACGATTCCTGAAAAGGTAAGATTTTTATTTTCTTGCTCCATGGCTTTCTCCTTTTCAATTCGATCATACGCATACTTGAAGATTTGGCTGCGTGTTTTCTTAATCTTATGTCCTTTTACTCTCTTTCCTTCTATTTCAATACTTGCTCTTTCATTACTTCGACCAGTTGCATCATCCTCAATCTCATTACTAGACTGTGCAGCAGAGGAACTTTCAGGAGTTGAATGTTTAGAAAAGTCTAAATCTTCATCTATCTTGGAAGAGTCCCCACGACCCAACATCTTGTGTGTATCCCCATCATGATTGGATTTTTTACCTGAAAATGTCCGAGTTATCTGCGCACGAATCTCACTTACATGCTTTTTCGCAGCCTCTCTAGCAGATTTCCATTTCTGATGGGCTTTTGCTTTCTTCACAGCTGCTTCCCTTGATTTTGCCTGCCTTCTTTCCCTCGTTGTTAGAATTTGATCGGAACAGTTGTAGATAATGAGTAGAATAGTACTCACTGCAGCCTGCACAAACATATTGAAAGGCCTCTCTTTCAGCGAATAACATAAGTCTTGGATGTTTAATAATAGCTGAAAAAACTTACAATAACCATAACCCCAAATGCATGCATGTTCTGGTTTGCTGTGTTGGGATTGCAGGACGTTAACTTAAAGCAGGCTGCAAAAGACAAGAAGTAATTAATGGATGAAGAGTCTAGCAGATGGATATGGTAAACATTACTTGGTTATGTGACAAAAAGCAATCATGAATAGTCAAGGACTTTACGTTTCTCAGATGTAGACCCCATTCTGCAGTAGTGCCTGAATCAATATTAAAAAATATAACCAGTTACACTAAAACAAAGTTTGAAACTGAATCTTGTTATCAGTTAACCATTAGTTTTATATAGCATAGTAATACTACTCTCAGGAAAACTTGTTAGGATAGAACGGAGTTTGAAGGGACGCAAAATGAATACCCACTATCACAAGGTTCTTTCCGAGTGGTGGTGGGACAATATGATCCCGCGGCACAGAATACCTCACCGCTGGATCTGATATCGGCCCATAGATTTGCACCTCCACAAGTGTGGTTTGGTCTTCCTGGTGGTAATTGATAAGTATACCTATAGATTTGACATTTCAACATGTTATCATATCCTGCAATAATATCACATGTTCATATTCGTATCTAAGATGGAATTAAAAAGAAAACTTACGGTTCACATAAGCTTGTAGTCTTATTAAGGGTAGCTAAGGGGCAATGAGCACCAAGAGGGCAAGCTATTCAAAACAGAAGACGAACTTAGAAACAGTGTTAGATCATATAACATATGAAAAAAAAAACTGAGAAATCAATGAAACAGTTTTGAATTGCTTACGTATCATACAAGTAAGCCCACGCGGGCAGAAAAAGCCTTCACAGCAAGACATACAATTACTTGTTCTTTCAGGAAAATCTTTCGAGTTTTGCAGGTCGACTTGTTCGGTTGGATCAACACTACAGCCCCATCCAGGTTCACAACCAGAGATCCATGAAGTCAAGTTGCAATTTACATTTGGTTGCAAGTTGCCCGGATTATTAGATTTATTGAAGAAAACATTAAAGTAGAACTTCATCTCTGCTGCTGTACAGATACGCTTACTAATATCACCTATTCCAAACCGAAGAAGTCACAAACTTGTACATGAAAACGTGATCTTTAAAGAAACACATAAAAATATAAAAAAAATTATGTCATCAGATTTAACTCCAAGAACCATAAAAAAATGAGGTTTCTGCAACAACTAAGATTTGGAGTTCCTATACAATCATCAAATCGTCGCTCTTTCCGTCTTTCTTGAACAACTAACATAACAAACGATTTGCTGTTTCAGTTCAAGGTAAGTACAAGTCCGTTACCTCGGGTTTTCTGAATGCAAGTAGATATGAAATCCAAATTGGTGGAGAAATTAAAAGCTCTGTTCCAATCAGCATCCCTGAGAAGTTTAAATATTTTTCAAGACTTTTGTAAGAGCATATTTCACCTAAAGCACTTAAAGGGTAAGCATAAGATCCAAAAATTGAAAGTTCCACACCCTCTTTAAGTCTAATATCTTAGTAAACAAACAAACACACACTAAGTTGAAATCTTTAGCAGAAAATGAGACATTTGACTGCACTACTGATACAAGTTTCTAAAATTAGAAACCAAGCAAAGCAAAGAGAGTGCCAAAACATAGTTTAAGATTAAGAAAACATACGGGTCTATGACGCAAAACTTTGCTCGGGTCCCAAGCTCGTGGTTAAGAGCAGCGGTGCTATTAGAAAGCCTGCGGTAAACCATCTGTGTAGCAAGCGGGAGAACAGCTGGATTCTCGAAGTCAGTGGTATCCCCAATAGTTTGACCATTACCAACATAACAAACCAACCACAGAACTAAGATCATTAATCTGATACTCGATTCATGTTTGAGCCAATTTCGCCGGTTCACACTCATCTTGAGATTCAAAAGCCTTAAAAGAACACAAAAGAGAAAGTGGATAAAAATCAGATATGCAAAGCAGCTACAAACAAAAACATTTAAAAAAAAAAAAAACTTAACTTGATTTCTTAAAAAGAACAGGTTTTTCAAATCTTTTAAATGGAGAGTTTCAGACATTGCGAGTGGAGAAACGTGAAGGAAGTTGGAGAAACGATATTGGAAATACAAAAAACGGTGATTTGATTTGTGTGAGACGAACGTGACAAGCAATGTGAAAAACGATCCATCTTAATTTCATATAATTTTTTAAGCAATTGCTAATCTTAATTTTGGGTTTAGTTACATAAAGGTTGAATTTTTTTATTTTCTGATATCACATCAGAGCAAGTATCTGGTTTCAAAAGCATATTAGCTTCTAATTTCAAATTAAGAACGAGAATTAAGCAAAACCCAACTCCAAAACAATCTAATTTCAAGAATTTGAGAACCCAAAAACTTCTTTTTTTTTCAGATCACATCGGAGCCCATTACATAAGAGCTAGTTTTAAATTTGTTTTATTCGGTTACAGAACTCAAATCACTCTAATTTCCAGAGATTAAAGATTAAAACCAGGATTAACGGAAAAAAACGTACATTTGACTTGTCAGGCAATGAAGTTCATGATTTAGGAGCTGAAGAATCCAAGAACAATCTTGAGGATGCTTGTTTAATTGTAAACTAAAAGGCTCGACATTTACAAGTTAATTAGCCATCTTTGACCACGAGAAGAAGAATAAGAAGAAGAAGAAGAAGAAGAAGAAGATGAAGAAGAAGATAGTGCGTTGAATGATTCATTACGACAAAGACATATAGACCTCGTTATAATTAATTACAGTTAACAAAATATTGAAAAAAAAATATCAATCTTTAAGGTGGTTAAGGAATTAATATATTTTTCTTTCTAAGTTTAGTCAACTTTTCCTCGAAGTGAAAAAGATCGGAAATAATTGTAGTGTGGTAATTACTTTTTTTTTTAGCTATAGGTTATTTGGTTATTACAAAAAAATAAACACTTTTTAATGTCAAATTGCAAATTTCTAATATCAAAAGTTTCTTTTTTCTAGAACCGTAGTTGAAAGGCTTACGTAAACACAGAGGAACAAAACTTGTAAAGTATTGATTTTTTTTTCATGAGCTATCATCATCAATAAATGATATAGAGAAAATATGCATATTTGTCGTCATGAGGAATTTAAGACAGATTACGAACTCATTCATATTACTATGTGACAACAATCAACTGGTCCCATTATATTTAAAATGATTCAAAATAAAAATTTGGCAAAGAAAAAAACAACTGTTGACTTTTAAAGGTTCTTTAACTCTTTATGAAATTGAGAATTATGAAGGCAAAAAACAAAAAAAAATGAAATTGAGAGTGAATGAGTATATGCTTGGACTCTTCTGTACTAATTTATAGAACCCAATAAATTTGCGATTCTCAACAGCCCATTAATAAGCCCAATCAAATTCATATGGCTATAAAATACTCCATTAATTCTATTACCAAAAACACCCTTCGCGGATCTCGAGATCTCAGCCTGTAACAAAGTCACAACGGCCGGTGTAAATAGTCTCCACATTTAAGGGTATTATCGGAAAACTAAAATTGAATCTCCCAATGCTTAAGCCTTTACAACTTTGCTCTGTCTTTTGTCCTTTTACGTCATTTAACATTACTCCATCATCTCCTCTGTGACCGTTTCATCTACAGCTCTCATTCTCTCTCATCATTATCAACTTCTCTTAACTCTCTCCTTCCTCATTCATTTCTCCTCTCGCTCCTCGTGCGCTTACGAACCTGCTTCTAACTTTTTAAGTAAGGTTAAAGAACAGAGAGATTTACTTTGGTGAGTGTTTGTTTCTCTTTCCCATTCAATAAGGTTCTGTTTGTTAACTTTCATGTGGGTTTCTGGTGAATGTTTTGATTCTATTATTGTGTTATTTTTTCAAAGTTTTTAATATTATTGCTGTGTAAGGTTTCATTGTTGTTAGCTAATTACAATAATGTTCGATTTTTTTCCGCATTAATTGTCTTGGTTAATTTATATATATATATATATATAAATATAAATGATGCTCGACAAGGGTATTAGGACTTTCTTCTTTTACGGCTAAATAGAAAGAAAAAAGTTTGGAGTTTGATTTTGTTCATTTTTGTTTTTCTTTCATTCTTGAGTTGATTTTTGATTTATTGATTGATTCTGCTGGATTTTAAGCAGAGGTTGTTTTGTAAAATTCTCAAGTTTCTTCTTTTCTTCAGATTTACTCTATTATGAAGTGAGAATTTTAAACATAAACAAAGAAAAGAAAAAAACTTGGGACTTTAGCAAGGTACGACCTTTGACTTTATTAAGTTCTTTTTTGTTTGAAACTTGTTTCTGAAATTTTCAAACTTTGATTTGAAAATCTCAATGTCAAGGTTTTACTGGTTATGTTCACATCTTCAGGTCTCGAAGTCACTCTTTTACTCTCCTCTTTTTTTTTTTTGAAGTTCTTTTCTTAGATTTAAACCAAAGTGATTGCTATAGGTTTTGTAGTTGAAAATGTCTTAACTCTGTTTTGTTAGCTACGTAGCGTTTAGAACGCTAGTGCTATTGCGTTTAGAGTGTAAAACCATAATGTGAGATAGGTTGTGGGTCTTGTGATCGTACTAAATGTGTTTGGTGGGTTTGTCAGGCGTTGAGCTTGTCTTGTTGTTTCAAGTGGTTAAGATACAATTTTTACCCATACAGTTTTGTTTTTAAGGCAATATTATGGTTTCACATTAGGGTTTTTGCTTAAATGGTAATACAAATTTGTTTTGTTTTGTAAATGTTGAAGTTCAGATAGATGAATTATATATATGTCATATGTTTTTAATTATTTCTTTTTATTACTTCTTTGGTTCTGTTTCTGTAGCTGCACATTTTGACTCTATAGCCCCACAAATAAAATATAAAAATTAGATTTGGTTTCATTCATAAAAGAAATGTATACGCACAACTTGCTTAGTTCTTTTATTCTTTAATTTAGAAAATAGCATTTTCTAAGCATGAACCATGAACTCTTCACAGCTCTTGATGAGTATTTTAAAGCAGTATATATGCATCTAGACATTTCTATATAGATCTCTCTTTTGTAAGCTGATCACTATTCATCTTTTACTTTGAGCCTATTTTCACATAGTTACATCGGTAAAGCAAGTCATATTTAGAGAATATTTCAAAAAAGATGGTTGGCCCTCCATTAACGGTCCTTGATCCAAGTATTAAAGCTTGTTACTCTTTTTCTTTATGTATCGAAACATTCATTATGACAAGTCTTTTTCATTCTCACCTTTTCTTTGCTTTTTAATTCCTTTTGTGGTGTTTCTTGTCTTATTTGTTACTTTGTTTTGGACACTGTTGTCTCCTTCACTAAGCTTCTGTGTATTATGGATTTGCAGATGGAAACTGTGAAACCAATAGTTGCTCCTAAGGGTAAACTCAGACGCAAGTTGGCTAAAGTTCTTAACATTCATAAGCTAACCGGTGTTGCTCCAGAAGAGAAAATGAAGAAGATAAAGTTTGATTCCAAGAATGCTAATTTGTCTGAGTCTTTCTATAAGCTTGAGGAAGAGTATGAGAGAAGTCTGGCATTGGTAGCTCTTCTTGCCAAGCTTTTTGCTACGATTTCTTCCATCAAAGCGGCTTATGCGCAGTTACAGTATTCTCAGTCTCCGTATGACTCAATCGGGATTCAAAAAGCAGACAACTTGGTGGTAGCCAAGCTTAAGACTTTGTCTGAGCTGAAACAATGCTTCTTGAAGAAACAAGTGGATCCAAATCCCGAAAGAACTCTGGTTCTCGCTGAGATTCAAGAGCTGAGGAGTCTATTGAAAACGTATGAGATAATGGGGAAGAAGCTTGAGTCTCAGTATAAGCTTAAAGACTCAGAGATTATATTTCTAAGAGAGAAGCTTGAAGAATCGACGAAACAGAACAAGTTGATAGAGAAGAGACTTAACCAAAGTGGACAACTTTGCAATCCTCTAGACAATCTTCACCTATCGGCACTAAATCCAACCCATTTTGTTACTTATCTTCACCACACAGTCAAATCAACCAGAGGATTCGTCAAGCTATTGATAGAACAAATGAAACTTGCGGGATGGGATATTTCATCAGCTGCTAATTCGATCCAGCCTGGTGTGTTCTATTACAAGCAAGACCACAAGTGTTTCATTTTCGAACACTTTGTCTCCAACGTAATGTTCGAAGCGTTTCATCTACCATACTTCTCAACTTCAAGTGATTCAAGAAGCTACACGAAGAAGAAACAGAGCAAAGCAGAGAGGGAAATGTTCTTTGAAAGGTTTAAAGAACTCAGGTCGATGAAATCGATAGATTATCTAACTGCAAGACCTAAATCAAGATTCGCTAGGTTTTGTCGAGCTAAGTACTTGCAGCTTATACATCCAAAGATGGAGCAAGCTTTCTTCGGACATTTGCATTTGAGAAACCAAGTTTCTGTTGGTGAATTCCCGGAGACGAGCTTATGCTCTGGATTTCTTGAAATGGCCAAAAGGATTTGGCTTTTGCATTGTTTAGCTTTCTCATTTGATCATCAAGCTGAGATCTTTCAAGTACCTAAAGGTTGTAGATTCTCTGAAGTGTATATGGAGATTGTAGCAGAGGAAGGGTTTTCTCCGGCTGCGGAGAGTTCGCCGGAATCTGAGCCACGTGTTGCATTCACGGTGGTTCCAGGGTTTAAGATTGGGAAAACTTCAATACAATGTGAGGTCTATCTTTCCCTTTCGTAATAGCCGTCCGATCTAAGATTCAGACGGTGAAGATTTATCGGCCGGTGATTTGTCTTCAAGGACGATTTAGTAATTTTGAGAAGTAATGGGGTAATTTTTGGTAAATGGGGAAAGTTGTGGGCCTTTGGATTTGTAATAGCGGAGTAATGTGGTGTTGTGTTTATGTTTTCTCTGTCTTTTGAGTTTTGTCGATATTAGTACCGAGAAGACAGAGGCATCTCTTAGCTGTTGTCCATTGAATATTTATCTCCTTTTTATATAATATGTAAATATTTTATGAATTTCTCATATGTTATTCTTTAAGCCTACTTTTAGACAAATAAATTAAGGAGCGTGTATTGAATTGTTGAATTCTAGTGATATATCGATTTTTTTGAAAAGATTTGATATATGATTGAAATTCATTAATACTTGAATTGCTGGTAAGATAGTATTTTATAGTAGTATATAATTACATATATATATATACAAGCATTGGATCCATTCTAAATGTATTGCTGGTCTATAGACCATCCAGCATTATGTCTCCCTGTCCTTTATTCGCACATGCACATTACCATTGGTCCACCAACTTTACCCCAGAAAAAAAAAGAACTATAAATTCATTTTTTTAGATTTAAATATTTGTTCAATAGATTTCTTCTAATTAATTATTGGAGAAATTAATTAAATGACGACGAAAACATTAGCGTGTTGCTAAATCTTTAAAGCTGTTTTTTGGGGTTTATTATTCTATCATTTTTGAGTTTGTTGATTGATTGATAAGGTATTTCTCCTAATTAGTGAACGAAGAAATTAATTGTATTGACTACAAACACGTCAATATTTGGTGGGATACCACAAGGGCGGTGCTATCAAAAGGTCATCGAAAGCATAGTATTTTTATTATATTAGTGCTATAAATTGATACTTATTGGTATTTTACTATTTTATGAGCATTTGCTATATTTTTTTTTCAAATTTTAGTAATGAGAACGATGCTTCCCTATAAGAAGGATCTATCATCAATTGACCAAATATTATGGTGGGGTTCGAATCTAAATAAATCTTTAAACTGATTTTATTATTTGTCGGAAAAGTCCTTTTTTACTTTTAACGCTCTTTTGGTCGTGCTTTAAAAACTAGTATATTCGTACTTCCTAGAAGAATTATAAACAATGTTAACGTTCTTGGTGATGCTTCATCAGAATGAGAAATTTATATTTCAAAAAAATTGGGGGAAAATGTAAATTACCGTACTTTCTAAAAGAATTATAACTATGGCTCTAATTTTACATCTAGATATTAAAAAAAAAAAAAAAAATCGTTGATAGGTTCATATGTTTCTGAGACTCATAATCATATTCAAGATATTACATTCCCAACCATGTCTGGCTCTAGGCATGCGCCGGTTTAGTATCCCGGTCTAGTAAAAGATTTAAGGCTTTGGTTCATTTGTTTTGTATCCAGAAATTTTAGTTATTCAGTTCATGTACCATAGTTTGAAGTCAGAGTTGATATTATCATAAAAATCAGTTTTATATCAATTATTAGTACGATGTAATTATCACTAAGGTTACAATTAAGCAAAATCTGCCTTTTACTTGGACACTCTTTTACTTTCTACTCTGACTTGTCATATAAATCCTTTTACAAGACCTTGCATTGTTGAAAAGGATAAGTGGGTTGTATTCACAACTTCATACGGTTTCATTGGCCAACGAATAGCCTTAAAACAAAAATCAAAGTAAGAACAAACGTCGTGTTTAATTGGTAATCCCAATAGGATGCAAAACCAACGAATGAACAAAGTGGAGAAAAGAGAAATCATTAACACTTAGCTATAAACTTCAATGACGATCACGAGCGAGTATTAATATTGTTGATGAGTTACGTTAGGAGTTGGAAAATCTGTAGTGTATTGCATCGAGAGATTTTTAGGTGAAACTCCAAAGACTTACAGATTGTTCATGGCGGATGTTAAACCCTAGGGTCCTAAATAGATTGATGGAGAACGAAATATGATACTCACAGCCAGAGATTACTCATCGAGTGTGCATGATTTGTATTCAGTTATCACTTATCAGTAAATGTGTTATGACCAGCTCTGTTTTGAAAGAAAAAAAAAAATCCAAACAATCTTAAGAGGCACAATATCATAAAAGTTGAAAAAAAAAAAAACATATAGTCTCAAGCCTTGAATAAACTTGATACTCTCTACATAGTCTGCAAAGAAGTGAACAGAAATTCCAAAATCATGAAAATAAAACTCTGCAAATCCCTGAATCTAGACTCAAGACAATATCCAAAACCATATAGACCGCCTATTCATAGTAGATTTGAGTTTACACATTGGTTACTATTTTTCTAAAACCAAAAACCGGATTTAACTACCAGAAATTGGATAAACAAAACCTGTTCAAATAAGCAATCCACTCATTGCTCAATAGCTAAGTCAATACAAAATCTTTAGTCTGTATTGGAAGAGTTTCTATTCACCTTCCATTGCTCCAACTCCATGGAGCTTAACAAGAAGGAGCTTGCGTTCTTATGACCTCCACCTCCAAATTTCTGAGAAACCGGTGTGGTGTCTTCTTCTGCAACACTCCTCAAACTTATTTTCAGTTTGGTCTCATCCCCAAGCTCAGGAACTCTGTAAACAACTGCTCCAACACCTCGTAATTTCAGACTCTTGCTCTTCTCAGCCAATTGATTCCCAAGTTCGCTTCTGAGCTCTGCAATTTCATCTGCGTTTACAGCTAAACACCTTCCAAACTCTTTATCGCCTCCAAGAACAATCTCATATGACTGTTCCAACACCTCGTGAATCAATTTATGTTTCCTAGACAAACTCTGTTTTCCTCTGTTAATCACAGCGTCTTGATCCAATGAGAGTAGCTGTTGAAACAGTGATTGGTTCAGATTGCAATCGTATTCGATCTTTAAGTCCAAGATTCCACTGTTGAATGCTTTGCTCTCAGGTAGTTTCCACTTCCATATATCTGCATCTTCAATATACTCGAAAACACATCTCATTCTCTTGAAGTCATCCATCTCTCTGCAATTTTCTCTACATTCTTTTATCAGTTTCTGAGTAAAATAGTCAAACGCAATGGTTGCACCGCTTCTCTCTGTATCCAAAACTTTGGTAACGTTCTTGCATGTGGAAGAGATATCACCTAAGCTCTCAATAGCGGTTTTATGGTGGTCGAGGATCACAACATTGTCAACTTTGGGAGAGACTTGGTGCACAAAACCAGGAGGTCCTGTGAAATCAAGAAGATAGAGATGGCTGATATCTTGAAGAGGAAGTTGACTGATTGTGATTGGAGAGTAGACTGTGTTGGGAAAGAAAAGTGAAGGGATTGAGTTTGCTGAGAAATAGAGATGAGCAGCCAAAGCAGCGAAAACACCATCATGACAAGGATAATGGTAAAGAACCGCCATCTTCTTCTGCGCCATCTGCACTCCAAGACTCATCCCTAAAACCAAAAAAAAAAAATTTAAAGGACAAAAGATCAACACTTTTATACACAGTGCTATACGATCATGTCAGAGAACTAGGCCGAGGTGACTTAGACAGAGTATGAAGTTTTATCAATCTAACGTAACAATAAACTCAGAAATATGTATCGAGAAGCAAAGCTACCAAAAATCAAAACTTTTAGAGTGTGAATCTATTTTCGTATTAAGAGAATTGATGTATTAGGGAAAGAGTAGGGACAGATTCAAATGAAAGTACC
This sequence comes from Nasturtium officinale, assembly GCA_963854855.1. Classification (NCBI taxonomy): domain Eukaryota; kingdom Viridiplantae; phylum Streptophyta; class Magnoliopsida; order Brassicales; family Brassicaceae; genus Nasturtium; species Nasturtium officinale. The sequence goes on along the minus strand of OY978501.1, from coordinate 16,146,385 downwards.
GAGCAAGAGAAGGAGTAGCCGAAGAAGAAAGAACAAACTTCTGAACTAAACAAAAGTCAACAACGAACTCAAATTAATTTAGGGTTCTCGGAAGCGTAAATGACGAGAACACCCTTACATACCTCTTTTCCTGATTCTAGTAAAATTAGGTCTTATTAGATAGCATCAACATCATGTCTACATTCTAGTCCTTCCTCAACAATCACGGATCCTGAGGCTTTTGTTGGAAAACCCAATCTTGACTAGACAAAGACTAATTAGTATCAATTGCAAAACTTTTAGTGCTCTTTCAACATCTTAGAGGATATTAATTATGCCCTTGAATCTCCAACCTCTAAATCAAAGAATACTGCAGTGAATGAATACTTATGTTTGCAGATAATTCTATCCTGCCCAATGCTCACCAAACAAGATTCACAGCAACCTTACTTTACTGTGTTCAACAACAAATCAATAGAATCCGCTACCACGTGTTCTTTGTACATTGTAGGTATCATAACCACGTGCTCTTCTGGGCATATCTTCGAACAAGTAAGTTGCTTCTTTCCACTTTTGGATTCTAAACAAAACACCAAGTATCATGTTGTAGTTTATAACATCTGGTTTCAAGCCCTTTTCTACCATCTCATCCAAAACTCGATAAGCTGATTCGTAATCATTCTCAACACAGAACTCATGAATCAAAACATTGTAAGTCACCGTGTCAGGCTTGCATCCTTTTTCTCTCATTTCTTCCAAGATCTTCGTTACCTCATCAGACCTTCCAGCTTTTATAAACGTAGAGTAAATAGCTGAATCTACTTTAATCTTTTCTTCAAATGCCTCATCCTTTAGCTTAATCGCAAAACTCAATTCACCAATTTGACATAACGCTTTAATCAAGGACGCATAAACATGAACCGTGGGGCATACTCCATACACTTTTAACATATCGTGCTTCATCCTCAATGCTTCCTAGCTTCACCTTCAAATTCTTACATAACCCATACCCATGAATAAACGTCCCAAAGGTAAACCCAGTGGGCTTAACCTTTTTCTTGACCATTTCATCGAATAGCTTCAAGGCGTCTGAAAACATCCATTGATCAGTACATATATTGTAAGTACAAGCGTCTGGCTTACCAAACTTATCAATACTCGAAAGAATCTCACTCATTTTGTCGAAATCTCCACACTTTCTAAGGACATTCAACAAAGAGTTGACGGATTTCACAGTGAACGCACGACTGGGCAATCTTCCATGGCCGAATTGAAGAAGTTGATCACGTTGCAAAATAGAATCTCCGTAGGAACGATGCGAGTATCGTTCTTGAGCTGGAGAAGTACTTGTTCTAGCTCGTATCTAAAGGGTTTATTTGGGTTCGTTGGTTCTTGATCAGGATTTCGGAAAAAGATTAATGGCGGTGGAAGGATCATTCTCACGGCGAAGAAGAGATGTGAGCCTGAAGGAAGAAACAGATTTCACGGCGGACATGAATTTTTTCGCTTGGAAATTAAAAGACTCTTGTCTAAAGCAAATACAAATAAAGCTTATAATGATCCTTGTAAGAAGAATCCAAATCCTATCCTCTCTGTCCAACAACTTGAGACTGTTGCTACTGAGATTAAAGAAAAGAAACAGGCTCTAACTAATAAGTGCATGTGAAGTTGTTATTGATGCTTGGGATCGCATCAAACAGCATACAAGAGAGTGGGATGCGATCACGCGAAGATAATAGTATCAGACCGGTGGAGGTGGTGTTACTAACGTTTAGTACTTAAGCCAGCTCTAAGTATATCTCACCAGACCGAAGCTCATACCCATTTGTTTACATTTTTTTTTAAACGTCTAAACTTTCATTAATTTTGGAAAATGTTTACATGTTCAGTAAATAATTATAAACTTGAAAAGTATGAATTTACCAGATATTTTGCATTTGAGTTTTATATTTTGTTTGTCTTTTTATTGTTGTATGTTTTGTTTAATTCAGGTGTAACGTGCTTTTAATTGATGCAATTATCGTTTTGTGTTTGGATTTCATAGTTATGCAGAAGTATAAAAAACAAATATTCGTTTTTTGGCAGTCAATATTATTAACTCTTTTAACCGCCTTGATTTTGCTTTATTTTTCCTGGTCAATAATCTGATATTTAATCCAAATTTATTTAATGCTGACACTCGAGTTTTTATTTTTAGAAAACTTTTTTTACAAATAATAAATTTTCAGTATAAAAAAATTTGAAAATAATTGTAGCTTTACATAGCATAATTCTCAAATTCATAGTAAAAAGTTATCTTAATAGAATAGTTTTCGATTCTATGTGTAATATACAATGGCTATTTCTATAGTAAAAATACACATCTGTCACTTATTAGACTATATCACAGCCCTGTGACTGTAACCCTAAATATCAGTCCGTGTAGATTTCGCACGTTCGTGAATATTATTATTATTCCCAAAAAAACAAACCTCATCACTTTCTCTCTCATCCTCTTCTCCTTCTTCTATTTCCAGATCGAAACTTCTCTCTCTTCACAAATGCCTTTGTCACGGTCCCTCCTTTCGCGGAGGATCTCGAAATCGTTCAGAGATCATCAGGAAGCCGATTCGCACCACGAATCGCCGATGCTTCCTCCGTCGTCGGATTCGGCTGGGTCATGGTCGGCGATGCTCCCTGAGTTATTAAGCGAGATCATACGACGCGTAGAGGAGACTGAGGACCAATGGCCACAACGTCGTGATGTAGTTACTTGCGCTTGCGTTTCTGAGAAATGGAGAGAAATTACTCTTGACTTTGTTAGAACTCCTCTTAACTCTGGCAAAATTACTTTCCCTTCTTGCCTTAAATTGGTAAATAACAATTTTCAAATTTTCTTTTTTTTTTTGAATTTCCGAAGATTTTTGGAACGATTTGAATCAATTTAGAAGATTCGTAATTGATTTTACAATTTACGATCATTAGTGATTTGTTATGAGATGCAGGCAGGTCCAAGAGAGTTTTCGAATCAGTGTTTGATAAAGAGGAACAAGAAGACGTCAACGTTTTACTTGTATCTTGCTCTTACATCATGTAAGTTTTATTTATTATTCAAAATATTTTAGATTCTTCATTCTTATTGTTTGATTGAGTCAAAATTGGATTTTTAAGTGTTAGGTTGGTTTTTCAAAGATTTGAATTTAGTGACTTTCCTAGGCTACGCTATTTAAGTTGTTTCAGTCTTTCCACTAAATAATGGCGTGACTTTGAATGGTTTCATTCAAACATCTCTCACCAACCTTATTGTCATCAATTAAAGTATTGACTTTTTTGTTGACCTGAGTGAGTAATGGAGAAATTTTAAGCTTTTTAGTCTAATATGGGAAGTTGACCAGTGAAGTAGTTGCAAGTCAATGTTCATCCTTTTTATCAGTTTTTTTTTTGTGTATTCTTGACATTACTTAATGTTATTTTGAGTTGTATCAATGGTCATATGGTTAGATTCGAGAATCTAAGAGTAGATCGCTTTTTGATTGTTTTGGAATTAAGTTCTAGTAGTTTTCGATTATGCTTCATTTACTAATCTGTCATGATTCTTTATTGGCGCTTTTCAAAATGTTGGTTATTTGTACGCCTAGTTTATCTTTTAGACCTTGCTCTAGGGCTCTTTAAACTAATAAAAGGATCTTGCTGAGGAGTTTATTAATTTCGTTTATGTTTTTTCTGTTCACCAGCATTCACTGATAAAGGAAAGTTTCTTCTTGCGGCACGGAGGTTCAGGACCGGTGTTTACACTGAGTATATCATATCACTTGATGCTGATGATTTCTCTCAAGGAAGTAATGCCTACGTTGGGAAATTAAGGTATCAATATGTACAACACTGAATATCCTAGGCGGCCGTTCTCAGAAGCTTTAAATTGTTATTGCCTCTCTTGGAATTCTAGTCTTGAGTTGAGTCTCTCTTTAAGGACTTTTGTGTAGAAGAATCATGTTGGTTCTTTTGGAAATTCTGCAGATCAAATTTTCTTGGAACCAACTTTACAGTGTACGATAGCCAACCTCCACATAACGGAGCAAAACCTTCAAACGGCAAAGCTAGTCGCAGATTTGCATCGAAGCAGATAAGCCCTCAAGTTCCAGCAGGAAACTTTGAAGTCGGTCATGTTTCTTATAAATTCAACCTCTTGAAATCAAGAGGTCCAAGAAGAATGGTAAGCACACTTCGATGCCCATCCTCATCAGCATCATCATCATCCACCGAACATAAGCCATGTGATGTAACCAAGATGATGAAAAAAACAAACAAGGATGGTTCTGGCTTCACAATACTGAAGAACAAAGCTCCGAGATGGCACGAGCATTTACAATGCTGGTGTCTCAACTTCCATGGACGTGTAACTGTTGCTTCGGTCAAGAACTTCCAATTGGTTGCGACCGTTGATCAAAGTCAACCAAGCGGTAAAGGCGATGAAGAAGCAGTTCTTCTACAGTTTGGTAAAGTGGGAGATGACACTTTCACTATGGATTATAGACAGCCTCTCTCTGCTTTTCAGGCTTTTGCTATTTGTCTAACAAGTTTCGGCACTAAACTTGCCTGCGAGTGAATCCCAGCAAAAAGGCAAAAAAAAAAAAAAAAAAAAAAAAAGAGAGTGAATCTTCTCTGCAAAATATAATGTTTTGTTGTAATCACGTTGTAAGGTATGTGGAAGGAGAGGCACATAATTATTATCAAGCAAGAAACAAATTGTATTTGAAAACCCAAAATCAATCAAAATGTATGAATGTATGAATGTATGTATGTATCTCTTAAAATATTATGTGATGTTTATACTCCATTTGAGAATGATCTAATAAATAATTTTACCAACAATATTTCGTTTCCTGTGTGTGACTCTTGAGTTCAACGCTCCTATCATGCTCAATGAAAACAATGTACTCTTATGTAGTAATTTTACGCATTTAGTTTCCTTTCACGGTTTAGTTAATGTTTTACTTACTCTTAGTTTTTGCATTTCACTCTACTCCTTAAAAAAAGATTCCTGTTATAAACCAATTGGAAAAAAATTTCTCTGAATAGTACCATTTTATTTCTTATCTTTTTTACCCATCTCAAAATTGAAGGGTACCCTTAATTTTTTACATATAGTATAGCGTCATAGATCTGACATTTTGCTCTATTAGATCTGTGGAAAATTAAACTATTTGCTTATCCACTACTTAAATTTCTCTGTACTATCACAGTTACAAGTCATAACAATCGTACATAAATGTGTTCCACACAAAAATACAAATCAAATCACATTAATCTTTTTTCCAGGTAACTGATGATAAGATGAATTTGAGTTTTTTCTTTTTTTTATCCATCAATTAATCTTCGTTCAGTTGGAAACCTGACTTTATACGTATATTTTCCATACAACCAGCTCTCATGATCTATAGCAGCATTACCCAACGCACCAACGATGATATCCTGGAGAAAATGATCCTGCAGAAGTCTTGGATCATAATCAGGTTCATTGTTGCTACACTTAATCTAATCAACAGAGCTGAAATCGATGAAGAAAGTAAATAAGAACTAGGACTTTCATTTGACCCTCAAACAAAACTTAAGAGTGTTAAGAGAAAACGTAACACTAAGGGTTATACTTTAAACGTGGTATTATTAACAGCTAATCCCAAATATCGATCGGGAGATATTATAGGCCAAAGGTATGAAAATTTTACGGTTTAAAGATAGAAATGGAAGTGTGTTTGAAATTATTATACTCCAAAATGGAGTTTAGAAGTAACATTGAAATGAGATTGTAGATGGTGTAAGCCATGTAAGATGCTAAAAATGCATCATACTATTCACTTAAAAATAATTAAAGCTAGTTTTTGTAACATTAGTATACTATAAAAGAGCCCTTATTTATTTTAGTTTATAAATAAGTACATCAAATCTATGGGCGTGAGAGGCGGTGTCACTAGTAAGAGGAGGAAAGGAAAGAGAACAAACAAAAAGTAAAAAAAAAAAAAAAAAAAAAAAAAAAAAAAAAAAAATCTAGGAGAATTTTTCTTTTCTAACCATATATTGGTAGTGGGAAATTTTTTATATAAATTATTTTCCAGTTGATTTTTTGGTGGTCAAAATTATTTTTTCAGTTATTAGAATTTAGAAGTATATATTGTTCAAAAGCTTTCCACGGCATAAATCACGATTAGTCTACCATTTTATCTCTCATCCTTTAATGAGTCGGAAATATGTCACGAGGCATTTACGACCATTCAATTTTGCTGCCGTGAAGCATCCTCCCACTTATAAAAGAAGTTTTCACACTTGTCTTCTCTTCCTGATAATGGACCTTAGTTATCATCTTATACGTCAACCAAATTATCAGCTAACCAACAGACCCTTTTCATTTTATGCACCCTTGTTACTTTAATAACTATAATTCAGCATTATTTATAGATAGTGACAAAGAAAGAAATATTAAGCATTGTACTAGTAAAAAGTCTATAACACATCTTCCGCGATAACATCATACATGATACACGCATGAAGCATCCATTATGGAGAAAGAAAGAAACAAAATAGTGACATGCTCACAAAATTAAGGAGTGTACGTAACGTAAGGCCATCTTTTAAATTCTATTTCAGAAACTGTAATGTGTTAGTTTCATGGTATATTGCATAATGCATCTCTAACTGTAAACGAAGTTTCTATTTCATGTTTTCGTTTTCTTTTACCCTGACCTTTTGCAATACATATGTAAAGCATTTTCTTAGTTGGTTTTTAGATTTTTGATTTTGGTTTATAGTTTTTTTGTGTGGTTTTTGCAGTAGATTTTAATTTGAATTGTACCTCGTTATATTCAAAAAGAGGTGAGCAAAAGAAGAAAAATACCAGAAATATGAGTACCGAATATTCTAACAAATAGACTATCACTCATGCCTGCTAAGTGTTGACTTGGGTAGATAAAGACATACCAAAGAATCCGATTATTCCAGTAATACATATTACATAGGAATTAAGAAAGATCCAATCTTTTGAAATAATTGGAGCCGACCAGCATAAAATATTCAAAATGTTTCATCAAACCACATGTATGACTTGCTCAGTTAGCAACTCAATATAAGAGCAAGAATAATTGCAAGGCATGATGTAGTTAACATCGTGATCATATAGTACTACTATATTTTACTAATCACATTTTTGGTTCACAAAAGTAATGTTTTATATGTTAATAACAAAAGAATATAAGTAAACCAAAACAATTACCGAACCTTCTTTTAACAGATCTCATAGTCTACCAATGAACCGAACTATTTTATAACAGATCTCATAGTCTACCAATTATATAAGTTAACGAAAACAATTATATAGGTTTGAAGAATCTCATTGGTAAACAACTTATATAAGTTACTTTTAACAGATCCCATAGTCTACCAATGAGATACTAGTACAAACATATATAATTGTTTTTTGCTAAAACCATCGAGAATGGAGATGCAAATTAAAAAAAAAACCATTTTATACAAACAAATATTCAAATGAAATCCAAATGAACAATTCAAAATAACAAAATGGAAACAAATATCAGTCAGATGAATCATCCAAACAAAATATATAAATGGATTATTTGGAAGAAAATGATAGATGAGTTAGTGCTTAAGTGTTAAGTGTTAGTATTACTATTACCCGTCTCGAATTCGAGTTCTAGTTGAAAAATCTGTGACTATAACTGTCAAATGCTAATTTCCAAAATAATTTGTTTTCTTTACTTTTGCCCAAAAATAATCTGTTTCTATATATCAAAATTTTGACTATCATTTATTGAAAAAAAAAAATTCTATTTTCAAAGAAACTACTACATTTTTTTGTCATCTGATTTTATTAGTAAGTGATAAAAACAAAGTATGAATTATTTAGAAAAAGAAAAAAGTTAAAAATTGAACGAGAAGCGAGCATCACATAGAAATAAAATAAAAAGATAGGAATGATGATCACTCTCTAATCTCTATATATACGTAAGCAGAGTATCTTATTTTGCTTACATCTCTGAAAACTGAATCTGAGCACAAAGCACACAGTTTTGGTAAACTGGTTAGCTTCTGTCTGATTCACTTCTACACTACTAGCATTAGATTTACTTTTTCTCCGTACAATCAGCAAATTTTCCTTAAACGTTCGTTATTGTTTTCTTACTTCTGTCCCATTAAATTCCCGATTTCATTGGCGAAATCTAAGTTAGCTGTCTATAGATTTTTTGTTTTTGGACTTAAGATTTTGTTTCTTCTTATTATTGTTTCAGAGGGAAGAACAAAGACAGCAAACAAATGGCTAATCGGAAGTTAGAGAAGATGGCATCAATTGATGTTCATCTTCGTCAATTGGTTCCTGGTAAAGTTAGTGAAGACGACAAGCTTGTTGAGTATGATGCTTTGCTGCTAGATCGATTTCTCGATATTCTCCAGGATTTGCACGGTGAAGATCTCCGTGAAACTGTACGTTTTCTGTATTTTTGTGTTTGACCCATTTGCTCTATGATGATTTTTGAGTAAAGGTTTTGACTTTATTGATTCGATCATGGGTTAGATTAGTGTTTCAAAGGAATAAAGATTTAAACTTTATATCAGTTTATTGATTTGTGGTTTCATGTGATCTGTAATAAAGATTTAAAACTTGTTTTTTGTCGTAAGTTTGATGTTATTGTGTATTGTATAGGTTCAAGAGCTTTATGAGCATTCTGCAGAATACGAAGGCAAGCATGAACCTAAGAAGCTAGAGGAGCTAGGGAGTGTTTTAACGAGTTTAGATCCAGGAGACTCCATAGTTATCGCCAAAGCTTTCTCTCACATGCTTAACTTAGCCAATTTGGCTGAGGAAGTTCAGATTGCTTACCGCCGTAGGATCAAGAAGCTGAAGAAAGGTGATTTCGTTGATGAGAGCTCTGCTACTACTGAATCTGATCTTGAAGAAACTTTCAAAAAGCTTGTTGGTGATCTGAATAAGTCTCCTGAAGAGATCTTTGATGCTCTCAAGAATCAGACTGTGGATTTGGTTTTGACTGCTCATCCTACTCAGTCTGTGAGGAGATCATTGCTTCAGAAACATGGGAGGTTAGTTTTTTACACTTAACCGGGTTTGCTTTGGATCGATGTTTTGATGTTGAAGTTATCTTCTTTGTGTGTTTTTTCCAGGATAAGAGACTGTCTTGCTCAACTATATGCTAAGGATATAACTCCTGATGATAAGCAAGAGCTTGACGAGGCTCTGCAGAGAGAGGTAAAGTTTCTTCATATTGACTTCATTTTGAAATCAAATCCTGAAAATGTAACGGAAACATTTGGGATATTCAGATTCAAGCAGCATTTCGAACAGACGAAATCAAAAGAACACCACCAACTCCTCAAGATGAGATGAGAGCAGGAATGAGTTATTTCCATGAAACTATTTGGAAAGGTGTTCCTAAGTTTCTGCGTCGTGTAGATACGGCTCTGAAAAACATAGGCATCGATGAACGTGTTCCATATAATGCTCCATTGATTCAATTCTCTTCTTGGATGGGTGGTGATCGTGATGGTACGTTTCTATAAGTCTCTCACTAGTAACTCTTCTATTTGCTTCCTCACACAGTCTTTACTCAGGTTATAATATATATGCATTTTTCAGGTAATCCAAGGGTTACACCTGAAGTCACTAGAGATGTTTGTTTGTTAGCTAGAATGATGGCTGCTACTATGTATTTCAACCAAATCGAAGATCTTATGTTTGAGGTATAATATCCGGGTTTTTTTCGGTTTTGCCTTCTCATTCTCTGTATGTGTGTATCGCCTCAGTTCATTTTTCCTGCTTCTTTTGTAGCTGTCTATGTGGCGTTGCAATGATGAGCTGCGTGTGCGAGCTGATGAACTTCACGCAAATTCTAGGAGAGACGCTGCAAAACATTACATAGGTAAGAAAGTAACTGGTTTGTAACATTTCTTCATGCTTAAGCTTTGTGTTCAGAATTGATTTGATATGGAACCGTTTGTTCGTTGACTTGATTGCAGAATTCTGGAAGTCAATTCCCCCAACCGAGCCATACCGGGTGGTTCTTGGGGATGTAAGGGACAAGCTTTATCACACACGTGAACGCGCTCGTCAACTGCTCAGCAATGGAATTTCTGATGTCCCTGAAGAAGCTACTTTCATTAACTTGGAGCAAGTACTATTGCAATTACAATCCTTTAAATTCCAGTTATAACTTGGTACTAAGCCGCTCTCTCGTGCTATTTGTGTAGTTCTTGGAACCTCTTGAGCTCTGTTACCGATCACTATGTTCATGTGGTGACCGCCCAATAGCAGATGGTAGCCTTCTTGATTTCTTGAGGCAAGTCTCAACCTTTGGGCTCTCTCTTGTGAGACTTGACATAAGGCAAGAATCTGACCGCCACACTGATGTATTGGATGCTATCACCAAGCATTTAGATATCGGATCCTACAGAGAATGGTCTGAAGAACGCCGCCAAGAATGGCTTTTATCTGAGCTAAGTGGCAAACGTCCCCTTTTCGGTTCTGATCTTCCTAAAACCGAAGAAATCGCTGATGTTCTCGACACGTTTCATGTCATAGCCGAGCTACCAGCAGACAGCTTTGGTGCTTACATCATCTCTATGGCAACCGCACCTTCTGATGTATTAGCAGTTGAGCTTCTACAGCGCGAATGCCACGTGAAACGGCCATTGAGAGTTGTGCCGCTCTTTGAGAAGCTAGCGGATCTGGAGGCAGCTCCTGCAGCAGTTGCTAGACTCTTTTCTGTTGACTGGTACAAGAACCGGATCAATGGTAAACAAGAGGTTATGATCGGTTATTCAGATTCAGGGAAAGACGCTGGACGTTTGTCTGCCGCGTGGCAGCTATACAAAGCTCAAGAAGAGCTTGTGAAGGTTGCTAAACAGTATGGTGTGAAGCTAACGATGTTTCACGGTCGTGGTGGCACGGTCGGAAGAGGAGGAGGACCAACCCATCTTGCTATATTGTCTCAGCCTCCAGATACTATTAACGGTTCACTACGTGTCACGGTTCAAGGTGAAGTCATTGAGCAATCGTTTGGTGAAGAGCATTTATGCTTTAGAACACTTCAGCGTTTCACCGCTGCTACACTTGAACACGGTATGCGTCCTCCTGTTTCGCCTAAACCAGAATGGCGCGCTTTGCTCGATGAAATGGCGGTTGTCGCAACCGAGGAGTATCGATCTGTTGTGTTCCAAGAACCTCGGTTTGTCGAGTACTTCCGTCTTGTAAGTATTACTTTCACTCGGAATCTTAAACTCACCCACCTTACAGATTCTTAAAACTCATGAGAATCTTACAATCTGTTGCAGGCTACACCAGAACTAGAGTATGGGCGTATGAACATTGGAAGCAGACCTTCCAAGCGTAAACCAAGCGGAGGCATTGAATCTCTCCGTGCAATTCCGTGGATCTTTGCTTGGACTCAAACAAGATTCCATCTTCCTGTATGGCTTGGATTCGGAGCAGCGATTAGACACGTGATCGAAAAAGATGTCAAGAACCTTCATATGCTTCAAGATATGTACAAAAACTGGCCTTTCTTTAGAGTCACCATTGATCTAATTGAAATGGTGTTTGCTAAAGGAGATCCCGGTATCGCTGCCTTGTACGATAAGCTTCTTGTTTCAGAAGAACTTTGGCCTTTTGGTGAGAAACTCAGAGCCAATTTCGAAGAAACCAAGAAACTTGTCCTCCAGGTTAAAAAAACAGAGCCCTCTTGATTTCTTTCTTATTGGTTTTTTTTTAAAGATCTTGTTCTGAATCGCATTCTCTGTTTTGCAGACTGCTGGACACAAAGATCTTCTTGAAGGAGATCCTTACTTGAAACAGAGACTGAGACTTCGTAATTCTCACATTACAACTCTCAATGTCTGTCAAGCTTACACATTGAAGAGAATCCGTGATCCGAGTTACAATGTGACTCTGCGACCTCACATCTCTAAAGAAATTGCGGAATCGAGCAAATCAGCGCAAGAACTCATCGAGCTTAACCCGACGAGTGAATACGCGCCTGGACTTGAAGATACACTCATCTTGACAATGAAGGGTATTGCTGCAGGTCTGCAAAACACTGGTTAAGTTAAAAAAGAGAAGACGTAACAGACTTTGAATCTCTCTTTCGCTCAAGTCTCTGCTTTTTTCGCTACGGATTGGAAAATAATAAATCACACGGTTGGATTACTGATTAATTTATGTATCCACCGTCAAAAATGTTGATCTTGGTGTATGAATTCTTCAAGATCATGAACACATGCTCTGTTTTTCCTCAAGTGCTACAAAACAGAGCAATAGAATCTTTTCATATTTATTTGTATCTTACTTAAACTTTCCTTTTATGGATCGGTTGAGGATGATCAAATCCGGTTTAACGTTTGTTTTCGATTTGAGATTTTCGGTTTAATAAATCTCGATTTCTTTTGTTACACTTGTTTTTTTTTTCCACCCTAATCATTTGTGAACACAACTCTCACACACACATGTCGTCTATCTGAGTATGCATGTGGTCCAAGAAAAACGGCAGACAAGTTTGCGGAAAGAAGGCGTTGAAGAAGGAAAATGGTTCGGGGAAAACGACAAGGTGTGCGAGTCTCATATATAGACACGGCTTGCATTTTCTTTCGAGTAACGTTCCAACGGCTCTATTAATTATGGGAATTTACAGCGTACATGTACGGTGTACCAGTTTTTTTTTTTTTTTTTACCAACGTACTTTATGTTAATAATTAATAAGTACGTTTTAATTAAAGTTCACACTCACTTTATTGTAAGTCGGTGAGTGTTATTCACGCGCCTCCACTGATTTAAGGAGGAAATAAGAAAGAAAAAAAAGAAGATAAATTTTGTTATTATTAATATTTTCTCATTTTCTGTGATATAATATTTCAAATAGCTAAAAGTTGAAGACGACCAAACATATATTATCCACGAAAGATTAGTTTTCTTATAAAAGAGATAGATACGTGTCAAACAACCAGAAATTAAGGTCACCGACATCAGCCGGCGCAGAATAGCACCGGCTAACGACCATAAAGTTCATAATCTTCCAACCTTTTTATTATTTTATAGTAGTAATTATTATTTTTTTTGGGCGTTATGTTATGTTGTTATTATTTTCCTTTATTAATTTAATTTATTTTAAAATTAATAAAAATAAAGAAAGAACTTATGATGCGCATATTTAATGTATTATCTTCTCTTTTCAATCCTTTGAACTTTGAACAGAGGGCAATTAACACATATAAGAACAAAGCATTAAGAAAAGTCGCTAGCATTACAAACCAAATCATTTTATAATTAATCCGAATCTCCTTTTCGTATATGGCAACGACTAAAGCGATTTTGAAATCATTCACCTATCTTCATTTTCTTAGGCTTAATTGAATTTTAACTATATATATATTAAAGTTAATCTAAATCCTTTTTGAAATATACATATTTTAGAATAGTCATCCCTTTTCCACATTGTATTTAGATAGAGTCATCTATGCTTTGGGTTGAATGTACAAAGATACAAGCGTTAGCTTAGTGAGAAAGAAATAAAAATATAGAACTCTTTATTAATAAAATTGTTGAGAAAAGGAGCTGAACTGAAATGACAAGATGGTTCACTTTATTTTTAGTTTTTTCACTAAGCCTAAAAGTAAATTTAAAAAAAAAACATAAAATGAAGAAGAATCCAAATCTTCCTCTTTTGCCCTTGTAGTAAGCACCTTCTTCACTCACTCACATCCAAACTTCTCTTATGTACAACACAGTAATGTCCAACTAGTAACATCTCTCAATACCTAAACAAGTGAAGCTAAAAGAAGGAGCCAATGCAATCTCAATCTGCAGAGAAAAATGAATGAAGGGAAGACGACAGAACCGAGACAGAGATCACAGGGCAATGAAGAGGGGAATGAATGAACAAATCATTAAGAGCTGACACTCTACACTAATGGGTTCCCTGGTAATGAAGCATCTTAACAAGTTCAGTGAGATTATTGAGAAGTTTCTTTAGGGTAACGAGGAGGTTGCAGAAGGCTGACGAAGAAGCATAAACCTTTTAGTTTTTAACCGCTATAATGTCTCACCGAGTACTCCAATACTTCTCTGCTTGGACAGACAATCTCTTTAACCCGAGTACCGTTCTTGTATATCTTCACTGTCGGTACAACCCTCACATTCTCTGCATTACCTATTGAAGCACATTTATCGATATCCACCTAACCAAAATGGTAGAATTTTGAGTCTATCTTCTCCCATGGAGATATGAAAAGTTCTGAGTCACTACCAAGTGAGGGTGTTCATGTAACTGTACCTTAAGGAAGTGTACAGATGGGTACCGAGTACATAGTGAATCCACAAATGGAGATATCTGCTTGCATTGATGATCAGAGGCTGTCGAGAAATGGATAACCGAAACTCCTGGATTTGATTGAAGTATTTTACATCACAAATTTCATAAATCAGATTAGAGGCTCAATCAAGAAGTGTTATCAATTTAAGAAACAGAGAACTTATGTTTTACCTGGTAGATTCATGGCAGCTTTAAACTGTTCACGGCTAAAAATTTCCTCAACTTCGCCACCAAATTCCATATTTAGAACTTCTTCTCCACGAGATTTCTTCAATGCAACTTGAGCATGGAATAAAGATTCAGCAACTTCCTTGTCGTGAGGTAGTTCCCTTCTCAAGGCCTCGTAATCACTCACTGCGGCTCCCCATCTTTCTACCTATAGTTAAACAAAAAACTCGAGGATTAGAGTATAACAGAGTACAAACCAAACTAAGTCAAAGAGCAGGTTTTAATGTACCTTGCTATTTGAGGCAGCCCTCCTAAGTAGTGGCTTTGTGTAACTTGGTTGATAACGTAGTGCTTGGTTACAATCTTCAATTGAACGTTCCCACATTCCAAGTTTAAACCAACAAGCTGCCCGGTTACAATATAGAATAGCATTGCAGGGATCAAGCCTAAGGCCTTCTGAATAAGCTGAGCTTGCTTCCGTATATCTTTCTGATTTATAGAGATCGTTACCACGAACACGAGCCCTAGCAACCAATGTAACAGTATTGAGTAACATAGCAACTTCATTGCTTCGTGAATCAATTTGACTAGCTTTCTCAGCAGCCATAACTGCATTTTCAAACCTGCAAAAATTCATCATCTGCTCTTTACCCTTTGTTTTACTGACAGCATTCCAATGGTTTATTAAATTAGCAATCTGAAAAAGGTTTCTCTAATCTCACCTTCCTAACGCCTTCTCAATTTGAGCTTTAACAAAATATGTATAAGCTTCACAAACCATACCACAAAACCGAGTCTGCGAACAAGATACAGGGAACGGCTCCAGTTTGGGAACTTCTAATAGCTTTGATTGGGCATCATCAAGCCGATGAAATTTCAAGAATGCTTCTACTTTACACATAAATAGCTGCAGATTCAACACATAAAAGTTAAACCATAAACTATTGCTTTCATAAGAAAACATCTTATCCCACATAATTTGATTCTTACTTGAGGAGACAAATCGGCTCCAGAAACAATAGCAGCATCTGCTTCCGTCAAAACTGTTTTCCAATCACCGACCCTTCGAGCATCTGTGCATTTGCTCAAATGTTTCTCCATTGCTTCAAGCCTCTGCAACTCTATAGGATCTGATGGTCTCCCAAGAAAACAAAGATACTTCCTTGCACTATTAACCTGACCTAATCTGCAATGCAATGAAGTAACAAAGACACACAATGAAGTTTCATAAACATATCATCAACATCTACAACAAAAAAAACCTAAAGGTAACAGCTTTATCTCCTTAACTGCATCAACAAAATAGCACCATAGATAAAGAATCTATTTTGATAATACATAAGCATAGAACCACTTTACCTAATAAGCAATAAAGCCAAACGATGATGAGCTCTTGCATAGTTAGGATCCAATCTCACAGCATCTTCACATTCCTTAACAGCCTCACCAATTCGATTCAAAGCCGTCAATGCAGCAGCTCGATTACTCCGGTAAGCTGCATTTGTGGGTGATAAAGCAATAGCTCTGTCATACAACTTCAAAGCTTCATTAAACAAACCTTTCCTATACATTTGATTCCCTACTCTCTTCACTTCCTCTGAATCCGAACCTAAAACTGCTTTCTTCCATAAAGCTTCTGTAGCTACAGGACTACTCCTGCTAGAACCACCGACATTAACCGGCGATGTCGTCGGAGAAATAGGTTTCGCCGGAGATATACTGCTTCCTCCGCCTCGCATTATACTTCCATGACCGTACGTACCAGTACCAGATCCAAGAACATCGCTTCTTGAACGGCTCTGCGTCATTCCGGTGATTTGAATCTTCCCGGAAGGACAAATATTTCCGGTAGGAAGTACATTAGTCGTCGTCGGAGACGGAGAAGTGGCAGAAGAGATGAGTGGTTGTTGTTGCGAAGAAGAAGAAGTAGCTGAGTCCGATCTAGATTGACTTGGTCTTAGATTATTATTATTATTATTATTATTATTATTACCACTGGAAGAAGAACCAGAATGAGTACGAACCGAATTAGATCTTCCGATAACCGGAGCATGTCTAATCCGACCGGTTATAGATCCAGAAGAGCTAGAACTGCTACTACTTGTTGTGGTTGTGGTTGTAGTGAGTCCACGTGGCTGAGAACGAAGCGGAGAAACCGGTGAACCGAGATCTAATTCACGAAAATCCGGTTTATTGATATCGGAACTTAATGATGAATGACGGAGATGAACAGCGAGTTTGTCAGATTCAGAAATGGCTTTACCTGACTGCGCCATTTTTTATAATTTTTTTTTATTTTTTCAAGCGAAGTTAAATCAGTGAAGAGAAGCCCTAATAAGGATGTTTCTTGGGAATATCAATTAGGGTTTTAATGAAGTCCGGTGAGCAATGAGCGTTAATGGAGATGGAGAAGAAGAAGAAGAATTGAGGAAGAAGGATGAGAGAGTCTGTGAAAAGGCATTGGAGTAGGAGAAGAGAGAAGAGAGAAGAGAGAAGAGAGATGGGGATCTCGTGATTTTAAAAGGGTGAAGCAAAGAATGAATGTGAGTAGCTAGAGAGAGAAAGTTATGTGTTTTCTCAGAGAAGAGAGAAGGTTCATAGAAGGAGGAGGAGTGAAGATGGAAGCAGACAACCCAATATTTACTATTTTATTATTATATCTTATAACAAGCAAAATAAAATATATATAAAGTTATTACTAATTAATTTTCGTTTGACAAAAGACAAAAAAAAAGATTAATTAATTAATTATATTAAAAATCAGAATAAAGTTAATTGGGTTAATAATAATAAAGTGAAAGTATAACAGAACTGAAATAACAAATTTTTTTTAATTATGACCATATTTTCTTTAAGTCTATAACATAGTTCCAAATATAATTAATAACCAGAAAAATGCGTAGATTTTTTTAATATATGTATCTCTCACAACTACTTCTCTTTTAATATATATATGTATATGTATATAGGAAAGTTTTGAAATAGTAGTAATGTATTAAATGTTGTTCAAAGAAATAAGTTGCTTCTTCACCTGCTGCTTCACGAGACATGTTTTCATTCTTGCTTTTATTTTTCCATTTTTCGCTTTATCATTTAATCAAAATGTTTTTTTTATATAATAATTGTTGTATGTAAATAATTATACTTAAAAAACTGCTTACTTCGCTTTCGGTACCGTTTGATGTTTTCTGTGTACTTTGGTGCTTACTACAGCATCTAAAAAGCCACTCGCGATTTACGGGAACTGACGTCCACGCTCCGATACAATTGTATATGAATTGTGTTAATGTGTCAGATATATAAATAAATAAAAAGAGCAGCTGATAAACTAAAATAACATTTGAGGTTTTGCAAAAACAAAGTAAAATTAACCTGTGAGAATAAAACATTTTTTTTTTTATCAATTTACCTTTTATCTGAAATTCTTTGTCTATTTCCTGTTAACTGACTTTCACAATTAGATGGCTAATTAATAAAAAATCAATAAAGTTGGAAATACATTTCACCACTAATTAAATACTTCCTTAGAGACTTGTAGTTATAAATGCATTTTACTATTTCGCTTTTCTTCAACCAACTCATTTTTTAATGTATAGTTAAATGAATAAATTCATTGTATCAACATCTAACTACTGAATAAAATGGCCAGATCTATCTCGTAAATAACAATCTACATGTACAAATGAATAATTTTCTATACGTGGTCTTGTACGTAACGAAATTAGTTCTAACATTACTTGTACGAGATACATATACTAACACAACATTTGAGAATAAGTTCATTAACGTCTCATAATCGGGCTACTTAGAATCATATATTTGAATTGACGTATAAGGTCAAAATGTTGTTTAAAAAAGCTAGGCGAAAAAAGATAAAGAATATGTAGATAGAGAGATAGATAGATTTGGCCATTTTGGTATAATAGAGAAATCAAAAAATCACATCAATGTAACAAGTGACCTCGTAATCTGCACTCATATGCATTTATATATAAAATCAAATATATCGTAATTCTGTATGATATTAGCACTTAGTGACAAAGATATATGCATTTATTTGGTCATCGTACATTTTAAAAAAAATATTTTAAAGAGCTATTGTAAATTATTTTCTGCAGCTCGAAACAGGTTCTGATATTAATATGGGATTCCATTTTTTTTAAGTCGATTTAATCAAATTAAAACGTTAGTAAAGTATATGTGTATGAGTGTGTGTTTGTTTATTAACAAAAGCAAAACGTTTGATTCTTCTTTCTTTTTTTTTCGTTAAAGCAAAACATTTGATTGATTCGGTTATACGTATGCGAAAGTGTAGCTTAATTGATAATGGAGCGGTTATAAATCGAAGAGTGGTAGTGGGTTTGGTATACCGACACTTGCACAATATTATGTTTTTATTTTTGGTATCCATAAACCATTTGTTTTATCGAGCATAGAATATTATGTAACCTAAAGAAACAAAAAATATTGTTTTTCTTTTATCAAGCATATGATATACCGAAATCTTGCGTATATATACTTTCATAGTTCATACGCTTCGAGCCACATGTTTTAATATGCGTATATTTTGTAAATATGCCATTATGTATAAAATTTAGAAGGTGGTTTCTTTTGGAGCAAGTTAGATTGTTCAAGAAAATGAAAAAAAAAAGAAAGTTGAGTGCTTCAGAAAGGCTAATACTTAATTCAAAAGCCTCACTATTCTAGCGAATATTTTTTTTTATTATGTATATTTCGTCGACACTTGGGACCATGTCCCGTGTCCGAGTAAAAAAATTCTTCACAATGACGATATACATTTGTTCAGAAATAAAATAAAATAACGATATACATGCATGTTGGTGTCATATTGTAATTAAGAAGATGTATTCGCGTAACATTTAAATCTAAAATTTATTAGCTGTAGTTACGAAAATTCATTTCGCCAATTAAACTGTTGTAGTATAGTACTCCTATTCGTTATAGCCTGAACACAATTTACCATTAATCTGTCGTCAAATATTAATGGACCGATGTGGATTTATTAAGTAACGACTTTATAGGGATGTGAAAAGGCAAATCCATATCGGTTTAGGGTTGTATTCATCTATGAATCTTGAATCCAGTTTAGAAACTTCCTTTAAATGGAAGTATTGTTTTTATAAATACTGGACTTTCATTGTCTCTATATCTATTATGGTTATCAGTGATGAAAAGATAATAAATAAATACAATGCGATTTAATTATTCCGTATTTTAGTACCACCATTCACAACAATATATATATATATAAGTGTTATCATTTAATACAATTATATAAATATGTAGCATTTGGAGTCATTAAAAATTACTTCATAACAATCAAATAAATGGAATTGAAAAATGAGACCACATAATAGGAAAGCATGATTTATTTTCATGATATATATATACAAAAAAAAAATTGATAAATGTTGTCCATACACTATACTTCATTTATTGGTTTGCATTGACTATATATACTCATCCTACTCATTTATCCTTAACCCATTTAATTTTTACAAGTCGATCAACAACACGAGTTGCTAAGAGAATAGGGTTTACATTATAAACATTTTGATGCCCTTTATAAGACCGAAATGTCAAAACGTAGGGTGATTATATTTCAAATCTCATCATACTTGATTTATAATTAAAATATATATGTAATTTGACCAACCGTTCGTTAGGTTAATTAAAATATTTCCAACCAAATATTATATTTTCCCCTGTTAAAGCCAAAAGTATTTTTGTTCATGTTGAGAAGTTTAAGTTAACCTCAAATAGAAAATGGAATGGTGATGATACTAGAAAGCTACGGAAGTAAAACTGCGTAAATGTTTTCACACAAATGAAAAAAAAAACATAAATATATGGTAAAGGTAAATATAGATTAATTCAAGTTTCAAATATATATAAATTTGGTCAAAGATGACGCTTGTCCTTCAGAATTGACGTAGTGACTCACACAGTAACCATCATCACTGGTTTCTCATTAGATCAGATGTGATTACGCTGCACAGTGCACACTGGCATGGCGTAGACGCAGAATCCAATTAACGCATCATACAGAGTCAAGATTTACACGTTTGCTTTTAATCACTCTTTTTTTTTTTTAACTCGACTTAATCACCACTGCCTTAATCACCACTCGACTTAATCTTGTATGTTCGCTTAGCAATGCAAAAACTTGATCAATGTGGTTACCTTCATCACATTTACGTTTAGATTCTGCTAAAAGAAATTCCTATTGTTAAAAACGATGATAAGTTTTACTTAACTCTACATCTACGAATGGTGTTTAATTAGTTTAACATATAACATAATAACCATATTAAATAAATAAAAGTTTGCCAAATGAAAACATACACTTGCCCAAATATGAAATAGATCGATTGATTTTGCATTCACTTTTGCATTTAGGTATTTAAACAAAATTACAATCGACAATTCCAAATGTGAAGCAAACTGAGTTAAATTCAAAAACTAAATGTGTGTGTATAGATTATAACCCATATAAATATAGATTAAAAATCGAAAACAGAGTCAGGTGAAACCTGTATACAATATGTAAAATTTGTATATACAAATCAAGACAATAATACAATGTAAAACCAAAAAAGGGTAAAACGAAAATGGAAAAATGCAAGTTCCAAAGGAGTGAAAATGAAACATCAACCAAAAGAGGAAGCTAGAGGGTAACAGAAACGAAGAAATTAAGAAAGCCCAAAATGGTTTCAGTCACTCTTATTAGAAATGTTTCCCTCAAATCTTGATCTGTACGGTTGGTTACCTATTTCTTATATAAATATTTTCATGGTGCTACAAAAGTTTGTAGTAAAGAATATCGAATTTGGAAAAGTGAATTTTGTTCAGAATTTAAGAGTTAATCATAATGAATGCACTTTAGATTCAGCACATGGATCGTACACAGAGGTCGAGCCACCCACGTGGAACATAATGACAAAATCCTTCAAATTCCATTTTTCTTTTTTTTCACTTTTTAACTCATCACTTTACAAGACAATAATATTTATATATACTTATTGTTCTTCCATTAATTCATGCCATCCGTAAAATACATGTTAAATTTACTTGGAATCTGAAATTACGGAAATATGCGATTTCGATTTCTTTTGCCATAATTGGGCCTCACATTGCCCATATTGGATTTTGTAGACGAATCCAACCCGACAAAAATACTGTAAGAAAGAAATTAAATGCAAATGCCAAGTAAAAAAAAAAAAAGAAAAGAAATTACAACATTAACAAAATCGACTACACACACATTAGTTAGCACCGGTTAAAGAATTTTTAGTCAGCATCGTTATAAATCAGAATACATGGTATACGAGATTTGCGGTGGCTCTCACTAAAGCTTCCAACTTTCTCCCTCAATGAATAAATTTTAAATACTTGCACACTTCCGAGATTGGAGACAAAAGCAAACAAAACAGAGGAATCTCTTTGAAGCAATCAAATCTCATTGCGAGCGCTCTCGAAGGCAGTGTTAGAGCCTCGATCATTTCAAGGTAAGAAGAAGGAATAAGATCATTCATCATCTGATGGCAACGTCGGGCTTTTCCAGCAACTTTCTTGCTTGTGAAGTTCTAACATCCTTTTCTCTGGGTTACAAAGCCCTGCACCAGTTACACATTCTTTCATCAATTGGTCTTATACTTCGTTATGTTATAAGGATTATTTTAAGGATGAGTTGATCACATTACTTCTATTTATGTGTTTCTTATGGAAACTACAAGATAAAAATACACAGAACCTGAGCATTTAGGGATATCCCAAACAGCAACAGAAAAAGGCGAGCATTCTGGTTCGCAAAGGATGTGATGATTCTCATGGTTCACGTTCATTGCAAGCATCCACGCACCTATTGTTACATCCTCGTTGTTGAACATCCTGAAACTGCAGTTGCAGACAAAAAAATTTCCTTCTTTACTAAGCAAAGAAGACACTATGACATTTTCTAGTTATGGAAACAGAACATGCCTGTTATTCTTGAGGACAACCAAACTTGCTACGACATCAGCAGATAGAGCATAGATCGGGCCATAAGCATGGAGAAAGTATTCTTTACCCAGTAGATGAGACAATGGTTCATACCTGAAAAGTTCCATTTTTGATAAAAGCATATATTAGTTCTCAGTTTCGTTCTCGCCTTCTTCATGTTAAAGGCTCTGCCTTTTTACTTTTCCTCCTTACCATTTGAGCTTAGGATCTGTGAAAACCGGACCCTTTTTCAAGCATCCTAGGTACGTCTGTGAGTGACTCCGCTCTTTTGCCAATAGCAGAGAGAGTCGATCTGTGGAAATAACATGAAATAAACTACATTGAAAGTCTATAGTTTCTTTCATGAAGACAGAGATCAATATAAGAGAGAATCACCTGGCCTCAAGTATATATCATCATCAGCTTTGACATAGAATTCAGAATCATAAAGCGCATATGCAGCTTTGAAGAAAGCCAAACTATACAAACGAAAGAAGAATATAGACTACCACGAATCAGAGTCTTTTAAATAACATTGTGTTAGATAAGAACTGATAAGAAAAGAGAATCAAATCACTCTCACTAACGTCTTGTAAGGAAGCTTACTGTACTCCTCTTCGATATCTAGCAGAATAAAGTCATCATACTCTGCGATTTCCCTTCTGAGCTCAGCCATTTTCTCATTGTTTTTGGTTTTCCCTATCACAAACCTAATGGCTAATCCCGTAGATTCTTCCAAGCTGCAAATAACAGTGTTATTCAGCGAAAAAGAAGCAAACACAAGCAGACCAAGAATCACTGTGCTAGAGCAAAACAAGAGCCATTAAGTTGATTATACAGTCATTTCTTGAATCTGCTGAGATTTGGCTAATTAAAGTTAACTAAATTAGCAACTGATTAGATTCATTTCAAATTTGCAACATATGAATCAAGATCAATACCAAAATCAAGTTTCTCATTGCCTTCAAATTCATTATATGAAATAAGAACTCTTCACACACCAAATAAACTTTAAAATCTCAGATTTGCTAATTAAAATCCAGATCAAACCAGTTTGAGTGATCTCATGATTCCATAGATGTTCTGAAGCTAAAAAAGGAGAAATTCAAATTCAAACAGTTTACTCAAAAGAAAAATGACAAGAGAACCTAAATCAATCAGTACCGTCGAAGTCCTTCTGGATCTGACGGCATCCATGTCTTCCTAAGTGCTCGTCTCCGGCCAGCGGATCCGAATCCGGTTTGTATACCAACGAATCCCATTACCTTATGTCTCTTCTTCCCTTCGCCACTAACACCATTACTATTTCCGACGACGTCCCAAACGACTCGAACCGTCTTCGGAGGAACGTTCGTTAAGCAGTTACGTCCGGTTGATCGGAGACCCGGTATAAAAATCACAGCGAGTCCAAATGTGAAACCGGCGATTCCGATAGCTAGTGAAGTTAATATGAGAAGAGCCGTTGATCGGCGCGTGGAGAGTGATGGTCGCGCGTGGAATAGCTTCCGAGGAGATGGCATTGTGTGGTAAGCAGCTCGACCTTCGTTAATGGCGATACGGTTATTTTTGTTTTCCCTCCGATCCGGTGGATCCAATATTTCGGATCCGGTCACTTATTTATACTTGCTTTAATTATCATATATTTATGCGAATGGTTTTTTGTTGTTGTTGTTGGATAGGCAATTAGAGATAGGTTCTTAATTAATTTTGAATTTTCAGTTGTTAACATACAAATTTTTAACTAATGTTACAGAATTAGCATTTATTAAATTAACGCCAATTAGGCAGAGTTAATTGGACTAAATATATGAAAATAAATGAACTCAGATACTCGCTCTGATATTATATATTCCTTCTGTAGTAAGGTTCTTACACTTATTAAAAAAAGCAATTTGATAATGATGTTTTACCCTAAATTAATATTTATTTAGTTTTATTTTATTGATCAAAATATTGAAACAAGAGGGATTAAGTTGGAATTTTATCAAACTTCTAAAATGTTAAGTAATATGAAACAGAGGTGGAGTATGAATTATGTCAATTCTTAAGTTGCTCATTGTCAATTCTAACCAATCATATTTAGACACGTCAGGATAGTGGTCTTTCATCAAAAATGCTTTAAGGAAAAGAAAAAAACGTCAATGGCGTGTCGTCTCTAACATTTTGTTGCAAATTGTATAGTAGAAGTCTAATTTAACATTTTTCTTTAAGTTCATCTTTTGCATTTAGTGATTTCTTTTCCATTAGTCTTATCTATTGACATTATGTTTACATTATCTCCTCTAATGTCTTATAATAAACGAGGTTACTCTGTTTTTATGAGAAATCATTTTTTTTCCTTTACATTGCCAATTTTAGAATACATATATAAGAATGTGCTGAAGAAAAAAAGAGAATATAATTTCTTCTAAAATTACAAAACAAATTGAATTAAATCTGCAGACTGTTGTAATTAAGCTAGATTCTAGTTCTGTAACATCTGTACCATAATATGAAGAATCCAAGGACTCTGTACCCGACGATGAAACTTGCCATGATACTAAGATTGCTCCATTTCTGAGACTCCTTAAGGTCTTGTTGCTTTAAGAACACGTCTCCTCGATACTCGTTGATCATCAGACATTCAAATGGATACTTGAAGAGGCTGAGGTAATGCATGAACTCCCAGTAAACTGGAATCCTCTCCTTTGCGATGAAATATCCAGAAAAGAGGAAGAAAGATCCCATGAGACCTGAGATCACTGATGTCCCCATGATAAAGTTTGGGACAAGAGCACTAAAACATGCAACAAAAGAGTTTGACATCAGAAGAACAATCCAGAT
Source organism: Nasturtium officinale (assembly GCA_963854855.1). Lineage (NCBI taxonomy): Eukaryota > Viridiplantae > Streptophyta > Magnoliopsida > Brassicales > Brassicaceae > Nasturtium > Nasturtium officinale. The sequence goes on along the minus strand of OY978501.1, from coordinate 16,121,054 downwards.
CACCAATGAGAAGTAAAGGAACCCGTCAAGCTCTCTTCTGAGACCGACCAGCCAATAAACCGGTGTAGCAAAGAGTGTACTTATGATCAATAGGAAGGGAATGAAGATAAGGGTATCTGCTATAACATAAGACAAAACTCTGTAAGCCCTTCTTGATGTTTCCCTCATTAAGATTCGCCGGTCTTGCAATAAAATTGGAAGTCCCTCTGTTGTGGAAGATAGTAGGAAAGTGAGGGTAAAGGCGAAAAAACCGGTTCGCAAGACTTTAGCTTCTTGCTTTTGATCACCCACATTCAAGTAAATCGACCCGAGTATTAGACCGGCTAGGGAGGCTTGTAAAGCTCTGGTTGTGAACAGTTGTTTGGTTCGGAAGATGTTCTTGTAAGATCGTTGCCCAAGTATGTGAACTTCCTCTAAAACTGAGTTGCTGTGAGAATCTGACTGATGATACTCTCTTCCTGCTGTATTATAGCAACTATTCCATGTTTTGCTATGACCATAATATGAGATTTCTCTGCAACTCTGTGTTTTGATCGGTTCAAGACTCGCTGCAATATCAATTGCGTACTCCAAGACATTTACACGCAGCGGAATCTGGTGACCGGAGAACTTAATCTTCTGATAAAGGCTATTAACCGATCCATTTTGAACCAGCAGCCCATTAGAGAGTAACACTATCCGGTCTATCTGCTCGAGTATGCGAAAACCGGGCTGATGAATCGTCAGCACAATGGTTTTACCTTGTTTAATCGTCATATCTTTGAGAAGCATCACAACTTGAAGAGCAGACGCCGAATCCAAACCAGAGGTTGGCTCATCAATCAATATAACATTTGGATCATGAACAAGTTCAACTCCAATAGAAACCCTTCTTCTTTCTCCTCCAGAGATCCCAGATCTTGATCCTTGACCTATCCTCGAATCTGAAACATGTTCAAGACCGAGTTCTTGAATCAGCCTCTTCACTTTAGCAGCTGCGTCTTCCCTCTTCGTCTTCAGCCTCAAGAGTGCGCTGTACGTAAGTGTTTCTTGCACTGTAAGAAACGGAAACAGAGCATCTTCTTGTGGCACAAACCCTGAAACCCTCCTGTACTCAGAACCATCCATAGGCCTACTATTGACAAGAACCTGCCCTGAAACTTTCCCATGAGAAACTTTCCCGGCGAGAATCTCCAGCAACGTGGTTTTCCCGGCCCCACTAGGACCAGCGATCGCAGTGAGCTCCGCGGATCTTGCTTCACAAGAAACATCCTTTAAGATAACCTTGTCTTCTTTTTCACTCAACAAACCACATAAAATGGAAGATTTTGGAATGTTTCCGCATAATCTATAAGATAAATTCTTAGTTTCTAATCTATAAGAGATTTTCCGGCCACCGGGAAAGGGAGTTTTCACCGGTAATTCCATCTAAGAAAGAAAGAAAGCATCAAACTTTAAGAGATAAAAGAAAACAACAATTTGAGCAAAGAGTGTGAGATTAAGTGAAAGAATAAATGGTAGAGAAGATGAACTAACACACCAAACTTTAAGGAACCTACTTTATTATTCAAACATTCACAAGCTTGAAGACTTTAATAGCTTGCCTTCCATGAAAACGGTAGACACATTTGACTATGACTTATAATTAAAGATAATTCATAATCCCGAACTTAAAAATTCGTAAGTAAAATAGGTTGTCTTTTGTCTTTTTATATTGTTAGAAAAATATATTATTTTCTTTTTTTCTTGGAATTGTGAAGAGGATAAATGTTTGTCTTGTTGGTGAGCTGAAAAATTGACTGTGAAATGTTTGTCTTGTTGGTGAACTTGTTTTATCTAATTCATTCTTTTTCTAAAAAAAATTTGTAAGAAGAAGAAAAAAAGGTCATTTACGTACAAAATCGATTACGTGTGTGTTAACTTAACTTGGGATGCTAAAAAGGAATAATCAATCTATTAAGACAGCCTACGACGGAAACAAAAATTAAGAAGTCGAAAATACAGTGGGCCTGAAATTAATGAAGCCCATAAAAATATTGCCGCCATCTGAGCCCACTATACAACGGTCGGTTTCAAAGGAGCAGAGCCATTCTCATGTTTTACAGAGTATCAAATAAAAAACGAGAACCTTTCATTGATGGGAAGGCTGTTCCTTATGACCCATAGTATCATGAAGAGTGGATAAGGATCAATCCTAGAGCAAATGAGAATAACAGAATAAATACAGAGGACCTCCTCCACTACCAAACATGGGTCAGAACTATCAGGGACCTCCATCGTCAAATACGGGACAGAACTACAAGGGACCACCGCCACCGAGCATGAATGGAGGATGGTCTGGAAACTACCAGCAGAATGGTGGACACCAACAACAAGGTCAGGGTGGTGGAATGCAGCAGCAGCAGCCTTACCCACCCAATAGGAAGTTAGGAACTATCTTGGGTTTTCATGTATAAGAGCTTTTCACCACTGAGCTGAAACTATGTGATCAGTGCTCTTCAGTTGTCTCTTTGGTAACTTCTTTATGAGTTAATCATTGTAGCTCTCGGTTTATTTATTATATCCGCAAGTCAATCCTTCGAACTTTTTTGTTTTAGTATATAGTGGCATAAGAAGTACAGAGACAGCTCTATATACTAACAACTGAAAAGAGTTAATCAAAATCCATAGATCTCATGGCAAACAGACCAAATCTCGATAAAACATCATTTCCTCGTTGGTTCTTAGCAGCTTGGATCTGATCAGCAAGTGAGATATTTCCTCTTATTCTCTCTTTCCTTATAATTTCCAAATCCAGTTTCTCCAGTTTAGCAGCAACTGAAACTACCCTATCTTTTCCAATAGCAATTTTACCAAGACTTGTTTTCTTCTTGCGAATCTGACAAGACATTTATTCAAACCAAAGAATCATCAATTGGGTTTCTAGTTTTGTCAGACACATCAAAGAAGTAGCTTTTTTACCTTCGTTAGTCTCTTTTTCAGTCTAGAACGTGAGGCAACGGTGGCATTCTGCCTTGGTTTTCGGATCTTTCCTTCTCTTCGGTCTTTCTCTTCGCGTTCTTTCTTTCTTTCTGCAAGTCTCTTCATTTTCTCAGTCCTGGCTTGTGCAGCTTCTTTTGCTAACATCTTAGTCTGTTCCTTTGCTCTTGATTTCTCTTCAGCTAACTGAAGCTGCTCAAATGAAAGCTCTTGTTTTATTCTTTCATAGCTGTCCCATTTGAGTTCTACTTCACCACTTCCTCCTTTCCTTGCAGCTTCTGCAATGTTTTCTGACCACGATGAAGTGAACTTCTCCTTTAATCGCTTTGATCTTGACCGTTCTGCCCAAACTTGTTTCACAGAAGCTCTTATCTTCTCCTTGGTTTCAACACTGCAAGAGACAAACTTAGCTTTTTTGTTTTATACTTCTCGTTCATAGTGGTGTATCTGCAATTATTAGTTCACAAATCTACCTGTGTGGTTGTTGATGATCATACATCTTCTTCCGAACCTAAAAGATATTAAAGACAAAAAAGATTTTAACTTGATTCACCTAAACGAAAACACAACCCGAGACAATTTGCCATATAATTTTTCTTCTTTCACATCATAGTTGTAAACAATAGAAGATGTACACAAGAAAATGTTCCTGACTTGCATTGAATCTTACTTGACTTCACCTTGGGATTTCTCAAAGCTTCAATTGTTCTCTGCTTGATTCGTCTTCGAGTATCTGTTAAGATGTTGATCAAACTCACTTCAGAAGCCTCAAAGAAACAATTTACATAGCTAAAAAAATGATCTTTCTCTCTCATTCTCAATACCTTCACTGTGTTTCCTTCCTTTGTTCCATGGAATCTTTCCTTTATTTGCTAAACTAATCTTCCTTCTCCTTTCCTCTTCTTTAACCTTCCTATCACTTAGATTATCCTCTGAGATTAAACTATCAGCTTCAGTATCTTTGTCCATAGCCTTCACCTCCAAAAGACTTAAATTGACTTCTTTACTATCAATCTCAAACACATTGTACAATGAAGACCCTACAGTAGCAATAGATTTCAACTCCAATCGTCTGATAGAATCCAAAGAAGCAACTGAATTGGATATTTTCAAAATGATTGGTTCTTTCATATTCCAATAAATTGCATTCGGAAACCAACAATCGCATCGGATTGGATTACGAATTGATTGAAAAGAGTATCTCATCTCCATTGTTACGCTTCTGCAAAAAAAATCGAAATCGAATCAAAAATAGATCGAAGAAGTTCAATGACCAGTATCTGAATGATAATGAATCTCTACACAAATCAATCAAACCACACACAAATCAGCCAAAATTTCATTAAATTACAAGTAATTTCTTCTTGTTTCTTAGATTTTCGCAGATAATTTCAAAATCACTATATGATATGAAGAGAAAGCAGAAGCACTCACAAATGTAGTGACATTCTGAGACGGAGATGAACCGGAGACAAATTTCACAATTTTATCGCTTCCTCAGACGATAAGGTACATTTCCGGCTAAAGCCATTGATGAGTGCAGACGGCAAAGTGAGAAAGAGAGAGCGGGAGAAACAGATAAGGAAGGTAAAGGAACAATACTGGGCCGTAAATGGGCCTCATCTTAATTCATAGCTTAACTTGAAATTTTATTAGGCCTATTTAAGCCCAGTTTGGTGAAGCTCAACTAGGGTTAAGGATTTAAGGCGAAAGGTATCTCTCTTGTACAAAGAAATTGATCAATCATGGATATGATGAAGAAGCGAAAGCTCGATGAAAATGGAACCGGTATGCTAAACGATGGAGTCATTAGCGCCGTTACATCTCGATTGATGCCACAAGACGCTAGGAAGATTATCGAACGATTCTCTACTGATCAGCTTCTCGATGTCTTGCAAGAAGCTATCGTAAGGCATCCAGATGTTTTAGACTCTGTTCTATCAACCGCCGATTCCGATATCTCTCAGAGGAAGTTGTTCATCCGTGGTCTCGCGGCGGAGACAACGACGGAAGGTCTCCGTTCGCTTTTCTCCAGTTACGGAGACCTAGAAGAAGCTATTGTCATTCTCGATAAGGTAACTGCGAAATCCAAAGGCTATGGTTTCGTGACTTTTAAACATGTTGATGGAGCTCTGCTTGCTTTGAAAGAGCCGTCTAAGAAGATTGATGGGCGCGTGACTGTCACGCAGCTCGCGGCCGCTGGGAATCAGGGTACGACGAAATCACATGTTTCCAATATATCGGTGAGGAAGATCTATGTGGCTAATGTTCCCTTTGATATGCCAGCGGATAGGTTATTGAATCTGTTTTTGGCTTATGGAGATATTGAGGAAGGTCCTTTAGGTTTTGATAAAGTTACGGGTAAATCAAGGGGATTTGCCTTGTTTGTTTATAAGACTGCTGAAGGTGCTCAGGCTGCTCTTTCTGAACCTATTAAAGTGGTTGATGGAATTAATTTGCATTGTAAATTGGCTATTGATGGTAAGAAAGGAAAGCCACCAGGTCAAGATAGTGGTGGACATGCTCATGCTGATGGAATGGGTATGGTTCCTCCTCCTGGACCTTATGCTACAGCTGGTGGTGGTCACGGTGGACCTGGTGGGTTGGGTGGTTACAGTGGGTATTCAGGAGGACAAGCACCGCATCACATGAATTCCACACCATCTTCAATGGGTGTTGCTGCTGGAGCAGGTGGATATGGGGGTGCATATAGTGGTCATTATAGTGGATACAGTGCTGCGGGATCTGGGGGTTATAGTAGTCTTGGTGCGGGATCAATGGGTGCTGCTGGTGGTGGTTATGGTGGGCCTGGTACTGGAAGTGGTTCGTATAGAATGCCACCAAGTTCGATGTCTGGTGGTGGGTATCCAGAGAGTGGGCACTATGGCCATTCATCAGCTTCAGCATATCCTGGACAGCATCACCAACCTGTTGGTTCCTCTCCGATGCCAAGAGTTCCTCTTGGAGCGATGGGGTACCCCAATGGTCCACCAAATTACTAAACGGTGAGATGGTTCTTCCTTCTATTGAATTATTCTTTTTGCTTTACGTGTTAGAGTTTTTCTGGCTGCATGAGCTTAGTCCTTGTTTTTACAAAGGATGTCTGCCTGTAACTGTGCCTAGTTGTTGTTTTTTTGTAGAAAATCTCTTGCTTTTCCTTTCGCTGTGTCTGTTTGAAACCATTTGCTTGTGTTTATGATGCCTGACTGAGTGGGTATTCCATGTTCCTAGCATGGATACATTTATCTACTTTTTACTCATGACAGATAACCAGAAAAATTCGCACCTTGAGCCCGTTTTTTGGTGAATAGCTGGGTAAATTACAATTATACTAGGCACTAATATTTTTTCTTTGGTTTTCATTTGTAAAAATACCAAAGGCGTTGTCTGTTTGCAACCATCATCGTCATTTGATTTTTATCTTCCGTTCGTATTTGCTTTTCAATATGCTTGGGTTTGCCATTGGTTCCATAAGTTCCTTGGGGACTTCTTGTTTTCTTCTTAAAGTAAAGAATTTCTTTTGAGCTGGCTTGTTTGTTAATGCTAATGACCAAATTGAGTTGTGAATGGATGTTTGACTCAGGTTTTTGACAGGGCGAAGATGCTTTTTGTGCTTTATGGTGATTAGCTGATTGCAGCCTCTTTAAAATCTCTGGATTGATGAGTGTATTACTGCTTTGATCTGTTTTTCTCTCTCTGCACTTGATCTGAATGTTCCTTGGACTATGAAATGCCTAGTTTGCTTTATGACTGATTAGACTAGAAAATCATCTGTATTTTTTTCGTAGACATACTTGGCAGATTGGTTTTGTTTGTCAGAGTAGTGAGTTTTCAATAATATTTGGTGTATTTTGCCTTAATACTTTGTCTACTGCTTAATGTTCCTTTACTCTTGTGAATCTTTGCTACAACATAGTAACTTGTCTGTGAATCGTTTACTTGCCATAAATAAAGTGGCACTAGAAGATTTGCTTTGTGAATTATCTATGATTGATTGATTCATAGATTAAAAAGTGCTGGACTAGCAGCTTGATATACTGAACTGAACAAAGCCTTCCAACTTTTCGAAGCTCTATTGTCTATTAGTGTCAAAAACAGACGTGATAGAAGTTTCTTGAAGAGTGTGTTTCTTGTTATCTGATGTGATTTTGCCATTATTTGACAAAAACTCTACTTCGGGTTAAAACAAATCCATGTGATTCTTTGTGGTGTTGTATATATACGAAGAGAGTTATTTACCAGAATCCTTTTTAGTTTGTTTTTTTTCTTTCTGTCAGACTTTCTGAATATGGCTTTGTTTGGGTATATCCCATGGCTTGTGATATTTGATAGTTGTTGCTGCTGGCCTCATTTTACAAAAAAATGGTTAAATATTCTCTGGCCCTCGGACCTCGACAAAGACTTTGATCTGATCTCGCTTCTTGTCCACACACAGACTAGTGTTTGTTTCACTGTTAGGTATAATTTCTTCAAACACTAACTTGTGACCACTTGAATTTTGTTTCATATTTTCCCTTTTATTGGACGATTTGCCGGAGCGACCCGACCGAGGAGGTGCAGCAAAATATGACTTTGGGATGTGAGGGCGACGACAACTCTTCTTTATTTTTTCTTGGTCAAAAGCGACAACTCTTTACAACATGTAATAGAAGATGTGTGTACTGTGTAGCTTATACTTTGTATGTTTCTAATAATTGGCTTCACAAAGTTGAACCATTTTTTAATTAAAAGAAAAATTAGAGCCAAACACAAAAAAAAAAAAAAAAAAAATCATCATTGAAATTGTTGCCGTTTCGTAGTATTTGGAATTCTTGACGACAATTTTTTTTTAATTAAAAGGTGAAAATTGAAAATCGGAAAAAGACCTGAAAGCATTTAAAGTAGAGCGGAGTTATCTCATCGACTAATCTCGAATGCTTCACCACATAAACATTAGAAAGAGCATCTGGTAGTATTGTTTCTTCTAAAACCCTAGATTTCTTCTCAAAAATGTTCAGATCTATGCTCGTCCGATCTTCTTCCTCCGCCAAGCATGCGGTTATCCGCCGTAGCTTTTCCTCCGGATCCGTCCCGGAGCGAAAAGTGGCCATCCTTGGTGCCGCCGGTGGAATTGGTCAACCTCTTGCTCTTCTCATGAAGCTTAATCCTCTTGTCTCTTCTCTCTCCCTCTACGATATCGCTAACACTCCTGGAGTTGCCGCTGATGTCGGTCACATCAACACCAGATCTGAGGTAATTCCTCCTTGAGACTTTCTACTCTCTCGATTTCCTGAAATATATCTTCCTCGCTCATTAGATTTACTTGATATCCGTGTGCGATTCATAGGTTGTTGGATACATGGGAGATGATAACTTAGCCAAAGCTCTACAAGGAGCTGATCTCGTTATCATTCCTGCTGGTGTACCCAGGAAGCCTGGTATGACTCGTGACGATCTTTTCAACATTAATGCTGGAATTGTCAAGAACCTTTGCTCTGCCATCGCCAAGTACTGCCCACATGTAAGCCTTTGATATTATTGCATTTCAGAGCTTTATCACTATTAACCAAGACCATGTTTCCCCTTTGCTTCTCTAATAATTGTTAGATTTTTAGGTCTCAAGTGTCAATTTTTTTTTTCTTTATCTGACTGACTGACTTGTTGGGAGCTGCTCTTTTGTTTTGTTTGAATCAGGCTCTTATTAACATGATCAGCAACCCTGTGAACTCTACTGTTCCAATTGCAGCTGAGATCTTTAAAAAGGCTGGTATGTATGATGAGAAGAAATTGTTTGGTGTTACCACTCTTGATGTTGTTAGGGCCAAGACTTTCTATGCTGGAAAGGCTAATGTCCCTGTTGCAGGTTCGTGTACATGCCTTTTCCTTTCTTGTATTTATAAGTTTTTCTTCCAAATGTGTTCATCTTAGTTGTTAATTTGAATGCTTGTTGCGTCTGCAGAAGTTAATGTTCCTGTGATTGGTGGTCATGCTGGGGTTACTATTCTCCCTCTCTTTTCTCAGGTTAACTCTTACTTCCTCTCTACTCAGACTGTGGTTGAATGTTTTATTTCTTACAACTGCGGTGTAGATTTGTTCGACTTAAGTGTCTCCGTTTGTATATATGTAGGCCACTCCTCAAGCCAACTTATCAGGTGATGTGCTCACTGCCCTCACAAAGCGTACCCAAGATGGAGGTACAGAAGTCGTGGAGGCCAAAGCAGGAAAAGGTTCAGCTACATTGTCTATGGCGTAAGTATAGTGATGGTTTTTTTATAAACGTTCTCACTTTTCTTCTACTTTTGATTCTTAACTTCTCTAAATCTGATCATTGTCTTAGCTATGCTGGAGCACTATTCGCTGATGCATGCTTGAAAGGACTCAACGGTGTTCCAGATGTAGTTGAATGCTCATACGTGCAATCCACAATCACTGAGCTTCCTTTCTTTGCCTCAAAGGTAATCCTTCAATCAAACACACAATGTGCATCCTATGGTCTCATGACTCATTCAGTTAATAAATGTGAGGGTTTGTTTATGATTCAGGTGAGGTTGGGAAAGAATGGTGTGGAGGAGGTTCTTGACTTGGGGCCACTCTCAGACTTTGAGAAGGAAGGCTTGGAAGCTTTGAAGCCAGAACTCAAATCCTCCATCGAGAAGGGAGTTAAGTTTGCCAACCAATGATTTATACCGAGTTGACTTGGTTCTTTTTCCAATTTTCCGGTTAGAGTTGCCGCCTCCTTGATTGAGTTGCATCAATAAAATCCATGTTTGTGTCTCCATTAGTGAACCATAAGTCTTTTTGGTTCATCCCCAAACATAAAAGAGAAACTGTAACATGTCAAAGTGATTCTTTTTCCTTTTGGAACTATGCGACCTTTTTCTTTTCGTGAACAAGAGATCATAGTTATGGTTGGTTCTTCTTAATGCTGCCTCCGTGTTACCATACACTGTCTTTCTGAGTTTACAGTTATCTTTTTGAGGTTTATTGAAAATTTTCAGACCAAGCTGGTCTGCATGGCATTTTACAAATATAAATTCAGATTGAGAAGCAAAAGTTCTGGTTATTTAACCATATTTCTGTTTAGGTATTTTGGATAATCCAACAACACGATAACATTTATGAAGTTATCTTAGATTGTTTTTAGCTCTCAATCAAATAATTAATTATTAAATCTATGGGGGTTATTTAATTAAGTTTCTTATCCTAAACTTCTACATTGATAAATGATAATTCTGCCCACGGGACTTGCTCATGTCTCTGATTCTTGGACTGAGACTACTCTTCTCAAAATTGGGTTGGTGACATGAGACTGCTCTTCTCAAAATTGGATTGGTGACGTAAGTTTCATCTCTTTTGCGGCTCTCTCTTTTTTTTTTGGGTCTTGTGATTTTATTAGAATTATTTTTACATTTCCATAAAAGTAACAATAATATCCTTATCTCTCGACAAAAAGGTACCAGAAAACTAAAGTGAACTATCGTTCTTCTCTTTTAAATATTAACATGGCACATGCAAATTTATCATCAGTCACGATTCGTCTTTTCTTTTGCACTAGAATTGCAAAATAGATTATTGAATACACATTTGTCTTGGTCCTTTATATACCTCCTTTCACGTAAACCATAATATATTCTTAATTCTCAACTGTAGTTATGGATTATATTAATTTATATAAGACCCTAATAGTACTTACATAGTTCAGTTCGTTTTAAATTTATATGAACTAATATGCAGAATTTAGATATGTGCTAAACCGTAGCATGTTTCATTACGGCATTAACACATTAACGATAGAGATTGTAAGATGAACTAGCTTCATTTAATACATGTATTCCTCTCTCAAATGAAAGTTGCTAACATCATGTGTGATGATGGGTTTTATATTATTTTTGTAATATCTTCTCTTGGAGAGGTCAAAGAAAATGATGCATAGTGGATCATCAAGCTCTAGGATTTGCATAATAGTTAAATAATTTCCCAAATTAACACATACAGTATATAAGTTTTCTCCTATCACATGTTACATGTATATCTCTTCTTCAATTTCTTCTTCTCAAGCTCCGCACGAATCACACATAAAAAGTTCAGAGTCGATCACATATGGACTAGAAATTAAAGCATGTACAACTTCATCAATCATACATGGCACTTGCATTTGACTGCTATCTCTTAGCAGTTTTGCATATCACTAGAACGGGCCTGATTCTTCAATAGAACAAACGACATATGTATAGTAGAACTTCTCTATCATTGACCGAATTAGGATCTTCTCCACCACATAGACTTTTCTTATACGTTACTTTTCACCAAGGATCTTCTCCACCCAATAATCAGTTTCCTTTTTTTTACAGTCGCTGTAAATTTTCTTACCGTCGCTTGAAATTTTCTCGAGAAAATTGAAATAGAGCTTTGCTTTGTTCTTGTTTCATCAATTACACATCTTTCTCTCTCTTCCCTCTTGAACTTGCTTCATCTGTTTGGTCTACTTCTTCAGTTCTCAAAACACAGAGACACAAACCAAAAAAAAAAAAAAAACTTTAGACCAAACAAGATAAATTCAATTATGGGTTAGTTTGCAAATTCGATTACTTCTTCTTCTACTACTTCGTCTTCCTCGTCTCTAAGTATTGTTGATTTGGTGGTGAATTTTGGATTTTTTTGAGGCAAAATGTTGAATTAAAAATATCTCGAGACTCTGGATTCCCCGGCGGCTAACGATCGCCGTCTCCGCCGCCGTTACAACCCAACCACCACAACCGACGACCTTGAATATCCTCAATATGCTCCATCAATGGCAGATAACCACCACCACGACCATCTAATAACCTCTCCGTCGCCTTCGATGAGACACCACCAATCAACGTTTACGGCGGCGGAGGAGAACGGTGGTTGTGGAGAGATAGTGGAGGTAGAAGGAGGTCACATTGTTAAGTCAACAGGAAGAAAAGACAGACATAGTAAAGTTTGTACGTCGAAAGGACCACGTGACCGGCGCGTGAGACTCTCAGCTCCGACGGCGATTCAATTCTACGATGTTCAAGATAGACTTGGATTTGATAGACCAAGTAAAGCTGTTGATTGGCTAATTAAAAAAGCAAAATCCGCCATTGATGATCTCGAAAAGCTTCCTCCTTGGAATCCCACTGATACACTCTCTCACGTTAAATCCAGAAAACCTAAAACCTTAACTTTTCCTCCGCCGCTACATGAAGAGCTAAATCTTCCGTTTAATGTTGGAACTCGCGGCGATGGTTCTATATCAACCGGAGAAGAAACAGAGCATCATCATCAGAAGCAAATCAGAAAAGAAGAAGATAACGAATTGAGTTTTCTTCCACAGCCAATGGACTCGAATACAATAAAATCGTTTTTTCCGGTAGCTTCAACGCAACAGAACTATCATCATCCTCATCAGCCATTGTCCAATACACAAAGCCAAGATCTTCGTCTCTCGCTTCAATCTTTTCAAACAGAGCATCATGATCTCTTCTCAGGCCAGAGCACTAATCCATTAAGATTTGACGCATCAACAACAATCTGGGATCACCACCAGTCGCAACAGAATCATCAGTCACCGGAGTTCGGAAGAGGATTTGCGTTTGCTGCTCCTCCGTTGTTTCAGCCAGTTTTTAACCAAACTCAGATTTCATCTCAAAGGGGTTCCCTTCAGTCCATTAACACACCAATGATTCGTTCTTGGTTTGATCCTCACCATCATCATTATCGTCAGTCCTTTAGTAATGACGATCTTCATCATCATCAACAATCAACGATTCAAAGTATTGCGTTCACTTCAAATGGTGAACTCTCTGGTTTTCGTATACCACCACGGTTTCAGGGAGAACAAGATAACAAACCGTCGTCTGCTTCATCTGATTCTCGCCATTGAACAAGATCCAACACAAATGGTTTCTTTTCATGTTCCAGGTTCAAGTTTTTTTTCCAATGAAAGTCTTGTTGTTCTTTACAGTGTAACCATTCATCAAATTGATTACTTGCATTCTTGTTAACGTTTTACAGGGAGCTTCAAATGTGTGGAATAGGGAATATGTTCTCGTTTTTGTAAGTTTTGGATATTTAAATAAGAGAAGTGAGAAACAGATCTAATCTACAGTTTCATGTTCTTCTTCTAAAGTTCAGGCCTTTGTTAATTTGAATCATCTTGTATCAATACCAAAATTTTATGTAAGCGTAATTATGTTTCTATGGTGTTACATGAGCTGACATCTTGTGTGTTGTATTTTTTTTTTATTCAGAAGCATATTTGTTCTTGTTGTTCTATAGACTATAATTAACTGTCATTTCCTTACGTTCTTGTGTTGGAAACCTTTAACCCCACTTTAAGTTAAAGTCTCAAGCTTTGCCCTTTGCTCCCATGTGGGTTTAATGCTTTCCTCATGAAATATCTAATCTTTTTTTCTGTTTTTGCCATACCCATATACATACATCATATTCTTCGGTTTAGCGTTCATTAGAAATATTATTTTTCCAATCTCTATGGTTATAAACTTTCTTTTGATTGGCAAATGGAATTCGGAACAATGATTTCTCTCGTGTTCCTTAGTCTCTTCTTTTGGCCCCATAGGTGAAGAGGTCATTTTCAGTACACTGAGTTTGCATGTGTAGCTTCTTTTGGAATTTAGGATTTAGAATGATAGGTTTATACCAAAATAAAGAAAAAAAAAAAAACACATCTCCTTTAAATATTAGGAAATGGTAACTACAAGAACTCAATATATTGTGAAAAGGAGCAAAAGAGAATTTGATGACTAGTATGAATAAATGTCTTTTAATACATACTTTAACAAGGGTGTTGGAGATCCACCAAACTTGAGTGTGATATAGTCTTTAATGAGTAAAAAGGAATAGTATATAATAGATTAGGATATATGAACACACCCTTGTTGGTCTAAATGAAGGAACTGTGGGGACAAGAGCAAGTCTCTTTCCTATTGAAGAATTATGCGAATTTTATCCATAATATTTTGTTTTTAGTTGCTAATTAATAAAACTATCCATATTATTTTCTTTTTAATTGCTAATTAATAAAAATATGTGGCAAATGTGGAATTTCGTTGAATATTTAAGACTATGGGCTCTCTCTCTTATTGAGAAGGTCTGTAAAGAAGCAACACTTTACATGTGATATGATAAGATGAGATGGTGGAAGTAGTGGGCTGGGCATGCTAAAGTAAATTACAGCAAAAAGAAGAAGATAGAGTCTCTTTATCAAATGTTTGATCACTTAATGACTTAAATCATATCAATTATACATTTAGGTAACATCCTTTTTCACTTCATTTTCACCTTGTTTCAAATTATACATATGCAACATATGTGGATCTGGTTATGTGAAAGACTATTATTTTGGTTATTGTTTTTGTGAGTTAAATGGGGGGATGTTGATGAAGACATGAACTCAATTATAAAAAGGATATCAAAGAGTAAGAAAATGATGGAACCAAAATGGAAAAAAGGTTGTCACCTTTAGAGAATGGTCCCCTCTCTTTATCTCTTGTCAGACCTCAAGGATACAACTGTTAATTTTCTTCCATGTTTTTCTTCATTCTATTCCATACCCAATGATCAATTTTTCAAACTGAGAAAATTTTAAAAGAAGGAAAAATTTGAAAAATGGCTCAAAATTAGATTGTGGGCTAAAACTCAATCTTCAAAGTGTGCATCTTTCTTCAAAGGATACTACTACTCTTTTAATTATTTAAGTTTCAAACTGAATTAGAAGAACCACATTTGATCCCATTTCCCCTAAGGGGAAAAAAAAAACATAACTGTACTTTCGGGTCTAACATGTTTAGATTAAAGTTAAACTATCGAAAGTGACACAATTTTGGTCCCGGCGGGGCTCGAACCCGCGACCTTCGGCTCATAAGACCAACGCTCTAACCAACTGAGCTACGGGACCCTTACAATAAGATTCTACGTAAAATGAATCAAATATTTAACGTGGTTGTTTGGAACTAAACCAAAGCAAAGCTTCGGATTCCATAAACGAGTTGGTTTCACACTTTCTTGTTTTTTTTTCTTTTTGAAATTTGATACACTGTCCAATATAGTATTATAGGTGAATTGGTGTCTATTTCGTCTTGTAAAACAAAATGAACCAAAATACAAGTCTGCATGGTTGTTGTATTGTTGAAATGAACATGTTGAATCGATGGTTGGA
Source organism: Nasturtium officinale (assembly GCA_963854855.1). Taxonomy (NCBI): domain Eukaryota; kingdom Viridiplantae; phylum Streptophyta; class Magnoliopsida; order Brassicales; family Brassicaceae; genus Nasturtium; species Nasturtium officinale. The sequence continues at coordinate 16,105,933 of OY978501.1, read as the reverse complement.
ACGACCAGAAAATTCAGATACACGAGTTGGTTTCATCTCTTATTTTGGATAAATTTCAGCGTGGAGTAATATTACAAGTGAATTGGTGTCTACTTGATTGTGTCCAGCAAAAGAATTGTCGTAACATCCATACGTAAAAGAGCGAGCAAAAAAAAAGTGGCAATAATGACGATGAAGGAGAACATATATGTATACAGAAGAAACAAGAAAGATAACATTATATAAGAGTCTGTTTAAACTTATCATCACTGATAAATCTCAGAAATTAACTTAAAAGTTTTTACACTCTCAATCCATAACATAGAGAGAATAAATGAAACACGCAACAATAAAAGAAACATGGCAGAAGAAACTCACTCACTCACTCATGTGAACAAACCCCATTGAAGGAGAGATCTCTACGACCAGCCGAACCAGTAATCAAGAATATAGACCAGACCCAAGGAGAATGGGTAAAGCAGGTAAGCTATGAAACATGTCCAAAGAGGATAAGTTGTGCGGAAACTCGCGAACACTCCCATCACAAGACATACGATGAGAATCACTAACACTTCTGATGAGAAGTTCCATGTTAGTCCTCGAAGGTAGACAATGGCTAAGAATACCGAGAGACAAAGAATGTTGTTCATTGTCACTCCACCACATAGCTGAAAACAAACACCGAGAAATTTGGCATTTTTAGTTAGGTAAGTAAAACGAGACAGAAACGTATTAGAGTTGTGGTTACGGACCTCGGAGAAAGTTAATGAGGCGGTTCTGATCTTTTTGCGGGAGGCAAAGATGATGGCAGAGACGGCTTCACTTGAATTGGTGGCTAAAGGCAAAGCTATGAACGAAATGAAGAAAGAAGGGATCCCTGTGGCTGCTGAGAAGTTGTTAACAGTGTCGACTAAAGGATCAGCAAATGCAGCTGCAATGGAAGCTCCCAAGAGTAACAATAGAGCTGCTTTAATAGTGATCCATTTTGGGTCTACAACCACACCACCTTCCTCATCGTTCTCACCATTTTCGTTATCTCCCAACAGAGTATGCTCTCTCTTTGTTTGCTGCAAAAAAAAAAAGCAATGTAATTAGTTCAACGACGTTTTGTGACCTAGTGTGTCCAAATAGGGTTTCAACAGTCTCTCTACCACATGGAAATGGTCAAGGAATTTCATCGTTCGAGGACCCGCATCAGGACCAGATGGACCAGCAGCTCCCATTGCCTGGATGAGCCAATGTTTAATTCCACGTACAAACTCTTCTTGATCAACTTGCTCATCAAGAGTCTTATCAAAATCTTGGAGAACTTTGCCCACAGCATCATCCTTGTCGAAATCTATCTCCTCAAAGCTGATTCCAATTATAAGCGCCTTTAGCTCAGTAGCTGACAAGTGTCCGTCCTTGTTTGCATCAATTGTCTCAAACAACCTAATAAACAAATAAGCTTGAGCACAAGGCGAAACCGAGTAAACTGCCTAAAAAAACTTTGCTTTCTCCGCAAAAGAAATTCATGACTTACTTTCGAATGACATGTTCATCAGGCTGACCTTCATCATCAAGAAGCCTTCCCAAAGCATGTTGTTTCAAGTGCCTTAGGATTCCTGAAATAACATGCTTGTGCTTTGCAAAAGCAAGCCGTCTCCTTTGGATCCATGGTTGGAAGACCTAGATATCATCATACAACGAAGAATAATCTCACAAACAAGATAAAGAAAGCACAAAAAAAGAAAAAAGAAAAACATGTCCAATAGATGCTTCAGGAACTTTTATCTTGAGAATTTTATGTTACCTGATATACACAGTAAGATATCAACATTAGAACCGAGACGATTAAAGCAACCAACACAGACGAGTGTCTTCCAGATGTTGAGCCCAACATTTGCGGAAGCTGGACAATGATGAATGGAATAACTGATATAGCCATGATTCTTGCAGCATAGCTGGTCCAAACATCAACAGTTACACCAGAATCTACAGAAACAATGTAATAAACAATAAGAAACCGCATATAAAAACAAAAAAATACTAACTTTATGTGATCTCATCCAAGATGACAATTACACCGAAGAATCATGAAAGTATAAGTCACTTGCTTGTTACCTTTTAGATGAAAGCCTTTAGTGTCTTGGTTGTTTACAGCAATACTATCTCGAAGGTCACACTTGCCAACCACAGTGCAAGTTCCCCAAATGACAGTGAGAAGCATAACGGTGGAGCCAGCGAGTAAACCCATTCCCACAGCGACTTGGCTTTGAGCTGTTTGTGCATCTCCAGAAAGTCCAGAAACTAAAAGGCAAAAGACTTTGTTACATACCCAAAGAAACACCAAATACATAAACTTCGCAAAAAAAAGATAAGATTTTGACTTAAAGAAACAGATGGCGACAAGTTATGAGTTCATCAGTTAGCATCAATCATCTTTTCATTCATTTGATTCGCAGAACCTAACAAATATTCACTTTTATTCTCAAAATTACATTAGAATCGTCAAAACTCTTTCGAATCTTTTCATCGAAGCAAGAAAATTGGCATTTTTTCTCTTAAATAAAATTTCACTTTCGTATCTCCATAACTCCAACACAAAGCATATGGAATCTGGAGATCTAAAAATTCAAACTTTCAAATTTCAAAAACAAGAAAAAGAATGAAAAAAAAACATATTGACATACCCAAAATGAGCATAGCATCAGGAAGAGCGCCGAGCATAGGAAGAAACAAGCCACCGACAATTCCAGGGCCAAGGATCTCAAGAAGAAGCTCACTTCCATTAGAGAGATACGTAGCTGCTGTGTACATGAAAAACCCATAAACCAAAATCAAAAACACATTTCCAAGCGCCGTCTTTGTACACGGCAAAAATCCATAGGTCTGTTCACAAGCTTCTTCCTTTTCCTCAGCCGGAGCTGAAACAACCGATTTGATAATGGATCCAGAGCCGAGATTTGAACCACCGTTGATTCCATCGGAGATAAGACCGGTCGAAGATTGTCGTACGGAGACGAATCGAGCGTATGAAGATGAAGTGAAGAAGATAAGGAAGAGGAGAGAGATAAGAGATCTGAATCTCATGATTGATTGATTTTGAAAATAAATAAATAAAACAAACAAAAAATTGATTAAAATCAAAGGACGATGTTCATGGAGATATTAATCAGTGGATGAGTATTTATATATATACACATATACATATATAAAGTTTGGAGATTTTATTGACAGATAAGAAGAAAGTTGTGTATGTGTGTGTAAATCGTGTGGGGCTATTTTTTTGGAGGAAGATAGTGATTTGATTGATTAATAAGGAAGATGAAGGCAAGTAAGATGAAGAGAGCAGAGTTACGTATTTACTATTTTACCCTTATTATTTTGTTTTATTACGTATTTAATACCAAAATCTTGGTCTTTTGCCCAATTGATTTTCTTCGAAACAGTATTTATCTATATGTAAAGATGAATTTTAGGCATCTTTTTAATTTTTATTGACACTTCTGAATATTTTTTTTAATAATATAAAATTTTGGCCACTTCAAAAAAGGTAAAAGATGGCAGAGTATTTATTTTGACAAAAGAATAGTCTTGCGTACTATTAAGGTGTTCTTCTCCTACATTAATGGACTTCCTTAAATTCAATAATGATATGTTCAGCATTTATTTTGTATTTTTTTTTTTTGGTGCCATGATTTGAAATTTGAATGTATTGTAATTAAATTTATAAATCATCAATGTAATACTTAACAGATAAGGTTGTCATCACTTCAGCCGGATTTGTGATTACATATATAGTGGGTATAAATATCTACATATAAAAGAATTAGATTTTTTTTTAATCTATTACAAGATATTGCACATAAAATTATTGTCATTTCTACAGCATGCTTATTTAAGCTACCGAAATGTTGGTTATTTATGATAACTTACGTATTTGTTTTACATATTGCTTATTTGCTCTCTAAAATAAGGTTCTCAAAAGTCATACTAGAATTTTTAATTTATTGTTTTTCAGGCATGAAGTTTAAAAAAATATATAATTTATGGAATATGTTTGTTCTAGTTTGTTACAATATTTTATAGAAAATTAAAAGTTGAATATTGTTTGGACCGTATTATAACTTCTAAAACTTATGGGGTTGATTTAAGAAAATAAATATAGGAAAGGGATAATGAGAAGTAAAAAGTCGGTAGGGGCAATTCGGTAAGTGCATATTCAGCTTAGAAGTTAGAACCGTTCGTTAAGTCACTATTACTGGTCTTTGCCAAAAAAAGTCACTATCACTGGTTTCGATTACGCGGCCACACGTGTATGATTAGGCTTATCTTAAGGACAAAACAGAAATTAGTCAATTTGCCGACATAGTAGATACCATAATAAATCGTAACTTCTAATATATACTTTTTTCTTCTAAATTTGTATATTTAGAAGAAAATCAAACGACCAAAAGAGCGGTAAAGACGCGACGCCGAAACCGCGAAATGTGGGAATCTAAAACGTCACGTAGTTTTATCATTTTTTTAGACAACAGCACGCATGGTTGGGTATTTCGAATACGATATAAACAACTGGGCCAGATTTATATTGGGCCTAGAAAGAGCAAAAACTCAAAAGTAAGAATAAACATGTCGTCTTCTTCCACCTCCGACTCTTCTTCTGGATCAATGTTTCTATGGAGGTCCAAAACTCTAATATCACCTGAAAAGTTTCATCTTTGCAATTTTTAATCTCGCTCGACAGGAGATTGGGAGATGATGAGTTACAAAGCTGCATGTGCAAATCATATCTAGGACGAGTGTTTGGTTATGTTACAAAAGTGTACGATTTGTTAAAGAAAGATAGCAACTACAGAGTTTTGTTCAACTTCTTGAGAAGACACAGAGAGAATTGAAACAAAATTTACAATTTTGAATAGTTTTACACAAGGTAGAAGAAACACACGTTGACGTTATCATAGTTTTCCAAGTTTTTACTGTATTGGTTTTTATTTTGTGGCATTTATTTATTGATTTAATATTTATTTCGATGTAAGAAAGAATAAAAATTGTTAAGTTGTAAGATTTCGACAACATAGATAGGATCATAGTAATTTAATTTTTAAAAATTGCTTAAAGGCAGGTTATAAATCAATGAATTTGTGTCGTTTAAGTCAGAATTTAGATTTCTGAGTTAAAATACGAAGATATTTCGAAATGATTGTTTTTATTTTGTGACTTTTGTCGTAAATTTGATTTAAATAATGCGTTTGATGTGTTTTTCATAATTTGGATGCCAAAAAAATGTCTTGATAGATCACAAAAACCAAAGCAATTAACAGGGGAAAAAACACCCAAAGAATAATAAATTAGAAAGCTAGAAAAAACAAATTAGCCTGTACAATTTTATTCATAATCACGTAGCCAAGAAACCAAATAAAAAAGATTGACAGTTTTTTGACCATTCAGACATATTATGTGCACCAAACAAAAAAAAAGGTACAAATTTACAGAAAATTCTTTTGGAGCTGAAAACAAACTCAAACTCTGTTTTCGTCTCTTCTTTAAAGTTTCCTTTATATATATAATAATAAATATATAAACCCAATAAGATTAGAAAGCCATTCTTCTTCCTATACCTTTCTCTTCTCCATGACCAGTGCCTCTGCTTTACAGATTGGGCACACGTTCTTCACTATCAGCCATTTCTCTAAGCATTCCGCATGATACTCGTGCCCGCAATCCAAAGTCGCTATCTTTTCTTCATTCTTGAAGCTTTCCTGTAAAGATATTGAGAGAAGTCTTTTAGAGCTCTAACTCCAAGCCTCTGCAAGCCAGCCATTATAAAGCTTTGATCTTAGGCTATTTTTTACCTGACATATCGTGCACGGTTCAGCTTCTATATCTTTAGTTCGTGGAGATGATGACTCTTTTTCAAGGTTGATTCCATAACATGTTCTTGTTTTCAGACGATTCTTAACCTCTTCCTTTGGTAAACCAGTGTCTACTATTCCAATTCGCTCGCTCAAGGCAAGAAGGTCCTGTTCAAACCCCCAGGTTTTCAAATCAGATCAACAAAAACCTAACCGTGATCACTGAAAAATGCATTGAGGGTTCTCAAGTCCATGCTAAAGCCAAGATCTTCTCAGGTAAACAAAATACTACAAGGACGGCAACTTCTGGCTGCTAAATACCGACCTCTGGTAACAACATCGGTAATGATTTATAATGGGCTAACCTCGTAAGACATTTGCTCGATGTCCAATCGCAAATCTCGATGATGATCAATGTGATTATTTTCAGAACCACCTAGGAAGTCTCCAAACTCCAAAAGCGCAACTTCCTATACACATTGAGAGAGCCAAAAGAAACATAATTTTGAGCAACAATGAAAATGAAGAAGATGAGAAAGAAAAATTGAGGATAGAAAGTTACATCATCAGGCATCACTCCAAGCCGAGGAACTCCTCCACGGTGTTGTCTACGAGTTGCTACAGGTACAGACTCATCTCGCTGATGATGCTGGTATATCCGAAACCCTGTTGGTTGAACAGGGCCCACGTGACTTGAACCCATATCTGAGCCCAGGGGACCACTAGTCATTGCGTGCTGAGTAACAAAGCTTCCAGGAGGAACTCTGTAAGATGCCGAAGAAGCCATGTGTGGATATAATGTGGTGTTCTGGCCTCTCACTCCTTGTACAGGAGGAGGTGCTGGGTGATGATGATGACCATAATAGTGGTCCCTCGGGTTTAATTGAGAAGGATACATAAATCCTGTAGGGTTTCTGCTACTCGACTCTATGGAACCAGCGACAATGTTACCACCTGAAAAGTCATTCAAATATAGATAATTAAGATTACCAAATTCCGTACTTCAAAAAAAATCATGGGTTGGTGGTAGGTACCATGCACATAAGGTCTGTGAGGCCAAAACGAAGGTGAACTATCAGATCTTCCATGGTTTTGATCATACCAGATTGAGCCAGGAGGTAGAAAAGGATGATGACTTGGATAATTCCCTTGAATGAAGTTGTTTGGAGCATGAGTTGGCAGAACAGGATTCACTGTAATAGCTCCTGGTCTGTTCCTAGCGCCTGCAAAAGGTGCTACTGTCTCCAGTGCATTGAATGGAACTGCTAAAGTACTTAAATACTGAGGATTTCCAGGGATTATTTCAGCGTTTTTCAGTTTGTAAGCCCCTCTTGTATGATCCATAAATTGAGCACTCCTTTCGTATTCATGATCAGAACTTACTCCAACTACACCGTGACTGCTAGAAGATGGTAACTGACCTGGCGGAACCTGAAATGCCACATAGGGATAATAGTAATTTGTTGGAGCACGCTGCTGATGATGATGGTACTGAGGAAGTCCGTAGAACATTGCCGAGTGGTCATAAGTTGGGTCTTGAAGAGAATGAGCATCTAAATTAGGAACGTTTGCAACCGTGGCAGATACATTACTATTATTATCCAGTTGTTGTTGAAAGCTGCCTAAAAAGATGCAAGGTTCGGGTTGGAGAGAGGCTTGAGATTGCTGCTGCTCCATTTCTAAGTCAACTGTCCTATTTCTTTGTCCCATTTCGCTTGCTGCAGGAGCCCTCTGACAGGTTTTGGTACATAAAAACGTCAACAGCCATACGGTGACAAAACAAAGTATACTACTGAATAAAGAAGTCGAGCTTCTGAAGTCATAAAACCAACCAATGCAACATTAGTTACATTTCAAGCTGATACTTCTGATTTTGGAATAAGCAACGAAATCAAAACACACAAAACATTAACAACTAATACGGTGACGCAACAGAGTATACGCTGAGTAAGAAATTGAATTTCTTTTGATTCATAGAACCAACCAATGCAACATAATTACATCTCAAGATCATACTAAAAAACTAAACAAACAACCTATTACATTTGTAATCTGCATATGTCAACATGTGATTTGTGGGACTAAGTAAAACGAACTGAAAACATACAAAGCACATGTTCTCCTTTATATAGCCTGAGAAAGAAATATAAATGTCCTTGAAAGAAACCGTATTCTCGGAAGATTGCATTGTGCATTCTCAAACGCATGGTAATATCAAGATCATTTTCACGTAAATCAAACCCAAAAAAAAAAACTGAAACCTTTAGCTGCAGAATTTAATAACCGAATTAATAAAAACAAGAACAATTCCTTTCAAACACCATTTAGAAAAAAAAATCAAAACTTTCATTCACCAATCAACAAAAGAGGAAACTAACGCACCAAGTCTAACAATCATCAAATACAATATTAAGAAAAAAGAAAGGAAAAAAAATGCTGACCTTGAGAACATTAAGATTGAGAGAAAAGCTTGGAGATTTCAAATGGGCTATGCAAACAGCAGCTAAAGACAAAGACTTTGTAATTTTCTGAGAATCGGAAACCAAATTACTCCCTGCAAGATACAAAGAATCAAAAATCTTAGATGATCAAGACATATTAAAAATCACAACAATGCAATTTCTTTATCAGGTAAAGTTCATAATAAACTCAAAACAACAATCAAAACCAACCAAACAATAATAATAATAATAAAAACGAATTTTCTCAGGAACAATGAAACTCTGAAACAAAACAAAGCTGGAGAATCCGATTATGGTGATGATTAAAAGAGATAATAACCTGATTTTAGAGGTTTAATCAGGGAGAAAGAGATCCGAGGAAGAGAGAAAGAGGAGGTAAGGGAGAGAGGAGAGAGAGAGAGAGAGAGAGGGACGTCGGTTTCTTGATTCTAATTTCTTTACACACTGTGACAGAAGCTTTTTATTTTATTTCGCATTTATCTTTTTTCATTTTCCTATTTTTTTCATTGGTTTCTCTTTTTTCTTTGTCTAATTTTTCTTTTTTTTTCCATTGGTTTCTTGTTTTTGCAGCATATAGTTTATAACTAGTGTTCTAATTATAGACTTAAACGACGTCGTAATTATGTATAATCAATGGAGGACGATGTTATTAATCTCATTAATGACTTCAATTAGTTGAGTTTACACTTTTAATCTCATATTTATACTATTATTTTTTTCGTTTTTATGAGAGCTGATTGCTTTTATTTTATTATGATTGATGAAGCATGCCAACCATGCATTAAATATGATATTCGATGACACAAGGATTAGAAATAGTAATTTTCATGTCTATAAAAACTAAAGAGTTTATTTTTATAAAATAATATTGTATACTAATTACTCCATCTAAATTTTATAGTGTTTTTTTTGTGTGACGTGTATAAGTTAAAAGTTTGTGAAGAAAACATATTCTGAATATTTATTTCTCTGCATAAGATAAATTTTGAGTAAAGTTATTAATTGTTTGGTTTATCTTAAGTTAACACAAGCTTTGGGGAAGTGTCCCCATGTGCTTTCTTTGTTGAACCAGCTTGACACCTAATTATGCCCAATATTAATTTACATTTTATGGCTACACAACACAACTTTGTGAACAATTGAAACTATATAAAACACTACACATCACATCCTATCCAAGATGTTCAACCTCAAATGCGTTGTTATTATTTCATTAAAGAGCACCAAAGTAGCCTAACTTTGAAATAAAGATTAGAATAAAGAGGGCATGCAAAGTTAGACTGAAAAACTAGCATTTGAATATATATATGAGAGCTTCATTGATTTAGCCACCAAGCCTGTAACGCGATAATGCTTTGTTCCTATATAAACATCATATATATTAATCTTCTTTAACAATAAGAAAATGAGGGAGAGGTGTAACAGTAGATTTGACGCATTCCAAATTTGCCTAAAAAGATGAAAGGTTCGGGTTGGAGAGAGGCTTGAGATTGCTGCTGCTCCATTTCTAAGTCAACTGTCCTATTTCTTTGTCCCATTTCGCTTGCTGCAGAAGCCCTCTGATAGGTTTTGATAAATAAAAATGTCAACAGCCATACGGTGACAAAACAAAGTTGTATACTACTGAATAAAGAAATCGAGCTTCTGGAGTTATAAAACCAAAGAATGCAACATTATTAAATTTCAAGCTGATACATCTGATTTTGGAATAAGCAACTTAATCAAACACACACAAAACATTAACAGCTAATAAGTTGACGCAACAGAGTATACGCTGAGTAAGAAATTGAATTTCTTTTGATTCATAGAACCAACCAATGCAACATAATTACATCTCAAGATCATACTAAAAACTAAACAAAGAACCTATCACATTTGTAATCTGCATATGTCAAAATGTGATTTTTGGGAATAAGGAAAACGAACTCAAAACACAAAGCACATGTTCTCCTCTATAACAAAAAGAAATATAATTTTTAAAACTTATTTTATGTAAGAACTTATAAATTTTCTATTAATTAACAGTATTTTTTATTTTCATGAAATTATTTTAATAAAAATTATTATAATGTTTAAAATTATATAAAAATTTAACATATATTAATTTGACCCTAAAATTTAAATTCAGACGAAAAACAATAAAAGTAAAAAAAAATAGAAATTTCTATCAAAAACTTTTATTTCACTAAATAAAAAATATTTTATATTATTTAGTTTCAATTATTTTATGTATAAATTGTATATTTCAAATTTTATAAATTTTGGGGTAGTTTTAGAAAGTTTAACAAAATGTAAAGTATATTATCAAATTTTCTATTTAAATAGTCGTACTTTGAGCTAAGATATTCGTTTTGACTTTTTCGTCAAACATATGGTAGGCTGAAATCGACAAACACTTAAATCTATGACATCGTTCTTAGTGGATCTGATTAACATGCCAACCATATATCTCGGAATCATCGTCATATGTTTAATATCGAATTTTTGCATACTATTAGTATAATAGTAAAATTTTAATTAATACGGTATTATACCATACTTGAAGTAGCCATACAAAATATAAAAAGGCAAACGTATCTGTCGGGGAAATCCCATAGACTAATAGGCAACACACACGTACGACATTGCTTCCAACTGTAGAGTTTGGATCAGATTCTTCCCACTGTCTTAAACCCACGAAGAGAATATGCTTTTTTATCTCCCTTCTTTTTTTTTTCTTTATTGACTCTATCTAGTCAGATTAAGGATTTGATAAAAAAAAATACACATCTCTATAAATTAATAATATTGAACATATATATTTTACAAAAAAATATTAATTTATTATGTTTATTAATTTATAGAAATATATTTGAATTAAAATATCAATTTAGGACCGAAAAATATTATTAATTTAGAAAAATATTATTAATTTAGAAAAATATTAATTTATAGAAGTTACATTTATTAATTGAATAGTTTATTATAAACAACAAAGCAATTTAGCAAAAGCCGGACAATGAAAGCGAAACCGAGACAACCATTTTTTTGTCCTGTTTTTTTGTACCATCATGTACTGTTATATACTTATATCTAAGACTCTAACTACTATCATTTGCTGCTATTGACATCTTTTATCACAAACAAAATATTTACCGATTTATGTCACAATTAGTACCTATATATAAATGATAAATCACATGGAATACACATATATGGTGCCTATAGAAACAAAATATTTTAATTTATTAAAAATAGATTGAATATTGAAAGAGTTGGATATTTACTGGAGCATCCTGATCACGAAGTATACGATTCATAATTGATACTCAGCAGACTATGGTCTTTGAAGGTACTTAATACTTATGGCGGAACGGGTCATTAGTCCAACAAAAAAAGTTGTTTAATTTCTGCCCAAACGTCATCGATCGTTTAGTTATCTTATAAGCATTTTTTCCCATCATCTATTTTGATACTTGCGAGTGTAGATTTAGAGATTTTTTTGTTGGTTTCTTGAAGTCCCGCTTTATTAGGTGTAGTTTAAAATAAGCTCTCGAATCTCAAATGTACAACAAACTCGTTTGTGTAAGTTCACTAAACGACAGCGGTAAGCAATGGGCTGACTGGGGAACTTTTGGCCTGTCATGGTGATGTATCATGGGCTTTATTGATGAAGATTCTAGGTTAATAAATGGGACCGATCACGGATGTGTGATGATTTGCAGTAAGTGTATTCAAATCGCAAAATTAAATAAATTAAGTTAATGCTGTTGGAAAAGACAAAGTTTGAAGGAATAAACAATTTATTTTATTGAACCGAAATAGGAACTTAAAATAATGGCCAACTTCTTAAAATCTATTGAAAATAAGTTGGCATGCTATACAAATAAAAAAGTGAGTTGTCACGTCTGAATAGATAAGAAGATTGATATTTAATACATCGATCAACACCGTTTCCAATTATTTGAAGGTTTTTATGCAAAAATTTACTCCACTTCCATAAAAATTTTATGATTTTCTAGATTTTTTCTTTGTTTCATAAGGTTTGATTTTATTCATGTATTTTATTCATTTTTATTTTTAAAATCAAATAACTAATTAATATTTTACTTTTACAATGAATATTAGAAAAAGATAAATGTATTAAATAAAAAATATAATATAAAAAATATTCATAAAAAATATTTTTTATGTGTGAAAATTTAGAAAACATACGTGGAGGGAGTATTAAACATAATATTTTGATTATTAAAATAGTTTAGAAACTTCAATACATATTCGAAAAATAATTTTTTAATAATGAATAGAAATCACGTGCTTTATTATACGTGTAAATTAAAAGACACTTGTGAGCTGTGACATTGACCGTAAGTAAGGATAAAAAAATCAAAGTGGGTGAATTTGTAACATTAAAAATGTAGCTACTTGTTTTGGTTTGCTTACGCCAATTGTTTGTAAGAAAAAGAAAATCTTTCTTTGGTTTTGGATGCTCTCAAAAAGTCAGAATCTCATCATTTTCCTACTTGAGATTTGACCTAATGTACTGTTTTCTGTCATCTGTTAGAGTGTAAAGTCTGGTGAAATTTGTCAGTTAGTTAAATGTCATGGACTTTAATGGAATTTAGCAACCACATCCTAACAGTAACCCGTAATCAACAGTCTTATACTATGATAGTATAATTTTGTTGTCAAAAGAAAAGAAAATAAGACAGAAAATGTAATATGAGATGATTTTGAACAATATTCTTAGTTTCACCCAAATCGGTTTTAATGAAGGCAAACAGTTGACTTTATTAGATATATATAGTTAGTAATCCTTTCAGAATCATGAGGATGCTCAGCTTATTACGAATACATTTAATGTTAAAATTGAATATATGCTGGTGTTATTATTGTTTTGGTCTTACGAGAGACTTCAGCAATCAAGAACCGGTTCAATCTTAGTTATAAGTTATTACATTTTATATTTAAGCCAACATGCTTCAACGTATTTTACGTGTGACGTTAAAAATAGAATTGATTATTATTTTATTTTCGAGTGCTTCTAGGAAATTCTGCATAAATCGCAATCAAATCACAAATTATTATGTTCTGTCTTTTAAAATATAAATATATCATTAAAATTGATTATTATAATGTTCTTCCTTGTTGTTTTTTTCTCATCATAATCATGATTTTCGTCTTGCCCACAAAAACAAAAAAAGTAGGAAAAAATAAAATAAGAACATCATTATCACATAAACAGAGGAATCTCATTATTTCAGGAGGGTCAAGAAAAGAAAACACTAGAGGTCAAGATAGTAATCATCTGTACGTAATAGTGTTATTTGGAAACACAATTAATCAATTAGTGTGAAAAACAATCTTAGCACTCCTGTCGGACATTACTAGCTACGGCTCGAGCCCAGAACTTGATCTGATTCTTCATTTCTTTTCTTGAATCCTTTGGAGCCCTAGGCGGTGTAGCCACTCCGACTGCGACACGTGGCTCGACCAGATGTTCATAACCTTTCAGCCTTTGAATCTCTTTGGTTGTTTCTATGCTGCTTAACGTTTTACGCAGCGTTTTGGGAATTGCGTTTCCTTGTTTGACCATAACAGTGTCTTCGGATCTTAAGCTTCTTGGTGGTCTATGCCTACGATCGCTTGAAACCTGCACCGAGATTACAACTTTAATATGGTTTTCAAAAACCTTTCTCTTTGACATCAAGAATGAATTAATAATCACCTTTGGAACATTATATGAGCTAGCGAGGGCTTCACGGATCAGGAATCCCATTCTTGAGTCGCTTTCATGATCTTCAAATTCGTCTTCCTCATTATCTTCTTCTGCTCCTTTTATGTTATTTGGAAACGTTTGAGTTCTTTGTAAACCAATCTTGACACTACTACTACTTCCTGTTTTGTTTCTTCTAAAACTTTCACTAGTCCTGTTTTCTCGAACCAAAATTTCCTTGTTCTGAAAGAAACGCTCACCAGGCCTCGTCGGTTCTAGAATCCTAATCTTCTCAGAGAACTGCCTCGTCAGCTTATTGATCATCTTCTTTGTCTGGATATCCACCTCTCTTTTTTCCATCCGAGGCGGCAAAGAAGGGGTCCGGATCAAACCACGCTTTGTGGAAGCTTCTTGAATCTTCCCCGGAGCCGAATGAGATCCAGATTTAGGAAGAATCACATTTGCCTTCTTCTGCAAGAAAGTTCCAACTTGTCTCAGTTCTTGAACCCTAATATTTTCAGAGAACTGCATAGTCAGTTTCTTCTGAGATTCGCCATCTCTACTACCTATAGATGGTGCCCTGATCAAACCTCGCCTTGTGGAAGCTTCTAGAACGTTACCCGGATCTGAATCTCCCACTTTTTCTGGAGAAGTCAAAGAAGAACAAGAAGGGTAAGGATCTGAGTGACAATACCTTAAGATTCTTGCTTTCCTGGTAAATAAGTTCTCAAAGAACCAATAATTTTCAAGAAGATCATCAATAAGTAAATCACTTGAACTTACATGATCCATTTCCTTTTCAGACAAGAGATTACAAAAGAACAAAAAAAAAAAAACAGGAAGTTAAAAAGAAGAGGACAGGAGATTCTAAAAAGAAAGAAGTTGTGTTTTATAACAAAGATTGGGTCTTCTGATTTTCCAAGGCGGGTGTTTGTTTGTTTATATGTGTGTTGTCTAGTAAACATCCAATGCATCGATTCTGGAGATTTATTTGGAAATGCCCACATGGGCAGCCTTTCTTCAATTATTTTTTTCTATATTTTTTTATTATATCTATGTGGAGTGAATATTTTGGTTTTTGCATAGAATATTTTAAGGATTTCCCAGGTAAAAATAATAACGAATTTGGAACTTATTCCAGGATATAATATTTATAAATCTATTGAGTCAAATGTATAAATAGAGTATGGTTAGATATGTTGAAACTTCTGATAAACTAGAGGTATCTAAGTGGATAATAAAGAAAATAAGTTTGACAATAACTATAAGAAAAATAAGGTTCAAAAGGCTATGATTGCTTGAGGGATGTCATAATAATTAATCACTGTCAGAACAGTCCACAAGCCATGTGATTTCTCTATATACATTAGTATAACTGTAGTAAAAAAATAAAAAAAAATTCAAAACATGTATCTTGAATAATAAATACAAAGGTTTTGATAAGTCACGAAAAGAAAAGAAAAAATATGTATATATATATAACGAAGAATTTGATGTTTTATGTATCCTAATCAGTAGATAAAAAACAAAAACAATAACCAAGAGTTAAAAAGCCTCAATGTTTATCTCTACATGACAAGTGGTTTAATTACTAATAATAGCACATATATACCTTTAGATATCTATATAGGTACCGTATCTTAAAAATTTAATATTAGTATTTTTAATATAATTTAATTATTTAATTAAATAAAAAAGTTATACAATCACAATTTTTCATATGGTAAATATCCGTTATAGATAGTTTGAAAATAGGTTATAAAAGTTATATTTTAGAACCACTTTCTAACATCTTTTCTCTATTTTTATTATTTTTAATATTTAGATGCCTACTTTTATATATATGCGATACTGTTGGTCTAAAATCAAAGAATATGATACTTTAATATGAATTTAATAAATGATTTTTGATAAAAATAAATAAATATATTACGGCATTGATTGTTTTGTTTTTGTATGTAATCTGTTTTGCTTTTGTATGTAATCACGTGAATATTATATAAAAGTGACGAATTTAAGATATTCAAATATTTGGTCAATTTTCATTTTTCCCGTAATTATACGCCTAATCTTTTGCATATTGCAACATCAGGCATTAATTTGATATCATCCTTCGTTCATAAAAATGGTAAAATTGAAGAATGTTTCACAGTAATCCAACTTGCACGTTTCTTTTGGGGGGTAAAATCCAACTTGAACGTATTAATAACAAAATAATAGCAATAAGGATGATAAAATTAAGCCGCAAACAATGATATAACATAGTATAATGTCACATTGACATTAAAATATTTCGAAAAAGAAGAGTTGGATTTTCTCCTCCCACTAGGTGAGGCTTTGACCATGATTTGCTCTCTGGAATTTTTAGAAATAAAAGTGTTTCAGCTTTGTATATATATGTCAAAAAGTTTCCCAAATCCACTAGTGAAAGAGCAGTGCAAGAAAATGTGATCCCATGACTCTGCACCCGCATAACACAAACAACTAGTTTGGACATATTAGCCACATGATGCAAGTCGATCCATAGTGGGTAGCCTGTCCAGATTTTCAATCCACATGTTAAAATTTTCAAAGAATGGAGATGATCTTATGTGCTTCATTATTTGAAGGCTATAGAAACATAATTAAGGTATTTAAGAGTTTTCATTATCAGAAACCACCATATATAATGAATCATGCCATCATTGAATGCAAGACTTGTAAGAAAACTCATATATTTTTTTCTACTTAGTCTGAAATATAATATACGAGAGGAAGACTTCACAAAAATAACATCTCAAATCGATAGTTACGTTCTCGGAAGATTTTAAACCTTACTTCCGATTTGGTGTGAAATTGTTTGTGTAAGTGGATAAGAAATAGGTGCTACTGCGACCTGCGAGCAAAAAATGTCATAGGTGGAGTCTCTTTGCACTTGAAAACGAAAACTATAATCTTGGCTTTGTTGAGTTTCGATCACAACAGAGAATTATAAGATTTTGACGTATTATGCTAAAGTGGTCACAATCCATGGTTGGGTGGTCAGCTTTCTCTCCAACCTTTAGAATGAGTTTAGTTAATCTCTATAATTTAGGTTTAGTAGTTTGTGTTCTTCATTTTTTCTAATTCTATGTTGGTTAAATTTCAGGACTTAGATCTGTTGACGTTGTTTTTTTTGTACCTTATATGGTTGGACTATTACACATAGAATTTTAATTTAATGTAACTTTAGTTTAAAAAACCCAATGAATGTAATATTTTATTTAAAAAAAAAATCGCAATGGATGTATGAAATATCCATTTACCTATTTTCCTAAGGGTCAACATATGTCTGTGGCAAATCGAATAAAGCACTAGCGTAAAAAAGTTCGTACTTGATCACAAGGTTTTTTTAATCGAAACTACAAAGCTTAAGGGAGTCGGAGATTATGGAGAGAATGCATGGAATATTGAATGGGCCTTTGATTTGACGTTAAAGCCTGCAGAGTCCAGACTTCTAATTTTTATTTTATTTTATTTATTTTTGTAATCCTGTGGGATGATTCCTTGGGATACATATGACTTGTTGAGATGCGCCAATCTTCTTTGATTTTATGCATCTATGCTTCTTTTGGTACAAGTCTCTCTATTTCTTTTCCTCTTCTTAGTGTCTCCAACATATTGTGCTTGGGTGATGTAATGCACCTGAAAAATTCCAGTGATGCATGCTCAAAACAAGTATCTTAGACCCTAGAAAGGATTTTTATTCTTAGACAACAGTTACTGAATATTTGTTTGCAATTTTTCTTTTTACATGTATTTATCATCATCTCAAATGTTGTCAAAACTCTTTGTTATTACAGCTGCCATCGAAGCATCATATCAGTATAAAGCTTGTAGTAGAATCGCGGTTGGGGATGTTTCTTGAAAAGTTGAAAATCTTTTCTTTTAAACATTAACATTCAAATCCGATGCAATTTTCTTGAATTTGGATCCGATGGATATTTAATATTTTCTGTATTTTCAGATATCCCTATGTTCGTTAAGTCTTACCCATCGTTTGTAGTAAGTCCAAGAGCTATACTTTTACCACATGTTTACGCAAACTAAACAAAAACACTGAGAGATATAGACTTTTGGGCACTTAGCTACATAAATAGTGATTGTGAATTTTGGTGATGAAAATGAATGGTTTTCCTGAGACCATTTTTTTTTGAAACAATTGCATGGGGCCCAAATATTCTAGGGGCTTTATTATTTAAATTTTTTATTTTTACATATAAAATAAAATATATTATAATTAAAAATAATATAATAATACAAAAATTTATATATTCTTACAAGAAAATAGTATTAAATTAACAAAATTTATATGTTGAATAAAGTTAAAATTCAACATTTTATTATTTATATGTTGAAT
Source organism: Nasturtium officinale (assembly GCA_963854855.1). Lineage (NCBI taxonomy): Eukaryota > Viridiplantae > Streptophyta > Magnoliopsida > Brassicales > Brassicaceae > Nasturtium > Nasturtium officinale. The sequence continues at coordinate 16,087,582 of OY978501.1, read as the reverse complement.
AAAGTTAAAATTCAACATTTTATTATTTATATTTTACAAAATATATATAACTTTTATGAATATATATATATATATATATTTGTTTCGTTGTTAGGGCCCGAATATAACAGGATCGGCTCTGCTGGCAACGTCTAAAAGGCAAATCTCGGAAGGAGAAAAGATTTAATGGGTTATATTAAAATGTAAATCCATATCCTAAGTTTTTCGGAAACAAGAAAAATGGCCCATACTAATATAATTATACAAAGATTGGACTTTCTGTGATAGACAACAAAAAAATGTTTACTTTGAACTTAGGAATCCAATAGGATATGATATGGTATCATATTAAGAATAAAAAGGTTTGATGATTAATATGATATGATACCAAGTCCAAGTATATAATTTTGGGGAAATTATCGCTCCTTCAAATGAAAAAACCATTTGAATTCAACGTTATATGGTCGTTCTCGTTAATTAAATAATACAGGCTAATGATGATACTACTAGCAAATTTTTTTTAAAAAAATGTAATCTGTGGGCACAAGATTAACCCAATCCATAAATCAAGGCGAGAAAACAGAAGTAGGTGTTAAGTTTCAACTGTTGACGGAATCGTTAACAAAAAAAACACACCAACAATAAAGTCTCGAAGGGCAACTCCCATAGAAAGGCATAACACCATAAATAATGTTAACCCAACAGCATAAAGAAACGCCATCTTTTTTTTAGTGTTTTGTCAAAAAAAAAAAAAAATCTTTATATTTTGAATTTAAATATATAATTAAAATAATATTTATCATTTAAAAATAAAAAGATTATTACCGGGAAGCTTATCTTGAACTTCGTAATGCATTAATTGAATATTTATGATCTGAATATATTAATTTTGAAAATTAGTATGATGTAGTATATTATTTTTAATTTTTAATTTATTGATTGTATTATTTAAGTAACATAATTTTATCGATTATATAATGTTAATTAATTTTAAAAGTATTTGTATTATCAAGTTATTAGAAAAGAAAAAATCTTAAATTAAATAACATAATAATAAAGAATATTCTTTTTGGTGATAATTAAATTTAGTGTTATAATTGGAAATGAAAAATTAATTGGAATACCATAACACTAAAGTTAGTATTGAAATTACATCAAATTTGGTGTTATAGTTGAAGTTAGCTTTATTTTTAATTTATTGATTGTATTATTTAAGTAATGTAGGTTTATCGATTATATAATATTAATTAGTTTTAAAAGTGTTTGTATTATCAAATTATTAGAAAAGAATAAAATCTTAAACTAAATAATATAATAATAAAGAATATTTTTTTTAGTATAAAATTTTGTATTGTGGTTGCAGATTCAAAATTAATTGGAATATCATAACACCAAATTTGATATTGAAATTAGTCTAAAAGTAATTAAAAACAAATAATGACCTCACAGTCTTGGTCTTCTCCTGGCGTCAATTTTAATTCCGTCTTAACGAAATTGAGAAGGAATCTATATTGACGGTGGACCCACCACCGTTAATTTGCGGTTAATCGACGCGGGCATCATCGTCTTTTCCCTTAATGTAATCCACGTGTCAGTTTCCACGTGGCACGAATGAATCCAGAAAATAAAAAGTGGGACCCACTTTTTTGGTTTATAGCGGAAGGGCGGCTTCTTTAGCGCCACCGTAAAATCAGTCAGTCGTAAAATAATACAAACGCCCTTTCTCGAAACGGCTGGTGGTGACGGTAGTGGGACCCACAGATGTAAGCCTCACGCGTTTCTATTAAAACGCGGTTCCTGAGCCGCGCGTCCTCGTGAATCACGAGTCGTGAATGTGCTACGTTTCCTGAAAATTTTCTCAGCTTTTGATGCGCCGCTGCGTCTTTACATCCAGATTCTAATGCCAATAACTGCAGCAGCTTCTCTTTACTATTAAGCTTGTATCTTTTTGCTTTATTATTATCAAGCTTGTGTCTTGCTCGTTGCTGTCTGTCAACTCTTTCCATTATAAGCGGAATTTAATTAAATAAGTTCGTAATTCATTTTTGAGATTACATGCACGACAATTCATTTTTCAAAATAGCCTTTTAACTTATAGATTATATAGTTTTACTGCGCATATATGTTAATAGATGAATATTTATTTGATGATATTTTAGTAAGATATATATATATTATCATTCTCCAAAAAACTAAATATTCCTTAAATCATGTGAATTAATTACCAGATCGACAACTTTTTGAATGCAATGACGACACTCGTATGTAAAATCTGAAGTTGTAGCTTTTGACATGGCTTATATATTCTCTATCACAAGTCGCATTATCACCTCCGGAAATCACTAAAATTTGAACTTCAACTCTATCTTTCCGCAAAGGATTTAATGAATAAATTTATAAGCATAAATATAGGCTCTATCAAATTTATAAACATGATGAAAAAGACATGGTAATTTTGTTTAATTTTATTTTTAAAGTGTATATATCATATTTATATATATATATATATATAAATTATCAGCCTAAGGGCACCTTCAAACAAACGGTATTATGCTATTATAGCGTTTAACAGTATTTTTATCAATCCAATGGAACTGCAAACTCGAGGGCATTATAGGGTGATTTCATTATTTGTTACAATATCACACTATATTTGGACGACAAACTATTATTTTGTAAATTTAACACTATTATAGATTATAATTGAGAGTTTTAGCTGTATTAGATTAAATATACATTGTATTATTATTTAAAATATAATTAAGTATAAACTAAAAATAAACATGTTGCTATTTGTATTTTTTAAATTTAGTAAATGAATATTTTTATGTTAAAATATCAAATTAATATATAACCTGAATTTAATATTACACAATAAACTTCAATTAAAACATTAAAAACATAAACACTAATTTATTGATTTTAATATTTTCTTGAATATTTGATTAAGTAAAAGAATAGTAACTGATTATCAAATTATTAAATAGTAATAGAGATTTTAAATAATAATAGAGGTTTTTAGTATGATATTTAGTGTTGTGGTTAGAGATAAATTTTTGTGTGTTAAAATTACACCATTTTAGTGTAATGTTTACACCATTTTGGTGTAATGCATTTTAAACGATTATATACTGTTATAGTTTATGTACTGCTTTAATCGCTTCTAGTGTATTTTAGAACAGTAATCAAATAAAAACACGTATTCCGACCACAAGTGAATATTTCTGGCAGTTGTTTCAACTTCCAAACTTGCTAATAGTCCGAACTCAGAACTCAGAACTCAGATATTATTAGAAAATGTAAATAGTAAAAAAAATTTTGGCGGCACATTAACAATATATATAACGGTCCACAAAAATTTGGTCGATATTTTTTTAGCCAATAAAGATGCAAACAGTAGATTTTTTTTTTTTTGCCGTCACAATACGTAATTTATAACGATTCACTAAACTACAAAATTCCGATAACTATGTTCGACTTATTCATTTTTAACCAAATAAATAATTAGATTTTTTTGTCGGCACGTTAACGACATATATAACAGTCCGCTAAATTACAAATCCAAAAAATGTTACCTAATTTCCTTTATCATATAAACATGTAATTAGTGTACTGTATATGTTTATTTTGTCGTCTTAGTAAACTCAAAATCCAGTAAACTAAAACAACATTTCGACTATTTTGTTCGATAATATTTATCTTTATCAAATAAGCATACAAATAGTAGTTTTTGTGTTTTTGAACGCTAACGACATATATAAATAATTGTCCGCTAATCTACAAATCCGAAACTTTTTCGATAATATTCCCTTCTTGTTAAACAATTGGTAGCGATATGTCTTTTCGTCGTCACTATAATCTCATATTTGACGATTCACTAAACTACACAATTTTATTTGATAGTATTTTTTTTTTTACCATAAAGACAATTTTCCCCCCTTTTTTTACATGTTAAAGATAGAGCATATATAACATTATACTAAACTATAATTAAGTCATTTTGTTCTACAACATTCATTTTTATCAAGACCCCACTGAACTATAAATCTAACAATTTTTATGTAATAATTTGTTTGGCTTAATAAACATTATATATATATTGTATTATTGCTAGATAAAAATGTGAGACCCAAATCAAATTAAAATAATAAACGGAAAACGTATGTGTTGATAAAAGATGTTTTATAGATTATATATGGACACATGAGACAGATCTCAAGTCTCAACCAATTTTTATTCTTTAACTAGTAACTTCAATTTAAATAACATATTGTGATTTGTGCAGTTTTTTCTTATAGAAATGGTAAAAAATATTATTTGCAGTAAGAGCAATGAAGACGTGGCTATATACAAGTGCTAAATTAAATTACGCTTAAAAAAGTAATTTTATGTGTATTAAGAGAAGCATCAGATAATTAAACCATATAATTAGCTTTTGACTGTTCACAAGAAAGCTCCCTAAAAGGAGCGTTGCTTTTACTCTCCTATAAAAATAAGGCTTCTTCCCTCGTTACCACAAAACTATTTCACCGATCTTCTCGTTCCTTTCTCCATATTATCTTACTCATGGGACCCGACCCGGTTTCTCCTAACCCAACTCAGAGTAATGCTGAGAAAGAGATACGCTACAGAGGTGTTAGGAAACGTCCTTGGGGAAGATTCGCAGCTGAGATTCGAGATCCGGGTAAGAAAACTCGGGTCTGGCTTGGTACGTTCGACACGGCTCAGCAAGCGGCGCGTGCTTATGATGCAGCCGCGCGTGACTTTCGTGGTTCCAAGGCTAAGACAAATTTCCCGATGACTTATCCAGAAAGAATGGTAGCTGTAGACGGTGGTTTCCCTCGTAGTCCTAGTCAGAGTAGCACCGTCGACAACGTCTCTCCCATGGCGGAGAGATTCATAGCAGTTCCGAAGCTTGAGCTCAGCTTAGGCGGCGGAGGAAGCAGCGGGTATCGTCGGATCCCGGTTAAACGTTCTGTTTATCCTTACTTATATAATATTAATTACATGACGGCGTTTCCGAAGGTGACGGCTTGTGGGGTCCAGAGCGAGTCTGAATCATCTTCGGTCGTTGATTTCGAGGTTGGAGATGAGAAGAGATCTCAACCGTTGGATCTGGATCTTAAGTTAGCTCTTCCGGGACAATAGGCCGTGAGGTTTGTTACTTTTTGTCGATGTCGTTTCTTTTCTTTTCTTTTGAGTTTTTAGGAATATTGCGTTTTTTTTTATATTTCTGTTTAAACTATATATATATATATATTATCCGAAGAAAGTTGGAAAAGCTAAAATATAAATTTGTAGCTTATGTACATATAGTTATAGTCCCTAATATTATCAACGTAGCAAAGACTGCAGAGTATCTAAACTTTTTAATTTTACTTTTTGCAACCGATTTCTCAACGTCATTCTGATGCATATCATAAAATTTCAATTTTTTTGTTTGTGGGTTTTAACTTTGTAATGTCAAAATACTATAAATTATATATATGTAGAAAAACTGAGTGAAAAAAATATGGAAAGATCTGTGTCTATGATATCTGACCCAATAATATGTTTATAGAAAAAAAGAAAATAATTATCATGGTTTTTTTTGGGATTGTGGGGGAGGGTCGTGTTTAAAAAAGATAAATAATGATAATTGTTTTGTAATAATAATGTATTATGAGTGAATAAAAAATAGTTATCGTCGGCTTGAAAGCAATGGTCCAAGTGTCGAGCACACACACATGACACACCAGTCGTGGGAGGTCCCATCTCTGGCTGCGGCGTATGTTAGATCATTCATAGAAGAGTACTTCTTTACGGTTTACGTCATTTTCACAGTTTGGACTGCTTTAAAGTTTGCAGAAAATCTAATAACTAAAAGGACTAACTCCGCAATTTTATCGAATAGTTTATAGACTCTTGGTTTAAGTTGACATGATGTTTTGAAATGGTAAACGATGACGTTTCAAAGAGTAGAAGGCGGCTTCATGATGAGAGACAAACGAATAAGCAGTTGAAAACTATCGCTGAGATCCAACGGCTGGAGTCATCATCATATCCACGTGTATGGACGTAACAACTCTAACGCTTCTCCTTTTTGTTGGGATAATGAATGAAGATTGAATTGGGGAACGGACGGCGAAACTGGGCCCACATTTCCTTTTACCTTTTGTTTATTTATTTTAGAAGCCACACAACGACCAGTGGAAAACTTTTGAAATGATAACATTTTTGTTTTCTCGTGATTTTCTAATTAATTCACACATTTTAAAAGTAATAAATAACTAATAATAAATACATATTTTTTATATTAAATATTTTTAATATCTATAAATGAACGATTGTGAGAGGAAAAAAAAAACTAAAAATCAATATTTTTGAGGAGAGAGTATGAACAATTTTACTTTTTTGTTTGTCTAGTAATTTTACCATCATAGGTGTGAATAAATGACCTGCGTTACGTAAAACACCAACACTAACTTCCTTTTTATTTTTGTATTTATGCGTTGGGTTCTTTTTTCTCGATAAAGAGTTAAAAGAATAAGCTAAGTGTGGCTGCGGGATATGCGTTGGGTTCTTGGTGTTTTGTAATGATTTCTGTGAAGACGCCTTACTATTTTGTTTAAATTTTAATATGTAAAATACAACTAAAGACTAATATCTTAGATGTTTTAATCGATTTGAAAGAAAACTTCGTTTCTCGATGTGTTTTTTTTTTCTAAGTGGTCAATCCAAGTTTTAGTTTAGTTTCTCTTTGGATTGCTCGGTTTAAATCAGGATAATTTTTATTGTTGAAGTTGCCTTTAAATGATACGATTTTGGAGTTTTTCAAAAATATAAAATTATATGATTCTGGTTTCTATTTGATTTTTGGCCTTTTCATTAGCAAAAGAATATCATTAATCACCAAAACTGTAAGCTTTTCATAAAGAGAAAAAAAAAACTAGAAAGAAAAGTTAACGGATTTTTGAGTGGGAAGAAAAAGTATAAAACTATTTCAATGAAGAAAATATAGAAAAAAACGAACCAAATTCACAAGCTCTTTTTTCTTGACGTCCGTATCAATGTGTCATATATGTGAAAGACTAGAAGACTTCTTATCAGCTATATACATGCATTTGTGAGTATATATATATATAATCGGAATTGGATGTACATGTTAATTGATTTTAATTCCAAAAGTACACGCTCCATTTCAAAAGTAGTTGACGTTTTCTTTTTTACATGTCAAAATTTCAACAAATAATCGTATACGAAGTGGTTTCATCTGTGATTTCGAGGTTTTTTTTAAAGTCAGCTTAGTTCTTGTAACTTCTACTCTTTTCATTTTTCAGCAATTTATGATTAAAAAACTGAAAAGTTTTAAAGTTATTGATACCATTTATTACCTTGACCTTCATTGTTTATTTATTAAAATTTACTACCTTCATTGTTGTTGTAATTTATATTTAGAAACAGCAAATTACTGACCTTTTAATTCATCATTCTATTAAATTTAAATCCAGTCTTTGATAATATCAACAATAATTATACAATGCATAAATCATTTTCACCTAAACAGAACTTCAATTCACACACACACACACACAATATATATATATATATATTCTATAGGTACACTTTACTGAAAATATGAAATAGCATAATTTTAACTCGTTGAGCTACAGTTACCTGAAATAAGAAAGTTATGAGCGATCGATGCGTGTGGCTAACGTGTGAAGGGTAAGGGGATGTACTTCTTATTCTTTTCCAAATGGGATGTATGCAATTTCCGTGTTGACGAGGTTTATGTCAGAGGCTTTAGAAGTTTTAAAAATGTTCGATTTAGCCCTTATTTTATCAGTAACTACATTTAGTCCCTATACCCCGCTCAACCAAATTTCACTCACGTCATGTCACCCGAGTGATGGGGCAACTACTCACCACTTCATTTTGTATACATTTTTTAAAGAGAATGTAGTTGGAACCAAAAAAAAAAAAAATCCTTTTTTACATCAAATACATCATCATTTGAAACTGTTAACAATGAAAAGTAAAGCAGATGAAAACTCATGAACTTCTTTAGAAGAACCAGAGCTTGAGAGATCCAGTTAGCTTGTGATCACATAAATCACTTCCATGAATTATAGTTATTATTATAAATATATGTTTATTATTTGAAGTTTGGAAGCTTAACCCCTTTTTTTTGGTCAGTAATTATGTTTACTAGGAGGAAGCATATCACTCCATTTATGTTTATTATAAATAGATGGTTAAGTTTGGAAGCTTAACCCTTTTATGTTACAGATTTAATGGCGGAGAATAAACAAACTAAGCTCTGAAACAAATGCAAACTATTATGGGGGCACGTATTGGCTATAACCCCCATTGTGAAACAGCCACGTGTGGTTTCATTAGGACACATATCACAATTTTGGCAACTTGTGGTGCTGTCATTTATGGAAAGTGACCAGCAGTCACTCTAGGCACGTCAGCTGAGATAACCATGGAATTACTGGGTCCCGTAGTTGAGCCACGTGGATAATAACGGCGTACACAAAACTCCGTTTTCTGAACTGTGACTGTGGCTGTATATATATTATATATAATATAGGTATGATTTTTAATTAAATATTAAAGAAACTCTATGACTGTGATTTCCTTCTTTGACTATTTCTCCGACCATAGAGGGACCACTTATCATGTATGTATATTGGATTTATTGTTTGTACTTTTTATAATCAGAAATATTGTATTGACGACAAAAAAATATCATAAATATTGTATACGTGTCGTTTTTATATTACATGTGCTTTCGATTTTTACATCATTTCCAAAGGTCCAAACAAAGAATTAGAAAAAAAGATTGATGACTTCTGTCATATATGACAGTTGAAATGAAGGCATATTGTCACATATAAAGGCAAGCCCTTAATTTTACAACTAAGAATATGCTTCCTCTCGAAAAAATCAGGAAGGAAATATAAAGATAAAATAAAAGAGGCCAATAAGAAAGGAAATGACAATATAAAAGGAACTTTAATTTATAAATACACCAATTTTCTGCTGAAATATTATACACAAAAATACCAAAATTCAATGTATCAATCAATATAAGACACAAACAACATTCTTATGTTCTGTCTTCTGTCCGTATCTCAACTTGGGTTAAGATCACGCGATGTTTGACCTAGCCATCTGCAAGAAAAATAGAAACATTTGAATTTATTCATTTTTTTTACTTCAAGGTTCCAAATTCACGAAAAATATGGATGCTCATCAGTCAAACCTTGAGAATAAGAATTTTGCAAGCGGGCTAAGGGTTGTGTTGGAACTGAACTCTTTGCTAGCTTCCTTTCTTTTATTTTCTGCATCATTGGTCATTGTCTTAGCGAAAACACGGATCGCCATGTCTTGAACTTCTTTCACCGACTCTTCCTTTGTACTGTATGAAGATTTTCGAGGTCCGTTAGATAAAAGTACGGACAGTAAGACAGACTGATAATGTCTGCAAGTTGTGTGTGCTCTTTTAGAGTTTCTCGTACCTTCCCAACTGTTCAATCAGTTTGGCAATAAAAGCTTCAGAAGAACCAGGCTTTTCGCGTTCCATGTTCACTAAGGATCTCGAAACTCTATGTCCAACAGATCCTTTTGAGTCGTCACCCCCAAGAGCCTACATCATTTGCAACTTCTAACTCAAAACAAAACCTTATTTTTTTCTTCTCAAAACTGAAGCCAACTTCTAACTCACTGAGGGAAGTAAGATGTCAAATGTGTGCATAGTTTATAGAGATATCATAAATAGGAGCTCACCTCTTTTAGTGATGGTAATAGTAAAAGTGACAAAGATGCAGACAATGATGCCAATTTGGAGTCATCTTCATCATCACTCACTTGTTGTGATCTAATGACTGGTTTTTGTTTCTCAGATTGATCGCGGGGATTTCTGCAAGGTAAACCAGCTTTCATGTCAGAAATAACCAGACAAATCCTGTGATCCGCAGAAGCTTACTACACACAAAACTAACCTCAAGTAATCAGAGCTATCTGTTGGTTGTTCCCTTCTTTTGTTAACCTTCCCATTACCAAGTCTTTCTCTAGCATTCCCTCTTCTAAAACCTGCTTCAAGTGCTACCTTTGCCTGAAAGAAGAGTGAAAATATATTGTATGAATTAATAAGAACGCATGAGAATAATTTTTAAATTCAGACGCAACATATTAAACAACCTCTGCAAGGTTTGCGCTGCTATCTTCTGAGGCACTGGAACTTCTTTCTTGAAGCCCTAGTCTAGATCTTGGTGTTCGAGGTGATCCAGAATCTTCAGTCTGCCCACGGACAACAACAGCTCCACTAGTAGAAGCATCATCAAAAGATGTATACCTGCTGGTAGACTACACGGCAGAAATGGAATCAGACATACTAATTGTTGGACAGCAAAGACAGGGCCAAGGCAGAGTACACGAACTTGCTTTATAACAAAAGAAAAGAAAGGAAGAATTTCCAATACCTCAGAACTTTGATCACGAAACATTGAAGATGACCGAGAGCTTTTTGGAGATCTTATGACAACAGTTCCGGAACCACTGAGTGATGAATCATCCTGAAAATGCAGAACAAAAAGGATGAGAAAAGTATGATCGACCTTGTTCCAGTTTTTTATTGTCTATTGATAATCCAGGTTACAGTACGTGGATAATTCTAAAGATGCGATAATCCTCCAAGTGGAAGGAACTTGAATAAAATTGAAAATGGTTAACATGAAAAACCACAAAAAATGATATATTTGTGAAGTTTTAAGAGTATTTCCCAAGCAATCCCGCTAATAAGAAAGAATGGTGTCAGGTGAGACATGGACTGCATCTGGGCAAACAAGAGGCAAAGGAACTTACTTCTTCTTGGTAGTCATTCTGATAAGAATCTCTTTTAACAAAACCTCCTTCAGACATTTCAGCGTTTGCACTACCAGAAGTGGATGACAAGTGACTACCACTGGCTCGTGATGTTTTTTGAGAAGTCTGATTATAACTAATTTCTTGGCGCCTTTCCCTAGCTTGAGGAGGTTTTAAAGCTCGAACAGTTCCAGCACCCAGAGAACCGCCAATGCTGAAGTCCCACCCGGCATTTTTGACAGTTTTTACCTGAAAACTGTAGCTAGAAGTTCTTAGCATCTTGGTGAACAAAAAAGAGAGAAGATATCTCAAGCGTAGGCCATTTATCCAACCTAGTTCCAGAAGTTCCCTGGCCTCTCTCATCTCTAGCCACTCTAACTGTCCCAGATGATTCAACCGGAGTTTTTGGACCATTTGTTGGAACATCTTCATCTTCTTTTACTTGGTATTTTGGCCGCTCTCTTCAAACAGAAGAAAAATACAGGCATAAGAATCATCCTTTTTTGTATTTTCTTTAGGAATAAAGCAGATAAATTTTTTAATCAACTGGAAAGCCATGTCAAACCGTATAGCTATTGTTACCAATCAAATAAGCAGAGCCATATATTGAAACCACAAACCAACACTGGTGAAAAAACATCACACCTTATTCTCTCAAGAAGTTTTTGGCTTTTCCTTGCACTCTTTATAAATCTATGTTTGAGAAGTTCTTTGGCACTTAGTCTCTGAAAGGACAAGGAAGAGAGATATGAGAGAGCTTGGCATGTCACTGCTGGAAATAAAGATCAGAGACTGCACTACAAGTACCTCGGCGGGAGCCTTTTTCAAGCAAAACGAAACAAATTCCTTCAGAGGACGTGAAAAATGCTCATCTAACTGCGGAGGAAATACAAAAAGTTAAGTATCTAGCTCGTCAAAGGTGACTTCACAATCATACATATGGCAGTATTGGTTTCCTCTCAAGCAATTGATTCCAACCATCTAACAAGCCTTTCTCGTGCCAAATTTAACATAAGAAGAATGAAACCTGAGGAGGGCTTTCCCGAGGAATAATAAAAAGCACTCTCATAGGATGAAGGTCAGCAAGGGGAGGTTCTCCTTTTGCCATCTCGATCATTGTTATTCCAAGAGACCATATATCTGCCTGGAAAAGAGCAACCCAGTAACAGAACAGATAAAAGATTACAAAGGGCTACAAAACAAGTAAATCCTAGACATAAGCAGAAGATGGAGTAAACTAGAAGAAACAAAGAAGCTGTGAATGATGGACGAGATACCTTCTCATTATAACCTTCTGAGTTCTGAATCACTTCTGGTGCCATCCAAAATGGAGTTCCTACAAATGTCTGTCAATTTTATGTTATCAGCAAATGCAACTCAAATAGTTGTATAACAACACTTAACCATCACATGATAACACTAAACATTTTGTTATCCTTCTGCTTTCATAGGACCACTTATGACATAAAATTCCCAACATGTTCGAACATTAGAATGATTAGACTATGGCACAAAATTCTGTGACGAAGTCCATGAGAATTGAAAATGAACAAAGCCACAGCGATAAGGGTAACAAAGTGAGTGGGCTAATTTAAGAGAATTCTAATACCTGGAACAGTAATCACAATAAATGATGAAGAAAGAAACACGATCAAGAATCAGGAGTTTCATTAGCGTAATAAGATAAGCACCTTTCTCCTTGATATTGTCCGGGTTAATTGAGCAGACACACCAAAGTCCGCGACCTGGTATGTGTGAAAGAAATTGAAAATCAGCTGTGCAACTAACCACTCGGGCGTAAAAGAAAATTAAGAGTTTAATGAATTAAGTTTAAGAAGTAGAGAATACCTTAACATCCCCATTCTCGGTCAACAAAATATTAGCGGCTGAAAAAATAGGAAGGAAAAAATTATGAGAACACACAATTGGATTCAAGAAAAGCCTTAAGATATCAAAATATATTTAGCAGACAAAACCTTTGATATCTCTGTGGATCTTTCCTTCAGTGTGGAGATATTCAACAGCATGAAGTAGATCGCGCGTAATACACGCAATTGAAATTTCATCCAATGGATGCCCTGGCTGAAGCTACACTCGCAATATTGTTTTAAGAGATTATAATTTGCACCAACGAAACTAAAGTATAGCATAATAATTCCAAATAGATGTGTGCATCACTACACAAACAATTATATTTTTCAACTCAGCAAGGAAGTGAAATAACATACAAGATCAGCAACTGAGCCACCAGCCATATATTCCATGATGATCCATAACTTGGTCTGGTGAAGGTAAGAACCATAGTATTCGGTAATATATGGACAGCGGCATTGTGACAATACTGAAATTTCCTGATGATAATAACAAAATGTGAGCACGAAAATCATGCAATACTAAAACCAACAAAAAACTTAACGTCAACCCAAGAGATACCTTCTGTATATCTTCAATCTCGTCTTCTCTGTCAAATATGAAGTTAAAGGGCTAATTAGAAATGGGCACTGAGCACTAAGGTTTTAGACAAGGAATACTAAAGCTGAAAACTAGAGATATTTTATAAAGAAAATCAAATATAGATTAATGCCTTCCGCAAACAAGTAGCACATTCAATTTACTTAGAGAGCGACGATAATACTATCCAAAAGTGTAACTGACGACTACATACTTGATAGCGAGAAAAACATATCAAATGCAAATACTTACGATTCTTCCAGATCAATAACTTTAATGGCCACTTCTTTGTTAAGCTCTGTATCAAACCTGGTAAGTATAAGTAACAGCTCAGCATACGAGTAAGGTAGAAACAATTCTTAAGTCCTTATAGAATAAGACAGAAAGTTAGTGCCAATCAGATTCTCCTAGATAAAGGCTGAAATGGGATTACATTTATTCCGCAAAAAAATCTGCCTTTTCCAAATTATATCAACAAAACACCTAACTCTTAGTTGCTTTCTAACAAGAAATGTCAACATAGTAGGTCATATTAGTGCTCACTTATTGGTAATGTTGTATGATAAAAGAATACCAGAAGAAATGCTTTTATGAATTTTAATATTTCAGAGTACCGCTCTATTTTCGCCAAGAAAAGAACCAATGTGAGAAAAAATATAAGAGCAGAAGGTCTACAAGGTTACAGAATGACTGTTGTTTCAGTTCACTGAGATAGATGAACCTAAGATAGTCTACCAATATAATCACAAAATATTTACGACTCTTACACATGTATCATGTTCTGTAGCATTCATCACACTAAACACAAAAGCCTCCTTGTAGAAGATTTTAAAAAGTCAGAATAAATTAGATACTTACGCTTTGTAGACATCCCCAAACGACCCTCTTCCAATTAACTCAAACTGGCTAAATCTGGTTCCAGCTGCCTCTTGTAAACCAGCAACATCATCCATTTCCACAACAATATATAAAAAATTTCACCTTCTTCCTCTCTGCAAACACAACAGAATTAAATTCCCCAAATTGGGTCAGCGCATTCCCAAAAAAACAAAAAAAAAACGTGTGGAAGAAGAACATAAACTGAGATCTATAACTAAAATCTGATTATCACAATGCTTTAGACTCTTTACTCGATGCAATCAAAGGAACAAAGAAACAAAATTTCAACTTTCCACTATACATACAACAATGTACGTAATTTGAAACACCTTAATTGAATTATCTTCAATTCGATTAATCACGAAATGAAGTCGATTCCTGCGATTACGATTGTCAAAATCCGATAAATTCAAGGATCGTTTTCAGATTACCTGATTAGTTCGATGAAGAAGACGCGTCGAATTTACAAATACAGATCTTCTTTGTCTTTGTTTTTGAATTATATTTCCCAAGAAAATGATCTCTTCAATGCTGTCGAGCACCAAGAGATCGAGAAGAAGAACTTTGGATTATGAAGTTTTCTCGATTTGATTATTCAATTTTTTTTTCCTTCTGATTTTTTTTTCCTTCAAACATTAAAAACCTTGACCGAACCGACCCGGCTTGACTTACTAGTACTATCCAACTAAAGATCAACGGCCTGACCCGACCCGAGTTATTGCGCCGTCTTAAAAACAAAATGAAAGCACATTATGTGCAACTTAAATTAATTGTTTGATTTATAAAAATAATTTATCTTCATTATTTACGTAATGGGATTAGAAAAAAAACTTAGAGTTATACTTATGTTATTTTCTAAATATTTAATAGTACAGTTATAACAGATATTTTAATAATAGATGTCAACCAAATTTTATATTAAAAAGCAATATTTGGTCTCCAAGACTTTCAGATCTCTCATAGCTTCTTATGAGCTCGAGGCCACACGAACCCGCATCGGAACAACAGAGAATTACCTATGTGTCTTCTTAGACATGCATAAGTACCAAGTTGAATCATACCCATTAACAAGTTGTCGATCTCATCATCAACGTCGTAGACTTCCAAATATGCGTGTACGTCGAACAAATCCAGCCGTTGGTGTTATTGACGGTAAGATTTATGTGATTGGAGGCAATAGGTCTGAAAATATCGAGGATTGGGGTGAGGTTTATGACCTAAAGACCAATACTTGGGAGCCAGCATTGCCGAGAACACTTGATCTCACTGTTCAAAAGAGTGTTGTTCCTGGTAGATTTGTAATGGATGGCAAAGTTTATGGCATTGATGATGGGTTCAAGCTTAGGTTGATGAAGGATTTATGTTTGGTAATGATACACAACATGTTGTACCAAACAGGTGTTTCTAAAGGGATCTATTTTGGAATGATCCAGTGAATAATTTGAAATGGAGAACGGTCAAGGTCAGGATCTCCATATAGTAAGATTTATAAAATTAATATTATTATTTGGTGAGCAGAGATTTCGTTTGAGAGAAGAAACGGTTTAAGACTAAGGATGTGTTTACCTTTAACAGATATGAGCCTCTCTTTTCTTCTGCTCACTTGTCTTTGCATTCTGCTAGTGTAACTTATTGATCAATGGGATTTAAAAAAAAATACTTTTGTGGGTATTATTTTTATAAGTATGGTTTTAAGAGACAATTAACGAAATTGTAATTCAATCATGTGTTTAAAACACCATTGATAATGCTAACTTTGAACTGCTGATATTTGTAGTCAAGAATCGCAAAATGTTTGTATTCTAAGAAACAGAGTATTTATACATCCGTTTATATGCTCGCATAGCTACAACTAATTTATCTATGTTTCTAAAGTAAGTAGCCAAATAATACGTCACTGTTGATGTACACATTTCTTACCTTTATGAGCGTAAGATAAAAGTGAAAAAAATTTACAAGTAAATATTCTTTTATTTTTTTGTTGTCAATAAAAGTAAATATTGAAAACTAAGATTTTTGGATTAAAATTACAATTATAGTTTCACATAAGAATTGTTTATATTATTGGCAAAAAAAAGATTAAAAAAGAAAACATAGAAAATCTGATTATGGACATTTAGTTATGTTTCTTTTAACATAATGAGCATCATCATTCAAAAGTATTTGAGGCTCCATTGCATGACACTCCCTGCAAGCAAATACCACCTTTTCAAAAAGCCTCTTCCACCACTTCATCAACTTACTAAATCCTCTTCTCTCTTTCGCCTTCTTCTTCTTCCGTCCACCAACCTTAATCCCTCTCCCTTTACCTTTTACCGAACTTTCTCTTTTAAACACCGGAGTTATATACTGCCACCGCCGTGAATACGACCCATAAAGCTGAGCTGTCATGATATCAGTCGCCTTCTTACTCTTGCATTGCGTAATATACGGAATCTTATTCGTCGTTGAAGTATTTACAGTTTTACCGTTGTTCATCGGTAGTTTCTTTTTTAAATCCGATAACAACAATGTCTTTTGCTGATTCTGATTACACTCTTTGCTCCTACGGCAAGTTACGGACCGAGGACCAAAACAAGTTAAATTAGTGTTTTCCCCATCACCGCTACTCGAACTCGTGATCTTGAAGATATTGCAAGTGCTTGTTCTTGGAGTGTAAGACGTCGGGCTACTACTAACACTGCTTCGGCTGCTTGTACTGTAGCTCTGGAATGTGTTTTCGCTGGTCGTACGAGACACCGAACGTGTCGTCGTTGTCGTGCTCAATGGAAAAATGTGTGGTAATAGACGGCCGTTGAGGAAAAGGTGATCGGCAGGAGAACTTTCCGGGAAGAGGTCTTGGGATGGAGAAGAGGGAGTCAATGATCCAAACTCGAAGTCTGATGATGATGATGAAGTCTCCGGCTGTATCTCGCCGGAGTTTGGAATATTTTTCCGGTCATCCTCCATCTTTATGATGGAACTTGTAAGTGGATGTGTTTAACTGTTTGATTAGTTGTGTTTATATAGAGAGGAGTTGAACTTGGACACGTGGCAAAATGGATACGGCAGTCAAAGACTTGCCAGCTCAACGTTTGACTTTTTGTGGGGGATTAGAAGAAGAATGAGAGATCCAAGTGAAGTAGTGGTTATGGTGTTCGTGTCATGATACTGTCTAAAGTGTTTTGGATCCCTAAACGATTCCACATGCTGCTCTATTTTAGGATTTAGATAACGAGGCATTATATATCTCTTTGTAATATTTCCTCCATCTATATTTTCTTATAGCAAAGAAATTATTTGAATAAATAATATTGATCACTAGGTCCGGCCTTGAGTTAAAGTAGAGGAAAATGTACCAAAAATATATATATTATTAAGAGCATAATATTTGGTATATGAGTCTTAATATAATGGTTAAATGTTTCAAAAAAATTGAAGAGCTGTTGAGTTCGATCTTCTTTAGTTGCTAAAGTTTTATATATCATTATTCATAGATTAAATTTTTTTTTTACTTTACGCGCAATATATATACGGGCCGGTACAAATTTTGATTTTTAAATCATTTTTAATTTATATTAGATTTGTTGTATGATGTTCTTTTTTTTTTCATAGAATCCTACAGCTCACATCCACATACTCCTTCAACTTTGATGGTTCTCGTAGTGAGGGACACGGTCTCCCAAAGATACTCTTAAAGTTTTAAGCAGAAAGCAACAATTGCTTTATGATATAATATACATGTAAAAGCAATTAGAAGGATAGGAAAACACATTATCTATTGGTAAATCTAACTGGTATCAAATGGAATCTATAGTGCATATATTAAGATTTATACCTTTGTGGTTTAGATTGAGACACCGTTCATTAGGAATCAAATTGTACTTTAATTGAAAAAGGCTTTTATTTATTGGGTAACTAAAACTGTTATCTTCACATACAACTAACCAAAACATACTTACAAATGAAAATAATAAGTTCTTACTTACGGTATTGCGAGCAAAATTAAACACTATTTGTTGGTTTCAACATATTTATTTGAAGACATTATATATTATCAAGAATCCAAGCTATAAAAATGTAAATTCAATTAAAGCAAATTCAGATATATATATATATATAATGCTAAACTGAATTAACAAAACGAAGGTTAAATGTACAACTGAAGGAATATAAAGGGAAAACAATTGTTAAATAATCAGTCATAGAGCCTCACCATAATAATCACATGTTGCTAAATTCTGGTATCCTTTTCATTAGTGAGTTTATCTTTCTAAACATTGAACAAAAAAAAAATCTAGAGGATAAAAACTAACACATGTAAATGTAATTTGGAAAACGGAGGGAGTAATATTCTGAGCGTAACGTTCCTCTTGGCTCAACTGGCTACACTGAGGCTTAGTAACTAATTAAACACACCGACCATATAATATTTATATCTCCACAATCGTGTGTACCAGCCAATAGCTAAATTGAGCTAGTGAAGCAAATGAATGCATGTAGGGACACAAACACACAGCAAATGGGAAGAAGAAAGTGCATTAAACTGAAGGAAAATTAAAGACAAAGATCTCACTCTCTGGCTTTTTGTCTCCCATTCGGGTCTTTCTTTAAGACACATCACTGGCCCATTCTCTAGAGATTAGCCATGGACCACCAATTATTATTAAGACCATGCTTAATAATCTTTTACTTTCTCTTTATTTTGAGACTCTTCGATTTTGCTTAACGTTTAATGAACCTCAGATGTAATTATGATTCGGTAATTGGAAGAAGGCTGTGTAGTTTACGCCAAATTTCTAAAAAGTTTTACTAACAGGAGGAGTACATGACCAATAAGAAGGTTGCTCAAAAGCAAAAAAAAAAACAAAAAAGAACAGGACCAAGGACCAAGAACTAAAGACATGAAATCTACTAGTGCTCCTTAATCATATGTAAACTATCCAATAGTAATATGATTGTAACTATCCAATAGAGAAATCTTGATACAAAAAATTGATAAAAAGAGTTATATTATATTTGTTTCGTAGTTACTCTATACCAACGACTAAATCGTGTTTGTTTTGAAGTTGGCAACGACCATCATATTTTATATATTTTGTTCTTAGTGAGATCAACCCATCATATCTTTGGGCTCTCTTCGGCCTAGTTAATTTGCGTTTTGTTGTTGTTATGGTTTCTAAAATTAGTTCACGAGAATAGGTCCGTTCATTTGATGCGGACGAAACTTGATTTCGAAGAACGAAGATTACAAACTTTCACTTTAGAGGAAAATAAAGTGCTTTGAATTACAAGTTGTAGTCGATTTTGGTTATGGAGATTGGAAAAGACGAATGATGGATAGGTCATTTGCTACATTCATTAGTTGTGCCTCAATTTGCTTGAAAACATCTCTAAAGACACAAGGAAACGAAGCTAATAGTATCAGAGCTCTTACATTTCATGCGCATTTTTTCCTTTCTTGTTTGAATCATGTTACTTTGGTATTATCACCGATCTCAGTCAGCTCCCCACACTAAATCAAGATCATCCAAAAAACAAACTGGGATCGAGATCCAATTATGGAATATCGTAGATATATGCCAATATCTCTCTCAATTAAGGAAGCTTAATTACCATTAGTTCTAAATATATATTTTTTTTATTTATGTTTACATATTAGGTTTTCTTATCAAAAATTTATAATAGGTTTACTCATATTATATCCCTATATATATAAATGCTGTACGTTTCTTGTAACATTATTTTTATTAGCGTCTAACTTAACTCTTGCATTACACATTTGTGTTTTTTACTCTCATCAAATTTAAAAGGTGCCTTGAAAATGTATATCTGATGAGAAATATCTAAGGGTCTTTTAAATATTTGTTGACGAAGAGTATCTCATCCTAGCAGCTTTTGATTATTTGTAGTTTTTGATTTTAGAGTTTCGAAAATTTAATTTCACCCATTCAAGATTTTACAAAAGCAGATAGCATAAAAGTTAGGAAAATTGATTTTTGATGGTTTTTCTAATTTTGAAAGAAAAACCAAAAACCACAATAAACTTTTTTCTCCCAGGCATAAAATCTACACTAAAAGTCAAAAACCAAAACAAATCAGAAACTAAAAACCAAAAACCATTTAGAATCTACCAACCATGCATTACTAATTATAATTCTCGTTGATTATTGAAATCTTATATATATTCTACTACTCGTAGAATTTCTAAGTAGCCGTCAAATCTATTGAGGGCATATATAAAAGATGCGAAATCTGCAGCAAGTAAGCTAGAATGAAATCTCAATCATGAATCTGGAAACTTCAGAATGACCGTGGCTTTCAGTTAATCTCCTGTGCATTTGAAAGATTCACACTCCTTACTCGTATCTGTATATTTGAAAACCTTTACTAATTAGCATTCCCACATCACTAGCCACATCTTAAAAAAACATACAAGACACACTCAAGTTTCAGGGAAAGTCTTAACATTTTGTAATAACATAAGAGAGTACTGGTGGTTATTTTCACTATATTCCAGGTCTCAGTTGATTTTTGACATTCTTAAGATAATTCAGATTCTAAGAGAATTTAGATGACAGAAGAGAGAGAGCATGGTAGCTTTCTCTATCTTATTTGTGGTCGTTTGAACGATGATGAGTTTGACATAGGAAGTGTCATCTCTACCCTTGATTTTTCTTGACCGGTGATTCCTCTCCGACCACCAGACCCTTCTCCAAAAACCTCACCGGAGCTCTTCCTTCGTCTCTCATTGTGTCCAGCTAACCGCCTTCTACAACTTCTTTTAGCTTCATCAAACTCTTGTAGCTCGTGAAACCTATTTTAAACTCCAAAACCATTCAAAAAAAAAATCAAACAAAAACGTGTATTTGAGTGTGTAAATTAAGTTGTACAGTACCTGCTGCATTGTTGACAAAAGCGTTGGCCAACGCCTGAGAGAAACACTGAAGATGCCTTTGCATGAACTTCACACACTTTGTGTCTCCGGTGATACTGTTTAGCATCTTTCAAATCAGCTGTGCATCTATCTACTTGGCAAAGTCGCGATGAGCCGCCACTAGACCCTCTAACTCTCTTCTCTTCCTCCCTTCCAAGTTCCTCGTCTCCATCCATATCATTCTCTATTTCTTCTTCCACAAGGTAAGACACACTAGCCTTGTTAAAATAGCCTTGTCCTTGTGTTCTTTTACCCTCCATTTTTTCGTAGAGAAAAGGATGAAAGTTGGAGTCTTGAGAAGATGGTTTGCTGGAGGAAATAAACTATGGTAGGTTAAGTAATGTTGAGGAATGGAACTTGGTGATATTGTTGACGAAATTGAAGCCTTTTTTAAGTGTTTAAAAGGTGAAGTAAAGTCGGGAGATGGACCATTGTATTCTTGTATGCTTCTCTGGTGGAATAAGTGCATAGTTATGTTGATGTGCTAGCTCACAAAAAAAAAGTTGGAAAGAAAGAAAAAGAGATTTATATAGATAGGCATAAAAACTTTTAACATTTTCATTTCAAGAAATAAATGATAGATGTATGAAAACTAAAGATCACTTTTTCAGTTTTTTGAAGTTCCAATATGAAATATTGATATAAAATTGAAGATCCTTTTATATTGAACATGTCATGATCATTGCCTTATAGATGAATTCTTTTACTGGCCTGCACTATTTTTGCAATAATAATGTAGAAGGTCGATAATTTACACATGAGCGTAACTCAGATGACAATTTATTTTGTTCTTTAGGAACAAAACAAAGTTTCTTTAAAAATTGATGTGACTCTTGAATTCCTTTGCTTGCTATCCTAAGTCTTCTTTTGTTTGCTAGACTCATACTGGGAATGCGTTTACCATAAAATTAAGATTTGATCTCTGTTGATTTTAGATTTGATGTCCTAGACATGGATATTATCATGTGTCTGGACCAGGACAAACAAAAGAATAGAGTAGATGCTTATTAACCCCCTTTTTTCTTATCACTATTGCTTATACAAAGATGCTTTGTAGAAGTGGAGGAATTACAGATTGAAAGATGTAAACAAAATGGGAATACTTTTATGAAAAGTGTTGATGCAATAGACATTATAGAATGGAAGCATTTTAAGACGGAGATTTGTTTGAGTTCTTCTTTTATCCTTTTTTCACCATGAAAGTAATTAATAAGGTCTTCCTCTCACTTAATCTTTATTTTTTTACACTTTGTGTTGTGTCATGTGTGGATATGATAAGCCACAACTGCATCATAACTTCGAATAGTCGCTGAAAAAAATGAAGGTAACTTTGAATCTTTGAGTAAACCAGCAACACAAGCAGCAGCAGCCGATGGTCATGTTCCTTAAATGTTTTTGCCAATGTTTGTGTTGTTTTCTTATTCTTATATTATATCTATATTTTACAGAGACTGGGAATACTAGAATTAGTGGGTAGTGAAAGAGACAGGACACAAAGGTTTCACATGCCAACATTGTACTCTATCTGACTCTGCCTTACCTAGCCTGACGCAACTTAGCTTTTGCAAACCCAAAAGCTGCATTTGTTTTTTCTTTCTTTTTCCCATAATTGAATATTGAATAAACTTGTCTCTCCGAGTGGCTTCTTCCATTTTCCGGTTTGGTCTAATATTCAAAATTTGGCATATTGGGTTAGACTTGAAATTTATTTGGTTTAATCTTAGATTTTGAAATACAACAAATTTTCTTACTAAATACCATCCATTAGGTCGAGTTTGAGCTCGGGTGGCTACACAACAACAACAAAAATAATTATACGCAAACATTTGTAATTGATATTCGACTAATTAAACACTATTCAAATTCGGTTTTTGGATTCGTCTGAAGTAGGTTCGGTTTAGAAATACATACAACTGTTTGGTTTGTTTTGGTTATAATGTGGACTCTGATTGTCCAAGTGTCATATCTCTCGTAGATGTGCACTGTGAATTTGTGTCATAAGCAACTTATATAACCTACGGGTAACAAGTACCTAATAATAACAACGATTCAATTTCTTCTTTTATTGGAACTTGAGATTTTGTTTTTGTCGTCAGAAAAAAACCCTCTGAGATTTAGTGTAAGGGTGAATAAAGTAATTTTCTTGGAATCTTACTTGATATGATATTCAAGTTTTGGACTATCTAACCCCAACAAAAAAAAAAAAAAAAAAGAGATGCCAAATAATGCCCTGGAAAAAAAGAAGAAGAATATATAACAGATTAATTAATTGGACTACATATACGTAAATGGTTGGTTGACACTAAATTTGTTTGCATTCAAACTTTTTATTTTTCTAATTATTCGATTCTTTAATATATATATATATATATAAAATGCATTACTTCGTTCGTTCCTCCGCGTCGCTCTTTTTACGTTAGCAAACAAAACGGACGTAACTATCTATCCGTAGGTAGCCACACTCCAATAACAAAATATTCCTTTCTTTATAGAATCGAAATTATTATTTCGTTTCAACATTAAAACTAGAGCATCTTTATGTATGCTTGTGTAAAAATAAAGTTTTTGTAAAACAGTCAGTAGCAACAACAATTTTCGAATCGATTCTTGTTGCGAGCTAGTGCCAAAAGTGATGATATATATTACTTTCGATCACACGAGTAACGAGATTTGTCTCTTCGTTTATAGGAATTCCAACGGAACATATATCTTCTTCTTCTCAGATTCTTTCATTCAACTTTGTCATCTAGCTAGCTGTTTTTTGCACACACACACACACACACTAACAAAACTATAACAGTACACATCAATATTGATTTCTAACAATTTAAGAAAAAGGTTTTACTCAGTGATGAGTGTGACATAAGGTTTAACAACATTATAGGCACAAGTCACAAAGTTGCGGAGAAGAGAAAACATCATAGAGACAATTATCATTTCATTTCATTTATAGACAACGAGCCACAGTTTTGAATTCAGCCAAGCAGGATTGAAGAATCTTCTGGCGTTTCTCAAGCTGTTGGCGTTCATTTTGCAATACATCAATGGCTCCAGGAGCAACAAACATGTCCATGAACTTTTCATCACTTACTGCAAAAAGATCTAATCCAAGTGCAACCACTAGCCTGTCTCGGCTGCAAAATGATCAAACAAACGTCAAATCCAAAAATGATTTCTTCTACTATGAGGAAACAAGAGTTTTAATCACTATACTCACCAAGGTATTAGAAACCCTGAGTTTAGAGTCGATGTCACGCTTCTTTCAACTAGAACTTCACGTATTCTAGCAAAATGTTGTGCAGCTGATGAACATATCTCAGAGTAAGCAGAGCTTGATTTCGATCCATTATTCATGTTACCAAACATAAGCCCACCATTCTGAACTCTAAATGGCTCTATGTTCTTGTTTCCCATTCTTGCCATTCTTTTTCTAGCTCCACCACCATCAGGACCATTTCCAATTTCTTTCTTTACCAAACCATACCCTATCTCGCATGGTTGTTCTGGTGATGGCGTCTCAGGGATTGTTATGTGGCTTTCCTCTCCTTTTCCTGGTGTTGTCTCTTGGCCATTAATCTTCTCAGGAGGAATGTTTTCTTGGTCTTTCATTGGCTCATCACGACTGGTATCAGAGAGCTCGAAGGCTTGGTTGAGTTTGTAATAAGAGCTAAATCCTCCTCCTTGGTGGTAGTCATTCTCATAGCAAGCCATGGAATATGGACTGGTCACTGAATCAAGATGGTGTCTTACTAATTGCTTACACTGTTTCGCTAGATTCTTCACAAAACGGCTGTAACAATTCCGTAGAGCAGCATGAAAACCCACATATCCGTCCATGTTTTCAGTTTTCTTCTCATCTGCAAAACAATTTGTGAATGAGATGCAATGAGCTCTAAGATGATATAAAAGAACCAATGATTGTTGAAAGCTTATTCTTACATTCAGAGTTTTGGTTGAGGTTTCTTTCCAAAGCAATTTCAAAAAGACTTCCCAATACAAAAGCAAGTCTGTCGCAGGCTGTGTCAAGAAGAGGAGCGAGCCATGACCGTGCTGCGGTTCTAGCAATTTCTGCAGACGCTTCTGATATTCCTCTACCACCTCCACGCCCAGCATGAGCAAGAAGAATATTTGCTACCTTAACAATTCAGCCTATGTGTTAAATTTTACATATGAAAATGTAGAAATGCTGTTTATTAAGAAAGATGTGAAATGTACCTTCTCTCTAGAAACCGGAGGGCACTCTATTGAGTAAGATGCGCATCGAAATTCATGAATCACCCTTTCAAAAGCTGCTCCTCCATAGAGTTTAAGTACAGCATTGGGCGGCTTGATAACCACATTCACGCCGGGCCAGCTTCCAATGCCACTCTCGCCGCGTTCCTCTTCAGTTGTTTTCCCCCATTGCTCTGGTGCTGGATTTGCAGCTCCATCAATCAAAGCTCCCTTAAGAAACAAAAGCAAAACAATGTCTTTTCTCAACTCAAATTCCAAAGACTTAAAAATTAATGTAATTCCAAAATATGATACTAAAAATGGTTGCTAATACTCACCACATGATTGCTAATAGAAGCAGTGTACATCATTGCTGCTTTTCGAAGATACGCAACATCGGAAGTAGCTTGAATTTTCTTTTCCACTCTCAGCATATCATCAGTTACCTCAGAGCAGCGCTGTTCAAGCAAAGCTAGTGTTGCTGGTGCAGCTTCCTTGTATCTCTTCTGAAGCTCAAACTCTAAAAAATCTCTTAGCGACCCAAAACCAATACAGGACCGGAATTTGTCTTCATCAAATCCTCCTGTAACTCCTTCTCGTAAATGCCTTAAAACCTCAGTGTCCACCAGAGATATCTGTCTACGAAATTCCTCATTTGAGACAGTGCTCCTGTCTTTTGGCAATGCCACGAAATACGGACGAGTGTTCTCTCCAAGGTATCCACTAGCACTCAGATAACGATCAACTTCACTACGATCACTAAATTCCTACAAGTTTTGAATAATCAAATAAAGAAAAGGAATCGCTTTTAGTTCAGACAAAGAGGCATAAACCAATTCATGGACCACAACTGATAATGTTTCAAGATTCTAATACCTTAAGGCGATTATCAAACTTGGAGACAACAACAATAGTCCTCCGAAAGCTAGAATCAATCTCACGAACTGCATCTAACCACAAAGATGAACACCATTCTACACTACTTTGCTGAAGGAACAAGATAATACGATGTGGAGGACTAGCCAGTGACTTAACCATCGATAGAATCTCATCAGGAGTAGTTTCAGGCTCTCCTTTCTTGGCCTACACAAACAAGAAAAGAAACTATCTAATTGACAAACTCTGATACAGATAGATATACCCAAAAAAAAAAAACAACTTTGCTATAAATATACGCAACAAGGAAGAAAAAACTACCTTAAGAACAAATCCAGGAGTATCAATAATAGTGAGATTAGGGCAATGAGCATACTCAGCTCTCATCACAATAGGCTTAGGCGAGACTGCAGTATTCGTCTTCTTCAATAACGTCTCTGTTCTTGACCTAATTACATCTGCTATTGCTGTAGCCGAAACAATTGGACTTCCGTATTCTTCAGAATCTTCATCCTACCAATCAAAACTTACCAAATCAGTACTCAATTTTACCAAATTCAAAATCCCTAGAATAAAATTTGTTACCTGGAATCGACATCGTGGTTCTAAAGCTGATAAATCATGGACCATTTGAATAATTAGTGGACGTCGCGTTCCCATTTCTACTTCACGGACATTGAATCGGAACCCTAGAAGTGCTTCGAGAAGAGAGCTTTTTCCATCTGATTGACCACCAATGGCTACAATCTCTGGTATTGGAAGTTTCTCACCGAAAGCAACAGCTACTGCTTGGAGACGATTATAAGCCTCAAATCGTGACCTAGACTCTACTAGATCCTTGGATTGAGATTGCATCTTTGATTGATTCTGTTGGTTTCTCCTCGATGGGGTTTTGGTTGGTGTGGTTAGATATGAGTTTGAATTCGCCATTGATGAAAGAAGAGAAGCAACGGTAAAATTAAAATAGCAGAGATGAAGACTTAGAGAGACGCCACACGAAGCGCAAGAGAGAATAGGAGTTTAAATTTTGAAATTTAAATTTATGGGCCTTGTTGGGCTTGAGGTGAACTCTAGTAGGCCTTTATTTTGAAACTCAATCTCTGGCTTCGAGTAATAAATTTTTTTAAACCACCACATTGGTTTTAACGTTTTATTTGCATATTTAATTTATTTTATACTTTTGTCAACACTCGTCATCATAGGGTTCATACTTCATAGCTTGTAATAGCCCTTGCATATCATGTGCGGCATAGAGTTTGGAATCAATGATCATAATATATAATTAATGAACATTACATGATCATTATTTCTGACATATTTGAATATAAGCTGTACTAGCAAGGTTTTTTTTTTTTGGTACAAGTAAGGTTTATTATTGAATTCTCTTACTTTTATGTTTCATTTTTGTAATGGTTAACGAGTGAAAGAAAGGTTAATGGTCAACGGCTCGACGTTATGGACCTTATGGTCCGAGTAAAGTAATCAACTTAGGCGGTGGCGATACGACTGTCACGAATATTGATTTTGACACGTAGAGAAAGCATATTACAGTAGCCCAGGTTCCGTTGCGCAGTAAACGTAACCGGTACGTGACTCTTACCGGCTTTAGTGGCAAAAAAAGAAGGATCTAATTCCACCGTCACCAAACGTGCGACGTTTTAATCAAACTTTGATTTAGGAGACAACTCATGTACATGCATTTTCACGGTTTCAAAGAGCACTTGTGCTGTTTTTTTTTTTTAAAATCAGTCATGTGTGTTGTTTGTGCCCATCATGATTTTTAATCTTTTTCTAACTAGTTTGACTAGCTCGCTTTTTAATCTTTTATAACTAGTTTGACTAATGCTTGAGATCAAACAAATTGTCAAATTCATATTTACGTGTATTTACAATACGACGAGACGAGGATATTGTAGTGCACAACAGGACAAAAGTATTATGCCATTTATAGAAAAGTATAGATTACGGTAATGAGAGTTTATACGTAAATCGTATGAATTACACAGACAAAGTGATAAAAAAGAAAAGAAAAGAAAATTAATATAATATCTAAAGTGTCTGAAAGTAAAAAATAGCTAGTAAAATAAACAAAATAGTTGACAAGTAAAGTTGAAGAAACAAATTAACAAAGATGGTATAGTACTATATAGTCGAAGATTCGTTTTGTCTAAAGTTTTATTTCGATTTCAAAATTTCTACTATGATGGGCTTGCTACATAGACTTTTTCTTTTTATAGATTTTTGGAAACGAATTTAAACTTCGACGCAAATGTACTATTTTATTCACACCACCTATGTTTATAGAGAGATATGCTATTATTAAACTTTGATTTACTCTATGGTCAACTCATATATTGTCGAATGTCAATAACCATGTACCGTCCTTTTTTCTGACTACGAAAAATTCTTTTCACCAGTTAGATCCAAAATGGTATGGCGTAATATACACAACAATCACTTGTGGTAGCCTAAATTTCAAAATTAATCAAATAATTTAAGCAATGGCCTAAGAAAGTCAATTTTATTTAAATAAACTAATTTCAATAATGTGTTTGCTGCCTTAAAATACCCTTCAGCCGCAAGAACACAGATCTTCTCTTAAGTCCCAGTCTTCCTTTCTTTGCTTTCTTCTCTGTTCCAAATCCAAACTCTCATTGGCTAATATTATACTTAAAACAAAATGGTCATTAAAGTCCCAAATACTTTCATTAAAGCCACTTCACTTCTCTCCTTACTCCTCTACGTCCTAATAACAACAACACCTAATGCCCACTCGGTTTTAGCTAAAGAAGTTGACGTCGACCAAGAAGAAGATCCAGAGTTCTACATTCTTGATGAAACTCCATCAATACTTTCAAATGTGACAGCTTCACTCAAAACTAGATTGCTAGTTTCCCACTACAAGAAGATCAAGAAAGGAATGAGATGTCACGTCTCGAGTTACAACATTTGCAGTGGCGTAACAGCGAACAATGGGACGAGCCTTTTGCATTGCTGCAAGAAGCATTGTCGGAATATTCTAGGAGATATGAATAATTGTGGTCGATGTGGTCACAAGTGTGGTTTCGGGCAGCGTTGTTGTGGTGGCGTTTGCACTTACGTTAACTTTAACCCCAACCATTGTGGAAAATGTACGAGAAAATGTGCGATTGGGGTTAAATGTGAGTACGGATATTGTGGGTATGCTTGATTTAAGGGGGAAAAAATGGAAATATGATCTTATATCGTAAGTCTGAGTTGTTATATTCTTTTGCCTTGTTTTGAAGAAACCGTTATAGCATGCTAGAGGATTTCACGTATACAAACCTTCATGCAAACTCTTTTGTGAGTGAGTATGCATATGTAAACACAAACATGATTATTTAAAATAAATAAACTGTTATACTCTTACTTTTGTCTCTTGTACAAACGAGTTTTTCGTCGAATCTTTTACATTATAATATAGATTTAACTTTTGAAATGACTTTATATGTATATATTTTACATGTTACATAAACTATATTTTTCTTCATAACTTTTAAAAAGAGAGAAAAAAGAGTCGAACATTAGTTTATTCATTTGGGTTTGCTATGATTATACAAAAATGTCAACAAGCCAAGAAACGAGAAGAAAAAAGTAACTATGAGAACAAACAAACAAAATAGGTAACTAAGATAACTTCGTACAGTTTCTTCTAAATACATCTGATGATTTCTACTGCAAATTTCCCCTTCTTCGTTTCATTGATCTCTCCAATCTATGATTGAAACAAAATGAGCACAACACAATAATGTTTTGAAACTAATAACCAACTAAATTCACTTCCAATAATCTTACCTTGAGTCTCCCTTTCCCGCTAACGGAGACAACATCACCGGTCTTCACTGTGGTTCCATTCTTGGTAACAGTTGCCCAGTTAACCCGAACATCCTTATTACTGCATACACAGAAGAATGTTCTTTTAGCTACTATGAGAATGCATGGAAGATCAAAAAGAGAGAAAAAGAAAGCTAGTATTTTTTACCTTATCAAATCAACAAGCTTTGATCGTGAAATCGTGAAACCAGCACTAGCTACTGCATCAACTCTCAATTAGGCTTTCACTGTTTTGAAGGAACTAGTCCTAATCAACAAACAAAACAATCAAGAACCAATGCAAGAACCTTTTCAAACGCAATAGAGAGTATGTTTGTAAGGAATTAATTAGAGCTCAAACCTAGGAGGTTCGTATTCAAGAGCAAGCAATGGTATCTTAGTACAACTCACAGAAACATTTCCAACCTATGAAAAAGATTTATTCACATCACTTGATCAGAGTAATGCATTACACAAATCAGCCAGAAAGATTTTTGGTTAATGCGTTACACAAATCAGCCAGAAAGGTTTAAACAAACCTTGTCGAGAGCGGAAATAATAAAGTCAACTAGCTCTGGAACTATCCGGACTTGGGCTCCTTTTTCTTCCTTTAGTACCAATCAAAGTCAAATATCCAAAGAAACGATGTTAGAGGTAAGATTTTGTACTGGAGTTGATAAGTGTTGTTATACAGAATCAATCAGATGATACCTGTATTAAGATATCCCCAAGTTTCTCCCTGGAAATTCCTGTGCCAAGAACAGCGCCAAGGAAGTCACCGTGAGAACAAGGTTGAAACCCAAAATTCCCTGTTGCACTAGAAATTGAAAAAAAACCAACATAAACATACTCAGACAGATTCATACAAGAACAAAACTCAAGAAGATAACATTACCATTCATGAGTCGTACCTCAAAGCAGAAACTATACCTGGATCATTGGTTACGACATCAGGATGTCCAATTGAGATCCTACACCGCTCAGCCTAAGAAAAAAGACGATTCCAGGAAATATTTATCAGCTAAAGTTAACATTTTCATATGAATTTTTTTTGTTTCTTTCAAAAAAAGAAAAACAGACCTCAGGTTAATCTCCTTGAGCAACAATGTTAACATCAGCAAGTTTTCTCAACACTGAAACTGATTCCTTAACAATAGTTGGTGTGACAAAATCAGTATGAAGAACTTCTCTTCTTGAAGCTGCACGCCTAGCCTAATAAACAATCCCATTGAGAGAATGTGATTGAAGGTAAAGAAAAATAGAGAATAAAGGTTGAGAAAACAATGGTGAATAGTGAATAATACCATTTCAAGGATATGCTTAACTTCTTTAGCAACAGCTTGATCTCCAAATCCTTTGAGGAGAGGATCTACATCTCCATTTATAGCTTCTGCAACATGACATCTTCTCAAAGCTGCATTTTTTAAATGGGGGCTTCCTCAGAACACACAATTTGTTGATTAAAAGTTCAAAGTTCAAAGATTTAGAAAGTTCACAAGTTTCAATTAAGAGAGCATTTTAAGACAAATTTCATGCTCTAACCACTGAATTCCTAAAGACTGATTGCAAAATTTACACTAAGAATAATCAATTGAATGTGTTCTTCCTTTATTCAGTACGATGGAGAATCCAAAATCATCACAAGAACATTAAGTAGTAATGGGAAATGAACCTGAATGGCGGAGAAGAAACGAATTGGGAATGGAGAGGTTTGTAATTAGAGTTTTGTGATTTGTGACAAGATAAAGAAGAAGCTGTCACTGTTCGGAGAGCTTGTCTCAGGACGATCCATGGAGGAGCCAAGCTGGTGAAAGCCATTAGCTCTCTTTCGTCTATGAAACTTACGGTTAAGGAGAAGCCTCTAAATCCTTTAGAAGTTTCTAATGATTTTAATGCAACTCGAACACCTCACTCTGGTGTTGAGTGTTTGCTCCAACCGAACCTCTCGCTAAGTTCTTCTGTTCGAATTGAATCAGATAAGGACTGTTGTTGAACAACAGATTAATCATTATTTTTGGCGTTTTTCAATCACATTTGGAGAGAAGAGATTTTGACTATGTCAATCCACTAAAACAGTACAAGATTCATGAGAACTCTTCCATGTACACACACATTCTGAAGCTACACACGACTAGGACAATGCCTTTTGGTTCCTACGATAAAACAAAGAGATCAAAACATAGAACATGAATTTCGAGATGGTTAAGTCATTCTTTAAAGAGAATGCCTTTTGTCATTTGCTTCTAAGCTAACTTTAACCCTAAACCTTTTTGTTCATCACTCAACTCTTTACAAAAACAGAGAACCCTATTTTATGTTTCTTCCTCTCATCGAGTATATAAGAAGATAATGATGAGAGCTAGCGGAAGAGCAACTGCAGCGGAGGAAACACTCCAAACCCATAACCTGTAAGCTTTTCTACGCTTTAAGATTGCTTTGGGGACAGAATCATTTTCTTTTCCGTGATATCTATACCTAAAACTTCTCTGTTTTGGAAACACTGATCTCCCATTTAATAGTTTCTCCTTTTCTGGCTCAGATACCTCAGTGACTGTCTCTGTTGTTCTGTCTACATCTGAAGAAGAAGAGTTCAACACAACTTCCTTCTGTGTCTTCTTCTTCGCTCTCTTCTCAAGCTCCTTAAGTTTTTTCTCAGCTTCCTTCTTAACTCTTATGGCAGCTTTGGCAGCAGCTTTCTCATGTAGCTTCTTCTTCCTTTCTTTTGCTAGTCGAGCTTTCTCTAATTGTTCTTCTCGTTTCTTCTCCTTCAAAGTTTCTTCATCCATCTCTTCTTCCTCCTTCCCAAGCTTCTCATTCATCGGTATATCAAAATCCATACCATCAACACTCTCCTCCTCAGTACTAAACCTCTTTAGTTCCATCACTGGTTTCCCCGTTGTTTCATTTCCATTCTCAGTATCTACATCACCTTTTCGGTTCCTAATCCGCCCATCACCATGCCTCAGCTTTCGCTCTTCAAGTGAAGGGACGATTCTTTTCTTGTAATCATCCCTAAAAGCCTTGTCATTATTCCAACGAGACATAAATCGATCAACCTAACGAAAAGAAGACACAAAGAAAAAATAAGAAAAAGGCTCAAATCTTTTAGTCACAACAGACTGAAAAAAGAATACAAACCTGGGAATTAGCAAGCTCTTCAAGATCAGTAACATTTCCAGAAGCAGCCAATTTCATGGCTTTCTTCATGACAACACGATTCTGGAAAAAGGCGGCATTCTATAAAAGCAAACGCACCAGATAACAAAAAATCTTTAAGATCCAATTGATATAGAAAGAAAAACAATAGAACACAAGAAAAAGGCAGAAACCGCACCCCTTTGTCTCGTTGTATCCTCAAGGTCCTAATCCTTTGAAAGGCTTTGTCTCTTTGATCAAGTACACTAGCCATTTGAACATCCAACAAGTCGATTTCCATCTTAATCTCCCTTAATCTATCACTCAAGCTGTGGATTTTTCCTGTTAATACTTCTTCTTGCTCCTTTACTTCATGTATTTCCATCGTCAGCAACTGTTGAGGAAATATTGCATTGTATTCATCAAGTGATGAGATCAAACTCTCCATTGAAGCCACCAGAGACAATCTCTCAGCCTACAACATTTACACAATCTCCATAATCAAAACCAATTTCAAAATGTATAATAAATCAACAAAACCAAAAAAAAAAGTCAATAAAAAATCTTCACCCTTTTGGATTTCAATCTGTTAGCAATGTGAATCCTTTCAATGTTACAATGATAAATCTCATTATCAGCTTCATCAATCTTGGCTTTAATCTCAGGATCATCATAAGCGACTTGCTTAACAAAGTAAAAACACAAATGATTCTCTTCAGACCATCGCTCCTCCTCCTCCTCCTCCTCCTCAGCAGCGTCTCCGAGTAAGCTATCACCGGAAAACACAGCTTCGTCGTCCTCCTCAGTGGTCGCCGTAGATGATTCATCTCCGTTTAACTTCCCAGTTAGAATTCGACGCACATCATAGCCGCCACTCATTTCGTCCTGCTCCACGAAATAGCCAAAAGATCAAACCTTTAAAATCAAATCATGAACCACAAAGATTCGATTTTTAATTGCGGAGTCAAGAAAAATTACCCAGAAAGAAACCGATAAAGTGAGAGATAAGTAAGTGTTCAAACAAATTCTTCTCAAAATCTTGAGGGTTTTAGCTGAAGCAAAAAGACTTGATTTTTTACAACGGGAAACAAAATATCCAAAAGCTTAAAGAAGAAAAAATCAGATCTTTGGGAGACTAAGAAAGAAGGGAGAGTAGATCTTGTTGATCCCATAAGAAGAAACGGAGAAAGATTCAAGATTTCTTGTTCTTGCGTTCACATTTCAATTTTATGTTTCTTGTTTCTTCTTGCTTGCTTCCCAAAAACATTTTTTTTTTTTTTGTCAAACGCAAAAGTATTTATTTAATTGTTTTCTAAACATATTACTCTCTCATTGACCCTGGTAGGTCCTTTAAGGTCAACACTCAATTTTATGTTAATCCGAATTAATAATCTGCAAAAACGATTGGTTTATGGGATTTTTTTGCTTATTAAAATATTAAATATATACTATTGTTTTATTTTAGTTTATGGGATTTTCTTTTCTAACAAAATAATATAATATTAAAATATTAAATATATACTATAGTTTAATTTTCAGGTATAATCATGGTCCATACGCACCTTACCATATGACTTGGTCTTCGAATAGAATTATTGCCATTTAATATTAAACAAAAAAAAATAGTTTTCCTACTCGCAATTTATTCCAATATTTTGAATTTATCATATGGGTGACATCCTATTTAATTGGTTACTAGAATTGGAAGATAGATTTTTCACTCAAATACATAATGAATTAAACAAAATCACATAAATTTGATACGAGGTTAAGGTATAGAGAAGTTTTCTTAATTATAGCAAAGTAATTCAAAATGAAATAGGAGTCTTGTTCAAGTGTCGTTATCACATTTCCTTATGCGCCTGTTACACTTGCATAACCCAATGACTACGGTAGATGTTACTTTATACATTTTAAAATAATTTTTCTCCTTTTTTACAATACTCTAAAAATACTTAATCTGTTACAAGCATATCTACCAAAAAAAAAACCTTATTTATCATCCGTTAGATTTTGTTACACGATATATATACCTCTCTTCATGTTTTTCAGCTGAAAAATAAAATTTTACATATATGTCACGAAAAAATACATTCATGTAAACAAACCCGTTTCTTCTGTTTGTTTTGTTATGCTTATTCAGTTATTTAATAATCTTTTCGCATAGCAAGAATAAATAAACGGGATTTATAGATGAGAGAGCAGAAAGCGAAAGACTTAGAATTTTGTTTTCTTGTTGTAGCTTCATAATAATTGGATATAAAACCTCTACGAATTTCCATCTTTTTTTTTTTTGCGGAGAAGTGTAAATTTTTTTCATTTTTTGGAAGACTTTTACAACTCATTCTCTTCTCATCACCTCTATATAATTTTAGTTGACACAAGAGTGTTCAACTGTCTTCCTCCTTATGTCGATACAAAATTGCACCAAGGAAAAACATTTAGGTTTCAATCTCTCTTCCTTCAATATTTATTCAGTTCTTATATTTGCTCATATCGAATCTTGAGGCAGTTTCCAACAATGTTTTTTTCGGAAATAAATAATGTTTTTAAGCGGGTTTTGTGAAGGAAGAGTTTCTTAATTGTCTGATTGATTATTTAAATCATAAGAGCAGAGAAGTTTTAGAGGATAAGATAATTATATTTTTTTCTAACCTTTTGTACTTGAATATATAATTGAAATCTTGATTTATTTAATAAGAATTAGTGTGTGATGATGCTAGTGGCCTAAATCGAGCTTGAGCTCAGGATTGCTGAAATCAAAAGACACCGGTTGGGTTCAGAGTTTTCAAGATGGATAAAGTCGGCTTATTATCAGCTAAACTGATGTATTTGCAGAAGAAAGTTCCTAAAAAGGTTTTTGATTAAAGCAAAAGTCTTAAGATTTAATTTTATTTTTGGTGTCAATATATATTCTTTATCTTATCATCACAAATTCTTTTGAAAGGGGCATGTAAAAATGGAGAAGAACTGTGTATTCTTATTTGTGATCACATCTCTAGTCTGCGTTGTTCTCCTTGCAACTTCCTTCAATGTGGGTCTAATGTCTACATTTCCTTCAAATGGAACTTTCTATCGTTTCACCAAAAATGATTCCAAAGCTCGTGAAGATGATAAGCTTCCGCGATTTGCTTACCTTGTTTCGGGAACCAGAGGAGATCTTGAAAGCCTTTGGAGAACTCTTAGAGCATTGTACCATCCAAGAAACCAATACATTGTTCACTTGGATCTTGAATCACCGGTTGATGAGAGATTAGAGCTAGCTTCTCGAATTAATAACGATCCTATGTATTCAAAAAGAGGTAATGTCTATATGATAACCAAAGCTAATCTTGTGACCTATACCGGACCAACAATGGTGGCAAATACTCTTCACGCTTGCGCGATTCTTCTTAAAAGAAGCCCGGATTGGGATTGGTTTATCAATCTCAGCGCTTCAGATTATCCCCTTGTGACTCAAGATGGTAAAAGCTTTTATCATTTTCTCTTCTTGATTTTATCATTTGCCTCTGACAAAACAATGTTCTATGTTTTAAGATCTGCTTCATACGTTTTCAACTTTGGACCGGAACCTCAACTTTATCGAACACACAAGTCATTTAAAATGGAAAAAGTGAGCTTCTTAATTACTTCTCTCTTGTTCTCACTTTTTGTAATATCTTTCCTTAGCTGAAAACCCTAATGTTTCTTGGTGAAAAAGCGCGAAGCGAGCAATGCCAATAATGATTGATCCTGGACTCTACATGTTAAACAAAACAGATATTTTTTGGGTCAAGCCAAGTCGAAGTTTACCAGCTGCGTTTAAGTTATTTACAGGTAAGTATTGTTCTTTCTAATCCTGAAGTTAGAACAGTAGGACTCTGTTCTTGTTAGCAATAGAGTTTGAAGCTTTTTGTTGGTTTTGTTCTGTAGGATCGGCTTGGATGGTTCTATCGCGCTCATTCGTAGAGTATACCATATGGGGTTGGGACAATTTACCAAGAACTTTACTTATGTATTACACCAACTTCGTTTCTTCTCCGGAAGGTTACTTCCATACAGTCATATGTAACGTGCCCGAGTTCTCCACAACCACGGTGAACCATGATCTTCACTACATCGCATGGAACAAACCGCCAAGGCAGCATCCGCTCGCATTGTCCTTAAGAGACATGAAGCAGATGATTGCGAGCGGATCTGCATTTGGTAGGAAATTTAGAAGAAACGATCCAGTTTTGGACAAGATTGATAAGGAACTCCTTATGCGGACGAATGAAAGCAGATTTACACCCGGTGGTTGGTGCGGTGGGAAACCAGAGTGCTCAGTTGTCGAAGATGTGGCTAGGATCAGACCTAGCTTAGGTGCTGAGAGGCTCAAGGGGCTTGTAGATAAGTTAGTTGCAGAGGCTAAATCAGGAAAGAACCAGTGTGGATAGAGAATCAACTTCTTTTAGATGGAGAAGTCAAGCTTGGGGAGAATCTATTAATAATAAACATAGATTAATTGTATTCTTTTGAAGATATTAAAGATTACTTGTATGTAAAGTTACCCACTGGTTACATTAGGGTTTACAATAAGTTCTATACAAGTACAAAGATCATACATATATTCTTCTATTCACAATTCTTTAGTAACAAACGATGTTTTCACTTTTCTTACTCTCTCCCAAAAATTGTTTCCTATACCAATCAAAATCCTGGAAAGGTACCGTTTTGGCCATAAGCCACATTTGCTCATACCATCTCCAGAATCTTGATGTTGCCGGTGGAGTTTGCAGCAACTAAGGTCGAGGACTGTCCACGCCAGCAGACTGAGGATATGAACTGTGAGGAATCATCTACTTCGAGATTTGACACAGGATCTATAGTTTTGAACTTGAACGACAAAACGGGCATTGGAAACGCCTTGTGGTACACAAAAACCTGTTTAGTGATGCACAAGAAATCAAGTTTTTTTGGGTGACAAATGAAATCAAATTTTAATTCCTTTAGCAACAAGTAAGATAAAAGATTATTCCCTTTGCAATATATTTGAAGTAAGAGAAGACGTATACCTCATTAGTCTCTGAACCTGTTGCTATATACCCGTCAGACACAGATAAACCTACGAAGTTCTACAGACATTGCAAAAATATAAATTATTATCTTATACAGGCCGGGCTTGAAATGAATCAAAAGAAGTGAGGTTCGAAGAGAATGGTACCTTTACATTAGTGTGTCCCATGAATGAGTGTAGAGGCGTTTCGTTTATACCGGAAACAGACGTGGATAAGTCCCATAGCTTCATCGTGTTATCCGTCGAAGAAGACACAAGTGTTGATGAATCAACAAACTTGACATAACTCACGGTCTTGCTGTGACCAATCATTGTGCAAAGAGGAAGCTTGGGGTTCCTTAAATCATAGTAGTAAACTCTGTGATCTACTGAACCAAATGCTAAAGACCGACTCGAGTCTGAAGGAAACTGGACACAACATACATTTGCATTTGTCTTGATGGTTCCAATACTAACCCCCTGAAAGAGAGGAAAACAAACTCAACCATCAATATACATCCCTCAAAGAACTAAATTCCTAACATTTCTGAGCAATAAGTTTGAAGTACGTTTTGGTTTAGTTTAGAAATTTGCCTGATTGATACTCCAAAGCTTAACAGATCCATCATCACTACCACTGGCTAACAATGTTGGATGTGCTGATGAAATATCGATGGACCATACACGCTTCTCATGCTCCTTCATCTCTGTAACCAGCTCGCTTCTTGCAACATCCCATACCTATGAAATTATAATTTTTTGTTAAAAGTTTTGTTTAGCTTTTTCCATTGCTTAATAAGGTTAAAAGTTTTCTCCTTAGATTTCTCATTTTCAGTTGCGAACTAACCTGAACCACGCCTTCAAAGTTACTTGATGCAACTTGGCTCTTAATGTAGCTGTTCCAACATATACCACTTAGATTAGATCCACTAGCTAGTTCCACCACAGGGTAGTGAATGTCCCGGCCATCTTTTATTATCGACTCGCATTCAAATATCTTGATTTTCTTGTTTACACCAGCCGTGGCGAAAAACTCCCCATCACGGTCAAAAGCAATTGCACTAACAAGGTTATATGAGTTCAACAAATCTCCTTGCTTCAAATCCGCTCTCACACATAGCTTACTAAACCATAAATACTTGCACAAGCCCCCGAGAAATGGATCGATCCACCCGCCTTGTCTAGAATCATTGATGGGATCTTTTGGTGGTTGTATTGGATTGCTCACTGAACTTTTCTCTGAAGTTATACCATTACTACTCAAAGCCGAATAATATCTAGCCAACGGTGTTTCAGCAATAGCAGCAGCAGCCTTTATATGTCTATATCGCATTGCAAAGTAGACTGATTCCAGTTTCTTGAGATTTATCATTAACCGAGAGCTTTCAAGAAGCGTGCTTTCTAGAGTATCATCAAGCTTAGATTCCTCATCAATGGTATCATCCTCATTTTCCTCTGTTGCAAATGTCCCAACTCCTTGTCTACTCCCTTTTCTTGAGACCAAGAACAATGGGACATTACTCCCTTTTTGCTTTAAACCCAACTGCCGCTTAACGACTTGATCAATGTCAGAAGAAAGAAGTGAAACCGTATCTCGCAATTTGTCTGCAGCTTCTTGTTTTCTCTGTTGAATCAATATCAAGAACTCAAGCAATAACTCAAGTTTCTCGATTCTATCCCGTAACTCCATCTCAGCTTCACCTGCTTCCATATTCTCTCTAGGTTCGTTGAAAAACTCACTTTGTAGCAATTCACTGCGCCAGTAAAGACAAAGGAGCCAAAACTCTTAAAGAGCAGAACATTTCTCAATGAAACTAAAGGATTAAAGATCAAATCAATCACCTCATCGATGGTCGATAATTAGGCTCAAGGTGAAGTAACCACAAGCAAAAAGAAGCTTCTTTAGGCCAATTGAGCAATATCTGAGGTGGAAGAACACGATGTCTTAAACTAGACATAGTTCTTGACTTTTCTTGTCTTGAAGAGACAGGGCAAAATAGCTACACCAACACTAACATTCATCAAATCAGTTTTCTCAAGAAAACAAAAAAGAGTTAAGAACATAAATCAGTCTTCTCTTATTCACAAACCTCAAATAGAAGAACACCAAGACGGTAAACATCAGAAGCAAAAGTACAAGTAGAACCATTATCTTCTTCAGGACTTATATACCAACCCATCTCCATTGATAACATCTGTTTCATAGGAAAATGTTGCTTCTTTAGTTCCTCTAATGGCTTGCTTCGTCTCTCTGGGAGAAACTCTTCTTTAGACTTTGTTTTTGTTTCCTCATCAGACACAGAATCCGAACAAGAAGCCGACTCAATAAACGAAACAAGATTAAACGAAGACATAACGAAACAAGATGGTCTAACATTGTGAACAACAATGCCTTGAGAGTGAGCTGTATTCACAATCTCAACGATTTGTCTGAAAACGTGAAAACACTTAAAAGCATCAACAGATCGGTCTGGAGTGTCTAACCATTGACGCAAGCTAACACCTTCACATTCGAAAGCTCTGACAATAGAGTCATCATCA
Source organism: Nasturtium officinale (assembly GCA_963854855.1). NCBI lineage: Eukaryota > Viridiplantae > Streptophyta > Magnoliopsida > Brassicales > Brassicaceae > Nasturtium > Nasturtium officinale. Next base: position 16,046,891 of record OY978501.1, on the reverse strand, counting down.
AGTTCCAAGTTATCATCTTTGTGTAAGCTTAAAGACTTAGAACCATCTGATAAAAACTCAGAAGAACCCTTCATTTGATTTTGATTAATCATCCACCAAAAGCTAACATGAAATTACGAAAGATCCTTAAAACACTTAAAAGGAAAGAAATTTAGAATGAAAGTTAAGATTTTTAAAAGACCCTTTGACAGAAAACACCAAAATCAGATAACATGTATCCGATGAAGACAAACACAAAGAAGGTTATTGACCACTAAAATCTAAAAGCAAATAAAAGAAATGCAAAAAGGAGAAAGAAGAAGAGAGTTATTAAGAAACACCGAGAAAATACAACCACATATGATATGGGAATAACAACAAGTTCATCTTTTTAAAATCAGTTGAAAAGCAATCAGTTTCATGAAATTAAATTCTCGGCAAGGAAATTCTAATTTGGGCCTACGATTTTTACTTCACTGTGAAGCTTTTATTCATTTTATATTTCGCTTGTTGCTAATCTTCACTTCTCTTTCCACGCAAGCAACGTGGTGAAACGACGACCTAGGAAACACAGCGTAAAGCGAAATTTTCTTTTTCTTTTTTTTTTTTGGGCCAAATGTGTAAATATATGCAAACACTAGGGTCTAACCTTGATAATTTTGTTCAAAATTAGAGAAACTTTTGTACTTTTCTTTTTTGTTCGTAATACTAATATAATTTAGAAAACATGACCCCTTTTTTTTTGTCAACATGACCAATTTTATTACACTAGGACGAGATATATCCATTGCTAACATCTGTTTAGCAGATCAATTCATTTTTTATACATAAAGAGAATGTTTCAAATAAAATTGTCTAAATCTTAACATACATTTTTGTAAGTCTATACTCTATAGTAGGTGTTTAAGAATTTACAATAATTGACCAAAAATATATTTTTTAAAAATGGAAGTAATAACTAAGAACGATCATAAAATCATTGCAGCTTTACAAAAAGCATCTAAAGGAAATGATTGTACTTCGAAAACCTTTAATAAGAAAATAAAATTGTTTGTAACATTGTTTTGGTGAAGAGAAAGAAGCATTTAATGACCAGAGAGGCAGAGAGCTTCCATTTCCATGGAATGGATTGAGACAAGTCGTCAACGGAAGCAGAAACTAAACAAAACCACACGTTTCGGTATGTGCCACGTGTACTTTCTATTATTATTTTTTATTTGGAAACATATAAGTATTTACGAAACCTATAAATGAATTTCCTTTATTGAAATATTTGAGTTTATAAAGAGTTTTTTTTTTTTAATTTAACTTATAATATAGGCTGATTTTCCATCTTAAATATTATAAGTTAGAGGTCCAACCCAACCCAAAACAATATAAAATATCATTTATTTTATTTTTTAAGTTGAAATCATATGAAATATTATTTTATTAAAAATTTGTATGTCTTATCAAAAATATATATTACCAACAGAAATATGAATACAATATGTAGCCGGTGATAGCTTATAATTTTTCGTTTCATGATAAACTTTATTTTTGGTTACAAAAAAAAGTTGGAACAAGTAAGCCTGATTTTAATTTCTTCAAAACAACAAAGTAAGCTAGTACTTTTTTTTTGTTTTGTTTTAGGCAGCATGCTACTGCTGCTTTCAGTATTCAGTACAACGATGAAAAAAAAGTAAAAGAAAATAGAAAAGCTTTACTAAACTAAACAAAACTTGAATAAACTGGATTATTAATTCTCCAAATAAAACGTTACTTTAAAACATGAATTAGAGTCATGAGTAGCTGAAATGAAAGATGTTCTGGGGAGGGTTGGATGCAGAGGGTCCTTAATTCTGACTTCTGAGAGCACATTGCACACAAGGAGTGACATTATATATATATATATATATATATATATATTGGAGAACGTTCTGGGCCTTCTGGCCCGCTTGTAAAGTTCACTTACATTGGCTTACTACGAGGAAGATGGAGACCGAACCCAATCTAGCAAAGTGAAAGACAGGAGACCCTACATGTTGATTGGTGAATGTGATAACTTATAACTATATACTACTATCCAAGGTATATAGAGGTTCAATTAAATTATATTTTCTATCATCCGAGAAACTGTTATCTACAAATAAATAATACAGCATAGTGTCGGTAAGCCATAAAATGAGAATTTATTTCACTTCAATTATTATCACTAGCTGGACTGGAGTCACAACATATAGCTAATAAACCAGAAACTAACCAAAACTAAACCGATTATCTCAAACCAAACCGAACAGGTTTACTAGTTCTGAAAAGTCCAATCCCAGATCTCGTGACGCTCGACACCACGACCCATCGAACCGGCAAAACCGGTATACATAACCTCGTGAAGAACATTGGAGAGATCCAATTTTGCTTCAATCAGTGGCCGATTCGGTTTCTTCAAATGTGCCAAACCAATCGTCACGGATATGACTTTATCGTTGTTGTTGTACTCAATCCAAGCCTTGTATCTATCTCCACTACTCAGCTTCAATTCTTTAAACAACCAACCGTTTCTTGTCATAACCCAATAACCGGATTTCACAGAAACCACCGAGTTAACCGAATTAATATCGATTCCGACATGATTATCGTTAATATCACCGTGAGATTTGTCCTGAAAGACATCGAACTCAACAGCGAAGAGATGGTTATTGGGACTACCGTTTATGGTTTGGTTCACGAGACTGAGATAGCCTAAACCGGAACTGGCGTCGTTTTGGTTAGTTGGGAGGACGATGAAGGCAAGGCCGTGACCAGAATTAGGATTTGTTTTAGGAGTGATGGAGAAAGTGAAAGAGGTTTTGAAAGGGTAAAGAGCTGAAGAGTTAGGTTTGAAAGTGATTGGTGTTTTGAAGATGGCTCGACCGTGAGAGAAAGGGGTGTTGTCTCGGCTCAATGCTATAGCTCCAGACCGGCTCATGCCATCAGTCTCGGAACCATACTCAGCGTCTCCATGGAACGATATTAGATCAGAACCATTACCAAAGTAATCGAAGTTGAATTTGTAAGCAGTTGCTTGAGAGGAGAGGATAGCTATGAACAGAGTAAGAAAACAGAGTGTTTTCATTTGCATTTTTTTTGTTTTTTTTTCTGAAGTGAAAGTTATGAACTTTCAAAGATCGAGAAAGTTTAAAAATAATGGTCACAGAGAATTAAAAAAAAGGACAAAATGTTTGATCTATTTCATTAGATGACAAAATCGGGTTCTCTTTTCTCTAAAGAATAGTATTCATATCCACTATGATTGAATCAAAACTTGAATTTTAAAAATGAGAAGTATAGTTAATTCGTTGATTCCTTTCGCTGTTCACATTCATAATAAAATCTAACATATTTCATTTGGTTGTACCAAACCCAAAATTTACATATTTAACAATGTTTTCTGTATTTTATGATGGAAATAATTTAATCTTGAATTACTTGGTAACTATATCAAAATTTAAGATTATAAATAACTCAAATATAGTGTTAGTGGTAAAGTTCGAGCTGAGCCCCTACATCTTCGTGGATCCGGAACCAACATATAATTACTTTGAAAATCGACACTTTTTCCCAAGTGGGATTTGAACTAAGGAACCTAAATAATATATCTTTTTGATTGGACCTAAATATGACGCTTTTGATAAGTGATTCATGTGTTTGTAGTGCTAACAATTAATTTCTATTTTATTTCTCTAATATACTGAAAGTATTTTCTCTTGCTATTGTAAAATTATTTTAATATTTGCCTATTTTGTCAATCATACTTCTTTTGTTTTAAAATTGATAGAAAACCAATTCATTGTTGTCTAGAATGGATGATGAAGGATTTGAATACCAAAAGTTGAGTCATTGCATGCTATTTCTATAACGGTTCACCATCCTCGAATCTTTAAATGGAAGACATATTTATCAAGTAGTAGTGGTTCTTACTTCTTAAAAAATATTAAAAGTCATCGGATTTGGGAAGAATAATTTATATATTAAGTGTGGTATTATACCCTAAACACCGGAATATATAATTGGCAGAAAGCCGAGGATTTCAAAACTTATCCAAAATAATAATTAAGAATAACCAACTAGAGTGACTGGATGGTAATTGCATTTTCTTATGCAATAAGGTTAAATTCTTGTTGATTTTTATTATACTATATGATTTTAATTAAAAATTAATCGGTAACGATGATCTATATATTTTATATATTATTCAATATCTGATATAAGATGTTTATTTTCAGTACACAACTTCGAGATAATAGTTTTTCTAAAAGATGGATCTTAATATATTGGTCTTTCAAAACCTTGGGAGAGGCTATGAAGCTATTGTCTTTCCATAGTTCCTTTACTGACTAGCCCCAAACACCTTTGTTTTTGCAAGTTCTAATATGTTATAGAAGATTTATATATATATATATATATATATAAGACATTCTATTTAAAACAAGTGCAGGGGATATGTCACAGAAGATTGAAATCTAATAAAATATTTTAAAGAAAGGGAACCTTTTATTGTAAAGCTTTCTAGTCATCTGAAAGTAGACACAGTCATACAAGGCACGTTGGCAATTAATTAACTTACGAATTTATTAGATTCACGTATCACTAGCTGGAATCACGGACAGGGGAGTTATAAAACCATAAATAAGTTCGACCTAAACCTAGCCGAACCAAACCGGTTTATTAGTTTTTGGCGGTGTTCTCAAAACTCCATCCCCAGATCTCATGACGCTCTACGTTACGTCCCATTGAACCAGCAAAACCGGTATACATTTTCTCGAGAAAAACCTTAGAAAGATCAACTCGCGCTTCTATCAATGGCCTCTTCGGTTTCTCCAAATGTGCACGTCCGAGCGTAACAGTGACCTTAGAGTTCTCGTATTCGATCCAAGCCTTGTATATAGCTCCACTGTTCAACTTCAATTCTTTGAACAACCACCGGTTCTGTCCACCGCTTTTGGATTGAATCCAATAACCGGCTTTCTTAGAAACCGTTGATTTAACCGAATTAATGTTGATTCCAACATGGTTATCATTAATGTCACCAAGAGATTTGTCTTTAAAGACATCGAACTCAACAGCAAAGAGATGGTTCTTTGGATTACCATTGGTAACTCGGTTCACGAGACTAAGGAAGCCTAAACCAGAAACGGTTATGTTTTGATTGGTGGGGACGACAATGAAGGCGAGACCATGACCCGTATTAGGATATTTCCGGCGAGGACTAATGGTGAAAGTATTAATGGAGAAAGTGAAGGACGTTTTGAAAGAGTAAGGAGAAGAAGAAGAAGAATTAGGTTTGAAAGAGATTGGATTAATGAAAATGGCTCGACCATGAGAGAATGGGATATTAGCACGGCTCAATCCCAGAGCCCCTGACTTGCTCATACCATCGAGCTCTGGAGCATATTCGGCGTCTCCATTGAATTTTATCAGATCAGTTCCACTACCGAAGTAATCGAAGTTGAAACTGTAAGCATAAGAAGAAGATAAGGCTTGAAAGCCGAACAGAGCAAAACACAGAGGGATGAAACAGAGTGTTTTGATCTGCATTCTGTTATTTTCTTCTCTTGGATATGGAAAGATTAAGACTTAGAGACAAGATTTATATAGAGAAGAGCCACGAGAAATATGTTTGAAACAAAAAAAAAACAAAAAAAAAGGGATCATTCTAACTATATAAAATTATATAATTCATAACTCGGCTTCTACACCTCTTTTTTTGACAATGTGAAATGAACGAAATCAGAACAACGTGACAAGATTTGATTCTTGGATTATAATCTAGAACCAATAAAAATACATTCTATTTTACTCAAAATACAACGTTTTGTCTCTTGATGGATCAACGGCTTGAGAAAGATGCGGCATTGGTTGCTACTTGTTGGCTCGATGTTTCTTCAGCTTGAAGTCTCCTCACTCGAGCCTTATCGATTCTTGCTTTTCTCACAGCTTCTTGAATATGGCGGTCATGATCTTTCAATACCTGATCCATGTTTCCTGATGGAACCACCAACGGTCCTGAATAGTGAATCTTGTGCCCTTTTGATCCATAACCCAACTGCAACCACAAAACAAAACAAAAAACAACTCAAGATAGTAACATTGGTAGTTTCTAAAAATAGCGAGGACGACGTTTAGAGCACTTACAAGAATTGGGTCTTTCTTGTTGTTTCTACCCTTTTCCTCCTGGTTTGCTTCTTCAGAGGTTTCCTTGAAGGAACCTGGAAGCCGAGTCATTCCTCTGCAAGTTTCTTGTTGCGATGCGCCTGTTCTTGTTGCAGTAAAACCAGGTATTGCCGAGTAATCAGCTATGGATGAAACCTTTTGAGAATCTTGGTAATTCCTCCTACCCTTTGCGGAAGCAGATCTACGTGATAGAGGACCGGAATGTGAAGCTCTCTTATGAGGAATAATATTGCCCTGAGATTCTCTGTTTTGTTCAAATGCTTGTGATGATGGCCTTGGTGGATCGATTGGGAAACCAGATGCAACTTCTTCAGGATGTGGATTAAACTTCTCGCTTCGGCTTCTATTATTAGGCTGGCTCTGTCTTTTCTGCAAGGACGTTAATGCAAGAGAGGGTAAAAAACAATTAAATCAAGAAGCTAGCTGTTAACATCAAAAGAACTCATAAGTTTTTTTAGATTTTTTGTAACCTTCATTGATGCAACCAGCTCTGCATTTGCATCAGGGGCAGGGATGGCTCGAGAATCCTTAGTTCCTCTCCTTTCTTGGTCCCTTTGGTCCCTGTTTCCTCCACCTTGTCTACAAACATAGAGGAGCAAGATTCAAGCTATTATTGTTTTTCTTTTTTTCCATTAACGTTTCAAGCTACCTTGAAAGTAAAAATCACAACAGACTAGAAAAATCAAGATGGCACACCTTCTACTCTCCTCATCTCGCATTCTTGCATCAAGCTCTTTGCTGGGAGGATATTTAGGCAAGCTTGAAGGATCACATGGAAAAGGTCTAGTGGAAAAGAACTGAAAATAAAAGAATGATAGTTCGAGGTTACAAAAGCACTGACCAGGAGTAATATATACATAAATGGAAGCATACGAACACAGAGCATTTACTGCCTGAGAAATGACAGTACCTCACTCTGCAGAGCTGAGGTTGCAGTTCCACGATCGTCGGGATTGACTGAAAGCAGAGTTTCAAGAAGCGCTAAAGCTGGCTGAGGAAACTCCTTGAATGTTTCACCCACTATACGTTTATATGGCTGTGTAGGCTTGAAAATTGTTGCATGAGGCAACCTCGATTTTACCCAATATTCCTCGGAAGGTGAGCCACACAGCTTGAAAATCTTGTGTAACTGTTCCACCTGTGACACCATAAGCATTACCAGGGTGGTCACCTCAAAAGAAATCAAACTAGTCTCACAGAAATCAGAGCAAACACTCAAAAGAGATTCCAACCAAAACAGCAAATCTACCTCGGTTCTACCAGGCATAATAGGCTTGCCTGCATATAGTTCAGCAAGGATGCAACCTGCACTCCACAGATCAACTGCTGCTCCATAGCGAGTTGCCCCAAGTAAAAGCTCAGGTGGACGGTACCAAAGAGTTACCACACGACTTGTCAAAGGCTGAGTTTGACGAGGATCAAAGAAACTAGCTAATCCAAAGTCAGCAATCTTTAGAACTCCACTATTATCTATAAGAAGGTTTGAGCCTTTTATGTCCCGATGAAGTACACCACGACTATGGCAATGGTCTAGCCCATGTAATAGTTGCTGCAAGTAGCATTTAACCTGTACAAGAACAAAGAAAAAAGAAAGCCCAACCTCAGAGATTGCACTAAAAGCAGTGAACAAAGTCAAGAAAATGTTGAATAGAAACAAAAATGTACCTGCGATTCAGAAAATTTAATTGCGGGATGAGATGCTAATCCAGCTAGATCATGTTCCATGTACTCGAAAACAAGATATAAGCTGCAGGACATTCTTGATGTAACTAAGCCTTCAAGCTTTATTATATTAGGATGATCAAGCTGGCGTAAAATCTGGATTTCTCTTGCCATAAAACGCACACTTTCTGGCTCCAAGTTATCAAACCTAACTTTCTTCAAAGCCACAATTTTCTTCTGATCTAGGTCTCGAGCTCTATATACATTGCTATATGTACCCTGACCAATCTGCAGAAAACAAATAAAAAAGCACTGCATCAGGTACCTTTCCTTGTTGTAAGTCCAAAACCTTTTCAGGTAATGTGATAGTTTTGAAAACCAATCAACTGAAGCAAGCCCCAGTTTCCATAACATTAGAGCATCATTTACTGCAATCCAAATCTTGGAGCTTAGGATATGCTTCCAAATATAGAAATATGCCACTATAAGTAAGTCAAGCAATCAAATAGGCTTTTTAACTGCATTTTTCAAAAATAATGTATATAAAGAAAAGATGATTACTTTGTCCAACTTCTCGAAAGAATCCGCACGCCGTGGAACCCATCCTTTAATAGCTTCTCCAGCAACAGAAGCCAACCATGGAGGCCAACCAGCAGCTACATACTCTCCTTCAGTTGCTTTTGCTATGGTAATACTCATTGCAAGAGGTGAACTTACAACATAATCTATCTTCTTCTCTCTTCTACTCAAATTCTCTCCATGCAAATGCATTGAAGCATTGGCTTGCTTATTACTCAACACAGGTCTTACACTAACAACATCAGACCTTTCTTTTGCCCTAAGAGTCTCTTCTCTTCTAGAAGAAGTAACTAGTCTTGAAACTCTAAACTCAGAAGAGGATTTGCTTGAGAAACGCTCTCTTGGACTATCTTTGCTATCTTCAATAGCAGAAGGCTTACACATAACACAACCCATCGCTCAAATTTACCCAAAATTCCAATACTTAGACTCAAAAATCTCCTTTACAATTCATCCATCTTGTTCCACTACTCACAGCTAATTAAGTGGACCACATGAAAGAACATAAAAGTCCAAGACTTTGAGAAACCAGACAAAAAAGGAGGAAGCGAAATTATGGAACCCTAGAACACAGTAACCCAGGAAAAACGATTTTTTCCTCAATTTGCAAAATGTGCCTAGATCAAGAAGATGGTTCAGGCATTAAAAATTATAGTGAAGAACAAAAAACTCAGGATTCTCATGAACCAAGAACTTTAAGTGCATAAAGCAAGTACCTTTTCAATAGATTGGAGAGAGAGAGAGAGAGAGAGAGGTAAAAACAGCAGAAACAAATGTGAATTTGAGTAATTCGTAGGAAAAATGGAGCTTCGATGGAAGAAAATGAGGAGAAATAAAAAGGGTTTAACAAAGTCTGATTGAGAAAGAAATGGATCTAAAGGGGCGGAGAGATTTTTGAGAGACGCATGTGTGTTGTAGCAGACAGAAGCTTGAATGAATTAAAGCTTTGCAAAAACTGGAAACTCCAAAAGAGAAACATTATGATATTTTTTAAAATAAAATAATACATAAAGTAATAAATACGTTCGGTAATGTGAATTTTTTTTTACTTTTCTATCAGTAGTTGTGATGTGCAGTTAATAACTTATTTGTAGGGAGAAATACCATAAAAATTAGGAACTTTCAAAATAAATATGGTTATTTAAATAGTAAATTTTATGCAATGTCATCTAAACTATTAGTTTTTGTTAATTTTATTTTTAAATAGAAACATGATGTTAAAATCTATAATTTAAATCATCAACAATATACTAATATATATATATATATATATCGAATTTAAAACATCAACCACAAACTAATATTTGTTTATTGGATTTAAAGCATTAACGGCATAACTTATCTCTTCTAAAATTAATAAAAAAAAATTGATGATTTAAATAGCATTCAACAAATTTTCAATTTAGATAATTATATTTTGAAAGTTGAAAGTTTTATTATATTTTATTCTCTTATTTATTAGTACATACCAAAGACTTTCGTATGCCATCCGTCAAAAACACGCTCGCTTAAGTCAAAAATAATAAAATATTATTCACAATCAGAAAAGAAAACTAATCAAATCCTTCTTTTCTCATACATTTTTTCCCAACTCGTTTGAACTAATTTCTGTAGAATATATATTAAAGGTTAAAAAATATTCTCTTATATAGAAAAGAAATTACTACAAATCAGAATGACAACATATTAAATAATATCACCAAAAATTACCAACATTTTCTTATTTAGATTAAAATAAATTAGAATGATAATATAGAATATATAATATATAATATGCATCTTGAAATGTGTATTATATTTCGTAACATAACAGACAAGGTATTACGTATATTACAGTAATTTTTTTTTTTTTGAACAAATTAATCTATATTTTTTTTGTATTATAAATAGGGATGTTGCGGCGGGTTTTTTTACCTGGCCCGACCCGAACCCATTTTAAGCCCGTTTTTATTGAGCTCATTTTAAAAAAACCCGCATAAACCCGTTACCCGAATAGTGTAATCCAAAAAAAACCCGTAGGTTTTGGGTATAATCGTGGGTACCCGAGTTTTTGTTAATATGTTTTAATTAAATTTAATTCATATTCAATTTACAATTCATGTTTAATTTTATAATTCATGCTTTAGAATTTGTTTTCTTTTTTTATGTATTCTTAAAATTATTGATATAAATATATATAATTATTAATATAATTATTTGTTAAACATATGGTAAACATTAATTTAAACCAAATAATATTGCATAATTATATTGCAAGATTCTTGACTAATAATAATACTCCAAAACAACAAAAGTAATACAAATTTTTAAAAAGTTAATCAGAAAAAATAAAAGAGTGTAACAAGTTGAATCCCCATTTCTAATAAAACACAACATAATAGTTTTCGAGCATACAAAATCCAAAACTTAGTTCTAAAAGTAAATTCTTAATATAGAAACACTAAGATGTTTACTTCTTCTTCTAAGAAGCACCATCACTACCAGACCTACGTCAAGTCCATGCAAAAATCAGTTTAGTTCAAAAGATCATAAATTCAAAAGTTACGCTACTATTGGGTAAACAAAAGAATATGTATGTCAATGAAAAAATAGTTCTAATATCAAACAAATTAAGTTGTTTATTACCTCATCTTGAGGAGAAAACCAGACATATCATCTCAGATAAATAACATTTTATATTCCTAAACTACTTCCTATTGTTGTAGAATCCTCACTTCCATCATCAAAGTTATCTTCAATATCACCTAAAAATTAAAAATATGATACATATGAATTAAATTACAAAGTAGAAATTAGATTTCACTTTATTTTGAGGAAAAAAATAAAAACCCGTCGGATACCCAAAACCCGATAGGGTAAACCTGAATAAAACCCGATATAAATAAAAGCCGCCCGTATTGAGTCCGTATTTTATACAAGAAAATGGGCAGGCTGACGGGTTCACATTTGCACACGGGTTTCGGGTACCCGATGGGTTTTTACCCATTATTAACATCCCTAATTATAAATGGTAAATCTATACTGTATAGCTTCATGACAAAATAAAATAAAATAACTGTATGCTTAACATTAGAAGCGCGTACGCTTCATGTGTATGCAACGAGAGTGTTGAAAGTTCTCTGAAGGTAACGTCAAATGCCTTTTCGTTTTCGCTATGTAATTCATTATTTATTCCCATTTTCCCTGCACTAATGAAATTGAGAGATATTTTAAATAGAGACGTTATAGTTTAAACGAAGTAAACCAATTAATCATACAATTATTATCATCAAGTCATTTCTATTTTTTATCTACCTAACTTTCCGATATATTTCTTTTAAAAAAATCTTTCGTCGATTTTTTTTTTTAAAATTTTGCCACTATTAAAATAAAAACAATAATTGCATGCATGGTCAACGAATTATAGTATACACACCAAATTCTATATTTTTTAAAAAAAATCATATTGCATACAATTATGTGTATTAATGCTCCCAACTTCCCATTACTGGCATTAAAAATTAGGACTAACACTTTTTTGAATGATGGTATATGGAAAATAAGATTATAAGAATATGTTATTTGAAATAATGCTATATTTTTATTTGAATTTTTTTATTTATTAATTTGATAGTATTAATGAGAAGAGTTTCAAAGATTTTAGAAAAAAAAAAAGAATAATAATGGTCAACTTCTGTTCGTTTTGCCTAATAATTGGAGAAGAGTGTTTATCCACATTATGCTTACAAGTTACAAACCGAATTTATTGGACTTGTCTTCTCATTTTAGACAATAAAACAAATTTGGGCCCATTCTCTTAGAGAACTGTTGTATAATCTTCACAACCATCACATGTATTTTTTCATGTATTTTTTCAGAGAACGGCTATAATTTATGTAACCACATACTATCAATTCATACACCAACCATACTAATGATACCATTATATTAAAACTATCTTATATTTTTTTTTTGTTAAGGAAAAAAAATACTCCTCTCAAAAGCTTTTCAAATTTTGTTTATACAGTCAATTAACAACTAATTTGAGTATGATAGTTATAAGGAAGAAAAAAAACCGACAAAAGGTAATCATAATTAAAATATGAAAATTAAAACACTATGAAAAAAAAAAATATATATATAATAAGTGACGAATAATTATCCTAAAACTACATACCCTACATATTGTAAATGGAACGAGAAGGAAGACACGATCAAATTTATAGAGCGTTGAGTCGTAAGGACATCAAACTCAATACATCTCCATTGTAATAAAAAAAAATACCATTAAATCATGAATTGTAATTGTAATTATCATTATGACCCTAAAAAGTAACGTAGACATACACTGAATCGTTGACAAATCCAAATGCACTGAATGTTTGCAGCAGATCGAAGGGATCACTGAAATTTTGGCGACGCATTCACCAAAAAGTATTTATTGATTTTGTAAAATCCAGAGACGAATTTGGAACATAAAGGTAATATCTTTTATCCGAATCTGTAGGTATCTTATGCAAAAAAAATTCCCTTTTTTCGTATTAAGACTAGATTTGGATTTGTGGGTACTGTTCTATGTACGAATCTTTAGTGTTAACGTTGAATTGAATCGAGATGTGATTTAAAGTTTGATTCTTTTTGATGACAATGCAGGTCTTTGTTATTGATTGGATTCGAATCAAAATCGATTCTTGTGCTGGTAAATTACCAAGCTTCTTTCTTTTTGGTCCTTTTGTTCTTCTTCTTCTTCTGCAATGTATATGGAATTGAATCATGGTTTTGGTTATGTTTCTTAGGTTCGCAATTTGTGGTTGGATCTGAGAAAATGTCGATATGAGAATTCGATCTAGAGGGGTTAAGAGACAATGACTGGAATGTCCTTTGGACTTGGTTACCGAGAGTTATGGCTCATTGCACTTACTCAAGCTTTGAGCTTTTGAGTCTGTATTGTCTTCTTCTTCTTCTTTCTCCACAATGCTCACTTCAAATTCTAAAGAGAAGGAAAGGTCTCTCTCCTTCTTATGTTGCTGGTACTTAGGTCGTCGACGTGTTGCAATGCTGCTTCTTCTCAGCCTTGCTTTTGTTGTGTTTGTCCTGGGTTCCTACACTATCAACAAAGGTAATCTCTAGTTTTTTATGTCCTCATTCTACAATGGTGTTTTGAGTAGGTATTGGATTTTTTTGGTAATGCAACAGAGAGCAATAATAGTCCAAACATTCACCAGAGTATTGAGACGATAGGTTTTGGAAGCAACCAAACACCAATAAGTAGAGAATTGACTTCTTTCTATACAAGGAACTCTAATAATGATCATATTGGAGATTCTTTTTTGTGGAATGGCACTAGTGGAAGTGATGTAGACAACATCCATCCTCCTCCATCCGTATTTTCAACACATCGCCATCATCCGTGCGATAGTTTTTCATTTCCTCCTCCTCCTCCACCTGGAATGAGAAGGCCTGGACCACGACGTAAGCCTTTCCTCGATTCAATAGTTTTTGCTCTGATCCTAAAGAACTTGCATTTACCTTGTCCATCTGTAAATTGTGTATTGTTCAGCATGCCCGGTATGCTATCTACCTCCAGAAGAGGCCTCAGCTCATATGCCAAAGCTTCCATTTGAATCTCCGGTGCTCAAGAATTTGACATATATCCATGACGAGAGTCCTGTAAAACGTGAAGAAAGTCAAGGAGGCTCTGAATTTGGAGGTTATCCTTCTCTTGAGCATAGGACTAACTCCTTTGACTTAAAAGACTCCATGACGGTGCATTGCGGGTAAGCTTATTGGATTAACTCCGTGGTTAATTCCTTCTGCAGTCATGGAGCTTTACTTTTCTAATTCCTGTCTTTGTTTCTGTCTGCAGATTTGTTAAAGGAACAAAACCGGGTCATCAAACTGGATTTGACATCGATGAGGATATACTTGATGAGTTGGACCAGTTCCATGATGTTATTGTCGCATCAGCGATATTTGGTAATTTGCTTAGAAGAGAATTTTTCAGTGTATCATCTATTGTTTAGATTCTTTCTTCTCTCAAAATTAACCTTTTCAGGAAAGTATGACTTAATTCAAGAACCGGTGAACATCAGTGAAATGGCGAGGAAAAACATCCCATTCTACATGTTTGTTGACGAAGAAACACATTTATATCTTAAGAACACTTCAAGTTATACCGATGACAACAAGAGAGTGGGATTGTGGAGGATCATTGTTGTGCATAATGTCCCTTATACGGATGCTAGGCGTAATGGAAAGGTTAAAAGATTTGAGAATAAGTAGCTAAGATTCGTAATGTAACAAACACGAATTGGTTAAAACGTTTATGCATTTTACAGGTTCCAAAACTTCTACTGCATAGATTATTCCCAAATGTTCGGTACTCTATATGGGTTGATGCGAAGCTCCAACTTGTTGTAGATCCATATCAAATCCTTGAAAGGTAACTTCTCTCTCTCTCTTTCAGCATTGTTTGTTCAGGCCAACATAGTTTCCTATGTGTCTTCTCAGGTTCTTGTGGAGAACGAACTCGAGTTTCGCTATCTCAAGACATTACCGACGTTTTGATGTGTATGTAGAGGCTGAGGCGAATAAAGCAGCAAGAAAATACGACAATGCCTCAATTGATTACCAAGTGGAGTTCTATAAGAAGGAAGGTTTAACACCTTATACTGAGGCTAAGCTTCCTATAACAAGTGGTATGGACTTTAAGCATATGAGGATGGTTTAATTATCCAATTTTGCACCTTTCTTATGAGCTTAGTTGAGTCGTTTGGCAGATGTTCCTGAAGGATGTACCATCATAAGAGAACACATACCGATCACAAACCTATTCACATGTGTTTGGTTCAACGAAGTAGATCGGTTTACATCCAGAGATCAACTAAGCTTTGCAATTGCAAGAGACAAGATAAGAGAGAAAGTTGATTGGAGCATCAATATGTTCTTGGACTGTGAAAGACGCAACTTTGTAAAACAGGTCAAAGTAGAAGCAATTGCAGTTTGTTTTGGTTAAAGAGTTGGTTTGGCTTGTTATATGAAAAATTGAGACTTTGTGTTGTTTCCTTGTTGACAGGTTTATCATAGAGACGTTTTGATGAACATGAAACCTCCTCGAGCTTCTTCTAAGGTTCTTCCCGAGCCACTGGTTTTACCACGTGGAAGATTAGTTGGCGGTAGAGCTTCAACGGGGAAGAAGACTCCAGGACAACGTGGAAAAAGACGTCACCGGAAAGTTTCAGCCGGTGGAAGAAACATAAGATAGAGAGAGACTACACTTTTCTTCTGCAAGGTTTATTTTTGATGCAAATTTATTCTTATTTTATTTAGAGAAATTTCCAAAATGTGGTTTTGAAAATTTTGCCCTCTTGCTAAATAACTTATAAATCTTTGGCCAATTTTATATAATTTTTTAGAATCATTATTATCGTTTCATTACGTGTTGTTCTTAGTAAAAACAATTTGGTGCTTTTTTGATGGTAGAAAGGCATAACCGTATAACCGAAATTAAAACCGGTAGGAACTTAAACCGATATCTGAACCGGTGGGTACTTGTTTTGTCGGCTATGGATATTAACGTTGATGTGGGGCCATTGTAGTAACTGATGGAGTCTTTTCCACTTGGCATTAATTTATTCAACTATAATGCTGTAACTATTATTTATTGATTTATATCTTTTACCTGCTTTTTACCTTATTAAATTGATTATTAGCATTCATCAACTATCTCTATTTTTTTTTTTAAGTACGTTTGGGTCACTATCTTTTCCGATAGTAATCAGATTTCTTACTATATATATATATATCTACTAGTAATTCTTTTATAGAAAGCCCCAAAATGTAATTCAAATATCACCAAAGAAGCAAGAAGGGAAATTTATTCAATTAGATATTTCGTAATTTTCCCATTGGTGCAGTGTATGTCGACACAAGAATATAGTTTATATTGCACAAAAATATCTTTGGATAAAGGGAGGAGATATTTACAAAAATCCAAATCTAAGTTATACAGCAATTATAATATACAGTGAAATTTATTATATCAAAATACAAATAGCTCCACAAAGGCACAAACCAAGTCCATGCCGATGAGTCTTCGACCCCACTAAGATTTATTGCTTTCAATTATTCTTATTTTGTATTTTTGCCTGGGATCTTTCAATTATTTATTCACCTCAAATTTCAGCAAAATAATAATATAAAATTTGTAACCCAATCTTTTTCTCGAATATGAAAAACAAGTAATTTGTGGTTAATCAATATTAATAATTAATTCGGACGTGGGGTACGAAATTGTCTATCTTTTATACAAGAGATAATGAAAAATTTCCAAAGAATGGCCCACATATATATGTAAAAAAACAATTAAAGTTTATAAACTTTTATATATTAAAGAAATCAAATCATGGAATCTATCAAAGTCCAAACCCCTAAATCAGATCATCTCTCTTCCCAAAAGCCAAGACCATACCTTTCCTCCATCTCCATGGCTTCTTCGTTGCTTTCTCAAACTAGCAAAATCTCCAATCTCAACATTTCCACAACAAACCCGTGAACCAAAACTTCCCTTTTTCTCATAAAGATCTTCTCTTTTTACATAAATCTGCTTTGTCTCCATCTGTTTTCAATCTTTAAAGAAATGGGTTTGTGAAAAAAAGCTCAGATACAAAACAAAGTCTTTAACTTTTTCTTCATTCAAAGCTTTCATGACTACAGCAATTTCAATGAATCCATCTCTCTTCCGAGTAATCTGTATACTCCATTCGATAATTGCGCTTACTAGTGGAACCTTAATGATGTTCTACACAGACAAAGCTTCAATCTTTGGACCAGGAAGTGAGATTGCAAGCAAACTTAAAGGATCAACGCCACATGATGAGTTACTCATACAGATTTCTCAGTCTTTCTCTGGTTTGCTTCTCTTTGCAATCGGTTTAGTACTGTTCATGGTGTCATTTGTGAAAGACAGAGACTTTCATAGCTTCTTTGCTGGTGGTTCTGTGATTCTGTATGTGTTAATGGCTATGTGGAGAGTTCTGTTCGAGTGGGCAATTGAAGATCTTGCTTATGAATGGCCTAAACAAGCTCTTGGAGATATTGCTTTGGCGATTTCTTGGGTTTTTTTTCTTGTTTATTCTTGGAGAGAGAAGTATGATTGATTTTTTTTTTGTTAACTTGTGTGTTAAGCAAAGAGATGTTATATTATATAGTCTTTGATCCTCAGATTTGATGAAAGAGGAAAAGTGACAAGCATAGATTCAGACAAGAACAGAGATTAGAAAAATCAGTCTGAAAATAATGACTGTTTTTTGTATGTTTTTGTTCTTACATTTTCCTATGTAGATTGTAGATCCTATATTTGGTAAATCCAATATTGTAAAAGAAGAATCTGAGACTTTTTATTTGGTTAATTAATCGTGATACTTATGTTATCTTATGTAGCCATGGACATTCGGGTATCCGTTCGGGTTTAGATCGGGTTTTTTGGGTTTCATATATTTTGGGTTTCATATATTTTGGGTTTAAAGGTTTTCATACTTTTCGGGTTTTGATAATTTTTGGTTCAGGTTCAGTTCGGTTCCATGCGGGTTCAGTTCGGGTTTGAAGATTTTTTTTTAATTTTTATAAATATAATTTAAAAACTTTAAAATATATTAGTTTTTAATATCTGAATTTATTAAATTGTAAATAATTCACACAAATATTATATAAGCCAAAATGACGGTATCAAATAAATATTAAAATCATATTCTTTTTGAATTTTTTTTTTTGCTAGTATATATACAATTTGATTCCGAATATCTTTCAACATATTTTTACTTCAATTGTTATTATTTGTAGTAAAATCAGGAGAGTAAGTTCTTTATTATCACTTTCAAACTGGATATATTGTCGTATTTTTTAAAGTATTTGCAATATATGTAATAACTCACATAGTTCGGCTTGTAATAAAGTTTGTACTAGTTATAACTTTAAAATATATTGGTTATTTTGATATTTTGGTTATTATGATCTAAAATAATTTATACTTTGAATTTATAATTGTAATTTTGGATAATTACGTTATATATAATATACATATAATTTATATTTTTAATTATATAATTATAGTTCGGGTACTTCGGGTAATCATTCAAATTTCGGTTTGGTTCGGGTTCGGTTATAAAAATTTAGGACCCGTTTCAATATTTTCTTAATTAGGGTTCGGATTCGCTTCTACTTTTTAAATCAGATGATTACTTCGGGTTTCAGGTATTTTGTCCGGGCTTAATCTTATGCTCAATTTGAGAAATAT
This sequence comes from Nasturtium officinale, assembly GCA_963854855.1. Lineage (NCBI taxonomy): Eukaryota > Viridiplantae > Streptophyta > Magnoliopsida > Brassicales > Brassicaceae > Nasturtium > Nasturtium officinale. The sequence goes on along the minus strand of OY978501.1, from coordinate 16,028,206 downwards.
ATGGGCCGGGTTCAGCTCATTTTTGGCCCATTAATTAAAAAAAGGTCGAAATTTAATGTTGTTATATTGTAGGCTTAATATTTTTCTTTCTTTGTGTTTTGTTCTGTTCTCTGAATCTCGGGTCTTCCTCCTTCAAGCCGATCAAAAGGTCACTTCATTTGATAATCTCTAAACCTGAATTTTGTGTTGATTTTATCTTTAATTATATGTTTGTCTGATTACTTGTTTCAATCGAATTGGAATGTTGCAAAACGGCTTCTAATTTGGTATTGACTCAATGATTTCATGAGATTTTGTTATTTTGGGGTCCAGGGTTTTAAGGTTTTGTCTGATTTGATAATCGATATTTCGGTTGCTGAGGAGAACAAATCAATATGTTTATTAATAACCCTCATAGAGTTTACACGTCATTAGTTGTGTTTGGTAATTAAAGGATCCAAAATTATATATTTAGTAGATTCATGTTAGTTATTAACATTCGTAAAGCTTGGTTTTTTGGTAGAACTAAGTAATTTAGTTGTGATATTCCCTTAAGAAGGTTTTTGATAAAAGAATCTGTGACTCTGAGGTGGTTTTAAACTCTTTGGTGTAGAAAAAAATAAGCTGTTTACAAGGATTATCACTCGTTCACTTTAACTTCTGAGTACCCGTAAATACGCATTTATCTTAGAAGAGCATTTAAATAATTAGTGTTTTCATGTATGAATTTACGTACCCTTTTAACAAGTAACAATATAATGTTAACCAATGTACTTTTTGCTAATTAATCATTCCTCTTGGTTGTTGTTGTTATATATTGTTTTATCTTAGACGAGCATTGAAATGATCTATGTGTCATGTTTATATTCTTGGTTGGTGTTACTGTTGAATTCGAGTTTTCTTGGCTTAATATTTTGAGAATATGATGATAGGATGAGCGGTTTACAAGCACAAGACAGTGCGTGTTCCTTGATTCAGCCAAGCAAAGATGTGGTTGTGACGGAGACAAAACCAAAGAAGAGGATATGTTGTGCTTGTCCTGATACTAAGAAGCTAAGAGATGAGTGTATTGTAGAACATGGTGAATCCGCTTGCACGAATTGGATTGAAGCTCATCTTGTGTGTCTTCGATTCGAGGGTTTTAAAGTTTGAGAGCGTAATTAATCTAACTTAGATTGTTGATTTTTTAGGGGAATTTATACAACAGTCATGTAATAAATAGAGCAACAAAAAGGTAAATTAGTAAAAAAAAAAAAACTAAATACTCCAAATTTTACTAGTGATATTATATATTTATTTCTTACTTCCTTATATGTATCGACTACACTTGTATTCATATAAGAGTATATTTTACTAGTGATTACTTCGTTAAATATTTTAACTTTATCACCAAAAGAAAACAAAGCAACAAAACGGTTTTATTGGACAAAGAAATCTAGTTAACTCCAATATTTTTCAGCGATTTTTGATAAATCCTGCATATTTTTAAACAATTTCACTTCCTCGAAGTTATCACCGAAATAAATAAATCAATTATGTAACTAGGTATGTTAATGTAATCTTCGAACAAGATTTTCTCATCTCTTCCCTTTTGATTTTCTCTGATTGCTTTGTTATCGAAGATTACACCCGTGTGTTAAGCTCCTAATTCCTAACCGTTGGATTTAACTAATAAACCCGATACTTAATATCCAACGGCTGTGAATTTCTAACGTTAATAAAAGACTCGAAGTTGCCTTCCTATCAACACCGTCGATTATACCACGTCATCAGAATGAAAGGAAAAAAAAACTATTCGTGGGGTCCATCATCAGAGACCTTCTTTTAAGTTCTGGTTGACTTGAAAAGCCCAAAAATGGAAATTAATAATTAATAATTAATAATTAAAGAAAGTAATTAAGATTTAATTAAGATATTGAGTATAGATTTTGAACTCTTGAGTTGTTTTAAAAAGTGTTCAAAGCTTATTAAGAAAATTCTCACTGTTTAATATACTCCGGCGCGAATAGTCGAGAGACCTTTTTTCCTATAATCCCGACGAGAAAAATCTCTATATTTATTTGTTTTCAGTTTTGATAACTGAAAGAATTAATCTTTGGGGAATTCGCCTATGGAGCCTGACGTGGTGGAGATCCCTCCTCCTCCTCCTTCGATCGCTTCGGGCTCGAGAACTCGTTCTCGTAAACCCAGAAAGGTTCGATCTTTTTTGTGCTGTTTAATTTTATTGGGTTTTTAGTGGAGATAATTCTGTTCAACTGTATACAATTTTACTGATTTACTTGGAAACAAAATGGTAAAACTTTGGCTCTCTTAAGGCATCGTTGATTCGTGATGATCATCTTTGTTTTTTTTTTTTTGGGGTGTTTTAGGGTTTTGTTTTGATTCAGGGTTTATGTGGGTTTTGGTTTATCTTGTTTCTTTTTTTTTTTTTGCTCATGTTTTGGTTTGTTCTTCATGATCATTTTCTCTGTTTTTTTAATTCGTTGTTGATAGTAAAGTTTGATGCTTTATTCTTGTTGTAGGCTGTGATCCCTGAAGTGATTGATGTGGAGAATTATGAATTCCGCAATGGTGGTGATGTTCTTAATAATAATAGCAATGTTTTTGAAAATAAGAACAAAGGGAAGGCTATACAAGTTGAATCTTTTTCTTTCAACAAAGTTCAATCCCATCATCATGGATCTTCTCTGCTTAACTTAGAGGCGTTCCAAGACTGTTATGATCATAATGACCCTTTTACTCAACTTGCTAATCAATTTATGGATGTTGATGACTACTCAATGTTTCAAGACATTCTAGATCCTAAGCCTGTCCCAGCTGGTGCAGAGATGATGGTACCTTGGGGTTTGAATTTGAGCAAGGGAACTGCAAAAGCAAGTAGAAGTAGCTTGAGTAATCAAGCAACTAATGCAAATGGAAACCCGTATCTGGAAACTACTCATGTTCCTCAACCATGGGACTTTTTCCCTGGCTCGGGTTTGTCTCAGGACAATCAATCTATCTATCCTTCTGCATCATTTTCTATGGTTCAGCCTCAGGCTCCTGATATAGTGATGATGCCGGCTCCTATTTCAAACGCTTTTAGATATGATACTTCGGCTAGTTCTTCTCGCCCTATAGCAGCTGATGTTATTTCTTCAGCTCAGGATTCTTCAAATGTTAGGAAAATTAAGCAAGAGTTTCTGCGGAATTTTAAAAGATTTGACACAGTTGAGGATATCCAAGACCATCACTATGCTTCTAAGGGAAAAGGGGGAAAGCAGGTGACGATAAATTATCCTCTTCGGGGTTGTTTCTTTTATCCTTCTTTAATATTCAACATATTGTAACTTAAAACTGCTCTCTCTTTAATCTTATCAGTACTCGAAGAATTGGGTGAAAAAGGTTCAATCAGATTGGAATATTCTTGAGAATGATTTGCCAGGTTTGTGTATACACTATGCAGATCAATGCTTGGAACATTTTTTGCCCATTTGTTCTTTTAAATTTCACTACTTTTGCAAACAGAGATGATATTCGTCAGAGCCTGTGAATCAAGAATGGATATTTTGAGAGCTGTAATTATTGGAGCTGAGGGAACTCCTTACCATGATGGTCTTTTCTTTTTTGATATTCAGTTCCCAGATAACTATCCTTCTGTGCCACCAGTATGTCATCAGGAAACATTCTCAATATGTGTTCTGTTATTTTCTTAGAACCTTTAATGACTCTAGATGTTTGATTTGTTGTTGACAGAAAGTTCATTACCATGCCGGTGGGCTTAGAATCAATCCGAATCTGTACAACTGTGGTAAAGTATGCCTGAGTCTTCTCGGTACCTGGAGCGGTACCAGTAGAGAGAAATGGCTCCCAAAGGAGTCGACAATGTTACAGCTTCTAGTCTCAATCCAAGCACTCATCTTGAATCAAAAACCGTACTTTAATGAACCTGGTTACGAGCAATCCAAGGGGACTGCTTCAGGCGAGAGCCATTCTAAAGCTTACAGTGAGGATGTATTCTTATTGTCTTTAAAGACAATGGTCTACAACATGAGAAGACCACCCATGGTAAATAACTAATCAAATTCTCATCCATTTCTGGTAAAGCTGAAATCTTTTTGCCAAAAGTTGGGGTTTCTAGTAGTTTTCAGTTAAAGTTGTGATGAATGTATCTCTTTAAAGGCTGCTAAATCACAATATCTTCATTCGTTTTGGGGTTAAAACTGTTGTTGTGATGAATGTACAGCATTTTGAAGAGTTTGTACGAAGCCATTTCTTCGTCCAGTCTCATGACATAGTGAAAGCTTGCAACGCTTATAAAGATGGAGCTCCTCTTGGATCGATGGTTAAAGGTGGAGTTCAAGACGTTGAAGAAAGTAGCCAGAGTGGATCCAAGAAGTTTAGGACTGATGTAGTTAGCTTTATGAAGACAGCTGTTGATGAATTCGTGAAATTAGGAGTCAAGGAGCTTGAAGAGAAGCCAAAGAGCAATGTTAACTCAGAGGATCAGAGCAGCAAAACAAACCGTAAGAGAAGCAGATCACCGAGGTGAGCCAAATCTACCATCGATTTTTTTTTATTTTTTTTGATGATAGTTATTGAGGAGCTGAGAATAGAAGTAATTGTCACATGTAAAGTTTTTCTTGATAAAAGTTGTATGACTTTCTCAGCCTCATGTGTATTTTTTAAATCATTTTGAAGTTTTTAAAATTCGGAATATTGATTGCTTATATTTATATCTTAAGTTTACTTTAGTTTTCTTTTTTTTTTCCTTCAGGGTTTTAATGATTTGTGTGATAATTGTTGTGTGTTTTGCTGGCGTTTTGGTAGCATCAAAGACTTTCTTGCAAATATTGGACGCTGCGTTTTTCAAACGTGAAGACTCGATGATGGAGACTTGGGGGAGTAGAAGACCAACCTAAAATTTTAGCTTTTTCTTTACTATTTTTATATTTAATTAGGGATTTTAATAAGAACACAAAAAAACCCTTACGTATCACTTTTAACAAGAATAAATGGTTTTATATAAATAATTTAGGTTTTACATTTTTTCTGTTTTGATTTTTTTAGAGTTCAAAGGATTTTTTGTATAGTTTACCAAAAATATATACAAATAGCAAGCCTTGTCAGTAAATCCATATGGCAATACAAAACATCAAACCGAATCAAACCATTAAATATAATGGGATTAAAAATCAAAACCGAAATCGATTATGTTGGGTCGGTTACCAAATAATATCTGGTTTTTACTGTAAGTTCCCCGGTTCTTATAACCATAATTGTGTGAGAAAATATGGTAATGATCACATGATAAATGCACACAATCAAATATGCCAATATGGTAATGTTCTGTTTTTGACTAACCTCACCATATGCAAAACAAATCAAAGGTGAATCAATGAGAGGTTTCTTTAGCAAATAGGTTTCACTTTAGAGATCTCTTGAAGAAGAGAGAAATATCTATGTACAGCTAAATTACAACAACGACGCAAAGGGCTTTGTCATGAATCTGGTAAGTCTTTACGACAAGTAGGACATGTAACATGATTCTTAAGCCAAGCGTCAATACAAAACGCGTGATACATATGTCTACAAACCGGAAACATTCTGCATTCTTCATTAACGACGTAACCACTAAGACAAATCGCGCATTCTCTTGACTCGATTGACCTTTCTTCGTCTGCCTCATGGCTACCTTGTCCAACAAGCAACTTTGGGATTAGGGCTTCGATTGCGCTTTGTCTCAACCCTTGTCTTTTTCCTTCTCTTCCGTTTAATAATCGTAGTTCTGTCGGGAATATTGCGTGGTAAGTAACGATTCTAGCACGTTGTTGACCTCTTTGAACTCCGATTTCAAGATCTACGTCGAGACATGTTCCTAAGAATGGTCGGAGAATGCAATCAATGATGACGTAGATTACAAGGATGATCACTGAGGTTGCTATAAGAACAAAGAGCAAGATGCAAATACCGATGAAAACGGCGAGGCCAAGCACGGTGATGAAACTAAACACATCTTCTTCTGAGCTCATGTTTTATTCTTGCTTTTTTACAAGAATTTGGATTCAGGGTTTGTTCAAAATGTTGACTTTAAGGTGACAGTTCAAAGATTTAGAACAGCTTTATAAGTCTTGTCGTGAAAGCTGGAATTTTTGTTGCTTTAGATAAGGCGGTGTGGATTTGTGTGGATTTCTAATTTTGGGGTTTGGTTTCAAATTCATATCTCATGTGTTTCTGATTTTTATGTAATTGTATCTCAAAGTTATCCCAAATAAGTAATTAGAAAATGACTTGAATCTGATATGTTATTTGAAAAATCCACAACTACTGTCTTTTTTGGTTTTAAATTATTTTATGAAATTTGTCTTTGTATAAGAAAAGGCCAATTGTTTAAATGTAATTATTTATCCAATTAAATGCCATCCCATAATTAACAGATTGAGATTCATAAGTAATTAGTCGGATAAGTTTAATTAAACCGAAATAGACCAGACCGGTTCTTTTCTCGCTGGCTCGGCCACCGCTTTTCAACAGAAACTATTTCCATCTCTCTCTCAGCTCTGTCTCACTCTCACCGGAGCAGAGTGCAGATGGAACTGTGTTTTTCATCTTCTTCTTCTTCGTCGTCTTCTCAGAAGGCATGGATTGTACACGGGATCTTAGCCGGAACAGCGATTGCAGCTGCAATTGGCGCACATATGTATCTGGGTCGATCCAGTAAATTCCGGAGCCGGGTCGTCGGAATCATTCCCGCCCGTTACGCTTCCTCTCGATTCGAGGGTAAGCCTCTCGTGCAAATCCTCGGCAAACCCATGATCCAGGTTCCTCCATAGTATCTCTCTCATTAGTATAAATCTCAGTATCTCGGATCTGACATTGTTTCTTTCTTAAAGTTTCGATCTTTTTTCCTAATTTCATGATTCATCTCCTTGGAATATTTTTTTCAGATTATTAGATATGTTTGTAAACTATGTATATGATTATGAATGTCTTGTTTCACTTTTTTTGTTAACTCGTACTTGAACAGAGAACTTGGGAAAGGTCGAAATTAGCTACTACGCTCGATCACATTGGTAATTTTGACTCAGAATCTCTACTTTTTCTGGTTATAAACATTAAAAATCTCTACTTTATGCATCTAAGATATCTTCTATGAAAATTGCAATGGTCTTGAATCGTCTTGTGAACTTTTGATGTCTGATTTATTGTGTGTTTTAACTTATCAGTTGTAGCTACGGATGATGAAAGGATTGCAGAGTGCTGTCGTGGATTTGGTGCTGATGTTATCATGACTGCAGAGTCTTGCAGAAATGGTCTATCTATTGTATTCTTTATTTTTATTTTTATTTTAATTACATTATTTAGTGGAATATGGTTTTCTGGCTTAAGCTCTGTATCATTTGGGTGATGTGTGTAGGCACTGAACGATGCAACGAAGCACTAGAAAAGCTGGAGAAGAAGTATGATGTGGTTGTTAACATTCAAGGTGATGAACCACTCATTGAGCCTGAGATTATTGATGGTGTAGTCAAAGCACTTCAGGTCTCCGAAAATGCTTAGTTAGATATATCTTACATGTTTGATCTTGTATTCAAACTCCTTAAGTTTTCTTTACATGTTGTTGAATAGAGTTCCTATGTTTGTGATATTCAGGTAACACCCGATGCAGTGTTTAGCACAGCGGTGACATCACTGAGACCAGAAGACGGGCTTGATCCTAACAGAGTTAAATGTGTGGTGGACAACCGTGGCTACGCTATCTATTTCTCGAGGGGTTTGATTCCTTATAACAAGTAATGTTCTCTGTTATTTTCTTGTATGTATTGGTTAAATGAAAATATCTACTTCTTCCTCATATGCTCAATATTGATCTTATTGTAATCTTGATTGTTAATGTTTTTTGGCGGTTTAGGAGTGGTAAAGTCAATCCAGATTTTCCGTATATGCTGCATCTTGGAATTCAGGTACCGAGCAGCCGGTTTCTCTTAATTTTCTGTATGTAATTTGCTTTTCTTTTATCATGTAATCTGAGTTATGTTTGTTTTTGGTTCTCAGAGCTTTGATTCAAAGTTTCTGAAAGTATATTCGGAGCTTCAACCAACGCCATTGCAGCAAGAAGAGGATCTAGAGCAGCTCAAAGTCCTTGAGAATGGCTACAAAATGAAGGTAACAGAGCCCTTTCCCCAGTAAAGTATCTCAATGAAAATGACAAAAGCACCAAGGGTTTAAATGTTGGTTGCTTACACAGGTTATAAAGGTAGACCATGAAGCTCATGGAGTTGATACACTTGATGATGTCGAAAAGATCGAATCTTTAATGCGCGAAAGAAACCTGTCCTAGTCCACAAAATCCAGATTCTGCTTTCAAATTTTATACATGAACACTTTACTTTTTTTGTTTTCATGAGAGTTGTGTAATCGAATCAGGAGACTGTTAATGCGTAAAACATGCCTGCAATGTATGTTTGGAAAATACTTAGTTTTGTATGTAATTGGATTCATTTCTTGCCACCACACCAGTTAAACCTATCTTCTGTAGTCTTAATACGGACAGAGTAAGAATGTGGTACATTCCATGTGTTAATATGTAATTGATTTTGACTATAAGAAATAGTCGAAGAAATGTCACATCTCTTGACAACTCACATTTAAATTTACCAAAGTAATTAAAATTAAAGCAATGTTTGGGAGATTGTGGTTATTCACTACATAAGAGATCCATCTTAACAAAAGCTTATAATATTACGAGAAACGCCAATTAGTGGTGACCATCAGCTAGGTCTCGATCTTGGATTAATTGTCTAAGATTGATCCCATGAAGCCTTGGCTACGACTTTGGTCGTGTCCACTTTGGCATCTGCGGTGAAGGTGACAGGGCACGACGTGCACATATCAAAGAAAGAGAACTAAGCAGTTGGATGATCCACCACTTCATTGAAGATGCAAAGTCTTTCTAACTCTTATCAAGTTTCGTTAAGCTCCCATATCTGGTGTCAGCATCAAATTATGCTCTGTAAAAGATAAATAGTTTTTGATAAGAATCTTACTTTTGAGTTAATTAAGACAAATTACAAACAATAAAACAAAATTTTGCAAGTAAAACAATCATTCCTCAGCAGAATCTGACTCGTTTTCCTCATCATTTTCAGACACATCCTCATCAGCATCAGTCTCACTTTCCACTCCATCTTCAGACACGGCATCCTCATCTTCAGACACTGCGTCCTCATCCTCGGCTTTCTTATCATCCTTGAGGTCTTTCTCGGCAAAGAAATCCTTTTGGACAGGAACAGTCTTCTGTTGTTGGGAAGACATGATTCCAGCAATGGCTTTCAATGCAGCAGCTGATTGATTGTTATCCGCTATGGCTTCTTCATCTATACCTGGCACTGTGGCTTCTACTTCTGCTTGTTCACCCACATCTTCTAGCTTAGGAGGTGGGACAAAGAATGGTATGCGACCTCTTTGCCAGTCATGGAGTATCATCTTTGCTCCTGTCATCAAATCAGGCTCTCCACCCTGAAACAGAGTATCATCTTTGAGCTTTCTCTCTAACTTAGGGAACAAAATTCACGGCCCATAAGTCAAATAGTATTGAAATGAGGAAACACACCTTTAAAAGTTTGCCAGAAGATTTACATAGCTGAAGCAGAAAGTCATGATCATCCTCCCTGTAATTAACAGAACCAGAAATCATCACAAAGTCGGTTCGAGAGTAAAAAATATATAACCTTGTCCAGAAACTATGCATGCAGAAGAATGCTCCATACCAGTCCTCTATTTTGTATGCTCTTTGCAGGTGCTCTTTTTTAACACGCCTCAGAACTTCTCCAATGTGCTCGGAAGCATCCTCCAGGTTTGTAACTCTTACCTAGATCCAAAAATATGAATCAGTAAATTTAATGTAGTACGTGCTAAGAAACGAAATAGAGTAAAGCAAATGAGACCAGCTTTTCTCTGAGGCCACGAGGACAGAAATTTTGAGCTATGGTAAATCCAAATTTTCCGAGCATAAGCAGATAAGTTTATTTGTTAAACCTACCACTCCTTTGAGGACAATATCTGTCTCACTATCATGACTTTGGTAGACAACTCCAGGACAATCAATCAAGAAAATCCTCTTGGTGAGTGTGATGTATTGCCAGACCTTAGTCTCGCCTGGAATTGGAGCAACCTTGCAAACCTAAAGGAAATGAGAACCAGGGAGATATATGAGCGTTTATAAAATACCAATTCGGGGTCAAAGTATGCAGGTCTTCAATAAGAAAATAAATAAAAAGGGACACAGAAGGTTTTACATTTTTAGTACGCAATGTGTTGATAACCGATGATTTTCCAACATTTGGGTACCCAACAAATCCCACAGAGATGGCTTGCTTGTCACTTTTTAGACGAGCAAACTGCCTTAACACTGAGAGAAGTGATCCCTGAAAGACCAAACAGTCATTCAGTAAACAGATATCAAGAGAGAGTCATAGACTGCTAACAAGACTTCAAAAATTAGAATCCAGTAATCAAGAAATCAGAGGCGCTCCATAAAGTACCTTTCCAAATGACTTGTTGACACTTGCATGGAATGCTAGAGTTGGATACTCCTTTGATAATACTCTCAACCATCCTTTTGTAGCCCAGGACGGCACAAGATCACACTTGAAAGCGCACACGCGAAAAACATAAATACCCACTAAGCACTTTCAAAATAGGAACAGCCAACTGAAAAATGAAGAAAACTAACCTTGTTCAACAACAAAATCATGTGTTTATGTTTGTGGTGCTCTTTCAAAGTTTTCTCTAAATGATGACACCTAGTACCTTGTGGATCCCTAGCATCTAAAACCTGCCCCCACGCAAAAAGAAAAACTGATAAGCCAAAAAAAAAGAATAAACCTAAAAAATGTCTCCTTCACTAACTGGGACACGGGAATGGAAGCATACCTGAACAACAACATCAGAGGAGTCGATGACTTTGTAAAGCTCACCCCAAATACGCTTACTCTGTCCCTTCTCAAACATCGTATGCCTCACAAGATCTCTAAACCCATCTACTTCTTCTTCACCTTCACCAGAAGGACCCGCTCCATTCTTCTCCTCAAATGCATCTTCAATATATAAAAAAAAATGTTTCAAACCAATAAATGTATGATCATTTCGTGTACAGCAAGCCAAGATTGGAGAAAACAAATTACCCTGAGACTCATATGCTTTCTTTACTAAAGCTTCATAATCAGAAGCCACAAGCTTTGGTCGCTTCCTTTTAGTTTTACTACCAAACGCATCTTGAAAAGGCTCCATGTCAAGTAAATGAACTCTCGATTGCTTAACAAAGAAACACCATAAAAAAAACCAATCAAAAACCGAAAAAAAACATATAAACTTTGATAATCTAAATTCAACAAAGTTAAAACCTTTACCTTCTTGTTATCAATTAAAAGAGACATAGGCAATTTCCTCTCTTTCAGAATCACATTATAATTACTTGACTTCTTAAGTTGAAGCTCTTCTCTGAAATATTCAAGCTCTTTTTGATTCACAACACGAGTGTTCCCTATATTGAAATTAAAAAAAAAAAAAAAAAAAATCAAACTCTGATGAATATTGAAATGAATCTGAAATTTCAAATAACGAACTTACCAAACCATCGTCGATCAGGAGCGATTCGTGAGTTAGGCAATTCCTTAGACTGATACTCATTGCTAAGGATTTTACCGCCAGGGTTTCTCTTAGGCCTAGTGTTGTACATCTTAAGCCGGTTAACTGTGGCTTTGGTACGGCCTTCTGTGGTTTTCTTTTTCCCATCGGCACGATTTGCATCCAGTGAATGCTTTGGTTTTCCGGAAACATTCGATTTCTTCTCCTTCTTCACCATCTCTAATTTGTTTTTTATTTCTTAGACAGCAGCGAGCGATTGAAGAAGAAGAAGAAGAAGTGGCGTGAATATTTTGCTAGGGCTTTATCTTCACTCACTGTGACGTAATCCTCTCAATATGGGCTCAAACGTTTTCAAAGATTTTAATGGTTAGGCCCATTAGCCCAATATTATATAACAAGCCTCTTCTAAATCTCTAAGCGATTTGAAATTGTTTTTACAAATCCAAAATTTTAGAAATTCAATGTTTTATTTTTTTGAATCATTGAAGAATATATATATTTTTTGAAATTTTTTATAGTGGAGATTGTTTTCTATTCATTTGTGGGTGTTTAATGGGAAGACTTAAGAGTTAATGTATTTTAATGGAAGCAAAAACTAACTCATGTATTTTTATGAGTACTTAAAAAGTTTATGCATTTTATGGAAATATATAAATAGTTGATGTATTTTTATGAAAAAAGTCTGAATTATTTAATTATTTAATATATAATAATAAATAGTATTTGAAAGCAATGATTAAAATATATTTTTGATTTTTTTAAATAGTGTTTGGATTAGATATTACAGTGTTTCTCATTTAATAATAGACATTCTAATCACACCATAAGTAAGTTAGTAACCATACACACACACCTGATTCAACCAAACCGGTTTAGAAGAGATAATCACTATACTAGTTTTTGTATGCCATCTATGATACTACCGTATGTGTCAAGGTGTAAGCATCCAACACAAGGTAATGCGTCTTTTTCTTAATGGTGTGGTTTCACATGAATGAAGTCATCGTTCGATATATGAATATCAAGAAAAAAGTTGTCACATCATTTTAAATATCCTACCAAAACCGATATGTGATCAAATGGTTATCAAAAATTCAGATGCGACATACACATTTTTATGATATGCTTAGAAATGTAAAAAAAAGAAAAAAGAAGGAAAAGTTTGTTTTGTTCTTAAACCAATAGATTCCAATTCTTTCAAACCATTAGATTCTTTTTTGTTGGCCATTGACAACAAAAAGATAATTATTGATGATAGTTTAGTTAAAAAAAGAATTGGATAAGAAGACATCGAGATCTGCGAGACAAGTCTTATCTTAAATAAAATCACAGTCATCTCCACGTATATTATTCTGACTTTTCGTGATAAAATAAAAATTCCACAAAAACAAACTATAAAAATGCACTTGATTCATCATTCGTAACATATCACATTTTCTCATTTATCCAAACACAGAAAAAAGATTCCCAAAAATCAAAACAAAAATGTTGGCTATTTTTCAAAAGGCATTTGCTCATCCGCCTGAGGAACTAAACAGTCCGGCGTCTAGTTTCACCGGCAAAAACCCTAAACTTCCCGGAGAAACTCTCTCTGACTTCCTCTCTCATCATCCAGACACTGCTTTCTCCATGAACTTCGGTGACTCCGCCGTTCTAGCTTACGTCCGTTCACAAAACTCTCATCGTCAAAGGTTAATAACATTAAACACATTTCTCTAACACAAATCATTATCTTGTTTCTTACCGGAAAATTAAAGTTTTAATCTTTGTGGTTTTTTTGGTAATATTTTCAGAGTGTTTTGTGGAATAGATGGAATCTACTGTGTGTTTCTTGGAACATTGAACAATCTCTGGGATTTGAATAAACAGTATGGTCTATCTGGAAAAACTTCAAACGAAGCTATGTTTGTGATTGAAGCTTATCGAACACTTCGTGATCGTGGTCCTTATCCAGCTGATCAAGTTCTTAGAGGTCTTGACGGAAGTTTTGCTTTTGTTGTCTTTGATTCTCAAACCTCCTCTGTTTTTGCAGCTTTGGTAAAAACTTAAACTTTTAACAATAACAAAAAAAAAATCTGACAAATCTGTGAGATTGGGTTTGACAATGTTTTTGAATGTTTTTTAGGGATCTGATGGAGCAGAGAGTTTGTATTGGGGAATAGCTGCAGATGGATCTGTTGTTATGTCTGATGATCTTAAGATTATTAAGCAAGGTTGTGCTAAGTCTTTCGCTCCTTTTCCAAATGGTAAAGTTAACAGATTCAATTCAAGATTGAGACATTAGAAAAAAACTATGATTTGTATAGATGAAAATGAATATGTTTTTGTTACGTTATGTTTTCAGGTTGTATGTTTCATAGTGAGACTGGTTTGATGAGTTTTGAGCATCCGAAGAATAAGATGATGGCAATGCCAAGGATTGATAGTGAAGAAGTTATTTGTGGAGCTAACTTTAAAGTTGATGCTTGTTCAAAGATCAATAGCATTCCAAGAAGAGGAAGTGAAGCTAATTGGTCTCTCTCGAACTTGCGTTAATGGACTAATAATAACAGGAGTTGTTTGTTCTTTAATGTAAATTCTATTCTGTTTTTTTTTTTTTGGTAAATAGACGCTACGATGCAACCAACAATAAACCTTTTTTCTTTACTTGTCTACTTTTACATTCTCAGTTTGAATTAAAGAAAATCATAATATTGTAATACAAAACGTGATTTCGGTTGAAATACGTAAAGACAAAACAGTGAACATGATTCAATTTTCATGAAATCTGATCATTGATCATCTTTCCACATATCTGCAAACTCATCAGGCTCCAATGGATTAGCGAGCTCATGCATTTTTCTCCTTGTCTTTGCCTTAATCTTCTTAGCAAATTTCCCAGCTTTATTCCTTTTTTCCAGCGCTCGAATCTACAGACACAATTGAAATTTTGTTTACGGGAAGCCCACAAATCGGCTTTGCAAATAGTCATTCTATTGATCGTACCTGGTTTGGAGATACATAGAATGGGTTCTCATAAAGTGTTGGTCCTCCAAAGCTGCCGCCGAATATCTTGATTGGATTCAGACAAAACCTTGGACCAACCTGTTGTCAATAATAGTGTAATTGTTTCAACCAAAACCATGGTCGGAAAAATATTACTAGAAGTAACAAATCTGTACAAACCTCTATAAGGGTCATTTTATCCAGGCCTCCTCGTGCAATTTTATCTGACTCATTGTGAGGAACTGAAATCTGGTAATTACGGAACCATATATGGTCATCGACAATGGAGAAAACAAATACATGGTCATGGTAAGGCTTAGATTTCCTGTGTTCCTTGGGAATTCCAAATATCTGAGAGAGAATGAAAACAAAACTAATGAGGATGTGAAAGTCTTAGATACTATCAAGAACTAACGGATCAAAACATATGAATCTGACAACAACAACCTGAGTAAGCATCTCCTTCAAGAGTTTCCAATGCACATCTTTATCAAAATTGGATGAGAATGTTAACAGCGGACGTGAACCTTTTAGATGATTTCCAGTGAGTTTCAGCTCTTCCATAGTGTGCACTTCAATATACAGGGAACAAAAGTGAAAACCCTTTTAAGTTCCAGATACAGAACTAATTATGGAACAAGATACAAGGTGATTAAAGCTAAATATGTGACTAGATCTATCAGCTCTTATCTCACATTTATAAAATTAAAGTTTGAGGAGCTTGAGACATTACCAGCATTAACCAAGAACTTCACAGATGGTCCACCAGGAGATTTGACCATCCACAGGTAAAGATCTTTATGTTTCCTACACTGAAGATGGAAATAAAATTTAAAGATTGTCCATTTACATCAATATGTATATACATAAGCTTCCATTGAGTATTTTACTAACAAATTTCAGATATTTGAGTCACACATTCCATATTGAAGGAACAAAATCTAAAAACTTTGGATTAGCTATCAAATTTTGACGAAATGGAACAAAAAACTAGAGTCTAAAGATTAAAAATTTACCTCGAAAAACAAACAAGAAGAAGAACCCTTAAGCTCAATAAGCTCATTTAAGGTGGCGCCTTTGCTGCTCTTAGCTTCAACTTTACTATCCTTCTTACAGTGTGGTAGAAGTGAAACCATGTTCAACATTAGATGTCGATACCTTCACAAAAAATCCCAAAAAAAAAAACAAATCAATTTCAAACCTTAAAAGTGAAACAAATATGCAAATTAAACACAAACCTGAAACTAATCCGACGGGAACAAGTAACCAAAACCTTCTCTTTATTCCTGAATCCAGATGAAGACGAAAGTTTAGATTTCTCAGCATCATCTTCACTCTTATCTTTCCATCCCAATAAAGTCCTTTTAGGTCTCTCCGGAGCAGACTCATCGTTCTTCTTCACCGGTGCCGGAGCTTCAGTCTCACTATGCTTTCGCTTCTTCCCCATTTTTTGCTTTTCCGAGCAGAGACGTTGACAACAACTACGCAAACTTTCTCTTTAGGGTTTTAGCAAAGAGTTTCAAGGTCAGGGACAAAGCATAGAAGAGAAGTGAGCCAAAAATATGGGCTATTCCTTATTGGGCCACATTTTAAGGCCCATTAAAATTTCAGCTTTTTAAAATTATAAACTGCGACGATGTATCAAACTTCGAGATCCTCTTCAGCAACCGCTTGAGAAAAATGGGAGAACGTTTCTTCCGAAATGAGATGCCGGAGTTTGTACCGGAAGAATCCACCGGAGAAGAGGAAACTATTACAGGAAGTAAAGATTCGTTGAAGAAACTACTCTCACTTCCGTACAAATCATTCTCCAAGAAGCTTCAGAGATATGCTCTTAGCCTCAAAGATACGGTAACTAACTTTAGAATATACTATGTTGAAGCTATGTATCTGTAATCATCGAATTTGTAACTTTGGTCTTGGATTTGGTCTTAAAGCTACTGAAATTTAAACTCTTTGGTGATTACTTCAGATAGTGTTGGAGACATGGGAACGATCTGGGAAACTTGTTCAAGACTATAACTTGTATACTGGAGTTCTTGGAACAGCTTATCTCTTGTTCCAATCCTATCAAGTCACTAGAAATGAAGATGATCTAAAGCTATGTTCAGAGATTGTTGAGGCTTGTGATGCAGTTTCAAGAGATTCTCAGTGAGGACCTTTCTTTTAATAGTCATTTCGTTTGTTTGTTTCGGGGTAATAAGCGCGTAATATGGTTTATATCAGGCGAGTGACATTCATATGTGGTTATGCTGGTGTTTGTGCTCTTGGTGCTGTTGCAGCTAACCTTGCTGGTGTTGACCACTTGCAGGATCATTACTTAGCCCGTTTCCATGAGGTAGCTTTGATGCTTGATATGTTGAACTGTACTTTTGCTTCAAGTGATGCAACTTGGTTTTGTTAACAGATTTGGCTTTCCAGTGAATTGCCGTATGAGTTGTTATATGGTAGAGCAGGATACTTATGGGCATGCTTGTTCTTGAATAAGCATTTAGGAAAGAACAGTGTATTATCTACACAAATGGTAACAATTTTTAAAAAACTTTTTTGGTTATTTGACTTGAGAAAGTTTGAAATTACCGTTGTCAACCATCTGATTCTTTATTTCCAAAGAGATCTGTGGTTGTGGAAATCTTCAGGGCAGGAAGACAACTTGGGAAAAGAGGAAGTTGTCCGTTGATGTATAAGTGGCACGGTAAGAGGTACTGGGGTGCTGCACACGGTTTAGCCGGAATCATGAATGTTTTAATGCATATGGAACTTGAACCAGATGAAATCCAAGATGTCAAAGCTACACTACACTATATGATTCAAAACCGCTTTCCTAGTGGAAATTACCAATCTAGCGAAGGAAATGAATCAGATCACCTTGTTCACTGGTGTCATGGCGCTCCTGGTGTTGCTATTACACTCGTAAAGGCATCTCAGGTAATGATATTTATCCAAACACACTCTTATTGGTAAAACTAAAACCACAGTGCTAAACTTACTTGTGGATGTCGTCAGGTTTTCAAGACAAAGGAATTTGTAGATGCAGCAATGGAGGCTGGAGAGGTCGTGTGGAACCATGGATTACTGAGACGAGTAGGAATCTGTCACGGTATCAGCGGAAACGCATACGTGTTTCTTTCTCTTTACCGGTTAACAGGAAAACCAGAGTACTTGTACCGAGCTAGAGCTTTCGCATCTTTCCTACTCGATAAATCAGAGAAGCTCATCTCAGAAGGTAAAATGCATGGAGGAGATAGACCCTTTTCTCTCTTTGAAGGTATTGGAGGAATGGCTTACATGTTTCTTGACATGAACGATCCAACACAAGCTCTGTTTCCAGGTTATGAACTCTAAATAAAGTATAAAACTTCCATATAACAACAAGCTCAGATACTGAATGTAAAATAGCTGTCTAAATTATAAAAGATTTATACATCACAACAAAGCCGAAGAAGTACATGTGATTCAAAAAGCTTAATGAATAAAAAGCAAAGAAACAAATCACTAACATAACCAAATTTGAATATCCTATTGATCAGTTGGTGGAGTAAATGGACAAACTCAGTTCGTGGTTTAGGTTTTTCTTGTGCAGGATCTCACTAGTAATGCGGGTTTTGGTAATCATCTTGAGCACGAGAATATGAGACGTAATAGAACTGAGAGACAATAGCAGTGAAGAGTGCAAAAGAAGCACCAGCAGCAAACACTCCTTTACGGATCACTTCACAGCTCGGAGGTTCATCAATGTTCCACATACTTTTGTACTTAGTGTGGTACGCGTTTCTGATAGATCCCGCAAGCAAACATATCTCCGCAATCAAGAAAAAGACCCTGTCCAAGTTAACCATGACGGATCAGTCAGTAAACAAATCCACAAAGCCTTCGAGACTGCACTACAAGGATAGACTTTTTACCAGCAAATGAGGAAGAGGATAATGGCACAGGCTCTGGAACCACCGGGGTTAAGAGCTTTGCCGCAGCAGAAACATCGACTAGCCACCATAATAATGACTTGACTAGTGAAGAGAAGCACAAATGCACCAGCTCCATAACTTGTAGCTATATCTGAGCCATACACACAATACTCATATGTCTTCTCCTTGTCCGGAACAGACTTGCCCTTCAAAACAAACAAACGAACCACAAGAGCCATTTCTTCAAACATCAATCCACTAATCTGACAATTTCAACAATGCAGTAACCCTACAATTATCAATAAAGATCTATAATCCATAGTTCTAGTTACGGATAATGAATCAATAAACAAACACATGTGGATAAATATTCAACAGGAAAAAAATGTTAACTTTACTGAAAGATTACAATTTTGAGCTTTGTATTGATCAAGAAGTTGAATTTTGAATCAGATCTGATAAAGATTCCACCACCGACAGAGATTTTGGTACCAAAAAATTACTATTTATGGAAGTTTAAAAGACAAATCCATTAAATTAATCAAGACATAGATTTGATAAACCAAAATGGAGTTGAGGAGAACAAGAATGTTGAAGAGAGTAATGTAAAAAACATTAAAGAGAAAAGAGTAATGATATCTTACGACACTTCTTCTTTGCTCGGCGGCAATGGCTAATCCAACAGCGATAAGATCTAGAATGAACACAATGGTGATCACAAGCTTTGAAGCCATGGCGATTTTTGTCAGAGCTTTCAACTTCTCTCTCTCTCTCTAAACAACTGTATCGTAACCTAATTAACTAAAGTCTAAAATATATAGACGAATATGTCAAAGCGACAGTGACCGATTAAAGAAAATGAAATGACTCTCTTTTGTTTTTATTTTCTTTATTCCGTTAGTAACAATTCGTTGCTTTTTCTTAGTAATATTTTTTCTTAATTTTATTTAAGGTTAATTAAAGGGATCATACCTTGTTTATTACTAATTAAAGTTCTTACACTAATTTCCCCAAATAAATAAATGGCAGTTTCTTTAATTGTTCGACTGGTTTTGTATGAAAAGAAACGTAGATTAGATTTAGGAGTTGTAATGAAAGATTAAAGGAAAATTGAAATTTAGTAGTGGGAGTGAATGCGTTTGGTAACAGTCACCGTCTTGATGAAGTCAAATTCAATGATGTATATCTAAAACGGCTGATATTGTGACTAGTGGTACGGTTAAAAAATGTGCATGATTTAACCGGAATCCGGTTTTTGTCGGTTAGGGGCCATCTCTCGTCGAATTGCATTCACCTTTTTGGCCGTTATGTTAATATCGGTCCAGGTCATCGATAATCTTTGAATATTGTAGTTCAAAGCTTTGTCGGGTGAATCGCTAGATATCACATGGTATGAGCTAATAATGTTATATGAACCATAGTGACTAGAGTTAGCGCAATGATCGATCATAATTTGGATTTTAGGCATTTTTAATCCGACTTAATATAACACTTTTACCGCCCTAGACTCAATATCTATATCACTATAAGTGGGCTGGGACTTGGTAACTTTCCAAAACAACTGTTTTTTGTAAAATGTAAGAGGGAATATGATGATTTTTGTTCTAAAAATTATCATCTAGTTCTGATTATATTTCGCATAATTGTTAAGTTGAAGTTATTCGTCATGATTAAGGACTAATATTTAAAGAAAAATTACTTATAATTTGATTATTCTCTTTATAATCCGTTTACCCGTCTAAATAATCCGATTATTCGTCTTTTTCTTACTTTTTCTTTGTCTTTGTCTTCTTCAATGCAAAGGACAAGACTCACTAATTTTTTTAACTTTCACCGTCATCTCCAGAAGAAAACTCAATTTTCTGAAGTTCTATCAAACTTATGTAGTGAGCGTATTCAATTGTCCAAAGACGTTTTATGATAACTACGAAATACACATATACAATTGCCCATGCGTAGTGTGATTAGAAAGAAACAAAAAATCAAAACAAACAAATGTTTTCTTGTCTCCTTCGTGACTAGTATCTGTCAGCGTATTTGTGGAAAGTTTATAACCTTTGTCGGCTAAATTATTATACTAAACGAGCTTTAGAAAAATAAAAATAAATTCTAAAGAGGTATTGGCCATGGCCTAATGATAGTTCTTTTGTGCTCTTCGCTCTATTCTTCCGTGACAGAGAAGGTTATTCTTTTTAGTTGGAATATGTAAAACCTAACTCCAAGGATCGAAGAAGAATAAGAACCAAAAGTTTACAACTCTCACAGTTTATCAAAAAAACAAAGAAACAAAAATTTATCACATGGTCTCTTTGTATTGTCGTCCACTAGTCCCGTCTATGTTGAGACCTAAACGACCGTTTGTTCTATTTATACGAATATAATGTCCATTGTCATGAAGAAAATGATTGGCATATTTTCCAAGTCGTTAACTAGTATGATTTTATCACAAGGCATTTGGATTGCACAAGAAATTCAACTATAGTATTATACGTTATCGATGCTTTTTATTACAATACCAAGGAGGTTTTTTGTTTACGAGCAAAGTATAAATATTTTAACAATAATACAAATATATATATTTTTAAATTTATGAGTTTTTTTATTCAAAACTACATATTGGTAATAAATGAAATGTTCAATGTCCATTGTATACTATTTAAGTCGCATACTGTTTTGTAATATGTGGTATTTCTCTACAGTTCTTTCGAGATTATAATTGTATTATCGACTAATTTTGATTAAATTCATCAAATCCCCTACAAATTGTGATTTTTAGGTTATTTCGATGTGATTGAGCCTTTTCTTGGAGCAAAAATTAATGGGGTGATCAGACCATTTTCGTAATCGGATTAGTGAGATGATATGTGTTTGAACTCTGATGTTAAATTAAGTTAATTGCAAAACCAATAGTAAAATCAAGTTGTTTCTTATATTCGTAACGTAAAATCTTTCTCTACGTGCCCCTCAAAATAATATTTCTTTTAAACTATTAGTCTCCACATAGTTTATCCTTTTACTAAAGAACATTAAGAGTGTGACTGATGTAACTTTGATCTTTCTCAACACAAGCTTTTCATTCACCAATTGCAAATTCTTATCTCAGAGGTTTATCATTCTCTAGAATGTTTATAATTCAATCTGGCACTATACTATTTGTTATTAGAAAACATTACTTTGCTTTTTCCTCTTAATTAGATTGATTAAAGAGTAGTGAGGCAGCGTAAGCAAATTTATAATAAATTCGTTAATTCGCTTTACCAGTCATACCTTTATATATCGATGTCAGGACTAATGTTTTGTTTTCTTCAGTCAGACTCATACACCAATTGGGTAGTTCAAAATAAGTAAACCACGAACTAATCTACCTTTTTCTTTCTTTCTTGATCTTCAAACATCCAACGTTCCAGAGCACTGGTACAGCTCCACCATTCACGACACCGTCCGCCATGCGTTTCAAATTTTTGGATTTTTTTTTTTTTGAAGAATTTTGGTCTGGAATTGTCGTATGCAATGAATTTGTACGTGTTGGTAAATTGATCTTGACACACAATACAAGTCATTTACCACTTGAATAAACACTACTAACCTTTTTTTCTTTGGGTCAAAACTAACCTTTTTATTTCATCATTTGATTTTTGATCGCACCGTAATATCATCCTATTAATTTACTATAGTAAGTTTACTTGCGGTGCGGCACAATACGTTATTACTCACTACATCAACCTTTTAAGCCTTAAATTACATTAAAATGCATAAAAAATTATTTACTAAGTAAGAGAGATGTTAAAACTCTCAAATTCATTGCTTCTGTTGAAATAGATAACTGGTTAATTTAGCCATATTGGTTTAGTTATTTTCTTGAATAATATCCCGTAAGGCCTTAAGTTGGCGACATATATTAAGAGAAAAGAAAAAGAAAAAACATACTGTCTGATACTTCCATGTATAAAAGAGACAACAACAAAAAAAAAACAAAAGAAAAAGCAAATATATCGTTTACTGTTTTAACTCGTACATGAAGAGAAGAATTTTCAAGTACATCAGTTAGCTTCTTTGACGGGAAATGGTCAAACCTATTTCAACGACTATATAATATTTACACATACATTTCTTATTCTTCAGTCTTCTTATAATCTACATTCAACAAGTCTAATATTGTACTTAGAATTATTTTATTCATTGTTAATTGATGATAAAAATTAACAGAAAAAATGAATGCACCCAAGTTAGTACCTACTTGTGGGTGTAACCTATAAATTGTTTAGTACTTTAACTATGAAATTCATAAGGTCTTTACGGTAATACATTTTCATATAATTCTTAGGTGATTCTCTGTTTCAAAAAAACTGATTTGTTTTTCCTATAAAGTAACAATTTTCTCAACATAATAGTCACACATTACAATACATTTTTTCATCCAACATATATCTATATAAAATTAGATTATGGAGAGAAAATAAATGTTTCTTTTAATTATTTTAATTATACGACGTAATCTTACTGATAATTGGTCTTGGAAAACAGTTTCCTACTCTTAGGAATATATGATGATATATTCGCACATTAGAAATTTATACACTAGGGGTCCTTATATATTTCAAAATATAATGTCAAAACTAATTCTAGTAGCTAGGGAAATACTATGCACTTTTAAGATAATAAAGGTAATATAAACTATAGAAGGACTTATTTTCCTTGACTCGGCCAACGTCTATTAAACATTCCTCTTATATTGTTCAAAATCCACCACTGCTCGTCTTGTCTTCTTCTCCGATCGATTCAAGCCCATTAATCCACGACAATTTTACCTCAAATCCTATATATATATATATACATATACAAATACATACATACATAGCTACACATTAGATACCTTAAAGACTTATTCGTCACCCCAATTTCGATCTAACTACATCGCACGAAAAACCATGGTATCTAGGGTTTTCAACTTCATAAAACAATCCAAACCCATTCAGCTAAACAACCAACCATTTCTTGATCTTCTCTCTTCCTCATCCTCGGCCAAACCAAAAGCGTTACACGACGTGTTCATCAATCATAGAGGATCCGACACAAAGAGAACCATTGCAACTTTGCTTTACGACAACCTCAAATCCCGTAACTTACGTCCATTCTTGGATAGCAAGAACATGAAACCCGGAGACAAGCTTTTCGATCATATAAACCGCGCGATTCTCACTTCTAAAGTCGCTGTCACAGTTTTTTCTCCAAACTACTGTGATTCTTATTTCTGTCTTCACGAGCTTGCTCTAATAATGGAGTCCAATACAAGGGTTATACCGATATTCTGCGACGTGAAACCTTCACAACTCGATGTTATGATCGAGAAGGTGACATGTTCTGATGATGAAATACAACGGTTTAGATGGGCTCTCCAAGAAGCTAAAGATATCGTTGGACTCACCTTCGATTCCTACAAAGGGTAATTTTGATCTGCTATTAGAAAAACATATGTTTCTGATCCATTATTAACTATTCTTTTGTTTTCAAGTGTCTAAATTAAGTCAACAACTTTTTTTGGATATTTAGGAATTTATCGGAGGTTGTTACTGTTGCATCGGATGTTATCGTCGAAAGGTTGGTCGAGTTAGAGGCTGAAGATGGACATGTAAAGGCGTTGGAAGAACTTTAATTTGCTCCAAAATTTAAAGGCTTCTTTCAATATAATATTTCAATATTATTTTTCTTACATATATACATAGTTACAAATTAATTAAATAACAAAAGAGTGATTAATTTAATTGATTTTATTCATGCATATATATCTCAACATATCAATAGTTGACAGAAGAGGCAACATATTTTTTTTAATGAGGATTTCTAATCTCCTTTACTATTTGTAGCCTGGTTTTTTTTTTGGTTTTATATTTGTTACCTGGTTTGTGAATGGCAAGTAATTACTTTGTAAGTTTGACATATACAATAACATTTTGACTTTCTTTCTAATACCATAATTTATTTACTCTTACACCCAAAGTGGTTTGTTCGTTTTCAACATCATCACATTTCCATAATATTTTCTAATCATCACATTTCCATAATATTTTCTTTCTTGTTTCATCACCAAAATCTTAATTAAAAAGAAAAGATAAAGGTGTACATATAAATATATAAAGGGATTCTTTAACAAACAAAAAAAAAATATATATAAAGGGGCATTTATAAAATCCGTAGAATATGATAATAATGATCGTGAATGAGTGACGCCGACGCGGAGCACTTGTTTTGTGGAGGTTGACAAACGTATTTTTGTGTCGATATACGTTTTTAATCAGTTGGGAATTTGTGAATGGGCCTAAGATGGGGTTGGACAAAAAAAACCATCGAAATTTTTATTGTTCTTGAGGCAGAGGAGAGGGAAGTCAAAGTAAGCAAACTAACCAGATGGGACTCACTTAGTTAGACTCAAATTTCATTAATCCAAAATCAAGTCGAACAGTTCCAAAACCGAATTAGATAATTAATAAAGTTTACATCTTTAAAAGAAGAAGCTTATTATACATAAGCGAAAAAGATTTGCATAATATCCCATCCTTTAAAAAAAAAAAGTCCCCCGAATAGATTTAGCCGGTAATTCGATTTTAATTGAAATTTGAGATGATTTGTTTAATTTTGTTGAATTGTTATTATTGTTATTAAATTAATTTAATTTTCATATAAAATCATGAAATTTTGATTTTCGATATTTTTAACTGAGAAATATCGTTAATTCCCTGCTAAAACTTTAAAATCTAATTATTAAAATATTTAAATAATATTGGATTAGATTGTAAATTTTAAATTTATTAACCCAATAATATTAAATTTTAAAATATTTTAAAATTTATGCTTCAGTAATACATGAGATTTGTTATTTTAACTCAAAACTCTTTAAATACTTAGTTGGTACACCCTTTTCAACTATTATTTTGTCTAACTTTGTCTTACTTAAAAAATAAATTAGATATGTGTAGCCTACTTTTATGCAATGGATGATAAACGTCGACACCGAATCATATGTGCCCTTCATATTAAAATGCCCAGTTTTAATTAATCCGTGCCAAATTACCCCCTAAAGTTTCTTGTCACTTTTTTGTTAATTAAAATCATGGTTTTTAATTTCGCTAAAATCAGGTATACATGATTGATTTCATTTCCAAGGTGGATTTTAAAAATTGGGCTGATGATTGAAAATGTTCGAAAAAACTGATTTGATTTGGATATGAATTTAAAATACTTAAGAAAGCTGAGAGTTATCGGTGGTTTCTTTTAGTATGTTGTTGACCCCATACGAATACGATTATAAAAATCTACGTCATCTATCAAGTAAGATGACCTAAAGTTCCGAGTATACACACACGTGCAAATAATACATAAATACTTTCTACAAGTTCCAAGAAATTTATATCATAATTCATAACGTACATGCATCTCTTGGGATCACAACCCATTAATTTCTTTGTTTGTTTTTAATGAGCATGTGTCGAATATAACATCATAGCGAACCTGATGAAAAATATCTGTTTTTGTTTTCTCCGGTCAAAATTATATATATCCTCCACATTGAAAATTGGCAAAAAGCCAGAGAATGGGAAAATGTTATAAAGAAAGCAAAAACCAATATTTTTCATTTACTAAATGATAAATCATTGATCGAAATGAGATATATAGATAAAACGGTATCAAATGGTTGATAGCACGAAAACTATTGAGTGGAAGAAAGCATAGTTCTTTAAGTTCCACTATCGAATTCGATAAGGATCACAATATCGTAATATTTTTGGGCCAATCCAATAATATCGCTAGAGAAGGAAGGTCTATCTGTCTCCGTCAAGTATTCTGAATTGGTATCCTCATACCCACTTCATAATTAATTTAGTTTTGAAGTAGTGAAGTGTACATATATGCCTAAACTTTAATCCAACATTTTATGATTAAAATGAAGAATTCTAGGTTTAGATTATAAGTTTAAAAAAAAAAATTATCATTGGTAAACATGTTTATTCATAAATTTATCATGCTTCATAAACAAAATTATCTTAAGCGCTTCGATATACAAATTATAGTTACATTTTTCCTACTCTGGAAGCAAAACAAAACAAAACAAAAACATAATGTACAACAACATATCTATTTTATAGATGCATGGTGTTTCATCCGATTGATCGCAGCATCTAACATACTCTATTTGTTTTTCGGATTGATCGCAGCATCGTAAACACTATTGTCGATTGCTATCTATATGGTTTACCTATTCTTAATTCAACTTTATCTTGACTTTAGCTAGTTTTAACTTGACTTTTTAATTTTCTCATTACATTGTTAATCAAAAGCGGGTTTCAGTTGCGTATTTTTGACAAATGACAATATGGCGCCTAACTTCTGCCATCGACACGTCGTCATGTTATCATTTTGTCCGTATTGAAAATGCTTTCCATGTTTGTTACCTAAGATTCATTGAACAGTTCCTTTGTCCTCTCAACTTCGCTTTTCGAAGTTCTTTACCTCACTCTACCAATATGTTACACGTGTCCTTCCTTTATTTTTCTCTTACAACATTTGGCCCATATACATTACATTTCAATAAAACGCGTCAACGAAAAAAACACGTGAATAAAATATCTCTCCTTTACTACTAGTTCACATATTTCATGGTTACTGTTCAATTACAGCTAGCTAGACTTTTTTTTCTTTCTTTTGTCTTAAATTTTGTCCCATACGATGGCCACAACGAAAAATGAGCAATTTTTTTGTTTTAGATTCCTAAATCAGTCACTAGTTTACAATTGAGATTTTAATTAAATATGACTAAAATGAAACAAACAAAAATAAATATAAAAAGTATAACCTAAAATCCTTTTAATGTTTGTCTACAGTCGTTAAATAATACAGAAAATACATTTCGTATCTAATTAACAAATTTTGGAACATTGATATTTTGGTGTATACCCAAATTAAACCAAAAACAAAAAATCTTATTTCTATTATAAAATATTATATTTTAAATACTTATAAATATAGCGAAACACAAATTAACAAAATTAAATAACAAATTTCAACAAAAAACATTAATATAGTACGAGGAAGAGCCAAATCTGCTGACGTAGGTTCAATGAACTCAAGGGATTGCATATATCACGACGATCTAACTGACACACGTGTCATTATTCAAAAGTGTTAAGAGATAAATACAAACTGGGTCCCATATTTAGTGTTAATTAGCGGCGGTGGATTCACCTATACAATGTCCATCCACGCATATATGTGTATATATATATATAAGTAGCACAAGACCATACCTTATTGTCAAGTTAGAAAATTAAAAAGAAAAATACTTGTTGCAATAATATTCTCAAAGAGAAATTAACAACAAGAAACTTGTATCAGAGCGCTCGAGAAATGGGTATTCAAGAAACCGACCCGTTAGCCCAATTGAGTTTACCACCGGGTTTCCGGTTTTACCCGACCGACGAAGAGCTTATGGTTCAATATCTCTGCAGAAAAGCAGCCGGTTACGATTTTTCTCTTCAACTCATTGCTGAAATCGATCTTTACAAATTCGACCCTTGGGTTTTACCAAGTAAGTAAACTCTTTTAAAAATTTCTTAAAAATGTGTATTTTTGGATATATATTTATAATTTTCTTGGTTTGTTTTTGTGATTTATAGATAAGGCACTATTTGGAGAAAAAGAGTGGTATTTTTTTAGTCCGAGGGATAGAAAATACCCAAACGGGTCAAGACCAAACCGGGTTGCCGGATCGGGTTATTGGAAAGCTACGGGTACGGATAAAATAATCTCGACGGAAGGACAAAGAGTTGGTATAAAAAAAGCTTTGGTATTTTACGTCGGAAAAGCTCCTAAAGGCACTAAAACCAATTGGATCATGCATGAGTATCGTCTCATCGAACCCTCTCGTAGAAATGGAAGCTCTAAGGTAACAAAGAAAACATATATTAAAATTAATGCTATATCTTATCTTTTGCTCATAACTTGTAATTAAATTTTTTTAATATAGTTGGATGATTGGGTTCTATGTCGAATATACAAGAAGCAATCAAGCGCACAAAAACAAGTTTACGATAATGTTATCATCACTAGTAATGGAGAAATCAGCAACAATTGTACTTCTTCAACGACGTCGTCTTCTTCTCACTTTGAAGACGTTCTTGATTCATTACATCATGAGGTTGACAACACAAACTTCCAGTTTTCTAACCCAAACCGGTTCTCTTCACTTAGACCGGACTTAACCGAACAGAAACACGAGTTCAACGGTTTAATGGATACATCGAGCTTCGACTGGAGTAGTTTGGCAGGCAACGGTGAGCATAACTCAGTGTCAGAACTCGGAACTAGTCATGTTGTTCCTAATCTCGAGTACAATTCTGGCTACCTCAAGACGGAGAAGGAAGTCGAGAGCAGCCTCGGGATTCAACGGTTTGAAAACTCTGGCGAGTTAGCTCACAATGGTTATGGTATTGACTCGATCGGGGTTGGGTACTCGGGGCAAGTTGGTGGGTTCGGGTTCATGTGATGATGCAATAAATTAAGAAGAAGAGGAAATTTTAATTAGATTCGTTAATTTTTGTCCCGTGGCAAATTTTATGTATTTGACTTCCAATTCTTTTGTGTTTAGCGGCAGACTCATAGATTTAGATGTTGATTTGTAATCTGTCATGCCTAGAAATTTGACATAGTATACATTTTAAAAGTTTATTTTTGACCATTTTATTTGTAAAAACTTAGTGAATCATTTGCATAAGGATTATAGATAAATATTGATTTGTATTAGCTGTATATTAAAGTCTAATTTTGTTTTCGTTTACATTTCACGAAAATATCTAAATATGGAGAAGATATATTAAAAATAAAATATTAAAGAAATGAAGTCGAACACTACATAAAAAAAAAAACATCATCATCATCATGCTTTTGTCCTGAGAAGACACAGTCTCACCCTTATAACCGATCGATTCAGTCATAGATTCAATTCATAGATCGCCATTGATGTTTGACATAATTCATCTGGTTTCTGTTTTCCATGCTATTTTCATTATAATTACAAAGGTCCATCATTTATCATCCATTATAATTATAACTCTTAAAATATAAATATAAACGAGTTTCAAAAATTTTGACCGATTTATTTTCCGATTACACCAAATTGCGACGGTGGAAAGTAGCCAAACGCCTAACTGCCATTTAATCTGCTGCAGGGACCTCGTTTTAGAACCTGGATAGTATCATAAATTAGCTATAGCTACATATAAAAATATAAGTATATAACCATTATAAATATATTCACAATTACTGTATTTTCTGTGTAAAAAAAAATAATAACACAACAAATCGGGAGACGTGTGAGCTACCTGTCTACGTATATATTAAATTTTTTTGTGTTAGCTAAACTTACACGTGTAAGGTGGACTTGCTTGTTTGACCAGCTTGACAACAGTTTATACCGTACAAGTTTCAAACACATGTTTATCGTGGATCGTCTATATATACGCTTTTGCATTTGAGTAAAATGGACGGTGCAGATGATCAGAAAAGAAATTACGGTGCAGATGATCAGAAAATATTTTTTGAAAAAGTAGTATAGTATATACTTTGGATACTAAGATTAAGAAACACTAATATATAAGTAACTAAACACATTTTATTTGGGGGGTATGAACTGACCCTTAGTATTTGTTTTGGTTCGTGTGTAAACGACTAAAATCTAAAAGGCACCATTAATTTAAATTTAATGTACATATTTCATAAACGCACACAAACTCATCTAATTAGATGAATGATAATTTCATAAACGCACACAGACTTTCTATATTTATCTTTTTTTCTCTTCCTTGATGGGATACTATTTTGAGTTTACTAATGAAGCACAAAAATATTAAATATTACAAGTGGATTAGAGAAACAAAAGTTGTGACTAATAGTGGATGAACTAGAACTATGTGGAGAGATAAGTCTCTGACCGAGGAGGAGTCGATATAAAGATGAGTCACATAGAAGAAGCTCCGATGGGATCCAGTCCCCAACTGAATAACCTATTTCTAGTGAGAAGTCGATCCAGCATGATAAGCCAAAGGATAAACGTGTGCTTAGGGAACCTTTTGCCGAACCAAACAGATTTGAACCATGACGCTTGAAGTGATTTAGTTTGGAGAGAGAGCCAAGTTCCCGCATGGCATGATACAAGGCCTTAGTTATTTTCTACTTACTAGTATATAGCTATATACCACAAAAATAAAATTATACGTATTGTTTATCTAATTTCTTACTACGTAAGTTAATTATTCTGTTGACACATGACACATGCATCATAGAGACACACAATAAATTGTAGTATTCGTTTTGTATTTACAAGTTCCAATTAAAATTTAGATACTCGATTTATAGAATGTAAAATTCCGATGGAATACAATATGAGGAGAAGGTAAGATATGACTGAAGTCCAAATTAAGAAGACTTGTTTGATGCATAGGAAACGAAGTTGAGATTTGAGAGTGAACATGACCACGGGCCACGGCATAGATGATATTATTGATTGGCCCATGGGCCAAAAAAAGGATTTAGTTTGGGATCGTAAAACATTAGTTTGCCATGTACACTACAGACAAGATTACAAGTAGCTAGTATTACCGCCAACAATAACACACTAAATACGATATATTTTTGTGAGTAATAAGCAAATACTAGAACTTGTGTCGTATTTTGGACGAAAATAGGTTATATAAATTTATTAAAATACTTAAACATTAGTTACGGAACAATTGAAGTATAACAAAATATTCAATATTTTGTATGTTGACAAAGAAACGAAGATATTTTGTCTATACGATTAGTATAGTAGTATTAGCTTCGAGCAATTATGATATTCACTTAGGATCAGGCAACCAATATATAAGAGAAATTTGTCCTTCAGGATTAGGAAACCAATAAGAGACTTTTTAAATAGTAAATATAAGTTATTTTTTGTTAACAGAAAAACGAAAATGGGATTTCTGCTTGGTTACTGTACTACTTAAAGAATATAATTTAAGAAATGTTTCCAAGAAATATTTGAACCACAACACATAAAAAACGGGGTAGGTTCAACTATACGAGATATTTTGTGGTTAGAGCTTAGAGTTCAAAGCATACGCAAGAAGTTCCATGCACAATCATGCAATATCTTAAATTATATTTTCCTTCGTTTCGAATTAATAGTCGTAATATAAATTTAGTTTTGTTTCAAACTAGTTGTGAATTGTGATTACATTATAAATAAATTCAACCGAGACAATAATTTGATTTGTTTAGTTTGTGGTATTTGCACATGCGTAACTTTTGGGTGGTTCGAGAAGCTCACTAATTGTTTATCTGATTACAAATCAGACAATTAAGGAGCGGCTCTTAATCACTTTCCTAAACAAGCTTAAAAACAAAACAGGATTAGTAAAAGCAAAAGTCCCACCGACTAGAACAATCCATCGATAAATTATTATTATATGGCGAATAATTAATTAACCCTGGACATAAAACACCCTTACTTAGCTATCCTTTAAATTAAGACATACGCGTGACGTCAGATATACGTATAAATTAATCGCTCTGAGCTCTGAAGTCTAAGTTTGGCTCCATGCCTGATGCCTCCATCACATCAACATAAAACTTTAAGACTAGCAACTGAACTTGATACATATATTATATTTTCTTTTCTTTTTTTTATTTGAGGAGTCAATAATAATGCAAAAACAAAAAATAACTTGCATATCTTACCATCAAATTCAAAACAGATACTAATAACTGATAAAGCAAATCGTGCACAATTCTTAGCCCATTACACTAAAATTCCTATAAATTAATAATATTAGGACCAATATATTTTATAAAATTTATTAATTTATAGAATGATATTTAAATTAATATTAGAATGAATAATTTTTATAAATTTATTAATTTATACAAGTGATATTTAAATTAAAATATCATTTGAAAAAAAAAATTAATTATATACGTTTAACTGTCAGCACTAACATAACTTATGCATAAGCTTTGCTGATATGTTGTAGGAGAGCTAATGCGCCGATTGAGTACTCCACAGGCATGGTTTTACAAAACGTATTTATGAACAACTTAATAACCTTACCGTTTAGTGAGTTGGTATATGTTTAAATAACCTCGTATAATCACCATGAAGTATATCAGATGATTGCTAAGGACAGATTTTATAAAACCATTTAACTATATAGTTGGATATCTTTTTCTTTGTTTTATATATTTGCTTCTTCTTCTTTAAATCAAATTCTAACCTAATTGTTCTATAATTTCCACTGTAAGACATTGTGATATTTCTAATTAAAGATGTCAAAAAATTAGAACGTGAATGGAAGAAACATATAGATATTAATATATGAGATAAAATTGGTTACGAGTTTTCGAACAAAACGATTCATGTAGAAAGAGCTCTACTTAATTCTGTTAATATGGAAATAATACTTTTCGACGAAAAATTGGTTTTAATTGATAGCATATATGGAGTTAATATATGATATAAAATACATTTAAGTCATTAAATCTGAATTTCGATTTCAAGTATGGATAATATGTTGATAACATATACGCAAAAGCTAACACAATAAGACTACCATTGATATGCTTATAGACCGAAAGTTTATGTAAATTTTTTAAATACGAGGGCATTTGGGTCACGTTATATATATATATATAGTCATATAATTATAAATACGATCGACTCTGTGACAAGATGCTAGTGACTTTCTATTTATGGAATAAAAGTAAAGCATCAGATGTTCAAAAGCATCTAAGGTAGAAAAAGTTAAACTTGACCACATTCTCCGATTAGAGCACTGATCACTTGGTTGCTTTTTATTGCAAAAAATATTGTTACGAGTAAAACTTACCAACCAAAATCATATTGTAAAGTTTAAAATTAGGTTACCATTATATATATAGTAGGCGGGTAAAATTGAACAGATTCATCATCATATGTTATATCTAGTATGGTTTGCTTGTTATTATGTATATACAGTACGTACATATGTATGTATGTGTATATATGTATATATGTATGCACGTCTGAATGATTAAAAGTATCTAAATATGTTTACAAAAAAAAAACATTTTGAAGAACCAAGTATCGAACAATCGATAGGTCAGTGACTCATGTTTGAGATTTAGAGTTTTATGCAAGTTTAATCTAGAGATCGATCATATTCAATATTTTTTTAAAAAGGTACTTTGCAGTGTGGGTTTTAAAAAATGATATGGGTTTCTGTTTGGAATTACTCCTATTAACAAAAAGACGCTTTGAAGCACTTAAGAAAATGATTAAGTAGTATATGTCCTTAACTCAATTGGAAAAGGCAACCACATATTTGGACTTGCAAATCTCCGAAATTAAATCAAAACCGCATTTTCTTCCATCACACCGAAGTAAGCAGCATCCAATCCTGTTGTCGGGTATATCTATCTGATTAAAAAGGTTAAAGAACCAAATTAGTTACGACTAGTTTATCCAAAAAAAAAAATTAGTCACGACTATAACTATATAACTACAGTTAAACTTCTATAAATTAATATTTTATAAATTAAAAACCTCAAGAAATTAATAATTTTTTTTGGTTTTAAATTAATATTTTGATCCAATTATCATTTTTATAAATTAATAATAAGAAAATAATAAATTTTAGGTTTTAAATTTATATTTTATCCAATTATTATTTCTATAAATTAATTATTTCATAAATTAATAAAATATTATAGTCACAATATTATTAATTTATATAAAATTTACTGTATTAGATTTATAATAAACTACATGCATGTTTATTACTTTAGAGTTTAAGTTGTCGTCTTGTAGACAGCACACCAATTTGTCTTGGCTTTGAGATCTGTTTTATGACCAATTTTTTTTTTGAGACGAACAAAAACGATAATATTTATTAGAATTAATCCACAACTAAAAACAATATTCAACATACATATGTGGTAAAGACAAACTCAGATTTATCTTTTATTCTTGTCAATAGTAAGAAGGTGAGTTTATTTATGTAGGGATTGTTGTTTTCTATTTTATATAATTAACATTAATGTAAAAGGATAACGAGGAAAATTCACGACTTTTTCTCAAATATGCTGGTAAGACTTCTTTTTGATTTTTATAAACATTCTTGAATCTTAATCCAACATTGGGCTCCACATTTCACAATGCACCATCATTACTTTATCTCTATTTAATTTTCTAACAGTCTCACATTCTGAAAGCTGGCAAGCTGACGATGGACAAAAGTGACCAATATTTGCTGATCGATCGTTCTAGTTTTAGAAACATCACTAGTATTTCTTTTGCATAGTTTTTATCTGCATTTCGTCAGACCAAAACTTCTGAATGGTAAATAATTTTTTTTTGTTTAAATAGTCCATTGCAACTTCTCAAATCCTATATTTATTCGAAATTTGGTAGTATTGAGATAGTATAATATTCAAAGTTTTGGTGTCAAGGTAAATTTTTTGTTAGAAACACGCATCAAGTCTGGAAAATAGTTAAGGACAACAAATTAATAAAAATACAATATCATTTAAACAGTATATTAAGAAAAAAAAGCTTGAGTTAAGGAGGTTCAAAACTCAATTATGCAGGGGACTAATTAAATGAACGATAATTTATATATATATATATACGCATATAATATATATATTTATAAAAATCCAAGTGGTGACAAATACAATAACAAAAGCGTGACATGACATCTGAAACGTAAAAAGCATTTTTGAATTTTCCCACACCGAACCCGCCATCCATTTCCACATCATCCGTTTGTTGCCTTGTGTGGCATTTTAAGGGTCCCACATTACATCGTGCCACGTGTCGAATTGATTCTTATTCAGAAGAACACGATACTCTTGGAACTTGGAAGCATGCACCAGCTTGATTTCTTGGCGACCACATAAATATATAAATTTATGCAAACGAAGATTTTCACAAGTAGGATTAGTGAATATAAAAAAAAAAATTTGTATGTGATCTCGCACGGACCTATGAACATAGAAACAGAGCAAAACTTCATTACATTAATACTTGATAATTTAACAAACAAAAAATATTTTTTTTTTCTTCTAGACATTAAATGTTCAAGTGAAAACTACAAATTTATAATATCCTACACATTAATTTTTGTAGATAAAATAACGATACAAATTTTGAAATTAAATTTTTGTATAATTTAGTAAATATTAATTTATAGATTAATATTACTATAAATTAATAAAATTTCAAATTCTTGGCATTATTAGTTTATAGAAGTCTATGGTCTTTGATTTAATAGCTATGCGATTTTTATTTATTTTATGCATTATAACGAAAAGATAATCCAAGTTTCCAATTTACAGTTCAAAATAAATTATTGTGATTTAGGTTTCTTATGAATGGTCTTTTTCGAGTAAGTTTTTTATTTTTAAGTTTCTACTTTTTCTTTTTTCCGAGTTTTTGTTATACGTTACAACTTAAATACATATTGTCTTGCAAAGATGCACAATCACGAGGCTCTATCTTTTTCACTTAATTTTTGTAAACTTTAACGTTCTACTTTAGTTTTTACGAGGAAATTTTTCTTTTGAATGATTTTGTTTGTTGCTGTCAGAATAGAATAAGTTGAAAATAAATTATTATGTATTTGTTCAAGACATGAAAAAACTAAAACTACAGAATAACATAAATATAACACACAAACACATATACGTATATCAATAATAATAATAATAATAATAATAATAATAATTGGTTTGAAATCATATTAATCTACTATATAGAATAAAGAATGGGCTAATGTGATGAAACCAATCGCTATCGTTTTTAATCGCAATTTCTACGTCATGGTCGCTCGTGTCGAGCCACACTTCGAGCCTATTTGATATATATGAACATAAACGATAATGCATGGTTAAGAGAGTCATTATCAACTCCAAAATCTCTAAGTTACCCTCATTCACTTTGGTTAGTATGGTAATTAAATAGAGATTCGACATGATTACTCAGACTCTATATACGTGTCGAAATGTCGTCGCTCTTTATCTCCTTTTAGTACAAACCAAACCCTACTACGTACACTCGGTTGAATTATGGGGAAATTATGTATAATTATTAACTGCAGATATATGCTAAATATCCGGGTTTGAAAATATAAATTTCAGAAAATATCACAATTTTGTACAAATGATAACTAATGATCTGAGATTAACCGTGCATCTTCAAGGTTAAACAAACTTATAAAAAATATGTTTAATATGAACTGAATTCTGTATAAGCTATGTAAGTTCGTATAGATAACATTAATTATATAAATTAGGGTAAAAGCAGATTGCATGTATTCTCTCATGATTCACGAAGATATGAAAGCATCATATATTTTAATTTGAAATCAATGATAGGAATCTCTCTACCTCCACCTTTATATTTTTGGGTCAAAACCTACACACACATACATATAGATATATATACATATACAGTAATCCGATGGCATCGGCATTTAATAGCAAACTTGTTTAAAATTTTTAACCAAAAAATTAATCAGTCTTTTGATAATATTAATAAAAGTAA
This sequence comes from Nasturtium officinale, assembly GCA_963854855.1. Taxonomy (NCBI): domain Eukaryota; kingdom Viridiplantae; phylum Streptophyta; class Magnoliopsida; order Brassicales; family Brassicaceae; genus Nasturtium; species Nasturtium officinale. The sequence continues at coordinate 15,991,102 of OY978501.1, read as the reverse complement.
GATAGTTATTCAACTATGTTAAAAAGGATTATTATATTTACATAGGAGTCTCGGACAGATATAAAACGTAATATATATAACAGGTTAATATGTAAAAAAAAAACTGTTGTATTAAGAAAATATGATGCTCCATAACTATAAATAGAAATACCAATTGATGTGTATCTAATAAAATCTTATGAATATTTAAGGTATTAATACTCGTGTTATATTATTGTATACGTTGAAACATATACGATGGTGTACGTACAAAAGATTCCAGAGGATAAAAACCATTGGATTTGGCGTTTTATGTGATCCATTTAAAAATAGAAGAATGGTAACGCCGACTCATAAACTGACTCAAACCATTTCAAAAAAAAAAAAAAAAAAAATCATCAACTCTCATACGATGGAGAGTACAGATTCTTCCGGTGGACCGGCGCCGCAGCCAAACCTACCTCCTGGCTTCCGGTTTCATCCAACCGACGAAGAACTCGTAATTCACTATCTTAAACGCAAAGCTGATTCTATTCCTTTACCCGTCGCGATCATCGCCGACGTTGATCTCTACAAATTCGATCCATGGGAACTTCCCGGTAATTCAATAAATCATTTCATCGGATCTGTTGTTTTGTTGTTGTTGTTGTTGTTGTTGTTTTGATAATAATATTAATATATAATACAGCAAAAGCTTCGTTTGGAAAAGAAGAATGGTATTTCTTCAGTCCAAGAGATCGGAAATATCCAAACGGAGCAAGACCAAACAGAGCGGCTACTTCCGGTTATTGGAAAGCGACTGGTACAGATAAACCGGTAATTTCAACCGGCGGTGGTAATAAAAAAGTAGGAGTTAAAAAAGCATTAGTGTTTTACAGTGGTAAACCACCTAAAGGAGTAAAATCAGATTGGATTATGCATGAATATCGTTTAACCGATAATAAACCAACTCATCGATCTCACTTCTTCAACAACAATAATAACTCTCTTCGGGTATTTTTTATTATTATATATTATTATTCAAATTAGCTAATTTTTTTTTTGTTTAGTAATTTTTGATTGGCTAATTTTTTTTATTTTTTATATATAACTCTCTGTAGCTTGATGATTGGGTGTTATGTCGAATCTACAAGAAAAACAATAACATAACATCTCGACATCATCATCATCATCATGATATGATGATTGATGATGATGTTTACCATCATGTTCCTCCTCCGTCTATTTCTGCTTTTCAATCCAGAACGAATCTGTTCCCGGTGGTTTTCTCCGATAACAATGATCCAACGGCTATATACGACGGTGGCGGCCGTGGAAACTATTTTATGAATCAAAGTCTTGCTTCCTCGTCTGGATCGAAGCCGGAACAGTTATTGCCGCCGGTTATGATGAAACGGAATATTCCGACGCCGTTTTGGGAAGAGGATAATCAAGATCCGGTGATTGGTGGATCGTCCAGTACGAGGTTTAATGGTGGCGTTGGTGATTGTTCGAACATGGTCTCCTCTATGGTGGCGCCGCCATTAATGCAGCAGCAAGGTGGGATCTACCAATTGCCTAGTTTGAATTGGTATTCTTGAAAAATCAGAAATTTTTTCGAGTGATGCATTTGATTATTATATTTTGAAAATATATATGTATACGATTTAAGTAATTTGGGGCATTGGGGATTTAATTTATGTTTTATTGTATATGGTTAGAATCAAATTAAATAGATTGGAGAGTTGAGGCAACATATAGAAATTACAACGATATGTTGATATTATTATGCACAATATGTATATAGGAGATTATTATACTTAATGTTTGTAGATTGTATAAATTGCAGATGCATATAATTAAATTTTATTTATAGTTGTAGAAACTAATGTTATGGGTTTTCTTTAGCTATTTATTTTCAGTAATATATAAGCTTCAACATTAATTTGCATGTTTTGCTGCAAATTTATTTTATTAAAGAAACACTTTTAAATATTAAGAAATAAATATACGATATTGAAAGTGTCAGATCTTTTTATTTAACTTTCCAGAAAAAGTGAATGAAATCTGCAACATATGTTGACTCATGCATATGAAAAAAAATTATTCTATCTTCAAGCGTTTCAGACATCTTCACCAGAGTGTTTTTATGTTTGATAAGACACCATGCAAATCCATTTTGGATTCGTTAAAAAATTATGTATTGATAAAACAAACAATATTGATTGCAATAGCTTTTACCGAACCATTGATAATGGAATATTGCTTATGAGCCCTTTCTTCTTTTAAATATATGCGTCCCTTAAAAACCCGAACTATATAGACCATCGAATGAAGTTCACATTTAATGATTGGCCACCAAATTTAATATAGAGCAAAATAATTTTGGTCTTACCCTCAATTTTGGTATTTTTTTTTTAATTTGGATATTAATATGTATATATATATGTCATATTATAATACAATTAAGTAATCATATTATCCATAGTTTTTCATAAAGATATTGAAACGCATGCTGCTTTTGAAAAATGTTGAACTTGCTGGATAATGTGATAAACATCTAGCTGATTTTGTATTTGTTCTTTAAAACATAGCATGAGTTGAAATGATGCTATAAAATAAATTAGTTGGCAGTTGGTCCACTAAACAAGAACCGTATATAACAGACTCTTTAAGACATCGAGTGTCTTCCAATGGTTTTCTGATCGATTGGAGCAAAGACATACACAATAACAGAGACTCTTTAGGATTCAAGTTCATCTTCTCCCTTTGACGACGTACGTCTTATTCGACCAACTTCTTTTACCTTTGTTTTATATTTTCTTCATTTCTTTCGTCTAATTGTTTACTGTTAAAAAGAAAGATATATCGCTTTTCATTTAAAAACAAATATAATTTCATACGTGATGTGAAATAGATTGGTTGGGCGGGGAGGGGCAGAGAGTGGTGTTAGGAAACCTTAGAGATTACAAGATGAATCTTAATATAGTTATATTTTGTTACTAGAATATCAACAAATTATATTTTGTTATTAGAATATTAAATATTTTTATTGTATATATTTTCTATTATCGATAGTCAAGTTATGACTTTGTATAAGTAAGTATATTGATTAATCAATAAAACTGAAAAAAAATCCAAATAATACTTAGGAGGTATTATCCAAATCTGACTAAATGTTAGTTTTAGTCTTTCAGAGAATCATATGAAAATATTAAAAGAGAATAATATTAAGGAGTCTGGGGGCTCCAGGTGCATCAGTAGTGCGACAAAGTACATTTAAAGCAAAACTTGATCGATATGGTCCTTAATTTAGTGGCTTTAATCAGCATGATTAGCAGGTCAGGGAAAACACTTCAGTTTATAATACCTCAATGAGCCTTCCTGTCACTCAACATAAAAGATCACATATTGGAATATTCTATTCATGTGTTTCAGATATGGCTGCAGGAACTTCTAGTTATCTTGCTGGATGTACTTCACGAACTTAAACTGTATAAAGGCCAAGCCTTGTGTGGAAGCTAAAGATGGAGATTGCCGTCCAGAGGAAGAAGTGGCGAATGAATATTGGCAAAATCTTGTGGCTCGCAATGATTCAATAATTGTTGATTTCTGCCTAGTAAGTATCTTTAGGTTCCTAAATTGTTTATATACATCTGTTCACAATCACTCGTTGGGATCGGTTTGGCTTGCACATTAGGAAAATTTAATTTGAACTCCGCTTGAAAAAATATCGGATGGCTTATGTTGCGCAATGTTCTGGTATGATTATACATAATCTTTCTTGGTTCCTTAGGAAGATTTTTTTTCTTCCTGTTGATAACTATGTCAAGTTGTTAGATTGTTCTCTATACCCAACTTTTCTTAAGAATTGCTTTGCGTTTGATATGATGCTCTTTGTACCTTAAGCAAGCAATTGACTATCTTGAAGTTTTAGCATCCTAGACATTTATGTGCATTTCTGGTTACAGGGCCAATTAAAGTAAACATTAGTTTGTCCTATTTGCAAAAAGGATTCTGTTACGTTTGATTCGTTCATGTACCTAACTACTAATAATCACTACCTTTAGCCATGCACTTCAATGGATCTAACAGTCATGAGTGCCGATGTTCTTGTCAATATATCGTATATTTTGTATCATCTATTGTTGATCCAAGTATCGCCTCATCAATCTCTCAGCGGTTATACATTGTAAGCAAGTAATATTTTGGTATAGAACTCTATGATCTGATTATAAACTTGTAATATCAATAGGGAACAAATTACAAATTTTCTGTGGTGTGGTTATTTTCTTATACATAGAGATCCATCCATTTGAAGTTTGATATTTTCGACTCCTCTGTCACAATTTCAAATCTCTAGCCACTCTAATGGCTGAACTCTGTGCATATATACAATAGAATAGAGATAAAACCCACTTTGGCTTTCTCATTCCTGTCATAAACCAACACCATGAATTTGTGTAAGATCGATTTTCTTGTGAATCGAATGCGAAAGCGAATGCTATTTTTTGGATGTAGTAAGTACCTTGAAGGGATCAATGGATGTAGTAGAACTGGTCTCGATGGCAGATTCCGAGATTCTAGCTTCTGAATTCTCGTTTGAGTAACTGAACGACCATAGAGAAGGAAACGATAGATTTAGAGACTTATTTGGTCTTCCCAAAACTAGAAAGTCCTTGAGAAGTTAGTTAAAAACTCACGTTGAAAGTATAGTGACCCAAATAAGCTCCACACAATCTACCCAGAGAAGTCGTTGTTCTACAGGGACAAAACCGTATGTGATCAAATGAGCAAATGGCCAAAGCTTCCATCCTGCCTGCATTCAAATCAAAGTACGTATGTTTAATATTGAATCTTGAAGATAGAGACGAAAAAGAAGAAGGAAGGCTTGTTACTGTTAGCATAGGGAAGAAGGTAGCTTTCAGTTCTTTGAATATGCTGAGAGGAGATTCAAGACGAAGAAACCCAAGAAGCGTGAAGTAAATACTGTTCCATATAGCTGACCAAACAGTTTGATCAAAGGCGACTTTGGCAGGAACAACCCACCAATCTTTAAAAGGGAAAAGCTCCTCACAGAACTGGTAATAGAAATGAGATAGAGAGCCATGGAGAGTGAAACCCACTAGTCCTGATCTCAAGATTCTTGCTCTATCAATTTCAAACAACGGTTTGCCTTCATAACACTAGAAAGAAACAATCACTAACATTAACAAATATTGATAGCTGTTAAGTAAAAAAAACTATGAGATGAGAATTAATATAAAAAAACCTGAGCAATCCAATCTCCTACAGAATACACAACTCCACTTATCACCATTTTGGCAAGAACTGGATTCTTCTTTAACGCTTCTTCATAAGCAATCCAGTTATGTTGAGGAGCATATCTAAGTATTTCAAAAAGTGTCCATCCCTGAAATTGCAAAATAAACCCATTAAAAGTTAAAACACACACAAAAGCTCCATAACAAAGGATTCAAGAATTTGTATAACTTACATGCCAATAATCATGATCAATGGTGAGCAATTTGGTAATGGCGTAAGTACCAGCAGCTAATACAATTGTGGCGTTTATACTCCGATCAATCATCTTCTCACTTTCTTCCTTCTCTCTTCTCTTCTCATCTCCCAAATCAGCTGCTGAAGAAGACGAAGAAGGAAAGCCTTCCAATGAAAGCTCACCTTCGCTCCTCGGAGCACCAAACCCTACGACTACAGATTCGTTACCATTTCTCTCAGTCTCACTGCTCATCATCACCACCGCACCTTCCTCGTGATCCCTTTGATCTTGGATCAAAGCGCATGAAAAATAATTTCTCTGTTTGTTTCTCGGGAAAATTTGGGAACGGTTAGGTTTCAGATATGGTTTGGAGAGAGAGAGGAAGGTACGAGGAGAGATCGAGGTGTGAAGAGAAGCAGCAGCCATGGCGGAGAAGAATCGAGTTGACTCGGCGATGACTCGCTTCGGTTTCTCCGAGTTGTAAAATTTGAAACAAATGCTATCTTATTACAGATTTTGTGACTCGAGAAGAATCCCACGTAGCTATGTTCCGCTACGGTTATGTTTTCAATGTTTTCGTAAAATCTAACGGTTGTAATTCATTGTTTGACTTTTTCATTATGATTGACTTAATTAGATGATGAACGGGAACGATCAGAAACTCTGGAAAGTTTGAGTGTGAGCGGAAGGTTTTTGTTTAACGAATATTAAGATTCTTCGGATGAGGAATCCACAACCACAACTACAAATATAAGATTCTTCACAAAATAATAATAATACATTTATAACCATTAATAATACAAATATTTATAACCATAGATATTAAAGAATATAATACTTATATTATTTTATTTTCCGGTATGTGATACAGATATTGTATATCAACTAAAATGATGGGTCCAATTTTAATTTTCAATATATATTTTGGATTAAATGGTAGCCAAGTATCTGATATTATTGCCAAAGAAAGAAGAAGACACATTTGGGCCTTGTTCTTAAATATAATTTGAAAATTCGATGTCAATCAATAACCAAACTCACAACTTCAATCTAAGAGCATGCATACATTTTGGAACTATGCACAAAAACAAATCTATCAAATGCTATCATGAAGAATTTGTTCATCTTCATAATTTAACAACATTAGAGCTTTTAGCCAATGGCTTTTCTTTGGACAATTTACAGTGAAGCCTAAGAACAACATAGTAATGGCAAGTGGCAACAACGTCAATCTCCTAAACTTGATTAATAATAAAACATATATCCAGTAGTAAAAGAAACGAATTAACCAAAACTTAGATATATCCATTTTCGATATTTTAGCTCCAATTTCTAAAGGTTTTAATCAGGAATCGACTTATAAGTAATATATTCTAATGTGCTGAAACGAGTCTTCGTAAAGTTTTGAGAACGTATTACGAACCCCAAATTCTGGAACAGTAGTAGAACTGGAAGGCAAATGGGATAGAGCGTAGATTAATTAACACTAGTATAATTAAAGATATTGCTAACAATTACAACAACCGACCTTAGCTCAGTTGGTAGAGCGGAAGACTGTAGTCTGTGACAGCAAATCTTTAGGTCGCTGGTTCGATTCCGGCAGGTCGGATTTTTTCCTTTATTAAGCTAATTATAGTTGTGAAATGTCGAGTTTTTAAGAAAGGGCTACCATATTTTTGAAAATAAAAAAACAAATCACTTAAATTTTAATTTTGACCTATATGCGCAAATTATTTTCCCAATGTCCCCATATGATTTAGTTGAATTGATTATTTAATGAACACACGAAGAAGAATTATCAATAAACATGTAAAATCAAGTGGTTGTAATAGTATGGTCATCGTTATTAATTGTTTGATTTGGTTCAACTATGATTACATTATATGAATGAGGATTTTTCTTTGAAAGCAACCATATTATATATGCTCACAATAACTTCATTAATAGTTTATGGCCTTTCTTTTCTTTCATAGATGGAAAAGAAAGGAAAATTAAGGGATGGGCGAAGTTTAAAATTCAATATGTTCTAAATTCAAAAGCTCTTACCAAAAATGTGATAAAAAGAATTCTCAACTATAATGATGGAGACACCCAAACGATAATATATATGTGCTAGTGGTACAAGCTTTGACCCTTTTAATCTTGAAAGATAATTACGATTTCTTGATTCGAGTATCTTGAAAACGGGATAATGTGTGAACGGTTAACCAACGTATAATTTACACGTTAGTTTTTGGAGAAAAACTATGGTCTAAGCCTAAAACTTTTAAGGCCTTTAGTCCCATAAATAAAATAAAATAAAATGATGCACATATTTGTACAATAAATTAATTAGTTATATCCTCTATCTATAGCTAGAACTTGGAAGTTGAAAACACATTAGCAAAGCAGAATTTGTTGAATGTTAATTAAGATTGACGACCGACCATTTTCAACATCTACATTGAATGTTTTCATACGATTCAAGTTTGCGTTACAGAGCCAATTTGTTTAACACCGAACAATTTATTTAAAGTTTTTTATATTATGAATTACTAAATGAAAATTTTGACAAAAATAATTAATAAACGCAAATATCGTTGGTGATATGAGAAAAAAAAACAGTTCAGATGTTTAAATATTCAATCATCAATAAAATTTGCAGCAGAACGAAAAAAACTGAAAAATGAAGAGGAGAGATTATCTCATGACCCATCTTTCCATAACGTCAATGACAAACTCATCCTCCAACTGTATTTTCCACGTGTCAGCTACTCACACATTCTTCATGACACGAATCCTTTCCCACAAAGAAAAACCATCAAGACATTAATACATAGTCTTTTGTACCTTTTTCTAATGAATAACTGTATTTCACTGTTTTGTTCCATAGTTAAAATTTCAAACTTGTCAATTTTCTATAATAAAAAGAATTATTGCAAGTGTAAGTGTATAACAACGTAAATAAAACGACTTCTTTTCCTTTTTAATCATTATAATTGATAAAAGATACTACATAGCAAAAACAATTAAACTTCTATGATTTATATTTAATAAATTAATATTCGTTAACGATAATTAATATATAATACTATTAGTTTATAAAGGTTTAACTCTAATGTTGGTAAAACTATCGAAAACTATACATTAGAATTTACATGTATATATATGTACTAGTTAATTTACTGAAATATTATTATTTCATTTCATAAGTTATCGTTTTTTCTGTAATATTGTTTTAAGTGCTATTTTCCTCCTATCCATACATGCTATTTATTATTCTCTTATAAAATTAATGTGGGATCTACGTGTGTGTATGTCCAATCTCTCAAACTATTCAATTTCATTTACCTTTTAAACTCCCCCACACGAGTGAATGATTTAAGCTTTATTTAATACCTCATCCTAAGTATTTTCTTATATATATTTACAGCAACAGAAATTCCAGAAATCATAAAATCTTCACACCCACATTAAAAAGAGAAAAGAGCACACAGAGGACATTCTTCTCCGATACCAATCCTGGTCGTGTCCAAAAGAGTTTTTTTCCTTCTTTTTATTGGTTCTTGATTTGTCTAAATCTAAATTAAGGAGAGTTAAGAAGAAATGGTTTGTTTCTGTTTCTTGGTTGATCAGAAAAGGAAAGTGAAACGGAGCAAACCGGCGGCTGGAACTTGCTCACGGTGTAACCATGGTGCGAGCATCGCAGATATGAGGACATCGACAAGGTTCTGTTTCATTCCTATTTATTGGAGATCTTGGAGAGCTGTCGTTTGCAGTTTCTGTGGCTCTGTTCTTAAGTCTTATCGTTGAACTACATTTTCCAATTTTTTCACTCACTGGTTTATTTCTTTTATATTATGCTCCTCTCTTAAATTAGTAGCAACACAAAGTTATATGATATATATATATATATATGTGTGGTTGTAATGATATAGAGATCATAGGCTTTTGTTGTATATTCTATGATTCTCTCTACCTGCAAGAGAAGTTTCTTAAGATGTTAAATCTCTTATAAGTAAAACTAAATTGTTTTGTCTTATATTAGTGTGTATATATAATGTCAGTGTTGGTGTGATTAGTGTGTTTATTATGTTATTTAAATTTGACCAACTCTCCTAAATTATTTGAACATGTTGCAACGTTTTTTTTTTGTTGGTTATGAAATTGTTCAGAGTATCCATATGTAAACAGACGGTACAGTTGATTAAACTTCTTCAAATCATTCTAAATCTATGTTTTAAAAGACGATGATCAACTATAGTTACTACAGTTCAACCATATATTGATTATTACAATTATAACCATTCATACTGCTAATTAATTGAATGATTATGGTATATTGCTTCTACTATACTATTAACTTAAAAACGTAAACCGATCCCCATTCAAATACTAACTTGAGCTCATCAGAGTCGAATGAATAAAACCTATACTCGAAATTATATACCAAATCATGGCATATATACATAAACATTGCCTGTTTTCTTCAAGCAAAATTTTGTCCTCAAAATTTAAATTATTTTCGAGTGATAAAGTTTTAATCATGAAGAAAACAACGGCCTCTCTCAGAATTCCCCTATACAATAATACAAAGCTTTTGTATTTTTTTTTCAAGCAAGACATATAAATAAAACAAATCTTTTACCTTTTTAATTATGTCACGTAATTACATGTCATTTTCTTGATATAAACTCCAACATGTAGATGGAATCTGACAATTGGAATACTTAGATCCAACCTATCTGAGGAGAACCTCGAAACCATGTGTTATGTAACGGCGTAATAAATATCATACACAGTTTTCTCCCACTGATACATAACGTACACAAAACACATGTGGATGCGTTTCTTGTCGCAAACGGCGTAAAAAAATTAATACAAATGTACCACCATTATTAATTTATAAAGGTTTTAACTTTTAACTTATTCTTATCTATTGTTTTGGTTAGGTTAGGTTTGATTTGTTTTTATTGGTACGAGTTACATCGAATAGATTTGATCCAATTATTGTCAGTTCATTAGTTTTAGTTTTAACAAAAAAAAACCCAAATCTATCATCTCACCATCTCTAAACCTAAAAGCTTCCACTCGTGCGTTCTTCTATACGGATTACATCGAGATCTTAGAGTCTCTGCACATTCCTCAAAGTTTTTCTTTTTATATCTTCTAGGAGAAATTATAAAAATGTCGTCAGTAGGAACATCAAAGGGGATTCTTGAAATCGCAAAATTCGGAGTATAAGTTGCAGTTCCAATCGTATTAATGTATACATTTGCCAACAACAGCACTAACATCAAGAAATTCATGGGCAGTCGTTCTTATGTTGTTTATCCTAAAGAAGCTTCTCCACCTCCTTCACCTGAAGAGCTACGGGAGATGGCTAAAGAACTTGCTCGCAACAATAACATCTCTTCTAATTGATATTGAATCGGTTCTACTTGTGTGTTTGTTAGTTTTATGTTTTTGATTCCTGTAAGATCATAATTTGGTTGAAAGATTCATACTTTATATGATCTGAATGGTGAAATTCTTACTTTGAAACTATTGAAAAGTGAGCAAATGAGAAACCTTTTCTTATTCAAATGGTGGTTTTTTTTTGTCTGTATAAAGTAAATTACAATAAGTGAAAAGATTATGTTTTGTGATTCCTGTTAGATCACAATTTGTTTGAAAGATTCATACTTTATATGATCTGAATGGTGAAATTTTTGTTCTTGATGTAAAAGGGTACTGAGCAAATGAGAAAGCTTTATTTTATTTTATTTTTATTGAGATTGGATTCCACAGTAAGTCTTGAGAGCAGATTGAGATCTTTGTCCAGTTTCTGTGTAGTAGAATTGAAGAAACTCGACATGATCAAAGGGCTTAAACAGTCGAGGATGTTCTTCGTCCACAAGCTCATCTGGTGAACTCACGATATGTCCTGCTCTTGGTATTGAGAACAATCCGAGTGAGTATCTCGTGTCTGTTCCTGTCATCATGACTCGATGATACGGAGAGTGAAATCTACCATTCAGCAATGCCTGTGACTGTGATAATCAAAACATTAGGTTCTTGATTTTTTTGTTTCCAAGAATTGGTTTTGTTAAAAGACAAAGGCTTACATAAAAGGAATCTCCGATCATGACGACAAAAGAGTCTTGTGATGGCTTCACTTTGATCCAAGTGTTGTCTTTAGTCTGAACCTCTAGACCTTCAACATGGTTTTGGTAAAGTATAGTGATATCGGTATGAGCGTTTATCCCCAATTTAGTCTCCTCTGTATCAGGTCCTTTATACTTCATCACTCGCAGGAGGTAATTCGTCGAGTGAAGATGTTCATCGATGTATTTAACGAGTCCGAAACTCTCCATGATCATTCTTCTGATAGTAATGTCTAGCTCTGATAACTTCTTAGAAAACGATTGGATTCTTGTGGTGGTAGGAAGAGTAAAGTCTGATCAATATATGTTAAAAGTAATCAAAGTATAGAAGAGAAAGTTTTACTGACCTGAAACTGTTGTTTCCTTGAGGCCATAGCTTTTCAGTAAAGGTGTTGACTTTGTCTGCAACATCAGAATCATCAATGCCCATACTTTCGTATAGTGGAACCATTGGGTATTGACCAACATATCCGTGGAACGGTTTCTTGGATATGTTTCTCAGTTTGGTTTGCAAGGGTAAGTTGAAAAGCTCTTCTAAGGCCTCGAAAATCGATTTTCGTAGCTCGATAGGGATTCTATCGAAAGAGGCCTCGAAACAGCCATAGTCTTGTAGAGCTTTCTTGACATCAGCTCTGGTTAAGTCCCATTCGGGCTCTCCAGGTTTCAGGTTTTGGTTTGAGAAATCTATGACCGGAAGATGAAGAGGAAGAAGACAAGTTTCAGAACCCATTTTTACTAAGACAAGAAAGAATGTAGCTTCTTGAACTGAAATATTACCGCCCATTTATAAATATATTGATACCAGCTTCAAGGAGTCTAAATTCTGATGATTCTCTGGACAAAAAGTCAAATTTCTCTCAAAATCTGAAAAGTAAGCAAGCATAGAAAAATATTATTTTTCATCTAGCGAATGAATGTTGTAATGACCCTCAAGTCAACTATTCAAGGGGCAAGAGTAGACAAAAACATCACTACCAGTTCTGATGTGAACTTTTTGAATACACAGACAAAATGATATCTATGCGATCTGGTTATGATTTTTGTTTCAATTAATATATGTACTTTGTTATGATCTGCGTTCTTAGGTGGTGTCCTCTGATGGGGATGGGGAAGAATTTAGAGGATGATTCTAGACTATCTAAAGCAACCTATGTACTAAAGACTATGGGCTGTCAAAACTTGAAATATAAAATAAAGTGTGAAAATCCAACAAGTGTAGGTATATAATGAAGTTATCCATCAAGAAAGATTATGATGTCTCACAAAAAAATAAAGAAAAAAAGATGAACAATGATTCCAAGAGATATGATGAAGACTGAAGAGTTACTTATTTCGTTTAATGATAAACACCTACGAAACTAAGAATAAAAAACCACGAGATCGCCATCACAACGTACATTGTATGCATCCTAAGTTCAGTGACCAGTCCGGCGTGTGCCTTAGTAACGAATATTATTGGAAGGGCTTGGGGGAGAACAAGTAAAAAGGAGACAAAGGTTGCTAAGAATATCTCACATTGAAAGTTGAGAAGTGATATTAAGTAGTATAAGCCATATGAGTTTATCCACTCATCAATGAGTTTTGAGTTGCAAACCCACAAAATTTAACATAGTCCGAACAAGATTCCGATTGTGAGTGAGATTTTAGAAATTACATACATTGATTGGAGTCCAAGAGAGAGGAGATATTTAAAGTCGTGTACGAAATGGTAGAGACTAGGCCAAAAAATAATTGATATAAGAGATTTACTTGTTGGTTTAATGGTTTCCACTTGCCATTTTTTACAGTATTCGCGCAAATGGGTTGCATTGCATAAATTTATCAACTTGTACCCTAAGAAAGTGACACATTTTTGGTTGTTGCGGTGTATATTTTATTATCTGTATGAGCCTCCATGCCTAACTCCTTACTCCTCTGTTTCATCAACTCCTTTGTATTTCATCATCAGCATTAGGCATTTCGTCGATTTTAGATATTCTTCAATGTAGTTTTCGTCCAGCCCGAAACTCTCCACTACCATTCTCCCGATCTTGAAGTCTAGTTCTGGTACATTCTTGGTATATGACAGAACCGTCTCACTGCAGAAACAGAGCAAACTCCCACTAATTCTTTAGAGTTTTGATCCAAATGAATAAATAAAGAGAGAAGAAGAACTTTTTTAATGAACGGGAGCTGAATAACACGTTTGGTCTCCAAACTCATCATTTGTTGTCTCGCAAACTTGTTCTGGTTCTTTTGATGACCACGTCTGAAGGGTGAGTAAAAATCCAGAACAGTCTCGATAACATTAAATCACTTAAGATTTTTTAGTTTTTTTTTTTTTTGTCATCATTTTCTTACTCTAATGAAATGGGGATTTTTGAGCTTACTTATAAAAAGTGGATAGATTACATTTCATGCACACAAGTGAAGGGGTTTTACATGGACACAACTCAGAAGCAGAATCATAAAAAAGTTTATTTTTAGAAAGACAATATTTTTGATATTACTCAAAGGCCACAATAAGTCTTGAGACCAGATAGATCTCTTCTTCCATCTTCCTCAATGGTGAACTTAAAGTATCCTTCAAAATGAAAGGGCTTGAAAAGGCGTGGATGCTCAGCGTCAATCATCTTCTCTGGTGCATATATCAGATCCTCTGTTTTTGGAACAGAGAAAAGTCCAGCCGAGTGTCTTGTGTTTGTTCCCATCCTCACTACACGGTGAACCGGAGATAGCACCCGACCGTTCAGTAGTACCTACAAACATTATTGACATAATCAAACATGGTAGAAAACATCATTGTGTGTGTTTATTGGAAAGTTTGGTTTGTACTTACGTGTAACATAGCTCCACCAATAACGATGAATGAAGAATCTTGGGAAGGATTGGCTTTGATCCAATGCTTATTGTATTTAGTTTTCACCTCAATTCCATCTTTTACATCGTTTTGGCAAAGTATAGTGAGCATGTTTCTATCTATATGAGCATCCATACCTAACTCCTCCTCTGTTTCTTCAACTCCTTGATATTTCATCATTCGCATGAGACATTTAGTGGAATTCAGATGTTCGTTTATGTAGCTTTCATCGAATCCGAAACTCTCCATTATCATTCTCCGAGTCATAAAGTCCAGTTCAGATACCTTCTCTGTGAAAGACATAACCGCCTCACTGCAGAAACAGAGCCATTTTTGTAGAGTTTGATCTATTGAATACTAAAATAAATAAGTTAAAGGTCATAAACCTGAAGCTTTTGTTGCCTTTGGGCCAGAGATGTTGAGTAAAGGTATTGACTTTATCTGCATTTTCTGCAAAATCAACTCCCATTCCCTCAAACAGAGGTAATGCCCGATTCTGACCAATGTATCCTCTGTACTTTCGCTTCGATACAACTCTCTGTTTTGTCTCTAAAGGTAGCCTGAATACCTCCTCGGAAGCATCCAAAACCGCCTTACGGAGTTTGAGAGGGACTTTATCGAACAAAGCTTCGAAGCACCCGTACTCTTCTAGAGCTCTCCGGACAGCGCCTCTCACCGAGTCCCACTCGACAGTTCCCGGTTTTAGATCTTGACTTGTGAAATCAATGACCGGGAGCTGAAGAGCAAGATTGGTTTCCAAACTCATCATTTCCTAGCTCCAACTTGTTCTGCTTTAGTCCTCTCTCTCTGTGTTCTAATATAAGCTTTTGAAAACCACTAGAGACATTTTTTTCTATTCTTTTTTTGACCACTAGGCTCTTGATATTAACCATTATTAGCTGTACCATATATAGTTATTTTACTGAAAATACCTAATTATGCAAGTAATTATGCACTGACACTTTTTTACGTTTGTAATGTACAAAGACCATAAAACTTATATTCCTGTTTTGTAATACATAGGCTCAAAACAGTTTGATAGGATGAAACCTTTTAAAAACTGTTTTTTTTTCTTTCTTGATTCCATGGAAACGAGGTTTTATAAGAACAAAGTGTACAGTACACATACATTCATGGCTGATCTACCCACAAGTTGTAGGGGGAATTAAAACTATTTTGAAAATTTTAGGAGGAGCATTATCGTGAATCACTAAAGAAATAAGCTAATTATGCAAATTTTATACAAGTATGCCGCATTATAATTAGAACATTTAACCCTGATACTCCAATTGGGCACATGGATTTCTTTGTTGGCATTAAAAGATCAATCCTTAATTCATGGGAACGTGGTTTTATAAGAACAAATGTATAAACTAAAAGACAAACAAACACATACCCATTATTTTTATTCTTATTACTGGGATAAGAAAATATTATGTGTACAAAAACAAATCAAACAAGTATATTCTTATTACTGGGATAAGTCATTGTTTTAATATTCTCTAAGGCCACAGTAAGTCCTGAGAGCAAATAGATCTCATCTTTCAGATCCTTCAGTGGTATATTGAAAATATGCTTCAAAATCAACCATTTCATCTGGTGCATAGATCATATCCTCTGTTTTCGGAACAGAGAAACAATAAAACTGAGAATCTTGTGTTCGTTCCCATCCTCATCACTCGATGAACACAGATGTTGCCTTGAGGCCAAAGCTTATGAATAAAGGCAATGGCATTGTATGCATTTTGTGAATAATCAACGCCCATGATTTCAAACAAAGGTAACGTTGGAATCTGACCAACATATCCTCTGTATTTTCTCTTTGACACAACTCTCTCTTTGGTTTCTAAAGGTAACTTGAAAATCTCTTCAGAAGCATCAAATATCGCCATTCTAAGTTTTACAGGGACTTTATCGAACAAGGCCTCGAAGCAACCGTACGCTCCTAGAGCTCTTTGCACTTCGCTTCTCATCGAGTCCCACTCGACAGTTCCCGGTTTTAGTTCTCGACTTGTGAAATCTATAACCGGGAGCTGAAGAGCAAGATTGGTTTCCAAACTCACCATTTTTTCCTTTGAGAAACTTGTGCCGTTTTCTCAGTTGTCTCTCTATGTGTTCGTAACTTCTTCTTACACATGAGGTGAGTGAACCTCTGAGCTTCTTCATTGTTCACAGCATTTTCAATTCCAAGACCTTCACGAAGAGGGAACCCATGTATAAGATCAGTGTAACTATTGTACGGCTTCTCTGTTACATTCTTCTTCTTGGTCTCCGTCGGTAGACCAAACAGTTCCTCAGCCGCGGTTAAGGCTTCTAGATGCAACGTTTCTCCACCGTTTAACGCTATAAACAGCCATATTTTTCCTAAGCTTCACAGACTTCTTTGGAAACCGAATGCCACGAGGGCGAGTTTGGTTTCAGATCTTGGCTCGTGAGATCAAGAATTGGGACCTCAGAGTTCAAGATTGATTCAATTTGTGGTTGTTTCTTTGATCTTCTTGCGGTGTTTTTCCCCCTTTCTTGACGTCGTCTTTGGGGTCTTTCAGAAAATATGAGTTGTAATTTGGTCACATGAACCTTATAAACACGTATAAGATTTGATCCAATGATATGACCTAATAATATTAGTAATGTTTTGTTATTACACCAAACGGATAAATGGTACAAAGGTCCCACCGAACATATTATGATCTAAATATAAGAAAAAAATTTATAAGAAAACTAGCACTTTAAAGTGAAGTCTTCCATTCACCTTAGGGTTGATTCTTCTGCATATAACGTGAGAAACACACTTCTCCATCTAACCTGAAACAAAGAAAGCAAGAGCAGAGAACAAAGAACAGAGAGTATGTTCATAGCTCTTTTTCGTTAGGTACGCGTTTCTCTTTTCTTTGATTATGATTATAGACTTGTAGTTATTATAATTCTAAAGGACAAAGAAGAGAAATCGAGTATGCCTATTATAATGTATTATAAATAAACAGAGCCCTGCGCAATCTCTAAAGTCCCAATACAAGTTTAGAAAAAGTCAATTTAAAAAAAAAATATTTAATTTAAATTAAGAAAATGTAATTATATAGAAATACTAGATACATAAGTGTTTTGAAAGATTTTATTATTATAAGATAAGCAATTTTTAACTAAGTTATATTTCAACTTTCATAAATTATATGCATGTATATTTTTATAAGTAGCTATATATTATACAAATATATAGATAATAACTAATGTAAAGCAAAAGATTACGAGTGATAATGAATTCAAACTTTTTTGAAAAATACAATAATCAATTCTTAATATTGTGACTTGTGAGATAGAGTTAAACACACTAACAACCCCTAAATTTTTTAATAAATTGGGGCCATATATTTTTGCTTTAAAATAAGGACCCTAGGCAAATACCTTATTTTTATAAGCATAGTCACGATCCTATCTATAAATAAGACGTGCGTGATTGGAAACACACATATATCATGTGTGTTTGTTAATTAGGTATAACATGTCACGTTAAAAAATAATATTGGATGCCAATTAACTGATGTGGAAAGTAGTACAGTGATGGCAAAAACAACTCCTTATAAATGCCAGATATTTACGTTTATACAAATTTTTATACTATTCTTTTGAGATTATTTGCGCTAAGACTTAAAAGGTTGTTGAACTTTTGCAAACTATATTATAATTTATAAAATTAGAAATCTACCTTTTATGTTAAAACAAAATGGCCTTTTATCTACCTTTCATAAAAAAATATTTTGATTACTTCATTTTTATAAATAGTTAAGCCCATCATATTCTCGCAAAATCAGACAAAAAATGTCTCCGGAAATTCTCACCTTTGAAGCCTAGCAGAGACTATTGGGAACCAACATACAAGAAATTTAAACAAACACTTAAAAAGGAATAGATGTTTGATCATATATTGATCATTTTACTAAAATTAAGGTGATAACTTCTTTTATTTTGTTAACAGTAACATTGAAACTTTTAAATCTTATTTTACAGAAAATTTGACTTTGCAAGCAGAAAACCAGCTATTAAGGTAACTTTATGAATCTTTTGACCGAACAGATGCTTTTTCATTTCCGCAATATGCTTTGATCGTGGAGTTAGCTTCACGGCCTTCTTTGGTTGCATAGAAGTTTATGAGAGCGATGTTATCAAAAGGCTTATACATAAGAGGGTGCTCGTCGTCCACAAGATCCTCAGGAACCAAAACCATGCCCGTGAGAAATGAGAAAAGACCTAAAGTGTACCTTGTCTTGTATCCTTCCATTGTCACTCTATGTTCACAAGAACGTATCCTGTCATTGCTCCAACCCTAAGCATACAAATATCCATGGAAAACTTTATAATATCATAAAAGAATCTAAAAAATCATATATATATATACATGTTTTTGGGTTTCGATCGTAAACCATTTATTACGTACATTTTTGTTTACGATTAATATATAAACTTAGAATCTTGAAGATTATATATGGGTTCATTTGAGAAAAGAAAACAAACTCTAAAGGTAAATCCAAACCTAAATTAAATTTCGTTTTGAGTTACCATAGCGACGTCACCGGCCATGACGACGTATGACTTGGGTGGGAGTTGAAGGTAAATCCATTGACCGTCCTTAGATTTCACCTCTAAACCATTCACATCATTCTGGTGAAGTATTGATAAGAAGGTCTTGTCTGTGTGCTGAGGAAAAGCTGGCATCGAGGTAGACTCTGGAGGAGCCAAGTACTTGAGGAATTTGAGTAGATAAGTCTTTGATCCAATGTGGGATTCGTAGTGTTTCTCAACGCTGTAATTCTCGAATATCATCCTCACCACTAGTCGGTCCAATTCCGAAACGGCGTTTGAGAAAGCATGCACGGTTTCGCTTCAAAGTTAAAATCAAACAATAAGAATGGTTTTGCTTCGAAAATAAAAATTATTACTAGAAAAATCAAAACAAAACATACCAAAATGCTTAAGCCGAAGTGAAACTTGTTTTATAAAATGTTAGAACCAAAAATTTCAACCGCTCAGGGAAACCAAAGGAAATTAAATCGGTATTATTAAAAAAAAACAAAAATATGCCGAAACCTAGCTTAAAAAAATGAACCAACATATCATTTATACAATTTATATTCTTATTATATGTATATATCTCAAACTTAGATTTAATTGTAGTAGTTTAATAAATAAAAAAAAAAAACACTATATATTTTATTTTACCAAACCAAAATTTCATCATACCAAATTACTTAAGGTTTTGCTTTTAACTTTAAAATGAAAACCAGAAAGAAATCGAACCAAAACTAAACCGTAAACCGGATTACTAAGTATTCGAGCCTGGGACATACCAAAATGTATCGTTTCCTTGAGGCCACATGAGACTAGAGAATCTCTGAGCATCTTCTTTGTTGGTAACATAGTCAATTCCAAGGCCTTCATGAAGAGGGATCACAGGCATTTGACCAACGTAGCCATGGTATGGCTTTTCGTTTATGTTTTTCTTCTTTGTCTCCGTCGGTAGACCAAACAGTTCCTCAGCCGCAGCAAAGACGGAATCGTCTAGTTGCTGCGTTACTCCATCGTACAAAACCACGAAACAGCCATAATACTCCAAGGCTTCACATACTTCTCTGGAAATGGAACGCCACGTGGAAGTGTTTGGTTTCAAGTTTTGTTGACTCGTGAGATCAAGAATCGGAACCTTAGTACTCTTCAAGATTGATCCCATTGTGAATGATTTATTTCTAATTTGTTCTTTCTTGTGTTTTTCAGCACCACTTGTTATTTATAGAGCTTTATTTACAAATAATAATTAGTTTATAACTTTTTTTTTGTATGACATCAGTAATTATGAGTTTATAATCATGAGTTGTTTGACATCAGTGTTGTATTGACATTATATATTTACAAGGGTGTTTAATCTAAATAAATTGAACCAAAAAGTTATATCCAACTTGAAATGAATATTACAATTGCAACCTCTATAAACGAATACATCGATAAATCGTATCAAATCGATCCATATATACTATATAGATTTTCGTTTGATAGCTATCTCACTAAACCCGAATATTAGAAAAAAAAAACTCAAATCAAAATCGAAATAAATCATAGTTTATAACGTGGTCCATAGATTCCGAGCGATGACTATATATATTACTATATGATGTGGTCCATAAACTTGGTGACCTAATTATATTGTTATAGAAATATTTTGTTTTCATTCTAAAATGGATATTTGAAACCTCAGAAATAAGATCCCTTCAACATTTGTATTCTAATGAACACCTAAATTCAGTTTCATCTCGGAGAATATTCCATCCACAGTAGTCTGAGATTTATATATACACACAAGATATGATCCGCCAAAAACCCACAAAAATATTAAAAAAACTTAACAAATAAAATGTCTTCTAAGATTCCAACCTTAGATTTCTCAAGAGAAGATTTGAAACCAGGCACAAACTATTGGGAATCAACAAGCAAGGACATCAAACAAGCACTTGAAGAATATGGATGTTTCATCATAGATCTTCAAGACCAGACTCCATTAGATCTTCTTGATCAAGTCTTTGGTTCTTTGGTCGACTTGTTTGATCTTCCGACACAGACTAAAATGAAGAACAAATACGATAAGCCCTTAAATGGCTACGTTGGTCAAATTCCAGCTCTTCCTCTACATGAAAGTCTTGGCATTGATAATGCTACTTCGTTAGAAGCAACCAGAAGCTTCACCGGGTTGATGTGGCCGCAAGGAAACGAATATTTCAGGTATGTGTATATACATAAGGATACGATCCATTTTACAATCCTCAACTATATAATGTTTAATGATATTTATACCATGAAATTTGTTTGGTTTGTGTTAGTGTATGTGTGCACAGGTATGCAGAGTTTGCAGCCAAGCTTGATCAAATGGTGACTCAGATGGTTTTCAAAAGCTATAATGTCGAGAAATACTATGATCCATACATCGAATCAACCACTTATCTTCTCCGTTTATTGAAGAATCGTGCACCGAATAACAAAAACACTAATTTAGGATTCATCACACATACAGACAAGAGCTTCACAACAATACTTCACCAGAATCAAGTCAATGGACTAGAAATGGAAACGAGAGAAGGAGAGCGAATCAATATCAATCTATCATCACCTTCACTCTTTATGATCGTAGCAGGGGATGCATTGATGGTAAAGTAAACTTATAATACAAAACTACAATTGTATAATTCAGACAAGCATAAACTGAACTGTGTATATACCTTTAGGCATGGAGCAACGATAGGGTTTGGTCTCCGCGACACCAAGTTCTAGTGAGCGGTGACACAGACAGATACTCTCTTGGAATGTTTTCATTCAACAATGGAACACTTCAAGTACCAGAAGAGCTTATTGATCATCAACATCCTCTCAAGTATAAGCCATTTGATCATATTGGTCTACTTAGATTCTATCGCACCGACACAGGTTATAAATCAGAGTGTCCTATCAAAGCCTATTGCGGTATTTGAACCGTTTCTATGATGTATGAATCCACTATCTTAAGCTTCATAAATATGAAATGTAATAATCTTAAAAGAGAACATCTTTCTCCGGAAAACATTTATACTTACATGATAGCTCACAACAAGGACATGATGCATTTCTTGGTTTGTAATCAGACATCAACTAATGTACAAAATCCAGAAAACATCATTTTTCATCACTGCGATTTCCATTCACACGGACTCCTGAAACCATTTCTGATTCAGAGATTACTCTCGCGTACTTAACAGAGCGAGAAGGGAGAATCCTAAACCGTCCCAAGGTTAAAGCTTGAGAAAGCTTATCATAGTCCCATCTCTGCTGCACAAACACAAGCACCGCAAGTAAAATAGCAGTAGCGGGTATGGCAACATCCCCAAACTTGGAGAAGAAATCAAAATTTGGATTAACAAACTCGTGTTCTTCTCCAATGAAATAAGGATCAGGGACAACGCCAAAGATGTAGTCATAGACGTGCGGGAAAAGCCTGACAAGCGTGATCCCGAAGTAATATAGCTTCCTCAGTGGCTGCTGTGAATCGATTTGCCACATAACATTAGCAATAACCTGAGGGAGCAAGAAGAAATCTTGAACCAAACCAATATACTCCTCTGTTTCGGTTTGCCACCAACTTGAAGCCGCAGGTGCGTAACTTTGAACAACAACTAATCTTTCTGTTCTTGCGGGATGTATAATCAGAGCGAGTATGTATCCTAGTGCGTGTAAGATCAAGGAAATGAGAAGCACACGACGATCACTTGGAACTTTCTGCGGTTCTTGAGGTGTTCGGCTAAGCAATCTGGCACGGGACTTCCACACTTTCTGACAAAGCCTTAGAGTTAGTAGAAAGCAAACCATGACAAGAAGCTTCACAGTGTAATCAATCACATTGAACCATTGACTTTTCTGTAACTCATATGAAGGTGTTTCGTATGTTGTTGCTGAAGCTGATTTTCCTTTAAAGAGAGCCTCAGCTCCAGTGATCAGCGGCAAGCTATAACCAAGAGCTTGAACTCCTAGCATTACAAGCGAAACGAAAGGAAGCGAGTCGGTATTGCTACTGATGTAGAAAAGCTGGCTCGTGATGCAACCGATAGAGAATGTAAGCGTGAGAACCCTAAGGATCCCTTCAACGCCTGCACGATAAAGAATATCTTCGCGATGCCTTCGGTAAAAGATAGGAGTGGTTTTGAGCTTAACCGTTTGGAAATAGAGAGGATCATCTTCAGGTCTACTGCTGGATATCGAAACTTTAGCTGTTGGATCAGCCAACCACCGTGATTTAACGGGTGGATAAGAAACCACCACACTGATCAGACAATCTAGCCCAGCTTCAAGATCACCACGGTCAAACAAGATTTTCCAAGAAGCTCTCACGTCTCTGCATCCGACAAAATACATTTTCCCAACATGCTCATCATAAAGACCTTCCAAGTAGAGAACAGAGAAGTTAGCATAATTTTCCCCTGTAAGTGAGATTTGAGCTGATACATTAAGAAGTTGTTGTTTCTCAGTGTATTCAGCTTTAGTTCGGTAAGGAGTAGTAGTTCTCTGTTCTGCAACTGAAAAGTTCGAAGTACGCCAGAAAACTCCGAATAAAGGACCGAGCGAGAGAACATCCATGCCAAAACTAGTACCTGAGGCCCGCTTGTCGGTAAAAGCAGGGGTATGGAATGTCAAATCCTCAACTAGAAGAGAAAGGCTCGAAAGGTAATCCTCAGAATCTTCTAACTTGGGAAAGTACATTACCGACTTCTTGATTATGGTTCCAAAAGAGAATGCTTGGTTCTTCTCAAGGATGGCACCAGCTTCAGCTAACTTTGAGTAACTATAAAACGGGCGTGAAACCGAAGACTGAAAGTAGTTCTGTATATCCATAGGCTCCACAAGCTTCTCAAAGGATAAAGGGAAGAAAGACGGAGTCACATTCTTTTCGGTATTTAGGCAGGAGAAAGTTCCAACAAGTATACTCCGCTGCTTTATCGAAAAAGTAGTTGGAATATACAAACACACACGAGCATTGCAGTTATCGACTTGTCCCCTTCTGCATCCAACCATACATAACTGTCCGCTCGACGGTATCCAAATCCCTTCAGCTGTAACAGTCATATTATCTATCACTGATTTCATTCCTGAAAGATAAAGATTCTCATGCGGATGAACCGCACGAAAAACAGCAGAGACTTTTGTAACAGCATCAGTTTCAGACCGAGCTGCAGTTTCCTCACAATGTACATTTTGCATATACAACTTCACATCTTCAAAACTACCATCCGTTGATTTAATATCTCCATCAGACGCAAACGGACCCAATTTGCTGCAGAAGTCATCTGTACCGTTACATTTCCAGTTAGGTACAACCGTAAGAGGTGAGCGGTTAGTAACTCTTTGAAGAAGATCACAAAAGCCTTTCCCTTTGTAGACATTGATACTACTTCCAGAACTCGTAAAGCTATCGTTTTTATAAGGATATGGATCACAAGCCTTTGATACCAAATCCTTAGAGACGAAATCGTATTGAACTGATTTCCCAAGCTGAGAAAACAGATGGATCTTGTCAAAATACTTAAGACTAGGCTTCTGGTTTAGACTTGTAAGCTCTCCTTGAATCACTCTATTCGTCAATGTGAAGCTTTTCGGATACCGAAGAAGAAGCATAATCTGATCATCTTGTAGCAGAGGAGGTGTATCATGTTCTTTAACCCATTTCCATGGCTCAGAAG
The DNA here is from genome assembly GCA_963854855.1 of Nasturtium officinale. NCBI lineage: Eukaryota > Viridiplantae > Streptophyta > Magnoliopsida > Brassicales > Brassicaceae > Nasturtium > Nasturtium officinale. Next base: position 15,966,436 of record OY978501.1, on the reverse strand, counting down.
AATCAGATTCATCACGAGAAGGCAACATTGTTTCACCAAGCATACACAAAACTCTTTCATCATCATCATTCTCAACATAAATCCCTTGAAACGAGATCTTAAGCTGAGTATGACTCGGCCATAACTCGAACTCCCGGATCCCATAAGAACTAAAGCTTGGTAAGTCGTTAAACAATGTGATCGCTAGAAGCATAACACCATTGACGCCAATATATTTCTTGGTTCGATGTGGAAGATCTAGATCTGTGACTGAGAAAGAAACAAGATTCATAGGCTTTAACGACAAGTTTCTCATTGTGTTCGTTGAATCAAACGGTAGAATCGGAGAATCACCAGAATCTTGATCCCAATCTCCGTATCTAAAACCAAGTTTCTTTTCTGATTTTCTAGGAGTTCTTGAGATTTCATCAAACTTTAACTCAGCAGCTGAAGATAACACAGATTTGCATTTCTTCTTAACTTCATCGATTCGCTCGTAACTAATTTTTGGGAATGATTCGTTTCTGATCTCACCAAATGATTCCATTGAAGATTCATAGACAGGTGTGGATTCTAACGCCAAGGACGAAGCAACTACCAGAGAAGTGAATAACCAAAATGGGAGAGAGATCAAAAGAAGGAGATTTATTACCGTTTTCATAGTGACAGTAAGACAGCAGAGACAGAGAGCTTTGTTGAGGAGACGAAAAGACAGGAACTTGCAACTCGAGACAATTGATTTTAGGACAAAGGTTGGAACTTTGATTAATGGTACCCGAAGAGAAGGAGAAGAAGAAGAAGTTGGGGATTTAGGATTGATGGGTTTAAGAGCTTTTCTGCAGTATTCGATTTGTTGAAAGAGTTACATCACTGGTGGCGATGACATTGCTAGAGAATGGAGAGGGACGATTACAGTTGAAGTTAATAACTACTAAGCTAAGCATTAAGCAGCACAGTGAGCTGAGAAAAGTCTTTAAAATAAACTAATCGTAATTAATCTCTCTCTTTTTTAAGTTAGTCTCACTGAATCTCTATGTATGTTTCACAATTCATGAATAATGAGGAATAAAATTGGAGTATTGTTTACTCCATGGATACTATAATCAAATATTAACTGATCAATAAAAAGTAATTGATAATTGAAAAGTAAGTAAAATCAATATTTAAAATATTATATTTATGTGATGTGTGAAAAATATAAAAAAAAAAGAAGAAGTAAATCCCATACTGACTTACCTGACATCAATTATTTATTAAACGTTGTTTATAACTTTATTACATTAATTATGTATATTAGTGTTTACTGTTTAGCTATATTTTGGCATATCAATAAATAATTCTATCTAAAATTAAATGATTGTTATTTTGTTAGGTTCAATAAATTTTTGAGTGAGTGGTTGACTTGACTATTAAAGATGTAGGAAACGTGTTCGACGGGATACGTTTAACGTATGATCCCATTGACCTTGACTTACTTTTCTATTCTTTGTTAGTTCTCCAATTTCGAATTATACGTTTATGCGTTTGCATCGCTTCACACTTGCTCTTCAGTTTGCCATATCATCTCTCAATCTATTAATCAATGTATGTTGAGCATTAATCCCATTTTGTTTTTGTATTATATAATTTGATTTGAAAATTTTTTCAAGCATTGGTTGCGTGGATATTTGTTCCATTCAAGATTCAATGGTTTAACTGCGCGCGGGGATGTTTCTAACACGTCAAATTTAGGTTTTTTTTGCCGGATCGAGCACAACCTAAGAGTTTACCCAACGGTCAAGGTATGAATCGTATGATGTGGCGATAAAGATCTATGGCTATGTCCTAGGTATAATGTTGCGATTATGATCCAACCGATAGAAATTTGGGTTATATTAATTCTTGGATGAAACAACTTTTCAAGAATGTCACGTATTAAATCATAATCTTATACATGTTGCTATGTTCGTGAGGTGTTCGGAGACTGCGAGGAGATCGACAACAATAAATCCTTATTAGCTAATCCTTAGAGTATCCTCTTTTTTTTTTTTCAAGTTGACATAGAGAAACCTAGTTGCCTAATTTATTTGGTTTAGTAATTAGTATACTTTAATTATATTTTCCGATATGCAGTATCTCTTATTTAATACAGATGCAGTCCAAGAATTTGTCATGGATACATCAAACATGTAGATATGTATGTCTTCTGAAATTATAACGGACTATTTCTTTATCACTAAAAAAAACTGACTTTTCCTTTTAACAATAAATACGCTATTTTAACTCCAAAAAAATGGTAATCTCAAACGCAGACACAAACAAATAATCGAGAATGAAGAGCATAGCTATGATTTGGTGGCTTAAACCCAACGATATATCAAATGAAGGGCTTAGATCCAAATGTATTCATGCATGGACATTTCTCTACTAAGGTAATTTTCATTTCGGTCCAGTTTCTTATTAAGAAATATATATATATATATATGCTTCAACTTCCAAGTAATAAGGATTTTATCTAAAAAATATAATTTCAAATGCAATAGACATACAAGAAAACATCCACGCAATTAAAATATATATGTTCATCAAGCTGCATCATGTTTAAATATTATAAAGTCGACGGTAATGCAAATTATGGATCGTGGGTGAAGCGTAAGATCAACATTGCATACTAAGAAGAGAGACAAAGTCGCTTCTATTAATGTAAAAGAAAACTTAACTACTCTTGGTTTGCAAAAAGCGTATCCGCCATGAAAAGTCTTGAGCCTCAAGTCTTGGACTCAACGATCCCACAAGATCTCCTAATCGATATCCTATCGAGAAATCCAGCGAAATCGATTGCAAGGTCTCGTTTTGTATCAAAGATCTGGAAGTCCATACTCCGTAGTCCAAATTTCACCGAGTTATTCCAGAGCAGGTCTTTGTCTCGCCCACGACTCTTGTTCACCTTCTTTGAAGATGAGAGCTTGTTCTTCTTCTCGTCACCTCAACCTCAAAAACCGGATGAGAACACATCTCTTGTAGCTGTGGCAGATCATCATACATATTTCTCACAACATGTTTCCAATGGAATTTGTCTCCCTTTAAATGGATTTATCTGCACTCAAGATCGGGGATGGAGGTACAGTGCTCCAGTGATTTATAATCCCAGTACAGAAGAGTCTATAACCTTACCCATTTTGGAATTAGATAGGGCTGACGAGAAACGCTATTTTGGGTATGATCCTATTGACAAAAAATTCAAGGTATTGGGTGTGAGCTGTCCAAGTGTCGGAACATGCAATCTATACGTGGAACATCATGTTCTAACGTTAGGAACCGGAGAACTTTCATGGAGAAAGATCGAATGTTGCTTACCTTATTTTCTTCTATATAATTATGGGATATGCATCGATGGTGTTTTGTATTATCCAGCTGCGACCAATATATATGAAGAGGTATCTATGCTAGTTTGTTTTAATGTTAGGTCAGAAAAGTTTTGCTTTGTTAACAAACCCGATGGTTTGGAAATAGGGCACTATACAACTCTGATAAACTACAAGGGTAAGTTAGGTGCGCTTCAGTCTAAAAGAGGGATTGATTATGATGGAACAATTGATGGAAGCATTGGGATTCTTAAGTTGTGGGTTCTAGTGGATCTTGAGAATCATATATGGTCGATGAAGATTTATCAAATTCCTTCTATGTGGCGGACTGTAATTCAGAAGATTGATGTATATTTTGCTGGAATAACTAGTACAGGTGAATTTGTGTTGTCTCCTTACTCTCCAAACGAACCTTTCTATGTTTTTTTCTATGATCCTGAGAAGAACACTATCATAAGAGTTGAAATTCAAGGAATTGATCAAAGGTTTAGGAATCGTAAAGTTTGCACCTTTATAGACTATATAGAGGATGTGAAGCTTATGTAAGCTTATAACAAATCTATTTTGGCTCTAAGATCATCATCATCATCATCATCACATGATTCGGGAATCTTGATTAAAAAGGTGATCATGCCAGGCATTCTTATTTTTATTGACTTTCATATATGTGCTTCAAGATTTCTATTTTTGCGAAGGGGTGGGTTGTATTTTATCTGCGCTTGTGTTACAAAATAATATTTCCTTATTTGATACATTTTCGTAAAGACTTTAATAACTTATTGTAAAGCTGATTGGCTGTTTGCATTTGTAATTGTAATTGTTGTCTTGATTTACCATTCTTTTAGTTATATGCATTTTTCACTTTTTTGTTCTAAGAAAACAAAACAAACCGTTCTTCTTTTGATAAAAGGTTTTGTCTGAAAATGTTCCTCCAGACTAAGAAGTATTTCGAAGATAAGAAATTAAGTGAAAATAAAACTGAGAAGATTTGATAAACCCATTAGCTTGACCCACAAGCTATCGATATGACAAGCTTACGTAAAGACAAGAAGACTCTGTTTTTCTTGTTAAGACATAGATTTTCTCCATCTAGAAGGTGTTCTTCCTTTTACAAGTTTTGTCTTCATATGACCTGGCGTTTGAGTCATATAATCAAATTCTTCACCTTCTCCATTATCACCAAAATCTTCACCATTTGTTTTTTCCACAACGCTAAAGCTTAAACCGCTCATAATTCCCAATCTCTTCCACCTAAATAACCCTTTACTCCCACCACTATTACCTTTCTTCTCAATCAACTTCTCTAACTGGATTTGCATCGCTACACACTCGCTCTTCAGCTTTGCCATATCCTCTCTCAGTCTCCTAATCTCCGTTTGCTGAATATTCATCTCGCGTTTGGACATACATCGCCCAGGACCTGAGTCAGAACAGAGTGAACCAGAAGGGTTTGGGCTGCTCTTAGCGCCAGTGAAAGATGAGCCACTCCAATCAATGTTTCTGTGGCTGCGATGATTCGGCTTTGTTTGCTCAGTATACAGAACTTGAATAATATTTCTAACCGGTAAACGATCGTTCTGAGCAGCATGAAGAGATGCCTCCATTGATAGTTTCTTGCTGTCTATTAGTCCACAAAGTCTCTTCCTTTCTTGCTTGGTCACTTTAGGATGTGCCTAAACAATCAAACCCAAATCAATTTGAATTAAACCCATCATAAATTAACCTTCAAGTTATCGACCTTTTCACTATTAAGAGAGGACCTAAAATAACATAACGTGGCATAGGCAAAAGTATTTATTGTCGAATAGTTTTGAGTCGGAATCTCATGAAACTTGACAATTTACCTTAAGATAAGTGTCGATTGCGCGGTATAATCCATCTTGTGTTACACGAGCATGGCTAGGGAGAGTTTCCGCCAGGGAAATAAACTCCGGGAGGCTTAAATCACCGTCTACGGCGGCTTCTGCTAAGTAAGAGTCGATGAGCTTCGCCACTTTAATGAGGGAAGCACCGCATTTGACACCTTCGTTGTCTAATTCGGCAAATTTCTTAACCAAACGAGTGACGAGCTTAACGTCAAGCAATGTCTTGCACGTGTGACTAAACGAAGGTATCATTAGCTCCTTGAGAGAAGCTTGATCAAGCTGCCATGAAATCCTCGCCTCGAGCTCTGCCTTGTAGTTTGAATCAGTTCCGACCATGTTCGCCGTTCTGAGGAGACGGAGGAGAAAGTTACAAGGAACTGAATCTTTCTCAGGTGGGATGATTCCGATTAGAGTTTCTACGAGGAAACGTTTCTTCATTACAAACTCAGTTACAGAGAAACTCTCTGATTGTTGTTGTAGCGGTTGCGGTTGCGTTTCATCGGAGTTTAGGATGACGTCAGGTAGGTCAGGGAGCCACGTGGAAGCGTAATGAGCGATGATGGACCCGATGAGATCAGGGCGAACACCTTTGGATTTGATTCCGGCAATGGTTTTAACGAAATAATCTATGTCGAAAATGCAACCATCGTCAAACCAAGAAAAATCCATTTCTCCGGCGATGTTTGACGGAGATTTGGCGGAGATGGTGGCAGTTACCGGCGAAGATATTATGTTCATGTCTTTGGGTTGTTTCACGGTAGAAGTTGCAATGTGTGTAAAGTAACGTGGGTTAGTTTTATAGAGTGTGTAAGCAAGTTTCTGTTCTTGCAAAGTCTTAAATTGAAACGTCATCATCTCATCATTACTCCTATGTAAAATTCCAAAGGAAAGAACAAATTTCTTGCCATTTCCTATAAAAACAATCAAGTAAAGATTTATTTTAGAAATCCAGACAAACTATTGAGATTTTTTTTTCAGGATATCTTCAGAATTTTTAGACTCTTTATCTTAGAAGAAACTACATTAGTTAATTCGACATATACTCTCTATTATTTGCGGTAAAAAAAACATTAATCATTATGTATTATGTATTACTTACATGTACAAACTTTATTTGACTTTTTTTAAGGGAATTATGTATGGAATATCAGAATGATAGAATAACGGAAAGTTTTGAGGTCTAAATATATCAAAATTTTGAAAATCGTAATTGCTTATGAATGATAGAAAGATAAGGAAAATCACTTTCAAAACATTTTTTTTTATTTTCTTGATAAAAACTGTAAATCGTTAACAAGTGATATGTACCAAATTGGATATTCACAGGAAAGCCACACACTATATAGTATTTTTTTTTTTTGTAACCGGTAATTACTATATAGTATGTTTTAACCTAAGTTTACGGGGTGAAGGAAAACTCAGGAGTCTTGTCAAATAAACGACACGAAAACATTAAGATATTTTACATGTGTAAAAGATATGAGATGGGTCATATGGCAGGATATAATCCATTAATCCTACCGTTGGTTAGAATTGCGAGGCGGAGAAGAAGATACAGATTAAAGAGAGACAACATAAATTATTTCCAAAAAGGGAAATTATAAACACAAGCATAATTTTACAAGGGGAAAACGTAGAAACTTGGTAACATGGACGTGTCCTTAATATTTTTGTTTTGTTTCCCTAGTCATTGCCTCATTAGCACGTTAATCTTACAAAGGATTAGTGAAGATTTATAAATGATTAAAAAAAAGTTGAGGAATTTCTAGCAGAAAACTTATTTATTATTCATAATATTATATGAAATGCACAAAACTTTTGATATGATTTTTTTAGTTTAGGGAGTCATGCACCAAGTCAAAGAAACTACTAGTTATACAAGTAGTTAATTTGTTCCAGAAATCTTCGAATATATTTATTTGCACCACTTCGAATTATATATACAAAACTAGATATTCATACAATATGAAAGCCAACAATTTTATAGAGGATCAAAGAAAAATCAAGTCTTAAAATGACACGAAAACATTAAGATATTTTACATGTGTAAAAAATATATGAGATGAGCCATATGGCTGGTTCAGGACATAATCCATTAATCCTACCGTTGGAGAGGATTGAGAGGCTGAGAAGAAGATAGAGATAAGAATATGTGAAGACAAAATCTTGTTTTAATTTCCTAAAAAGATATTTAGAATAGATACAAAATTTTACAAAGGGAAAACATACAAACGAGTGAAAACGGACGTGTCCCTAATATTCCCTAGGAAAATTAATGTACGTGTGCATAAAAACAGCGTCGAAAAACAGACAAAAGAAAATTAAACATCATTGTATTATACGTTTCGTTTCAATTATAAATTTATGTGTTACTGTTTACATCGCAATTCGCGAGTCACATCCATATTTATTCTTCATCAACAAAACAAAATAAAAGTAGAATATGAATTAAATTTATTTAATTATTAATAATAAATACTTAAGAAAAATATATAAACTAATGGTGTGAATAGAGATTCTAGAGTTTGAAGGAAAATATGGGCATACTTTCTAAATTTAATTTAAAATATTTTAATTTCTATTTTTTAAAACAATAAAAATTTTAAAGACCTAATTTTTGATCTAATATACTACTAATATTTTACAAAAAAACAAAGAAAAAATAAAGACCCTAAAAATTCCTTATAAATCTTGAGCTTAACCCAAAGTTTCTAAATTTTTTGCGGTAGCCATGAGTCTTGCCATAAGCCCATAACCAAAAGCCAATAACGATAACATTTACCCTTTATTTTGTTTCCATTAATATGTTATTTATTTTGGATTTATGTAGTCAAAGTCAAGTAACGTAACATAGATCAGCTAGAGGATCCAAACGCGACAAAGTTCGCTTTGCGTTGATTTTTGAATAATCAAGAAAATAGAAAACTTTAAATCGTCGAAGCTTTGAAACGAATATCAAAATAAAATAAAATAAAGGCGGATTTATCTAATGAATGTTAAGTGATAAGTATGTAACCTGATCTTACGCTGCATGAAGGGTTAATCCAAGATTTAGAAACGACAAATATAAGATTTATGAAATCCATGATATATAAGTTATTACATCACATAAGTAATGTTCTTTGGATTACTACAGACAACAAAATAATCCAACCGGAAGATAAGGATCCGGTATACATTTCTCTTCACAAATGTAAGTTTCAAACAGTTTTTAATTAGATCCATACCTCTTAACCCTTTCATCAATCCACTCTCTCATATCCCTCAAAACAATCTCTGCATTTTCATCAGGCTCTCCTTGAATCAGTGAATGATACATCCCTTCATAAATCTTCAATGTTTTATCCTCACTCGATGCCTTCTCGTATAGTAGCTTAGACGATGTAGGACATGTTACTCCATCCGCTGTCCCATGCACAGTCAAAACCGGAATAGTTACTCTTCCAAAATTCTCCTGCACGTATTGAGTCTTCCTCAGTAACTCTCTCATTGTTCCCACTCTAGGCTTCCCTGTGTATCTGCAAACCAAAATCCATACTTGTAAATCTTCCAACTGACCAAAACTTTTGTGTTTGCTTCCAAGAAGTTTTTGTTAGTACCTTTGCGGGTTAGAAGCGATGATCTTGAGCTTTTCCGGGTCTTTGATAGCCTTCCCAACCATTTTATTATCGGGCATTGCGGCCCAAGTATCAGCCAAACCAAAGAGGAGACCATAAGCGAAAAGATGAGGCTTGCTTGGTTTCATATCCTCAGGGATAACAAAGAGAGGAGCCGAAAAGATCAAACCGGTCCAAGTGTCAGGTTCAGATTGAAAGTACATTAGAAGTGTGACAAGACCTCCCATTGACTCACCAAAGAGAAAAGCTGGAAGATTCTTATAAGGATCACTACAACGAACATGCTTGAAGAAAGACAACGACGTTGCTGCAACTTTCTCCATATCACCTGAAAAACAAAAAAAAAACACATATAAAATACAATTCCTTAAAAAAAATTTAATCACCAAAATCAAATATAAGTTTACTTTGCCTAATTCTTCTTCATAATTTCAATACTTATGTTGAATTTAAAGTTTTGGACCATTTTTTTGAAAATTTTATCAGCATAAATCCTAAATTGGTCATTTACAAGTTAAATTTTGCAATTAATAAAAAGATTTCAAAAACAGAGTTCTTGAAAAATTTCAAGAATTCTAAAAGTAAGGGGAAGGAAGTAACTAACCCATGTAGCAGCGGATTCCATCAGAACGACCGTGACCAAGAAGATCGGCGGCGAAAACAGCATAGCCCCAAGTGGAGAAGCTCATACAGATCTTCTGAAACATCCAGCTCGTATCTGATCCATAACCGTGAGACATGTACACAGTGCCTTTGACTTCACCATCTAACGGTAAAAAGCTCTGAGTAAAGAGCTTGCCGTTGGGTGTTTCGAAGTAGGATTTGCTGTTACGTACTCCTTGCGAAGTGTAGTACTCTTCTTCCGGCATGTCTCCCCAGAAATTAGGCGGAGGAGTCGCCGGAGCTGAAGTGGCTGAGCTTTCTGCCTCCGACGTCATCGTTTTGGTTGAGTTGTTTCTTGTTAGTGAATTTGGTTGGTGGAGTTTAGATAAAGTGCGCTCAAGAGAGCAAATAAAAAGAGTTCATATGTTTTTATATATACGATACGGCTATTAAATAAGCAATTAACTAAAATATTATTATTCAAAAAATTAATATATACATGAATAAAAAAAGATTCTAGTCTTAAGGTAAGGAAAACAATTTTCTCAAAATAAAAATTGATGGTAAATCATTTTATTCTGAAATAAATTTATAAAATTTCCAGTTTCTAATAATCACACGATTTTATAGAAACTCAAAATTTAATGCAAACATTCTAATAATTCTAAATATATTTATATATCATGCTGTTCTAAAATTATACATGATGAAGAAAAAAATGGGAAAGAAATCCTAAATGATTAACTTCACCAACCACAATGGGAGTTGGTGCGAAAAAGTCGGTGTGAAGTCTGACCCGACCCGACCCGGCCCAATCTGATTCATACCTAATAACTCTTTTCTTCACCTACCCCGGTTCGGTTCGCTCGTTTGCCTACCTTCCCTATGGATTATACCGACCATCCGGTTTAATCTCCACCTTAATCTATTTTCCATATCAATCTGGTGGAAAGAATTGATTATACCGACTATCCGGTTTAAAACCCATTGGGCCTTTTATTTTAATAAAACTATTAGCACATTCATAAATTCGTCTCCTCCACATCCAAAACGAATATATTCATAATTGATTAATTGTTATCTGGGACCAAATGCATATTCCCTACACTAATCTAGATTATAGTTTCTATTATTTTTGCAGCAATAATTGAATTTTTTTAGATTTTCTAGTGAATATACCAGAAGTTGCAGAGCAAGCAAAAGGAAACGTTATGATTAATAGAAAATAATTAATTTGATTTTTTTTTTAAATATAATTAATTTGATACGAGTAGGATATGTAAAAGACAATAAGGATGGACGACTTATCTAATATTTTTGGAAACCATATAAGACAATAATATATATCGTATATTACTGACAAGTGTATTTGAAACGTACTTAAGTTCGGTGTACCATTTTTAGGGAATGAATTAAGGTTGAAAATCTGCGGGTTACCCTAAACTCGTACCGCTATGGGGCGGGTTAGGGTTCATGATTGCCCAAAAAAAAGTGGGTATTGCGGATTGATCCGTCATGGTCAATGGACAAACCCGCATGGATTGCGGATTGATCCGCGCACTAATAGAGTTACACATTGAAGACAAAAAAATAGTAGGAAAATCTTCTTCATATTAGTTTTATTTTAGAAATTTTGAAAAATACATTTTATTTTCTTTTGTCTTAACAAGTTGGAGACGTTGACAATGTTTAAATCAATTTCATATTTGAATGTTTGAAAATTTATTAATTTAATTATGTATTTTATGATTTTTATTACTATTTTCTTTTTGATTTATGATAGATATAAGATGCATTTATTTTATTATCGATAAATTTACATTGTAAAACTTTAATTTTTTAGTTATTAATTTGATTTTAAATTCCGCGGACCAACCCACTTAACCCGCGATTATAGTGCAAGACGAGTTAGAATTATTAGTTTAAAACTTATGGGTTATAATGGGTCAACCCGCTAAAACCTGCAAATTAATTCAATCCGCAATGGAACGGGATAAATGGAATGGATTAATCAGTTTTGACATCTATGACTATTTTTATTCCTATGTTTTTACAGTAACATGCACGTGAACACAATTATTTATTGTTCTACATTATTCTATTATATACAAGTAGAGCAGCTGAAGAGAACTTTATATATATATATATATTTCTATAAATATTTACTATATTAAATAACTTTTAAACTAATTTTGAACAAGAGTTAGGAATAATCGGAGACAGTCGTGTAGTTTCAAAATATATGGCAAATCAATTCTTTCAATCCGGTGATTCCTTCCGATTTTTATTACACTAATTATCTTGAACGAGCAATTCTTTCTGATCTTTATTAAATTCACAGATAAACGATATTTTATTTTTCATATTTTTTATGGACATTACTTCATTTTATGCATAAAATCACGGCGAACGATGCTAATTGTACACCTTCGAATATCTTTTATATATTTACAAATTTGTTAATAAATTACAATAAGTAGGATTTAAACCTCATAAGTCCTGATAAATAAGCATTAAAATACTTTGGTCTAGTTTCTTTGAATATTTAATTTTTGAATCTTTATATACACATACAATACATATATAGCAAATTGATGTGCATCATTATAGGAAATAAAGAAAGGAAATAACAATCACTAATATTCGATAAACTACGACATGATTTGTTTCCAAATTATAAAACTGAAATGAATTAAAAAGCAAACTTTTATATAAAAAAAGAAGAAGAAGTAAGGTTATAAAAAGTAAGGTGGCCTCCTGAGGGGAACAAAGACAGAAGAAAATGGCTGGAAGAATATTATAACATTCACATGCTTCTAAATGCTACTCTTCTTCTCCAACACACTTATTATTTTTTGTATTTGCTGTCTTTTGGTCCATTTAATCATTTAATTATTTCCCACTTATTAATTACTTTATCTTACAAGTACAACTCATTCCATATTTTATTATGCACCTAATATATTTCTCTACCAATATCTTTTCAAAGATCGCATTCTTTTCTATAATATATCAACTGTTACCTGTACAATTACATATTTTCCCTCAAAGCTTTAACGTTTTGTCTGAATTTGAATATATGATCCCTCTTAGAAAAAAAACAAAGACAGACTTGCAAAAAATTCACCGATCCTTTTTCTGACGTTAAACCGGAGAATGCTCGGCGTTGTTGTTGTAGCCACCGCTAGATTTGGTTGAGATAATGGCGGCGTGGAAGTCATGGATTGTGGCGGAGAAAGTACGGAGATGTATACGAACAATGTTCTTTGTAGCAACAATGATGGCGTCTTTGTTAGCTTCTTCGTTACCAGTTCTGATCACGGTGGCTGATGTGTTGGTTCCTTGTCTTATCGTCTCAAGCATCACGTGCCTCACGTGCTACTCTGTTACAGAACATCTTAGTCTTTATAGTTTCAAGAGCTCTCTCATTGATGTACCATTCATCTCCTTCCTTAGATTTCTCGTCATTCTCTGTACGTTTGGATTCATTCTCATTTACTTAGTCACAAATCTTATTACTTTGCTGTGGCTCTGATTCATTCCCATTGTGATGATGATGAAACAGGTCTCTATTGGGTTTGTGAAGATACAAGATTAGCTTATGGTTATTATCTTGAAACAGTGATGTTATCTTCCTTTGGAGGGATTCTTCTTCTTGTGGTTAAAGATTGTGTTTTCACTGTGAATTCTCATCTTGAAGATAAGGTTTATTACCTCAAGATCTCCTGGGAAATGCCGGTTTTGCTACTATCATCTGCGGTTTTTGGTTTAGCTCATGTTGTAGTAGCTTATCGAACAAGCTGTGGAGCTAGAAGGAAGCTTATGTACCACAAAATTGACCAAGAAGCTGTAAGAAACATCACTCTCTTTGTTTTCACTTACTTAGCTTTGAGATATTATTTGTGGTTAGAGCTCACCTTTTTTATGGTGTTTCAGGTTCTCTCATGTAAATCTGGTTTCTCGGGTTACAAGAAGGCTCATCGTCAATCTCTTGATCAAACAGCAAAATCTTAACCTATGCTGGTGAATTCAGACAATACTCCTTCAGGGCAACATCTTTGGACAGAGAAGAGCTGCTGCAACCAAGACTGCTTGCAAATGCTGATAGTTTCTTCATCAAGATCCATGGCTTAACAGTCCATTACAAACAGTGTACCTCACCATCTATATCTATTCATCCTCCTCCTCCTCCTCCTCCTCATACTTGCGGTTCTGCAGCGGAAATGAATGCTAGAAGGCTGAGATTACTAGACAAGCAGATGTCTAACATAATCACCCAAACTCAAAGCAGTCAGTTGCATCGAAGCTACACTATTCAGCATGATATATCATCGTTATATGATCCTCTGTTAGATAGTTACCAAACTACACCAATTAGCTTGTTGAATAAGGATGATATGAATAAGATGGATTCTATGAATCCTTTGGATGATTTGGAGAGAAATGGTAATGTTGGTATAGTTCTAGTCCATGGATTTGGTGGAGGAGTTTTCCCATGGAGACATGTAATGGGAGATTTGTCTCTTCAGCTTGGTTGCAGAGTTGTTGCATATGACCGGCCTGGTTGGGGATTGACCTCTAGGCTTATCAGGAAAGATTGGGAGAAGAGAAAACCTCGAAAGCCAAGTAGGTTTCTTCAAATATGTAACTGTTGAAAATATTCTGTAAGAGTTTGTGAAAGCTTTCCAGCTCTTATTGACATATTCAATCCACAGGTTGATCTGTTACTTTCTTTTTGCTCTGAGATGGGATTTTCTTCGGTGGTACTCGTTGGCCATGACGATGGTGGTTTGCTTGCTCTCAAGGCCGGGGAAAGAATACACACATCTACCTTCAAATGCAATGTAAGAGTTAATTCCTTAAGAAGATTATGACTTAGTGTGTTGCTTGCTGCTAATAATGCAATTGTTGCTTTACAGATCACAGTCGAAGGTGTGGTTTTGATAAACGTTAGCTTATCAAGGGAAGTAGTACCTGCCTTTGCAAGGATACTTCTTCATACTTCACTCAGAAAGAAGCATTTGGTTCATTCTTTATTGAGAACCGAAATAACCCAATTGGTGAACCGGCGTGCATGGTGTGAAACCACCAAGCTAACCACTGATGTCATAATGCTCTACAAGGTAATCACTAGTTTCACTTTATAACCATAACTAATGCCATTTGAGACATTTACCTTTACTTAATGCCTTTCTTGTGTATTTAAATACATTTTAGGCTCCTCTATGTTTAGAAGCTTGGGATGAAGCACTCAATGAGATAAGCAAGTTATCATATGAGATGATCCTTTCACCTCAAAATGCATCAGCTCTGTTAAAATCCATGGGAGATCTTCCAGTTTTAGTTGTTGCCGGGGCTGAGGATGCTCTTGTTCCTTTGAAATCCTAACAAATTATGGCTTCAAAACTCACCAATTCTGTAAGTTTCACATCCTCTCAACAAGACTTTCATAACTTAGCAATCTTGAATGAATCTAAGTCTATGTATATGTGTGTGATCGCAGAGACTTGTAGAGATATCCGGATGCGGCCACTTGCCACACGAGGAGTGTCCTACAACACTTGCCTGCGCTCTCGGTTCCTTCATTTGCAGACTGATACCTTAACTACCAAACTCCTAACACCACAAAAGATACCAGCAGCTCTACACAATAATACGAATTTTCGCAATTCTTACAGGATACTACTTTCAACTACAACTAGGCTTAGATTGGGATTACATTATCTGCACAAGTTTTGAGGCTTTGGTAATCAACTAGGCCAAGTGAAGATTATCATCCCAAGTATCACAATCACAAACCTGTGCTTTTTCTTATGTATCATGTATATATGATTTAAGACGAACAAAGCAGCAAGATTAAGTCAGAAATGGTTTTTAGATAATCACCGAATACATAAGTTTAAAGAGAGATAAATGGACTCACGCCTCTAACATGAACAATAACAAAGGATCCTAAAAGAGGTCTCTAGCATCTCTTATCAAACACAAGTCTTGAAAATACTTAGAAACAGCAAAGCACAGCAAAAGATCTTATTCCTTGGCGGATTTGTTGATGAGAGACTTGTGGATGTGAGGGATAACACCACCACCAGCTATAGTTCCTTTGATGAGAGTATCAAGCTCTTCATCTCCACGAATGGCAAGCTGCAAGTGCCTTGGCGAGATACGTTTGACTTTCAGATCCTTGCTAGCGTTACCAGCCAACTCCAAAACTTCAGCAGTCAGATACTCTAATATTGCTGCTGTGTAAACAGCTGCAGTTGCTCCAACTCTTCCATGAGCAGTGGACCTTGTCTTTAACAGACGATGTACCCTACCCACCGGGAACTGCACCAAACCAACCATTCAATTAGCCATTACCAAATTGAGATACAAATGACTAATAGCATAACAATGACTACAAATCCTAGCTCAACAACAAAAAAAAAAAAAAATCAAAATCTCCATATTGTTATCATTCCTTGCAACAGTTCATACATGGCAAAAAATCTCAGAATTAACATCAAAATTAGATTTTTAAAAAAATACTCAGTGAACCAAAAGATCGGAGTCATATCAAGCAAAAATACTCAATATCCAACCAAAATATACCAATCTCGCATCCCAATGACTCTATTTCATAGCTAATATCAAAATCTAGCTCAGAATCTCATCGATCCGCCACTTAATTCGATCTAGTTATGGTTCATGCGTATAAGATAAGTTCGATATCGGAAGAAACAGACATGAATATACAGGTAAAAAAAGCATGGAGAACAGAGTGAAAGCTCGAGAAATCGATATACCTGTAGACCAGCTCGAGAAGAACGAGTGATTGGTTTCTTCTTGTCCTTATCCTTCTCGCTACCGCTAGGTTTTCCCATAATCAAACCCTTGGCTCCTTTCCCCGACATTTTCCCGCCCAAAAAAAAAACTCACAGTAAAATTTCTGGAAGAGAGAGAGAAAGGAGATCGCAGGAAGATAAAAAGAGAGATTGAGAGCTCGTCGAGTCGATAGATGTTTCCTAGAGAGAGAAAACGAAAGTCAAAATGACGATTTTACCCTTTTATTTCAGCCCTAATTACTACAATTTCCACAGTCAAAAGCCCAAGCCCAACTTAATGTCAAATTACCTCAAATCATAAAATCATCCTCAAGTTTGTTTAATATTGAAAACAAAACCCTAAAATAAGAAAAGATAAGATTTTGACACTAAGTAACATGCATTGATTGAAAAGGAGAGATCTTTTGTTTTCTTAGTATATTCAGTCTGGAATTTAGAATAGAAACTAAACGTAGCAAATTAAGAACGAAGACGAAAGGGTTTTTATACGCTCATTTGCTGCTAAGTATCAGATGGTTTCTCTGCGGATTTTCCTTCTTTGTTGATGTGAAAGCCTTCAATCTTCTTTGCAACTTCATCCACGCTATGCTTCACCCTCCTTGAGCTTGATTCGTTCTCTTCAACATTTGCAGGTGTTGTTTGCCAGATTCTGATGGTTCCATCTTCAGATCCCGAGGCATAGGACTCGCCTGTGGGAGTAAATCTCACGCAGTGTACCGGACCATGATGTCCCTTATTGCATCCTTAAGACCAGACAAAGATGATACAGTAAGAAACCAAAATCTCATTAGCTTTTGCAATATCAATCAAAACGAACTTTTCTCTGTGTCATTTAACAAAGATGGCACAATCGGTTTTGCTTAATTCTTAAAGAACTATGCTTAAACTCAATCTGATTTAGTTATGACCTTATTTAATACTAATCTTCAAAGTCTACGTCTTCTTACTCACTAACTTTTCAAATATGATCATGTAAATGTTTTGAGAGTCACTCACCAATCTCCTCGCCAGTGTAGAAATCAAGCACTCGGACCCACATATCCTCTCCACCAGCAACAAACTTTTCACCAGACTTGGGCTCCAACGATGCAGATTCAATGTTGCAGGGCATGTCGTAGCTCTTCACTAGTCCAAAACTTGACAAAAGAAAACGAAGGGCCAAAGTTTTAGCAAGTTACAAAAGGTTATAAGAAAAATATGAGATTCTCTTCCCCACATGTGGAATGAGAACTTACTGGTTCGCATCCCAGAATTTAACCGTTGACCCATCAGCAGTTGTTATATACCGTCCATCTTGGCTCACTTCAGCACTGGTGACAGGAGACTTAGTTTCTAATGTCTGGACAATTTTTCCACTCCTCACATCCCATAACCTGTTTTAGAAAACAAGGAAAAGGAAACAAAAGGTCTATCAAATTAGGGCTTGTTTTATGCAATACTGCGTATTTAGTCATATCTTATTTAGTTCATACCTTATACCGCCAATATCAGTACAAGAACTTAATATTGTTTGATCACTGTGAAGCCATGTGAGAGTTCTGATAGAACCAGGAGATTTATCGACTTCTGTAGGAGGAGCATCCAACCGATTCATGTCAAAAACACGAAGAATTTTCTCAAATCCCCCTGTCAGCAACGATTTTGTATCCTAGTGAAAGAGGAATGTCAATAAATTAGTGACTAATTCATAAAAGCTGAACGATGAGGAACCATCTACAAACAAAAAATGTCCAATAATAGTCCAATCTAGAGAACAATTCCCCTATCGCCTAATTAACCCATTCCTCAAAGCTCTGAACTTGAACATCTGTGTAGTAAATTCTAGACTACGAGTAGTTACATAACAAACCTGCCCACAAGCAATAATCCAAATTACAGAGATATAAAGGCATATGCCTGTTAAGATACCTCGAAATCGCATAATATCAAAAAAGGATTAGAGTATTTCAGTAAATACATTCCACTAACTAATCTTTGAATATTTTACAAAACCCTGGTTGACCAAATCGAGAATAGCTATATGGAGAGAGCTTATAAGTATAACTTGACGAACCTCTGAGAAAGCGCATGCTCGAACAATATGCTTGTGCTCAAAAGAATGCAGCACATCCCCAGTTAATGCATCCCAAAGTTTGCTGAACAAAAAGATATAAACAAAAACTAGATGATCATGGGCTAATATATAAATTTGCTGTAACCAAGCAAACAACATATTAATGAAGCAAAACAAATCAAACACATACGCTGAAAAATCGGCTGATGCAGAAGCTGCACGTAATGCATTGTTATCCAGGCAAGAACTCCAAACTGCACCTTTATGCCCTTCAAATGTACCAATCCAATCTCCAGTTTCCCCATTTCTCAACATTGGATGTGAATCTAAACCATCAAGTCACAAACATCTTCAAATACTCAAAAATTCTAAGACTATAGTTGTCACAAAAGCTAATGCATTTACTAAACCCACCAACCAAAAACACCGTTGTTCTCAATATGAATTTTGCACGAGTTCCTATAATTAAATTGACCAAAAAAGATCCAATTTTTCAATAAGAAATCAAAAATATTTGTTACCTTTGCTAGCACTGATGAGGAAGAAACCATCAGGCGTAATTGGACTGTAGAACAAATCCACAACAGGTCTTGAATGGCCATGACACACTAGTGGAACGGTGACCTTTTTCTTATCCATTAATCCTAATTTAACAACACAACAACGAAGAAACCCTAGCCCCTAATTAAACGATCCTTCCAGATTTAAGGAAAAGGTTTTCAATTCCAAGCGATTTGTTGAAGTTTCCGAGCTGAAAAATCTAAAAAGGTCTAATTTTTGTTGTATTTTCTACATATATATAGAGAGAAAAAAATTCCTAAATCTACAAACTTTCGATCAATCTACGCTTAATAGAAAATTCTGTTGCTACAGTGAAATGCTGATTTTATGAAAATTCTACAGAACAAAAGGGAAAATTTTGAGAAGGAAGCGTAGGAATGTGTGATTTATTTGTATTACAAAACATTAAAACCTGAGCTAGGGATTTCAACATCGTAAGGGGAAGACAATAATAATTTGTAGTATTTTATATTATTTCCTATATTTTTCATGTTTTGCAAAAGTGACCCTATATTTTCGGCTTTTACGTATGTATTCATTTCACAAAAATTGTATTTTCATTTTTCACCTAGTAATTTCCTATTTATGAATAAAAAAAAATGGAACAAGACATGAGTAAGAGAAAACGATGAAGTAGAGGTCTTGAGAGACTGCGTCAACAGCAAAAAAAACGTTTTTGAGTGTTTGCAAAGGTTTTAGATTAATGGTTTAGGAGATTAACATTTCCAACGGTCAATTGTTACAGAAATAAAGGGTAATTAACTAATTTATGATCCAACGGTTCTTGAGAAACAGAATTTACAACATAAAAGACCAATAACAATCCAACGGTTATAATGAAAAAAGAGCACCGATAGAAGATAGTCTACATCCTAGAGGAATACAGAAAAAAAAGATTATTCATTAATTCGTCTCCGGATCTGAAGAACAGCGACCCGAGTCCGTTTTAATCCTCGACCCGGCCGGAGAGATCAGACGCAAGACGAGATGCAATCGCAGAGTGATACATAACGTCGTGGAACGTGGAAGCTTCTGCGGTTTTCCTCCTCAGCTGCTTAGCCTTCTCCTCCGTGAGACAACCGCGACGGAACTTTTGACCCGACCCGGAGATCTCGGTTTTATCCGGATTCGATTCCGGATTCAGGGAAGAGCCTTCTATGTTGAGGTAATCAGGATCAGGAGATAAACCGAAGAGAGGAGCCCACCAAGAAGCAGACTTCTTACGATTCGGATCCGGATTTTTTAAAGATCCGGAAGATGCTCGGATCGTGATTGGAGCGGAGCAGGTGATAATCGAAGCCATTGAAATAGGAAAATGCTGATAGGAAGAAAAGTGTAGATTTGGGGATTTAAGAGAAGAAGAAGAAGAATTTAGGGTTTCGAAATATAATTAATAAATTGGATTTAATGATCTGGTGTTGTGAAAATGGATATGGTACTTTTGAATATAACCCGAGGAACCGAGGGTATTATAGGAATTATATTTTAAAAGCGTTTGCTGAATTGTGCACGGAAGTTTAAGATAGACGCGGAAGCATTGGATTGTGACTTTGGTAGATGGGTAATAAAAATCTTAAACGCGTGCACTTTCTTTTTTTTTTTTTTTTTTTATATATCTTGCTATGTCTTTATCTGCACTTTTCTCAAGACGAATCTTTTTGTTTATTTTAAACGTGAAAGAGCCGTTTGGTTTCTGCAATTTATTGTATTCATAATTTCATATATTTTGAATCCTGATACTGATAGTGGTCGGTAGCGACGAATTATTTATCTTCTACTTACGGACCAAGTAGTTACTTTTCTGTTCATTATTTGTCAATTTTTATTAACAGTAATGCAGACAAAAAAAAAATGAATAATATTAGCCCATAGGACTACCACATACGACTCAGTCCACAAATACTTTAACATTTTCTACGGACTTAATCCCCCACTAGTCCCATACAGATAAGTTCCTCCTTACGCAAATACTATTGGCACAACTAGCAAATACTATTGGCTTTTCTGAAACCAAATGGTCCACCTACACAATTTAAAATTTCAATAATTTCCCACTTGTTTTGAATAAAAAGGGTCATTTGGCCACGAATAGTATTAAAACAAAATATAAAGACCAAGTACTGTATTTTGTTGGAGGTGGGCTGAGCACATGTGTTAATCTCAGCCCAAATTTGTTTAAGCCTATTAGGAGCAAAAAGCCCACTACGAATATGACTAGGAGAGAAGATGAGAACTCGGAAGGAATAGTGAAGGAGGAGACAATTCGGACAATGGAGAGTGAGGGAGAAGAGTAAAGAACAGTCAATGAAGATCTTCATACAAGTAGCATAAGCATTCATAACATGAACAAACATAAAAATAAATTGATATGTCCGTTACGAGCATCTATCTATGTAATGGTTTAAGAGTATCAATTGAAGTAGTTGGTTGACAAAAATAAAATAATTGAGCGAGCTAAACAATGTACTTAACAATTAAAATGATCTTGAATAAAATAAAATATATAGTTTTGATCGTTTCCGGGATTTCATTTATATTCCTGGATGGGGACTCTAATTGTGATTAGTCATTTGTCATGGAACTAAAACATAGTATAAAAAATTATTTAAATCAGTTGACTGGATTCGCATGTGCGAAGTATTCACACGTGCCAAGTAAATCGCAATTGAAAAATTCTCCCAACAAAAAAAAAAAGGCCAAAGGGAATCAATCTACTGGCTCTGGCTGTTGTGACATTTCGCCGAAGAGAGAAGCGTTGAACCATCTCTCGACTCGCACGCAGACGCAGGAGGTGACCTGAGAGTACGCTACACATCTAACGCCTTTCAATATCGATCATCATCATCATCATCATGTGGAGAAGAATTGTCTCTTCTCATCTCAAAACCCTAGCTACAGCAGCTGATTTCGCTGCGGCTTCTCCTCGCCGATTGGTTGTCGCCGGTCCCGTTGGTCTTCATCTCAATCGATCATCCATTTCGGTTTCTTCGTCTGTTTTCCCTCGTCATTTCAGCTCCGAATCAGGTAAAGAAAAGCGTTCCCTTGTAGCTCTGTGTGTTTTCACATTTCAGATCTTGCTTGATCCCTTTATATGTGTGGAGGAATTGAATTGCTGGTTCTAGATAGAAATTTGAATCTGGATTGGTCCCAGAGATAGTTTATGCGTCCAAACGATTTGAGTAAATGTTTATTTTTATTTTTTTGGCTAAGTATTATAGGAAGATTCAAATGGTTAAGATGTCTTATGTTTGGTGTACATTTTGTTCTCTCTGCTTAAGGGAAGGAATTTTCATTTACGTTTCTATTTTTGTAGCAGAGACATCTGTGAAGAAGAATGTGGAGGATGTTATGCCTATTGCAACTGGACATGAGAGAGAGGAGCTTGAAGCTGAGCTTGAGGTGACATTTGCATTTGTTTATCTTTATGTTTATATGCATCTTTTTAGATCCGGAGTATGATTGAAAGCTTCGATTTTTTTTTTGGCACAATTGTGTGATTCATGAGTGTCATTTTCTGGATAATGTATACTTTGTTAATTCCTTGATGGAATACCTATGAATCATGTTTTTCTTTGATATCTATAGTTGATTACTCTTTACCAAGAGTGATTCAATGTAATCGTGATTTTGACTTTGTTATGTTCTCTATTTATAGGGAAGGAGGCTGCTTGACATCGACTTCCCTGAAGGTCCTTTTGGTACAAAGGTTTGTTGATTTGTAGTACATTTGAAATAGCTCGTTTTACTATCAATATTTCCAATTTCAATTTTCAAACTTCATTCGTAATTCTTGGCATAATGTCAAGTTTATTTAGTGCTGATCTTTTGGGAGTCTGGTATATTAAGTCCTTTTGTTTATCTTTCTCAATTAAGCTCCAATAAGCATTAGTATTTGCTGGGTTCAGAACTTCTGTTACATGGCGTTCTGTTATTTAGAATTATTTTTTTAACCTGGTTCCCATCTTCGATAAATTATATGATTAATATATTGGAAGAACTTCCCTGGATAAATCTACCTTGATTTTGAACCATGGGTTGGGTTGGTAAGCCTTTTTTTTTTCTTTTCCTATGTTACTTGACTGCCGACTCTATGATATTATCAGTAAAAGTAATGGTTTTCGAAATGTGATTCTATTACCTAACCATAGATACTCTCTGTTAATGACTTGTTATGTTTGATGATGATGATGACGAAAATTCGTATATATATAAATTATTTCCGAGGATTGCATACTCTATTATAACATAATCTTGGTATATTTGATGTTCTTTGTTTTCTTTTATCGCTCTTTCTTTTGTTGGCTCTTTGTGAATCTAACATTTTTGTTATTACAGTTCTGACAGAAATTTTGTAAACTCTTGATTTCAAAATCATTACTCCAGGAATCTCCCGCTGTCGTAAAGTCCTACTATGACAAGAGAATTGTCGGATGCCCTGGTGGTGAAGGCGGTAAGTATAGCCTTATTCAATGATGATTTTATCAGTCCTCGGCTTGTCTTTGGTAGTTGGATCCATTTTACCATTCTTTTGTTGTGTTCTTATATCTCCTGAAACCGTAGAGGAAGAACACGACGTCGTTTGGTTCTGGCTAGAGAAAGGAAAGTCATTTGAATGTCCAGTGTGCTCTCAATACTTTGAGGTAAGTGTTCAATGAATCTCTAAAATAAATTTCAAGAGCAAGAAAATGGTGGAGAGTTTTTTGAACGTGTTGTGATGTATTGTTGCAGCTCGAAGTGGTTGGTCCAGGTGGACCACCTGATGGTCACGGTGACGATGAAGACCACCACCATTGATTCCGGTCTAGTCACCTCCGCAAGACATATTTTTCTATTTTAGTGAGTGGAATAAAAAATTCCTCGTTGGTGAAAACACTTGAATATGTTTTTTTGGATCCTCGAGAGGACACCACCACTTTCTTTGCCTCTTAGTCTCTTAACCCTTTTTGCATAAAAAAAAAAACTCTGGAGACTTTTGTTTTTATGATTCTTAAGTTAGAATCATTACTCCTCTTTGAAATATAATATATAGTTTTTGGTGTTCACGATGTGTATGCAAAAGCCTTGAGAGTATTTTCTTCTGCTGTGAACCCAATTGGCTAATAGCCTAATATACTCATCGATGACGACCTACCTTTAATAAAACACGCTTAGACGGCTGTGATGATACATTTGATATTTGACCTCTTACCATTTATATTAGTTAAGTCACACTTGTCGCAGTTTCAATTAGGATTTTGGAATGTAGCGATGGGATTATTCACTTTATTCTGATTTTTATATTGTTGAATAACTTGAATGTATTGGGGTCGACTTATTCTTAACAAAAAAAAAGAAAAATTCAAGTAGGGATTGTGAAATATATAGATTTGTAAAATCTTGTAGAACTTTAAAATTCAAATCGGCACCGAGAGAGGTTTAGGTCTTCTTTATAATATTAATACTTATATGTAGAATGGAATATATATATCAGTAGAAAACTGTTTAAAAGTCGAACTAAAAATCATACATATTTTTAAAAAATGTATATATAATATATTTACTTGGTGGCTGGTGGTTTAATTGACATAGTTCAATTTCCAACAATAATACCTCTAAATAAGATAGCAACGAAGCCAAATTCGGTGTTACATTTTATTCTTTGGTAAAGAGATCCTGAACGAAGATGCGTAAACAGGTCGGCCAGAGGTCAAGTGAAGCATGGAACTACGTCATCAATTGTTTTTGGGCATTTTATTTAATAGTATTGGACATTTATTTTACTAGTTTTGAGTATTTTAAATTAAATTTTAAATCTAATCAGATTAATCTTATTGGACATATAATTATAATTATATGTCTTAATTGATAAGATATACATTTGGATATGTGATTAATGAATTTTAAAGTTAAATTACAGAAAAGAATTAAAACTAGTCATTTTTTTAAGTCGATTTCTTTTTCTTATTTTAAATTTTGAAACCATTAGTTATTATGATTATCAGATTACATATATTAAACTTTAATTATAATAGTAGAATTTTATTTCGATCGATTATTAAGAATTTTACATTATAATTTTGATAATTATCAATAAATTGAATTATAGATTTAGTACTTCAATTAGTTCTGTAAATAATTATTATTATGATTACGTAAATTATAATAATTTTAACAATAAAATTTATACCTTATTTATGTTATTGTTTTCTTAATAATTTTGTATAAAACAAAATAGCATAATTTTTTTTTACTTAAAACATCCGAAATCGTTGGACTACCTAAAACAAACAAACAAAAAAGAATAAAAAAGGAACGAAACTCTATTTCCTTGATTGATGAAGTACAAACTAAACCAGCATCCAAAACCAGCATCCAAATGGTTTTCTTCTATATATTATAACAAAAACAAAAAAGGGAATATATACATATGAAGCACAAGAACATTCGACGTTAACATCAAAAGTAGTGTTTATTCTCCAATACTTCAAAGATGTATTCTTAAAGCTTCTCTTCTTTATATATTTTCTAACACAAATATTGTTGCTTTTGTCTACGGCTATAAACTACATATTGAATAATAATAACAAAACTTGAGAAGGTTGAGGTTTCTTCGAAACGTCACACTAATTTTGGGTTGAGCAAAGTTTTGGGTAAAGATAAAGCATTGAGATCGAAATCCATCCGATCAAGTGATTCATGAGTAGATCTTAAATTTTTATAGATAATCTATCGGTTTATGTAGAAAATTATATACATGATAAACTTTTTCAAAAAAATATAAAAAACAAAACATTTTTGGTAAAAAAAAAATTTTCTTTTTCAAATAGAACATTTATTTATTTGCCTCCGTATGAAACCAAAACAAAACCTACCAAGTAAATATAAGAAAATGCGTGAAGAATCAATTCCGCCAAAAGTTCTAAAAAGTCTCAAAATAAAAACAATCTCTAGAAAACGAACTTTGGAGTTTCTATTCCCTTTCTATTTCAGACAAATCACATCCATACTTCTTTAAAGTTCTAAACAGCTTGCCCTCATTATTAACTCTCCGTTTCAAACTTACCTTCATTTTTTTTTGTTCTAAAGAATATTTTGGAAGTTGTTTGTTTTAACTCAAGGGAAGATGTGTTGTTCTTATAGCATTACTCGAAACACACACATTTGGTTGTTGTGTACTGTTTTTTTCTTTTACTTAAGAGTGATTTTTTTATAAACATGTGAATTTAGATTAGCAATGGAACGTTCTGTACAAAAAAATGGCGAAGATAATTAGAATTTAGATTAACTCTTGATGTGCTGGTTTCATTCTTTTGTTCATCTTCATTATGAATCATCTTAATCTTAAAGCCAATGAAATGGGATGTTGTAGAAGAGTTAATATCACTAGACTACTCTATATTAAATTATTAATATATTTTTCAATTTTTTAAAAGCAATTTCTTGTAGGTGTTTAAATAATAATAGTATTCTTTAGCTAAAAGTTTTTAGACTGATTTAAAAAATGTAAGCCTGATTAAACAATGGTAGAAACCCTAGCTACCTTGTTTTAATTCACTAAAGTCTACTTAATAAAGATAATTAAGACATATAGGTCATGTTCGTTTACGACTGTTCGTTTCGTTGTCGCTGTGTCCAACGACCGATCGCAGCGACTGGTCCCAACGACCAGCGAGTAGAATTTTCAGTCGCTGAAAAATCGAGCGATTGCTTTTGAATCGTAGCGATCAATCGCTGGTCGCTAGCGACTATTAAACGAACAACAATATATGTGGTCGTTGCGAAGATGGCCATACTTAGCATAAGACGTGAATACTCTTAATTAATGTAAATCACTCATTTGCAATTCTAAATCTACTACATGTCTTAATTCAACACGCAGAACACATTTCAAAATTTTATACACATCAACGTTTGTTTTGTAATGTATAGTCGTTTTTATCTGTTAACACTTCCACTTCTGTAAAACTCTTTTTCAGACTCTTTTTATTTTGTCCGCGGATCCCGCAACTCTATTTTTCGTAAAATTTACTTGCTAGATGTCTTCATTTTTTCTTCGTATTTTTCAGTCCACTCATATTGATAAATATTTTTTTCTTAGCTATATATAGATTTAAAAAATTATCACATTTATTATCACGATATTCAGTTAAGTTGAAAATGCGTTTTCTGATATTTTTTGGTACAAATGGTTTTATATATTATATAAGTTGATCATCTATAGCAGACTTGCGTTTTTTAAACGGTATAACATGCAGACCATCATCAGTCTATCGACATGCATGAGTAAACAAAAAAAAAACGATTTTAACTAAAAGTGCGGGTTAAATAAATTATATTAAACAATTTCTATTTAATTTTTAAATATAACTGAGTATTTAATCTCTAAAATTATCAAATGGTAAATAGTAGTCTATATATAATATTAATAGTCATAAAAATTAAACAATTTTTGTATTTAAGCTTGCAAAACATTCAATAAAATAGAACAAAAAAAAAGAAATTAAATCGTTTAATATTATGAGACCGACGAAGTAATGTTTAGTAGTGTTGACAAAAAAAGAGAGTAACGTTTAATCATTTATTAATCATTTTTTGTATTATGTAATGTAACAAGACAGAGTTGTATCCTAATCAGCATTGGCCTTAATTATAATTAGCCCTTTAACTCTACGAACAAGCAAACGCTATTCACCTTTAAATACTACCATTAACAAGTTAACATTCTAGTGCGGAAAGCATCTCTCCTTTTCTATCTTAAATATAACACATTTCTAATAAAATCTTATTAATTATGTTAACAATAAAATTAAATACAAATTGAACTCAACTTTTCAATTTCGGCTGATTCTTCACTCCCATTGAAGTTTTTTTTTTCTTAAGATAATGGCGAGGGTATAGATAGAATTGAGTAACAAAAGCTAATACGGAAAATTTTCACTATGCTAATATAAATAAATTGTATATTGCTTGACCTTCGTAAGAAATAAATTAATCTAAAATGATTCGCCTTTTTTTAAACTGAAAAAGAAAATAAATTTATTGCCTTTTAATTTTAAGCAAAAGGTTAATGTCATTTCCAACTATTTATTATTCCCGATAATTTTAGTCAACCATTTCCATAAATTTTCCAGCTAACAATTACTCCAATAGACTCTGATCATATTTAGAAGTGAGAACTAAATAGTCATCGTTCCGTAAATCTCTAAGAGATTATTGCGTCAAAGGAAATATAGTAAAGGATTAAAAAGTGCAATGATTTCGTTTATCTAAGATTCTGTTTGAATTAATCTTTTGCTTCGATTGTTTTTTCTATACAGTTTATTGATGAATAATAGCAGTAAATGACTATGTCACGCTTTTTTAATATCATGATACATTACTTGTTTAATTATTTATTAAAAGTACACTTTTAATATTAACTTCGACTCTCTTATAGTTATCTACAGAAAGAAAGTTTTTACTGATAATTTAAAAAAAAAAAATTATCAAGGATTAGCATAGAGTGCCAAATTTTGTTTGCACTATATTATTTACAGAAAATTCTGTACCACTGTTAGAATTTAAAAACCGTTTTAGTTAGTGTGAAAAAATCATTAATAGATTAAACAAGCAATTTCATTGCAATTTCTGATTTGAATAAATTCTTGTACTGAATTTACTGACCTACCAACTTCAAATTTTTAATATCATCTATCAAATTGGGGAAATGGAAATGATGGGTGCTTGGGTCATGGAGAGTGGATTACTAAAGGTGACACATGCATTGTGGTGCATGTGCTCAGATCCACTCACCTTTCTAGTCATTCCCTTTTCAGGTCACCACCTCCAGAAAATTTTCTCCTTCTATATTTTAATATTATTATTTTTTTTGTAGGAAATAAAATTAGATATCTGAGTAATTAATTTTAGGAAATTATAAGAGCTAAATTTTATGAAGATTTAATATACTTTTAAAATTATTCCTAGGGCTGTAAATTACTAGATTTTTTTGGTTACTTTCCTTTTTGATCTTTTCTATTTTGTTCTCAATTTATATTTTGAAAATAAAATAAAATATCAATTAAAATTAAATATATATATATATAATTATCATTTAGATTTTTGTGATAAAAAGTTGGGGTTTAAAATAATAGTTTGGGTTTAGCATGTGTTGGAGTTAAAGTTTAATGTTCACAATTTTAATTTTCATAATTTCTGAAGATTGTCAGTATTCGACAATCAATTAAAAGACTTCGCGTTGTTTCGCAGTTTTTTCTTTATCGTTCGATTACTCGTATTTCACTTATTTATAATAAATATGTTGATTGGTTAGCATGGATCTCTAAAATTTTATTTTCTATTTTTTATGCAAACTCTTCTCCAAATTTGGTAACCAATTACGAAATAAATTATTAATTAATTTCTGGTTGGCAAAATATAGATCTAAACAGATGAATAATCAAATGAGAAAAACCATAAGAGTTTCTATAAATAAATATTTTGATTGCTACAGACAAAACAAAATGTTGGTTTAAAAAAATTTGTGGTAGTTTTTTCAAAACTTGTGAAAGTTTCAGAAACTTATGCGAATTTTGAGGAAATAATGGTATATCACCGAAAACATATTGCATTAGTATATTACCAAAAAATTTCAATTATGTTTGAAAACGACTAAATATATATATATATATATTTATGTTATATAAAAATAAATTTCTAATTTTGATAATAAAAACAGTTGCAAAAATTTCCGAATACTTATAACAGGGTTTCAATAGTTTTTATGTAATTTCAACACAAAAATAAAATAAAATATTTTCTATCGACTGAGTATTTGATTTAATATTTGTAGTAGAAAATGAAAATCAGTTACCTACCCCCAATATGTAAAAATTTGATATTCATTATATATATACAAAATAATTGCCAAAAAATAATTTAAGATCATATTGATAAAAAGTTAAAAACCAACTAATAAACCAAAAAAGTTGTTAATGTCTATGTGTGGATTTAATATTTTTAAACTAAACGAAAATCAAAAGGGCTCCTCAATCCTGACTCACCGGTACAAAAGATTTTGAATCTATTGGTGGGCACTGGGCACTGGGCAATAACCATTATCAATGGCAAACAGAACACAGCAATGAACAAAGCGTTGAAAGTGATGAAAAAGATATTGTGTCATTTTCTTTGATATCTTCTTCACCCCACCTAAAAAATCCAGGTTGGTCTCTTATGTTTTTTTCAATACTTGCAATCATTTCCGTAGATCCAAAATTTATTTTATATCCAATAACCCTTACATAAAACAAAACCCTTAACTGCAAATTCAAACTTAACTTTGTTTTTTTGTTTGTAGGATTTTTCTCACAAAGTTTAAGTCTTTTAAGCTCTCTGGTTAATGGGTTTCATCAATCATCTAAAACTTTCTTGTTTCACAAATAAATGATTGAACAATGAAATATGTCTACTTTTACAATTTTGGATTATGCATTAATGTTTCAGGTAAATTGTGTATTATTATATAGAATTAATATTCGTAGAGGAGAAAAAGTTATTTTGTGTTTCTTTATTTTTTCCTCCACCACAAGGCATTGATTCTTTCTCTCTTTCTTGTTACTGCTAGCTCTATGCTCTGTTTTTTTTTGTTCCCCTACATTCCTCATGTTTCCAAAAGGATTTATGTATTTTTTTTGTATAAAGAAAAATTATATTTTCTTTAAGCTTATTTAGTATGCACTCCCTGTCATGGATGCATCCTCTACACGTCTATAGTTTCCCCCTTTCATTCCCTTTCTAGTAGTCATGGTTAGCTGTTGTACACATTGAGCATCCTATTAGATTCACTTTTTTTTTTTATTCCACATCCACATCACCCCTTTCACTCGGTCTATAAATACACATAGCCTTCTCATATATTTTCCATCACTTATTTGTATTTTGAAACTTGAAAGCGCTGAGAAGAAAAGATACAAAACCCTTGGAGGCTTCAATACAAATGAGCTACTCTCATCAAAGCATGGGTTCTGGTTTGTTTTGTTTCCCCTTCTTGATTATTCATGTTAATGTTATCTTGAAATGTTACTGCTACTTTTTATGATCAAATTTTTATCATAAGATATTTTAGATAGTTTCCGAGGATAAATATGGATTTTGACGTGAAGTTTCTCTTGTTATCTTTATATATATACTTGCTTGAAACTTGTTTATGACTATGTATAACTGGTAAAATCTTTGAAGGTAGTAGAAATGCAAGGGGATATGAATTTGGAAGGACTTATGTTGTGAGGCCAAAAGGAAAGCATCAAGCCACTCTAGTTTGGCTTCATGGTCTTGGTGATAATGGGTCTAGGTAAACACTCTTCACATGGTTTTTTTTTGTATTATTATGTCTTTATTTTGTCTGAAAAAAAGAGAACTAAACCCTTGAAGTTAAACTCTTGCTCGATGCTTGCTCGTCGTATTAAGTATAAAATATGTCTGTCTTTGGAATTTTTTTTTTAAAAACTTTTGGATGTATTTAAATGGTAGAAGATAAAAAATAGAAGAAGATATTTTCGAAAGTTGAATTTTGGCATGTTCTCTAATACCAATTTTCAACTAAAATTTTTAGATGTACTGTTTCTTTGTGATCTTTTATTCCCTTTTGAATTATTATTTGCATATAATGTTGTGGCGCCGCAAAGAATTAATTGATATTTCCATTGTAGCTTTCCTCTCAGATGTCTTCTCTTATGGTGAGATTAAAATTTGTAATAATAAAAGAAAGTCGTATCTACGTTATTTATGTCTTTGAGGGACCACCAGCCTCACTTAGTTCTGTTGTTGGTAGAGAATTAACAAGATAATTCTCTCCTCTTGTTAAAAAGGAATATTCCACGCTTTATGTTTCCCACCTTTGTCTCTGTTTTGCTACAGCTCATCTCAGCTCATGGAAAGCTTGCATCTTCCAAATGTAAGAATCTGATAAATATGTATGGTTATATATGCACACCAGTGATTTGTTTTTGTTTTTGTTTTTTTGGTAACATTACATCAGAGGACTATCTCTATTGAAGTTTCTAATCAAAATATATATGTTGTTTCATAGATAAAATGGATTTGTCCAACCGCTCCTTCGCGTCCTGTTTCAAGTCTTGGTGGATTTACCTGCACTGCTTGTAAGATCAGTCCTCTCTTTTGGAAAGTTATATAAACATTAAATTTTTTTTATCTCTAAAGTATTTACTAGAAACTGGAAAAGTGAATAAACGGTCACACTTAAACAGGGTTTGACGTTGGGGAAATATCTGAAGACAGTCATGATGATTTGGAAGGTTTAGATGCCTCAGCTTCACATATTGCTAATCTTTTGTCCGCTGAACCACCAGATGGTAAGTCAGAATCATCTTTCATATATAGTCTGCATCACATCGATCTTTAGTTTAGACCCTTGACTTGTTCGTATGATTTTGATAGTCAAAGTAGGGATTGGAGGGTTCAGTATGGGAGCAGCAATAGCTCTCTACTCCGCGACTTGTCACACTCTTGGACGTTATGGAACTGGCCATGCTTATCCTATAAACCTACGAGCTGTTGTAGGGCTTAGCGGCTGGCTTCCTGGTTGGAAGTAATTACTCTTCAAGCCCTCGTCTTATATACTAAATTTGTTTTCCTTTAATGTTACATAGTCATTTTTCTTTTAACCTAAATTAACTTTGTAGGAGCTTAAGGAGCAAAATAGAATGTTCATATGAGGCTGCAAGGCGTGCGGCATCGTTACCAATCATACTTACACATGGAAATTGTATGTGTAAACAAGTCCTCTATAAACTATATATTTTTCTCGCTTTGACTAATGACAGCGCTAAGCTGATCTTTACCGATTGTTTTGTGGCACAGCCGATGAAGTGGTTCCTTACAGGTTTGGAGAGAAATCTGCGCAGTCCCTTGGCATGGCTGGATTTCGACAAGTCATTTTCAAACCATACGACGGGTAAAAAAGCTTTAAGTAACCCAAGAGTTGCAAAAATGATTTGATTTCATCATTTGTTTGGACATACTTAGAAAGAGTTTTTGGTTTATGCAAATCTGCAGACTTGGTCACTATACCGTTCCCAAAGAAATGGATGAGGTCGTTCACTGGCTCACAACGAGACTTGGGCTCGAGGGCTCACATTAAACTTTAATGCATCTACATATATATAGGTGACATGGTAGACCGCAAAGAATAACTAGGAATGAAAAGGAATTGGTGGGGGTGGGGGTGGGGGAAGAGGAAATAAAACTAGTGTAGACTTGAGATAATAGAATGTATAATGGGTGGGTTTCATGAGGGTATATATACATCGTTCGTTGTTTTGTGATTTATTTAATTTTGTCGCTTGTTATTTGCCCAAGTTGGATTCTTGATCTTGATCTTGTCGGGCAGAGAGGCGACACGTAATACTATATCATGCTTTAGTTTGTGGTAATATATACTACTATTACTTTATTTTGTATTCGAAATGTATTTCTCACTATGTTTATACATGTCTATATCTACTGTCTGCAGCTCAGTTTAGACTCTGTGAGATCTGGGTCATCCCCATGTATGGATACATTAAAAAATCAATGTTTTCCATGTATTTAATTTCATTATAGCCAAAATGGAAACTAAATTTAATTTTCTCATCTAAGTTTATGATGTGGCATAGATAAAATGGATTTGCCCGACTGCTCCTAAACGACATGTTACTTCCTTGTGTAGAAAGAAAACCGCATGTAAATATTAGTTGTTTTTTTCTTTCTTTCTAAACTACATATATTTGACGTCTCTAAACTTTTACTTGAATTAAAACCTCATCATTTATCTGTATATACATAATAATAAATGTCTATTATCATGTAATGAATGATGATATTGGATCTTTAAATCATGTAAATTCATATGTTGCCAACATTCTCGCTAAAGAACGAGAAAATAGTGATCAGGAACTTAGAACACAATATGAATACTGCGTTAGGGACTGCAATTCGTTCTTCAAAGTTGCAAATCTTAATTCTGCATGGCATTTATATGTGGAACAAGATATATTATCATCTATATATTATCTAATTAATTAGTATTAACATAAGAATCGTGAGATCATATTGCTTAATATTCTTTCGGTTTTTGTATCACATCTGATGATGTAGTTCCCTCTGAATTTGCATACAAATGTGCTGACTTACTTCGCAGGACTAATTTCCCAATCATGTTTAAACAATGTGGACGGTTTAAACACTGATTTCTTCACTTTGTATTGCTTGAGTTACCATTTTTAACATCGTGCTTCTCTGAATTTGAGTTATGTCATATGCAGAGATCATGTCATGAATGAGATCCGCGTCTGGCTCACGCAATTTGGAACTTTAAAAGAAAAGAATCGGAGAGCATAACTACCGTATACCATTAATACCAACTATAAAGTGCCATTTTATTTTCATTTATATTTATTTTGTTATATATCCATAATAAATAGTTAATGTGTTCTTCGTTCGAAACCTTTAAAAACTGAACTATTTTATGTTATACCTTAGTTAAACTATAAGAATTTTGGGGTTAGTTAGTGAAACAATATGTTTTATTCAAAATCACATCCCAAAAAAGAAAAAACCTCAAAAACCCAAACATATTTGATAATACATAAAAGTACATTCAAAGCAAATGAACAACAACAAGGATCAACAGACTCACACCAACACAACAAAGGATAATATTCAAAGCAAACAAAAGCAATAAAAGAAAACAACCTTTTTATCCTTTCCTTTACTTCCTCTGTGTATCATGAGTAGTGGTCGTAGTAGTAGCACTTGGAGCTGAAGAAACATGTTCTTTGTTTTCTTCACCAGTGCCAATTCCTAAAGTGTGCTTGACCGCATCAGTAGCTCCCATAGCCATCTGCTTTACTTGCTCACCGGTCTGGGACAAGAATCCACTGGTCTTGTCCTTACCAGCTTCAGCAGTCTCTTTGGTATATTCTGCTGCACCTTGTGCCTTGTTCTTGATTGCTTCCCCGGTTTCCGACATGTAACTACCCGTTTTGTCTTTGGACTCTTGGGTTTTCTGTTGAGTCGTTTGTGCAGCTTGAGACGTCTTGTCTTTGGCTGACTGAGCTGTCTCGTGAGATTTTTGTTCGGCTGATTGGGCTGTTTCACTAGCTTTGTCCTGGGCTGCTTGTGTTTTGTCCCTCATCGTTCCCATAGCCTCCTCTGTTTTCTCCTGTTCAAGATAGAATTTATATCAATGCAAATGCGAACTAAGTAAATAACCCAAACTGGAATGAGCTCGAGTCAATACTCAATATTGATGTAAAAATTAAAAATATCTTTAAATAATCTAATGAGTCAGTTGCAATGTTAAAAATCTTCCTATATCGTTTTTAATCAAATAACAACAATAAACATCATACAGATTAGTCTTTACCAAAAAAAAAATCATAAGAAATAACAACTGCACACGCATTTTTGTTACCCCCTAAATTATTTAGTACCTGAGCCTTGCCTTTAGCTTCACCAGCTTTGTAACCCTGTTCTTGATGGGACGCCATTTTTCCCTCTTCGAAAATTCGAAACCAAAGTTTTTTTGATAAAAGTTTTTTTTCTAGATCTTGTGATTTTGTGTGTTTGGAACTGTGAGTTGTCTTATTTATAACAAGTCTTGGTCGACCTGAGAACAAGATACGTGTCGCAGTTTCTCGACAGGTGTGTAGCTACGTGCCGTGATGACGATAACGGAGCGAAGTTTCGAAAGTTAGGATAATGACGACCTATGCTGATGTGCCACGTCATGGACGGAAGATGCTGGACACGTGGTGACTGACTGACTGGTGACTCACGTTATATGGATATTCATGTAACTCGATGCATATTGTGCAATCGTCTTTACGCATTAGATATTTACATTTTTATAAGAAACCAATACACTAATCATACTTATTTGTAACTAGTAGTATTAATTAGAGATTTCCACAATGTATTATAAGATATCAAGAATGAAATGTATAGAGACAACGTTTTACACTTAAGAAAAAGAAAAAACAAAACTGAATGAATTCTTGAAAATCAGATATTTCAAACCATTTGACGACTATTTGGTATTAGGCTATTAGCATATATATATATATATATACCCCGATTGTATATATATATATCTACAAATTTCAATCAATAAACCCCGATTGTTTGTTTGAATTTATGTTTTACATTTGAACTTATTCTATTTTATTCGCCATAACTTAGAAATAAATTTTATGAAGAGAAAAAAACTGAAATGCCAACGCAAACGAAAAAAAAAAAAATCTGTAAGCTACTAGTATTATACGGAAGAATATAAATTATTCATACTTTGAATTTAACATATTAATTCGTGTATTATTTTATAACTACAAGATTCATTTGTAAATATTTTGGTTAACAATAAGTTTTGTCTATCAGTTTTGTAGTTTTCCCTTTTGGCTTTAAAATTGTCACCGGGGAAAAAGGTTTAAGAACTTTCTTTTGCCGGTCATCTTCGTTCACTTCTTGACCAACCAGAGTTAGGGTAAATACGTCCTCAAACTATTCACCTCCACAAAAAATTTAGCCATGTCAATCTTCAATAGTATTATTTTCCACGTGTTAGTGTAATGCTTAGATTTAGGAATTTATACTATATTATACAAATTTCGAATTATATAAATACCACAATAATGCACATCAAACCCTTCAAGTTTTCGAAAAGCTTACAACGTCAATCAAAGACATTTACAGATCCAAAAAGAAGATGTCGTCAAGCCAGGAATTGAGAGAAGGCACGGGTCAAGTTCAGGTAAACTAAATGAGAAACTTGTCGTGTGTAATATCCTAACATAGTGGCATCTTGATATTGCATTGTGACTTTCATATGTTTTGGTTTATGTATTTCAAGTCTAGAAAACACATTCCTTCAATTTTGACCAAAAATATCTGAAGTCCGAAATAATGGCTTTTATTTGCCTATGCATTTGTTCAACCATGGACATATTTAGATTTCTTTTGTTTTTCTTAAATTTCGACCATTAGTCAGTTTTCTTAATTTGTTGACAAAAAAAAAAAGTCCGTTCTCTATGTCTAAAATTTATAATAGATAATAAATCAATTATTACAGCTAAAAAAGGAAGAGTATTTGAACAATGTATCACATGCAATGAACCAGAACGATGATCATCATAGTCATCACTCACAGCCACACTCAGGGCATGCTGCTCACCACTCTCTCTCGCAGCAACACTTAGAGCATGATCAGAACAGTCCTTCCCTACTTTCTCAGGCCTCCAATGTCATCCAACAGGTTTATAATTGTTCTTCTCATTATTTTTGTTTTGTTTTAAAATTAGAACTATTTCTATTAGTTGTATTGACAATTACATCTGTTAACATATTTATTATTGATTTTGGAGTCTAGACAGGTGGTCAAGTGAAGAACATGGCACAAGGAGCAGCCGACGCTGTGAAGAATACTCTCGGGATGAGTCCGGCCACCAGCAACCCTAAAAGTCCGGCTGGCACGACCCACTCGAGCAAGCCCGGCTCCAAGAACATTTGAAAAGAATAACTCAAGAAATGTTTGTCTGATTTTATTCAATATCAAAAAATAAATGTATACTGATTGCTTTAATTGTTAAAAATTTCTTAATTTTTGATATATTATTGTACGTTGGAGACATTTGTTCGTCTCTTATAACCTATAGTGAAGGTTTTTATATTATAACTTAGTCGTATTATACTATCAACGATTCCTTATTTAAATAAGAAAAACATGAATTTTCTTGCACAGTAAAATCTATAAATGCAAAAACCACATATAAAAGTACTTTTTTGATCCATTGATCCTAGTTTAGTCATACATTAAAGCGAATTTTGTTTTAATAAGTTATTTATTTCCAAAAAATAGCAAATTACATATTTTAAGGCAATATATGTTTATGTGTTAAAATAGGGGAAATTGCTGAAACTTATTAGTGGGCCGATTTTATTTTTGAAAGCTTTTTACAGATAAGGGGTTGTGTTAGACCAAGTAATGGGCCTTGAAACCCAAACCAAATCCATTTTCTTCATTCATTGCTTCACTGTAAAAAAAAAGAAGGAAAAAAAAAGATTCTCCTCAAATTTGATTTCAAATCGTCTTCCTCGTTCGTATCGTTTACCCAGCTTTTTATTTTTGTTGTTCCCATTTCCTCTTCCTCAATGAATTCTTGTAAGTTTTCTCTATCTATTGCTTGCTTTGGGGTTCTAACATGCGAGCCTGGATTTTTCATTTTTTGGCTTAATGTAAAATTTGATCCTGAATGATTTTGCTGTATTTCATTTTTGTGAATCATTCTTTTAATCTTTTCATCTTGAAACTCAGAAATGATGAATTTTTTTTTGTGTGTAAAACTTGAGTTTTTTTAGCAATGTGATTAGTGTATAGAGGAAAAAAAAGAGCTTCACTCTGTTGTCTTGATTTAAATCTTTTTAAAATTGATCTTTTTGGCAATACATTAGTTATGAAACATGTTAATTTAAGGCAATGTTCTGTGGAGTGGCGTTGATAACATTTTAATTCTATTTCAGGTAGCTTAGGAGCTCCTAAAGTTAGAATTTTTGCAACAAATTTGAGTAGATTGAGAAGTGGAAACTTGGTGTTACCAAACAATCAAAGACTATTTCTTGATCAAAGCCCTATCAAATGTCTCAGTCTGAGGACAACTCTGAGATCTGTAAAAGCTATCCAATTGTCAGAAGGTATACATTTTCTTTGTTATGTTTTCTGATTCACTGGATTTTGTTTTATTACTGTTTTGTCATAAAATCCTTCAGAAAATGCTTGTGGATTGTGGAATGAGATTTAAATTTGGAAAGAATTTGATTTGTTCTTTAACATTCTACACCGCAGCTATTGTAGACGTAGAAGATTCTGAAGTGACCAAATCAACTGTTGTGAATACTCATCTCAATCCCAAGTCCTCTGAGGTGTGTTTTATCTCCCTGTTAAATATCTCATATCCACGACCAACTATGATGCACAACTGTTATAAAATTATGGAGTTCAATTTGGAATTGTTTTTGAGAATTCACAAACTTAGAAAGTTTCATTTTTACTGCCACTCTTATTATTATAATGCTAGAGAAGGAAGAACTTGTGACCTTGTTTTAGCCAGCTGGGGCATAAGCTATGTGAATTTTTAATCATTATGTTTCTTTTTCATCTTCTAGGTGGAAGCACTCATCACTGAAATCACCAATTCCTCATCAGTTGCAGAATTTGAATTGAAAGTAAGCCCCACTTCTGATTTCTGAACTCGTATCTACGTTATATGTTGTATCTCAGCTCATTCGATTACTCATTTCTGTATGTTTTCCTTAAGATCATGTCTAATATTTCTTCTCTCTCCCTTTTTCATATTCTTAATAGCTGGGAGGTTTCCGCCTATACGTAGCAAGGAAATTAGCTGACCAAAGTAGTTCACCACCTCAACAAACTTCGCCTGTGGTTGCTTCAAGCACAACTCCTGAAGGGATTCATACTAATGGCTCAGCCACTTCTTCGTCATTAGCTATAACAAAAACATCATCTTCTTCAGCAGACAGACCGCAAACACTTGCTAACAGAGCTGCTGATGAGGGTTTAGTGATTCTCCAATCTCCAACGGTTAGAGACCAGATAATTTTCTTTAACATGTACTTGAAACTGGGATGGGTACATCTAATATTTTCGGGGATCTCTCAATGAGCAGGTCGGTTATTTTAGGAGGTCCAAGACCATTAAGGGGAAACGCACTCCTACAATGTGTAAAGAGGTACATCTTCTCTTATGTTTGAACATGTCTTTGAGTATTTGGGATCTCTCAGACTAATTTATATATTTGGTTTTGGTTATTCAACAGAAAGACATTGTGAAAGAAGGTCAAATTCTTTGCTATATAGAACAACTCGGTGGCCAAATCCCAGTTGAGGTAATAAGTGTTGGTTTACTTTGCTTTTTCTCGCTTTCTCTATCTTCTTATATTGTTCTTTCTTTCTTTCCAGTCTGATGTTTCTGGTGAGATTGTCAAAATACTTCGCGAAGATGGTGGTAAGTCTTTGTTATTTCGCTGAATGTTCCACATTACCGACATGAATTTTCACTTCTGACTTTTGTTTTTTTCTTTTGTTATCCATTCAACAGAGCCTGTAGGATACAACGATGCTCTCATCACAGTTCTTCCTTCATTTCCTGGCATCAAGAAGCTTCAGTAAGAACTGATTTTGGTTTCATTATGTTTGTGCTTTTATGTATTGCTTCTTTGTTTTTATTTTCTCCACATAGAAACATATAAGCTCCACTGAGAAAAGCTTTGTCTGTACCATTCTCTGTTTCACTAAATTGAATTGAATATTTTTCCGGTGATAATAAAACATTCATTCAGACATATATGATTAATGAGAACAACATAACAATAAAGAAATACACAATTAAAAAAAAATAATCAAACATTTTCTTCAAGAAAAGCCTAGCCAATAACTTGTAACAATACAATTATGTCCTCAATTTAAATTCCACCTCTGTGCTTCAGCTAGTTCCTGTCCAGTAACTTGAGAACTGTTCCAAAAAAAATATGATAATTAGCTTAAACAACGAATGAAAAAGCTACTCTTTATAGAAAAAAGGATCAATTTAAACATTTAAACCTGAGAAATTAGGAGGAGAGGTACTCAAGATGTATAAAGCGTCACGCCACTCCTGTGGCGTTTTCTTGGAGGCCATGGCTCGACCAATTGTGACCAAGGCCAGAGGAAGACCATCACACCTGGCTGCAACCTCTTGAGCTACTTTAGCTATATCAGGATGGTTCTTCACAGTATCTTCTCCGACATTCTTCTTAAACAAGTCCCAAGCTCTCTCCCATGCCAATTTCTCCACTTTGATCTTTGTCTGTGCACTCATTTCCTTACAAACTTCTTCGCTACACGTAGTAAACACAATCTTCGAGCGGTTCTGCGCATCAGGAGGCGGAACCCCAGCTTTCACTATGAAAAAAAAAAAAAACAGAACTTAGATCAAAAGTAACATAAAAACTCAGTTTCTTGTATCACAAGTAGTCAATTTTAAACCCTTACCGAGATCAACTTTCTCCCAAACATCATCAAGAAACAAAGCAAAACGTCTCTTACTCAAGATCTCAAAGATCTTTGCAGCTTTCTCTACCTCGGTCTTACTGGTCCATGTCCTATCCAAAAACCCAATCTTCTCTCGAATCGTATCTTGAATCTTCTCAAAATTGAGATTCTTGGACACAAACACCCACAAAACAAAATCAAACCCATTCGCTTTCTGTTGAAGCAGCCTGTTATTAACCTGAGTCAAAACTGTGGTCTTCCCAACACCTTCCACGCCGTACAATCCAATAATCCCAGTGTTCTCCATCGTCAAACACCTCCAAACCAAACCGGAAACAGCCTCTAACCCTACCGTCTGCTCATCACTATCCTTAACCGTGGATCCGCCTCCTCCTCCTCCTCCTCCAATGCCGCCTCCAATGCTTTCCGCAACAACCTCAAACATTCCTTTGCTCTTAATCTCTTGAACCTCCTTTAGCTTCTTGCAAATCCTCTTCTCCATCTTGTGGCTTGAAGATATCAAACCATGGCTCGAAGAAGAAGTCATCAAGAAATACTCTTCTGCTTCTTTAATAACAGTGTCCGCTTGTCTAAGCCATGATTGGACTTTGTCTAGCCGCTTCATCTGTTGCTGCTCCTCGCAAATCTTGACTCTTTTCATCACGCTGCTGCCAAGATCTTTGAGCTCCTCCGTCGCTATTTTCAGCTTCTTCACATTATCATCCATCTTCCCTACGTAGATGCATCGAGTAACCAAACTCTTGAAACCTTTTCCCATCTCTCAAAATTTTCCTCCACACTTGTATCCTTGAAAATGTGTTTTTGTGTGTATATAAGTTTGTGTGTGAATGTGTTTATAAGCCTAGCTTGAACATGGACTGGCCTACACGTTGTGGGTTTTGCTAATATCGGGTGATGATTGTTGGATGATTTAAAGTTATTTAACCACTACTGAAGTAAACCTAGTTAAATAGATTTATATTCGGTTTGTGAGTTGTATTATATTTTTGTTTTCTTTTACGTCATGGAAGTGACTAATACATGTTCTGATGAAAGTCTGCACTACTTCGCCATTTAGCAATCAAATACTAGAAACGACTTTTTGTATACTATTGTGAGTCAGATTTTTTAAGAATTTTCTCCTAAATAAAACATTAAAATTTTACATTGAAAGCATTTATTATGTTGGTCAGCCTTTGTGGTTATCATGTCAAGAATCAAGTTAACTCCGAAATCTTGGTTATAATCTTACAAATAATTAAATTCCGTATGTAAGTAACGTCCGTCTGAATTTACTTAAAATAGAAATATAACGTCCGTCTGAATTAGGCCTTGTAGTTTACAAAAAGCTAAAAGTCTAAAATATACATTAACTCTATCACTTATTCAAACACAAGCAAGTGATGAAGTGAAGCCATGAATTGCTACTCTTAAACATGAGTAAAGGAGTAGTAATTTTTGTGATAAATCTTATACTTTGTCGTATCCATGAATTTCACCATCCAATTGGCAACAAAATGACTAAAACATCATTAATGAACCAAACTAATTACAGATTGTAATGCTGTTTATCAAAAAAGACAAACTAACTACAAGTTATACCATTTATCCTTTGTTAAGTATTTAGAAAGATAATTAAGAATAAATTACTAAAAACTGACAAAAGTATGGATCATTAATAAAAGACAACAATTAAACAATGGACAAGTTGAAAGAGTCATGGTTATTTTAGAATTTGCTTTAATTGAGTAATAACTAAAATATTAAAAATATGACTTACCAATTGCTATTGTATCATCATATTTTATTTTTGGAGCATAACATGTAAAATTAGCTAATTGTTTAAAAGTAATCTCAAAACAAAAAACGACATATATAAATTTTAATTAAAACTCTATTTTGTAGTAGGAGGAGTAACACTAGCAATTCTTGAACATTGTTCCTTCAACATAGGAGGAAAAAATGGATTGAATGGAATTTTTGGTAAACAATTTGCTTCAACTTCCAAAAATGCTTTGCAACAAGCCGGACCTAACTTACCGAATTGTAAAGTGAATATAGATTGAGTAATTTCTGTAAGACATCCCGGAATATCCATTATCAATGACCAACATTTTGTTATATCAGGAAACCCAGACAAACTAAAAATCTGTGGAAATGAAAATGGAAAAGGAAATGGAGCTGGAAACTGTGGTTGCTGAGCATTTACAGAGACAACAATACATAGTACTGCTAATAGTAATATCACATTTTTGATAGACATAATGAAATATTGAAAAGAAAAGAAAAGCCTTAGTATAGCTAAATAGAAGGTTGATTTGTTTTTGATTGATGAAGAACAACAAGGTCATTGCTTATTTATATGGAAAATATTGAAACTGTAGCATTAGTTAACTTGATCAAACGT
This sequence comes from Nasturtium officinale, assembly GCA_963854855.1. NCBI lineage: Eukaryota > Viridiplantae > Streptophyta > Magnoliopsida > Brassicales > Brassicaceae > Nasturtium > Nasturtium officinale. The sequence goes on along the minus strand of OY978501.1, from coordinate 15,923,124 downwards.
CTTTGAATTCTAAGGATTATTTAATTCAGTTTCATAAATTAAATAAGAGCCAAAACTCCCAAGTGATATTAACCACAAAACTCCCAAGTGATATTAACCACAAGAGGCAATACAAATCTGATCGGCTCCCCTTAATGTAGCATTTATATATATATATATATAACTCTTTACAGTCCTTTCTATTTAAATTTCATTTGAATCAATCTTATTCAGGTTCTGTTTTTTAAAAGCTCCACAAAATGAGTTTTTTTTTTTACTTGTCATAGGAATTTCACTAGGTGATAAGCTTTTTAATAAGAAAAAAAAAACAAATTCTTTAGGTGGAATTGTTGCCCCTATGTTCTGAGAATTAATTGAAAATTAGCTTCAGCTGTTAGCCTTGTAAAGCTAAAGCGGTAGTGTTTCTCTTTATTTTTATTTTAAGATTACTGTAATTGTTTTAAATTTTATCAAATATGCAATCAAATTTGTAGTTTTTAAAAGTGAAAATGCTAAATACTCTCTTTCCAATTTAAATGTTGCAAGAGAAAATCGGGCCTCTTAAATTATTGGGCCTCACTTACAAGTTATAATAGACAAAGCCCTTTGTATATATATTAAATTGATATAATATAATGTTTAAAATTTGAGATTGGTTCCTTAAGCTTTGCACTGAAACTGAAAGTGAAAACACACTAATGGCGATTCGAACATTCACTTTTCTTCTACGCGCTCTTCATCAAACTCCTAAATCTCAGTCTTTTCGTTTCTTCTCTACTCATCTACACGACCCACCATCACCAGATCTAGTAAACGAGATCTCCCGCGTTCTGAGTGATCACCGGAATCCCAAAGACGACCTCGAACACACACTCGGCGTTTACTCTCCACGAGTGTCATCGAATCTGGTTGAACAAGTGTTGAAACGCTGCAAAAACCTTGGATTTCCTGCTCACAGATTCTTTCTATGGGCAAGAAGAATCCCAGATTTCGAACATAGCTTGGAAAGTTATCACATTTTAGTAGAGATTTTGGGTAGTAGCAAGCAATTCGCTTTGCTTTGGGACTTTTTAATTGAAGCTAGAGAGTATAATTACTTTGAGATTAGCTCTAAAGTGTTTTGGATTGTGTTTAGAGCTTATAGTAGAGCTAATTTACCTAGTGAAGCTATTAGAGCCTTTACTCGAATGATTGAGTTTGGGATTAAGCCTTGTGTTGATGATCTTGATCAGCTTTTGCATTCTCTTTGCGATAGAAAACATGTGAATCACGCTCAGGAGTTTTTCGATAAAGCCAAAGTTGGGATCGCACCGAGTGTGAAGACTTATAGCATTTTGGTTCGTGGCTGGGCCAGAGTTCGAGATGCGTCCGGTGCACGCAAGCTGTTCGATGAAATGCTCCAGAGAAATTTTCTTGTGGATTTGCTTGCTTACAATGCTCTTTTAGATTCTCTGTGTAAATCTGGTGATGTTGATGGAGCTTATAAGATGTTTCAAGAAATGGGTAATCTTGGACTTAAGCCGGATGCATATAGTTACGCCATATTTATTCACGCCTACTGCGATGCAGATGATGTTCACTCGGCTTATAAGGTTCTTGATCGGATGAAAAGGTACGATCTTGTACCCAATGTGTATACATATAACCATATTGTCAAAACACTCTGCAAGAACGAGAAAGTTGATGATGCTTATTTACTGTTAGATGAGATGATTCAAAAAGGTGCTAATCCAGATACTTGGACTTACAATTCGATTATGGCTTACCACTGTGAGCACTGCGAAGTGAATCGAGCAACAAAGCTGATCTCTAGAATGGATAGAACCAAGTGTTTACCGGACAGACACACTTACAATATGGTTCTCAAGCTGCTGATAAGAATAGGGAGATTTGACCGTGCGACAGAGATATGGGAAGGAATGAGCGAAAGAAAGTTTTATCCAACTGTTGCGACGTATACAGTGATGATTCATGGATTAGTGAGGAAGAAAGGGAAGTTAGAAGAAGCTTGTAGGTACTTTGAGATGATGATTGATGATGGGATTCCACCGTATTCGACAACAGTTGAGATGTTGAGAAATCGATTAGTCGGTTGGGGACAAATGGATGTTGTTGATGTTTTGGCGGGGAAGATGGAGAGAAGCAGTTCTTGTTCGGTTAGAGATATGGCTGTTGAAATGAGAGGGAAGAGAAGAAGATTGGGACGTAAAAGTGAAACAAGTGAAGATGATGATGATTCTGAGCTTGAAATAGTTGTATGAGAAGAAACATTTGAATATCCTTAATTAAATTTAGAGAAACATACATATAATTGAGCATGATATGTGATTTGGGAAATATTGAGGATGATATACATTTTGATTTTGAAGATGGAATATTTGGAGTAATTCGTACGGTTTTGATTCCACATGAGTCTATCAAACCGGTTCTAAGAGAAGAATTAAGAAATACGTAAGTAAAGTTTCTAAATCATAAAGAGAGTTCGTTTTTTTTTTTTTTGTCTTTTTTCCCGGAGAAGAGGTTCCCTGGTAAAAACAGAGTATATTGCGCCACCGACGACGAGAGTGTGGAGCTTCTATAGATCTGATACACTAACCAAGCTCCGATCTGAAGTTGGAATTTTACAAGCTAATCAAATGATTTCAATTCCGGTGAAGCCATTGTTCGTATTCATCTTAACTTTCTCTCTTCTTCTCGTCGTTATTCTTCTATCTCCGTCGCCACATATTCTACAGATTCCGTTTCCTTCCGGTTCATCAGTGTAAGTGTTTCTTCTCTGTAGTTTTCAATTATTTCTTCGATTTTGGATTCGAAATTTTTCAGAAACTTTTAATTAGCATACAAAGTTCTATCCTTTTCTTGAATGATCACAAAATAAAACTCCTTGGCGGCAAATGATGGATGAATCAGTTTAATAGTACAGATAGACAATTTCTTCAAGTAAAATTGATAAATGTGTACTCTGCTTCAGTGATTATGAGATATGGAGTGTGAAGAGGATAGTGGAATGGAGGCCTTGCAAATGGTGGTTACAAGGACATCTGACTCGTATGCACTCTTTCTCTTATTTTTCTCCTAAGATTATTGAGTTTACTATTTCAAATTTCTCTGATAGATCTGATCTGATCTCCAATTATGTTACTTGGGATAAAGCAAATTTGATGTAAACTGATATTTTTTTTGTTCTGTAAACTTTTGTTGAGGTTAGTCTGTTCTACTTGAATCAATTCGAGTAACAAAACCTTGCTTTTTTTTATCTTTAAAGATAAAGACTTTGTATTGTAGATTGGGTAGGATGTAGATTGCTTGTAGTGAGTTTTACTTCTCTGAAATTTGTCATCGGTCTTCATTGCAGACAACTGCTTTGGTTTTTTGTTCAAATCCTGCAGCTCTACCCGCTAAAACTAATGGATTTATCCGCGTTGATTGCTATGGTGGTCTGAATCAGATGAGACGCGATGTAAGTTTTTAAACAAGAGATCAACCATTTGCACATGGCATCCATGAAGACTTCAACTTGAGTTATTTCTGCCCTAGGAAATATATCTTGTGATGATGATCTGATGCTGCTGCTTGCAGTTGTGTGATGGAGTTGGGATTGCCCGTTTGTTGAATGCCACACTTGTTCTGCCCAAGTTTGAGGTAGCTGCATATTGGAACGAGTCAAGGTACTTCCTCTTTTTATTAGATCAAAGCTTAGATAGCACTTTAAATCATCGTACTTTGTTGATTTTGATCAATGAAGAGAAATAATCAATGATATTTGTTGGTGCAGTGGATTTGCAGATGTGTTTGATGTAGACTACTTTATTCAAAAGATGAATGGTTATATCGAAGTTGTAAAAGAATTGCCAAAAGAGATTGCATCAAAAGAACCATTCAAAGTAGACTGTAGCAAAAGGAAAGGTCAATTTGATTACATTGAAAGTGTTCTTCCATCATTGTTGGAACATCATTACATCTCTTTTACACCGGCAATGAGCCAACGCAGGGACAGGTGACTTTCTAATAGTCTATATCTGTAATTGCTATATCTAAAAAATTTCAAGTATCTTAATCTTCTACTTTGATACAACACATTTTCAGGTATCCCGAATATGCAAAAGCCACACTATGTCAAGCATGTTATTCAGCTATACGCCTTACTAGTTCTTTAGAGAAGAAGGCCATCGAGCTTTTCAATGCTATTCCCAAACCCTTCTTGTCGCTTCACCTCAGATTTGAACCGGACATGGTAGCATACAGCCAATGTGAATACCCAAACCTCTCTCCTTCATCCATTGCTGCAATTGAAGCTGCTCGTGTTGATAGGAAGCCGTGGACTGGAGAACTAGCTCAAATATGGAGGAAGCGAGGCAAATGCCCTTTGACTCCTAATGAAACAGTTTTGATGCTTCAGTCACTTAACATCCCAACAAGCACAAACATATACTTAGCAGCAGGAGACGGTCTAATGGAGATGGAAGGATTCACATCCAGTTATACAAATGTGTTTACAAAATCTGCTTTACTTAACCAAGAGGATTTCACCAGAATGCATGGAAACACAAAAGCTGCATTAGATTACCATGTGTCCATCAACAGTGATGCATATGTGGCTACTTACTTTGGAAACATGGATAAAATAGTTGCAGCTATGCGAGCATATAAACGGATGCATAATACTCTGTTCCTGAGCAGAAAAGCATTTGCAGAGCTCATTTCTCAGGGTCTTGAAGGTGCGGAGTTGAAAAAAGCTCTCTGGGAAGTTCACAAAAAAGATTTTGCCATTGGCAGAGGTTTTGCTTTGCCCGACTGCTTCTGTGAATTTGAGCTGTAGTGCTGTTTCTTTTCTTACCACATTCTTAGAGCTGACACAACATTTGTAATGCCAACAATTTGTTCATGTACTATGCAATTTGAGGCTCCTGTCTACAAATATAAGAAAGTAGTACACATTCTAAGATCAGTTCCTTGTCTTATCTTACTGAGATTCTACCGTTCTCATGTTCTTTGGCGTCGACTTTTCCAACCATTTCATGCAAAATGGTTGAAGCCTCAGATGTCACTCTTTGAGGTAAGTGTTGCTCTAAAACACACGAATATCTAACCGCTACTTCAAGACCTTTCTCATCCAGATTACAGAAGTCCATGTTCCTCCACTGCTTTGAGTTCCCAACCACACAAAAACCATGCAAAATAGCGGCATATGAAACAGGATCAGGAGAGAAACCTTTCTTCACCATCCTATCCTGAAACATACAAGCAGTCTTCACCATTCCACGTACACAGAGACAAACGAGGACAGAATTGTAAGCAGCAGCATGATCCGACCATCCATCTGATTTCATTCTATGGAAAAATTCAAAAAACAGAGAACTTTGTCCCTGACTAAACACATTCAGTTCAGCCATAACATTTTCAGACGATTTCTTCACAAATCCCTGAAGTAGACAATTGAAGGTAACTTCATTAGGTACACAGTTGTTTGACAACATTAGCTCCCAGTAATAAATAGCTTTCCCAAGGGTACTACTCTCTTTAGCAAAGCTTTTTATAAGTGTTGTGTAGGTGACAACGTTAGGTAGAAGGCCACGTGATTGCATCTCTTTGAAAATGTCTTCAGCCATGTTGAAATCCCCTTGACAACAAAAACCATTGATAAGGGATGTGTAAGTTACCACGTTTGGCTTGCATTTATTCTTCTCCATGTCTCGCAAAATCTTTAAGGCAGTAGTCATATCCTGTTGCTTTACATATCCATCAATGATTGTGGAATAAGTGAATTTATCGGGTACAAGGCGGTCCTCATTCATCCTCTTCATGCACGTCAATGCCTCATTCAACATTCCTGATCTGCAAAACCCCTTTATCATAGCATTGTGGTGCACGACATCAACCTTCACACCCTTTTCAATTGAGAGAGTGAAAACCTTCATTGCCTCGTTAAAATCACCATTTCTGATGAATCCATCTATGAGCGTGGCATACACATAAGCATCTGGTAAAATATTCCGGTCTAGCATCTCCGAGAAGAGGAGTTTGGCAGGTAAAAACCTACTGCTCTTGCACAATCCACTCATCAACATATTGTAGATGGCGGCATCTGGTGAAACTCCTCTATCTATCAATTTAACTTTCATATTAATTGCATCATCCATATGGCCAGAAACAACAAGACCATGGATAAGCATTCCATATGTAACAATATCTGGTTTGCATCCCCTTTCAGCCATCTGTAGAAGCAATTTAGAAGCAATTTCATACTCTCTGCTTTTGCAATAAGCTTGTATTAAAGGGGCATAACTAAAATTGTTCGGGATCAACCCTTTCTTCGATGCTTCATCCAAAAGCCCAACAGCATCTTCCTTTTTCCCTTCTTTACACAAACGATTAATCAAAATGTTATATGTAGCTAGATCAGGTTTGCAACCATTAGCTACTATCCACCGTATACTCTCAGCTGGATCAACCTTAGAACCGTGCCTATACTTCTCATCAATGATGTTATTAAGGAACAAAACACTAACTCTTAAACCCCTTTCTTTGACTTCCTTTAAAAGTCGATCACTCGCAACAAAATCCCCTTTCTTGCACAACCCGTTTATCAATGTACCAAAAGTTTGCAGAGTGGGCATAAATCCCTTCAACTTCAACTCCTTGAAAACTAAATTCGCATTTTCGATATTGCCCATCTTGCAGTATCCACCAATAATTGTATTGTAAAACACAATATTCGGAACACAACCTTTACCCCATCGATCTTCAATCAGCTTTCTACCATCTTCTACCTTTCCTTCACTACACATACCCTTGACTAGTATACAAGTACTGTAATTATCAACACAACCACCTCTCTCACACATTTCGTCATACATCTTCCGTGCATCTCCAAGTCTCCCACTTTTCACTAATAAACTCAACAATGAGTTGCAAGCTATGACATCAGGCACTTCATCGTACGATTCAACTACATAATTATAAATCTCCACGGCTTTTCTTAAAACCCCTGATTCAGCATACGCGTGAAGAACATGGCTCAATGCTTCATGAGTAAGTTTCACATTTTCTTTTCTGAAATTTCCCAACACATCATCAATCTCATCAAAGATCCTATGCCTCGCTAAGAGCTTCAGAAATGAAGAACAAGCAAACCCATTTGAAAAGAACTCATCTTTCTTCTCACTCGAAAGCCAATCAAAAAGCTTGACGCCGATTTCAACATCATGGATTCGATCGAAAACGAAAGGAGATATATCGATGAGTCGGACTTCTTCACCAGCGAAGCAATCGTCGAGAATATTAGACCAGTTTTGTTGGGTTTTGAGGATGGAAACAGTGTCGCCGACTAGTTTCTTGATACGAGGAGTAATCGGAAAATGAGATCGAGGAGGCTTGGTAAGGGGCTTGATGCGAGAGAGAAGGGTTTTAGACATTACAGAGGACTGTGAATGGTTTAATCGTCAACGGCGTTGATTGATAAGGACAGAGCGTCAGAAGAGATTAGGGGTGGGGAAGAAGAAAAGAGCTAACCGGAAAAACCAAACTAAAATGCTTAAACCGAAATCGAACCACATTGTTTATGAACCGTTCTCAATTTATTATTTAAACAGAAGCGAATTTAAACCCAAACCCACACCGACCGAATCCACTTACAATAGTTTTATTTGATTTATTTTCATAAAACCAATAAAATCAGAGACTGAGAAAGCCAAAGCGAAAACCAGAATGTCCACAAATCCACGCAATTTTATTATCTCACGTCCTCATATTTAGTTATTAATTTAAGTCCTTTTAGAATTGATTTAGATCAACCAACCCAAAACTTGAATTGTTCTCTGAAATTATTTTTTTTCTCGAAGGGGAAAAGCAAAGCATGGCCACAAAATGATGGGTCTTTAATAGGATATCAAAACTATATATTGGGGTAAACTAATTCTCCACGATTAAAATTAGCTTCTGATTCTACACAGGGTTTAATGTGATGTAAACCACAAAATGAGGAGTCTTTAATTTAGTTTTTTTTTTCCATTGAAACAACAAGATCAAAAGGATAATAAACAAAGGGTATTGTTTGCGGAGTCCACTTCTTTCCAAAAGACTCAATCTTTGGACGTTATAACGAGTAAACCCAATGCACCTATGAGAATATACTGCAAGAAGAAGAGAAGATGCAAAATGTAGGGGTCACAAACCCGGGAAAATAAAAAAGAAAGAGCTGAAGTTTTCGTTTTGGATTTTGTTATACAGAGTGAGAATGTACCTTAATGATAGGCTTTTCTGTCATGATAATAGTCACCCATCCAACGTAAGGCAAGAACCTTAAACAAACAAAAGGGTAAAACAATTTTGAAATGGAAGAGCTTTGGCTTAAACACTATATTGAGAGACTTTTACTGAAGTAAATGAATTACCCCACTGCTCGACCCATTATATGATGTCGATGAAGCCAAAGCTGTCCTTCAGCATAGAGAAGTCTGTCATCTCCATAGTTATTGTCACCTGGAAACGTAAAAATTAAGATGTGAATGTGTAAAAGAATGACATTATGAAAAAAACTTACATTCTAAAGGAGAAAATTTCAAATCGATTAAACCAGTACCTTTTGTCAAAACATCAACTTCTCCGGTATTTTCCCTCTCGTGAACCTATAATGTGATAAACCCCAAGAATGGGCTAGGTTTATCAATCAAGAATTTACAATTTAAGTAACAAAGAGATGATAATTAGGAAGTCAAGAAAACTATTACCTTAATGACACGATGGACAATGGGAATATCACGACCCTGAAGATAAGCGTGAAGCAAAAAAACCAATTCACAGTAAGACAAACGAATCAAAGGGAGAGCGAATGAAACAAGAACAAAGGGGAACTTCTTACATCAACATTGAAAACAACAATTTCCCCTGCTCGAATCGGGTCCTTACTCATATGCAAGAACAGTATATCTCCCTACAAGTGATCACGTTTAATACACTATAATGTAGATTTTGAGGAAAGCAACTGCAAAATCTTATGTATCTCAAAAGAAACTAAGTCTAGTTACCCTCTTAAAACCAGGTTCCATGCTTCCAGAGAGAACAACCACAACCGGGGATTCGCTTCCAGTGACACACATCAAAGCTTTCCATATGATCAAAGCAGACGTAACAATCATCCCTACCAGATTTCAACACAGAAAAATTTAGCAAACGAACTCATATTGAAAAAACAGATAATCCAACTATTAATAAACCATCATGTGCTCAGAACAAAAAAAACAAACTTTAACATTTCCCCTCAAAAGAGTCTACTTCAAAATTCGCATGTAAGACTAGTAATCAATTCGATATTAGAACTCAACTATCGCAATAACGATCTCTAATGAACACCATCGACTTCATCAAATCTAATAACCAAAAGGGTCACCAATTTTCTGGAAAGATGTCAACTTTATTCAGAAAAAAACACAACTGAAGCAGCAATGTTCATACACTAATGAACCCTAAATGCCAATTAATTAGTTTACGTTCACAGAAATCCAAATCGGACAAAGTTCGATGAGAATAAAAACGAATAAACGAACCTAAACTGATCGCCTGAGTGAGAAGCTGACGGATCTGAATTGATTTGATAGAATCTACGGTTTCTCCGATCCAACCCATCTTCAACCTTCGATTTATTTTCCAATTCTCGCCGATATAATTCAGATCGGAGCGACGAACGTTGTCTTAACTCTCAAAGCTTTGCAGTGTTCGAAGGTCTCTCTCTCACGGTCAGGCTTTAAGGCAAGATTTCTCCTAAGAGCGTTTTCTCAATATCGTTACCAAATTAGGAAACCGGTTTACAAACTAGGACCGGTTTAAAAATTCTTTAGTAACTAAATCTCGGTGACGTGGTTTAAATTATGGTTGGCTACATTTTGATGACGTGGTTGGCTACATTTTAATGACGTGGCATATAATTCTACCTTTATTTTACGACAATACCATTACTGAAGGAAATAATAATACCAAAGCTAGTGGCTCCCCGGAGATATTTATTTACCGTTTCTGCGTTTGGCGACGAGAACCTCTCTGATGGCAATCCTAACTCCGGCGAGATTCGGGCGGTTGAACGTTCATCCGAATGCGCAAGTTAGACTGAGAGTTTCTGCTTCTTCTAGCCAACACACTTTTCGTCGCGATTCAGTGGATTGGGTTAAGGAAACTTCAAGCTTTTTCGAAGAAGACAAAAGGCCGATCATGTTGTTCGACGGTAATCACGTTTTATTTACTCTCTGATTTCTGAAATGTGAAAACTGCTCCGTTTGGTGAAATTTAACTTATGCTATAGTTTTATAAGCATCTAACAGATATAAATATACAGGTGTTTGTAATCTTTGTAATGGAGGCGTGAAATTTGTTAGAGACCATGATCGAAACAGGTTAGTATTGATTTGACTCATCAGTTTTTGATTGGAAGTTTCCATTTTTCACTTGAGGGCCAGTAAAAAAACAATGAACTTGTTTTCAGGAGCATAAGGTTTGAAGCATTACAGAGTGAAGCAGGCAAGAAACTGTTAATGCGATCAGGAAGAGCTCCTGATGATATATCAAGTGTTGTCCTTGTCGAAAAAGATCGGCATATTTGTGTTTCGATATGTATTGAAAAATAAAAACTTTTAAAGGCCATCAAGTGAGTTGGTATGTGGTTTTTTTTTCCTTCAGGTCTTACATAAAATCAGAAGCGGTTTTGAAGATCATGAAATACATTGACTTACCATTTCCACAGCTTGCTTTCTTCTTTCAGTTTGCTCCTCTGTAAGTTCTCGCTTAAGGTTTTAAACAATTTTGTTTCCACATGTTGCAGGTTTGTGAGGGACTTTATGTATGAAAATGTTGCAAACAACCGATATGCAATGTTTGGTCGATCTGATTCATGTGAGATCTAAGAAATACATTATTTACTATGATCCTACATTATACCACAAAAGAAAACTAGATATGTAAAAAAAATGTTTCCTACAGAGTAATATATGCTCTTTATACAAATCTATTGTTACAGCAGTCTTTGAACATCATATAGTACTTTTTCGAATCATGTACTCATCAAATGTATAACCTTTCCGATGCTGATATTTGTGTCAAATATGGAAAACTCCTTTTGGATTGTGTGGGATAGTCTTTTATTTCAGAGAATGTGTCACAAGTGTGGTTGGCTACAATATACTAATTGAAATCTCTGTTTGGCATGCTATGTACGGTACGTTCTCTGAGAAGCTTAGCATATGCCGCAATGAATCTGCAGATATTTCAAGAAAACTTTCAATCATTTACTGGTAAAGGTAGCAATTTTTCATAACATTGGTGCTTTTGTTTGTGTGTTTATGGGAGAATTCAACAACTTTTTTATCCACTCAGAAATATTAAAGCTGCTTATGAACAATGTTTCATTGAGTCTTTTGTGAACTTACCCCGCAACAAGGATGGCTAAAGATGTAAACCTTAAGATGTGTTGATAACACTTGTATTTAGGTTTTTTGTGTTTCATGTCATAACCAGCAGGAATGTATTTGGGGTTCACGTATCCGTACTGCGGACGGAGAAGGAGAACGAACCCGAGGAAGAAACCGGCTAGGAATCCTCCAAAATGAGCAGAATTGTCTACACGTGGTAAGAATCCGACGCTTAGGTTCAGTGCAATGATTAAGATTAGTGTCATAAGTGATGTACACTGCAAAGAAGATCAAGATCAGCTTTGAAAAATATACTATTAAACTTCGAAAATGATAAACTTTTGTACCTTATTTTCATAGATTGTCCAGTTTGTGATCAGCTCTGAAAGCATTGCGCCAAGTAACCCGAACAAAGCTCCCGATGCTCCTACTGATACCCGTTCTCCTCGTGAATCTGTCAAGCAAGACATAAGGCTTCCACCAAGCCCGGAGATCACATACAAAGCTCCGATTCTCACTGCAATCAGACAATGACAATTCAGGATCTTGATGCGGAAAACAGAGTGAATATAAAGAGTCTTACAGAATCCAAATTCTTGTTCAAGACGCATTCCGATACATAGGAGGCTGATCATGTTAGCCATCAAGTGAAGAAGACCACCATGAAGCCATATGCAAGAAACGAGACGCCATTTCTCACCTTCCTCCACAAGTTTCCTTTCAAGAGCTCCAAGTCTTCTCAGCCTGAATCAACAACAAAGATACATTTTCTTAATGATTTAACCAAATTCTTATCCTATTTGTTGAACAGATCCCAAACCATAGCGAAATCCTTGCTTACGTTGGAATAGAAGGACCAAGAAGCATATTCTCTTTAATCGGTTGAAACGAAAGCCTTCCAAGGATATCAAACAAGAGACACTCATCTGATCTTGCGGGACAATCGTTAACATACATTGTGGTAGCGAATGTGATGATGTTAGCTGTTAAAATGAGAGGCACGAGCCATGCAAACCATGGCACAGGAACGGGCGGGCGAAACTGTGGTCGTGCCGGTGGTGGTGGTGGTCCACGTTCAATGTCCGGTGGAATCGGCGGTCTCCTCCCCATTTCTGGAAAAGAGTATCACGCGCGTTTGCTCTTTGGCTTTTTGGTTGATGTTTGAGGAATGAAATTGGCTTTCCGCAGATTTGGGAAAAAATGTGAAGCTGAGAGAGAGATTCGGACAATCTTGTAGCCCAAGTAAGGTTTTTTTTTTACTTTTAGTTTCTCTCTGTTTTATATGAGGCAGTTATGTTCGGTAAAATTTTTGGTCCAAACCAGATGGATTCTATCAAAACCAGGTTGGAAAATAAAAAAGAATTAACTGAACTGATTCAAACTGAGTTATTATTTTTTTGTCGTCATCTGAATTATTCTTGAAAAAGATAAATCATCAAATATACATTCTCCTGGAAATGTATTTTCTTATGTGTCTCTTATGTAAATTCTGCAATAATTAAAAAATCATGTGTAATAACCAATCAGAGTAAATATGAGAGAAAATATAGTATTTTAGAGCGATTTTATTATCATTGTATATCGCTAATCTCTGTCATTTGGACACGTATTAGCAGTCAATGTCTTAAACTCACAGCCAGTATTTTTAGTATTACTAATTAATTAATTAGTTTGTAGAATTTTTTTCGTAATCGCTTCATCTTCCTATTAATATGGCAGAAATATTCAGCATTTCAACACACAAAGTAGCTCTCAAAGAGCTTCCTCCTCGGATCAAATCTTGAATCCTTCCCCATCTCTCTCAATCTCTGAGAATTTTTCAGGTAGTTTCATTTTATTTATTCTTCCACTTTTTCCCTTTTTAACAGTTTTTTGGGGATCACAAATTGTTTTATTTCTGGTATTCCTGCTTTTGAGACAAGTGTGACTGGAAAAGTTTTTAGGAAATTCACAAAAGCTTGTTTTAAGTGTTTAACTTTCGTTATATAGTTGCTGTCCAAAATATGGAATTTAATTACCATCTTTAAACAGTTTATGTGGTCTGATTTTGTTTTGATTGAGATCAGTTAAGGTTAATATCAAGAAAATGAATATTTTGTTTAAAGGATATGTAAAATGTGAAATGTGCAATGATTTACTTTGCTAATCTGATGTATTAGTTATACTAATATGTTATAACTGTTATGATGTTACAGGCGGAGGAAAAATAATGGAAGGGGTTTTGATGCATGGAAGATTACACGCTACAATCTATGAAGTTGATCATCTCCATGGTGGAGGAGGTAGATCAGGATTCTTAGGATCGGTATTGTCTTTTGTCTCTCATTTATAAGTTTTATTTATAGTTACTACAAAAAAAATAAAGTTTCCTTCAATCTGTTCGACAATGTTCTGTTTTTCAATCTTTTCAGATTCTAGCAAATGTTGAAGAAACAATTGGTGTTGGCAAAGGAGAACCTCAGCTTTACGCTACAATCGATTTAGAGAAAGCGAGAGTTGGAAGAACTAGGAAGATAACAAATGAACCAAAAACCCCAAAGTGGTATGAATCTTTTCATATTTACTGTGGTCACATGGCTAAACATGTTATTTTCACTGTTAAAGATTGTAATCCCATTGGTGCAACGTTGATTGGAAGAGGTTATGTTCCTGTGGAAGATATATTGCATGGTGAAGAAGTTGATAGATGGGTTGAGATCTTAGATACTGAGAAACAACCTATTGCTGGAGGATCAAAGATCCATGTGAAGCTTCAGTACTTTGGTGTTGAAAAAGATCGAAATTGGAATAGAGGTATCAAGAGTGCTAAGTTTCCAGGAGTTCCTTACACATTCTTCTCTCAGAGAAGAGGCTGCAAAGTTTCTCTGTATCAAGATGCTCATATTCCTGGAAACTTTGTTCCCAAAATCCCTCTCGCAGGAGGGAAACACTACGAGCCAAGTCGATGTTGGGAGGATATTTTCGATGCGATTACTAATGCGAAACACTTGGTTTACATTACTGGTTGGTCTGTTTACACTGAGATTTCATTGGTGAGGGATTCGAGGAGGCCGAAACAAGGTGGAGATGTGACAGTTGGTGAGCTACTCAAGAAGAAAGCTAGTGAAGGTGTTAAGGTTATTTTGCTTGTTTGGGACGATAGAACATCGGTTGATTTGCTGAAGAAAGATGGACTTATGGCTACTCATGATGAAGAAACTGAGAATTTCTTCAGAGGAACTGATGTGAACTGTGTTTTGTGTCCTCGTAACCCTGATGATGGTGGAAGCATTGTCCAAAACTTGCAAATCTCAACTATGTTTACTCATCACCAAAAGATTGTTGTTGTAGACAGCGAAATGCCGGGTGGAGGGTCAAGATCAAGAAGAATTGTGAGTTTTGTTGGTGGTCTAGATCTTTGTGATGGAAGATATGACACACCATTCCACTCCTTGTTCAGGACATTAGACACTGCGCATCACGATGACTTCCATCAACCGAATTTCACAGGCGCAACGATAACCAAAGGCGGTCCTAGAGAGCCATGGCATGACATTCATTGTCGTCTTGAAGGACCTATTGCTTGGGATGTCTTGTATAATTTTGAGCAGAGATGGAGTAGACAAGGCGGTAAAGATATTTTGGTTAAAATAAGAGAGCTGGGAGATATTATCATCCCGCCTTCTCCTGTTTTGTTCTCAGAGGATCACGACGTTTGGAATGTTCAGTTGTTTAGATCCATTGATGGTGGAGCAGCTGCTGGATTTCCTGACTCCCCTGAAGCTGCAGCTGAAGCAGGTCTTGTGAGTGGAAAAGATAATATAATTGATAGGAGTATTCAAGATGCGTATATTCACGCGATTAGACGAGCCAAAGATTTCATCTATATCGAAAACCAGTACTTCCTAGGAAGCTCTTTTGCTTGGAGACCGGATGGGATCAAACCAGAGGAAATCAATGCTCTGCATTTGATTCCAAAGGAGCTATCTTTGAAGATTGTTAGCAAGATCAAAGCGGGAGAGAAGTTTAAGGTTTATGTTGTTGTTCCAATGTGGCCTGAAGGGATTCCTGAGAGTGGATCAGTGCAAGCTATATTAGATTGGCAAAAGAGAACAATGGAGATGATGTACAAAGATGTTATCAAGGCACTTCGAGAAAAGGGACTCGAAGGAGAGGATCCACGAGATTATCTGACATTCTTCTGCCTCGGAAACCGAGAAGTCAAGAAAGATGGAGAGTATGAGCCTACAGAGAAACCTGAACCGGACACTGACTATATCCGAGCTCAAGAAGCACGCCGCTTCATGATCTATGTTCATACCAAAATGATGATAGGTGAGTGTTTTAAATTTTTAACACTTTCAGAATTCATAATGTTAACTAAATGATTCTTGTGGCAGTTGATGATGAGTACATAATAATCGGGTCAGCAAATATCAACCAGAGGTCAATGGATGGTGCAAGAGACTCAGAGATAGCAATGGGAGGCTATCAACCATATCATTTATCCACAAGACAACCAGCTAGAGGTCAAATCCATGGATTCCGCATGTCGTTATGGTACGAACATTTAGGAATGCTCGATGAAACATTCCTCGATCCATCGAGCCAAGAATGTATCCAGAAAGTTAACCGTGTTGCTGATAAGAATTGGGATCTTTACTCAAGTGAGTCACTTCAACATGATCTTCCTGGTCATCTACTTCGTTACCCCATTGGTATTGCTAGTGAAGGAGACATCACTGAGATTCTTGGATTCGAGTTCTTCCCCGATACTAAAGCTCGTATCCTCGGTACTAAATCTGATTACATGCCTCCAATTCTTACTACCTAAGCTCTGTAGTAGTGCCTATAGCCTATACGTAACAAATAAAACTTTCTCTCTTCTTTTTTTCTGCTGGGATAATAAGCTTTAGTAATAAAAAAAAAAAAACCATTAACACCATCTTCTTAAGTAGCTAATTATATAGTTTTGTTTTTAGTAATTTCATTTGGACGCTAGAGGATTTGGAGAGAGTATAGTAGTACGCTATTATATATGGTTCATTCTGATACTTCTTTTGTTACTAATTTAATTACTGTTTAACTTATGAATTTATCTCTATCTAAGTCTATTTTATTATATTTAGTGACCATGTTTACTGCTTTGATTAGATATAAGTTGGTTTCTGATCCTTTCTCTCTTGAGTCTAATATCTATGGCCTAAATCCATAATCTAGCGGTTAGAGACCACAATTGTTTTTTTTCTTTTTTTAACATTTCCAATTGAAACTCTATATAATAATTAGAATATTCTAACATTTAAACACAAATGCGAACGTAAAATATTTACTGGTATGGTGCGTTTTAATACGTCTTCTTAATGTTGAACTGATTTTTTTGTTTCTTGGCAAATTTATAAACGTGGCAAATCTTTTATTACATATTGATTAGTCTATAGTCTCTGATTAACCACAAAATGCAAAAGGAATAAAAGACAGTTTTACTGAATTCGGTCCAACTTGGCCCGTTTCTGGTAAGATTGGTTCTACATGAATCAGATTGGACCTGATCATGAAATTTTCCAAACCTCAAAAACTAAATCCGATCTTGACAAAACTGGATTAGGGAAGTCCACAAATTTGTGCGTACCAGAAACATCATTGATCATGGATAAGTGTGAATATATAAGAGGAAGAAATGTAGTCAACGTATGTGGCTGAAGCAATTTAGGACATCAAAGTCAAGCAACCATGTGACAATCTCTTTCTCTTAAAATTTCAGACTTTAATTTCTTATGATGTGTCTCTCTCAAGTAGTAATAAATGTATTAAAAACAAATACCCGTACAATGATTATAGTTGCTTCAATATTATCTCCTGATAGTTATTATTATATATTCTTACATATTGTGTGATACATTAATCCGGACCTATGAAATAAACTATGTATTGAAATTGCAAAAATAAAATTGTTAAACGGAAACTTATCAAACCGAATTTCAGACTAATCCCCGGAACAATTCAGAGACTTGTGAAAAGCAGGATATTCTTGTTATTTAAAACGTTTATATTAGCTAATCATGGCTCAAATCATAGTTGGGAAAATTCGAATATTGACCCTATGATGAAAACTTCAACAGTTCAACCATTGAAGAAGCACCATGAGTTGGTTACAAAATTACAATTACAACGCTTCTAAATAACTCTAATTACTTTCAACATATGGATTACAAATTGCTTCTGATCGTTGAAAATTATGTAGCACACGAAAACAAATATAGAGAACAAAGAGAAAGAAAAGTCCTTTTTGGGTAAAAAAAAAAAGAGAAAAGGAACTTAGTCTAGTCTTTTACATCACAATCAACAATTTCAAGAAGTTTCGAAAGAATTACATGTTAGCTTTCTTCTAATTGGCTACCTTCTTTCGAAACTCATGTAAAACATGGTCGTTCCGTATTGAAATAGTATCAATATCAATTAAAATACACATTTTTCTTTTTGTAAACCATTTGTTTGTTTTTATTATAGCTAATACGTTTGGCTGTGAACAAACCCAAGGCAAAAGCTTAACATTCAAAACGCGGCAAAATTAGGTTTTGAAAGAGAACACGTGGGAAGAGCCCATGCTCACGTAAACGCCAGGTTCTGGTTTGGTTCTGTCTTCAAGTTTGATGATATAGATTGAATCAAACTGAATGAACAAATTCATTGAACTCATTAGAGTCTCTCTCACTCAATGCCTTGTCTTCTAATATTCCCTCTTCTTCACATCTATCTCCCTAATTTTTACTTATTTTACAAGGTGTTTTATGTTTTAAACGCGTAAGGAAATTTCAAACAGAGATTACTATTTATTAATTCACAGGTGTGTTTTTTGTTCAGCTGCGTTTGTCATATTTTCCTTTTTTGTTACCTTTTATAATACACAAAAATAATTACGCACCAAAAATGTAGAATTTAACCAAGAAATGTTTAAATATTTAACAACTAAACAAGAAATATAAAACCAAAAAAAAAAAAAACTAAACAAGAAATATAGTGAAAGTACAGTAGAGAAGAGAACTGAATAATCTCAAAATTATATAATAGTAAAATTAAAGGCATGGGCAAAAAAACCCAGAATCAAATTCTGAAGCCAACCCGAACCAAAAAAAAATAGAATGAACCCATATCTAAATCGATAAAATAACTAAATATATTATAAATTTTTATATCCGTAAAACAGATCCGACTCCGAACTATACCAAAAACCAAATGAACACCTGAAATAATCGAATTATAATTATATGGCTACAACTTTAATTATATAACTCTATAACAAAATTATCCAAACTTAGATCCGAACCTAAACGCCAGGTCAATTAACGAGATTGTGTTATATCTTACAGTTTAATAAAATCAATCTAGCCCTTATAAATATGGTGAGAGACTAAAGACAATGAAGTAGTACTTATGAGAATAGACTTTCCCAATTCAAGTTGATTTCTGAGCCTGTGACTAAACCAAACACCAATCTTTTAAACACTCTCTTTCTACTTTTCTAACAGAAGATAATAAAAAGAAGACAGAACACAATTAAACTTCAGCTTTTGATTATTGTCAGACGACCTTTTTCTAATTTCTTTCAAAATCCCAATTCTCCAAAACTTTTTCATCTTTTTATAAAAATTCTTAAGAGAAGAGAAGAGAGATCTCACCGTTCAACTTGAAGAGTACTATTGCGTGACGTTTGTGGTACGAGTACGACCGATCTCTCTGCAACACAACACAACACAACACAACACATGCCCTCACACTCATTCATTCAAATTCCAACCTCTCTCTGTCTCTCTCCCCAGATTAAAGAAAAAAAGTTTAAACTTTTAACTCCAAAATCTAAGTCTCTCTGTTCCTCTTCTCTCTGTTTTTTTTTCTTCTGAATCTTCGCGCGAAGAATATCTCCTCTGATTCCTAGCAAAGCATACACACATGGCTTCTATACTAAGTTGCTCTCATGGCGTTATTATCGCAACCGCTATGGTTTTCTCAAGCACTGCTCTGTTTCTCGCGATTTCCCGCCATTTTTTTGGAAATCAAACATCAGATGTGGAAGATCAATCCATTATCCGTTCCTGTCTTTCTTCAGGTACCCTTTTCTAATCTTTATTCTCCGATCATCCTCCGGCTATAAAGTTTCTAACTTTCTTATTGATTGATGATGCAGAGGAGAAGAGGAAACAGAGGAAGAAGAAGAAGAAGGTGAAGTTCGCAGAGAATGTGAAAGAGCCGAAAAGTAACGGTGAAGAGTATCGTAAGAGGGAACAACAACGACGAATTGTAACGGAACCGATGATTAAACCGGAGAAGACAAGTTCGGTTTGCAGAAACGACATGCCTGCTAACCGGATTGCTTTGTACAATGGGATCCTTAGAGACAGAGATCATCGAATTCAGTGCTCGTATTGACTTTCTTTTTTCTTTCTTTACCCAAAATAATGCAGAAAAGTTTTTTAAATTCCTTTATTTTCGGGAGAAATATCTCTGTAATTTCTTGTATATAACTTTTTTTTTTGTGTGTAATTTTCTTATAGAAATTCAGTCATGTAAATGATTGGCATGTTCTCAGAAAAAAAAAAAAATGATTGACATCTGAGTTAGAGTTTTTACTTTTTAGCAACAAGAAAAGGGTAAAAACTAAAGACTTTTTTCTTACATTATTAATGTCTCGAAAAGTGTTTCACTGTGCTAGAAAACATTATATATTGATATGCTTAAAGAGTTATAAAATAAGAGAGAATATGTGTCTAATAAGAGAGATAGAGTTAATTTGGTTGACTATAAATTGGGGGTATTTTAAAAAAATATTGGGGAAAATTAGGTAAATGACGGTATTTATTTTTCTCTTGCTATTTGTTTATTGTTATTCCAAATATTCTCATTGGATGAAAATGCCCAAAATTAATAAATAGATAGTACAATAAATATTAAGTGTCTTTCGTTCAAGCGATTTGAATCTAGTTTGGAAACAAATGATTGTAGTTGTAGATCTAGCAGACTTTAATCTCAAATTCAAAACGAAAAAAAAAAACTGTGTTGTAGAACGTCCAAAACATCAGGATTAAAGTGTCACTCTCTTACCGATTCATAGAAACTAGGAATATCAAAAATCTGTTTCGTTGTCGTAAAAATCTTTAGGACACATATACTTCGATCCTATAACAAATTCAGTAAAGTGATCCAGTAACATGTTTTATCTCTCCTTTACCAAAAAAAACAACATGTTTTTTTCTCTCGTTCGTTGCACAAAGTGACGGATAGTGTCCCTGTGTAAGCATGTTTGTGAATATTATTCCGAATATTCGACCGTACCAACGACTCGGCACAGTGATATAACTTTACTCTTTAGCTAACCATTAAAATATTAAGGCTTCAACAGATAAAACATGCATGTGACATGTGAATTGATGGATGCTTACTACTTACTACTTACTACTATTTTCAAAATCGGCCTGCTTGAAAAACTTATATCTGTATTCTTTATAATAAAATAAGATTCAGAAAAATACCAGATTACCATTCTTATCTACACGTAAAACATGAATTTTAACTTATGGTCAAGAAGACAAGAAGCCAGATTTTGACCAAGTCTGCGCATGTGGGGTTTGGACTTGTTTAACCGGAACAAACTATAATGGCCTGGGCCACTATAAACAAGACAAACCGGCGGTCCAAATTGCAAAGTATGCTGGTAGGGCCAAAAGCACGTGATGGTCCACCAAAATTATATACTTTTCGTGTCTAATAATTCTTTTTCTTCAGATTATGTTATATTTTTAAAATATTGAAACAATCCATAGTCTATGTTTAATGCATGCAATACCACTAAATCCATAGTTTAAAATGACGACAGTCTTTTACCATGGATGCTTAGTGCATGTTTACTTTAACAAAAAAAAAATTAGTGCATGATTCTGATTAAAAGAATACTAAAATTAAATATAGATATAGGATCTCTAATATTTTAATGTCATTAAACATACTAACAAATACTCCTTTTATTTCCAAAAGTTTGATT
Source organism: Nasturtium officinale (assembly GCA_963854855.1). Taxonomy (NCBI): domain Eukaryota; kingdom Viridiplantae; phylum Streptophyta; class Magnoliopsida; order Brassicales; family Brassicaceae; genus Nasturtium; species Nasturtium officinale. Next base: position 15,901,734 of record OY978501.1, on the reverse strand, counting down.
TTCTAGAATTTGCATATACATTAAGAAACAATAAATCTTTAGTTACATCTATCTTATGCTCCAATGCTTCTTGAAATGTATGAATTTTTGTTTTTAAATGTAGAAATCAAATTTATGAAACAAAAAAAAAACAAAATTTGGAAAACGAAGATATAACTTGTTAGTAAAAATAATTGACAGAGTAATTTGTCCTGTTTAGAACTTATCTCATCTAATTTTTGTACGGGAGAAAAATTAAACATCTAGTATTTTTTTCTCATCAAAAGCTTACCTACTAACCGTTACCCAACCTACTATGAGCTTTCGAATTATTTAAGGGATTTGTTTAATGTATTGGGAAGGAGAATAAAACAAAAACAAAACACAAAAACAATGAGGCACTAATAAGTAATTAAGCCAACGGTCCAAAGATGGATAAGGTCGGTCCAAAGCTAAATTATTCTACGATACTCTGGACACATGACTTTTTATGTCGTTACCGGCCCCATTTTGTTTTTTAGAAAATAAAAACCAGAAACATTTTGTAAATCTGGAGCATGGTTCATGCCTTATTGCCTTAGTAATGGTTCATGCCTTAGTAATGGTTCATGCCTTAGTAATGGTTCATGCCTTACTGCCTTAGTAATGGTTCATGCCTTACTGCCTTAGTATGTATAATTATTTTCAGTTCATATTGGTAATAGCTTTTATGAAGATGAAAGCAAGGTTTATTAAATTGTTATTTCTCGTTTTTGAGCGTATGAAACGAATATATTTATTGTTGAGATCTGATTAATAAAGTCGAAAGAATAACATTTCGATTGGACAAGATTTGACTAATTATACAGCCTTTTTAGATACTAAGTTTTGTTCGTCATTTTACAAAAATAATGACAAAATTAAAAAGAGTACAATATTTAATCGAATAATTAGTATACTTCAACAAGATTCATAAATGTTGGTTTAGTTGATCGGTTATGGAAATTTTGTGTTCTTATACTAACTCCACTAAACATATAGTTACATCATATAGTTAAAACTTGTCTTGTCATTTGGTATTGGAAAAAATTGCCACCACTTCTAGTTAAATTTTTTTAACATCTGCATATATCTTATTAACTTAAACCAGAGTTTACATAGTCATTGTGAGTTATATCATTCAATACATACGGAACATAACTAAAAATTCAAAAAAATTGTTGGATGAAAGATCATTTTCGCCACCACATCTGCCAAGCTATTCTGATTTCTAGTTAATTTTTTTTTATATAAAGTTCATGATTTATGTTCGATTCCCATTTCCCAACAACTTATTAACCAATTTCAGTCTACAGATACCAGTAGAAACTATCTTTTATAAAGGGTTGTTATCAGTAAGAAACATGGTACGAATCAATTATTTGGACATTCCAATTTTTTATACTAAGAAAAAAAATCTTTAGTGTCTATGTTGTTAGTTTGGTTGAAAGAACACAAAAACAAATTTCAAGAATAAGTTAAAAATATTTTCGACCTTTCTAGTAATTGCTAGCTGAAGACGGTTTGGTGTTTGTGTCATGTTTTTCTTTGTTCACGTATTCATCTTAATTTACAACAACCAAAAATCGAAAATAAAATAATCTTGTAATTATCCGTAAAAATATTGTAGAAGAAACAAGATGTTGCTGTGTTTTTGGTTTCCGAATCAACCCAGAAACTCTTAGAAACTTCTCAAACCTCTCAGAAACCTTACCATCAAGCAATAACCCTATCTTTATAAAATCCAACAATTCTTGAATTTTTCAATCAAACTCAGAAAAGAGCTACATAGGAAAACACAACTAAAATAAAAATAAAAAGTTGAGGAAATTGTCAGTTTTGCAAAAAATGGCTCTAGCTCGTCTGGCTTTAAGAAACCTTCAACAAAAATTGTCTCCTAGTCTGATGGGTCAATACGGTGAAAGGAGTTTGGTCGGATATGAACATAGCCAGAGGAAACTAAACAGATTGATGGCTTCTTTGAGTAGTGAACAAGAGGAAAACAAGAAGACAGAAGTGACTGTGTCTGAGAAGAAATCTCCTCGATGGAGATTTCCCTGGAGACGTGGCCGTAAAAGTCTCTGGCGTGACGCCAACGATCATGGTTACTTCGCTCCTGTCCTAAATGGTTTGTTTGTATTTCTCGGATCAATGTCATAATATTTTGTCATTTTAATTCATTATTCGAATACTTTAGTAGTGAGAAAATATCCAACATACATCACATTTTAGGTTTTGTTTTCTAAATTGCTATCAAAAAATTTAAATTATAATTTTTGTTTAATAAATTTAAAAATTTATAAACACTTTCATAAAGTTACTGTTTGCCTCTGTACAATAAAACAGAGATGTTTCCTCCGAGTCTAGGAAATGCTTTGATTCAAGCAACAGAGAACATAAACAAGATTTTCGACAACTTCGGCATTAGACCATCTCAACTAATGGGTCAAGTGAAAGAGCAAGACGACTGTTACAAGCTTAGATACGAAGTTCCAGGATTAACAAAAGATGACGTCAAGATCACGGTAGATAATGGAATCTTGATGATTAAAGGTGAACACAAGGCAGAGGAAGAAGAAGGCTCACCTGAAGAAGACGAGTACTGGTCTTCGAAGAGTTATGGTTTCTACAACACGAGCATGTTGTTGCCTGATGATGCTAAGGTTGAGGAGATTAAGGCGGAACTCAAGAATGGTGTGCTTAATATAGTGATTCCTAGGACGGAGAAGCCAAAGAAGGATGTTCAGGAGATTTCTGTTGAGTAGAAAGAATTACGATGTCGCTTTTCCTTTGGTGTGATAAAGAAAGAATGTTTTTGGTTTAAACACTTTGTATGTTTTTTTTTTGTAGGTTTGTTATTATGCGAAATGGGATTAATTTGCGCAAAAGAAATAAGCCAAAAATGATAATTCCTTGATGTTCTACATGCGAATGGAGTAAATTTGCAAATGTGCAAAATATATAGCCATTAGAAAATTATAGAAATTATTTCATTTTGGATTTTATATAAAGGAAAACAAAAATAGAGGAAACGGAAGGAAAAAAAAAAAGAAAGAAAGAAGAGTAAATAAGTCCAAAATATCTAGTCTTGCGAAGAAATGGCGACTGCGTTTTCCAAGACGAGTGCAAGCTCCAATCTTTACCTCTATCGCTGCCTTCAAAATCACTCTCTTCCATCTCCTTCGTGTTTTGCTTCACCTTCTTCGTCTCGGCTTCATCCTCAGTCTCTTTTCCTTGTCGCCACTCCCAACCGTATACGACGCATCGCCGTCGGTCCTCCAACGCCGCCTAGTCCCGACCCACCTCCGCCTAACAACACGACCGAACCCACAAGTTCGTTTTCCAAGAACCCATTAATTTAACTCCAAGTTGGGATTTTGTGTATTTCTAATTCATTCATAATTCGATTTTAAATTGCTGTGTATTGCATTGCGTAATTCGAATTAGAATTTATTTGTTTTCGCTATTGAATTCCTCAAGATGGGTTTAGGGTTTATGCATAAAGTTTTGATCTTGTGACAATTCATGGAGTTTAGATTTTAAGTAGTAAGCATTAGGAATCAAGACATCTCCTCCTTTAACAAATAGTGAAATGTGATCCAAAAGCCTTACCATTTTGCCTTTCTAAATGTTTTTTTAGTCATTGATCTTTAGCATCATATACAGCAAATACGAGAACCATCTTTAACAAACAGTTGGATTCAGGAGTTGTTGTTTGGTTTTGTCACATCTTCTTTACATTGACTTATAAAAGTCTTTTCTTTTATTTTCTTTGTATAGGTCTTGTGGGAGTAGCGTCGGTGATTCAAGACCGTGTTAAGATCTTCTTTGCATTACTAGTTTGGATCTCTCTTTTCTTCTGGGCTTCAGCAATACAAGGAAGAGGCAGAGGAAATGGTAAAGGAAAGAAAGGTTCACGTTTCAAATAGTATTTGATAGGTTGGTGTAGTAATGATGTTGATCATTCATGAAAACTCCTCTACATGTGTGTGTCTATATGTTCAGAGGAAATATTTTTCTTGTAAACGTTACAGTTTATACTACAAACTAGATTTTGCTCTTCAGAAGAAATGGAAAAAGGAAATATATTTTTCACTAGTTTGCATTTGAATGATAATGCCAATTCTTAAATTATCATCCTAAGTTGTACTCTATGATGCCAAATTGGGTTGGAAGTTGGAACACCTTGTGGTGGTGGTGGATTAACATTGTAATTTGATTTGGTTAATAAAAATTGAGGTTGAGCCCAAATTTTTATTATATTTTAGCCAATTCAACTATTTTCTTTTTAACAATACTTGTCTCAGAATTCAGACTGTATTTACCGTTTCCTTGATTGATTTTGTTGTATAAATGGGTTTTTTGGTAAGTATATGGGTTGGGCTAATTTAGTGTTGGGCGTCGACACTATAGCATCCATTTTATTTGCCTATATATATATAGTATAGTGGTTCTTGACTTGTAGTGATTCATGATATGAAAAATGGAATAAATAAATTTAGGTATCTCATTCAAAACTGAGACATCGAAAATATGATTGGTTGGTCCCATTTTGGGTGGAGGATAGTACAAACGGAATTTTATGATAAGATTCAAAGCTAACATTTCGTTATAATCACACTGACCATATTAACTATCTCTAATTATAAAGATTTTATGCTATATTTTAATCTGATTTTCCCCATATCTAGAGATCTTCACACACAATAAAGTAAACTAATATTTGGACTTTTCGTTTCTTTAGAAATTGCAAAGATTTACTTACAACATTTTAATTGCAGATTTGTGATTAAGATTTTCTTTGATTAGTTGGCATGAGTCATCAACAGACCATGAAAAGGAAAGCTTTAAAATTAAAAATAATATAATAGCAATAACAATACCTTTATCTTAATTAATATTATATAAATAAAATAATATACAAGTAGACATGCACAATCATCCCCACTAAATACTTTATATTTTTTTTTAATAAAATGTTCATAAGTTTCAAATTAAAACAGCTAAACACAGCCAAATTCAAAAGGGTTAAAGCATAGAAGAATATTCTAAGGAAAAATGTTTCTCTTCTTCAAGAAGTAAAAGTGATTCTCTCTCATTAAGCGCCAGAGGAGTTTCTGTTTTTTGTTTTTTTTGCTTCGCTGTTACATTCTCTGAAAAAGGAATTAACTTTGCTTGTCTTCTCTCTCTCTCTCTCTCTGCTGTAACGAGGAAGAGTCTAGAAAACGAAAGGAGCTGAGAATTCAGAGATTTGTTTTGCTTGTGGGTTGTTCAAAGATGCAATTTTTTAGTTGTTTTGGCTGTGGAAAAGGATTTGATCGGTATGTATATGTTTTATCTTGATTAAGCTTGATTTTTTTTTTTTTTTTTTGGTTTTAAGGGTTTATCTGATCTCTCCATTGCTGTGTTGCTCCAAAAATTTGTTATTGGTTTTATCCGTTTTGCTCTTCTTACTTGACCATGGGTTTGAGTTTTGTACTCTCGGATGCTTTAATTTAAGGGCCTATTCATGTTCAAAATTCGAATCTTTTGTGTAAAGTTTGTTCCGTTGTTGGAATTTTTATACAAACAATTACTGTTTGATAAGTTTTAAGTTTCAGATTTGATTGACCTAAGAAGGGGAATAAACGAAACTAAATGTGTTTAAGTTGTTTGATGTCACAAAACACAGGAACAAGAAGGTGAAAACTGAGACTTCATGGAGGATTTTTTCACTCAAGGAACTTCACGCAGCCACAAACAGTTTTAATTATGATAATAAGCTTGGTGAAGGTCGATTTGGTAGTGTGTATTGGGGTCAGCTATGGGATGGATCTCAAGTAATGATCTTTATATTGTTTATCTACAAATTACTATATATTAGTATAACTGTTTTAAGTTAGTAGAATCACAATGTGTAGTTTTTCTGGGTTTTTTAATGTTCACTTGTAATGAGTTGTTGTTGTCTGTAGATTGCAGTTAAGAGATTGAAGGCATGGAGTAGCAGAGAAGAGATAGATTTTGCTGTAGAAGTTGAGATTATTGCTCGTATTCGCCACAAGAATCTATTGACTGTACGAGGTTACTGTGCGGAAGGACAAGAACGCATCATTGTATATGAGTACATGCCAAGTTTGAGTTTGGTTTCACATCTTCATGGTCAGCATTCATCTGAGTCGCTTCTTGATTGGACCAGGCGGATGAATATCGCAGTAACCTCTGCTCAGGCGATTGCGTAAGTCTACAAGATCAAGATAGTTCTTAATAAATTGGATATATCGACCACTGACTGATTTATGCTTTTGCATTTGTACAGCTACTTACACCATTTTGCAACACCTCGAATAGTCCATGGAGATGTGAGAGCAAGCAATGTGCTGCTTGATTCTGAGTTTGAAGCTCGGGTTACAGATTTTGGATATGGTAAGCTGATGCCAGATAATGCAGAAGATGGAGCTAACAAAATCACCAAGGGTAATAACATTGGGTATCTCTCGCCAGAATGTGTCGAATCCGGAATAGAATCAGATTTGGGAGATGTGTATAGTTTCGGTGTTCTTTTACTGGAGCTTGTAACTGGTAAGAGACCTATAGAAAGGATGAACTTAACGACTAAGCGAGGTATTATCGAATGGGTTTTACCTTTGGTTTACGAAAGAAAGTTTGGTGAAATCGTGGATCAAAGGCTGAATGGGAAGTATGTGGAAGAGGAGCTGAAAAGGGTAGTTTTGGTTGGGCTTATGTGTGCTCAGATTGAGCTAGAGAAGAGACCAACAATGTCTGAAGTTGTGGAGATGCTGATGAATGAATCTAAGGAGAAAATGTCTCAGCTTGAAGCTTATCCACTTTTCAATAGAAACAATGGAGTTGAAGTTGTAGATGAAAGCTCAGAGATCATTTCAGAAGAGAAACATCATCAAAAGCAAGAACTAGAATAGACAAATTCTCTGTTATTCGATTTCACACATTCTTTTTATTATTAATTTTGAGAGCATTTGGTTTTTGGTTGTGCTTGTTTTGAGAAGAGCGAAGTTGGTTTTTAAGTTTATGTGTTTCTTCAATTTAACATTTGATGACTGAGAGCTTGTAAGAGAGTGTAATGGTGATACATATTGGTCTTTATGAAAAAAGTATTTCTGATCAAAGCAAACTAAAACATTTGATTTAGTCACATAAGCCTTGAGTTAACAACCTTGATGAAGATTCAGTTGGATCCTGGATCCAGCACTGGAAGCCGGCAATGCAAACTAATTGATTTATCCGTTTGACGAGTCCCTGGAACCATGAACTGGAAGATCACTGTCAAGCAAGCACCGTGAGGAGCAATACCATAGAAAGCAGAATCTGGTTTGGTTAAATGACACTGAAGGCTCTTTGAAAAGTGCTTCACACTCACTTGTACAGATTGAGCATCTCCTCTAGCGATAGCTCTCTCTGAACGAGCTTGAGCACTTAAGTTCCTATCTTCAACAGGAGCCTGAGATTTCTCGCCAATTACCGAAAGCCGCTGGAACTCAGAGCCAAGCCTAATCAAAGTCGTCGAGATCTGCACTTGTAGATCACCATACTTGCTTATTGTAACATTAAGAACATCCCCAACATGTTTCATATGATCCACAAAGTTCTGTAACTGATTAGGGTCTTGAACTTGAACAAGAGTCGGAGGAAGGTCTTGAGCCGAGTCAAGAGCAGTTTGAAGCTCCATAACTTGAGACCGAGACAACGGTTTGGAGATAGGAACATCTTGAATAACTGCAGATTTGTATCCCTTGGTTTCAAATGTGAGAAACGGCATTGGTTGGGTACAATTAGGAGGCAGCTTTTTCACAAGCTTAATCTGCAATCTGTTTGCAGCTAAGCCACCACTGAACTCAGTACAAATACTAACACTGCTCTTCACAGCTCGGTAAAGAAGAGAAACATCTAAGGAGAAAGCGATACGATCCTCGTTCTGACTCGATATACGATAGTCATCAAAGAGAACATCTTTACGGAACTGAGCAATGCATTGAACTCCATCACCGTTGAGAAGGTTATGAAGGAAGAACAAGTGTTCTTTGGTGAGAAGAAGATAACAAATTTTTCCCATTTTTTCAAATGCTGGAAGAAACCGTTTCTCTAAGAGATTCACACCATTTTCAGTCAGAAACGCTTTGAACTTCATCTTTAAGATTCACTGTTACACAGAAACAAGAAATATTTTAAACTTCGGCACAAACATTATTAGGTTAAAGCGTTTCTTCAAAAATACAAGCCCAGATTCAATCAAACACTAGTTTACTCGAGCAAGCGAAGCAATCTTCCATTGTAATCAATTTTCTCTTAAGGTTTTACAGTTAACAAACAGAGCGATTCATCATCGGAGCTTATATCAATTGAAACGAGTATACAATTAGCAGTTTCATAAAATTTGGAGCTTGCTCTCGTATTTAAATATTTCATAAACTCACCGGAATCTACAGTTTCGTAAGATTTGGATCTTTCGATTCTGATCGGATTTTCCCCAAAGCTCTGAAGAGTTGTGAAAGACGACAGATGCAGAGAACTTTAGGAACTCACCACTCAACAGTGACCAAAATTTCTGAAATTTGCGCCAAAATAACTCTGATATTATTTTTTTTGGGTTTAATTTGGGAATTAAATAGACACAAGCCCATTCATAAGCATTCCCACTCAAAGGCTAAGGCCCATAGGGGTAAAATGGAAATTGATCATCTATATATTTATTTTTTATTACACATTTTTATCAGAAAATGTATCATTTATTATTTTAGAGTTATAAATTGTCAATTAAAGTGTTAATTATTGTTATGGATGATAAATCACGTACTAAACTTCATTTCCATAATTTTAAGTACATTTTGCCAATTTAACAAATTATCATCTTCTCAAATAAAATTATTATTTTACCACTTATCATTATAACTCGTTTAACAATGTTTACCAATATGTCTTATTTGTATTAACTTTGGCTTCACTCTTTGTCAAGAACATAAAATATTACAGCAAGCATAAATAAATAAATAAAATAATATATTTTTTCCTATACAGATATAGTCTCATAAATCCTTCTATACTAGTCTTGTTTATATTCTAAACTATGAACTTTGTCCAAAGACTGCTGAAGAGCTTGCATTGCCACTTTATAATGATCCAAAGAAACTGCTCCTTCAACTACCTGAAGAGCGTTTTTATACAACTGATCAAACCATTGAACCCGGTCCGTGCCATCCACAAAACCGGTCAAGCCATTTTCAGCCACGTGGACTCGTTTGTAGTCTTTTCTCCACCGCGGTAGAATATACCTCAATGGGATTTCTTCAACGCCATTGAAATTGAGAACACATAGAGCATGTCTGCATAAGTATCCATAGAAGTTGAAGCAGCTACAAATGCACCGTACTTCACCAACTGATCTATTGTACAGAACCTCGAAATCGCGGATTTCTCTTCTGTTGGATTCGACTTGGATCCTTTCTTTCACAAGGAAGATCACAAGAGGCCCGTCCACGTGAAGCTGTGTCGTGCTGAAACATGAGTACATTTCTTCTACCTCTACTTGGAATTTCTTGAACATGTTTCTTGTGTAGATTCTCGAGAGCTGTGTCTCGAAAGAACACTTTGTTTTAAGCTCCTCGGTGTTCAAGGTGAGAGACTCTATGTCACTGAGAGTTTCTTCCCTGTGCTTCTTCTGGAGAGCTAGCTCGTACTTATCGAGAAACTCTTTCAATGGTGTTTGTTTGTGAATGTACCTCTCAAAAAACGGATTCAAGGTTTCTCCAGGACAAGCAGCAGCAATCCCTGCGAAGAACGTGTCTTTAAGATAAACCGGAGCCCATTTAGCACTTTCTTCGTACAAAGAACGGAGCCATTCATTGTGAATAACCCCAAAATTGTGAACCATGAACCCCCAAGCTGCTTCAAATTCAACAACTTTTAAGGTTTCGTAAACTGCTTTTGTAAATGCCTTCCTCATGCCAACATAGTTATGCAACCCTCCTAATTTTTCCGGAATTTTCCTCATTATATGCGACAGGCTGAATCTGTGATGGGATCTAGGAAAGACTTGGGAGATTGCAGCCTCTAAAGGCTTGCATCTGTCTGTGACAATTGTTTGAGGAGAGCACTTCATGAGACTGAGCCATACTTTGAGCAACCAATGGTAAGATTCTATTGTCTCTCCAGCAAGAAGACCACAACTAAGCAATGTAGTTTGGCCATGGTGATTCACTCCAGTAAATATCACTAGTGGAATCTCGAATTTTCCGGATATATAAGAATTGTCGATGAAGATGACATCGCCAAAGTAACTGCAAGAAACTTTAGAGAAAGCATCAGCCCAGAATACATTCCTCAGTTGACCTTCATCATTTACATCCATCAGGTAAAAAAAGTTTGGATTTGTCAATTGCATACGGCAAGAGTAGTTGTAGATGGCTGCAGAATCTCCTCTCTTAAGGTTCAGCAAATCAGGCGACCCAGCGGCATTCTGAAACTGTTTTTTCAGAGTCAAATTTGGGTTCACATTGTTTCCACCATCCATGACATGTGCCCGGTACAGCTTAATCGTCTTAGTATCTGAGACTGGGCTAGATACACTCTTCCTCTTAGTCCCAGTCCCTATTCTTCTAACTGATTTATACATCGTGGAACCGAGCAAATGGTTATGATCAAGTGTAACTTCAAGAACCCACCACCTCTTAGAATCCACCTGTCTCATTCTTATCATTGCAGGGCAACCACTTCGTGTTTCCTTTCTAACACGATTCACATCGTTAATCCTCTTAAAACCTTGACTACTACAGCAAAGCACCGCACCATACTTCTCTTTGCTACGCCTCTTAAACCATGAATTCTTCACTCTTACTCGAAATCCAACATCCGTAGCATAGCAATTATAGTAGTTATAAGCATCATCATACGACTCAAACTCCATTCCAACCGCCGGGGCATCAAATTCTTTTCTCTCAACAAGTAAACCGCTCAGTTCATCAAACTCTCCCGTTGCTTCTTCTTCGATCTTTCTGTGACAAAATCCAACATTAATCTCATGCTCACTACTACAAACCAAAGCTTCTTCTATCTGTAAATTGCATCCACCATCTGACATTGGATCATCTCTTTCACGGATCTCCTCATTCTCTAAATACTCAGATGCCTGTACCTGTAATACAATGATGAAAAATGAAAACTTTAAAGCCCAAATTTTGAAAAAGCTATAAACTTGATCACTTGGTAAACATCACCAGCAACAAAATACTCAACTAGGGTTTCAAACTTGTGAACCAGTTTAACAAAATTCAACACAATGAAATCAAATGTAACATCAAAATACAAGAGCTTGATCGAATCGATTCATAAACTTCACAAAATTCAGGAAAATAAAAGAGAGGTTTCGAGTTGTTAAATACATACATCTCCATCGATGTACTCACTTCTCTCTTCCATTGAAGCTTTAGTTCCTCTTACTCAATTCGCGGGTAAATTTTGAAAAAAAAAAACTTGGCTTTACTCGATTGACGGAGAACACTTGTAAAATTGATCGGTGGGGGATAGATCCGGTCGGGGTTTGCATGGAAGATCCGACCCGAGAGTGATGTAGCGCGGGTATTTGACCTTTAAAGCAGTTAGGTAGTTAAAACTTCTTCTTCTGACGGTGAAGGTCTTTGAGGGCTCTACTGGTGACTTTAGCATTTCCAAGAGCAAAGCACGTGACATTAAACGTCGTCGTTTTCTTCACACAAAATAAATCAAATCCCTGTATTTTCGTTAAATATTATTAAAGCCTAAAAATATTTAAATGTTTATAATTATACCATTAAGCCCCTACAGTTTTTCTATTTCTAGATTTCACCCTCAACTTTGACTTATTCACCATCATCATCCACTAACTTTTTAATCGGATCATATAAATAGAGGAAATACGTTTTTAGTTGACCAATCAAAAAACAAAAACAAAAACAAAAATGTCTCTGCTCTCTCCACTTCCTCTGCTCCACTCATTCTCCTCCACCGTCGCCACAAAATCCACCGTCTCTAGAATCAGTGCCACGCCATCAATATTTCGCTTCTCCGTCGTCAATGCAACGCCGGAGAATGGAAACAGCGGCGGTGAGGATCCATCTTTTAACCCATTTGGCTTTGTTACTGACAATCCGTCTAGCCGGAGCGCAATTCAGCTACCGGAGTCTCCAGCGGAAGATGGAAACGTCTGTCAAATGCTACACGTGAGTTCAGTTAACTACTGTTTCAAAAATTTGAACTTCAATTGAATACTTTCTGGTTGATCACAGAAACTGAAATAGCTTAAAGTTCTGGTTTTGATAAAATTTTAGTTGGTTTAGTTGGTTTAGAGGACTGAAGATAAGGGAAAAGAATATGGTTCAACTATCAAATCCGGGAAGCTTAGATGGTTTGTGAGAGAAACTGGTAAAAAAACAATTTTTGTGTTTCTTGTTTTTGCTTCAATAAACTTTAGATTGATCATGTTTTTTTTTTTTTTTGCGAAAATTGCTATCCTTAATAGTCCACTGACTGTTTCATCTCCAGTTCCTGGATTATTTAAGCAACTCAGGTTCAACTCTTTTTCATATTTTGACCATTCTTGGCTTATCTTGTGCTACATAATGGATATTATTATTCCCTCTCACAATCACACTTGTGTGCCATTTTTTTTTTCTCTGATGTAGAATTCCCCTCTTTGGTGAATTTACCTGTCAAAATGCTATCTTGGCCGAGCGGTTCATTGAAGGAGGTATCCCGTATGTATCAAATTTACCATTATCTTCATGTGGAGTGTACATGATTGTCTTTTTTGTGGTTACCAAGAAGAGACATTAGATGCTGGATATTCTCTTACCTCAGCCTCAATATCTCCTGTCCTTATATCTGTTTTGATAGCTACGTCCTAAAGAATGAGAAAGCTGATGTGTATCGTCTACCATATTTGTCAAGCGGAGGTCCTGGTTTTGGTACACCACTAAACCAAATTTAATGAATGTGAAATGACACTTTACTCTCGTTTCTTATGATGATTCAAAAGTGTTTTTATATAAGAGACTTCTCACCATGATATTCTGATGTGCTAGCCTTACTCGAGACTGCGAAAAAGATCAACTTCGGAGACACCTTGAGTCAAATTGCAAAAGTATGTACATGCATTTCTCAACTTTTGCCAAATTCTCATGTCTACAGATAGGCCTGCTACTTTGCTGAGATTTGGTTCCTTCACAGCTGGGATAAACCTATATTTCTAGCTTGGGGAATAGCTGATAAATATCTGCCTCAGTCTATAGCAGAGGAATTTGAGAAACAGAACCCCCAAAAGGTTAAGCTTCAACTTATCGAAGGTGCTGGGCATTTGCCTTCTGAATCTCTCTGAATTTTGAACTTTTGATACAGGCCAGAGAAAGTAGTTGCTACCCTCCGAGCGTTTTTCTGACTTCTAAATTCAACAAACAATGAAAAAGGTAATCTCAAAACCTAACGGTTAAAATAACAACCAATAGTAGCATCACAGAGCCTAAGACATCCCAAATTTTCTTACAAAATATGGGAAAAAGTGTTAAGATGCCCATAGGAAAAAACAAAAACATCTTGGAGCTGTTAGGTTCTCAAGTTTTCCTTCTCTTTGGCTTTTTACCAGCTTGGCTAGTAGCTTTCTCTTCAGGTTTCTTCTTTATCGCGGGCTTCGTACCACGGCCTCTGGGTTTCACAACTTTCTCTTCAGCCTCGCTATCATCTCCACTATCAGCATCATCATCGTCATCGTCACTATCTTCTGTTTTTCTCTTCAATGCAGGCTTCTTACCACGACCACCCCTTGGTTTTTGTACTTTCTTCGGCTTAGCACTATCATCTTCTCTCTCGGATTCTTGTTCATCTTCTTCTCCGTCTTCTTTGGATTTTACACCTCTTTTACCCGGCCTAACCTTGGTTGCTTTCTCTGCGTCTTTCCCTGAAAGTTTCTGAAGCTCTGGTACATAAGCTGTTGTCTACAGAAGAAAACAACAAACGCACAAAAACATGTCTTCAGTTCAATACATGAATCAATCACCGAAAAAATAACAATGCATAGATAATTAGATATACTTACCCTTCCACCAGCAGTGATGAAATCAATCGTCTTCCCTGTAATAACCAAAACAGACATCATTACCAAATACAAAAATCAGATACATCACAATTCACTCTCATAACATTAAATATCAGCTGTAGTTGGAGGTTGAAAGATCAACAGATCAATTTTTATGAACTGTGGCAGGTAGATAAAGAGTTTGAGTGTGAAAGCTGGGATTTCAAACCATCAACAAAAGCCTTTCCGGGCTTCTTTTCCCTAGCATGAAAAATCCAGTTACTAGGAAACTGACTACTGTCTGCATCGACTTCCACAGCTTTTTCTATCACCTGCAAATACCCAATGTTTCTTTCATCAAAATTATATTGATGGTGGGAAAAGCTTACCATTAACTTTCCCGGGTTTTTTCCCCCACCGAAAATGAAATAACCATTCAACAGGAAACTCTTTGCTATCAGCACTGACTTGAACTGCATGTTGAATGACCTACAAATGTGGTTTTTTTCTTTCTCTCTAAATTACAAACACTCAATGTATCATGCATGTTAACATATTGCTCTGTTGTTCCCATGTTTTGTAGGTAATGTTTCGATGGGTGGGTTCTAAGAGTCTTACATCTTTGATGGCTGTGTGCAAAGCTTCACATTGTTCTTTGGAGAGGCTAGAAGCAGTCTGCAATGGATGGATTCTGGCCTGCGAAAAACAAAAACTAGTAGAATCAATCCTACAGCATGTAAACCAGTTTCTTCTGTCGGTCAAATGTACAGAGTTGAAAACAAAAGTGGATACTTTATGAATCAAATGAGTGGTTACATAGATTCTCTACTTCAAATCAGCTTTTTGAGAACGTAAAGCTCACTTACTTGGTACAGCACTTCATCAGCGATCCAGTTTCCAATACCTGAAATAAAACCCTGCAAAAGAAGAAATACATAAGCCCTTAAATAAACAATGTCTTTTTAATTACAAGAAGAGGAACGAAGCCTACAATAAAAACTCTGCAATGAAACAGAAGATCATTTCAAATTATTGCAGGCTTTGAAATGTCATATATCCAAGTTCTAGGTATAGTGATAAGTAGTAAGGACAAGAAAGATGCATAAAAGTGAGAAATAACAAGAATTAAACACTGAACCTGATCAAGTAGAAGAGGTTTGATGGTTATTTTCTTCTTAGCTAAGCTTTCTGCAAATTCCTCAACTGTCATAGGCTCCAACAATGCATCAGGACCAAGCTCTGATATTGGACGCACAGAAGCAGGCTGTAATAGCAAACGTCAAATAAAAAATCACAAAGTACCCGCAGAGAAGCCTATAACAAAGAAAAGCAGCATAGAGTTATGCATTTATACATTAGCTAGAAGTCGAACTTTAGCAAATCTCCTCTTATCAGTAAAAGAAAGCTCCAGACCATCATCAAGCTGTATACAAATCATAATTCATTATCACTGAAGCACATTTCCGGGATCATCAGTCAGTTAAAATAAGACTGTAAACTCGTAACCTCGACAAAGAACTTTGAATACTTAGATGGCCACTCCTCAGAATCATTTACAGCAGACCTATATACAGAATGTTTAACACATCAATCTTGTTCTATAGATCTTAAATTTCGCAAAGCAAAGGTGAAAATGGTACTCCATAAATGGATAAACCTCACCTTTTATACTTAGTAACTGCAACGCCTTTAATATAAATAGCACCAGCCATACCTGAAGAACAAGACACATAAACCAAATATAAGCTCTAAGAAACAATAAAGCCAAACAGTTTTACTCTTTTCTAATGCATTAATGCATAAAGGTCTAGTTTTTGAACTATGAACAGTCCTGCATTTGGTCAAATTTCTAATTTTGATGTCATTTATTCAATCAAAAGTCCGGAAAATAAAAAACCCTAAATTTGTTTACCAAATTGAAAAGAAGGAAATGGCGGGGAATCTAGCTGGAGCCAGAGGTTTTTCCCTTTCCGACGAGCAGAGACGATGGTTTTGCCCAGAATTGAGATTTGGAAATCGGACGGCGAGATTCCATCGATGACTTTGTTGTCGTCGGCGATGATGACTCGCTTAATCTTCTTCCCAAGACAGTTGTCCTCTATAGCTCTCCTCGCCGCCTCTACTTCTGGAAGCTCCGGCATTTTTTTCTCGTCGGCGAAATTAATTTGTTAAGTGTTTTGTACTCTCTTTTTTCCTTATTATTATTAACCTTTTTTTTTTTTTACTTTCCTCCAGGTCAGTAAAATCCTAAGTTAATAAATTAGTTTGAATTATCAAGAAAACTTAATCAAAAAAACAATTGTTTTTGGATCAATAATAGTTAGAATTAAAAAAAAAAGAAAATTGTATCCAACAGGACATAACAGTTTTGAAATGAATTATCGCAATTATGGAAAATTGATAAGAATAACTGGGGAAATTTTTCCTTTTTATTTGCCATTAATTTTGCAATGAATCACAAAGTATTTTATTTATGGTCTCATGCATTTGACAAGAACGTCGACGAATCTCTTGTACATATGTTGCTTCATGTACATTTCCTCAACCTTTTTACGTCCTTCCCTTCCAAACTCTAGCCTTGTGTCTGGATTTCTAAGTAGAAACAAGAGATTACGAGCCAATTCTTCGTTACCTGATCGTCCTATCGAGTGAAGTAGACCGGTCACGTTATGTTGCACCATCTCTTTTGTTCCTCCTGCATCTGTTCCAACCACTGCTACTCCATAAGCCATTGCTTCGATTGTCACTCTCCCAAATGTTTCACCAACTCCCTGTAAGAAAACAGATTCAATTGTAAACCAAACCAAACAAAATCGAAATGCTAATCCGAAATTTGCCAATAAACCAAAACCATCAAAACTTCAATTGAGCAAAACAAAACTGGAATGCTCAATCCATAGCCAAACTGAATTCAAACCGATATATAGTTCTAGAAACCCGGTAAAGCTAAACCAAAACAAACCGTATACTAGTAGTTTCTATGGTCCACTGCATTATGCACCTAATAGTGTTTTTGAGGTCTGGAGAGAATTTACCTGAGAGTTAGTAACGTACACATCTGCTGCAGAGTATAATGAAGCAACACGAGTTGTTGCTGGAGTCCACATAACTGACTTAGATAAGTTTCCATTGCTTGATAAGAAGCTTAACATCTCTTTAACATATCCAACTTTGTTGCTCTTTGAACCCACTGATCCTAAAAGAACTTTAAGTTCTTGCTTCTCTCTTCTTTCGGCATTGTCAAGTGTGAGAGAAACACCTTTCAACTGTCGAGATGAACCTCTTAAACGATGTTTGCGGGAGAGACTAGCTTTTTCTTTCCTAATGATGCTCTTATGGTTCCTTTGAGCTTCTTGTTCTTTCTCAGCAAGTGCTAAGGCAACAGATTCAAGGAGAAGAAGTTGTCCCTTTCCTGGGTTTATGCTGCTAAGAGACATCACAAGCATATCCGCATCTGTTAAACCTAATTCTGTTCTGACTGATTGGCGTAATATTTGTCTCTTCTCCTTCATTTTCTCTGGAGTAAGTGTTGGTGTGTTGAGTGAGGAAGGAATCCCAGCTACGAAAGCTAACTCATCATTAACAGACAGTGGAACAATCACTGGTTGTGATCTTAGCTTTATATGGTCCTCCTCGCACCATGTTAACCACTGTTTGCTCTGTGATTCAGATAGAAAAATCAGCATTTTCACTCGGTCAAGCACTGGTTTAGCTCGATCAAAGTATTCTCTTCGATTTTCCATTATCCACAAAGCTATTTGACTTCCACCAGCTGGGAAATGATTCATGTATTGATCTGCAAGAAAAAGGAATAAACAATAGTTAAGATCTGCTTTCCTTTGATTGTAAAATAGTAGTCCCAAAATCGCATAATAATTTAATTCTTACCTATCCATGATGAACAAACAGCTGATCCTGCAATGACCAAATCTGCTTTCATGGCAGTCTTGAAGCTGAGTTCTCCTTTGTCTTCAACCACTTTGATCCTTCTCCTAGTGAGTTCTTGCATCAATCCACCTCTCGTGCTGAGAACTACTGCAGAGACCGTTGCACCACAGCTCAAAAGCTCTGAAGCCAGCTCCATCATTGAAATTGGAGCGCCGGTCATTGAGAGTTCGTGGAAAACAAGAACGAATCTCCTTGACCAAACAAGGCGTTTAAAATCTGATTTCCTGTCGCAAGTCCCCGACCGTCTATGCGGGCTCCAATCAAGAACTTTATCCTCTAGTGATCCAAAGGGACCAAGAAGCTTACCATAAGTAGCATTTGTCATTGGAAGTTGTGGATCTTGCTCATCAGCCAAAGCCTTAACCTCAACCTCTTTAATCACCTTCTGCTTAACACGGATCTTACTACGTGAAACCCGGCCAGTTTTTCTCGTCTTCTGCCTGGAACTCAAGCTCCGTCGAGAAGCCCCATCCTCTTTCTTGATCAGACTAACATCCGTCCTCTTATTCAAACCAGCATCACCTTTATTAGTAATATGTACCAAAGCATCAGAAGTCTCATCAGCACCAATTCCTTTGTTCTTCTCCACATGTAAAACATCCTTTCTCACTTCGCCTCCAAACCGTAAAAACTCAACTTTGCTTTCATTATCATGTGCCCATCTAGACTGAACATAAAATCCAAGATACGTCCAAAGAGTAATCAAAAGCAGCCAATAAACAAGTCGGCTACTACGAAACCACTGAGCCGCTCCTCCTCCCCCGCCACCTCTACGAGGAGTCCTACCAGAATGTACTCTAGGTGAAACCCTAGGAGTAGACCTCCCTGACAGTGAAGACTTAAGGCTCGTTTGCCTTAGCGGCGATAACCGAATCTCCTCCATGATTTCAAAGGTTATGATCTCACTATGAACATCATGAAAAACACAAAATCAACAAGAGTTAGAATAATGTAATCGCTTCAGTTCACTAACCTCAAAACCCCAACCTAAAAAAAACAATCATGCAATCAATCAGACTATATAGTTCATAAAACTCTAACTATATACAAGTATTAAGGACTATAGCTAGTTAAAATTAAGATCTAAACTCCTCTCATGACCTACATTTAGGTATTTTATTTATAACAACTTTCTCAAACAAAATCTGGAGAAGACTACACAAACCTTCTCAGATTACAAATTTTTATATTCCAAAGGCATAAGAATTATGAAGTTACTTTAAAACAAGCATTAGAATTAGAAAATTGCGTTGGAAACTGAAAAAATTCAAAACGAAATATGTATATTTTCCAGTGAACAAAAAATCAAAATCACATAAGTCTCTTTTTTGATCGGTCAGTTTAACTTACCAGAAGCTAACTAACTAGTAAAAACGGAGTTAGATCCGTCGAAGCTCCGATGTTTCAGCTTCCGAAGTGTGAATAAACGGAGCTAAATTGACGCGAATTTGCAGGAATCTATGATTATAAAGCTAACACGAAACCTGAAGTCAATGATCTTCACAGGAAACTAGAAACAGAGAAATAACGAAGAAAAGTAGAGAAAGAGAAGATTACTCTGTGTTCAGTAGTCTTCTTCTTCTTCTTCGGAGATCAGAGCTGAAGCAGATAGAGAGAGTGGAGATGAGTGTGTGCTTCTTAATTTGTTTCCTAAATAATTCTCCCACTTGATTCCTTCTTAATGATTACTTTTTTCTCTTCTCTTTTCAAATTGGAATGAAACCTTTAAAACGGCGTAGTTTAAGCTTTTAGACCAAGTGTGCTTTTTCTCACTGGGCTTGAGCCTTGAAAGACAATCAAAACTAAAAACGACGAATCCCAAAATCAAAAACTTTCTTTATGTAACTCGAAAACTCTCTTTCTCTCTCTCTCTCTCTCTCTCTCTCTTTTTTCTTTGCTTTGGTATGTTGTGATGTTACTGTGGAACCTTTAATGTGTATTTATATATCTTTGTAAGACACATCCTCCTTGTTGAAATTGGATTTGCAACTCCTCTTCCTCTTTGAACTTGTCTTCCTTTTTTTGTCAAGGAAACACACAAAACATGTTTTGGGCTTCCAGGCCCATTTTTTAAATTCGTCCAGATTACCGACAGCTCTGATTTAGTTGTGGAATTTATAAAAATACAAGATATTGTGAATAACCAAATGAAAATTTCATACACTAAATTATACTTTGCAAATTTTACTTAAAAACAGTTATCATTTTACGTAAATACGCGACATTTGACTAAATTTATTTATATGGGATAAAATATCATACATAACCAAGCGAAAATGATTTCCGTCTGACTGCTTTTCAACAGTGACAAAGTTGATCAATCACAAGATTGACAAGTTCAGGACCTCTTTGAAACCGGTCCAGTCCGGTCCTATTCAAATGGCACATATAAAGTGATCAAGGAGGCAAATTTAAGTCAAATGGTAACAAATAAGTCTCAACTGTGGAAGAAACAACAACAAAGTTCTCCGAATCACAAGTTTTCATCAGCCTCAAAATTCAACTACTTGAAAGTAACAAGACAAGAGACAAGACAAGAACGAAGTCTTTCTACATGTTCTTTTTCTTATTTTTACCTTTCTTCAAGCATCTGTAGCTGAAGGAGAGTTCTCAGGTGTCTTCAGAGGATGAGCTGTTTCTTCTGCTTTTTCTATCGGTTTACTGTCTTTATGTTTGTCAATGGCTACACGAAACTCTTCCACGATTGTCGGGTCTTTGAACTTCAGTGCAAATGTAGAGAGACCTTCTTTGCCTTCGCTAACACTATTCACACAGGCGAACGTGATTCCCTTCTTATCCATGTTGGTAAGTTTCATTTCTGGGTAAAGACTCGCATTTAAGATCAATCTGTAGTTTCCTTTAGCTCTCATCACTAATCTTGCTTTACCACCATTACTGGAGACGTTGACCTTGAGTTCTCCTTTCCCACGCTCTTTCCATCCTCCATCAAGATATTCAAACATAATCGAGTCAGCTGAGAAGGCAACTTTCTCGTTCTCTTCTCCTGTTTCTGTGGAAACCTCTTGCTTTGGTGGAAACCCACTAGCTTCGCTCTTCTTGATAAAGGAAGATCCAGTTGCACTGAATAGAGAAGAGTTTGGAAGGCCAAAGCTAAAGGGAGATCCAGAACCAATTGAACCATCCTGAGAAACCGCACCGAATGAGAAAGATGAACCAGAAGCCTCTGTACTTGCAAGTCCAGTGAATGCGTTTTTGCTACTTGAATGCTGCTGGAAAGAACTCAAAGCGACATCTTCGCCGTTCTTAACTGCTTCTTCGGTTCCATTACCTTCTTTTCTCTCAGCCTCATCACCTCCTAAATCCTTCTCAAGGGGTTCCTCAGTTTGAGCTGTTCCTTCAGCAGCGTTGTCGCTAACGTTTGGAACACCTGAGACCGTCTGAGCTACATCAGCATCAGTAACTTGGTCAACAGATCTCTTTCCACATTGATTCTCATCTTCATCTTTAGTCTTTTCAGTCTCTTCCCCAGCAGCATCTTTGACATCAACCTTCTTACTGTCAACTTCATCGCCCTCCTCGATATCAACTTCCTTCTGATTGTCCTCAACCACTGCTTCAGCTGGAGCCAAATTTGACTCGCCCAGAGGTGCAGTTGAAACAGGTGGTGCAGTAGTAGGGACCAACTGAATTCCAGCAAATGGATTGGCTGCTACAGCTGGAGCAGCTGATGGCTCTTTGCGCTTTACTCTGACAATTCTTCTACTTGCCAATACCTCATCACTAGCCTTCTTGAAAGTTCCACTTTCAAGTTCAGCAGAATCATCCTCATCATCAAGACCAGAATTGTCACGAGATAGCTGCTTCAATGCACCTCTCTTCTTTGATGGTTGCTGCACATTTTCCGAGTCCCCCATTTGAAATGTTTGAGAGAATTTCAAAACACACTCGCAGAATTATATAATACCTACAAAAAAAACCCGAGCAAAACAAAATATCCATGAATATTCAATTCTCCTCAGAGATTCTAAATGACAGATAACCAAATCCAATCTTTGAATACAGAGAAAAAAAAAAGTTACAATCCAAAACATGCTTCAAATGCTAAACATATCAAACATTACTCAAAACACACAAATAATGACAAATTTAAGAACACAAAAGCTCAAGCATGGAAATTGAAAAATTACTGAAGCAGAAGGAAGGAACATAAATAGCGCATAAAAGTGTAACCTAATGAAAATATCCAGAAATGTATGCAAAGAACGAATCTAATTAAACGTTAACACTCACAAGCAGGGAACACAAGAAGTAGTGGTAGTAGAGAAGTAAGAGGTATGCACTAGAGAGACTTATAAATATACAAACCAATGAAAAATTCCAATATCAGTGAAACTGTTATCCTCAAATCTATAAAACAAAAGGAACCGAGTCAGAACAAAAAAAAAAAAAAGCCATATATAAAAAGAGATTAAATACAAGGATGAAGAAACAATTTCAAACCCAATTTCGATTCTAAGGGTTTATATTCAAATTCATACAGCACAGATCAAGAAACGCCGCACATGGTTCCGAAATCGGTTAAATACAAGTTTAATCCCAAAAAAAAAACCTAATCGTCAAAACAAACTAACATAAAAAAAAATTAAGAATAACCCGAGATTATTTCAAGAAACAAACTGAGCAAAACCCTAGAATCAAAGCAGCTAAGCCCTAAGAGAATAATAGAAAAAAAAAACTTTAAGAAACCGAGGAAGGAGAAAACCTCAGATTCGACGCAAATGGGCGGGAAAGAGAAAATGAGAAGGACTCACCGATGAGAGGCAATAGTATAAAGAGAAAAACCCTAACGCCGGAGAGATGTGGTCTGAGACGAAGAGGAAGCTACAGACTGCGTTCCGGTTTATAAAAGAAGAATATCGATATTTGTATTCTCTATTTTTTATTCATCCACGTTTGGGTGAATTAATTATTTCTTTTTGCACTAATGATACAATAATACAATATTTTATTCCCAAGAACAAATATATTCTTTCTTTTCTTTCTTTTTCCAAAAAGATAAATAATCTTTAACTACTAGTTGTAAATTCCCTCCGAGATCTATTTCCTGTTTTTTTAAATAGTCTGGAAATACGAACTTTTACAAACATTGTAAAAATTTAAATATCTTAATTTGAAAACATTATAAAAACACATATTTTTGTTTTAGAAATATGATAAAACTATTTTAGTATATTTGAGAATTTTAAGTAAATAATTTGAAACATCAGATACATATATAATATTTATTATTTTGAACTTTAAAAAAATAACTAATTTAAAGAATATAAACTGTTTATTTTTTTCCTTTTCTCCAAAATTAAACAACCTAAACATTAAAAGTCTAGATTTCTAACAAAAAAAACTTAGAAATCATCAGAATACAAATATTTAGTAAAGTTCGTGGGTTAATTTTTTTATTTTAATTGTTATGAATTTATGATCATTCATCTTTAGTTAAACTATTTTATACTTATATATGTTAGATTTTTATTGTTTCAAATATATATCTTGAATTTGATTTTAATGTTTAAGTATAGATTTTTTTTAATTTATATACATATTCACGCTTCCAACGTATGTTTCTTAATTTTTGAAATAAATCCTAGGAAATATGTGTAAGAAACAAGACCATTTAATATAACAATAATAATAATCTCCTTCTTAGTGTGAGTTAGTCGCGGAATTTAAAATCAAATTAATAATCAAGAAAATTAAAATTTTACAATATAAATTTATCGATAATAAAATAAATACATCTTGTATCTATGCTAAATCAAAAACAAATATCAACAAAAATCATAAAATATATAACTATGAATAAATTTTCAAATATGAATTTATTTGAGCATTGTCAACATCTCCAACTTATTAGAACAAAAAAAACAAAATGTATTTTTCAAAATTTCTAATTTACAAACAATTTGAACAGGGTTATCGTACTACTTTTTTGTTTTCAGCGTTTAATCTCATCAGTTCGCGGATCAACCCGCAACCCATGCGGATTTGTCCATCAAATATCGTATACCGTGATGGATCAAGCTGCAATGCCCGCTTTTTTTGGGCATTCAAAACATGAATCATAACCTGCCCCGTACCAGAATTGGTTAGAGGTCAACATTTGAATTGGTAATTTCTACCAAATCCGCTCTAAAATATATATAAGATGTTTTACCTAAAATTGCGTATATTAAGTTGTCTTTGCTATAGTATTATTTCATACATGAAATGTAAAAAATTCAGCCAGATATGAAAAAAATACTATTAGTCACATTAAATTCAATAAATTTAAAAGAACATATGTTACCAATTTATAAAGTATAAACCTTAAAAAAAATTACTTGAAAAAGATAAATATGCAAAGATAAAAAGAAAAGAAGTGTTATGAATAAATCCATATTATGTGGATACCCATTATCGGTCCATTAGAATGTTCTAAAATACTTGTAAACTCTAACTTGTATCCCTATATATACTCTCTATTATTCATAGAATAAGATATACAATTCCTCAATCTCCTATATACTTTAACACGTTATCAGCACGAGCCCTAAACCGTCTGAGCTAAAACCCTAGCCGACTTAACAAGATAAGTTTTTCTGTTCATATTTACTTCTGCACGAATTTTGCACGGATTATATAATAGAAATCATGTATGTGCATTTGTACAATTTATGTGCAGATGATTTCATATAAATTTTGTGTGTATTTTCGTACAAGTTTTGCATGAACTATCTATTGTCAATATTGATATATTTTTCTAAATCAATTTTTGCACGAATAAATTTTTAATACTGATCTATGTTTTTCTATAAACCGATTTATGCACGGATTATAAATTTTTCGATTTTGATTATTTATGCATGAACCCGATTTTCGCACGAAGTATTTATAACTTATTATTTTATAGATCTATTTCATCCTTATTTTGCACATATAATAGTTTAATTGATCTCATGATATTTGTGATCATGATTATTGTGTTTTACTAATATATTACTGTATGATCTTATTTGATAGAAGTTATACATCACACCTTGATGACGTTTCCATTCTCTATCAATGGATTCCCCAATTTTCATCTTCGATAAGAGAGATAAGTATTTAATTGTTTTATGATATTTGACATGTTAGTTTAATATTATGATAAACTATGATGAAGAGATTATATGATTGATAGAGATAAATAAAATTTGATCATAAGTTTGTTTAACCTAAATTTGCACAAAACTTTTATTTGATAAAATCTGCAATGTTTTTGTTATTATATAGAATATTATTTTACCCGAATTTCGCACGGAAATTTAAAAATAAAAATAAATAAATAAATAAATAAAACAAAGATTTTGTACAAGATTTGAACAAAAAATTTTCAAAATATGATTATATCTCAGATTTTGAGAGTATATATCTTTTATTTAATATTTTTGCAAAATATAATTTTGCACTAAGGTATTTTAGTTATTTTTCGAAAATAATTATTTTTGCATGAAATTTGCAGTATTATTTTTAATCAAAATTTACAAATATATTATTTCGCACGGATTTTGCACGTATATAAGTTTTATACAAAACAATCATTAGTTGATTTAATAATATATTCACTATTTTTTGCTGTTTATATGTTTTCAATTATAAATTGATAGTGCATGAAATTTGTGCATGATTATTAAGTATTTCATTCAATCAATTTGATTGATTGATTAATTGAGAACCTAGTTTCATTGCATATTACTAGCAAACTAGTGAATTGTGATGATTTATTTTATATGATTATATTATGATTTATTTTTTCTTGAAAAGTAATGAATGGTGGAGATTTATGGTTAAGCAAAAGAGTTATACTTGTTACACCATTGTGAAAAAATAAAAGATTTTTTTCTCATTTAAAATAAAAAGGCTACTGCGAGTATTGTCTTGGGTAGTGAAAATATAATTTAGGCATCCATATTACTGCTTATGGGAGTACAACATGTAATTGTTGATGAATATTAGTCTCCTAAGTCTCAAAGAAATGTATTTGGATAATTAGATATCATATTGAGGGGATGAGGAAATGAAATGATATTTCCCAAAAAAATCTATTGATTTTTAATGATATCATAATGAGACTATAAGCAAAAGAATTGACAAGTCTTAGAGAAATTTATTGATTTTTTAAAGATATCTGAAAAATGATATTATATTGAGACTATGAGAGAAGGAAATGATGAATACATTTCATGCCATAAGCATAACTCAAAGTGCGGAAAAGTTTTTACTCAAGTGGTTAAAGATTAACATCTGCGACCTTCCCACTGGAGTTCGAATACACTACCCGTATTCTCTAATAAATTGTATTATACTAAGATTTTAGTATGATTGGAGTAAATATTACAATAAATCAAAAGTTGACGGATAACTTCAATGTTTGGCATCACCGGTTCAGCCATTCTGGTTCGATGATGATGCGAAAAATAATCATGAATTCATATGGGTATTCATTGAAGAAAAGAATTATTATTAATAAATTTTATGTGATATATGTTCACATGACAAGCTAATTATAATGTTTTCACCAGCTAAGATAAAATCTAAATTGATAAATTATTTTGAACGGATACAAGAAAATATATGTGGATGGATTCATCCACCGTGTAGAACCATTAAATATTATATGGTTTTAAGTGACAAATCAACTAGATGGTCACATGTATCCTTGTTATTGACCCGTAACTTGGCATTTGCGAGGCTGGTGGCTCAATTTATTAAATTATGAGCATAATTTCAGTTTGTCCTTTAAAGATAATGCTTCTTGATGATGTTGGTGAATTCACGTCAAAATCCTTTGATGTTTACCTTATATCAATTAGGATAATTGTTGAACATCATGTAGCTCATGTTAATACACAAGATATTATATGTATTAGTATTGATTCGCATCATGCCAATATACTATTATGAGATCTCTCCATGAAAAGTAGTTTTTGGTCAGGAGCCAAATATTTTCCATCTTAAAGATTTTGAATGTGTTATATGTGTTGAGTTGCTCTACCACATGAGTATAAGATGAGATCTCAATGGAAGATTAAGAAATTATGTTGGATATGAAACTCTCATGAGGAGGAGATTGTTATTTTAGTGAGTTTGTTTTACCAACATAAGGGGGAAAAAATAAACAGTTAGAATATAATTAGATGAAAAGGAGTTATCAATTATTGATTCTCGTTGTTGTAAAGAATAATGATTACAAAGATAACTTATATAAAGTTTAGTGTATCTATTGTCAGACGCATACTGACCTGAATTTAGTGATGAAATCACATATTCCAACTTTTGCTCTGATTATAATTAACGTCCTAAATGACTATATCAACTGCAAGTTAGTCTAAAGAAACATGATAGACTTCTTGGTTCCAAAGATAAAATTCCTCGGAAAATAAAATGAGCATATATTAAAATGGCATTACCGAGGTAGGAATGACATCTATAAAATGTCAAGAACATCTACAAGAGATGTTAATGATCTCTAGGAGAGACATCAAACATGACAAAGAAAGAAATCTAGGTACCTAGTGATGATAATGATAAGAGATTTCAACTAGTTGAGTCATGTATGGAATGGAACCAGAAAAATAAATCGATATCGATAATACTTATTCATGAAATATTGCAGTTGATGTTGAAGATGAAAATCGAGGATTATAAACTGTGGTAGAAGTTTTGTTAAAAGTGTACACAAACTGATAATGGCCAAAGTATATGAAAATAATCTCTTAGAGAGATAAGTATGTAGACAAGTAGTCCGTACACATGGATATATAAAATTAGTGGGACAAAAAGAACGAAAATCATTATATTATGAAAAATACATAAAGGTTCTCAGAAAGATCTATAAATCTCCAGTGGTAGATGCATTTATGTTTCTAAGTAGTCTGGCAGTAAGAGAAATCTTATTTAGTCCCGAGATTTAAAATGCTAGAAGCAGCCCCAAAAAGATTTAAATTGCTATAAGCAATTAAGAAAAAAATAAACTGTTTGAACCAGTTATAAGGGTTAAGATGCTATAAGCATGCATAAGAATTTAATATGATAGAAGCAGCTTAAAAAATGTTTCAATTACCAGAATGGTGGTGTGCAATATAAACTATGAGGGCATATGTTCAATTATTAGAACTTCTCGAGAGGTTTCATATTCAGTGTAATAAGAGGAGATGAAAACATTTTTCCAGGAAATGCAAAATTGAATTTCGCATGAATGTACAGATGTTGTATTTGCTGATGCCCGAAATGTGCACAAACCATGTTTTGCACGAAACAGATAATGGTTGTATTATATAACCCGAATTTTGTACGAAATATATCTTGGATAAATATGATTATACTCGAATTTTGCACGATTTTCAACTTGCACGAATTTTGTACAAAACAAAGAGATTTATAATTTTATGTCAGCAAAACTCTTGAAGAGTTAGTAGTACATGTATTATTATGAAAATAATATGAAGTAAAGAACCTTGGAAAGATATAATTATCTTAAAATGTCTTCTAATGAAGATGTTATCTCCAAATTCCTTGAGAGATTTATATATAGATGCTGAATTATATTTGGTCCGGAGATACCATATTGAAAGTGCTAATTGAGCAATATATTTATCTCTTTCATGATTGAAAGATGTGCATCTAGGGGGAGATTGGTAAATCTTAAGAGAAGAAAATGAATGTTTGAAACACATATGTAAAAGAAAATTTGGTTTGAAGTTCAAATAGATGAAATATAATCTCTTATGTGAAAAAGATGCTATAGATTGGAAGTCCAATAACTAGAGATATTATTTGGCAATAAGAATTTGAGCTTAATAGCAATTTCTGAAATGATTATGTATATATTTGAAATGCATCTCCTAAGGATATTGATTTCAGGGGAGAAATATTAATATATGTGGTTGTACTCTTTTCCTTTATCATGGTTTTTATCCCACTGGGTTTTTGCATGAAAATATTTTTAACGAGACAACAAAGAACACATTAAAGATAAACACATAATGGGAAATGTTATAATCCCAATGATAAAAGTTTATTATTGTTTTAAAGTCTTTATCTTACATAAATGAAATCGACTATAGCGAAAAAGATAATGATAAAGATGAGTTCTACACGAGACCATTGAAATGTAGGAGAATAGCCATGTACATGGATTGAAGATTTTTCAAACTTATTTATCAAGACGTTTCAACTTGTTATTTACAAGAAGATATTTCATCAAGACTGGATCAAGTCGTCTCGAAGATCGATGATGTATTCATGAGGGGGAGTAAATGCGCGCTGCACTCTTTTTCCCTTAACTATGGTTTTTCCCATTGAGTTTTCCTAGTAAGGTTTTTAACGAGACAGCATCTCAAACGCATTAGATACCAAATTATTATAATGATCATCCAAGGGGAGTGTTATGAATAAATCCATATTATGTAGATGCTCATTATCAGCCCATTAGAATGTTCTAAAATATTTGTAAACCCTAACTTGTATCCCTATATATACTCTCTATTATTCATAGAATAAGATAGATCATTTTACAGACAATATAAAGAAAAGAAGATCAATCAGATCAAATCAAAGTAGATGTTTGTAAAAATAAACAAAAACCATATGACAATAATAAAAATCTCCCTGTGAGTGAAAAAAGACACGAAAAGGAACTACAACTTCCTTTAAACTCTGACAACCCTCTTTTATCATCTAAACCCTCCAGTCTCTCCAGGAATAACATAGTGCTCCTTGAATTTTAATTTTTCTTAAGAAATTGAAACTTTTATTACAAATGGACTCAAAATGTGGTTCCAGGATTTGACCCATGTGATGTATCCTCACCAAGTAAAAAGAACGAACGAAAGTCCACTTCTCCATTGTCACTCGAGCTTTCGCCATTCCCATAAACTGTAAACTCTACTGACGCGGTGTAAGCACTGCAAATAAAAAAGAAACCAAAAGATCCATAAGTTTAAGCAGCATCAGTTTTCGTCAAAATTGGACTATCAATACATGGCGACTTAATAAAAGATAATGAAGATCCCAGAGATATACATATAAACTCAGTTTAAAACCTAAGTCATGTTGTCAAAAAGACTTGGTATTATGTTTCCTAAGGTTGCTATAAAATGCAATGATGTCAAACCAGACACAAACAAGGGAAGATGTCAGAAGACGGCACTTCTAAGAATCAAATTAATCACCAGAGACAAAAAAAATTCAACATTGGCCTTGACCGACTTGCTATTAGGCTGATGGGTTTCCTTCATTATTCGTACCCCACTCTTCGTCAGCCTCACTTCCGTTAACAAGTACAGCTCCATCAGTAGAGTCGCCATCAACAATTCCTTCTTCTTCTGCTTCTTTTCCTTCATCATGTTCCACTACATCTTCTTCATTCTTTTGCTCACCTCCATTTTCTTCTGCTACTACCTCCTGTGAAGAAAAACACATTGTTGCTTACCAAATTACGCAGGATGACTAACAATAAATGTAAATGAGTCAGTTAATCGGAAAAGAAGAAGGGTTACCTCATGATCGATATTTCCATTTTCAAATGATTCCTCTTCCTCAACTTGCATGTTTCTAAATGCTTCCACAAGGGTCATGGAAGATTTTTCAGCATGACTAGGATAATTTTCTGCGGTTGTGTAAACTCCCCTGAAAATGAAAAATACTTGATTTACAAATGCACGAAGTATCTTGCTTCGTAAATCATGTGGAATTACTACTGCAGGGAAGCAGAAGGAACTACTGATATCCTGCTTGATGCAAAGACCGCGTAATAGGAAAGAACAACAACGAAAAAAAATATGCAAGGATTACCTTGTCTCTATAGCTCTTGCTTCGACAGAAAGAGCAACCTGCCAATCTTCAAAAAGATTTGGGTACTCCTCAGGATCAGCCAAAGATTCTGCTGCTTTTGAATTAACCTGTGGTCAGGTGAAAGGTAACTCAAACCAACAACTTTTTGTCTGCTTGATCACAATACACCAAACACTTAAGAGATATGAAAAGAACCTTGCTGAGATCTTTCCTCCAAAGAGCTACTATCTCAGAAACTTTGCTTGGAAAATATGATCGTGCCATCAACGCTGCCTCTGGTATCCGGTTGCTGGAGAAAGAAAATATTGTCATACAGATAACCAAAGGTGCATAGTTTTGATTTTCCAAACTCAAAAGTGTATACTAATCAATTTACCTCTCCACCAATAACTCCAAACAATCTTCCAATTTACCGAGCATGAACAGACAAAGAAAGGCGACATTGTTCTTCCCTTGTTCTTTAGCAAGTGTCGCAAGTTTTGTCAAACCTTCAGCATCTCCCAGAGAAGAATAAAGAAGTAACAAACCACTCAAATCCATTGCATACTTCATGCATTCCTCTGCCATTTGCAGCTGTCATGATGACACACAAACACAAAGAGTTAGTTGGAAATCCACACGTCAGAGACGAGAAACAGACATTTTTGCTATTTTAAGATTTCTGAATAAAACCTCGGAATCATACCATAATTCAAATGAATAATCATTTACTGGAAAGGTTATTTTTCTCTCTTATAATTACAAAACACTACGAAGAAATGCAAAGAGAAATCCATATATATATATATATATATATATATATATATACCTTTCCAGAAGACATGGCTAACTCTCCTAATTGCTTCCACTTAGACTCGCTCTGTACTTCTAAAGCGATTTCCTACAAGTATAAAATAAATAACATGTTTACATATTGCCACAATAAGAGAAATAAAAAATATGTTAATCATCACACATTACATCACCTGTGCAATTTCAAGTCTACCCAATTGTATGGCTAACTCAAATCTGTAGTCAGGATCTGTTGCAATTTCTAGAGCATCTTCAATCATTCCCCGTGACTCCAAGAAATGAGCAACACTAACAAGTGGAAAATTTTCCGAAAATAAATAGAGAAATATTGACGAAATGCTCTTTGACATGTGATCAGCTATGTTAAACATTTGAGTGATTTAGACACACATATTTCTACGAGAAAATAGACTTAATATTCCATCCAAAAGAAACAAAATAAGCATGGGAGTAAGACTATAACTAATCACATGTACACATCAATGTTAGGATCTAACTAATTGATTAATACCTGTTATGCTGATCTTTAGGAATTGTAGGTAAAATTTCACTGGCTTTGTCTAAATCACCCCGCATCACAAGAGTCTTGTACTCAATCAGGCTTAGCAGCAAGGTGTATCCTATAACACTGCATCCCGAAAAGATCAGGGGAACAGGCATCAGAAACTTGAAAGACAATCCATAATAAACACACAAATCTAGGCACTTACTTGAATTCTTTGTCTACCAAAAAGACCCGACTTTGACTTGCAAGATAGCCCAACAAATACATTGGGCGGTCCAAATGATACATTGTGGTTACCTAGGATTAATATAGCAACCCTCATCACGAACTAGTTCATAACAACATTCAAATCCGAGTAACCAATAAATATGCACAATACCTCGCCTCCAACACAGTAGTTAAGCTTCCAGGAAGAGTTGTTGTAAATGAAACAGTCACCAACCCAAATACCTGTCCTAACACGTTCATCATTCTCATGGAGAACCTCAAAAGCATCCTCAACACCTTCTTCCTCAGTATGTTTTCCGCTATCAAAATGTGACGAGACTAAGTCGCGCTGTATAACAGGAAGTCCATGTAAGCCCTTGGACAATCCGTGAATTGCGTATAGAAATTCACAGTTTAAGAATATTTGTTAGACATGATCCTCACGTTGTATTTCAATATGTAGAATGACGTGTCACTAGCAATGGCTACTAAATCACCACTGTCAGCCCAATAAAGATTCTGCAAATGTTACGAGGCAAAACTAAGAGTTAGAGAAGAAAACGAACCAGGAACACCTCCAACTGAAGGTAATGACATTAGTTTTCAATATTCCAAATATATATCTCAAAGTAAACTTATCACAACAGACTGAGCCAAGTTAACTGGGTAACCTTTACAGTGACGTCAATACGTTGAATCAGCCTACATTCAGCCCAATCATAAAAGCAGATGAAATCACTTGAACACATAGCTAACAAGGTTCCTCCAAAAATCTTTTCCGCCGAAAATGTTGGGCGGATACTCTTCTTTTCCTGAAAACATCTTTTGTGAATTAGCCAGATACTAAAATAGTGAATTCCATGACAAGTATCAATAATATTTCAAACAACCATGCGTACATTATTACATGCTCTAACAGAACGGGTTAGAACAGACAGAAGGGGAATAACAAACCTGGAAATTTTTGCTAAATGTCTTAATCTTTGATAAACTTTCTCTAACCGCACACTCTCCCTCGGATGACCACACGAATTCTAGTCCAGAACCAAATGACCTATTTCTCCAAGCCAAAGCCGTGTAGATTATATACTCCCCGTCACCACAGACTACGACAAACCTCCCATTAGGATTGTGCTTCAAGCTCTGAGAGTCAACCACATATGAGTTACAGATAAGCCGAGAACAGATATATATTCTGAAGACATGGCTAAGCAAAACCCACAACTTTGAGGCATGTGCCAGTCAAACCGGCTATGCAGAAATTTTTTTGCCCAAATAAACTATAAACATTACAAAACTATTGGACCAACTGCTGTATATTAACACTCACTTGTGGATAAAGATCACAAGTCCCCAACTCTTTAACACTCAAGGGCAACCTCTCTCCATCAGTAACCTAAGGTAGAGAACAAAAGCTTTATACCATCAGACAAACAAATAAAAAATAGGTCGTCCTATGCCACAATATAAGAGTTACAAGTATGGCCTATACCTCGTAATCTGCACCAATATTTTTGATGTTCGCAGTTTGAATTTCATTATGCTTGGCCCATATGATTTTTCCAGTATTATCCATGCTAGCGACAGGAATTTCTCGTCCAAGTTTAACCATGATGGTTCCTTCATCATATCCGATCACAACCCTGTTAAGAGAAAGAGTGAACAAGGTTTTTGGTCTCACAGGATAATTCAATTGAGTCCTAAAAATAAGTAGAGCTCTTCTTATCGCTTCTAACAAATTTAAGAATCCTAATCATTGAAAATCATCAAAGTTAGGGAGAACAAAAACAACAACAAGGGAGCCAAAATTGAACTGAGAGAGATTATATCCTCCCGGATAACAGTTCTGACAAGCATTGAGGTATTGATAAGAGGAGAGAGAAAAACCCAATAACTCACCGCCGTGAACTTTTAATATAACCAATTGCCCAAACTCTCTCCAGGCCATAATTCAACGTGTTCTCTAGCCTGAAAGAAAATGCAGCCATTAGGAAATTGGGATTACCAATGGAATGAAAACAGAAGAGATTGGTAATGGTGAAAAAGTTTACAAGAATGAAAGCCATGTGAAGCTGGGTTAGCTAAGGCATACAAAAAGCGTTGAACTAAAATATATCCAAAAACAAAACTGTTCATATTATAGTACGTACCTGTATGTAGTTGAGTGCCAAATTCGAACAGTGCCATCTTCAGAACCTGTGATTATAATTGGAAGCTCCGGATGGAAACATACTGCAGATACATTGTGTGTGTGCCCTTCTAGAGTCTGGACACAACTTTTCGTTTGATAGTCCCAGACCTGACCCCCCAAAATTCAACTAGTTAATAACCTGAAAGCACATAATGTCCAGTTGAAATAAATCATCTAACATAAAAGTGACCAGGATGCAGACCTTAGCAGTGTGATCATCAGAGCCGGTAATCAAATAGGGCTTGTCACCACCGGTAAAATAATCTACACAATTCACTCCTTTTTGATGGGCATCCAATGTAAAATTTGGGTCTTGAGAACCAAGATTCCAAATCTGAAGATGAACAAGCATGTATATACAGAATGAGATAACACTTTTCAGAACCTTATGGGTACTAAGCCATAATCTAGTTAGAAGATTAAACCATTTTCAGAACCTTTATCGTACGATCAAGTGATGCACTGGCAAAGGTGTTAGTGTCTTTTGGATTAAATGTGACTTGCATCACATAGTGCGAGTGTCCTTCAAATATTTGAGTGCAAGTCCAACCCTTTTCCCAATCCCAGAGCTTTATGAGCATATCATCAGAAGATGACAGCACATATGGAAGTGTTGGATGAACAGCCACACACCTAATGTAGTCTGAATGAGCCTCAAACACTTTAACCTTGTCCATGGTATTGTAATTGTATACACGGACGTACATATCATCAGCTCCTGCCACAAGCCATTGCTTTCGCGCAATAAACTTGGCTGACCGAACTGCAAAGTCATAATATAAAAGATCAGAATAAGTAACAAATTAAACATAGCTACATACTACATTCATCAAGAACAAAGTCAAACAATAACTAAATATGCAAGAAAGAAATCTGTATACCTGGTAATTCGGTCACCTCAAAGGATTTTGCCATCACCTGATGATTATCAAGCAAGATCCATATTAGAAGAAGTTCAATGAATTGCACATTGGTCAGTCCAGTTAACAAATTTTTCATTGACAACTATGTGCACAAGGCAACTGACAACATGTAAGGAAAATCAAATTGTTCACCCACCTGTGTCTGGTAGTTCCAAATACACAAGGTTCCCGTATACAAACTCGCAAGAATCCTGCAAAATAATTTTTTCCCCCAATCCATTCGTTAGTAGCAGAAGTAAAGGTACAAAAATAAGACAGCAAAGAAAGTGCACGCATCTCCACAAAACTAGTGACACACAAGTGGGGGAAATAAATAATGAATAATCATGAAACTAAGATTGTACATGAGAACACAAAAAAAACCCTTGAAATTACCATGGTTCTGTGGGATGCAGATCCACACATTTGACTCTCTCGGACCTTTGAGCTAATTTTCTCTGATCCAAGAACAACGCAAACAAATTATTAACAAAGAAAAACACCAGAGTGAATGAAACAAAAGAAAACCCCTCAAAACCATATGGAGATCGAAACAATATACCTTGATCTCGAGTCTGAGAGGCTGTTTACAAAAAGAAAGAAACCAGTAGTCAGCAACTAAACTATACAAATAAGATCGTAAATAATACATATTTGTACATTAAAAACACTCTAAACATCACATTTTACCAACATTAGGATCAACAAGGGACTTTAAGAAAACAAATGTATTAAAACAGCTAAGAACCTAAAACCCAATACACAGTAGCGAACAACTTTTGCAGCCAAACCCTTATATATTCAGATCTTCTCTAAATGCAACGGAAATGATCCTTATTCAATTCCAAAAACCGAATGTCAAGAGATTACACTCGATTTCATGCAATCGGCAGCAACACAAACAGAAATTTCGAAGCAGATTAGACAAATCGAAGAGAAACAAGCGATCTGAGATTACAGGGGCTCACTGAAATTATGCTTAACCATAGAAGAAATGCAGGAAATAGAGATCGAAATCGTCGATAGATTCACTCGAGATCTGGAAAAAACAATAACAAAAAAAATAAAAAAGGTAGATGAAAGATTTCAGTACTCACCATATCTACAGATCAAGCGGAGGAAGAAGGCGTTGAGTGGTGGCCTTGGGATCTCGAAGTATCTCCTAAATCTGCAAATCGGAAGAAGGAACGACGTTTAGCTCGCTGTCGCTGTGATGATGAAAAAAAACTTCAAAATCAGGAAACGAACATTTTTGCTTAAGAACGACTGAGTGACACATTTACCAAATTGCCACTAGAGTTTGGGCCTCTCATTTCTTTAAAAGCCCTAAACCCAAACAATAAACACTATTACATTTTCCATTAGTATAGTATGAATTGTTTGTATAGTTTTTTACAGGCTGGATTTTGTGTTGACTTTTTGTCAAAGGCAACTCTGATTGGGTTCGTCATCATCATGCTGACATCTAATCATTAAACTTGTTGTTTCAACATTTAGTTACAACTGGTGAATTCAATATGGAATGTGTAATGGAAAAGCTACATAACTCAGTCAGTGGCACTAAGTTTTATCTCAAATTTAATTAAATTTGTGTCTGATACTTCATCAACAAGGAAGACATGATTTTTAAGCTTGTATTCAATGAAGCTCAAATTGTTACCCTGAATTCCAACCAAGGAAAGAAAAAAAAAAAGAGATTTATAATTTACGTTCCCTTGTTGACTACAAAATCACTTGAGATAGGAGCATCCACTTCAGTAAATTACTACGAGATATACTATTGGAGACATCAGAAAAACCAAGGCTCTCAATGTAAATCATGACTAGACCAAATATGAATAAATTTACTAAAAATTATCAATATTGAGAATTTGATCCTCATTATGAATCACTCCATGGAAAATCCTGAACTACGTTTGTTTTTTTTTTCAGGGACTCCCAAAACTAGATTACAAAGCCTTGAGCAGCCACCCAAGCGTAGCCCAAGAAATAAGCACAGAAATTTATATTTTAGGATTTAAATATTTCAAATTTAGACAATTGCCAAAAGACCGCATAGCGCAGTGGATTAGCGCGTCTGACTTCGGATCAGAAGGTCGTGGGTTCGACTCCCACTGTGGTCGTTGTTTTTCTTCTCTCATCTCTTTATGCTGCCACTGTGGTTATTATGGTTTAATTCTTTTTTGGACCTGATGTGGAGAAACATTATTTTTTTCTTTTGTATTATGCTCTGTGGAAATAGGAAATTTTGCTCTGTGGTATTATTTTTAAAGTATAAATAGTAAAGATAATAAAAGCATAATTAAACATAAAATGAATGAAATTCCTATTTGATAAATATGAGACTAACATATTATCTTTCTTTTTTGATGATGTTAAATGGTTTAGTCGCCATCGTATTTAAAGTTAATAGTTTGTTACTTACGTACTAACAATTCATACTCTCGTACTATATGATTTTGGAAAAAAGTGAAATTCTATACCTTCTAAATTTAGGCAAGAGAACTATTCATTAGCCTTTCTTTCTACTTTATTAAAAAAAAAACTATTTTGGATGTTTAAAAAGCTAATTTTAATTTTAATTTTTGATTCTTGTTCTCTGTTTATTCACTTTTTCTTGTCAGTGAAGATGGTGATTGACAGAGAAGAAAGGAGAAGAACAAATAATGGAAAGAGGATCAGATCGTTTAGCTTTAATCACAGGACAATTACATAATTTTGAACCTTCATCACCATCGTCTTCTTCCTCATCATCATCAGCTTCTCACAACCGCACATACAGCGAATCTTGCATGCCACAGACTCAACCTGATCGTCAAATGATTCAAGAAAGCCTATCTCTTAAATATCAATTCAAAGGTACACAAATTAAAACTATATTTCCTCTCTCGTTTCAATACTTTTTTTTATTATTATACGTTGTAAGCTTGCGTTTACATTATAAAAATGTTCTAAAAAAGAAACCTCAAATTCTAACACATACGTTTCAAAGTTAAGTTTTGATCTAACAATTTTACAAAGGACTCAAAATTATAGATCAATCATATTACAATATAACTCAAAATCAAACTTTTAAAAAATTAGATTAATTCATGATTGGTAATTAACACTTTGAGTTAATTGTGATCAATTACATCCATAAATCAATGGTAAGTTGTAACACATGCTACCAATCACATTCATAGTTATATGTTTTTCGGTAGAAAGTAAACTATAAATTTTAGTGTTTTAATCATACCTACTTTGTAAACTGTATAAACTCGAAAAAAAACTACGAAAAATATATATTAGATTTTTTGTTTTAAATATATCATTCCATATTTAAAATTTACCAAAATATTTTATGAAAAAGATCCTATATGTTATTTTATTTTATATCTTCACATATTAACGCTTATATGTAAATTAAATACTATTAACCGATTGAACAATTTGCATGTGAAACATTTGAGATCTCCTGAATTATAGTGATTATTGTGTCTGACATGCATGAAAGCAGAAGAAGTAAAGGCAAGATCAGAAGAACCAAAGGTTTCTACTGTTCTTCGCAAACCCTTTAAAAGTGAACCAACCAAATCAGAAGAAGCTACGAGATCAGTAAAGAGTCAAAGTCAACGAACTAGGAGTTTCTTCAGCTCCAAGAAACTCAATGCAAGCATCATAAGCTCAGAAAGGACTCGAAGTTGAAGCTCTCTCACAATAGCTGCGTTTGTGGTCTTATTCCCGAGATTAAACAATATAACCTCAGATAGTATCTTAACTTTGAGACCTCTTTGGTCGCTTCTACTCACAGATTGTGCTATTGTGATGTCTCATCTCACCATGGAAGCTTCTGGAGGAGGATTGAGCCATGAAATGGAAGAAGAAGAAGGAAATGCTAAAGATGGTGGTAATAAAGGAGAAAAGTGGTCTGATGCAAAGAAGCTTATAGAAAGAGGAGTTGTTGTGCATCAAGCTTTTCGTGGAATTTTCATAGATTGTGGTCTTTATATGGTTGTTGTTATTTGTGGAGTATCTCTTCTTTGAGGTTTTTTCAGTTTTTTTTTGTTGGATTTTATTTAATTAAGATTATGTTCTTTCGTATCATAAATTTTTGATTCAAAACTTGCTTGAATCCAGTCACTTTTTGGAAAACAAAATTGTGATATATTTCTTCGCTTCCATATCAATTTTTTGGGAGTTTTTTCCCCAAATTTAATAACAAAGTGTTAATAGCATTTATATTCCTTTCATATTTCTTTTTAATTAAAAATATATCTTTGACTTTTAAAGAAACTTTGGTTTTAGAATCAATTTTTTTCCAGAAATCATGTTTTCTTTTATATTAACATTTCGGTACGTTACAGGTTAGATGTCAGAAATTCATCGTTTGCGGATTTGTACTAATAAATATATAATTTATAACAGATTTTTTTTTTTCATTTTTGGTTTAAATCATGTTCGAGTTTTTTTTTTTTTTGAATATAGAAAAAGTAAATGCATGTAATCTTTGCCGAAATATACATTAGTTTTAAGACCGATTATTTTGATTTGATTAGGATAAATCGGTTTATCGAATAGAAAACTGTTAATTTATTAGCATTAGCTAAAAAAAGGGTAAGTTTATCTAAAGAAGAAGATGAGTGACAATGAGAAGCCCAAAGAGAGAGAGAGGAAGTGATGTCGTAATCGGCCCACTCCCACCGCTTATCCTCTCCAATCACTTCAATTCCTCTTTACCATATAAATCTCCAAACCCTTTTTTTCACTTTCACATAAAAAAAAATATAAAAAAAAAAGTATGGTCATGGTCCACTATTCCTTATGGCTTCACATTTTTCAGCAACAACTTACGTTTAATGATAATTATTATTCTTTTCGTTGGTTAATCAAATTTTTTGCGTTATCACATTATTTCCCTAAAGTTTTATCAAAAATAAAGTTCAGATATACACTAAAACAAATTTCTGACCTCATGGTTTTTTAACACAAATCTCAAGACGTTCATCGAAATTACTAGCCACGTGTGTCGTTTTAATTTTTTTTCTTTTGCGACATCTCTACACCTAAAAGATAAATATGTAATTAAAAATTATACTCGACTTCTCTTCTTTTAGTAAACCACACACACACAAAATCTTCAATAAAAAGGAATCTTTTAATTTTGTTTTGAGTGTGAAACAAAAATATGTGTTACAAAAATATTCTCCCTCTTGTTATTCCTCCGGAGAGCTTTCAAGAAAACACCCTAGCGGTAGCAGTGACGGTGGCGACAGAGGTGGTAGCCACCGCTGGTCAACGTGACGAAGGCGGTGGGAAGAAGAAGTGTGTGTGTTCACCGTCAAAGCATCCAAGATCGTTCAAGTGTAGGTATCATCAACATGAATATCAATGGCTTCCTTCTTCTTCTTTTTCATCCCTCTCCAAATAACACATCATCATGTAATCAATATTTATAGTTTTGTATTTTACTATTCATGGTTATTTGTTGAATGTTTTAATCAAAGTAGAAATTGTGTTGTTATCAAAAAAAAGAAGTAGAAATTGTGTTATAATTTTTTTTTTCCGAAGTCTATTCGTTGAACATTAATTTATAAAACGATCTTATTTGATCTCAAAGCTTTTAAAAATCTTAGATGCTAAAAAAATACATGGTTATCAAGATTTCTGTTTTTTTTTTCGCCTAAAATGGTTAACAAAGAGAAAGTGATGTTGCGTGGCTGAATAATCCACTTTAACTAGCGTGAACCATGGAATATACAATTATAAAATAATATGAAAATAACTAATTTAAATCATCATTGAGTTATGTTATTGAGAAGAGTTGATTGATTATACCAGACTTAAAATGTATTTACCTTTAATTAAAGCTCATAAACTTTAACATGGAACTGTTAAATCCGAGTGGAATTTTTATGCAAAATTGATTCTATGAGAAAGTCGAGTATCGGTCCAACCAATGT
Source organism: Nasturtium officinale (assembly GCA_963854855.1). Lineage (NCBI taxonomy): Eukaryota > Viridiplantae > Streptophyta > Magnoliopsida > Brassicales > Brassicaceae > Nasturtium > Nasturtium officinale. The sequence continues at coordinate 15,860,366 of OY978501.1, read as the reverse complement.
AAACGGTCTCACGGACAACATATGGGAAAGATCAATCCTGTTCCATGAATGTAATCGGTTACGACGACTAATCATGTATGGATTTGGTCACGTCAGCTCAATACTCTTGCATAGTGGTATTTGTACGTATGCTCATTTTCAAATTACTAAATAAATAGTTAGCATTTTTTCATAAATACATATTGTAACATCAAACACTTCTACATCCATTATTTAAAATATGTGATCGTTGCACAAAAAAAACAAAAAACAAAATAAAAAATGAACTTTTCCGTAAAGCCTTTCTGTAATGGGCTTAGTTAAGGCCCATGGACTTACTTAAACTAGCCATAAGACTTAAGAGAGAAAAAGGCAAGTAGACCAAAACACAAAGTTGCCGAGAAGTAACGCAAACTCCGATTAAGAGAAGCTAGACGAAGAAGAAGAATAAGACGAAGGGTGGTATCACTGGAACTAACGATTACGTTGATAGTTGAATCTGAAATCTGAAGATTTAAGGGACGAGAATTTCCATTATCACAGTTTTTTTTTAATTTTGCGACTGAGATGTGTGTGCATGCTTCCTGAGGTTGTCTCTGTGAATAGTGAGTGAGTCACTAGATTAGGGTTACTGGCGAACGAAACTGACATAGATAGAAGAGAAGAAAGAAGATCTAAGGAGTTTAAAAGCTATTATGTCGACGAACAATAATGGATCTTCTTCTCTTCCTACTCAAAGGTATAAGCTTTTGCTTTACTCCTTCGATCTTCATTTACTATAACTTTTTTCCTTCATGTGTCATTGTAAAATGCTGAAATTTTTTCTGTTACAGAATCTTCCTTGGATTTTGTGATCTACTCAATTTGGTTCAGTTTGATTCTATCTCAACTTGAATCTTGAAATTGGTTCTGTTTGTTTACAATCTCTCAACTTCAGATTTGGTATTTTTTGTCCCATTTGACTCATCTTACATCCTTTGCACGTTTTCTATATATTGATTTTGTGGTCCTTCTCTTTTCCCTATGATAGATATGTGGCCCAGATCAGTTTTATGAGTAAAGTTCTTTCTTTTTTTTTTTCTCTCCACTGGTCTTAAGTTTGATGTAACACCAACCTTGTTGTTTTGGTTCTATAGTCTATTTTGTTCTTTCCTAATAGGCTTTTGGGCAAAGTGGCATTGATCACTGGAGGAGCCACAGGGATAGGTGAGAGCATTGCTCGTTTGTTCCACAAGCATGGTGCAGAAGTCTGCATTGTCGATTTGGAAGATGATCTCGGCTATGAGGTTTGTAAAAGTCTGATTAACTGTGAGCTGAAGAAGGAGACGGCTTGTTTCATCCATGGTGATGTTAGAGTAGAAGACGATATTAGCAATGCGGTTGACTTTTCAGTCAAGAAATTCGGGACTCTTGACATACTTGTCAATAATGCAGGACTATGCGGAGCACCTTGCCCTGATATTCGTAATAACAGTTTAAGTGAATTTGAGATGATCTTTGATGTGAATGTGAAAGGAGCTTTTCTAGGGATGAAACATGCGGCTCGAGTTATGATACCTGAGAAGAAAGGGTCGATAGTTTCATTATGTAGTGTGGGAGGTGTTTTGGGAGGCGTTGGTCCTCATTCTTATGTCGGTTCCAAGCACGCTGTTCTAGGCTTGACTAAGAGCGTTGCAGCCGAGCTTGGACAGCACGGAATACGTGTGAACTGTGTTTCGCCTTATGCGGTTTTGACCAAACTAGCTTTGGCTCATTTGCCAGAGGAAGAAAGAACAGACGATGCACTTGTGGGTTTCAAGACTTTTGCGGCTGCAAACTCGAATCTGAAAGGGATCGAATTGACAGTTGATGATGTAGCCAACGCTGTTCTGTTTTTGGCGAGCGATGAATCGAGATACATAAGCGGAGATAATCTGATGATTGATGGAGGATTCACTTGCACTAACCACTCCTTTAAAGTCTTCAGGTAATACCATTTGTTTATGGTATGTTATTTTGTGGCATGTATGTTTCTTAAATAATTTAACTGTGAAGCTTGTTGTCGTTTTAATTTTCTTTTTGATTGAGACTTTTATTCTATCATTAGTAGAGAGATTTGTAGAAAATTATGGAAATATGTTTTCTTGATGTGTTACATTTGCTTTTAGATAATGAGTTTTACTAAACGTTGATTTAGTGAAAGCAAACATAAATACAAAAAAAAAAAAAAAGGATTTTAACTGTGAAAAACTTTTTTTCTTTTTTCAAAAAATCTGATTAGCGTCTAAGAACACAACATTAGAAGATTCGTTGACTCTAATCTCTTGCTGCATTATATCAAATGATGTCTTTTGACTCTTGAATTAGACAGGTCTACAACTTTGACGAGAAATAGTCTGACCACTAAAATTCCACATGCAACTTTCGCCTGGTCATCAAAATAATTTAAAAGAAAAATCGATTAATCACCATATGAAATTATGAAGCCATATACAATATTTATAATTGCATATAATACTCTAATATCTAACAAATTATTGACGACTAAAAAGTATATAATGGAGTTATATGTCTTGGTCGTCATAATGAGAATTAAGAAATCGAATAATCGCGTAAGATTCGAGTTTTAAGTACAGTATCTTTAAAGGGAAACGGAAGAACAAAACGCAAAGTTTCCCGTTAGTCTCCGTAACGGTGTCAAATTCAACGGAGTCTTTAGCCAAATCGTGAATCAAGTGAATAACGTCAGGAAACACCGAGACGCCGTCAAGCTCCGTCTCCGCTTCCAAGTGGCCGACATCAGAACTCACGTGACCTAACGTCTTCCCTCTGTAATCAATCGCCACGTCAAGGTCCGTGAAGTCAAAATAGTACGCGTCAGCATTAGATAGCTTAAGCGTTACAACGGTGGACGCGCACGTGGGAAATTGATGAGATTCAGATACATATGCGTACTTTTTTTTAATACAGTAGCTTTTTTATATTTAAAATCAATGCTTTTGTTAAAACTAATACTATATGTAAAATTTCAAATTAGAGGAAGCAGACATAAACTTGCCGGCTAATTATAAATCTATGATAAAGAAAAGGGTCATTACAAAGATTTATCACTATAAAAATTTACAAATGCATCTCTATCTCAATACATAACTCTTTATTACTCAACAAAACAGTTCCATAAAAATCAACACTATAAAATTCAGGTGTAACAAAACCATATAAACACACAAAATTTATATATAAAGCTTCAGCTATACGTTGTATGTGTGTGTTCTAAAAAGTTCAAGATCAAAGAAAATGAAGACATTACCTGATCTTACGAACTCTGTCCCTGGCTAGCTTTCTGATGTCTTTCGCTTTGGCTTTGCCTCTGAGTCACAAACGTAACTGCTTTATACATATCCGAACATGAATACGCAACCTCAGACATTGCCTGAAATAGCTCGGGAAGGCGAGTTCGAAGACTAGCCAATGACTTCTCTCTAACTTGATGGCTTTGTCTTCGGTAAGCTTCTTCTTCTTCTTCCAACCTCTTCTTAATTTGTTCTACATTGAATTGCCTCACAACGACCTCGTCTTTATGATCGTTATCTGCTTCTGACCCATCCGCATTCATATCCTCTGGTCCTCTCTTCTGCATGTATTTATAGTACCAATCCTCAAACTGTTTGATTTTTCTTCCTAGTTCTTTTCTTGTCTCTTCGCATCTGTTTCTGAGATTTAACTCTTCTTCTTGCTGCTGCATTATTGTGCTTATAACCGCTGCAAAATTGATTATGGCAGTTCTCGCTATTTCATCAGGGATTTTGTCTAAGCGTTCATACCAAGCATGGAGGAGTTTTTGAATTGCAGGATTGGGAACTCGAGGAGGCGAAGACACTTTCTCCTTGAGTGTGCTTTCGATAGGGATGAGATTTAGCTTTAGCCATCCGCCAAGTAATTTTATGTATTCTTTCTGATGATCTATGATCCTGCAGAACTGCGTGTGCCATTCTTGAACCACCGCCAAGAGCTGGATAGTGCGTTCATGATGATGATCATTTGTTTCTTTCACTGCTTGCGAAACGTCTAGAGATTTTAAAACCTTTGAGATCTCAGCTTGTCTTTGATGATGCATTTGCATAATTTCCCACATCTTCCCCATCCTGCAAAAGTTTTACATCAACACTCAAAAATTATTTTGTCTAAAACATCATCAAAACAGCAAAACTACCAGCAATGAAAACTTACGCCTTAACAAGGTTAACGAGCTTTATGTATAGTTGTTCATCCCGAAGACGATTGATCTCTGAAACTGTAGAGTCCATAGATTGCATATCCACTATGTATCTTGTATGCAAATGACTAACTGCTGCTTTGGCTCTCTCTAATGAATCCGAGTGACCACCTCGTTTCTTCACCCGGTTTAAATGAGCAACCTTTTTCTGGTACTCGATTTTCATGAGTTCACCTGCCTGTATCCAACAAAGAGTTTATCCCAAAATAAGACTCCTAATAGAAACATATATCATCTTTGCTAATACAAAACTTATTAAAACAATCACAAGGACAACTATCAAGTTCACAAACAAAGAGACTTTTACCAGAAAACACTAAACAGTCTTCTTCCCTCAAAAATTTGAATCTTTTAGTGGGACTGAAGAAAAAAAGCATTGAGAGAGAGAAGTTTTGATATGGTTTTTACCTTCACTTCTTCGTAGAGCTTCTTCTCCCACGCTAACAACTTGTCAAGAACAGTAGCATGAGTTTCATTCTCTTCTATATCGAAATCATCTTTCCCATCATCAGCATTTGGTATTCCTCTAAACGATCTATTCCATGTAATTACACGCATTACTCTAGCAGAGTGATCCATATGACCTGTCACAAAAACAACAACACATCATCTTAAAACCTTAGCTAAACCAATCAATGAAGATAATAATCCAAAATAGTGGAAGAAATCATATACCTCTGTTATCAGCAAAATTAGAATGGTAATGAAGCCTAGTTGCTTCAAGCATCTTAGAAACTTCATGAGCACTTTCAGAAGCTTTCAAAAAATTATCATCAAGCTCATTGAATACATTAGCCAAATTAGTAGTCGTCATCGGCATCCTCACTCCTCTCCTTTCTCCAGGAATAGCTATCCCTTTGCTTTTCTTCATCCCTCTCAAATTAGCAGCTTTTTCCAATTCCACACTCACTTCCTCCACTCTCTTTGGCCTTTCCTCCACCGGTGGCTTCCGTTTAACCACAGTCTCTTCCTCCTCCTCCTCCTCCTCCTCATAATCGTCATCATCATCTTCCTCTGTGACTGGTGAATGTGGTTGAGGAGGCAAAGGTTTTGTTGGCTGTGGTTGTGGTTGTGGTTGTGGTTGTGGAGGAGTGTCCTCCAAAGTGGTTCCAGGCATAGTTTCAACGTTAGGGAAGAAAAAATCATAGAAAGGTTGTTGTTGTTGTTGATGCTGACGTGGCGGTGGAATTGGTCTTGTATTGGCCGGAGGAGGTGGTGGCGCTTGCTCTAAATGATCTTCAATTACCATCCTACTAACTCCTCTACTACTACCTCCACGGCTTCTCGATTTCCTAACCAAACGATCACGATTCTCCAATTCAGAATCATCATCATCATCATCATCATTATCTAGTGTTCCGTCTTCTTCAATTCCATTAAGACCGTTACCAGAGTGACCACCACCGGATCTACCGTTCATCTCCGGCATAGTAGCAGCACGTTGAAGAGGAAGCGGTGGAGGAGGTGGAGGAGGAGGAAGAGTATCAGGAATAGGCTGAGAGATCGCGGAGGAAGAAGAAGCGGCGGCGGAAGGAGGAGATACAGTTGGAACGGAGGAAGAAGAAGAAGAAGCGATTGCTGCAGCAGCAGCGGCGGCGGATGAGGAAGAGTGATTAGAGAATAAGAATTCACCGTGAGAGTAATCGGAAAGAGCAGCTCCGGTATTTTTAAGAGCCATAGCATAAGCTGAGTGAGCTGCGGCGAAAGCGTTACGAGCTTTGACGGCATCTTTCATTAATTGTTTTCGTTCTTTGCAACGAGTAACAGCTTCTTCGTTATCGATCTTTGATTGAGCACAACCCATCTTCTTCTTCTTCTTCTTCCTCAAATTAAGCTCTCTCACTACTTCAGATCGATCGGAGAAAGAAAGATAAGGAGACGAAAGAGAGATTAAACAAAAGCCTTCAACTTAAGTTTTTAAGGAATAATTATTTGTCTAGTTGATCCGATGTCGTTTCATTTGTTAGAAAAGGCAATTTCTGCTTTTCTTTTTCCTTTTTTCTGTAATTTTCCATTTTTCGTTGGGCTAACCTCTCAGGGTAATGACGTGGATAAAGTTAAAAGGAAAGAAACGAATATAACGTTTCTTTACTCTTTTTTTTTTTGTCGCATAAAATCTTTTGTATTTAATCACTAAAGGTTTATATAGTTTTTTACATTTTGAAATATATATATTTATAATTAATAGTTCTGAAATTGGTTGTCTAGATGGAATCTAGATTACGTTATCTTGTGAAACGAGATCAATTTCATTCCTCTCCAAGTATTTCTATTACATCTTTGTTTGAGCCTTTGAGGTTAGTCTATTTTATAGAGTTATTTTATCTTATCTTATGTAATACAAAGAGTTGGTTTTAATGATAACAGAACACACATCGTCCAAAACTTTTTAGTCAAAAAAGTGGTAGTAGAAGACATAACCAGCTTTTTATTTTTGGGAAAGTAGACAACAATTTGCTACCGAATTTTTTTTGTTGTTCACTACCATAACTAAAAAAAATAAAATAAAGTGATGAACAAAAACAAATTTCTATTTGTAGGAGAATTAATTCGTTGGACCTTTGCCATTATTTAGGCTACTCGTAACTCTTCCTCGACTGTATTGCAGATAAGCTGTTGTCATTATACTAATGAGCTCCACCTAGTGAACCCTCTCAATAGCTCTTCCTCTCCATATCTCCTTACAAACTTGAATGGAGCATTCCCTAATTATATATATGATGATTTACATAACTAGAACTTAACTTTAAGACAAAAATCAAATATTTAATAAGGTTATTGAAAATTTTATGAAATTGTGCTTCATTTTTTTTGTTTTTGAGTTAGTTTAAGGGGAAGATGCTTTTCGTGAAACCCACAAGAGAAGTCAATAACAATTAGTTATTCTAGATTCCTCAAGGAAGGCTTCAGCTTCGTCACCCTTTTTCTCGCTATATTGTGTTGTCTACTTGTCAAGCACAAGAAGCTTTATGCCAAAAATCTATATTGTAATAACAAGAGGGTTGTACACTAGTCCATTATCGTTCTCTCTTTCTTGTCTAGCAAAAGAGACGCAATTATGTAAATCCAAAAGAAGAAGACTTTGCTTTCAATATGGTCTTTGATTATTCTTTGGAACTTAGGGTTTTAAATATTAAAATACGGAAACTTCAATAGCAAGTTCGATTAATTATGCACAACTACTTGGTTCATAAGCACTTTCGCTGTAAACCTATAAACTTCCAAGAACCTTCTCTGATACGACATATTTGTTGGCTCTAACCATAATTTTCTTTTTGCAAAAATGTAATTGGACAAAGATGCTTAATGAGGTCTTGAAGAAGGTGTGCGCCGCCAATTCTTTGTAATGCACGATGTATACCCTTTTGAAATATACTTGTTCACTCCTTCAAACAGTGCCGCTAAGACAACGTCTTAAACCTATGCTCTTGTTGAACAAAGAGACTTCTTGTTCGGTCTCATAATAGCTTTCTAGGATCCCATTTTTGTTTTAGAGACATATGATTACTTTCCATTTTCGTTCTTTTTTTTTCTTTTGGTGGAAAGTAATCTATTTTTTGCTAGACGAGCCACCATTTCATCATAATCCAGGAGCTTCTGTCTCTGAAACGACGACGGTCTCTCGACCTCTCTTGTTGTGGAAACTTCCTTATCGCTTGTACTTGTGAAACTCCTACTACCTTGTAGTCCAAGTAACCTTGAATTTTCTTGATCAATACTTTTTTGATTTTCTTCTTCCTCCTCTTGTGCTTTCTCATTGTCTCGAGCTCCTGATTTTGTGTATGGAGGAGAGATTATCCGGTAAGTTAAAATCTTCTTCTTTACAGATTCTATTCTATAAGAACTCGAGCTGGAGCTTGAACTAGAACTAGAACTCAAACTGCCTTTTTACAATGAATCTCTTCTCCAACTCTCTGAAAGAACCGATTTATCTTCGCTTTGATCATCTATGTGACATCTTTCCTTCTCAATCTTCTGATCATTAGCTCTTGTCTCGATCTTCCACTCAATCTAAACATTTTTTCAGTCATTTTTTTGGTCAGACATTAGACCAACAAAAACTGAGATATTGATATTTTTCTCTAGTCAAATTTAAATTATTTATAAAAAAAAAGTATTTTACATGCAGAGCTGAACTTTGTCTAAGAAGCATCAGTTTTAGAGCTGTACGATCCCAGTTAATCGAAAACTCATTCGCAATATCTTTCACTGTTTAAATCTTGAGTTCCCGTGAAGGTGGTCTTAGCAATTCAGTTGGAGAGTGTGACAGATTTTCAAAAAAAAAATTCATTTTTTTAATAAAGGGTCTCTACTCTCTAGATCCTGTTGGAGATGCTCTAACTAATTAATTTCACAAGCACTTCAAGCTGTAAGCCTATAAAATTCTAATTAATTTCACTAATACGACATCGTTTTTGTTCTTAACATTGCTTTACTTTTTGCGTAAAATAGTAGTCAGACAAAGAAATGTCTCTCCTAAGATTCGATTCTACAGTAAAACAAAAGGTGTTTTATCAGGATAAATTACTTCACATCTAATGGTTGGACCAATTGCTGAAGCTGATTAACAACATGTGACATTCTAGGACGCATCGATGGCACATTCTGAGTACATGAATAAACCAAGTCCACAACTTTCTGAACCACACTCGCTTCTGGTAAACCACATGTGATAACCGGATCAACAATCTCTAACCATGTGTTTGCCTGAACCAATGGTGTGGCCCATTCGAATATGCTCTGCCACCCAACTGAAGAATTAACCGCTTGAGTCGGTCTACGACCACTCACAATCTCAAGCAAAAGAACTCCAAAGCTATAGACATCGCTCTTCGTGGTGAGCTCGTTTCTGTATACATATTCCGGTGCGAGGTAACCATACGTTCCACCCGCCATTACGGTTCTCTCTTGCATTACTTCCCAAGGGACGAATTTTGAGAGACCAACGCCCATTAAATGAGCTCCAAACTCCTCATCAAGCAGCACGTTGCTTGCTCGGATGTCGCGGTGCACCACTTGCGGTTTGACCTTGTCGTGTAGAAACCTGATTTTTCAACCTTTCAAAGAAGTTAGATTGCAAAAACAAAACCAAGTGACTATTAACATAGTAGAGAGGTGAATGTAAAACGAAACCCAATCAAATTTTATAATCGAACCTAATGACCAAAAGCTATAATATAAGATTTGACTTACGCTATTCCTTGAGCAAGAGTTGTGGCAATATTCAACCTCATGTTCCAGTCCAAGCTTCTACCACCTCTAGGCACATGGTGCAGCCATCTATCAAGTGGTCCACTAGCTATGAACTCATAAACAATGAAACGTTCTCCATGGTCATAGCAACAACCTTTGATGGCCACTACATTTGGGTGATGAAGCTTAGCGGCTCTTCTAATCTCTGAGTAAAACTCTTTTTTCCTCTGAAAACTAGACCTCTTCAACCTCTTAACCGCAACTTTAGTCCCATCTGATAAACCGCCACTATAAGTTCCTCCAGTTTTGGCGTCCCCGGCAAGACGGTTTGCTTCGCTGAAGTTCTTCGTCATTGATCTTAATTCTTCGCTAGTGAAGATCTTCCATGAGTGAGGAACTAACGCTGAAGAAGAAGTTGGATTTGATACTTTTCGGGATTTTCGGCGTTTCTTGCTTCGTTTGTAGACAAGAAGCCATAATATGATGACGAATGTGGTTAAGAGAATCAAACCGCTGACAACAGCGAGGATAATTACATATTCCCCGTGACAATTGCGACATTTAATATCTGCAAAAATACATATTTAGCAGATTTGAGATCTCTATTGTTTACAAAATAACATTTTCAAAACAAACCAATGCCTAAAACCTGTAGTCTTAATGTTGTATTTGGTGAAAGAGAGAGAGAGAGAGAGGCCATTACCAGGATCAACCGTGCAAATGAAAACGTGAGAGGCGTTACATCTTTCACCAAAGATTGGCGATGAACCGTTTGTCACGGCTATACAAATATTAGCATGACAAGATGAAGTACCATTGCCATTGCCACAGCGGGTACGAAGTGGCACTTTAGGAAACATGGATAGGTTCAATAGAGGAGTCTTAGGATCAGACCAGCTCCAATTCAAGGTAGAAAAATTCACACCTCTTCCTCCAATCCAACAACCACTAGGGTTGTTTCCATTGCAGAGTTTCTGTACAAAGCTGAGTTCTTTGTTCGATGAAAACGATGCTAAGTGACCACCATAAGTTCTACATATCAACTCTGTTTTTTCCCAAGTAGTGGAATTTCTGAAGTAGGCATAGCATTTAGTTTGGTTCGGTCCAATAACCCAATCAGGAGGACAAGAAACTGTACATAGAGAATCAATAAGAAGTCTTATCTCAGCATGTTCATATCAGCCACAAGAATTAGAGGAAAAGATCAATTTTTTTTACCTTTGTTAGATCTTTTCTTGAAATCAGTTGCATTCTGAGTTGATTCAGCTGATATCTGAAAAATCATTTTCAAAATTTCAACTTATATATCGACTAAAGAACACATATTACCACTTCAAAATCAATTAAAAGATTCAGAAACCCTAATTTCCGAATACTTTTACTTACAGTATCGACTGACGCGAGATAAAGCAGAGTCAGACAAGAAATGAAGAGTAGTGATTGTTTCCGACAAAATATACACTTCAGCTCCATAGTTACAGTTTCATAAACCCTGAAAGTTATACAAACTTAGCCTCGATTAAAAAAATTAGAAGTATGTAAAACGGGAAAGAGATGATTCATTGGCCAGGGAAGAGAATCGGGAAATTGGAAATTACTGTTATGTTATCACATCAGGAAGAAAAATGAAGACTTTATGTTTTATTAAGAGTAATTAAAAATGGGGATTTCGTAGCTCATAGATTGATGAGTTGCAGAGTCCCGACAGAGAGAGAAACAAAAAATGGTTTTAATGGCGAATTTATTGGAGCAGACAGTAGACGGACTTCGGGCAAGTCAGTGGGTAGTTCGGAAAGTGAAATTCATTTTTTCTTGTTTACTTCAAGACATTTTCATGAAAATTTAATATTACTTTATGCTCCTATATTACTTGGGTTTTTCTCCTATCTTTTTTGTGTGGGAAAATTCATTGTTCGGATTCTCTTAATTATCTTTTCACTATTACCAAATACTATTTTCAGCCCTCAATTTCAATGAATGGAATATCTTTGATCTTGGAATGCTTTCGGGATATATAAAATAAATTCTATTAAAAAAAAGCTAATTAGAAACTAAGTTTTATGGTTTATGGTTTAGTTTTTTAAGTTTATTAATTTATAAACTATAATCTGGATTCTGGAGTTTTTTTTTTAGATTTGATTATCTTGTCAAATTTTTAATTTTTTCATAATTTCCAAAACCTAATTGGAATAGCTTTTAAGTTTATGTTGGTTAATAATTTGAGAAAACTATAAGAAAAGCGATGTGCGTTCCTAAGAGTTGGGTTGTGACTCAAACTTTAATACTCTATTGTTTTCCAAAAGTATGATTTTCTAGCTTATTTTTTTGTCTCTAAAAGATTAATTTTTTAGAATTTTAAATATAATTTTAATAATTAATGTTATTATATTGCAACCTTCAATACATATTAATTTGAATTGTTGAATTGTTATTGGTTTATAAATATTAGAAAGTGTTAATAATAGAAAGATAATGTATTTATTATTAAATATTAATTAATTCTTAACGAAATAGTTAGAAAATCAATCTTTCTGACATGAAAGGATTATGATTTTCTACGGGTTATGTTCCAACCGAAGGCAAAATTGATCATATTGAGAATTTAAAACTGTTCCCAACTGATCTTAACAATGAGATCCTCTCCAGATTGCATGCGAAGTCTATAGAAAGACGGACTTCTATCACAGCAATGAACTTCCATTGTCAGTCATCCATTTTTCACAGATGGTGGTATATATATTTTTCTCTATAATTTAACCTCTAAATCTAGACAATACCTCGTTATAATTTAATTTAATGTGTATAAAAATGTTAATCTCTATCAAATTTCAATTCAGAGTTCGTTGACAATCATTATATCTCTTATATCTTTGTACATTGATGTGAGATTTATAACACGTTCTTATTATCTCAATCCAATATAATCAGTTAGGTCATCCTAATTAAATCAATTAATGAGATTTTGATTCAATTTTATTTTAACGAGATTTTGATACAATTTTATTTTATATGTACTTTAACTCAAAATTAATTAACAATAAACAGACGGATTCATATATTTTAGAGCATCTATATCGCTTAGAAACTAGTAGGGGTTCTAACTAAATATTTAATGAAAAATGTATTAAATAAAATTATTTTTTGTCATGTCACATTAATTGTAGAAAACGAAGGAAGTAAAGAAAAAGAAAAAGTTTGTCCAATCAAATATTGACATTAGATAAGTTTCCAAAAATTTTAAAATTAGAACCGAATCTAACAAATTAAGTGAAAATATGATTATTAATATTCACTTTTTTAGATAATTATTTTTAGAACTACAGATGTAGATGGTCTTAGTATCCATACTTTATATACTTTCCTATTAAAAAAAAAGTTTTTTAATGTTTTGCAGCCCGTACATGGTTTCTAACGTCATAAAAAACTTGAAATTAACTCTGAAATATTATAAGTAGTTTTTTTATCCCCTCAAACGTACCAACTATATTTAAATTTGGTATATTTCAAAAAAACTTGAAAATTTTCAAGAACATTCAACAAGCTTGAGCTTCTTCCTCTTTTTTTAAACGTGTTTTTGCAGTTCAGATATCACTGGGAGAAAAAGCCTCTGTTGAATGAGAATTCAATTATTTTTCTTGGGAATAATTTTGTTTTCCCTTAGTGTCTTTCTAATAATGCCAACCATTGATTATTGCATTGAATATTTGTCATCCGTACCCTACCACGTAAATTGATTTAAGTAAATGGTTAACCTAAAGAAATTTCGAGGCATGATTGATTAAGAAAATCAGATTTCTGCTCACCGCGTATATTTATTGAGCAAACTATAAATTGAGGGAGGATAAATACACAAGATTAATTTCTATGATTGAGGAATTATTTTGTTTAGAGAAGACAATAATTATAAATTTGATGGGACCTTTGGGAGAGCTAGGATCACCGAAGTAAGATAAGTAGTATGTGCATTCATATATTTTTCTGGTCCCTTGAAATTTACTTTGATTGAAAAATTTAAAGGCAGACCATGTGAACATACTTGTGTAGTCAAGTTTGCTTATTGTAGTAGTATAAACTTTTGTTGGATAAATTTACGATACACACATTCTAATACGAACGTACAAAGTTAATTTAACTTAGCTAATTACCCTAAAAACGCCATATAAACACTTATTTGGTTAGTTTTTAAAATCTTTCAATAAATTTAAAATTCATAGTGTTTTAAGAAAATAAGAAAAAAAACATAAGATGAAGTTTAAAAAGATTTTTTTTTTTCGTTTGTAGTGATTTTGATAAAACAATATAAATAAATAAATATGTATATTGCGTAGATTAGCAAATGGTACAGAAACTTCAAAACAGAGATTAGACAAGAGAATTTAGAATCTATCTAGTGGGACCCAGTTGACTCTTTCTTCATCTTGTTCTTCTTCCTCATTAGTCATTACTCTCTTCCGCCATGTGAAAAAACCTGCACTGAGACTCATCATTTTCCGATCTAATGTCTTCTTCTCCGTCTAACAGCATTATCCCTTCCGTTGCACTTCCACCGGATCCAGTTTTTCCTTTCACCAAAGCAAACACTATTATGTCATCAACTCCATCTCAGCCTTCCATCTCCGGACCTTCTTCGCCACCTTCGTTTACGGCGGATATATCAGATGACGGAGGCTTGGGAACTGTAGCATTAGCTGGACTAATTACTGGAGTTGTTCTCGGAGCAACCATTGTTCTAATCGGAGTTTGTATCTTCGTTTGTTTCTATAAAAGAAAGAAAAGGAAGAAGAAGAGAAGAGATGCTGAAGCTGCCATTAATAAAGAGACATTAGATCCCAAAGGTAATTTAATTTCATGACAAAATCCCGAATTTTTTGGGTTAAAAATTCATTTTTTATTATTATTATTACTTCTTTATATATTCGATTCCTTTTTTTTCTTATTCACTTTGGCTGATTCTAAATCCTAAGTAAGCTATGAAATTTGATTTTGTAGAGAATAGTCTTCAACAATGGAATCAAAGTGGTTCTTCAGACATTGGACATAACTTGTTTACATATGAAGATCTGGCTAAAGCTACTAGTAACTTCTCCAACACTAACCTTATTGGACAAGGTGGGTTTGGTTATGTTCATAAAGGAGTTCTTTTAGATGGAACAGAGGTTGCGATAAAGCAGCTTAAAGCTGGAAGTGGACAAGGTGAACGTGAGTTTCAAGCAGAGATACAAACAATTAGTCGAGTTCATCATAGACATCTTGTTTCTCTTCTTGGTTATTGCATAACCGGATCTCAAAGATTGCTTGTTTATGAGTTTGTGTCTAATAAGACTCTCGAGTTTCATTTGCACGGTGAGTTTAAAACTCTTCTCTTCTTGTGGTTAAATAAAAATGTTTTTTTTCCTTTGTTAATTTTGAAACTATGGTAATGTTTTGTAGAGAAAGGGAGACCTGTAATGGAATGGTCAAAAAGGATGAAGATTGCTTTAGGTGCAGCTAAAGGATTGACATACTTACATGAAGATTGTGAGTTATGTTCTTGTCTTTGTGTTGTTTTTGAGGTTTTTGTCTGAATTGTCACTTGTCAGAGAAATTTTGTTTTGTTTTGTTTCATCAGGTAATCCTAAGACAATTCACCGCGATGTAAAGGCTGCAAACATTCTAATTGATGATAGCTATGAGGCAAAGGTATTACGTGAAATTTTTATAAAGATTTTGTTTCAACTGCATTACTAATGAAATGATGTTGAACTTGATTCATCAGTTAGCAGATTTTGGTCTCGCTAGGTCTTCTTTAGACACTGATACTCATGTTTCCACTCGGATTATGGGAACATTCGGGTATGAAACGTTCTTTTTCTATATGTAACCATTCAACTATAAACAACAATCAATCTTTTGATTTCTTTCTTGTGATGTTATCTGATGCAGTTACTTGGCTCCGGAATATGCATCTTCTGGGAAACTCACTGATAAATCAGATGTCTTTTCGTTTGGAGTGGTGCTTCTTGAATTGATAACAGGACGGCGTCCTGTTGATAAATCACAGCCTTTTGCTGATGATGATAGCATCGTTGATTGGGTTAGTTATCTTGTTCCTTTAACATCAAGTATTTAACTTATAATAAGGTTCTTAATGTTATTTCATGCTCTAGGCAAAACCTTTGATGATACAATCTCTAAACGAAGGTAACTTTGAAGGTCTTGTTGACCCGCGTTTAGAGGATGACTTCGATATCAGCGAAATGACAAGAATGGTTGCTTGTGCTGCTGCTAGTGTTCGTCATTCAGCTAAACGACGTCCTAAAATGAGCCAGGTACCACCAAATTCAACCTTGTACTTGAATTAAAGATTGAAAACTTTATGAGTTCCTATGAAACTTTCTCTTTTGAAAATCACAGATAGTTCGAGCATTTGAAGGAAATATATCTATAGATGAGCTAACCGAAGGAGTCACTCCAGGTCATAGCACTATTTACAACTTAGACGGAAGCTCAGATTATAGCTCAACACAATACAAAGAAGACTTGAAGAAATTCAAGAAAATGGCACTTGAAAGCCAGACATTTGGTGGTAGCAGCGAATATAGCGGTTTAACCAGCGACAATGGTCAGAACCCATCAGGCTCCTCTAGCACTACTGAAGGCCAACGTACAACGCAAGAGATCGAACCGGAGAAGAAAACAACCAATGAGACAAGAACCTAAAAACAGAGGATTCTTGATTTGTGGTAGGTTTAGGTGTAAACACGTTATTCATTGTACGCATGCGCTTTCACTTTATTTTCATGTGTGTGGCTCTAATTAAAACTCTGATGAGCCTGATCTTTCACATGCGTATTATTTGTTGGAGATTTTGTTTTTGAGTGAGTTGTGAAGATATTTAAGATATTTTCTTTATAATTCTTTAATATTCTCTATGATCTTTCTTTCTAAATCATGGTTTTTCTTATCCATGTTATTTTGATGAAAAAAATACTAAAAAAAAAAAAACTAAACGCTAATATGTGATGAAGAAACCTTACATTAGTCAATGATACTTAAGAAAAAATGATTAGACGCGTTAGACCGTTTGAAGGTTTGTTAATATAATTAATTACTTTACAATTTTTATAAGACGATTAGTTACTTAATGCCTAATTAAAGGAGGGGTAAATTTGGAAATAAAAAGATTTAAAATAGTGTACCTTGCTGTTATTTAGCGAATATATTGTTTTCTGTAATTCAGGCTGAATCACACACGAAGAAGAACCAAAAAAAACAAACAAACAGAGACACTTTCTTCGCTGAAAAGAAAAATCAAATAAGCTCAATCCCTTAAAGTTTCCGTCAATGTCTTCTCGCCGGAGAGTTCTTCTCAAGGTTATCATTCTCGGAGATAGCGGGTCATTTTCTCATCTCTTCGATTTCTATTGTCTTCCTTTTAATTTTCGATTTTCTACAATTTTTCAAAAACAATTGACGTGTTTTTTAAGTTGTCTATTGAATATGATCTTGATCCTTATTATTTTCTTTGTCAGGGTTGGAAAAACTTCGTTAATGAATCAGTAGGTTTCAGATCTATGACTCGTGTAAATATCATATTTAATTTTGTTTTTTATAATGAAATTTGATTTTGTTATTTTTTTTTAGGTTTGTGAATCGAAAGTTTAGTAATCAATATAAAGCAACGATTGGAGCAGATTTTTTGACTAAAGAGGTTCAAATTGATGACAGAATCTTCACTTTACAGGTACTAATAATATTTATGCTTTGAACATTTATGATTCTTAGAATATTCTTTTTTGGATCTTTGATTCCGTACATTTTGAGTTTCATGTTTAACTGTTGAGTTTAGTTATGCAAGAAAAAAGTTAAAATCATGTGTGTGTGTTTTATGAAAATACAAGTGTTTTTTTTTTGTTGTTTATAGAGATGTTTTAATACAAAGTACTAAAGGGTGTATTAAAATCTCTTAAATCCATTACAGATTTGGGATACTGCTGGGCAAGAAAGATTCCAAAGTTTGGGAGTTGCTTTTTACCGAGGAGCTGATTGTTGTGTTCTTGTGAATGATGTCAATGTTATGAAATCTTTTGATAATCTTAATAACTGGAGGGAAGAGTTCTTGATTCAGGTAATATTAGCTTCATCTAACCATATCGTTTCTCTATAAGTTTGCGAATATCTTTGGTTTATAATCAAAATGCTTCATTGTTTAGGCTAGTCCATCGGATCCTGAAAATTTCCCATTTGTTGTGTTGGGGAACAAGACTGATGTTGATGGTGGAAAGAGCCGAGTGGTGAGACGTTTTATTGTTTATTTCATACCGAAAAACGCGTATCTTGGAGTTTGGTTATGCTGAAGTTATCTTTTCTTGTTTTTGTTTCTTTGTATTTGTTAGGTTTCTGAGAAAAAAGCAAAGGCATGGTGTGCGTCTAAAGGAAACATTCCTTACTTTGAGACTTCTGCGAAAGAAGGATTCAATGTAGATGCGGCTTTCGAATGCATAACCAAAAATGCATTCAAGAATGAACCTGAAGAAGAACCGTAAGCACATTTCTTTCTTTCAAATTTGCATCACTTCTTGTCGCCGTAGTCTTATCTTGTGACCTTGCTTCTCTGATATCTCGTAGGTACCTTCCCGATACCATTGATGTTGCTGGAGGTCAGCAACAAAGATCAACAGGTTGTGAATGCTAATTAAGCAGAAGTTTGTTGCAGAGGGTACCAAATATTTGATTTCTTTTGCCACATTTGATTTTGTAACATACACTACAACTACTGGAAATGTAATTTCAGTTCTCATTGAGTTACAAATTTCTAACGAATTGGGTTCCACACGATATCAATATAGAAATCATGTAATGTCACAAAATTGTCATCTATGATTCTCTCTCTTTGGTTTTTATGTCTCTCTTTGTTTCTTATGTCTCTATATTCCCTCGAACTCCGAGTACAATTCATATTTAGCACATCCATCCGTTTGGCTTCAACTCTTCGTTGATGATAACAGCCATGTCCTTGGCGCTCAGTTTATCAGCTAATCAAAGCGGGTATAAAGATACACTACACTAGGCAGAAACAGAAGTAATGAAGCAGAAAAAGGGCTACAGCTAGAGTAAGATGGTTCAAAATGGTTCTTACTGGTTTCCCTTTTCACCAGATTTATTGAGCAAGATTATGGGATATTCATCATCGACCTGTCATCAGAGAATCAATAAGACTAGCTCGTATTTGGGGAAGTGCTAGTCTTGTTGCATGTAATATTTTGATTCACACGTATGCTCATTTGTAGATGCATCAATTCTAGCAAAAAGAACATTTTCGTGCTTCTTTAATACCAACTCATCGAAACTCTTTCATACAACAATCACTATGCTTGCGTTTTCCTTCAGAGTCCACCGGGAAATGGCAGTTATGAAGAATGACTTTTTACTTTATTTTGTGAATCAGTTGATGTATGATTACAAACCAAGAAAATGAATCATGTTCTTGTTGTGACCTCTCATATATATGTTTTCCTGAGTAAGATTTTCACTTATTTTCTCTCTAAGATTGCTCAACTTCTTGTAAGTTTTGCTCGTTCTAACATGGTGATATCTTGCTGCCGAAAGCATTCTATTTATACAACCTTTTGTCACTACTTGGTTTTAATGATTATAGTCTGTTATTAAATTAGTAATTGGGTTTTCTAAATTCAAATTATATTAACAATTTCTGTTTAGACATTTTTTTTACACTCCAACTTAAGCAATGATAGTTACATCTTTTTTTTTATATAAATTAATATGACTGATTCAAAAATCTCTAACGGTCACAATAGAATCAAACACACCATTTGCATTTTGAAAATGTAATTACAGGAGAAGAATAGGTTGCTTACTGTGCTTATTAAGACTCAGGATACTTTGTGATCTTCAGCATATCAATGGGCCATAAACCTTCTGAATGGGCCTACAGATTCTAACTGCCACACCGACATTTTTTACGAATTTTGTGGAAGCTTAGCTAATCACAAATGTTCACATGTATATTATCTAATATCTCACTAATTAATTATGCACCTCACCATCGTTATCCATTTAAGGTCAAAGACAAAAATACATGGACACACGTCAGAGAGAGACATATATTACTCAAATGAGTCATTTACACCTTATTTAATTTTAATATTTTCTTACTTTATTCTTCCTTTTTTAATCTAGAAACTATCACACTTTTTCTTTTTCTTTAATCAGCTTCGCCTTCTTTGACATTACCAACTTTTTTTGACTAGATTAAAGAACAGACTAGCATAAGTATTTGTGTTCGTTCATGTCATTATTTTTTCGATAATTATACTTGTTGTATGAGAGTTTTGAATCCAAGAACCCGTGAGAAGTAATTTGATAATACGACAAAGAAAAAGGTTAGGCACATTTTCCCACATTTCTCAAAGAGGAGACATTTTTTATCTTCGTATGGATTTTCTTATAAAGATTAGATATTGAAGGAATCTTTTCTCATTTTGTGTCTTTTAAGTTCTATAAAGATCCAAACATCTCCTTGTCTGTGTTATCTGCAGAAACTTCCGAGTCTTTGAGAGAGAGAGAGAGAGAGAGAGAGAGAGATTAGGAAGATGTTGGAAGGAAAAGCTATGGTGGAAGATTCAGATATGCCATTGAAGATGCAGATGCAAGCCATGGCTTTTGCTTCTCAAGCTCTTGATCTTTTTGATGTCTCTGATTGTAAATCTATTGCTGGTCACATCAAGAAGGTACCCTTTTCTTGATTTAGTGGTCATAAATACATCATTATCATTTACAATAAACTTGGTTAATTTGTTTTTTGAAAATTCAGGAGTTTGATGAGAGATATGGGAGTGGATGGCAATGTGTGGTGGGATCAAATTTTGGGTGTTTCTTCACACATTCTAAAGGGTCTTTTATCTATTTTCAATTGGAGACCCTTAAGTTCCTCATCTTCAAAGGCGCTTGTACTCCTTAATTACAACCCTGATGATCCTCTGTTTTTGTTTCTTTTGCTTCTATGAAAATCTGAGGAAAAAGGCTGCATGACTCTCAAGATCTTAATCTAAGTCTGTAAATAGACCTCAAGAGAGGAACATGATTTCAATGATGTTGAGATTCTCCATTTCTACATGTATGTTTGCTTTCGTGATCAATAAAAGTGTAACGTACACGACCTTTTATATCTTCTTTTTATGGAAAAGCAAAAGCCTATAATATATATATATATATATATTAATGGGAAAAGAGACTTAATCCATCATTAGCATAATTTGAAGTCTTACTCTTATATAGATAAAAACAAGAGTGTTTTAAAATTTGTGGAAAAAAGAAGTATTACCAACAATGTTTCTATTTTAATTAAGCTTCTTCATTCTTGAACTTTTTTGATGCCACAAGAACTAAATAATTGTAATTACGGATAAGGGTCTGTAACATGTCCCAATATTTTTTGTGTGGAGATAATCAACTTTTTAATAACGTGCATCCCACATTCTACCAAGTATCCACTTATAAATAGTAAAACATTCCAAGAAAAAATTAAAATATCTTTTCTTTTTTTTCCCTGAAGAATCTGAGCAAATTCACTTGTTAATGGCTTATGGACAACGAATCATAATAGTTACTAAAATAATCAGGTTAAAAAAGATTTAAAACCATTAACAGAAGTCAAAAGACTTGTGTTCTGTATTTGCTAAGTCTGAAATACAGACACCGTTTTTTGGTTAATAAAGTTTGTTTTTCCAAAATCTCCTAAAACTCCTCTTTATTACACGAACAAGAAAACAAAAGAGATTAAAAAGAATTTCAAAACACAGAAATCTTTTCATTTTAAAAAATTATTTTGATTAGTTATGGTAAAAGCAATGGAGCAAGAACAAGAGAGTTACAAATCAAGATTATTTCATTTCAAGAACATGAGCGAACACTCAACTTCAAGACATGTTAAAAGCTGGAGCTCAGATTGCGCAACGAGAATGGATGGTTCTGACAGTTTGGATGATGATGATGACTATGACATGTTGATGTTCAGGAGTCAACCCGGAAAATCAAATAGCGTTGATCGACCATCTTTGCCTCTAAGCGGCGTAACACCTAACCGCAACGAAATGCTTCCGAGGATCGGTTCATCGGAATCCATGGAGGCACTATTACTAGCAGGTAAAATCTAATTCAAGGGTTTTTGTTTTCAAGTTAAGATCATGTTATTCTTCGGTTCCAAGTTAGGGCAAAACTCATTCTGTTTTTTTTTGCTCAATACAGCCATGGAGCAAATGAAAGAGAGATTTTCCAAATTGCTTCTTGGAGAAGATATGTCAGGAGGAGGAAAAGGTGTTTCTTCGGCTTTGGCTTTATCTAACGCCATTACCAATCTCGCAGGTAAATAATACATTTTTCCCAGTTTCATGGAGTTTTGTAATGAATTAAGGTTATGTAAATTATGTTCTTATTGTTGCAGCGTCTGCGTTTGGAGAACAACGGCGTTTAGAGCCAATGGCGGCGGATAGAAAAACGCGTTGGAAAAGAGAAATTGGATGGCTTATCTCTGTGGCTGATCATATAGTTGAATTTGCTCCAACTCAACAAACAAACAAAGATGGATCTTCAATGGAAGTCATGACAACAAGACAAAGAACAGATCTTCTCTGTAACATCCCTGCACTTAAGAAACTCGACGCGATGCTTCTTGTAAGAACAATAACAACAGAAAAAAAATACTAATCAATGGATGCAAATTAACAGATCATTTTTTGTTTTTTAGGATTGTCTTGATAAATTCAAGGATCAGAGTGAGTTCTATTATGTCAAAAAAGATTCTCCTGATTCTTGTGAGTCAAGGAACGATGAGAAATGGTGGTTACCGGCGGTTAAAGTCCCACCTAGTGGCCTCTCTGAGATGTCAAGAAGGTTTCTACAGAGCCAAAAGGAGTGTGTAAATCAAGTCCTTAAAGCTGCAATGGCGATAAACGCTCAAGTTCTTTCTGAAATGGAGATCCCCGAAAGCTACCTTGAGTCACTTCCTAAGGTTATTTAATATAAAAAAATATACCTAAAGATTCATCAAGAATCTGTAATGATCTGATCCTTATTGATGTTTTTGTGTTTTTTGAGAACAGAATGGGCGAGCTAGCTTGGGAGATGTGATATACAGAATGATAACAGTAGAGCTGTTTGATGCAGATCAGTTCTTAATTGAAATGGATTTATCATCTGAACACAAGATTCTTGATCTAAAGAACAAAATCGAAGCATCGATTGTGATATGGAAGAGGAAAATGGTGCAGAAGGACACAAAGTCTCCTTGGGGATCAACAGTGAGTATTGAGAAAAGAGAACAGTTTGAAGAAAGAGCTGAAACAATCTTGCTCCTATTGAAACAAGGGTTTCCTGGAATCTCTCAATCCGCGCTCGATATAAGCAAGATCCAATTCAACAGAGTAATTAAATGTTCCAACTCACACACATATGTCGATTTTTTGCTCTAAAAGAACATATGAATTGAGGTTTTGGTTATTTACAGGATGTAGGACTTGCGATTTTGGAGAGTTACTCGCGAGTGCTTGAGAGTTTGGCTCACACTGTGATGTCGAGAATAGAAGACGTTCTTTTCGCTGATCAGCTTACTCAAGAACCTACAAATACACCTCCCAAGAATAGATATATTGTGAGGGAGAAAGAGAGACCAAAGGAGGAACGACTAAGTTTCTCAGAGGATATGGCTACAGGAACACTTTCTGATGTAATGCAATGGGGTGGTAACAAAAACAATGAAGTGAAGAAAGAAAGCCTTTTTGGAGATCGAGAGAAACCATTGTTCTCAAAAGTCACAGGTATTATGACAACCAATAAGAAGAGTTCATATCTTGAAACTCTTGGAGGTATGAGGAGTCCAACCGCGCGATACTCCTGAACAAATCGGTTTCTTGTTCTTGTAAAATTAGGTTTTGCTTGTTGCATTTTCCATATGAAGAAAAATATTCCAAATGAAAAGCCACCATTGTATTGTAGCAGAGTTGAAATGCAGTTTCATTAATTTTAATAATAACACAGGTAACAGACTCAGAGCCACTAGCTTGCAAAACAAGTAACATAACACAATATACATAAATCATTACAAAGGGTTAACAGAATTGGGAAGAAAGTTTCTGATTTCCTGAAAGATTTTAGAAAGGTTAATTTAAAGCTTGCCACGAGGACCGAGCTTAGGCTTCTCTTGAGGACCTCTCTTAATCGGAAGAACATCGCCGGTTGAAGAAGCACTGACATAAGTAAGCAAAGAGCCTCCTCCAAGAATCAAAAACTTGAGAAGCAAACCTCTCTTTGTGAAAGGAGCAGCAAATGTCTCAAAGAACTTGCTCTGCAAACAAAGTCTTAGAATCAGTTCAAAGTCTTGGAGTTTCAAGATTCATATATATTTAATGAGTAAGAGTTTTAAAAAAAAACCTGAAATGGGTTATAAGGAGAAGGAGCATCAGATCCATACACATCCCATTGTCCTGTTGTGTTTCCCAAATCTTCTAAATCAAAGTATACACTTTTGTCTCCATACTTAGCCACCACAGCACCAGTTCTATATAAAACCACAAAAGTGACTACCTTTTTAATACAATTTCT
This sequence comes from Nasturtium officinale, assembly GCA_963854855.1. NCBI lineage: Eukaryota > Viridiplantae > Streptophyta > Magnoliopsida > Brassicales > Brassicaceae > Nasturtium > Nasturtium officinale. The sequence continues at coordinate 15,836,341 of OY978501.1, read as the reverse complement.
CATCAATCTTAAATCCAAGATTCTACATTGCAAAACTTTAGATTTTTTACCTGATGGATTTGGGTTTGAATATTTGGCGAGAAGGTTTAATGAAGAGCTTAGCTCCGGCTAGAGAGCTGCCTCCAAGTCCTTTCACGGCGGATGAGGGTTGAACGGCGGCGATGGTTGCAAGAGACGTCATTGTTTCTCCGACAAACAATAAAGAAGACTTCTGTTGGCAAAGTAAGTGAGTAAATTAGTGTAATTTGTAATGTCTTTTTTTGGCATTTAGAGAATCTTCTTCACTCATGATTGGATATTTTCGGACACGTGGCGAAATGGGGTTTCACCTCTGAGATTTTGTATGCCATTTATGAGATGCCACGTGGATTAGTGGAAGATAAGGCTATCTCTAAATCCATAAACAAATCGAAATCAAAATTTCTTCGTCACTATATCCAAATCTAATAAAAAAAAAAAAATTCAATTTTCAATCTTTTTGCACTGATTTTTTTCAAAAAGAATCGTCTTTTCAGGTCACAATAATGGCAACCATTTCTGCAACTTTACCTCCACCATTGTTACTAACACAGAGAAAATCCAATTTCACTTCCATTCAGAAACTCCCATTTTCTCTAATACGAGGTACTATTGATATTTTCTCTTGTTTAACTGGAACATAAGAGATTTTTAATCTCGAGCTTCCTTGTAGATAAAAGAAACCTTAGTAGCATCGTTCTTAAGGTGAAAGCTAGTGGAAACAGTTCAGAATCATCGACTGATCTCAGCGTCGTTGTTTCGATTAAGAATGTTGTAAGTCCGTAAAACTCTAAAACAAACCCAAGATTAACCAACCCTATATGCATTAGTACTTTATTTGGAATTAATATAAATGATTACAGTGGGATAAGCCTGAAGATCGGTTAGGTCTTATTGGTTTGAGTTTTGCAGCTATTGTAACTCTCTGGGCATCACTTAATCTCATCACGGTATAGTACTATATGATTATCGAAGACAACATATTTTTTTTTTGGGTGATTTTATATTTTAAACTTGTGAGATTTTCACAATGATTTGTTATTTTCTTTTTAGTCAATCGACAAATTGCCAGTTATCTCAACAGGATTCGAACTAGTTGGTATCTTGTTCTCTACGGTAAGTAAATAGTTCTTGATATCATCAAGAAGAAGTTTAAATGGATTATATATGATCTTTCTAGCATTTGATATATTGTTCAATTTTCGCAGTGCTTCACGTATCGATATCTCTTGTTCAAACCCGACAGGTAAATCTTCTTTTCTTTAAATGCGGTTTTGAAACTGTGTTTTTTTTTTTAAAACCTAGTCTATGTTCATGTTTTAGGGAGGAGCTTTCCCAAATTGTGAAAAAATCAGTAGCGGATATACTTGGCCAATAGAAAGCTGTGTGATCTCTGGAAAGATGATTTTGTTTGTAAGTTTTTGTAACATGACAACGGTTGTTATTTTATTTTATTTTGTTTTATTTTACTGAGCCTGTAAATACTGCATTGTGGGTTTTGGTTGCTGTGTTTTCTTGCGAGAAAATCAATCAAAATCGAATAAATTGAATGATGGGATAGTGGAAAGATTTCAACTGAATAAAATGCAGAATAATTTATTAAAACATTAAAGTGTTGGTTTTGAGAACTGGTTTTAGAATTTTTGAATTAATGATATTGTTATTTTAACATATTCACACTACATAACGTTACTTTTTAACAATGTTTTAAAAATCGTTAGCCGTTAGTTGGATGGCGAGAATAGACCTAGCGCTTAGAAAATTAGTCGGGGAGTAAACAGAGATTAATCGGGAATTAGTTTTAGTTTATTTTAATATTTTAAAAATATAATATATCTATTATATTAAACTTTTAAATAATAAAATTATAATAAATACATGAAAAATGCAGTATGAATAATTTATTTTATATTTTTTTATTTATAATTTTAACATAATTTATTATAAAACATCACAAACTCTCAATATAAATGTATGAATAACAAAAACAAAAATTTTTATACTTGAAAATTTAAAAATAATTGGATTATAGATGATTATGCGGAAAATAATCGGATTAGGCGGGGATTAATCGGATTAGGTGGGAAGTAATCGGTTGACTGAATTTTTTGAGAGATTAATCATTAATCTAACCAGAGGGTGGGCCTAAAGATTAGACGAAATGTAATCGGAATTAGACAGAGATTTTTAGAACATGACTTTTGAATAACGTGAAAACGGTATGAATATTATAAGACATGAAAATAACAAAAATATGAGAACGGATATATAGTAAAAAAATAGATGAGATTCAGTATGAGCGTGACTCCAATATCAGGCGAATCCCGAATAGTGTTTTGAAATGATTTTTCTTTTCATGTTTTAAAAAAAAAACTATCAAATCCACATAACTTAAAAAGAAATATGGATATATGTCCACATATTTAATTTTATATATTTCAAAAATAAAAAGTCGAAACTAAAAAACTGAATTGATAAGGCATAAGATTGGCCTCTTGTCCAAGTTTGAGTCACCATCCAAACATTAAAAAAATATTTATTCTCTCTCGTTCTGCTCCGCAGCTTCAACATTGGGCGTTCTCACAAGATACTCCTATCAAAACGTGAGTTTACCTACAAGTAACTAGTTTTTTTTTGGATTTTTTTGCTAAAAAATCATAAACTTATTAAAATTTATAAGTTAGCCAATTATTTTGTTTCTATGCAACTCACTCAAATTATTGAACTTTAAAATCATCCGCAATACAACTATTATGTGTATCATCGATATGACACCATTAAAAACTAACAGTAAACTCAATACTACATCGTTTTGAATTAAAAAAAAACTACAAGATGTTATGTTTTCTTGCCGTTTCTTGTATTCGAAAACAACAAAACTTTCTATTTAATTATTTGTTTTCACTCAATACATTGAAAAAAAAATCAAATTATATTTATTTTCTTCATCTTCCTCGAATGTTCATTCTTATTCATTCAACCCAAAATCAAATTTCATAGTTAGCTTTAACGAAATCCTTTGAGATGTCATTGTGTACGGATTATTCTTTATTAGCTATGAGGTGTGAATTCACTTTCACTTCGATCAAATGTCAAGTTTCTGAGATATTCGTTTAGTTGGGAACTGTTGTCTCCTAGAGATGGAGGAGAAGGGACACGTGTAGAGTAGAGATGTAGATATATTTGGACGGTAGTGATAATAAGAAAGGAAAACTACCCCTAGAAACGTATAAGAGGTTTTGGCCTCATACGGCTCGAGAACAAAAAAATTGAATGAGTCGAAATTAACTCTCTGTATAAAATTCAAATATTAAATAGATTAATAAAAACATTAAATCAATTAGCCAATATTGAAATCCTAAATACTCTTAAATCAAAACGTCCTTATCTAATGTTTGGTGTTAGTTGTTTAACAGTGTTACTTAGACAATTTATGTTTTGGCTATATAGGTTCAATAGGTTGACTTGCGTTGACTTACATAGAAAAAAAAGATGATCTTACAAATTTTAAGTTTGATGGTTTTTAATAGAAAAACAACTGTAGTTTGCCAAATAAATTTATATACTTTAATTTAAGAAACCTTTAGTCTTCTAAACCTGATGAATTTTAGAGTTCGTAAACTTGACTCATATAAATAACGTTCCTTGTTTGGTTTATTATATTTTGAGCTATCTCCATCCACATATAAGTATATTTTTCAATGAGTCAGGGACTTTATCATCATTCTATCCGAAATTTAAGAGAAACATATTTTACCATTAATTTTTTCTTTTCTTCAAGTTTTTTTTGGGGGTCAACTTTTCAAGTCCTAAAGTCAAATAAAAACAAGAACACTAGTAAAAAAAAATTTAAACATGACACTTCAAATAGATAAATAACTAGTGTATATCTTTTGGTTCTACATACAATTCTTATTCTTCTTGTATCTTCTCCTCATTTTTCTTGATTAATCCACTTGCTAAAATTATAAGAAATAATTCGACGGGAGAAGGGACTGTTCAACCCCTATTTATTACTAGTAATTTAAATTATTAGTCATATTTATTTCTTATCTAGAAACTACTAAAGTTGAAGTTATAAGTTTCCAATTAAATTTAGGCTAATTAAAAATGATTTTCTGATTAAATAACATAAATTATAAAAAATGAATTTGTTCTTATCAATCCAAAACCCAACTTGTATCAATATACATATAAATGAATTTGATGTTTAATCAGATCAATTAGTTTTTGCTCGCAACTTGTTTTAAGAAACAAATATCAAAATGAATGCCTCGAGACGTTGACTTTGATTGAGACATTTACTCCGTCTCATCCGTTACTCTCTCGACCGTTGAAAAATCAAAACATAAATGTGAACTACATAATTCGACATTTCTTCTTTCTTTTCTGCAGTGAAGTTTCTTTGTTTTAACAATAAGAAAAACCTAACTTTTCTATTGAATATATTTGATTAATTTCATGGCTAAGGAAAAATAGTAAGCTTGTCCTTCCCCTATAAATAAACCCTTCACATCAAAACTAGCGCCTAGCTACACTTATATAAACCAATGACTCGTCCCACTACTCCACCACCACCGGAGAATCCAAACAACGGTTTACCTTCTCACCAACCCGGTACACCGAGCCAGCAAACCGGAGTTCCCGTGAGTCAATTCGCGCCGCCAAATTATCATCAAGCTAATGTTAACCTACCTATTGGGAGTCCATGGAGAACTGGTTTGTTTGACTGTCAAGAAGACCAAACCAATGGTATTGTATCAATATAAACTCTTATTAATTAGTTGTAGATATTGATATATCTTGTAAAAAAAAAAGACTTATTATTAATGGACTCACTAAAACCTTGTGCAGCCGTTATGACAGCAATCTTGCCTTGTGTGACATTTGGACAAATAGCGGAAGTAATGGATGAAGGAGACATGAGTATGTTCCCGTTTATACAACTAGAAACCAAATTTGAATTCTTCATTAATAGGACTTATTTGTTAAAGTTCATATTGAATTATTTATGCAGCTTGTCCTCTTGGCGGTTTCATATACTTATTGATGATGCCAGCTTTATGTTCACAGTGGGTGATGGGATCAAAGTATAGGGAAAAACTAAGGCGAAAATTTAATCTTGTGGAAGCTCCTTATTCTGATTGTGCCACTCATGTCTTATGTCCTTGTTGCTCTCTTTGTCAAGAATACAGAGAGCTAAAGGCTAGGAATCTTGATCCTTCTCTAGGTATTAACTCAAAAGCTTTGATTCAAATCAAATATATGTGTAGTCAAAGATGTATATTTAACTAGTGTTCAAGTGTGATTGGTTAAATCCATTAGGGAAAAACTATTTTGGTTCCGGAATTGAGTATAGACATATATGCTTAGAAGTACATGATTTATAGTTTTTCACCAATATATGCTGTTTTTAGATATAGTGATACTATGAACCGAAGACATAATTACATTTATTAATTATCAAAAATAAAATATTTATATATGTGTTGAATATTGTGAAGAAATTTGTTTATAATTGCAGGTTGGAATGGGATACTAGCTCAAAGACAAGGACAATATGAGAGTGAAGCACCAAATTTTGCTCCTCCAAATCAATATATGTCAAACGTTTAGTTAAGCATGATAAACATTATTTGGGGAGCATTGTACAATGCGTAAGTGTATTATTGCATTTTAGTCGAAAAAACAAACAAACAAAATTGCGATGCAGGTGGCAGATTGATTTTAATTGTATTTTTTAGTTTGGTGATTATTGTGTAAGATAATTGCATCTGTGTTTCTGAGTTATATATATATATTATGACTAATCTGAAATTTTTATGAATTATTAGTTCACATTCGTTTGATCGAGTTGGTACTCTCAATCTCAAGGAGTCAAGGTCAGCAACTTGCAACATCTATAACAGACGCCTAATGTTTGAAAAATGTCCCTCATATAAAAAGCTTAAAATCATAGCGAAAAATACCAAATAACAATCTTATAAAAAGTTTATTTTTTAATAAGGTAGCTTCCCACACAAATTTTTTAAATATACATCTTTTAATGTAATGGAGAAATTATATAAAGAAGGAAATATATTCAATATGTGCTGAAACAAAGATGTAATTAATTGAGTAAAGAACATTTTAAAATACATTTGAGAAACTAGAAATAGAAGTTCTAGTTGTTTAAACTTGCTACGCTAAATATAGCTCTTCTTAAGATAACTAAAAGAAGAGGTAGTGAAACGGATTCATTTTTGGGCTTTTTAGAGTCGGGCCTTCTCCTAATTAATTTTGGGCTCAGTTGAATAGCCCATTATCAAGGACGATTATTTTCTATTCGAAATTGTTGTATTTAAGTTAATTAATTCCATTTCTGGAACAATTAATTGTTCAAAACTTTCCATGGGAGGCCACGAAGGTTTCACCAGTCAACGTCTCTCCTCCTCCGCTACATGGTTCACGCACTTCTGTGCTTCAGCTCGCCGATCTAAATCATTGCCTCCTCCATCATCATCAGAAACTGCTGTTCACTCCACCTCAGACGAGTCTCTCATTCGTCGCCTCAGCCTTTTCGATCTCATTCTTTTAGGCATCGGTGCTTCTATAGGCGCCGGTGTCTTCGTCGTTACCGGCACCGTTGCTCGCGATGCTGGACCCGGTCAGTTAGTTAGTTACTTGAATATATTTATATATATCATCATCATCATCTCTGCTTTGATTTGTTATAAAATTACTTACTTGGAATTGAATTGATTTGAATTGTGTAGGAGTGACGATCAGCTTCTTACTAGCAGGAGCATCATGTGTATTGAATGCTCTTTGTTATGCTGAACTTGCTTCTCGTTTCCCAGCTGTTGTTGGTGGAGCTTACATGTATTCCTATTCAGCTTTCAATGAGATTACTGCGTTTCTTGTTTTTGTTCAACTCATGCTTGACTATCATATTGGCGCTGCTACTATCTCTCGTAGTTTAGCTACCTATGCAGTTTCTCTTCTTGAGCTTTTTCCAGCTTTTAATGGCTCTATTCCTCTTTGGTTTGGAAGTGGCAAAGACCTTTTAGGCGGCTTTCTCTCTTTGAATGTTTTGGCTCCTATTTTACTTTCCATTTTGACTCTTCTTCTATGCCAAGGTGTGCGAGAATCTTCCCTTGTTAACTCTGTTATGACTGCTACCAAGGTTTATTTATGTCCTTGTCTTTCTTTTTACCCAAAGGAAGGATTTTTTTTTCTTGACTATGTTTATTACTTTTTATTTTCTGTAGGTTGTGATTGTTCTCATTGTCATTTGTGTGGGTGCTTTTGATATTGATGTAGCAAATTGGTCTCCTTTTGCGCCTAATGGTTTTAAAGCTGTTCTTACTGGAGCTACTGTTGTCTTCTTTTCATATGTTGGATTCGACGCTGTTGCTAATTCTGCTGAAGAATCAAAAAACCCTCAGGTCTGTCTTCCACCACCCCCCCCCCCCCCCCCCCTTTTTTTTTGGTTCAACTTATTTACTATTTGCTCATTGTCTTACATCTGTTTGATTCCTGTTCAGCGTGATCTGCCTATCGGAATTATGGGGAGCCTTCTGGTTTGTATCTCTCTGTATATTGGTGTATGTTTAGTGCTTACCGGGATGGTCCCTTTTAGTCTCCTTAGTGAAGATGCTCCTTTAGCTGAAGCCTTTTCATCAAAGGGTATGAAGTTCGTCTCAATCTTAATCAGTATTGGTGCTGTTGCTGGACTCACAACTACTCTTCTTGTTGGTCTTTATGTTCAGGTGGATATACATATATTTGTACCTGAGTTTCTTTTGTAATTTTTTTTGCTTCCCTCACTGGTTTCTCATCCAAACCAAGGTATCTTTAAGTTAATATTACGCATAAACAGTCCAGGTTATATTTGGGACTTGGAAGGGATGGTCTATTGCCTTCAATCTTTTCCAGAATACACCCAACCCTTCATACACCTCTTCATTCTCAAATCTGGTGTGGCATTGTAGCTGGCGTTTTAGCTGGCATATTTAATGTACATAGTCTTTCACATATTCTGTCCGTTGGTACATTGGTACGTCAAGGTCTTCATTTTCTATATCCCTTTGGTTTCTCTAATCGATGTTTATACTTTCCAGTTTAATTCCATTGTGTCAGACTGGGTATTCAGTTGTTGCGGCTTGTGTTGTAGCGTTGAGATTGAATGATAAAAAAGAAAGAGAGTCGTCCAATGGATGGACATCAAGTTGGCATGAAGGTGTCATTTGCCTTGTAATAATTGCATGCAGCGGTTTTTGTGCTGGCGTATTTTACCGTTTCAGTGCTTCAGTTATATTTCTTCTTCTCTCAGTTGGTGTGGCAGTTGTTGCTTCAGCAGCTCTTCATTTTCGCCAAGTAAGTATCCTTACGCATAAGCCAATGCTCTTCTTAATTAAAATTCGGAAGTTGCAATAATGTTGAAACGTTAAATACTAAGTCTTTTAGTGATACAACGCAAAATAGAAAACACAAATGGCATGTGCTGGCACTTGGAACTCCAAGGTGATACTTTGGAAGTCTGTGACTATTGAAGTAACTGCTAATGTCAAACCAAAAAACATACCCCAATCTAAGATTACGTCAAAATAATATATTCATTTATTTAAGTCCGCCTTGAGTTGCTCCATGTCAGGGCATAGTTAACATTGTTGGAGTCACGGTAACTTATGCTAAGCTTCCCATGTATCTTAGAGGTGAAGTTTGCTAACAGAAAATAGAAATGACACGGCAATGCAGTTGAAATACACTCTCATAGTTTTGTCCACAAATCAGGCATATGCCTTCTTAGCAATGCTCCAGGTTAACCCCTTCACCTTTTTCGCTTCCAGGCTTATGGTCATTCTCTGGGTTCTGGGTTTTACTGTCCTGGTGTACCTATTGTGCCATGCGTATGCATTTTCTTCAACATCTTCTTATTTGCTCAGGTACACGCTAATATCTAGCTATGTAGTAATCCCACATAGCATATGATCTAACTTTGATATTTTCACTACTTTGCAGTTGCATTATGAAGCATGGATAAGATTTGTTGTTGTCAGTGTGGTTGCAACTGCCGTTTATGCCTTGTATGGGCAGTACCATGCAGATACAAGCATGTTGGTTTATCAGAGGGCACCTGATACTGAAAGCGACTTTCGATAACATTACATTATAGTTGTGTTGGTACAACTTTTCAAGCCATTTATTGAATAGGTAGTGAGTTACTGCTTTGCATGAGTTACATATTCAGGTGGAGTGTAAGGATTGAAATGGGATGAGTGATTCAAATACTATTGAAAATGAAAAATTCAATAAAATCATGCTCCTGCATTTCAACTACGAAAGGTGAATTACATTTTAGATTACTTTTAGAAATATTGATGAAATTTTAAATAATTTTCTTAAATGATATACAAAGAAAATTATCACCAAATGCAATAACACAACAATCACACCCAAAAACCATTGACCTTTTCATCAAAAACTCAAGAAAAAACATAATTTAACCTAATTACAAATCTATAGAGGCCTTAATACTGAGTAACACAACACACCAAATACAATAAAATACCATTTTCTATAGCTTCTTGCTCCCTTTATAGACAAAGTTCAAGCTTGCAAGATCTTTGATTCATTAATTGGTTTTGATAACTTCACTTAGACCTTCCTTCTCGAAGTCTTTCCCAACAATGTCAAGCAACTCCTCTTCCTCTCCAACACCATTAACTCTACCATTCCTCACCTGATCAACCAAAGGACCATACGACCAGCTACATATCACGTAATATATCACATTGATGAAGCTCATTATCGCAAGTAGCCAATAGTAATAGTTGTAATGACCCTTGTTGATGTTGTCTGAAACCCAACTCTCTTTGCCATTTCTTGATGTTTGTTCATTGACCGCACTGAGGACCACGCTTGCCAATAGACTTGCCACAGCCATTCCTAGACCAAAGAGAGAAGCCGCTATACTAGACATGCTTTTAGGAAACTCGGTGTAGAAAAACTCAGTCTGTCCTATCGCTGTCAGAGCCTCTGCTAATCCATGTAGCACATATTGTGGTACGAGCCACATCGCTGATATGTCTACAACGGCATTAGCGTTGTTTGCATACCCTTGGCTTATAGCTTTTTTCCTTCTGAAGCTTTCGACCATTGCGGATATAGCCATTGCTAAGAATGATATGAATAGCCCTAATCCCATTCTTAGCTTAACGCTGAATCTAAAAGGTTTACCTCGGATCTTTGAAGCTAATGGGATTACCGCACGGTCATATAGAATAACCCACAGGGCTAGAGCTATGATTGTGAACATACCGAATGATCCAGCTGGAATTTGAAAGCTTGAACCATGGCGGCTCAGACGCCTATCCATTGAAGTCGCTTGCAGCAACTGAAACGAGTTTTGGCTAGTGTTTATGGACATCATTATACCTGTGGACCATATCGGTATGACTTTGATCAGTGCCTTAAGCTCCTCTACTTTGTCTGTTGTGCATAGCCGCCAAGGATTCAAAGCAAAACCATCTGAACCAATCTCCTCCTCGTGGTTACTTATCAAACAAGCTTTATTCAAAAACCTAAACCAAGAGAAAATCAAAGTAAAAATAGAGCACCCTGTTTTCTGTATAATAAGATTTGTTCAAAAACTTTATCAAGAGAGCACCAACATAAAAACAGTGCATCACGTTTCTAATATCACGAGGCTCGCGTTCAAAAACCTAATCAAGAGAGTAGTATCAAAGTAAAGAGAAAAGAGATTTTATTTTTGTTGTTGTTGGTTCAAGCCCTAATGAAGAGTGAAGAAAATGCATCGATCATGTTTCTTGTATCACAAGCTTTCTGTGAAACTTAAAGTAAGAGCGCGTATCAAAAAATGAAGAGATCGGAAATCATGGTTCTTGTGTAGCAAGCTTTCTTTGAGAAGCTAATCAATAGAGTATGGTCTTTCTAGCTAGTAAAGTAATCAAGAACTCAGGAGACTTAAAGAAATTTTTGTATATATAGTAGTAGTTTTACCTCAACTTATGACTTGGAGCTTTGAGATCAGAATCCTTCATGTGATGATAACAATCAATGGAGTTGCGATGATCTGGTAGACTTAGCTTCCTATTCTTGTAAGCTGCAATAACCACTTGAGCTAAACCGGTGAAGAGACTCTTGGTCAAATTGCGTCTAACATAGAGAGGAGACGCGAGAACAAATAGCAAAGCAGCGATTAACATGAGGACAGCAGGTATTCCAAATCCGAGTTTCCATCCGAGGTGTTCTTGGATGTATACAATGCCAGTGAACGCGATGAGTACAGCCACAGCTGAGGAAGCGTAGTACCAACCAAAGAAACTCTCGAGAACTCTTTCGTTCTTTGGATTCTCTTTGTTGTCTAATTGATCAGCTCCAAAAGCTATGGAACAAGGCCTGATCCCGCCTGACCCGATTGATATAAGGGCAAATGCGGAATACAAAAGAGCCAGCTGAGACGCAGTCGCGGATCCACAGTGGCTCCCGGCCGCTGTGGGGTCGCAAGGAGATGGCTTCACTTGTGGTAGCATAGCTGTTAGCCATAAAAGCACCATTCCCTGTGGTATGATTTAAAAATGGTCATTAATCTATTGACTTTGGTCTAGAAAAACACGGTTTATATAATTTGAGCTGAACGCTAACAAAACATTACATGTTGTTACGTTTCTATATTACTATGTCCTTAATTAGAGAAAAATATTCCAAGAAGAAAAATCCAATAATCACATCGGCAACAAAATCGTGGCCACGAGCACACGTTGGTAGGTCTAATGTAAAGTCATTTGTTATTATTTATTAACCCTACCGAAATTATAATTAAAAAGTTGCTTGGGATGAATAATTGTACCAACATGTCAAATCAATCGATCTATCCAAATTTAAACATTTGATTTTCAACTGGGGGAATAAAATCAAATTAAGATTAGTTTTGACTTTGCCCAAGAATCGGACAAGTTGTAAAAAGTGTGGACATGGTTCAAAATCTGCATAAGCCTATTACCCTAACCTCTATATGTCTCGACATACAAAAAAAAAGACTTGGTCCATAACGATAGCAATTCAAAGTCGAAATGCGCAGCGAATTATTATGTCTAATCCGGTCTAAATAGACTTAAATCGAGCAAAATTTTGGGTTAAAATAAAAACTATTTTTGCTTTGACGTCAAAAAAAAATATTTTGGTTTTGTTTATATTATTTAAACAATTCGTTATCAGAATCTACATGAACCGAAAATTAAATGAACATAGCAAAACAATTTTTAAAAACTTAATCGTACATTTTGTTGGAAAACAAACATTGTTTTAAACTAAGGTGTATGAACCGCACCAAAAACCGAATCGAAACGCATATGCTTGACACAAACATGACACATCTTTTATAAACGTTTAAACTAAATAAAATAAATTGGATACAAAGTATTTGTAGTAACATTTTTCTTTATTTACGAAGCAATCACGCCCTTTTTAGGTTCGAAGCATATTTATTTTATAAATGGATCGAATATAGTCACATCTGAAATTATGTTTCGCATTGTGGTCACTCATGAGTCATTCACACCACTTGCGAATGACATTTTAAATTAGCAATTATTTTTAAAAATAGAAAATTCAGAACACATGGAACTGACATGTTAAGGAATTAATTTGAAAATGACTTTTAGTGTAACACAAACATAAGTAGTAAACAATAATGCAGCAAAGTTTTCCATAGGAGTACGAGTACTAAATGTTTTACAAGTCACATGCAAAGCGTGAAATTACCAAAACTGTGTAATATTATTGTTACCTAAGTGTAGTTACCAAGTAGTGGAGTACTTTTCAATTGAATGTTATATAATATAATTCGACGTTATTAAGTATTGATAAAAGAACCACCTATTCAATGGTACAACTGCAACGATGAATATGTCGGAAATTAAATTAATCCACTCCAATCTTACTATAAGTTCAAGTATTCCATATTTTATTATAAAAATAAACCTCGTACAACAATCCTTCAATTAATTTATGGTCTATATATTGTAAAAATAAAATTATAAATTTATTAGATAATACTATTAAATATTTTTATTCTTTTTAGCATAAAATAGCATATAACGGAAAAAGTTTGTGATAAGAACCTTTAAAAAAGAGTTGTCCGCTTTTTGATACCAGTTACGGATTTTATGAGTCTAATGACATGTAACAAGTAAGTTACGAAATTTCACAGACCAAAACTCAACCGGAAATTTCAATTCTGGTAAAAACCTAACAAGATCGTTTAGAAGTTGTATGTCACCTACTAAACCGGATAAAAACCAACAATTTCAAATACTAATTACAAAAAATCATCAACGAAGTGACAAGATGTCAAAAATAATAAAAATCAACGAAGGGACAAATCGTGTGTGGTAAAGTTAAACCGGTTTGTCAAATCTTGGTGGTAGACGAAGAATTGAAGAGTAAAGAGAGAGAGAGAGAGATATATGAAAATTACCAGGAAACTGGAGAGTGAAGCAATGGCGATGGTGAGAAATCGACCTAAGTAGGAATCAGAGAGAAAAGCACCCAAGAGAGGAGTAAAATATGATGCAGCAGACCACATGTAGAGCACATTTGTTCCTTTTGCTACTCCAAATCTGTAATCTTTTATTAAGTACATAATCATGTTTGGTAATAATCCATAGCTAGCCACTTTCTCGAACGCCTCGTTTGCTTCACCATAAATATTTTTATAAGCATAAAATTAGTGATATTCATGAGGAATCAAGGAGCCGTTACGTTTTTACATAGAATCAGAACAAGTAAAGTGGAAATGTAAAATTTTACCTATGATGAAGGGCATAGTAATGATTCCACCCTTTGGTTCTTTCACTCCATTGAGTTCGATTTGCTCAGCCTCTGTATGATCCGGAGGGTTCTCCATTCTTTAATTTGGTTGGTTGATTTGATCAACAGAAAGGTAAAAGAAAAAGAAGAAGAAGAAGAAGAAAAAGAAGAAGAAGAAGAAGAAGAAGAAGGAGAAGAATGGAGTAAATTTGAGAGCTAATGCAATCTCGTTTCAGAGAGCGAGGAATCTCAGTCTTTGTTACATTTTCGCGACGAGTGGGCAATTAATAGCCTATAGGGTACAATGGGAAAAAAACAATTGTGGGATTTTTTTTAATATGAATTTTAAGTTTAAGTGGTTTTATGAGAATTTTAAAATAAATGACAATATGACATCGACTTAAAATAAAATAAAAAAGTTAGAAATATGCTGTATATTCTGTTTTGCCATTCAGATGAAATGTTAGGCTGGATAATAATATGATAGGTTCATGAATCATGTGACATTTTAAAAATATTATTATGAATACATATATATGCTATTATAAATGAAATATAATCTTTATACTCAAACACTATTTTTTTTTTAAGGGTATAGTTTTATCTCTACATTCAGTTATTCAAAAATTCAAACATTATTTATTATTTATCACTAAATCTTAAGTAATTAGTTCAATGCACATTAAAACTGATATATTGAAAGATTTATAGTAACTGTATATCATCCAAAAAATTAAATTTTAGATCAATGGAATCAATTCAAATTAAATTCATAGATCCTTTGGTAAAAATCATTATAGGAAACTTACCAAAACACACACAAATTGGTTAATTTTTAAAAATTATGTTAAAATACTTTGGAATTTAAAAGATACAAAATATTTATACAATATATATATATATATCAATGTATTACTAATTTCGTTTTTATCAAATAATTGGAATTAAAATAACTAATATGAAATGAAAATTGATGATGATGGACAAGTTGATTTTGTCCATAAGAAACATACTAATTTCATCCACAAGAGATTAATGGTGAAAATGTTAATTTTGTCTAAGATAAATAAATGATGAACAAGTTAATTTTGTCTGTAAGAAATAAATCATTTAAAATTTATATCATGAATAAACTAGTCATATTATGGACAGATCAATTTTTTATAACATAGAAATGCGACTGTGTGACGAAAAATAATGGACAAAATGTTTTTTTGATGATACTTAAAAAGTAAAAATCGACTACTACTATTTGTTTGTTGTAATTCATTTGTTTTGTATGGATTTGTAAGATACATGTGAAGATGAATTTTATAGAAAACGGTGTATACAAAAATATCGTTCTGTCAAAAAAGTTTTATAATTTAGTTTTGAATTTTTTTTTATAATTTTAGCCTAGAAATATAATTTTTTATTTAAGTTTAATTGCTTCGTTATGTTTTACTTTGCCTACGTTTTACTGTATATTCATGTAAATTTTGGAAAATTATATTTTGGAACAAGAATATATAACGTTTCTGCATTTATATACCATACTTTTAAATTAAAGCATATACATAATCAGCAACCCTTTCTAATTTTTTTATTTAAGATTTCAGAGGGTTGTCTTTATTTTAATTTGATTTTTCTATTTTCTTATTTTAACGAAAATCATGATATATGTGATTGTCATGATCGTCGCAAATATATATTTTAAAACTTGCAACAAATATATTAAAATCGCAAATTGCTTGTGGTAAAATCGTAAAGGATATTTGTTGCATTTCTCCTCAAGGTTGGCTCCAAAATTTTGAAGGGAAGTAAAAAAAAAAAAAGGAAATTTGAAGGACATTTTACATACCAATGTTTCATCTTACAAAAATTGGGGGGTATATATATAATTTGATGTTAGGCAAATGTTTCATTGTGGTATGCCTATAAGGCTAGAACCGGTCTTGAATCTGTTGTGAAAGTTTTCAATATCAATAGTCCCTTGCTTTATAAATATCACAAGGCGACGCCATCTTTGTGAATGTTAAACGATTTTAATTATTTATAAATTAAATATAATTATCATAAATTAAAATGTCAAAATCAAAGTTTAATTAAGAGAAATCAAACTTCCATAAAATATACTTTTTCAATTAAAAAAAACTTAGTAAATCAAGGTTCTAGTATATTAATTCGTTTGATTCTGGATCGTTGATCCTATTGGTTCACGTCAAGATCTAAAAAATTGAGCTGCAAATGGCGAGTTATCTTTGGCCATGGACTTAAATGAAACTTATTATATGTTTGGAGCTCATTTTGTATCTCGTCTCCATACGCAATTGGGAATTTGGAATCGTCGTCCTTCTGTTCGATAGGTAGCGCATGTTATGCGTTTTGTTCTACTCTTGAAAATTGTGTATTATTAAAACATTTTAATTTATAGAAGGTTTATAATATGAAAATTGTAAAGTTTTTAATTTATTGAAATTTTAAACATTTCAAAGGATTCCAGCTACATTACCTTTTTAGTCGAATAAAACAGTTGCCATTTTAGACTTAGTAAATGTGTTCATACGATACAATTTTTTTTTAAAGGCCCCACACACACATGCAAACTTTCTTAGATTAAAATAATAATAATTAAGTGATATGGATGTTCACTGCTTTCATGCTACATTAAGCACTGCTCCTAATCTAGAAAGCTATAGAAATAAGGTATAAAATGTATCTTTTTATATTAAAAAAAAAACAAAAAAAAATCTAAACTTCAATTCTCTATTCCTTTATACAATAAACGAAGTAGATAGCTTTCACATCCGGTTAATGAAAAGAAATGGAACAAAATCATATCCAAAGTATCGAAATAATTGAGAAAGCCAAAACATCCCATGAGGTTACCAGCTTTTCTTTTAATCGCTGTCTCTCACTTCTTTTCTCCTCTCTTTAAAAAAAAACAAAAAACCTTTTCCAAGTTATTTTTCTTTATTTAAAAGAATAAAGGACTCGTAAAAGTTAGTGCAATTATATTTAAAAGCTTTTGTTCCGGTTTCTACCCATCAGTCACAAATGTTTTAAAACTAGCTAAACGGTAGTCCGGCAGTGATGGTAAGTCTAACGATTAAGAAATTAATCAGAGAATAAATAGTAATTAATCGAAGATTAGTTTTAGGTTATTTTGATATTTTTAAAATATATTTATCTATTATATTAAACTTTTAAATAATATTTTTTTAAAATTATAATAAATGCATGAAAATATAGTATTAATAATTTATTTTATGATTTATATATATATATTTTTAACATAATTTATTATAAACATCACAAACTCTCAATATAAATGTCTGTATAATAAAAACAAATTTTTTTTATACCTGAAAAATTTTAAAATAATTAGATTATAGATGATTAGGTGAAAAGTAATCAAATTAGACAGAGATTAATCGGATTAGGCGGAGAGTAATCGGTTGACTGATTTTTTTAAAGAATTAATCATTAATCGAACTGGCAAGGATATGTCTAACAACTAGCCGAGATGTAATGAAGTCAAAGCTTATTAAACAGTCTGCAATACAATCATAAGAGGCTCATAAATTGTTGAGTAAATTCAGTTCAATAAATTGTTTTCCATCTAAGAAAAAGGTTCTTGTAAAATAACCTAGTAAAATAATGTGTGAAAGTATTTAATTCAGTTAAATACTACTAATGGAATTCATTGAAAATTTTGGGAAATAAAAAGTGACAATTGCATGCGAGTGAATGTGAGAGTCTTAAAAGAAAATATTTATTGTGATTTGTGACTTTATTCATTCCCCTTGCACGTGGGTGTCGGATACTCTGAAAGCTCTTTTTCTTTTGGATATAATTCGTAAGTTAATCTTTTTTCTTTATTTTTTTACGTCAGTCGTAAGTCTATATATTTTTTTGGTTTTATCGTAAGTCTATATATCTTAATGAACTAATTTAATTACTGTTATATATTATTTTATCAGGATCATAATTCATAACTATTTCAGTAGCAGTAGTAGTTCGAGTCATTGAACCACTCCATTAATGTTGAAAAGATGTATTATTGAAACTAAAGAGCATCTCCATCAAAAATATTTTATTAATACACATGTATTTTAGAGTCTTCTGACGATTCTCCTTCTCTCCCTCCTTTTTCAATTTTTTTTTATTGAATTGTTAGATGCCCTGTTAAAAACCCCAATCGGCCTGCTCTAACATTGCTGGTGGCAAAGTCTAACATCATTGATAGAAATGAAATGTAGCAAAAAAAAATCACCAGAAAAGAGATGATAGAAAAAGTTGTGAACAGTCATATTTTATTCCGATGATGCTATTTAAAATTTTATATTATAGACATCTTAATCTAAAACTGAAAATGTTATTATAAATTCATTTTTAAACAATGTTTTACTAAAGAAATACTATTGTTTTAAGAAAAATTAGAATATATTTTAGATTTAGTTTTTGTATTGGCAAAACAGGATAAAATTGTCATCTTAACTTAAAACTCGATCGGAATATTATACAGACGTGTGTATACTGTATATATAATGTTTTGGTGGGGAAGACTGTAGAATATGAATAGTTGAAGACATTATCATTGAGAAATTGCTTGTATTGCACGTTAACCCCAAATTATATATTGCTTGTTTCAACCATTAAATATTTTTAAAAGTTGTGTCAGTATTCATCAGACTCGAATTTTCTCCATTGTTTTAGATTTTTTTGTCTGTCTCATTTCTTCTGTAGTCTGACTCAATTTTTTTTACACACTATATATCCTGCAAACATTTTTTAAAAGATTCAATGCTTTATTTATGTATTTATTTATCTATTTTTTTTTTTTTGTGTTCCATCACTTGACACTTTCTCCTTTTGTACATAATAATTAGCAAATGTCTTCTTCCTCTTTTGTGTTCATGCGTCTTTGTGTGGTGGTGATATATTCTAGTATTGTGACCGTAGTTGGTAATATTCAAAACATGCAACGACTACGTAATAATTGTGTTGTTTTTTTTTATGTTAGTTCCATAATTCTGCGGATTTAGGATTGATATTTAGATATTCCGACTTTTTAAAAACAAAATATTTATATTTATATATTTAATAATCAATTTATAATATAACTAGGGTTCCAAATTAATAGAGACTATTCAGTGGTACGTAGAGCAACCCCCTCCGGCCAAATAAATTGTGAATGCATTCATAATATATGCCAAATAAAAACACATTTCTAATGGAAAACCTCAGCTAATCTTTCTCAAAACTTTCAGGTTCTAAATATCTAACATTTGAAAATACTATATTACTTAGTAGCTTATGTAGTTATATTGGTTTACTAATGGTTAAATCCACCATAAGTTTTTTTTTCTTCTATACATTTGATCTCATTCTTAATTTTTTACTTTTTCATCAAACTATGTTCTTCTTCATTGGATTGGTTCCTAATATACAAACACACAAACGAAAAGGTTCTTTATAACAGAAAGTTAGAAACGCTGGGAAGTTTGTGATTTTCATATCATTTGCTAAACAAAGAGGGAAAATAAGTGGCTGAAATAAAAATAACTTGCATTTGTTTTTGTATTCTTTTCCATGTCCTTCGTCCAAGTGCACGCACCCATGTCTTTGACTTTCAACTCTTTTTTCCTCTGTTCTACAGTCTCTTATTAAAAATATATTTTTATCATTATTTTCTGGTCTTTATACTTATATATTGTCGACCTCTATAAACCAATATTATTATTTTATTATTATTATTATTATTATTATTATTATTATTATTATTATTATTATTACCATAGTGAAAATGCTTCTTCTGTTTTTCGAAAACCACATTAGCTGTTGGTCAATATGGAAAATTAATCTAACAAATATTATAAGGAATGGCCAGGATTTTAAAGTTATTTAGATAGTCAATCGCTAAAAATGTAGAATTATGTCATGATAAAGTTATATGTAAGTAACTATTTAACAATGTCTTGTAGTTAGGTATTAAAAAACTATACATTCAAAATGTGTGTTAAATGTACTAAACAACACTTGGATGGTACAAAACTTGCTATTTGTAGGAGCATCCATTACATAGTGTTTTAACACATACGTATATTCTAATGATTTACAGAGTACGTATTTTCACTATGGTAATAATACGTATATTCTAATGATTTGGTAATTCATTTTTCAATCCTTTTTCCTTTTATATGCCGTTTCGATTCCTTAAAATCTGACGAATATATAAATATCTATAATATGGATGTTGCAAGAAGTATATAGAGTTCACGTTTTTGCATGTACTAACGTTATAGAGCTCAATTTCATCTTGCGAGGACGCGACGTGGAGGGTGCTTCACATATATAAATGCAGTCATAAATATCGTTCCAAAGTTGTTAAGAACTTAAGACATTCTTTGTGTATGATTAGGTTAATAAATGAACGACAAAAAGATAAGAAGATTCCCTTTCTTGATGGGCTATATATAATATCTTGAGTGTTGTCATTATAATAAAGGGTTTGGTAAAATGGATTTTCAATTATAAGATCAAACTGGAATATCAGTCAAACCTAATGAATAATAAAGGGACCCTATAAATTCAAATGGTACAAAGTAAGGATACACAGTGTATTACAACAAGAGAGAGCAGGTTGATGATAAACATTACTCCTCTACGTTAGCCCACATCCACATTGTTCTTTATTCTCTTTTTTGTTTTTCCTATCCTAAGCACTTGATAGAAATAATTCAAACCAAACTTTAAACTAATATATTATTTTATTTTTATCATAGAAAATATCATTACAAATTTTTTTTGAAACTAAATGAGATGGGGGTGAGTGAGGCATCAATACAAAGTTCAATATCACAAATACTTGTGGTGACATTAGCAAATGTAGAACAAAGAAAAAAATTGATTCAATTATTTTTTTGAACGGAAGAAAGGAAAATAAAATATAGTGTTTAAATATCTTTGAAAAATATCCTCAATCTTCAATGATTATTCCAAATTTTTAAATGAAAAGTTGGAAAAATACATTGAACATTAAATGTCGTGTAGTTTATTCCCCGGACAACTCCGGTTGGTCATTGGTTGAAGAATGATTCGGGGTTGCAGTGATTTCCATAAAAAAACCAGAAATATGATAATGGTATCACCTAGCAAATTAATATGTCGGATAGTGAAGAGAACATAGACCATGAAAGCGAAAAGACAATTTTTTTTTTTTTTTACAATGGTACAGTGGTTTAGCATTTGAAGTTGGTTTTATTGTGTCTTTACTCTTTAGTTCAATTTCCTTTGGAAGAAAATACATCTTGAAAAGGAAATAAGAATTACGAATGAGTGAAGAAAGAGAATAATGAAAGTAAGGGATGCAACTACAAAGTAGAGACTGATCTTACTAATTAACTTTTTAGCTTCTATCTAGTAATTTGGAGACTGATTTCGTAAATTTCGTATCTCTAAAACTTTATATCGTATAAATGTAACATTGTCTATAACTATATATATATATATATATGAAACGTATGAATCCAAACAGTTGCAACAAGGGATACGATTCTTTAGCCATAAAATCTGCATCTTCTGCTCTGGCTCAAAAAGTTCAACTCAAACCAAAACGTATTTTAATAGGTTTAACGTTTAAACTTTTAATTGCGGAAATATTCATGGCTTATCTTCTTGTGAAAGTTTATGATGTTCACCTTCTGTCGACTTTTTAAAATATTATGAAGCAAATTATTCATAAGTGCTACTTCTTTTGTGGCTTCAGTCTGGTCTGGCGCTTCACATAATTCTGAGTTGTTCAAACCTATGTCTTACTATTTACTGGAAAACTTTTGGTTAGAAGCGGCAGGGAGGAAATTGTTTATCTATGATTTTGTTCATTTACGTATGCTTAGCAAGGAAAACATCAGAAAATTCATCCTCTTGACTCTGAATACATGAGGCCAAGCTCTCAAAAGCGTTGGCTAAAGAAAATGTTTAGCTGAGAGTCGCTCAAGTTAGTGAAAGAGAATGCAAACACTAAAAGAGATGGTGCATTAGAAGCTGAAACTAAAACTCAACTTGCATTGGAAATTCTACCTTTCAATTTAAGCACTGACCATGAGCTTCCCGACGCTGACAAAGTCTTGAGCAACGCCAAGTCGCCAATAGCATACGCCGAGATGCTAATGCATAGAATAATCAAATTAAAATAGCCTAAACACTAACAAAAATAATATTTTAGTCATATTGGGCCTAAGCCTTCTAATATCTATGTGCTAGTTCTAGGCCTTTTAGACTGACTGGATGGGACAAGCTCAAGTTTTGATCCGAGATTGTTGTAAAGTCTAAACTTCATCATAGACGACTCTCATATTCCAAAATCAATAGTTCGTATAGTTATTGAAATATTAAATTCTCTCACATATGAATTTATGCTGTGACATATAATTCGTGTAGTTGAGATATTTCAAGTATTATTAATACCCCATGAGATAACTTTGATGAGCTTGCTCTCATACACAAGAAGAATCTCCCGTTTTGAATGCTTTCCACTGAAATTGATATATTTTTCCTAGTTTTAAGAAATACAGTTTAACCTTTCTTGAATAGTTCTCAACTATGGATTCAAATACTGCTTCCTATATAGTGATGGTTGGACATTTGATGATCTCCACAAATCAACATGAACACAAACCAGCAAAGCCTTGTTAGTATTATACTTGCCAATGCCTCTCTGCCTTAACAAGTATACATTGTTCACAAAAATCAGTCTTACCAACATCTTCCTTGCTTAGAATTGCTGTATGAGCAAATGTCAAATGGAATCTGGTCCTTTCTTAGTTTCAAAACAGTGGTTAAAACCATTTCTACTAATTGAGATAAACAATAAAACATCAATAAAATTGCTAAACATCCAAAATCATGATCCAGATGTAATTAACGGAATTAATAAAACTTGGACTATATATAATAAAACGACTGCGGTGAATCAAATAATATATATATATATATATAATTTTCAAAAATTGATCCTAACTTTTTTTTTTAAATCTTGAATTGAAAAATTAATTTTACATATTATGTTAAAGTAAAATATAGCGCTAGAGAGAGGGGTCGAACCTCTGACCTTGTGGTTAACAGCCACACGCTCTAACCAACTGAGCTACTCCAGCATCTTGTATTCCTTTACAACAAGTATATTAATATACTAAAGATGTTCTCTTTTGACCTGGCTCCTAAAAGCCTTGTGGCGAAAGAGGGAAGTTTTGAGTTTTTTCTCCTCGAGAGAGATGATAAAGTCAATGCCCTATTTGCCCAAAAACCTACGCCTTCTTCTTCTCCTCTCTTCTTCTCCTTTAAAGTCTTCTTCTTTCCCTCTTTCTCTCAGACCCTTTTCTCAAAGATCCTTCTCTCTCTCTACCATCTTCTCTTCTTCGTCTTCAATGGAGAAGGACGAAGCTAATGTTCCCAAGTCTTCTAATTCTTTCGTGTTTAATAAACGAAGAGCTGAAGGATTTGACAAAATCGATAATACTAAGAAGAATCTAGAACGTAAAAGCCGCAAGCTTAATCCAACCAACACTATTGCTTATGCACAGGTTTCAAATTTTGAATTTTTAATTTCACCATACTTTTCAATTTCCTTTTCTCAGCATCCTAATTTGTTGTGTGAAATTCGTCAATTTAGATACTTGGAACTGGAATGGATACACAAGATACATCATCTTCTGTATTACTCTTCTTTGATAAACAAAGATTCATCTTTAATGCTGGAGAGGTAAAAAAATTGAACTTTGTATTAGTGTATGTGCCTTGACCGCTTACTAATGACTTGGTTTCAGGGTTTGCAACGTTTCTGTACAGAACATAAGATTAAATTATCAAAGGTAACCATCACTATAACTCCTCTGTTTGTGCATCTGTGTGTGATTATGAGGTGAGTTTGAAATTTAATGATTTGGTTAAATTTTGTACAGATAGATCATATATTTTTGTCTCGTGTATGCTCAGATACAGCAGGAGGACTTCCAGGTATGTTCTAGCTTTGACTTATGTCTTTGTTGGTTAGCTTTTAGTTAATGGAGATGCTAAAGTTATGTTTTGATGTTCATAGGTCTTCTACTAACTCTTGCTGGTATTGGTGAAGAAGGGCTTTCGGTGAGTATTTTTATCACATTGTTTGTATGTTTCTTTTGTATGAAATTGCTGAAGCTTGCTTTTATTGGTTTTGTTACAAAGGTGAATGTATGGGGTCCTTCAGATCTTAACTATTTAGTTGATGCAATGAAGTCTTTTATTCCACGTGCCGCTATGGTTCATACAAGGAGTTTTGGTCCCTCGAGTACACCTGATCCTATTGTTCTAGTGAATGATGAAGTTGTGAAAATATCCGCCATTCTCTTAGAACCATGTCGTTCTAAGGAACAATCTTGCAGCCAATTTGGAGAGATCTCTGTTGTATATGTATGTGAATTACCTGAAATAATGGGAAAGTTTGACATAGAGAAGGCCAAGAAGATTTTTGGTGTAAAGCCTGGTCCAAAATATAGTAAACTTCAATCCGGAGAATCAGTGAAGTCAGATGAAAGAGATATTACGGTATATCTGCAATCCAATGACTGGTTTTTTTTTCTCACTCGCTGAGTGTACTGATTTTATAGGCTTATAAGAGACTTTTTATGCTTTGATCTTAGGTTCATCCAAGTGATGTGATGGGACCTTCAGTTCCTGGTCCAATTGTTCTTCTAGTGGACTGTCCAACAGAGTCACACGCTGCAGAACTGTTGTCAGTTAAGTCTTTGGAGAGTTATTATTCATGTCCTGATGATCAAATCGATAAGGCAAAGTTTGTGAGTTGTATAATACACTTAAGCCCATCTTCTGTGACAAGTAGTCCTACTTACCAAAGCTGGATGAAGAATTTTAATTTGAGTCAACACATTCTTGCTGGCCATCAAAGGTTGTGCCTCTTCTTCTGGTTGTTTCTCTTCAAAAAACTGTTAGTTTGCTCAGTGCTGATATTTCGTTTGGTGTATTTTATACAGGAAGAATATGGAGTTTCCAATTCTGAAAGCAAGTTCTAGAATCGCTGCGAGACTTAATTATTTATGTCCACAGTTCTTTCCTGCTCCTGGATTTTGGCCTCCTCAACTTGCTAATAACTCGATGATAGATCACACTCTTTTAAGCAAGGTTGCTACTTTTTTTTCATATAGAGCTGAAATAAGTTTTATTCGTCGAATTTAATTAAGTAAAGTTGTGTTTCGTTCTTACAGTGCTCCAGTTTAAATTTTGCTGAAAGCATCTCTGCTGAAAATCTCCTTAAGGTATCTGACACTTTCCGACACTTTCGATTTTGAATTTACTCCCTTTCTTTCTGAATAAACCTTAATCTATATCTTTAGCTCTTAAATTCTCCATCTCTGCTAACGTTTTCATTATATTGCGGGCAGTTCAATTTGCGTCCTCTTGCTAATCGTGGGATCGACAGATCGTGTATCCCTACTCAGTTGACATCTTCACAAGTAGTGGATGAGCTACTTTCAGAAATTCCCGAGATTAAAGATAAAAGCGAAGAAATCAAGCAATTCTGGAATAAACAACATAACAAGACGATTCTTGAAAAGCTATGGCTGACTGAGAGCAACACTGCCCTTCCAAGCTGTCTTGAAAATATTAGACGAGATGACATGGAGATTGTTCTTTTAGGCACTGGTTCATCTCAGCCTTCAAAATACCGAAACGTCAGTGCAATTTATATTGACTTATTCTCTAGAGGTAGTCTTTTCCTAGATTGTGGTGAAGGAACCTTGGGCCAGCTTAAAAGAAGATATGGTTTAGACGGTGCAGATGAGGCGGTTAGAAAATTGAGATGTATATGGATCTCTCATATCCATGCTGATCACCATGCGGGTCTTGCGAGAATTCTAGCTCTTAGATGCAAGCTTTTGAAAGGAGTGACTCATGAGCCAGCGATTGTGGTGGGACCGAGGCCACTTAAAGGCTTTCTTGATGCATATCAAAGACTTGAGGACTTAGATATGGTGTTTCTTGATTGTAGAACCACCACAGCAACTTCTTGGGCTTCTTTAGAGAGTAGCGGCGGCAATGCAGAGGGTTCTTTGTTTAGTAAAGGAAGTCCTATGCAGAGTGTCTTCAAAAGAACTGATATCCCAACGGATAATTCTGCGGTTTTGCAAAGTTTAAAGAATCTGAAGAAGGTTCTTAGCAAAACCGGTTTGGAGGATTTGATTAGTTTTCCTGTTGTTCATTGTCCTCAATCCTTTGGTGTCGTTGTAAAAGCAGCGGAAAGAGTAAACAGCGCTGGAGAACAAATTCCAGGATGGAAAATGGTTTATTCAGGCGACTCAAGACCTTGCCCCGAGACAGTCGAAGCATCACGAGATGCCACCGTTCTTATACATGAGGTAATAGTTTTTAACTCATTCTATGAGTGAGATTTCGGCATTTTAATTTTATCGTTTGTTACAGGCAACGTTTGAAGACGCGTTGATAGAGGAAGCTTTGGCTAAGAATCACAGCACGACTAAAGAAGCGATTGATATGGGATCTTCTGCAGGTGTGTATCGGATTGTTCTTACACATTTTAGTCAGAGATATCCAAAGATCCCGGTGATTGATGAGTCGAATATGCATAATACTTGCATTGCGTTTGACCTGATGAGTATAAACATGGCGGACTTACAAGTGCTTCCTAAGGTTTTACCTTATTTCAAGACTTTGTTTAGAGATGAGATGGTTGAAGAGGAAGATGATGTCGCCATGGATGACTTAAAGGAAGAAGCTTTGTGATGACCCATCAAACAGTGCTATATAGATTGTCGCCATGGATTAGGACTGTTGTCTTGTGGTTTAGGAAAAAGGCGAGTGGAAAAAGTATTGAATTTGTACTATAGTTTTGACATATCTATTTAGCAATTGTTTTTTTCTCATATACACAGTTTCCAGATTCTTTAAAGTTTCATTAGCAAAGAAAAAGAAGGCATTGTGTTTACATTTTAATTAGAAACATTATAATCTAATTAATTTTTGCATCAATACAAGAAAATGAAGTTTTATTTCTCTAGAAGATACCCAAAAGAGAGAAAAAGAATCTAAAGATGTAAAATCAAGAGAGAATAAGATAGTTGATTAAGCAGAGAAGATGCTGAGGGAGCTCCTTGTCTTCTTCATCTGAGGGAAACTTTGCCCTTTTTGGTGATCTTTTACTCTTTTTTAGGAAGATCAAAAGAGGAAAAATCATATGCTATCGGGGATGCTGAATTATCACTAGAACTGAATCTTTTTGCCTTTCGTAGTTTAAATATGGCATCGGCTGCTAAGTAATAATTGTCGCAATACGAGTTACATAAAACTGTTTCTTGATGATCCAAATGGAAAAAGAGTGTATATATATATAGCTGAAATGACTTACCACTCCAATGTTCCATTCATGACTTCTGAATTCTTTGAAAGTTTTTGCGTCCATTTCCTGGAATATTAATACATCAAGATTAGCATAAGTAAAACATTACTGAAACTACAACATATCCACAAAGCAAGATTAGCTTTATGTTTTAGTTATTACAAAACCTCACAAGCCAAAAGAAGTTTACGTTGTGTTACTTACCATGCTATAAATGGGAGGAATAACTGTATTCTCTTTGGGTTTTAGTGTAGGCATTACAGTGAACCGCGGTGCCATGTCTTGAGACCTGAAAGTCCAACTGCACAAAGAATAGTTTGGAACTTTGTTAGTTCTCGACCCAAGTAAGAACAGAGAAATGCACTTGAGAAATTGGAAAGTGGAATCATAACTTACCCAATATAGAGAAAAATGCAGAACTGAGCCCATTCTCGAATTAGTAGCCTGAGCCAATAGTTCTTTGTGGAGTTATCCATGTTCATGTAGATCTGCCAAAAGTCAAGGTGAGTGTGAGTATAAACAATGAAACAGCAAATCCAACATGATGTGAAAAAGAAAGATATGCTCATACTCATACCACAGTTTCTGCCATTGCTACAATCTGCATAGCTCCTTGGAATTTTCTGAAACCAGAATAGATATAAAACTCTTAGATCCATCTACCACAAAACCAAGTTTACCTAGAAAATTAAAAAACGTACTTGAACATTATATATTTAGCATAGACTGCATCATGCATAGCTTGAACATTCTCATCCTCAATAAAACTCAGCTGTTCTCGTAACACCGATAAATTTTGCGATATGTGATGGAATATAACATAGAACGAGATCATATAGTTAAGTATCAGAAGCACCTGGAAAAATAAAATTAAAGATTGGTTCATCATCATCTGGTAAATAAGTAAAACAGTAGCTCCAATGAGTAGGTGAAAAAGGTAAAAAAAAAAACACTCACTGCAAAATAAGGAACCGAAGCTCTGAATCCAACAAGAGTCAAGTAAAAGATACAACCAAGTGAAGCTGTGGTTCTACGTTCAGTCAATGAGAGGCGTTCACAAGTGATGCAATAACCATGAGAGATGAGTAAAAAAGACACAAAGGAAGCTGTCTGAAACAGAACACCAGTAACATATACACCAAAAGACATCCAAAGAGAGCAAATGTGATGGTGAAAACATGAATGCCTGCCACCACATACCAGTTAACCAATTATTATATATAAAGATAGAGACTTCGAAACCGATCTTTCAATAAAAAAGGGTATAAGAGTAAAAAAGTTTCTCCATTTGACAAAGGAACATTAATGCAATCATAACTTCACAAAAGCTTAATTAAGGACTTACCAAAAGAGGAAAGATAGAGTGAGCTGTAAAGCTTTGATAAATGGAACTGAAGCAAGAGTCCATTGTAAACTATTTGTCTGCTCTAAAAAAACACACAATCAAAATCAAAATCAAAATCAAAATGTGTTTTCTTAGTTAATGAAGTAAAAATTTCACAAATAAAAACAGAATCATTCATGGAAACACAATTCAAAAGCAAAAATAACAAGAAATGATCAATGACTCGATATATTATTCAAAATTGAGAATCTCAAGTTTCATCTAACCCAAGAGTGAAAAATCCAAGCTTTATCAAAATTAGTGATGATTGACCTGAAAATGGCGATTTTTGAAAGTGTTAACCGTCCAAGAACAAGCAGAGAGAGACCAGATCGATAAAAAAGTTAAGTAGAGAATTGGAAGATGACGATATGAATCATCGACGCCATTGATTCCCTGAGATTCTTTCATTAAAAAGGAGAAAGTTCAATCTCGGAGAAGAACAATAAAATTTTCGTAAAACCTTTGAAAGAAAAAATTTCTGTTTTTTTTTTCAAAGCTTCACATTTCTGTTGGGGTTCTAATTTCTTCTATATATGAATCTCTTTACTATTGACACTTGTCTTTTTACCTTTTCCACTAATTAATTTTTGTTCTTTGATAAAAACCGATTAATTAGTAATTTAATTGAGACTTAACTGCCGTTAGATTATTGCCACTAATATCTCCAACTAACTAATCATGTAGTATTAGAATTTGTATAATCATTAACTAATCTGATTTTTAAAAATTCTGATTAGTATATTTGTATGTAGGTTCACATATGTTTATTACAATGAATAACTATTTAATTATAAACTATTTCAAACACACATTATTTATATAGGTTTTAGCCAAAAAAAAATTTTTAGTAGAATAACAATATGTAGGTGAAACTTTTCTATTTTTTTTTTATTTGAATACAAAAATAAAAAGTGTATTATATTGTTAGAGTCGTCGGAAATTTCGGTGAGCATAAAAAGAAGGTGGAGAAGAGAGTAGACATGCGAACAAAATGGCTATTCAACTAACCCACTCCCTCCTTTTTGTCGTTGAGTTTTGATCACCAAAACCTTTTATTTATTTAGTTTATTCTAATTTTTTTATGGCATTATGTTATTCTAATTTTTGTTGGCCGTTGTGACTTTATTGATTTTAATATTTATTTATTATATAGTTACGTGCTTTAATTTCGTGGTGCAGTTTACCACTTAAATCATATGGTTATTTGCTTTTAATAAAAATCGAACGTGGAAGACACTATAAAACAATATATTTGCTTTAAAATAGCAGGTTGGTATATTTGGACAAGAAAATAAAATAATAATAAGTCAAAAGAGAAAGATTCATGTAGGGAAATATGCAAGCATGTAACAACTTTTTTTCTTAAAATTTTCTAATAATCATCATTATCCATTTAACCAAATTATATATAACAAGTTTGCATCATATTCTACAATTTTATTCAAGAAATGGCATGGATCGAATGTTTTCTAACTAAAACGTGGTGGTACATGATGTGCATCCAATTGGCACTCATTAGACCGAGAACATGTTTCAAGATCATACCACAATTTTCAAACGCTAAGTTTATATCACCTGTAGAGCGAGCAACTGAATTAAAGAAGCTTTTGTGATCAGCTCTTAAGGAGGGTAACAATAAATTGTAATATAAAAAGCTCGATGCCTTTACTAACACGTAGACAGTGATGCTCTCCTCTTCATCATTGTCTCTTGTTGTTGTTGTTGTTATGCTTCTCAACTAAACTTTTGGTATAGCAGCTTCTATTGGAGGCAGAAGAAGCATGACTGAAGCGCCTAGCTTGATCACTCATTAGCTTCAACATGATTGAGAGCCATTTTCCTTGTCACTTTGCTCACTACTACTATGACTACTATAACTATTTGTCTTAAATGGCAATAACGAACTTGGACTCCCTAAGACTTGCTAATTTTGTTGAGCATTCAATTCTAAAGATTGAAGAAGTAAGAAAATGTAAACCATGGTCCCTAGAGGCTAGAGACCGGTGATCCACACTCAAAAGCTAAATGTCAAATGAAAAAATTTTCCTTACATTTTCTTTTGCCATGATATCTAAATGGGCTGGGCTGAATTTAGGCCCGATTTGAAGTTAACGGTCCAAAATTCTTTTTATTAAAAAATACAATTCAATTCCACGTTTTTGTATATCATAATAACACAGTGCAAATATTTTGGTAGTTGAAAAAGTTGTACCTAGAAACCATTCAAAGAAGACAATTAATTCATCATGATTAACAAGTCAGTAGTATACATGCTACTACCATTCTTTTACAGACATTATTGGGAAAATGTAGGAATGGTTTAAAATTAATTTAATTAAATATCTGAAATGGAGTTGACAAAAACAAAAAAAAAGAACTAAAACAAACATAGCTGTGATGGAGAGAAATTAAAGTAGCTTCAGCTTTAAGACGAAGACGCATGCAAAGAAGGTAATGATGTTGTCTCTGTCTCCTACAAAGACCTCTCTCCCACGCCTTTGGTATTTTTATACGCTTCTTCTTGACCATTCCCATTTCTACTTGCCTCTTGGACCCTTCATTTTCCTATTTGCTACACTTTTGCCACTCTCTTATTGGTCCGTTAAATTGATCAACGTACATGCACATAATGTACAGAGTAACTTTAACATATAAGGTTACATGACTTAGGGTTTAAACATTAACATATAAATACAAACATATTCCAATGAAAAATGTTAATTAAATATCAAATACATAGCATTACTAATTTTAAAACCGTGAAATGATACAGAATGCCAAATAACTCTAGAAATAGTTTAAATTTCTTAAATGGTTAGTATGATTACATTACCTCATTATTTCCTATGATTTTATTTTATTTTTAATGAAATGTGAAACTTACTGCTCAACAAAAAATGTTATATATATTTTAACAAAAAAAGAAACAAAAGATGTTATACACAAATGTTTTTTTTGGGGTCAAAATATACAAATGTTAGGATTTCTTTTACAAATTTCTATTATGTTGGAGCAAATTTTTTTTTTTGACAATTATGTCAATGAGAGGGCACTTAAGAGTTTAGACCATAGCCGTAGAATCAGGAAATACAAAAGAGAAATTTGGTTTTAACCCTCGAGCCTCGAGGTGCTGGGCTATTGGATGTGACTATCAGAAAAATGAAAACGAAAAAAAAGGAGAATGCCAACGAAAAAGTTAATTCACAAAAGCAACACCACTATCAACTCATATTATTTAAATAAATAAAAATCAAATATTTTAAAAAGCAAAAAATAAATAAAAATCAAAGTTGCCATGAACGAGCTAGAGGAAAAAAAAAACAAAGTAGATAACATCAAAACAACAGTACAGAGAAGCTCTATGATTTGTTTTTCTACATACATCTCTTCCTCGTTTCTACTTTCCTCTTTTCTCTTTCTTAGCTCCTTCTTCGATTAATTTCTAGGGGTTTTTTTTTCTAAAGTTATTATTTTTTCAATGAGAGCTCGGAGAAGGAGAATATGGGTTTGAGAACTGATCTTAATATGGCTTCTTCGTTTCGAGTTATTTGGGAAAACAGGGTTTCTAATGGCTGATTCAACTCGGTGATTGTGTGTGTTTTCGTCACGAGAAATAAGAAAAGTTTGTAGCTTTCTTCGTTTTCTTTTAGGTGTTGCTCTGTTTTCTTACTTTTTTTTTTCAGAGAAAGGTCGAATCTTTTTTCGGTGTTTGCAAAAAGGGAAAGTTGTAATTTTGGGGGAAAAGTCTTTTTTTTTTTTGTGTTTTGGTATTTTGCTCTTTAAAAGTCGACAAGATTGTCTTTGTGCCCTTTTGAGATTAAATGAAGAAAACCTTTGGTGTGTGTTTCGAGTTATTAAGGAAATAGAATTGCGGTAATGTGATTTGGAAGCCACTCCTACGTACTTAGATTTGAGATGGTTTAGGTTTGGTTGTTGGAACTAAATTTGCTGACTTAGAGATTTTGGAGTTGCTCAAGCTGTGGTGGATTAAGAAGCTTTGTGTCTCCTTTTTTAGTATGTTCTTCAAAAAGTTGTGGTTTTAAGGAGCAGAGTTTGGTATCATCTGTAGGGGTATCAAAGTCATTTGTGGATTCTGTGGTTGTGAATAAGAAGAACTGTGTCTGAGGAAGTAATGGCAATGTCTTGTAAAGATGGTAAGTTGGGATGTTTGGACAATGGGAAGTATGTCAGGTACACACCTGAACAAGTTGAAGCACTTGAGAGGCTTTATCATGAATGTCCTAAACCGAGCTCTATTCGCCGTCAGCAATTGATCAGAGAGTGTCCTATTCTCTCTAACATTGAGCCAAAACAGATTAAAGTATGGTTTCAGAACCGAAGGTAATTATAATATTCATTGCTTGGAATTTATAAAGTATAGTTTTCTCTTTATCTAGTTGATTCAATCTTTGTTTTTGTTTCTGTTTTAAACTTCAGATGCAGAGAGAAACAAAGGAAAGAGGCTTCACGGCTTCAAGCTGTGAATCGGAAGCTGACGGCCATGAACAAGCTTTTGATGGAGGAGAATGATAGGTTGCAAAAGCAAGTGTCACAGCTGGTTCATGAAAACAGTTACTTCCGCCAACATACTCACAATGTGAGAATCTTATCTTACATATTTCTAGAATGACTTCTTTGATAATGATTTTGTCATTTCAATGGTTGTTGTCTTCTTGTTCTAGCCTTCACTCCCAGCTAAAGACACAAGCTGTGAATCGGTGGTGACGAGTAGTCAGCACCAATTGGCATCACAGAATCCTCCTAGAGATGCTAGTCCTGCAGGGTTAGTACTTTAATAGATATTATTCACATAATATTGTTTTCAGACTAAAATGTTCACTGTGAGATTAATTAAACATCACAATATTGTTTTCAGACTTTTGTCCATTGCAGAAGAAACTTTAGCAGAGTTTCTTTCAAAGGCAACTGGAACCGCTGTTGAGTGGGTTCAGATGCCTGGAATGAAGGTATGTCCTTGATGTAACTTCTCTAATTTTCTCTGTTAATTGCATCAAGAGTTATTGTATACTTATCTTAATGGTTGTTTTGGATTTTTATAACAGCCTGGTCCGGATTCCATTGGAATCATTGCTATTTCTCATGGTTGCGCTGGTGTGGCAGCACGTGCCTGTGGCCTAGTTGGTCTTGAGCCTACAAGGGTATGTTTATATAATCATTCTCATGCCTCATTTATACAAGCTTCTACTATTCTACATGTTTTACATACAGTATGTAGCAAAATTCATCCGTTTTCTCTTATTTTCCAGGTTGCAGAAATCGTCAAGGATCGGCCTTCGTGGTTTCGCGAATGCCGAGCTGTTGATGTTATGAACGTGTTGCCTACAGCCAATGGCGGAACCATTGAGCTGCTTTATATGCAGGTTGGTAGCTACAACTATTATGTACTTAGACTATATTTTATTTTCCCATTGTTGAAAATAATGACCATTGTTCTCTTGACTTTTGCAGCTCTATGCGCCAACTACATTGGCCCCACCACGTGATTTCTGGCTGTTGCGTTATACCTCTGTTTTAGAAGATGGCAGCCTTGTGGTATGTAGCTCTGATTTTTTATTGTGTGTTAATTCCTTATTCATGTTGGTCCTTTTCACATGATGTACCAAATTTTATAGGTGTGCGAGAGATCTCTTAAGAGCACTCAAAATGGTCCTAGTATGCCACTGGTTCAACATTTTGTAAGAGCAGAGATGCTTCCCAGTGGGTACTTGATACGGCCTTGTGACGGTGGTGGCTCGATCATACACATAGTGGATCACATGGATTTGGAGGTAATAAGCCTCACTTTGCACCAGTTTTTATGCATTAAATCAATGTCTTGGGTGTGTTGATCAAAGTGTTTGGATATTTATTTTGTTAAATAGGCTTGCAGCGTGCCTGAGGTCTTGCGCCCACTCTATGAGTCACCAAAAGTACTTGCACAGAAGACAACAATGACAGTAAGTCGACTTAAACTCATTTAGTCTTCTAGCGCTGCATAATGATGTTTTGGATTTATTGTTCTTGAATGATGTTTATATATCCAATTTGTTTCAAAGGCGCTGCGTCAGCTCAAACAAATAGCTCAAGAGGTTACTCAGACTAATAGTAGTGTTAATGGGTGGGGTCGCCGTCCTGCTGCCTTAAGAGCTCTCAGTCAGAGGCTAAACAGGTTTGTATATACGTTATTATTTGCGTCTTTTCTTGGTGGGTTTGGGTTTTATATATTATTGATGTCTAATACATTTTTTCTGTACAGAGGCTTCAATGAAGCGGTTAATGGTTTTATCGATGAAGGATGGTCGGTGATAGGAGATAGTATGGATGATGTCACTATCACCGTGAACTCTTCTCCAGACAAGCTAATGGGCGTAAATCTTACATTTTCTAATGGCTTTGCTCCTGTGAGCAGTGTTGTTTTATGCGCAAAAGCATCAATGCTTTTACAGGTCGGTGCATCATTTTTCTTTATAGATCAAATGAAGATTGTTACAACACTTTTTTCACCTTCCTTTTTTTGGGGTTTTGCGCAACTTTAGAACGTTCCTCCGGCAATCCTACTTAGGTTCCTGAGGGAGCATAGATCAGAATGGGCTGACAACAATATTGATGCATACTTAGCAGCAGCGGTTAAAGTGGGGCCTTGTAGTGCCCGAGTTGGAGGATTTGGAGGGCAAGTTATACTTCCACTTGCTCATACTATTGAGCATGAAGAGGTCAGTTCAAGCTTCTTTTGTGCCCTTCCGTGTTTTCCTTATCTCCATTAAGGTTGCACTAATGGTAATGGATGGTGTTTTCTCTTTGTTAGTTCATGGAAGTCATCAAATTGGAAGGTATTGGTCATTCCTCTGAAGATACAATCGTTCCAAGAGATATCTTTCTTCTTCAAGTAAGTACTTACATGTTGCCATTTCTACATGAGATTTTAATGTAGATATGTAGTACCTAAATACATGTTTCTTGTGATTAGCTTTGTAGCGGAATGGATGAAAGTGCTGTAGGAACCTGTGCTGAACTTATATTTGCTCCTATTGACGCATCTTTTGCGGATGATGCACCTCTGCTTCCTTCTGGTTTTCGTATCATCCCTCTTGATTCTGCAAAGGTTAGCATAAATCCATCTAAGTTTTTTTCCCCAGTTTTTCAGACTCTTCAGCTTTTCTTAAACATAAAAACAGGAATTATCTAGTCCAAACCGAACCTTGGATCTTGCCTCGGCACTGGAGATTGGTTCAGCTGGAACAACAAAAGCCTCAACTGATCAATCAGGAAACTCCACATGTGCTAGATCTGTGATGACAATAGCATTTGAGTTTGGTATCGAGAGCCATATGCAAGAACATGTAGCATCCATGGCTAGGCAGTATGTTCGAGGAATCATATCATCTGTTCAGAGAGTAGCATTGGCTCTTTCTCCTTCTCATATCAGTTCACAAGTTGGTCTACGCACTCCATTGGGTACTCCTGAAGCACAAACACTTGCTCGTTGGATCTGCCAGAGTTACAGGTATAAATCAAATATGATCTAACAGCACCACCAAACCACGACTAAATATAGTAATTAAGGATAATTCATTTTTCTCTGTTGATAAATAGGTGCTACATGGGTGTTGAGCTACTTAAATCTAACAGTGAAGGCAATGAGTCCATTCTTAAGAACCTTTGGCATCATACTGATGCTATAATCTGCTGCTCAATGAAGGTAAGAACACAACATCTAGCACATTAATATATATTCTAAAGGAGTACTAACTAACTCGTGTATTGGCTGATCCATTTTGGGATTTGAATATTGGTTAGGCCTTGCCTGTCTTCACATTTGCTAACCAGGCGGGACTCGACATGCTAGAGACTACATTAGTTGCTCTTCAAGACATTTCTTTAGAGAAGATATTTGA
Source organism: Nasturtium officinale (assembly GCA_963854855.1). Taxonomy (NCBI): domain Eukaryota; kingdom Viridiplantae; phylum Streptophyta; class Magnoliopsida; order Brassicales; family Brassicaceae; genus Nasturtium; species Nasturtium officinale. Next base: position 15,799,833 of record OY978501.1, on the reverse strand, counting down.
TGATAATGGAAAAAAGACTCTTTGCTCTGAGTTCCCACAGATAATGCAACAGGTCTTCAGAAATCTTTTCTGAATCTTCATTCTTCTCGCATTTGCTTAGTTTTATCGACTTAACGGGATCCTTTTCTTTAGGGGTTCGCTTGTCTTCAAGGCGGAATATGCCTCTCAAGCATGGGAAGACCAGTTTCATATGAGAGAGCAGTTGCTTGGAAAGTACTGAATGAAGAAGATAATGCTCACTGCATCTGCTTTGTGTTCATCAATTGGTCCTTTGTTTGAGATTTACTGTATTTTTACTTTATTTCAGACTAAGCTTTTGCCTTTTGGTTGTTTTATAAAACGGTCTATGTTATGTTGTTCTTGGTGTTGCTCTGAACACATCATAAAACAGTGTTGTTGGAAAACTAAAATAATGTTTGCTTTGTAGTTTAATTATGTGTGATAATGATGATCTTTTTCTTTTCTGATTGTTATACTTTGTTAGTGTATTTTGCTATCCTAAAATTTATTGGACTTTACATAAAATTTTGCCCATCTCACAATTTATCTTTTTTCCATTTTCCTTTTTCTTTAAATTTATGGCAATCATTACACTTAACCATGACAACCTATTTGGTGCAGGTTTCTACAGCGACATATTGGATGTATTAGGATAAGGTTGAGGCTTTTATTTTTCACTTTAATAATCGGGCTGTACAAAAATTTAGACTAATCTTACGACTCTTTGAATAGCCAGCCAGGTCTTTTAGTCACTTAGACCATCTCTACGACTCTACTGACAAATTATGATTGAATTTTTGAAATTATAATGAAGTACTCAGAACTCCCATCTCAAAATAAATCATTCAACCACTTCACTGAAATTTAAACCGAAGCATTTAAATCTTCAGGAAGAACACTAAGTTCTTGTAAATTTTAAGTGACTTGAAATCATTATAAGGAAGTACTCAGAAGATTTCGTTGTTTTATTTAAACTATATCGGGTTTGAAACTTATTATATAAACGAGTCTAATTGGGTGTTATTCAATGATGTATTTTAATAATATTTGATGTATTTTGAATGCAGAAGTAAATCAGGTGTTATTCAATTGTGTATTTAAAATTTTACATTAAAATCATCTGTTATTGGATTATGTACTTGTTTGTTGTATTCTAAAATACATAAAAACAAGTGTTATTCAACATGAATTTGATTTTGTTACATTTTAGTTAAATTGGATTTTATTGTATTTTTGTGTAAACAAAATACTACATTTTTAGCAGGTATTTCAAAATACCTAGCCAACACTGAGATCGAGACATAAACATTCACCACCGCTGTCACCATTTCACTTAGGAGAAAACCACCACCACCACTATTTCACTCATTAAAAAAGATATTTCAAGCTCTCTCTCTCTCTCTCTCGAAGGTGGTGTTATAGATTGCCACGATTCACTGTTTTCTAATCGAAGCAGTCGCCGGTGAAATTTGCAAGGGAATCGAGAGCTAAACGAGCTTATTTGAATTTGTATGATGTGATTTTCTCTTGTCGTGAAATTTCATCCAAAGTTTCTGAGGGGAGTTGAATCTCGGACGATGAATCATTATCACATATACGAAACTATTGGACATGGCAAATGCTCGGTAATTTTAAATCTCCATTACCATTTCCCGTAATTTTAGTTTCTAAAGTGTTTAGTCTAGTAACTTTTTTTTCAAATCGGTTAGCAGACAGTGCAGGCCTGGGACTGTGTATAAAGGAAGAAAGAAGAAGATGATATATATTTTACATGCAAGAGGTAATTGGGAAATCTGTCTCCTCGATGCCGGAAAAACTTAGTGATTCGTGCTTGGGTTATGTTGAACTGTTTGATTTTAAGGAGTTAATATTTGGATTATGACGAATACACGTTAGATTTCTCAAATTTGATGCTCTTAAGTTTCTAATTCGGGATAATGTTTTCGAGTTAAAAGGTTGGATTTATTTTTCCACGATCCTTGATATTTAAAATTGAAAAATTTGGTAATTATTTATCTTTATTTTTATGTCAGGATCCTGCACTTGCTAAATCATCCAAACATACTCAAGTTCTATGTGTGGTAAAACTTACTAGATAATATCTAAACAATTACTGGCTAATATCTAAAGGTTTTAATTATCGTCTTCTTCTGGTCTTAGGTACAAAACTTCCGCTCACAAAACTTCTGGAATATTGCATTAGGGTGATCTAAAGACATTATTGCAGCAGGTACTGCTTGAAATTTGGTTGTCTTATTGTTATTATAGGTCACATGTTTTCTGAGATTTACTTGTTCTGCAGGACTATAGACTGTCAGGAAAATCAATCTATTTAGCTGTTGCAGAGACTGTTAAGAAGGTGGGACAGGGACTTAAGCTTCATGCTTTACTCTCTTTCCACGGAACAAAGAACCCTGATATCAGTCTCCCTGATTGGGTGGCCAAGATGGATGAAGCTGAAGTAGGGATCTATTTTACAAACAGATATAAAAAACAGTATAAACACTGTTTGTTGTTTGCAGTCGATGATGTTCATGTTTTTGATGGGAAAATTCCTATGGAAGTGTATGAAAGTTTATGTGAGAGTTTCAAATCTGCTTATCAGTTTAAATGTGCAACACAATTACAGTACTATATCATCTTTGTTTTGCTTTTACATTCTCAAGTTGTTTTCTTTGGTTTTAGTTTCTGACTTTTGCTTATTGTTTTGCAGGGAATAACATTAGGTTTGGTACCAGAAGGTGAACCTATTTTATTTTATTTTGATATAACTTATTGAAAATATATATACTTATTTTATTTTAATGATTTCTAAATACAATGTAATCCATTACTAATAAATTTAAAAACTACGTTTGAGACTTGTTAATTCACCAAAATCTACTAATTGGACTTTAAATCACCTCAACTTTAATTCCATTAAAATTACGTAAAAATTCAATCCAATAACAGCCCCTAAAAGTTATATATAATTTTTACTCATCTTTTTCTTTCTTTTTTTCATCTAGAAATTTTATTAAAACTTGAGTAATATTACGTAAGCCGACGGACGAAATCATTTCCCCAAAATTCTAAGCCAAAAATTAAAAACAACAACTTTGGAGGCAAAAGACCTAACAAGGAAATCACAAAATACAAACAAATTTTCTGGAAACCCAATTGAAACTCAAAGATATAATTCTGACTCATCATATTAATAAAAGGATGTGGCGACAATTATTTTTTTTCATCAAAAGGATGTGGCAATTATTTAACACGTAAATCAAGACCTATAAGATCTGCACATATATAGATTATGGCTATCAAACATAGTGCAATCTAGAGTACAATAAAAGTTGATATGTAAAAGTTTGTTATAGATCTCTTCCACCTTAACTTTTTTTTGGTTTTTGGGGTTAAAAAAGTTTACTATCAAGTGGTTACCTTGTTTTAGAAAAAAGGTATCTGCTTCTCCATTATTTGTCGTTTGGGTTAGTTATTAATATATGTAATAATATCAAGCAAGTGGTTACATTCTTATGTTAAACTACTTAATCTTTCACGAAATTTCGTGACTATATGTTTGTTTTTTTATCGTATCGTATGTCAAGAAATTAATAGTAGGCATGTCGATTTTAATTTTAGCATTTAATACCTTAGACTACCTAACTTTAGAACATCTAGTATTCATACTTAATATAGGCTTAAGCTATTGTAATTTGACTCTTATAATGATATTTACCAAAACATATATATCTAACTAATCTAACGTTGGCAACACTATAAATTTGAACTTTTTCAATGCATGCAAACAATTCAATTCAAACTAGTGAATCATGGATCTGGATCTGATAAGTTCTTCGAATTTTTCCTTTTAATTACATCCATTGTTGCTCATCATAGACACAGTAAATATTCAAAGTACTTAAACACAGAAATTGTTTTCACATCAAACTCTTTACCCTAAAACCTTGATCATTTAAAAATGTAAGTGGAGGCTGCAATAATTCATACATCATAATAATAATAATAAAAAGAATATGTAATCTAAAATACAAAATTTGGTCCATATTCACTAAATTTGTTTTCTTTTAAAGTGACATGGATTCAATAATTGTGCTCCAATAGTAATGCATAAGCTTTGGCTTTTGTCTTTAAAATCTTTAAAAATCTTTATATAATCTTTGCCCGTTTTAGTACCACTCTCTATTTCTTCCTTTATAAACCCCTCACATTTCTTCTCCTTAGCTCATAAGTAATCAAACTCCAAAAATAATAATACAAAATCTCTCTAAAAAAATACGTCAAAAGATCAATATGGATCAAAACGTACCAATAAGCAAGAAGCTATGGAACATCGTACGTTTTCTCTTGTACATGATCCGCAAAGGCGTCTGTAAGCATAAACTCATCGCCGACTTCAACGCCACTCTTAAACGAGGCAAGAATCTCATATTCCACCAACGTCGTCGTGTCCCTGCCGGAGCCACCGCTTCAGACGCTCTAAACGCTACTTCAGCTACGACGTCAATGCGACAAGAGTATGAGTTTAGCTGCAGCAACACTCCAAACTATTCTTTCCCTTTTCCCAATATGGCTTTCATGAAGAAAAAGAGTCACAATAGTTTCTTCATGTGTGGTCAAACGCCTCAGACGCTCGACGATGACGCAGCCGCCGCCAGAGCCGTTCTTGAGCTTCTTAACGGCGTTGGAGACAAAGGAAACGTTACACCGGTGGATTTAACGATGGCTTTGTCACCTTACTTTCCCGGGTTTGGACGGACTCCTTTGGTGAGACCGTTAAGAGTAACGGACTCACCGTTTCCTTTGACGCCGGGAAATGGTGACGTGACTAATAGACACGTGGACAAAGCGGCTGATGATTTTATTAAGAAGTTTTATAAAAACTTGAATCAGCAGAAAAAGATGATTGAGTTCAGCTAAAGTATTTAATCATCTGATCAAAGTGTGTTTTTACTCTCTTTCGTATGGTCTCGTTTTTGTGGATTTAAGTCCAAAGATGTAACGATATTTTTGGGGATTTTATTTTCACGTTTCTTGATACATTAATTGGATATCATCAATAAAAAGTATCATGGGTTTTATTGGTACAATATGTACGTAACTGTTATAAGAAAATTTGTAGTGACTTAGTCAAAATAAATTCCAATGACATTAACCAATCTCTGGATCCACAAACTTTCACAACGACGCCACAATTTGTTGCAATTGAAGTAACTATTTTCTTTTACAACGAATACTTTTTGTTTTCTCCATCAATCCAATGAATACTTCAACAAGAGATCTCTGTAGATTTTTTAATTTACTCAAAAGTAGTTAAAAATTATAAGCAAACTTTGTATTAACTGTGATGACTGGATTATGGAAAAGATTTTTTTTAAAAAATTTATGACTGGAACAACCTTATTTACTAGTTATAAAAACTAACATTTCAATAAAAACAGATGATCCAATAATAGGTTTGCAAATAGTTCGACGACATACTACAATTTTCATAATTTTGGTTTGTAAGAGACAATCATCAAATCATACTGAAAAGTGAAAAGTATAATTATTATATTATTTTAAATTCGCTTTTGTATCTGTTTTGTTGTCTCAAATAAAGACATGTACAGTATGTGCTAGTGCAATATTCCCCGTATCGTCCTTTGATTAGTATTCACCATTTCATACGGCTTGAATCTTATTAGCCTTTTTAGACCCAAGAGGTTCTCTATATATTTGCATTTTTTTTTATTACATCTATTTATCTTCTACCCCATCGAGGTTACAAATTCATTCAGTTTATGTTTAGACTATATGAATTTTACGGTAGTTATATTATTTCACACTGAAAACATGTTTAGAAAACTATATTGTGGTGACATATTGCTGTATACAACTTTTTTGAAATATAACACGAAACTTAAGGTGGACATTGCAAGCTGTTTGTTGCCTCTTTACCTAAAGCAAAAGAGAAAAGGTATTTTCTTTTCCAACCTTTTTTAACATTCTTTAACTTCTTTTAATTTTATTATTAATATATAAACCAGTTTGAATTCATAGTCATAGCAATAAGCCAAAACAACTCTAGCTACACCCAAGAAAAGCTTTAATATGGCGGAGTCAATAAAAACTTCTTTAGTTAATCACTATTTTTCCATCTTTTTAGATTCTAAAAATCAAGAATGAAGAGCAAGGTTCTAAATTATTCTTTCCTTAGTTGGGATATAAACGTGATTAGGAAACGTAGATATAAATACATAAGGGAAATATAAAAACTACTTCCTCTATTTCATTATAAATGTCTTTTGAAGTTTTTACAGACAAATCAAAAAAATGAAATTCTCTTTTTTCATCTCTTGTTAATGCCTAAGACCAAAAGATTTCACTGGTTACATTAAAATAATATGTGTAAAACTATTTTTTTTACCAAAAACTGTATTGGGAACACAAAATTACATTTATAAAGACAAAATTTAAACTCTAGAAAGACACTTATTAAGAAATGGAGGGCAGAAAGAAGTTAACTAGAACTTTAAAAGCTATTTACATACACTCATGATACTATATATATATATATATATTCATGATACTCATATATATACTAAAAGAATACAGAAAAAATAAAATAAATAATGCTTAATCATTTAAGAGAGAACTGCACTTAAAATTGTTACTTGAAGGATCAAGATGAAGCTTTATGAAATTATTTGGATCGTCTCAAAGAAAATATAGCTATATCAGCAGCTTTTGTGCTGGTAGTGCCCTTTTTAGGGTTTGATTAAACATGTGAGAGAGATATACTTACAAATAATTAGTGAGATTCTTTTTGGATAAGGACATCGTCTTCGTATTATTGTTGTTATGTGTATATTCTGCAATTGAATCACCTTTTAATTCTTACGATAATGATTGATGATTGTTGTTATGTGAGACTGAAAAAAATCAGTTGCTCCAATCTCATGAATTTCCAACAATAACCAAAATTAGCAATTTGATGGAAGACTAAATTAGGGGGCCGGCTCGGCCCATTATATTGTTTTTATTTTTCCTTCTTTTGCGACAAAACTTAAAATTGTGATAGTTAGGAACTTACGATTACGAGGAAGAAAAAGGTTTGGCTTGAACAAGGATAAATTCACAGTTCACATGCAACGCCTTAATATCTCTTCTAAAGGTCCATCGGGCACAGGGATCTATATATGAGAGGGTTGTGAAGGTATATTGACTTTTGTTTAATACCAGAAGTTTAAGGGATCTATATACGAGAGGGTTGTGAAGGTATTACTATGAAATTATCTTTCCGGTTTTGTTTATTGGATTCATTCCTAAAAAATTCTCAAATTAATTAGTGATTGATTTTCTTTATATATTAAACTCATCTAGTTTAACCTTCCTAGGTTTGACTATGTCAAGAATGAACAACCTAAATCTTGGACCAATTTTTAGACGGATTTCTATTTTCTCCATTTCGAAAGAATACAAAAAGAATCGAACCCACTTTGCCTCCTCTTCGACCTAACTCATCTGGTTTGTGTTTCTGTCTTATTGCTTCTTTTGTTGTTTTGCTAACTTTGCAGATCATAGTTACATAGACTGTTCAAGTAAATCCATTGATATAAGTAGAAATTTCTTTGATCTCATGAACAGTTTGTGGTAGAAGTTGCTATTTTCAGCCTTCACTAGTACGTAATCTACAGATTGATTTATTTGGTCTCTGATTCGTTTAGTTACATTAATTGTGGTTAATAATGTTTGAAGTTACTTGAATTGTGAGACCATTTTACTATGATTTTGATCTTGTTCTGTATTTTTTGGTAGAGACGCGATTTAGAAACGCTGAAGACTAGTAAAGAAGACTCTTTAATCGGGATTTCGCCACGAAGGGAATGTGATCTTGATGAAAAAGATGTGTTTCTTTTACCTGAGTTCAAAGAGGAAGTTAAAAAGCTAGATTTGTTTGTATATGATGGCTGTGAAACACCGAGGTCAGATATATCTGCTCCTTTAGCATTTCCGAGCCAAGAGGAAGCTGATCATGAGAATGAGATCAAGCGGTTGCAGAACACGGTTAGAGCGCTTCGTGAAAGAGAGAGATGTCTTGTGGACAAGTTGTTAGAATACTACAGTCTCAAGGAGCAGCAAAAGATTGCAATGGAACTTCGAAGTAGATTGAAACTAAACCAGATGGAGACTAAAGTTTTCAATTTCAAAATCAAGTCTTTGCAAGGCTCAATGTTCTTAGCATTCAAAACTCAACAACACGTCGAGCAGATATTCTCAAGACGAATCATCAATGATCACTGGATCAATGTTTTTAGATGATTCTTCTGTTGACACTTTTTTTGCAACGAAAACAAAAAAAAAAAGTCAGGGAAGAAGAAACTTATGCATTAGCTGATGAAGATCTTGCACCGTAAAGATAATCAAGAAAGTAAAAAGATGAGCCAAGCTGCTCAAGCACATGTGTTCATTCGACTCCTAGGCAGCTTCGGTCAACACACTCAATGGACTTCCAAATGTTAATGCGTGGGAAAGATGAGGACGAGGACTTCAAGGAGTGCATTGGGATTGAGCGTAGCAGCAGATTCATCCATCCATGGAGAAGAACCTTGTTTTTGAATCAGATGAAAACAAGAAGAAAGAGCTTATTAAATACGCAGAGTTGCTTACGAAATCTCGTTCCACAAAGAAATCTGTATCGTTTTTTTTTCTTTCTAGAGAGTATACTTCACACTAAACAACATACTTATTCTGTAACACTAAACCACAAAGCTACATATGTATATGTGTGTATAGGTATAGCACAGAGTTTGTGAACCAAAAATGTGATGAGTGTGGCGAAAATCTGATTTGAAGCTTGGGAGAGATCATCATTTGCTGAGAAGCGTTGAACCATATATAGCTTATATTATTAGCTAGGAAATCATAAGAAACTGTCTTTTTACATGAGGTTTTCGCATAAACAAAATAGAAAGAAACTGTCTTATCACATGACATGGTCGAATAAAAAGATAATGAGATGATCAAACTTAGGTAAATGATGATCATATATGTGCGACATGAGCCTTGATTTCATGAAGCATGTTGCTGAATTTTCCATAGAAACCAACGATCTTGTGATCATCCTTGTGGAATACGAAGCTTGAATTTGCAGTTGTATTGACTCCAAAGTCAGGAGAGGTGTGTTTAATGGTCTTGATCCTAAGCATGGTGATAACTTTGGATTCAGTACCATAACTTGCTTCCACTGATGTGAGATATTCACGTGGAAAATCCAGCTCGAACTGCATATTTAAATTAGAGAAATCAAGAATGGTAATAATTGTAGTGCATTGGCTTCCGGAGATAGAATGATTTAATGGACAGAGCATTTGATATTCATATATCAATTATCAGTCTATATAACATGTTATGTTTTCCATGAATTAATAGTCCATAAATTAATATCTAGTTAAATTAATAGTTTTTCAATTCCAAAATGATATTTTAATTCAAATATTACATCAATAAATTAATAAACACTATAAATTAATATTTTTTTTTTATAAAATACATATATCCCAACATTATTAAAAGGTTTACCTGTAATTATATTTATAATTAAATATTTTAAAAATATTGAATATAAATTATATTTTCCTTAAAGACTACCTGAAGTCTTCCACCAGAGACTTCATCATAGCATCGAGACAAAAAAAAAAAAACAACTCGCATCCGGTGGCCGAAGAAGACCAGAGAATGTTAAAAAAAATTGGAAAAAGAAACTACTTTTTTTTCGCTTTTGCTTTACGAAAAGAGCCAACAAATTAACAGCTTGCAATAACCAAACCAACCCAACGCTTGTTCCTTCCTAATCCTTTACGAAAATGGATTAATCCTATCATAGTTAGCACTGTGCGGCCCTACTTCTACCCACTACAGTGACTATACATACATCAACATTACTTTTGGAGACGTTTCTGGTGGAAGACTTCACATAGTCTTTAAATACTCCTGGAAAGTACAATTTGTATTCAATATGTTTTTAACAACTTTTATCTAAATATTATTAAATGCTATGATGCAGTCTCGTGAAAGACTTCAGGTAGTCTTTAAATATTCCTGGAAAATATAACATGCCATGTTATATATAGACTGGCAAACCAAGACTATATGAATATCAAATGCTCTGTTCATTAAATCACTCTCTCTTTTGCACCCAAGGTCAGCTAGATTTCATTCTCCCTCTTTGTACCAGCCTTGCTTTTATTAACAACAATGTTTTAGCCTTAGTTAAGTCTTATTTAAATTATCGTAAACGTAACGAGCACGCTATAACAAATTGTGGATCAAGAAATGTCTCTTACTTTTTCAAAAAAAAAAAAAAAAAAACTCTTACTGAATAGTAGTTACAATTACTTGCTATTCACCCAAGAAACTTGATCTTCCCTTGCTCTGCCTCTGAAAATGATCTTCTTCCTTTAACTTAGATTTTATTTAATCCTTGACTTGTAATTGTATCTTGTTACAATCTAAAATTCCCAATCTAAAGAAATACATTTGGATACTGATGCAAAACACAATAACCTTCATGTGCAGTTGAAAACTGAAATCTGTTCGAGATGGTAAAGTTGGAAGCTCAAGGGGACAAGGAAGGAGATCAGTGGGATGATGGGTATAAACATGATGATGTAACAAAGATATATGTAGGAGGTGATAATACTGGCATACGACATATTTATTTTGATTATGTGAAGAGTGGGCAGGTGAACAAAGGAAATTGCCATGGTACAATGGCAGAAGGTTTCAAACAAACGGTATGTGTAGGGAGAAAGAAAAAAAAAAAAAATACTCATATTGTATATATTTTTCCAATTCCATAAGTGGAACTTAAGAATTTTTTTTAAAATTTTTTTCGTTATCCAAGAAATTTTGGACCTAGCTAGGTTCATATATATAACTGACTTTGTGATTATTTTTTTCACCAAAATTTTGCAGTTTGAGATTAATCATAAAAGAAATGAGCATCTTATATCTGTTATGGGTTACAAAAACACCAATTCTAAGCGTATTCAAGCACTTAATTCATTACCAATTTCAAGACCTCGGAACTGATGGGTTACTCGAAGAATGGTACAAAGTTTTCTCTAGCGGTCAGTGGAAAAAAGATTACTGGGTTTCATGGATCCTATGGTCAACAGCAGCTTCATTCCCTTGGAGCTTACTTCACCATGATTACTCCTACTAGACTTGATGAGAAAGGTGGTAAGGGAGGCATAAAATGGGATGATGGATCAGACCATTACAATGTATCAAAGATTCATGTACGTGGTGGTCTTGAAGGCATACAATTCATCAAGTTTGACTATGTCAAGAAGAAACAGGTACAAAGCGGGTCGATCCATGGTGACTCTAGTAGAGGTTTCACACAGACGGTAAGTACATATGTTTGGAAAATTAATATTACTTTTTTACTCCCTTGATTCAATTATCTTACTCTTTGAAAGAATCACTCATGAAGATGCTGTCAACTTTTTTTTTTTTTTTTTTTTTTGCAGTATGAGATTAACTCTAGTGAATATCTGGTATGTGTAGAGGGTTACTACGACGATGTGTCTGGAGTCATTCAAGGACTTCGATTCCAAACGAACATTCAAACATCTGGTCTGATTGGATATAACAAGGGTAAGAAGTTTACACTTGCATCCAATGGACTTAAGATCATTGGGTTTCATGGATATGCAGAAAAGAACCTAAACTCTCTAGGAATATACGTCACGACAACCGTTTCTACAAAATTAGCATGCCAAGCTGATCCCAGAGGGTGCCTTTGGGATTATGGGTATACTTACGATGGCATAAGAAAGGTGTTTGTTGATGTAAGCGAGAAATCTGATGAACTTAATAGTGTCATAAGGTGTATCAGGTGTGAGTACGATAATGGCGGCAAAGTGGATAACTCTCATACCCGGAGAGGCTTTAAAGATGAAAAAGAGGTTACAATTCCAAATATTCTTCAACTACATATTATCATGATATCTATCTATTTATATATATATATATATATATATATATATATATATATTGAGGAGCTTATACATATTCTTAATTACAGTTTGCGATCGACTATCCAAATGAATTTCTCACATCTGTAGAGGGGACTTTGAGAGTTCAGAAACATCTCAGGTGGATTATGTCGGTGACATTCAAAACATCAAAAGGTAGGATCTCTCCTATATATGGAACCAGGTCAGAAATTGATGAGAAATTTACGATAGAGAAGGAAGGTAATGCTATTGTTGGGTTCCATGGATGGACTGATCTTTATGATCTTACTGCTATTGGAGCATATTATCGTCCTTTTCCTCCACCTCCTCTTAAGAAAGACATAATAGAAGCAAAGGGTGGAGATGGAGGAGCTTCTTGGGACGATGGTAGTTTTGAAGGTGTTAGAAGGATATACATTGGACTAAACCAGAACGCTGTTGCCTTCATCAAATTTATATACTACAAAAACTCTCAGATGTTCTTCGGAGAGGATCATGGGAACAAGACCAATATTGGAGTCCAAGAGGTCAGTGATTTTTTCTTTTATAGCTTCAATTGATTAACTTATTATTACCATTCTTGATTTCTCTAATTTAAGTATGCAGTTTGAGCTGGATTTTCCACGTGAATATCTCACATCAGTGGAAGCAAGTTATGGTACTGAATCCAAAGTTATCACCATGCTTAGGTTCAAGACCAACAAACACACCTCTCCTGACTTTGGAGTCAGTACAACTGCGAATTCAAGCTACGTACTCCACAAGGATGATCACAAGATCGTTGGTTTCTATGGAAAATCCAGCAACATGCTTCATGAAATCAAGGCTCATTTCGCACATATATGATCATCATTTACCTAAGTTTGATCATCTCATTACCTTTTTATTCGACCATCTCATGTGATAAGACAGTTTCTTTCTATTTTGTTTATGCGACAACCTCATGTAATAAGACAGTTTCTTATGATTTCCTATGAATATAAGCTATCTATGGTTCAACGCTTCTCAGCAAATGATGATCTCTCCCAAGCTTTAAATCAGATTCTCGCCACACTCATCACATTTTTGGTTCACAGACTCTGAGCTATACCTATTACACACATATATGTAGCTTTGTGGTTAAGTGTTACAGAATAATTAAGTAGGTTGTTTAGTGTGAAGTATACTCTCTAGAAAAAAAACGACACAGATTTCTTATGCAGCTTCTTTGTGGAACGAGATTTCGTAAGCGCCTCCGCGTATTTAATCAGCTCTTTCTTCTTGTTATCATCTGACTCAAAACACGGTTCTTCTCCATGGATGGATGAATCTGCTGCTTCACTCTTACGTCGCACCTTCCCAATGCACTCCTTGAAGTCCTCGTCCTCATCTTTGCCACGCATCAACAATTGGAAGTCCATTGAGTGTGTTGATCGAAGCTGCCTAGGAGTCGAATGAACACCTGTGCTTGAGCAGCTTGGCTCTGATGAACCAGCTCTCTTTTTACTTTCTTGATTATCTTTACCGTGCAAGATCTTCATCAGCTTATGCATAAGTTTCTTCTTCCCTGACTTTTTTGTTTTCGTTGCAAACAAAGTGTCAACAGATGAATCATCTAAAAACATTGATTCAGTGATCATTGATGATTCGTCTTGAGAAGATGACCATTGATCATAATCAGTGTTATCATCCTCGTGCCCTTCACTACGTGCGTATTCAAGGATCAGCTGCTTAGCTTTCTCTTCCGAAGTAGGACTTAGAGTAGTACTAAGATCTCTAGCAACGGTTTTACCCGCAGGAGGCTGGTAAGTCCTTAGCTCATACCTTAAGCAAGCATTTATCCATCTGAGGTAAACGAGCTCTTCGAGGTCAGTGCATCGATCACCTTGAAGCTGCTCGACTTCCTTCTTCATCTCTTCATTTTCACTTTTCAATCGATCCCTATCTTCTTGTAATGTTTCAATCTGCAACAAATATAAATTTCGAAATCATGATCATATTTTTGGTAGATACTCCAAGAACTTGAGGATGTAATTTTGAATAATACCTCTTCTGAGTCCTCAAGCTTTGAACTGGCTATGATTTGAACAGACTCCAGCTTCTCAGCAAGTTCGTAATTCTCAAAATGTAATCTCGTGTTCGAATCCCTAAGCTCGTTGATCTCGCCTTCCAAATCCCGTAACTTCTGCATCAACTTACCTGCTTCTAGATCAGGTAAAATAGCTTTGATCTCTTCTTCTTGCAGCCTCTCCACTCGTTCTCTAAGCGACAAGATCTGCTCTACGTGTTGTTGAGTTTTGATGTTCAGTTTCTTCTTAAGAACCTGAACCTGAGACTTAGCTAAATCAAGCTCCAACACAACTTTTGAATGCTCAGAACATTGAGCCTTGAGTTTCTCATTGTCAGCTTGCAAAGACTTGATTTTGAAATTGAAAACTTTAGTCTCCATCTGGTTTAGTTTCAATCTACTTCGAAGTTCCATTGCAATCTTTTGCTGCTCCTTGAGACTGTAGTATTCTAACAATTTGTCCTCAAGACATCTCTCTCTTTCACGAAGCGCTCTAACTGTGTTTTGCAACCGCTTGATCTCATTCTCATGATCAGCTTCCTCTTGGCTCGGAAATGCTAAAGGAGCAGATATATCTGACCTCGGTGTTTCACAGCCATCATATACAAACAAATCTAGCTTTTTAACTTCCTCTTTGAACTCAGGTAAAAGAAACCCATCTTTTTCATCAAGATCACATTCCCTTCGTGGCGAAATCCCGATTAAAGAGTCTTCTTTACTAGTCTTCAGCGTTTCTAAATCGCGTCTCTACCAAAAAATACAGAACAAGATCAAAATCATAGTAAAATGGTCTCACAATTCAAGTAACTTCAAACATTATTAACCACAATTAATGTAACTAAACGAATCAGAGACCAAATAAATCAATCTATAGATTATTAGTGAAGGCTAAAAATAGCAATTTCAACTTACATCAATGGATTTACTGGAACAGTCTCTGTAACCATGATCTGCAAAATTAGCAAAAAAGGCTCTTTACAAATTAGACTCATGAAAATGTAAAATCCAATCAAATCGCATAATAACAAAAGAAGCACTAAGACAGAAACAAAACCAGATGAGTTAGGTCGAAGAGGAGGCAACGTGGGTCCGATTCTTTTTGTATTCTTTCTAAATCGAGAAAAGAGAAATCCGGCTAAAGATACGGCGAAAGCAGCTCCTAATTGAAGCATTAACAAGTTTATCTCTCTTTTGTGTTTGGTAATAATCATGACTGCCCAAAAATTAAACCCAGATTTTCACTCAGTCTTCTTCTTCTTCGTCGGCCTCCATCTGCAAACGCAATTGTTTTTAAACAAAAGACTAAATTTTGACGACGGGATCAAATAGCCCACCAGGTATCAACAGTAATAGACTCATTGAGGTGATCAAAAAGACAAAGTTTTGATTTTTTTTCTTTCTTTTCCCCCATTATAAATTAGACCAAAAAAAATGTTTTCCTTTCACTTTTTAATAAGTATTACAAAACAGATTTGATCTACCTCTGAAAAAAAAAAAAAAACAGAACTTGGGAAGAACACAAGAAAAAATCAAATCTTTGTCTTATTTGACGTAAATAAATTAAATCAGAAGTAATAGTCTAAATTGAAGTGAACAACGGAAACAGGCAATTTAAACCATATAGAAGACTCACCAGAAACGCCATAATTTTTTTGCACGATAGGCTTTGAATAGCTCAGGATTTGGGTTATTTTTTCTCGACAAAATTTAGGAAGTTAGTTGCAGACACGAAATGTATAATAGTTTTAAGAAAAAGAGAATAAGGTTTGGTTCTCTTAAAGTGGGTGTATTTCGTTGTCCAATGATCTAATGCGGAATGTGAAGTATCTCTAGAAATTGAGAAGAAGAGATTTAATTTGACGGCGAGAATTTTGATGAGTTGGAGAAATATTGAACAGAGGATGAAACTGATCACGAACATCGTCAGATATGCATTTTAGTCTAAAACTAAACTAATTGGTAATCACTATTAAATTAATTAATAATTATGTCATAGACTGGCTCTTAATTGTGACTCAGTTCTGTTTACATAGGCTGTATCGATGTGGCCTGTTGTAAATTTAAATTTGATTATTTCAATAATAAAAGGTGCATCTCATCTCAGTGTCATAACTCGTGATATGTTCCGTAGTCAACCACAATATTATAAGAGAAAAAAATTAAAATAAACAAAGACAGTTCAGAGAGATGGCCCAAGTCCATGAAGAGAGTTTTGGCCCAATAAAAGTTTACAGCCCATACAATAGGCTAAGAGGCCAAGCCTGACCACGGACCTACAAAGTTTTTTTTTATGGGGTCAAAATCAATTCTTTAGTTAAAGAAACGAATTGATAAAACTCATAACTTTAGAGTTTTCATGTTTAGTAGTTCTAGCTGGAGTATCTTAGTGAATACCTTTCCTAAGTGGAGATTAGTTATATGATGCAGAAAGTGACCATAGGAAACTTGATATGTGTGCATTTAAACAAAGTTTAACACATAAGAAAGGACCTCACTGACCGTTGGTTTATATATATGATGTTATTTTGACAACAACCAAAAGTGATGGAACAAAAAAAAAAGTGATGGAATTATTGATAACACAAAAACTATATTTTTACGTTTTTAAAAGAAAATCAGAAAACAAAATATATATTGCTATACGAAATTTGATTGGATAATACCGTTAGGTGTCATTGGTTTTTATCATTTCTGTTTGGTATATAATGAATGGAAACGTTTTCCACAGCTCCTATCATCTTTTAACAGTGTCCACAACTCCTATCATCATCAGGGGACACCACATATGATGATTTGACATTAAATTAACGTTATCCAATCAAAATGGCTTATAAATATCACACCAATCGCGTTTTGCAATCCACAAACACACAAAAGTAACTCGCCTCTTTTTACTCTGTTTTGTTTTTTTAGTATTTACACACAAACTGATTAACATCGATTGAATTAGAAAATGAACTCAGTCCTGTTAGTTCGATTATTGCTGTGTCAACTTACTGAAAGTTTGTTGTTTGTTTTAGGATTTTTTTTGGCAGAATCATCATATTAAAGTTCCTCCTCGGAAGACATGGACTAGATACCTTTTCAGTTTCAGCATACTTAAGATCATTGTTAAGTGAAGAAGTTATTATTTTACACACTTTAGTTTTTAAAGAAAAATATTGTCTGTTATTGTACATGTTTCTTGCATATGTTGCTAAAATTCAGATGTTTTGTGATGACTTTCGTCACAAGAATAATTCGATAGATAATAGAAATACTTAAGACTATGAACGTTTTCTAAAATTTGTTATAAGTAAAAATCAATGTTAGTTTTTGTTAACATCTTCCTCAGTATTTTTTTTATAAAGATATTATCCTCAACATTGTTTTATATAGTTAATCCAAAAAAAAAAATTTAAAAATTTACAAAGATATGATCCTCAGCATTATTATAAGTTAATAATGTTTACAAATTAAATATGTTTCTAGTTTTACTTTGAGTTAGTGTATAATTAATACATTTCCGTAAATTAATAAGATAATATATTTGAAATTTTTATGTAAATTTATGATCCCATCACAACCATAAATTAATAATCATATAATTTTATTGTATAAAAATAAAATATTTTAGTGAAATATGATTATAATGTTGTTTCTTTATTTGTAAATCTATTATTTTGTTGGAATTTATATCTATTTATTTGGTAAAATATCAAATCTCTATGATATTTTTTTCTCAAAATGCATAAAAATTATTTAAAAATTATGTGCATTGATTAATTATTTCCTACTGTGTATGTATCAAAAAATAGTAAAGTATTTTCTACTTTCAGTAGTTTTTCTGAAATTCTTAAAAATTCGCTCTGTCGATAAACTAACATATTTTATAAAATAATAAATTACATGATTCCAAATCTGTTCATTATTATAAAGGTTTTACGGTATTTTGCAATGTCGTTAAACACAGGTCCATTAAGTGGTGTATACGGTCCCACGCATTCTTCGGAGGCTAACAGCCATATTTTTAGGAGCAAAATGGTCCATAAATTTATAATGTTCTCTTTCCCCACTTTTTAGATTTCTCTTTTTTCATCCACCGAAGAGAGTTTGGTACAAACCACAAAACGTTTTTTCTTGTGTGTAACAGAAAAAATGTATGAATATTGCCACGTGACTAATAAGATTAACTAACCTTATCACGGAAATGGCTACAAATATCAAATCATCAGCCACACCTGATTACACCAAGTTTGCAACTCACTCTCCTCCTCATCATCCCCTCAATAAGGTACTCTCTCTATTTCCTTTTTATCCTGATTGATCCATTCAACAAAACTGCCTAGTTTAGAGATTAAACAATCCATGAATTATAAACAGAGATTTAGTGACTAAACTTCGAAGATTATGATAAGATTTTTTTTTTAATAAACGACTATGATACGAGGACTAAGTTGAGTTCACAAAAAAAATGTTCTAAGTTGATGTTATTTCATGGACTTTCAAGAATTTATGAACAAGTCTTCAAATGTAGCTCTGTTGATATCAATAATTTTCCTGAACTTCTTTTTTCTTTTTGTGTTGATCTTTTTTCCTTTTTAACCAAAATATGTAAGGCTGACATATTTTTTTATTGGTCAAAATCAGTTTTTCCTCTTGTACATTTTCAAGATATAGTATGATTTATTTGATGTATTTCATCAGTTGTATTTACACCGGACCCAAACTGGTTCTTTGTAGCTAAAACGCATAGAAAGTGACTATGATTGTATAATTTATATTCTGACCAATTCGAATATGATCCATTACGCTTCTAAAGAAATATTAGTAAGATCATTCATATTCTCATTAATATCTTGTTCTGGAAATACATAATTATGCAGGAGATAGCTAAGAGATTTCAACGGCAACAATGTCTTGGGATGACGGAAAGCACACGAAGGTGAAGAGAGTTCAGCTCACGTTTGATGCCGTCATCAATTCTATCGAGGTCGAATACGAGGGAACCTCCCTAAAGTCACAGCGACGTGGCACCGTCGGCTCCAAATCTAACGAAGTTAGTGAACATCATTTCTCTATTATTTAATCTAATTGAAGATTATTGAACATTTGTGTTGTTGCAGTTTACACTGAGCCCTGACGAGTACATAACAGAGGTGAATGGTTACTCCAAAACTGCCTTTGCCGGAGAAGTTATAACTGCGTTGACATTTAAGACAAACAAAAAGACATATGGGACTTACGGAGTCAAAACCGGATTCTACTTTTCTCTTAACGCACCTAAAGATAAACAGATCGCTGGTTTTTTGGGAAGTAGCACCAATGCTCTTAACTCCATCGACGGTCACTTTGCTCCTATTCCTCCTCCTGGTAACACCGGAACTAACCCTAGTACTGGTGACACTGGAGGAAATAACGATGGTACTAAACCCGGTACTGGTAACACTGGATCCAAACCAGGAGGTACTGGAGGAAACAATGATGGTACTAAACCCGGTACTGGTGACACCGGGTCCAAACCAGGAGGAAACAATGATGGTACTAAACCCGGTACTGGTGACACTGGATCCAAACCAGGAGGTACTGGAGGAAATAATGATGGTACTAAACCCGGTACTGGTGACACTGGATCCAAACCAGGAGGTACTGGAGGAAATAATGATGGTGCTAAACCCGGTACTGGTGACACTGGATCCAACACTGATTCTAGTCCTCAAAAAGTGGAAGCACAAGGAGGCAAAGGAGGGAATCAATGGGACGATGGAGCTGATCATGATGGTGTGATAAAGATACATGTTACCGTTGGTCTTGGAATAGAGCAGATCAGATTTGATTATGTAAAAAGCGGACAGCCAAAGGAAGGGACGTTCCATGGTCTGAAAGGAAATAGAAGTTTCACTTATACGGTGCGTTGACTCAAAGAATGTTTTCTATTCAAATGTTAACTCTCGATTGTTAATATTTGGAATCTTTAACTCTTGTGATTTCTGCAGATTGACGTAAATCATCCAGACGAATATCTCATTTCCGTCAAGGGTGGTTACGACTCTTCCAATATCATTCAAGGGATTGAGTTTAAAACCAACACAAAGACTTCTGAGTACTTTGGTTATAATGATGGAACACAATTTTCACTTGAAGTTAAGGATAAGAAGATCATTGGTTTTCATGGCTTGTCCGACACTCATCTCAATTCTCTTGGAGCTTACTTCGTTCCAATCTCAACCTCTTCTTCTTCTTCTTCCGTGACTCCTATTCCTCCTCCTCCGTACAAATCTGAAGTTCAAGGGGGAAACTATGGAGAAACATTTGACGATGGTGCTTTCGATCATGTAAAGAAGATTTATATAGGTCAAGGCCATTCTTGTGTAGCTTATGTCAAGTTCGACTACGAAAAAGGCGGGAAAAAGGAGACAAGAGAGTATGGCAAAATGACATTGTTATCAACAGAGGAGTTTGAAGTTGATTCAGACGATTACATCACATCAATGGATGTTTATATCGACAAAATCTACGGTTATGAAAGTGATGTCGTTACTGCTGTTGCCTTCAAGACCTTTAAGGGCAAAATCTCACACCCTTTTGGAATAACTACTGAGAGGAAATACGAGATTAAAGACGTTAAAGGAGGGAAACTTGCTGGATTTCATGGCAAAGCTAGTGACGTTCTTTATGCTATTGGTGCTTATTTCGCTCCAACAACAAATTAGAGACTTGTTCATTTGCTTTAAATAAGTTCCATGTTTATGGATTTGTCGCTCGGAGTTTAAATAAGCTTTTCAGCTTTCACTAAGTTTGTGTGTGTTTTTATACGATTATGTGATGTTTTATCTTGATGGTGTGTTGTACTTGTCGATTTTAATAAAGGATGTTCCTTTTCAATAATCGTAAGGCTCTTTTGGTTGAGAATAATATACTAACATCAAAATTCAAATCGATGATAGCTAATAGCCTAATTCTAAGAGTTGCAACCAACAAAAAAAAAATACTTCATTTTATTGTTTTCTAATTGCTTTTTGTGAACTTTTATTTTGTTCAATGTATGTAGTAGTAACAAATGTTACAACCAAAAGGAAACAAAAATTACTTCTTGTATTAGATTAGATTGGGTCAAAGCCCATAACATCATTGGGTCTAATTTTATAATAGTGAAGAGGTCTATGTTAGCAAAACATCACCGAGCACGTTAGCAGCACAAACTAGATTCTAAACAAAAACAAAGCATAAACTGAGAAAGCCTCCGTCCCTCACCTCTCGCTATTCACCAGTCTCTCTTTCGATCGTCGACTCAGTCTCATTTCTATTTTCTGATTTAGGGTTTCCCAATCGCCATGTATCGAACCGTAGCTTCACGAGCCAGGGCTCTTAAGGTCAGTTCTTAGCCTTTTCCGTCTTTTTTTTTCTCTCTCTCTCTTAGAAGATTCCGGAACGATTTGTCCGATTCAGTGATTTTGCAATACACTCTCAGAAAATTTATAGATCTGAATTACTTGAGATGATGATAGGCACTGCAATTAGTATTTAGGTTCTACAAATGATCTCTTCTCTAAGAGTTGGTTTAGATTCGTAATTTCAAAAGTCAATCTTTTGGTTTGGATTTATAGTGAAATGAATTTGTTAATTAGAGATCATGAAATTGTTATTTTCTGATTCATTTGTTCGTTTAATTCCATTAATTCTTCTAATTGATACCAAAAAAAATAAAAATGGATTCTTGTGATGATAAAGCGTTTGATATTCGTGTTATATAGGGATCCCTTAGCCGTAGTTTGAGACCGGCTCGTTATGCAAGCTCTAGTGCTGTTGCAACGAGTTCATCTTCACCAGGTTTCTTCGACTTTTTGAGTGGTGGATCGCCTGCATCGTCTACTTCATTGGATATGCCACTACAAGGTTTATTACTTCCACCGCCACTTGCTGATAATGTTGCGCCAAGCAAACTTAAGATCACTACTCTTCCTAATGGTCTTAAAATTGCTTCGGAGATGTCTCCGGTAAAAAAACACACATTTATGTTTAATGTGATGATTTATGTGGAAATTTTCTTGGAAATGTATGAAGTGAACTGAATGAAATTTATGTTGGTTCAGAATCCGGCAGCTTCGATCGGTTTATATGTTGATTGTGGTTCTATTTATGAGGCTCCTTATTTCCATGGAGCTACGCATTTGCTTGAAAGAATGGCTTTCAAGAGCACGCTGAACAGAACTCATTTTCGTCTTGTGAGGGAAATTGAGGCTATTGGAGGAAACACTTCCGCCTCTGCGTCTAGAGAGCAAATGAGTTACACTATTGATGCTCTTAAGACTTATGTCCCTGAAATGGTTGAGGTTCTTATTGACAGTGTGAGAAACCCTGCTTTCTTGGATTGGGAAGTCAATGAAGAGGTAAATCACTTTTCTATTCATGTTATTCTGGAACTCTGTCAAAACTTTTTGTGACTTGTGTCAATGATCTTTTCTGCAGCTACGGAAGATGAAGGTAGAAATAGCGGAACTTGCAAAGAACCCTATGGGTTTCCTCTTGGAGGCCATTCATTCTGCTGGTTACTCTGGTCCACTAGCAAATCCTCTGTACGCACCGGAGTCTGCTTTAGATAGATTGAATGGGGACCTCTTGGAAGAGTTTATGACTGTAAGACCTCATCAGCTTTTGAAAACCATCTACATCTCAGTGTACAATCATATAATTAAGTTAGTGTGCTATTTATGTGTGTGTTTTAATTCATTTGATCTGGGAATTTCAGGAAAATTTCACTGCTGCAAGGATGGTTCTGGCGGCAAGTGGAGTAGAACACGAAGAACTTTTAAAAGTTGCTGAACCATTAGTTTCTGACCTTCCTAATGTAGCTCTCCCAGCAGAGCCAAAATCTCAATATGTTGGTGGAGATTTTCGCCAGCATACTGGCGGAGAGGTATTAATGACAAATTGCTCTTCATTGGACAAGTGTCGATGAGGCTTTTTGCGTCTCTATTCTAACTGTGCTTTGTTCTGTCATTTTCAGGCTACACACTTTGCGCTTGCCTTTGAGGTGCCTGGCTGGAATAGCGAGAAAGAAGCAGTAACTGCTACTGTTCTCCAGGTGTCTAAATTGAATTTTCACTTTTTGCTCGCGATAATTTTTCACTTGTTTCTATCAATTTGTTTTACTAGTTAAGATATAATATTCAATGTAAATCTGATTGCTATGTAGATGCTTATGGGAGGAGGTGGCTCATTCTCTGCAGGAGGTCCTGGAAAAGGAATGCACTCGTGGCTCTGTAAGTAAAGTTTTGTGTTTTTCTTGAGTTATTTAGTTTTGCATTTATTGAACTAGTTTAAGACACGTTATCTAGCACTGCTAAGGGCTCAGTAATAATGACTAACATTCCTATATCTGGTTACAGATCTCCATGTTCTAAACAAATATCAGGAGGTTCAATCATGCACTGCATTCACTAGTATCTTTAATGACACTGGATTGTTTGGAATCTATGGTTGCTCGGTGAGTTCAGCAGTCTGATGTTGCTTTCTATGTTTTTCCTTTTTCCATTGATGAGATGTGTACAAAAGGAATACTATTATTTGTGGGTATTAAGCTTTTAAGGAATATCGGGTTTTGTGGGTATAAAGCTCTGTTCAATTTGTGTTTGCTGACAGCTTCATTGATGAATTTGCATTCTGGTAAATATATTGATATTGTTTACATCCTTGAGTGCAGAGTCCTCAGTTTGCTGCACAAACAATTGACTTAGCAGCTAAAGAACTGAAAAATGTTGCAGGAGGACAAGGTTTGTCAGATTTGCTTCTTCCGTTTTCGCTTAATTCCATAAGTTGGAACCATTCTTTTGTATCTCCGAAACATTTTCCTTGTGTTTACATGTTGGACAGTTAACCAGAGCCATCTTGATCGCGCCAAGGCAGCCACAAAATCTGCAGTTTTGATGAATTTGGAATCTCGGGTATTTTTAACTCTCTCACCCTCTACTTACATTAAACCGTTTTGCTTAAAAAGTATGTTACCATTTTGCTTACCTTGATTCAAACCATTAAATTTTGTCATTAACGCGTTAAAATGCTTTTCCTCTGCAGATGATTGCAGCAGAAGACATTGGAAGACAGATACTTACATACGGAGAGAGGTACTCACAAAATTTCGTACTAAATCTCCATAGTTTCTTCCATTGCTGCTACTCATAATGATTGTGTAATTTTAAAACATTCTTGCAGGAAACCAGTTGAGCAATTCTTGAAGATGATAGACCAATTAACCTTGAAGGACATTACAGACTTCACCAGCAAAGTTATTTCAAAGCCTTTGACAATGGGTGCCTTCGGAGATGGTAAACAAGTTTTTGCTTTTTTCTTATCAATCCTCTATGTTTTTTGCTTATAGGTCTTGTTTCTTAATATTGTGTCTTGTTTTTCTTTTTCTCTTTTTGGCAGTGTTGACTGTTCCGAGCTACGACACCATAAGCAACAAATTTCATTGAAACAAAGCAAACAATTGCCAAATCGACAATATTTTCGGACTTGTAAAATAAAGATCTTTGGGGATGTTGAAGACCAAGCAGTTTTAATTTTTTGTTTTTGTTTTACTACAGAGTCGTATTTTTAATATTAAATGGATTTTGTTTCCATCTACTACAGTTGAAAATGGCGGAATTTTTTCTGTCGGTCTCTCTCATAATTTTCAAGGAGATTTGTATTCCAATAAATAATATTTTACTACTTTTAATGCAAACAAGTTCAGTCATTGGTATAATTAGAGTTGAGTCATTTTTTTATGCAAGAGGTCTCAGTGTTTCATACTTAGATATGTATATACAGTATATACATGACTGAGGATGTTGAGTGGACTCGTAAGCTAAAAGTTGAGATTGATCAGGGAGTTTCTAGAGCTGAGGAGGCAAAGGAAGCAAAGCTGTTTTATTGATAAAGCAGCTGGCGATGAGTTAGACTTGGATTTTGGGAACGGAAAAAGTTTCCAGAGCGGAGGAGGTCAGAAAAAAACCAGGCATGGCTCCAGGGATCAAAAGTGGAGGCTTTCACGTTGGAAAATTAAGCGCAACACATTTTAAGTTCTAAACTTTACTTTATGACTTCATGTTTTGCTAAGGTGTACTGTTGTTTTCTTGGAAATGTGTGTTTAGGACCAAATGTTTAGTTAGGTTATTACAGTGTATGAGTACATTAACTGAATTTACAGATGCCAAATTTGTTGCGAGTGTTACAAGAGCTTGCTCTGTTTTTATTGGGTTCTTGTTTGTAAGGCTGACCGAGCCTGCCTCTCTTTTGCTTCACATGCCAGCTGGTGTTGTGTTTGTACTCTGTTTTGAAGAGGTTTGAATCTCTGTTATGATAAAAATATGGAACTTTGCGGGAAAAAAACAGATGCCAAATGTGTCTTTTAGAGGCTGACAATGACAATGAAAAGGAACTTTGTTTCTCTATCTATATTATCTTTCACAGTAAGAAATATTCATATAGTTAACAAGAATGGATCAAGAACTTGATTTGGAATTGAGTTTAGCTCCACCAGACATATGGGTTCTAAAGAAAATTTTAACCGAGACTGATCTTAGTTATGCATGTTCGGTTATTCTACCAAAACAAGAGTTTGAAGCTTTTATAATTCCGACGATGGAACGTGATTTGGTGGAGAAAATCGGAAACGGAGTTGAAAGTTAAAGTCCATATTGTGGAGGAAGGTCCTGAATCTAATGACTACATATTATCGTTGATCAAGTGCAAAGGCAGTTACATGTTCAGAGGAGGATGGTCCAATATGGCTAAATCAAAAGGTTACAAACCAAACGATGAAATTGGACTTAAGTGGTCTGGAAGATTCTTCTTCCACCATATTAAGTAGCTTTGTCTTATTTTTTTTTTCTTTTCAAATATCAAAGATCTTTAGATATTTATGTAGGGGTTTCAATTTTAATTACGGTATTTTTATTTTATTTTGGTGGGTTTATGACTTATGAGTCGTTATGGCAAATAAAGCAATATTATTTTATTGATTTTAAGTTCTGTTCATCCTAACTTATTCAAACCCGAAAATTTGCAGCAACCAAAAACAACCAACCCATACGAGTTTAAGATGTGAATTATATCCCAACTTATTTCAACTAAGAGAAAGAAAAAAAACATGTTATAATGAAACGAATAAAAAAAAACTTAAGCTAGCATCGTTAAATTGTATAATACTAAACAAATCAAAATGTTTTTTCCCCCAAAACAAAATACTAATCACAACGACTGTGAAAACTAGAAAATAAATGGACCGTGATCAATTTAAGGCCCATTTAGGCCCACTGAAAATATCATCTCTTTACCTGAGTTCCGCTCAAGAGGAACTCGTTTTCTTCTTCGCCGCAAAATGAGGCTTCTTCGCCGCCGTTTCCTTAACTCCGTCGATATAATTACCGGACTAAACCGCCGAAGATACGCCACCAAATATGTTGCCAAGGTCACTTCATCATCTCCCTCCGGCCGATCTCTCTCCGCTGAAGTCTCTCTTCCTAATCCTCTCCCCGCCGACGTACGTGGCTACCCTCTTCCTCGCCGTCATCTCATCTGCCGAGCCACCAATCTTCTTATCGGAACCACTAACCACTCCGATGCTTTCTCTAACCTCTCTGATTACCTCTCTTCTCTCTCACTCTCTCTCACTCCCGACGAAGCTTCAGAAATTCTCAAATCCCTAAATTGCCCTCGCCTCGCCTTCGAATTTTTCAAATTCGTCCCCAATCTTTGCCTTAACTCTCACAATGACCCTTTCCTTTACAATCGAATCATCTTAATCCTCTCTAGGTCAAATCTTCCAGACAGATTCAATCACATCCGCTCGATTATTGATTCCATGGTGAAATCTAACGTACGTGGGAACATCTCCACCGTTAATATCTTAATAGGTTTCTTCGGTGACACGGAAGACTTACAAATGTGTTTAAGATTAGTGAAGAAATGGGAATTAAAGATGAACTCTTTCACTTACAAATGTCTCCTTCAAGCTTACTTAAGATCTCGTGATTCTTCTAAAGCATTTGATGTGTATTGTGAGATTAGAAGAGGAGGTCATAAACTTGACATCTTTGCTTATAATATGTTGCTTGATGCTTTAGCTAAAGATGAAAAGGTACAATCTTTACAGAGCTTACTTGTTTTGTTTTGTTTTGTTTCGTTTCATTCACAGTTAAGTTTTTTTTTATGTGTTTCGTTTATAATTGTGTGCAGCCTTTTGTCAGATTGATCAGGCTTGTCAAGTTTTCGAAGATATGAAGAGAAGGCATTGTAAAGGAGATGAGTATTCTTATACTATTATGATCAGAACTATGGGGAGGATTGGGAAGTATAGTGAAGCGGTTACTTTATTCAATGAAATGATCACGGAAGAGCTTAAGCTTAATGTTGTTGGTTATAATACTTTGATGCAAGTTCTTGCAAAAGGCAAAATGGTTGATAAGGCTATTCTGGTTTTCTCTAAGATGGTGGAAACGGGTTGCCGACCTAATGAGTATACGTATAGTTTAGTTTTGAATCTTTTAGTTGCTGAAGGTCAGCTTGTGAAGCTAGATGGAATTGTGGAGATGTCGAAAAGGTATATGACTCAGGGGATATATTCTTATTTGGTTAGAACGTTGAGTAAATTAGGACATGTAAGTGAGGCTCACCGGCTATTTTGTGATATGTGGAGCTTCCCTGTGAAAGGAGAGAGAGATAGTTACATGTCGATGTTAGAGAGTTTGTGCGGTGCGGGTAAAAACATTGAAGCGATGGAGATGTTGAGCAAGATTCATGAGAAAGGTGTAGTTATTGATACTATGATGTTTAACACTGTGTTTTCGGCTCTCGGGAAGCTAAAGCAAATATCTCATATTCATGATCTCTTCGAGAAAATGAAAAAGGACGGTCCTTCTCCGGATATATTCACCTATAATATACTTATCTCTAGTTTCGGTCGGGTAGGAGAAGTTGATGACGCTATTAAAATCTTTGAGGAGCTTGAGAAGAGTGACTGTAAACCTGACATTGTTTCTTATAACTCTTTGATCAATTGTTTGGGGAAGAACGGTGATGTTGATGAAGCTCATGTAAGATTCAAGGAGATGCAAGAAAAAGGATTAAACCCTGATGTGGTCACGTACAGCACTCTGATGGAATGTTTTGGGAAAACAGAGAGAGTCGAAATGGCGTATAGATTGTTCGAAGAGATGCTTGCTAAAGGATGTCAACCGAACGTTGTGACTTACAACATTTTGCTTGATTGTCTAGAGAAAAGCGGGAGAACCGCGGAAGCAGTTGATTTGTACACAAAGATGAAACAGCAAGGACTCACACCGGATTCCGTTACTTACACTGTGCTTGAACGGTTGCAATCTGGTGGCTCTCACGGAAAATCACGGATCCGTAGGAAGAATCCCATAACCGGTTGGGTGGTTAGCCCTTTGTAGCCTGTAAGTTCGAGTATGATCCTTAGTTGAAGAATTGAAACTACAGATTCTTGAGTTTCTAATGCACTTTTCCCAAATACTTTCTTCTCTGTATTGCTCTGCTTGATGATAAGGTTTAATATTTTATAATCTGTTGGCAATTTTTCCGAGAATTACGACCTGGAACTGAAAATTTTGAATCAGGAGAAATTAGATAACACATTGGTGTTGAATGTTTTGCTCTAAGATTTTGTATGATTATTACTTTATAGGAGTTTTATTGTGTTTTCTCAATGTTTGGCATGTTAATGAATTAGTGATAGTAGTTATAAATAAGATTTTGTTTTAACCCATCTCACTTTATGCGCTTGCATTGTGGCTATACTCCTTCAAATTTGAACTATTTCTGTAATATACAAAAAAGTGTGTTAAAAATAAAACCGGAAATTTGATAAATCCGACCACAAAACTACTCCAAGGAAGTTAACACGGATCATAGGAACAAGAATAGCGTTGTGGTTGCTGTTGCAGCATATTTGAGGTGCTAACGCTACTCCTAGTCGCCATAACTTCATCAAGCGACAACCTCTTCCTCTCATATCGCTGACGAGGTGCACTCTGTGAACGCACCTTGGCCTTGAAAGACTGCGTTTTGTCCATGTAGCAAGGAGTACTCACACTGCTTTCATAGTCATACAAAGGGTTTCCACACACACTCTTAGATGGAGACTGCATCACATAATAGGGATTATTAGCAGCATGGTGTAGTCTCGGCGTGTTCTGCGCCGTAGCAAACTTCCACTTCTCCGAGAAACTCAACTCCAAATTATCCCCTTTGTAATCAAGATCCTCTTCATATTCAGACATTGCAACAACATTGCGCGCATGCTTGGACTTCGGTCTAGAACTTAATCTCCTCTTGTACGTGTCGTCCATCACTACAATCTTTGGACTTCTTTCGTCACACGTTGCTTCATCCTATCAACAAAGAACACATTTTAGTCTTCTTTTTGGCTTAAAGAACAAGAGGGACAATGGGAATGAGATTAGTTCTTTACAAGGGAACGTCGAGGTTGAATCATGTTGTTGTACTCTTTGTTAAGGCAGCGATTGGTGCGTTTAAATCGCATAGCGGTTTGGACTCTGATCAAAGCTTGTATGCTGTGAAGCATCGAAGCCGCACGTTTCCTTACTAAGTAGCCTCTCACAAGAGCTTGTAGCTTCACTATATCTTTCAAAGCTCTTAATGCTTTTCTCGCCTAACCATAATTTTTTTTTTTTAATTTCATATTGACAAATGATAATTGTATCTAATCAAATTATTTAACTCTAACAATACTCACTTGACAAAATTTGATCTTTGAAGAAAAAATTTCTAAATGAACAGTATTTACTGAAAAAAAACTGAACTTTGATATAAAAAAAACCCCCCATTTGCAAAAATATGACTACTGTGGAAGAAAAATATTTCAAAATTTGACAATGGTTTCTAATGGAAAATTCATATTTAAACAATACCCATTTGCCAAAATTGGGTCTTTTTAGTTTAACCCCATCAAACAAAAACAACTTAAAGATACGAAATTACCAATGCGCCCCTGAAGACTTTTTGTATTTTCACAGTAGCCCACAGCTCTTTTCTCATGATGATATCTCCCGCTCTTCCTTCAGTGGTCAGCCTAACCACTGCCGCAGCCGCTTTGGCCGCCGAAACCGCTGCTTCTGCGGCTGAGGCAGTAGCTGTTGCAACAGCAATTGCGTGCTTGTTCTGTTCCTTCTCCGTATCCGTCAGATAGGTACTCAACCAAACAGGGTTAGTCACGAGATTGCACTCGCCGGAATCTTCGCCACCTTTATCCAAATCACCGCCGGAAACAGGGCTTCTTTCTTTGCTCTTCTTCATCCCAAGCAAACGCTTAAACCACCTCGCTGCTCTGCCCATCTCGATTTGTAAGAATCAAGAACACCTTTTTTATATTCTGTGATGTGACAATTCAAAAATATTGTTAAGAATGACAAATTCACTAATACTCAAAAAGAACGTTTTGTACAGTATACAGAGACAAACATAAATTTCATTGCATTTGGTTTGAATCACTAGTTATTTTATTTTATTTTTTGATCGACATTTGTTAAATTTTGTTTGAATCTTTTACAGTATTTTCAATTTGTACGTGGTTATATTTAGTCAAAAAAATCTATAACATTTTACTACAGAGCATTGTCATGCATATAACTAAATGAAGACTATTCTATTCATAGGAATCAAAATGGAAATATTTTAATTAGTATTATATTATTCTTCTTACACTGTAATCATGAGATGAATAGTTCACTGAACAGTAATGAACTGACAATACTTGTATCATCCCTTTTAATTTATACAAAAAGTATGAATCATCATCTTATTGAATTTAGAATATAATCATATATATTTACATATATTTTTGTATAGTATTTTTTCTTAATTTCTTTATCAAAAAGAAAGAAAATAAATAATTGTTTATGAGTTTAGCATAATTTTCACACTGTAGAATTTGGGTAGTAAATCAATAAGTAAGAAATTCTTTTCAAGAAAAAGAAGATTTAAAAAAAAACGATCTGACACAGTAACACAACCTCGTAAAAAAACTGAATTAGAAGACAAAAATGATGTTAAATACAAAAAATAATAGGAAAACATTATGAAATCAAACACAATAGAGAAGCAATGTGCAGACAAAGAATGAAGACGAAAGAATGAAAAAAAAAATATTAAACTTTTAAAAACGATTTTATGAACAAATAAAAATTAGAACTCGCCTGCAAATGACAAAATCGGTTTCTCTGCCTCTTACGAAACTGCTTCTCACAGAAAGAAGAAAATAATGTTATATGAAGCAATGTGTTAAGAGTCACCGACTCCAAACATTTATCGTAATTCCCGTAATCTATATAATCAAAACGTCACAATTCCCTCTATAGCTCCAATTTTTTAAAATGTAATAAAAATGCTAATTAAGATCAGATTTTTTTTCTTCTTAATGGCTAAAACATAATCAATGCACCGATTGATCGGTTTAAATGGGCTAATTGAACGTTTTATGAATAACTTTTTTGAATTCTTTCTTAGTTTCTTTTTCTATTTATGGGATACCTTTTTATGTTTAGCTGGCTCTCTATTTTATTTTCTTTGTAATCAAGAAGCGTAGACGTTGACCACAACATCAATACCATAAATGGATTAAGCATTACCAATTCGAGCTGTGACCAAGTTTTATACGTCCATGACCAACTTGGGGAAACCCACCTCTTAAAGACTCGTTCACTATGGGATAAGACTTTTTCAAATGCAAAATCTCGGTTTATTTTTACTTTTTACTAAATACAATACTCGGTTATAATTTTATATTTGACAGAAACATTGTAATAGTTTAGTTTTGTTTGTTTACACTTGACATACAAATACAGTAGTAAATTTTCTATTTGACCCTCACATTTCGCTAGCACTGGACCTTTTTCTTAGAGTTGGAGTATTCCTCTGACATTATGAAGATTTACACTTGTGAGGCCAAAAATAAAAACTATTGGAGTGAGTCTCATATTGCTGCTTTGAATAGTTAGGCAGGTTCAACGAAAATGATTATTCTCTTCATTTAATTTCTTGTATTTTGTTTTTCTCTTTACCAATATTTCACTGCCACCAAATTTTCTTCTACCTAATTGATTGTATGTACATAGGAAACAACCTTATCTTAAAATAAACTCGCTAAGAAACTATATTGTAAAGTTAGATGAATAGTCAGATGATGATCATCTAGTGGTATATGTTGTCCAACACAAAGAGGATAAAGATGTGGTTAGACCACTGGTTTAAATATGTGCTCCTCGAAACTCATTTAAAGAAAGAAAAATTGTTCAATGTTTTAAAACCTTTCACTCTCAAACGTTCCCTACAACTATAGGCCAAGTAGAGTTAATAAAAGCTAAAGAGCTTTTGCAGAGAAAAAAAAGATTGTTTCTTTTCCCTTTTTTCAAAAAAGATGCTTTGCAGAAATGGAGTTTTATAATACTTTTTTTTGGTCGAATGAGTTTTTAATACCTAAAGGTTAAACTGTTCTTAAAGTGTTACTTAAGTGTGTAACTAATCATTACCAAAGCTTTAAAAAAAGAAGCCGTAAAAGGGTTTGTAATTTCACTCAAGACCCAGGCCAAAATCATCATTTCATTGTCTGATCTTGAATTCCAACAAAATTCATCTATGATAATCTCAAAAGAAGATGTAACAAACCACCATGTACATCATCAGACTTGAATTAGAAACTTCTCAAGACCAAAAACTCATCAGAGTTCATTAAAAGGCAAAATGCAATAATAACATCTTTCTCTCTACTTCTTAAGCTGTAAAAAGATATTTTCTTCATCTTCTCATCTTCTCCTGCTTACCAGTTCCATCTGCAATATTCAAAAAAATGAACATTCTATAAGATTACATAAAGAGTCATCAGCCACGTAAATTTGTGCAAATCGTACACTTACATGTTAATGCTGATGAAATCTCAGAGCTTTTAATCACACGCAGCCTCTTCACCGAAGATACAAACATTCTGACAATTAAGAAAATTTTAGTTCATTG
This sequence comes from Nasturtium officinale, assembly GCA_963854855.1. Lineage (NCBI taxonomy): Eukaryota > Viridiplantae > Streptophyta > Magnoliopsida > Brassicales > Brassicaceae > Nasturtium > Nasturtium officinale. The sequence continues at coordinate 15,766,764 of OY978501.1, read as the reverse complement.
TGATTAAAAGTCCACAAACTTTAATAGATTTATCAAACTAAGATTTTTTAGTTAGTTATTATTGGTCAAAGTGTGATTAGATATAATAAATAGGTGACTAGGAATCTAATTCTTCTCCTTTGGATAGAGGAAAAAGCTGAATCAGATTCAGAGAAAAAAAGAAACAAAAAAAAAGAAAAGATTCTTACTGCCATGGGACATCTCCAACAAGCATCTTGTCGCCTTCAATGTCTTCATACGTAAGAGTATATTCTCCATTCCCATCCAATAATCCAGTAATTGGTTTGTCTTCTTCTCCAAAAGATGATGATTCTCTTTGAGCTGATAACACCAGAACCAAAAAAAAAGAGCATTGATTTGAGTACTCTAAAACCCTTTTTGGCCACATAAATAAAGAAAAGAGTCAAAAGGTTTCAACGTTAACCTGCAAGAAGACCTCTGAAGAGCTTGTCGACAGTGAAAGATAACTGTTCATAGCTATTATGAGCATTGAGATCAACTTTACGACCAATGGGAACACCATACATGTTGATCTTCACAAACATGCCTCCTTCTTGTCTCTTTAGTTCCATTTTCTTATCATCATTATCATCACACTTTTGGTTCTTGAGGACAACACCATTGGAGGTTGACTCATTTACAAGCTTTGAAGAGCTTCCATTAGCTAAATTCTTCCTGAATGATCTAACTGGAGGCCATCCCACGACTGGGCCAGGAGCAGTTCTATAACACAAAAAGTCATCAAAACAAACTTCAATCTCAAAATGATACAAAAAGGTAAAAACAGAGCAAATACAGAGAAGAATCTGAAGACTGAAACTTTAAAAACTGTAAAACAGAGTAAATAAGTAAATCAGAGTAAATACTATGAAAAAGCTGTAAAAATGAAAAAGCCCGAAACTATCATATGTAAAAAAGGTTATAACTTTTGAGATCCAATCTTAAGCGGACATGAACAAAGTTTTTGTAGATACATGGGACCTAATTGGCTAATTACAAATGGAAATAATCATGTCAAAAAGAGACAAAACAAATAAAAACAAAAGTTAAAGAGATGAAGGTTTAACCTTTTATGGGAAGTGGTTTTGTTGGTGGAAGAAGGAGAGAAGTGTTTGGCAGCAAGAGAGAGGATAGATTTGTCTTTTGGTTCTTTCTTGATATGTCTTATTATCATCGATGAACCATCTTCTTCTTCTTCTTCTTCACCAGGTGGTCCAAGCTTTAGCTCAAGTTTCTTCTCTTCTGTGTTGTAAACAGAGTTGTTGTCACCATGAAACCAATTCCTTCTCTCTTGTGGAATCAAGTGAAGCAAGTTTGGTGAGATTTCACCGTTTCTTTGACAACCATCCATTAGGTTTTAGAGGAATTACAGAAGAATCTTGCCTTCTTTGGCCAAAAAGATGAAAACTTTCGACAAGCAAACACTTGAAAAATAGAGAGAAGAAGAGAGATGGAGAGATGAAATGGTATGAGAAGGTAGAGGAGGTGATGAAGTGGGTATTTTATACAAATCAAAGCTTTACTTATTTTTAGAAAAATGAAAACTTTATACTGTACATTCTCTTTTTCCACTTTGTTATCTCTTTCTCTATAGATTCTGAAAGGGACGAGATTACTTGGGAATACAGCGAAGAGATGAAGGAGAAGTTGGATTTATACGAAAGTGAGACAGTGATTAAACTAAAGGAAAGACAAAGAGAACAACAAACGAATTTAATAAGTTATGAGACCAAGAAATACAGTAAAAAAGAAAAAAGAATTTATTGGTGTGAAAGACACGCAATATCTCAATCTCCATCCTTAAAGAAGGCTGTGAGAAAGTTTAGTGGAAGAAGCAAAAGTGTGCTATTTTGTTTTTTCTAATCGTATTCCAATCCCATAGGCCTTTTTCACCTCTCTCTTCCTACTACGTATTTTATTTTGTTGTTGTGTTTCATACGTAATGGAGTATTCATTTTCTTATTCCAACCACATCTCTCTCTCTCATTAGTACTACTACTACCCTGTTATTTTTACATAATTTTATAACGTAAACCATACGCTGCTTTGTTTACTGAAAAATAATAAAAGATATTGCTATAAAAAAATTGTTAGTATTTAAAAGAAAGTCATAGACGCTTATTAGGGCAGCCGAGTATAAATAAAAACATTATTGATAAAAAAAAAAATAAGATAGCCGTAAAAAGAAATGGAGGATTCGACAATCTTTCTCTGGTCTGTTGTGAGATCACACTCCTATCGACTGTCCCATAAGACACATATTTCGATGTTAGAAATATTGAATATGGACATCTTCACCAAACCCTTCTCACTCTCTCATTCTGTCATTTAATTTTTTTAATTCCCTCTTTTATATTACTTTTATTATAAAGTCGTTTCCCATCATTTCTTTTTAGTAATTATATATATATCCAGCATTACCAATTTATTATTCGGATGACCGGAACGTATGTAAACTCGAGTGATACCAGGAATATTTTGTCATCTTGCAGTTTAGATGGTCAGAGTTTAATAACATCCGAAAAAAAACATGATGTATAACAGTATAAACTCGTTTTTTTTATCACGTTAGCTTATTCTACTATTTCCTTAACGTTAATTATTGGTTATTCGGAGTATAAAATTTATCTATTGACTACTATGATATCAGTCATTTGTCTAGCTGTTTTACCCATCACACAAGAACAATATAAAAGAAATAAAATAATTGATTCTGAATTCGAGTTTGTCTATGTTTACATGAATAAACTACGACAATTAATTGTATTGCATTAGTTAAGAAACATAAATGGGTAGAGGCTATTGAAGAACTTTTACATGTTTTCCCACGTGTACCTTTTTCACGGAACACGCGAACCAAAAGTCACTCGTGGGAGTTTCGGTCAAGTAAGAAATGTTAACTTGGAAATGATTTTTAAAAATATATGTTTTTAGAGGTCATTTCTTGTCTCCATGATAATTCAACCCCCAGATTTAGCTTCATTGATTGTTTGGTTATAATGCAGACAACAAAAAACTGACATACAAGTACAACCTTAATCACGCTTCCTTAATCTCGGACTAATTTACTCACCTCTCTTCTAATTACCCATGCTCTTTATCCAGTGATTTTAACCACGGGTTTTCATAATACAGACAAAATAATTCCTTCATCTTTTGTTGAATGATATTGTTGTAATTTAATACAAAAAAATAAGAATAACCAAAATACGATAGTACTACTTGTAATGGAATAAAACTAACCAGTTAAATAGCACAACTTGTTACAAATTAAAGATTATGATAAATAATACTCCCTCCGTTTTATAAAGATTAATTTTTATGGATTTTCTTTTTTCTCACAAAAATTGATTTTAAATATTTAAAAACAAAAAAATTAATAGTTAATGCTGATAAATTTCAAACTTCAAAAAGTATTATTGAAATTGTTTTAATTATTGAATTATCATTAATTTATAAATATTAGAAAATGTTAAATATAAAAAAAAAACATTTATTATTAGTTATTTATTTTTTTTTTATATGTGAATTCCAAGTTTTCAACTATTTCGTCATTAGGTAACTAAAACAGAGTTCAATTTTAAACAAAATTGTGTATGTAATTACTAATTTTAAAAGCAAAACGAACACCAGGTAAGCGGCTTTAAGGTCGAACGAATTATGGCGTTTGTTGTGTTTCAGTGTTTGGTAGATATCGCGTTTTGATTTATCTTTTTCTTTATGGAAGCCACGTGGCAGTATAGTTAAGAGTAGACAGAGACAAGAGAGATAGAGAGACCGAATCTCTGACTTTGACAGTACTTCTCTTTCTATCTGGACGGTAGGCAAAAGTTGTACAGTTCCATTTAGATCTCCCCTGACAAGATTTAATCACAGCCGTTGAGATCAATCTACGCCAAAAGCAACGGCTACGATTATCACCGTACTCCTTATAAAAAAAGATAGCCGACTCCAGAAAAAAAAAGAAATAAAAGGAAAACAACAAAACAAATCGTGAAATTAATGTCAAATCGATGAAGAAAAGCAATATTAGTGGTAAATGATACTCGAACATATGGCTCGTGTGTGATAAGGCTCCACCCCAAAGATGACTAACCTGGTTTTTCACATTTTATTTTTTTTATCAGTTTAGTTTGTCTAAATTGTCGAATTATTTTCTCCACTTAATATTTGTGCGATTTGGTATGGCCATTCGATTTATCTTGTCAAGTCTATTGTCATGATAAAAGTGTATCTATTGTCAATTATGTGTATGCATTTTCATAGTGCAAGATTCGCTTATCAATCCAAACGTGATAATTGTTTGTTCTGTGTGTTTGTGGAAACTTCATACATTATTTCACTCGCGTCGCTTTTTGAATATATGTTACCTTCTGATGAAAATGCAAATTGCTTTTATGATTTTATCTGAGCATGTAAAAATAGAGCATCAATAATTTTAGGTATATCCGGGTTATATTACGGTTTGGTCGGTTGCATTTCTGGTTGGTAACTTTTTATCAACACTTGGGTTCAATCAGGTTGTATAAGCTTTGATGTGAGTTAAAAAAAAAATAACTTTCATTATGGAACGGAGGAAACATCTGCCAAAAAAAACTATATATTTATCTACTGGGATTCATAAAACTCAAAATCTGATATACCATACTCTAATATTCATTTAAATGTGATCAATCCATACTCTTGAGACTACAGAGGATTTTTTCCCTGATTAATATTTTGTATATCTTATGTTCTTCGTACGTCAATTCAAAACAAATTAAAGCCCAAATATCTAATATATATTCTATATTTCTACAACTGGAAATGGGTTAAGTTGTATTTTATACTAGATATATACAACTTAATTGGTTTTGACTACGGTACTAATGATAAATTTTAATGACGTTGTGAGTTTATCAAAACCATTCTAAAAAAATACTCGCATACTTCCGATTATACTCAGTTTAGTCGGTAGAAACACAATCGCCGCCTCGATTATTAACTAATCATTCGAAGAAATCAATCAACCGATTACTTTTTGCCTAATCCGATTAATCTCCGCCTAATCCGATTATTTTCTACCTAGTCATGCATAATATGATTATTTTTAGATTTCAAACATAAAAGAAAATTTTGTTTTTGTTATTCTAATATTTATATTTAGAGTTTGTAATGTTTTATAATAAATTATGTTAAAAATTTTAATAAAAATTATAAAAAAAATTTAATATTATGTTTTCATGTATTTATTATAATTTTAAAAACAATATTATTTAAAAGTTTAATATAATAGATAAATATATTTTTAAAACATTAAAATAACCTAAAACTAATTTTGTTTACTTTCTGATTAATCGTATAGGCGTCAGACCCATCCCGATTAGCGCTTAGCGAATTTTAAAACAAAGCAAATTAAACGAAAGAAATTAGAACTCTAAAGTTTTATAAAGTGGCATGCGTAATACTTTACTCACTTTGATGATAATCGGAAGCATCAAGGCATGGAAAAGGTAATGGACACTAAGTTCTCAACCACAACTCCTAAAAGCTAAAAAAGCTTATTTTGTTTTCTCCAATAATTATGGGGAGAGAATTAGAATATAGTGGCTTATGAACACAATCATTAAAGAGAAATTATAGTTGATAAATTATGTCAAACAAATAAACTAAGTTTTCTGTTTTTATGTTCTGGCTTCGCTCATGACTCATGCCGATTAATTTATGGTCCATGGACTCGCAAAAATATAGTGAGGTGGCCCAATAAGTATTATATTAGATGTGGTCCACGCACAAAATCCGCATATGTACACTGGCAAGAGTGGTACAAAATGACATTGAGCTTAATAATTTGTAGTGTTTTATTATTCTCTTAATTAACGTAAAAGATGTTAGAATGATAGAGGGAATATAAACTAAAAAGAAATAAATTAATTATAAAACAATATATTCTCTGTCATTGACACAAACAAAAAAGTGATCTAAATATTATAATACCAATATATTTTTGTGGATAACTTTTCATCTTTGAAATTTTTACGACAAAAATTACCAGGAATGAACAGTTTAGATTTACGACAAAAATAACAATTTAGATTTACAATGATCAGAAACAGACAATATAATTATTCTTCTTTGACCTTCAAACATCCGGACAAGATTAGAGTTTAGAGGTATTAATTAATTAAACTAACACGGTACCTTATTGACTCCAAAATGTTTAATCACTAATCACCAATGTTTTAAAAATCGTTAGGCGCTAGTCGAGCGGCGAGGGTGGGTCTAGCACCTAAAGAATTAATTGGGGAGTAAACGGGAATTAATCGGAGATTAGTTTTAGATTATTTAATATTTTTAAAATATATTCATATATTATATTAAACTTTTAAATAATATTGTTTTTAAAATTATAGTAAATACGTGAAAATGTAGTATTAATAATTTATTTTATGATTTTTATTTATAATTTTAACATAATTTATTATGAAACATCAGAAACTATCAATATAAATGTCTTAATAACAAAAAAAAAAAAATTATACTTGAAATTTTTTAAATAATTGAATTATAGATGATTATACCGAAAATAATCGGATTAGGCGGGAATTAATCGGATTAGGCGGAGATTAATCGAATTAGGCGGGGAGTAATCGGTTGACTGATTTTCTCGAGGGATTAATCATTAATCGAGGCGGCGAGGGTGGATCTATCGATTAAGCTGAGTGTAATCGGAGCTAGCAGAAGACTTTTAGAACAAGGCTAATCACTAATCACTAATCAGTTTACAATCAAATTAATAAGATTTGATTTCAGATTTTTTCAGTCTTCCGACAAAAGTGTGTGAGCTTCCCTCCTTCCTCTCATGGCTGATTTCATCTCATTCTTACTTGTTTCTCATCTCCTTTATCCAAATAAATCAAAACCCAAATCTCAATTCACCATTTAAATTCATCAAATCCCTAAAGAATCTCTTCTTTCGATTTCAATATATCTCTTCACACAATGAGTCTCACAACTTGCAGTTTCTGGATTCGTTTCTTCTTCTTCTTCATCTTCTCCACTTCCTTACTTATTCTCTCATCATTAAAGCCAATGAGTTGCTCTGATACTTCTCGTCTCTGTACTTCATTCCTCACTTTTAAACCAAACCAAAACCAAACTTTCTTAGTAATCCAAAGCATGTTCGATGTATTACCAGCAGACATAACCACCGGAGATGGTTTCATCTACGTGAAAAAGAACTGTTCTTGTCTTTCCACAACTCATCAATACACAACTAACACTACATTCACAATCACACAAAACCGTGGATATGTTTACGATGTTGTGCTTTCTGCTTACTCTGGTCTCGCGTTTCCACCAAACACTACTAGAGTAGCTCGTGCTGCTTCCGTGGTTTCGGTTCAGCTTCTATGTGGTTGCTCAAGTGGGCTCTGGAACTACCTTTTGAGCTATGTAGCTGTGGCTGGAGATAGTGTACAATCTCTCTCGAGTCGATTTGGTGTTAGTATGGATCAAATTGAAGAAGTTAATGGGATCTTGAATCCTGATAATATCACAGCTGGAGATCTCTTTTATATCCTTATTGATTCCGGTAAGAAATCTTCAAGAAAGATTCAATTTTTACGAAAATTAGGGTTTAAATACTAACAATTTGATGATGCTTGTGAAGTACCTGGAGAGCCTTATGGGACCAAGAAGATAAATCCTCCAGCTCCTTCTCCTGCGCCTGTATCATTTACTAATAGCAATATCTCAGGTTTGTTTTCTGGTCTTCAATCTTGTTTTGTATGTTCTGAATTTCAAGTTTCTATTTTTAGTATCATGAAACTCATATTTTTTTTTTATGTATATGTATATGTATGTTTCCAATTTTGGTAAGCTGACCAGGTGAATCACATTGCAAAGGGTAGTCATGTGCCTTATATATGGATTGTTGGTGGTCTTGGAGTTGTGCTTGCGCTTCTTGTTCTGTGCATTCTTGTTTGTATATGTTTGAGATCATCTAGTTGTAGTTCCAGTGATGAAGATGGTGATGGACATAACTTCCAAATCCTTAGAAAATCCGGTTTCTTTTGCTGTTCTGGTCGGTATAACTGTTGTAGATCCGGGATTTTAGACAAACTAATGGTGAAACTCATAGTCATCATCATCAAGTTGCTATTCCTAAAGGTCTGGTGTTTTGGTTTTCATCCTTTGTGGTTTCCCCCTTTAGAGAATTTGTTGTTGCTTTAATGGTTTTTTCTTGTATGTATGCATAGCTCTTGGTGATGGAATGTTTGAGATAGAGAAGCCAATGGTGTTTACTTATGAAGAAATCCATGCAGCTACGGATGAGTTTTCGGATTCTAATCTTTTTGGTCATGGAAGTTATGGTTCTGTATGCTTTGGGCTACTTAGAGAACAGGTTTGTGCTTTAAGTCATTTCATCGCTTCCATGTTTTGAATCTTAGTGATGGCTTTATTCCTTGTGATATTTGATTTAAACTTATCACAGGAAGTTGCTGTCAAAAGGATGACTGCCACAAAAACTAAAGAGTTTGCAGCAGAAATGAAAGTTCTTTGCAAAGTTCATCATTCCAATCTGGTAATACCCGTTGTGTTTAATCTTCTTTATGCGTCTAAAATGGTTAAGAGATTATGACTCTTGGGTTGCTTTTTAATTGTCAAAGGTAGAATTGATTGGTTACGCTGCAACTGTTGATGAGCTTTTCGTAGTGTATGAATATGTCCAAAAGGGAATGCTGAAAAGTCATTTGCATGATCCTCAGAGCAAAGGTAAAGAGACTAATACCGACAAGACATAACACAAAGATGATAATGATACATGTATTGTTGTTCTTGAAGGCAATACGCCACTGTCTTGGATAATGCGGAATCAGATTGCACTTGATGCAGCAAGAGGCTTGGAATATATTCATGAACATACTAAAACTCATTATGTTCATAGAGATATCAAGACAAGTAATATTTTGCTCGATGAGGCATTCAGGGCTAAGGTCTGAGTCTGAACTTACGAAACCCATTACATGTTATGATTCTTCTTATGCAGGAAAATTGAGTTTATCTTATCTTTGCACGCGTCTAGATATCAGATTTTGGACTTTCGAAAGTCGTGGAGAAAATGGAGAGGGAGAAATTTCTGTTACTAAAGTTGTAGGCACATATGGTTATCTTGCACCAGAGTAAGCTTTCGAACACCTGAAGTTACATTGAGTTTTCATAAAAGAACATTTTAGTGAATTCATGTCTGGAACTTTTGTCTTTTCTTCTGCAGATATCTAAGTGATGGTCGTGCCACCTCGAAAAGTGATGTTTATGCTTTTGGTGTTGTTCTTTTTGAGATCATTTCTGGGAGAGAAGCCGTTATAAGAACAGAAGCAATAGGAACTAAGAATACTGAAAGACGTCCATTGGCATCTATGGTAAGCTGTTGGGTTTTACACACAATGAATCATTACACTTCTTTGATGCAAAATTCATTTTACATTGTTTGCTTTCTTTTACAATTGCAGATGTTAGCAGCTCTAAAGAACTCACCAGACTCGAGGAATATGTCGAGTTTGAAGGAGTTTGTTGATCCCAGCATGATGGATTTGTAACCGCACGACTGTTTATTCAAGGTAAACTCAGAAATTAATGCTTAGTAATTTGATATAATGTAGTAAAGCATATGATTTTATTCATTGTGACTGAAATTTTTGTGGAAAGATTGCTATGTTAGCAAAGCAATGCGTGGATGATGACCCGAGTCTAAGACCAAACATAAAGCAAGTGGTTATATCGCTCTCGCAGATACTCTTGTCTTCCATTGAATGGGAAGCAACTCTTGCTGGAAATAGCCAAGTCTTTAGTGGTCTCGTCCAAGGAAGATAAAAAACAACGAAACCTTTAAACCCTTTCTTTGTTTTCGTTTATTCGATTATTATTTGCCATGGCCTAGAAAAAGCTTAGTTTGTCTAGAGAAATGATAGATTGCAGTCTAAGTAGTTAGTTGGTTACAAAGACAAATCTCTGTATTTACTCTTTGCTTGCCTCTTTATGATTATTCTTGTGGAGTCAATCAATGATAGAGATGTATGAGTTTATATGCTTCATATGTCGAAATCTTACAAACAAAACATCACTTTTATTTACTTTCATTAGGTTGATGGTGATATATGAAACATATCCATATATTTTTGATGATTTTAAATCAAAATTTTTAGTTTTGTGTTGATATAATGTTAATGTACCAGTCTTTATTTATTCATATGGTTTCGTTCAGTTTTGTTAGTTTTAACTTTTAATATGAGAATGGATATGAAATCTCGTATTTCAAACTAATGGCACAATGATTTTTTGTCATTTTTTATTTTTCTTGTATTTCAAACTAATGTCTCAATAGTATTATCAATTAATTAAAAGTTATGGTCAAAGGTTGAAATCAAACTCAAACTTAAGAAGTAAGGACAGTTGACTTTCAAACTAGATTAAGATTTTCTTATTAGGACATTAAGTGAACCAAAAACCTGAACCAAAAAGACCCCTTATTAGGGATTGAAGTGTTGAACGTAAACGACGTCGTTAGGGTTCTCTTGGGATGCAAGCATATGTACCCACATTCATTGTTTGGAATAAATAAATAAATAAAGAAAAATGGGGTAACAAAAGTATCAAAATTCAATACCGAATCTTCATACAAATATCAACATGATTTGGAACCGAAAAAAGGAAAATAAAAATAAAACTCTAACCCTAATGGGAAGCTTAATATCTAATCATCCTAAATACACTTCTATAAGCTTTTTAAAAAACCATATTTTGCTATTTCTTCTGGTAGGAGCGAACAAAAACGTTGTGTGAGTATGGATGATTATGATAAAGTTCTCTTAGGGTTCTTCATCATCGGCATAATCCTCATCTTCGTCAGTAGCAGCTGTACTAGTCGTCCCACGGTGTTACCTGCCGAGACAATCCAACAAACTCCACAGCCTCAACAAGACATTGAAACCGGACAACGCAAGGTCTTAATGTTTAAAGATATCAAAGAAGAAGAAAAAGCTGAAGAAGGGGCTGGCAAAAGATTTTGTCCAATTTGTTTGGAAGAGTACGAGGTTGATCATGAGATTAGACGTTTAAAAAAGTGTCGACATGTTTTTCATCGTTTTTGTATTGATTCTTGGCTCATAAAGGATCGAAGCTGTCCAAGTTGTCGCCGCTCTGTTGATTTGATGAGTTTAGGTTTATAAATTTTTAGGGTTTTTTTTTTTCCTGCCAAGGGGCTCTTTTTACTAGGTGAATATCGGCGTATCTCTATTAAGCTATCAAAGTTCAGGTCAACGGTTGAAAAATTGAACTCAAGTTGACTTTGACGCTACATTTTTAAAAAAAAATATTAATTAGAACATGGAAACAGATAAACATGGACTAAAGTCTTTATTTTTCTCTTTTTTTTTCTACCGAGTCAAGCTCGTTAGTTTAATATTGTTTTTTCATGGAGATTGAGAGTGGTGGTGAGTTTGACTGAAGATTGGAGATGCGCAACATCTGCAGCATCTTCCTGGTGGCGCTGGCTCACAACACACACAAGCCGGGCATATTGGTCTTCTCGGGTCAATAGGACCTAATGCAATTACATACCAAGAAATATTTATCGATACAGATCATTATACTAATCCATTGGAACTATTGACTATAATTATATAGACAGATTTGATATCTTGAGTTACCTCTTGGGACACGAGTAGCGTTGATTTGTGACAAAGGAAGAAGAAGTAGCAGAGAGAAGAGGAATAGCTTCACAAAGATGGATTTTCCACTATAAAACGCCATTGTTGCTTTGCTTTGTTATGGTTCGTAGTAATAAAGGATTAATGGTATATCATATATTTATATGCGTTTCCATAGTCCATGTTAAGATTCAAAGTCTCTCTTTGTGTGCTGTATGAAAAGTCAAACGTCCCTATCTAAAACATTATTGACCTCCAGTTTTAATAACAAGTTTATAAATCGTTTAAACGAAGCTACAAGACAAAGCATAGGTAACAATAACATAGTTCTGTGTCCGAATCAGAGGAGATCATATCATAATCAAAAGGTATAATGGCCTGAGATTTTTTTGATTATTCACATGTAAAATAAGATTATGTTAAAGACATGACAAGTACGTTGTAAGATGAAATCAATGTCGAAACTTTTAAGGTTTTTTGGTGCATCGACATGGGCAGCAAGAACCTCGTTTAGCCGGTGCACAACACACACACATAGGACACACGCGCTTCGATCGTGGTCTCAGCAGCATACGCCCTTCAGCTGTAAGAAAAGAGAAAAAAGATTCACGTAAGGAAAACAATGAGGAATGGATTGTTAATTCCAAAAGATTAGCTTACCATCTAAATGTGTTCGAGATGCTTGACATGGGAGGATTGGGGAGAAGACTAAAACAGCTACAAGAATGGAAAGGAGGATGATTGAGCTCGATCGCTCGGTTGCCATTGCAGATTTGTGATGAAAATGCTTAGAAACTTAAAAAAGATTTCAGATTGCAGTTTGAAATCATAGTAGGATGAATAGGTCAAGAAAAAACTTACCCCTTGGGTTATATTTATTGAAATTCAGAAATTTAGTTTTATTTTCCTTTTCTTTTTCTTTGTCCACTAGTTTTTTCTCGTATCTTATTTCTTTATCCACTGGTTAATGGGATATTTATAGACTAATAGTTACGATTCTTACACCATAGATTCACTTTTACTTATAAATTATATACATTTATATTATTTTGGTGTATTTTCCAACATAAATGCTTCATTAAATTTTGACAATTTCGCACAACACAACCCTTAAAACCGATCTTGCTAAAATTTAGTCGTGATTCTTTATCACAAATTTACTTTTAATGGAAGATGAAAAATTATTGGGTCTTATTCAGCTCTTCTAAATTCAAATTTGGCTTGTGTAAACACTACCTCTAACGGTAGACCGACAATGCCACATGTTGTGATGGAGCTAAAAGAGTGTCTAGACTCTGAAATTGCTAGAAAACAAAGGAGTCAAGAGACGTATTTAAAAGATTCTATCTCTGTATTTAAAAGCCTTTGATGTGTTATGAAATGAACACAATGATTGTTTAAACAATGAAATTTTATCTCTGTAATTGAAAATACCTTCTTTATGCATCGAAGTTGTTTGTTTCTGTAAACGTTTTAGCCTTCAGGATGTGTAATTTAACTTGCTTGGATCGATGCTCTGTTAAAATACTCTGTTTTTATTTACTTTTTTTTCCTCTTTAATCAACACTTTTTTTTTGTTGTTATACTTTTAGTGGTAAAAGATTTTTTTTGGGAATGATGAGAGGAAACATTTTGTTTTTTTTAATCAAAAATCTATTATATAACGGTAGAGTTTTCTCTCCAATAAACATATCCACATCATAATATTAATATCCAACGAAAAAAATCCATATCATGTTTTGAAAAAAATTATTATATTATAAAGACAAAAATTTAATAATCATTATAGTTAATGAGCATTAAGGGAGTTAATGATAAAAATAAAATAAAATGAAAAAATTTAGAATATCAAAATAAGGAAAATAATGATAAAAAGATAATAAAATACAAAAAATTAAGAAATATCAAAATAATGGAATAATGATAAAAAGAAAATAAAATGTAAAAAATTAAAAAATATAAAAATACAAATTCTTGAAATTATGTTTAAATATTTTTAGTTTTATAAATAATAGTTAATAGCAGAAATATACATCAAAATGAGAGATAATAAATTAAAATTTATATTAACAATATTAAAATTTATAAAAATATCAAATTATGAAAGTAAAAGAAATAAAATTTAGCGATAAAGTAAGTGTCAAAAGATATATAAAATAATTTTTATATATCATAATCATAGAAATCTTATACTTCAACTAAGTATTTCTTTTGAAAAATTTTAACAGTCAAAAATATATAATTGACAAGAAAATAGAATATAAGAAAATATAACTGAAAATATAATTTTGATATATGTTAAGAATAAATTCGTAACTCTATTAGTTTTATGAGAACGAATATAACATGAAAATAAATGTATTCAATGATGAAAAATGATTAAAAAAATATTTAAAATATAATATTATTTATTTAGTAAGTTAACGATTAAAATAATTATATTTTTATAAATTATATTAATATTAATAAATAAATATTTTAATAATATTTTAATATTTGAAATCTCCTGCAACACACGATTACAAATCTAGTTCGAGATTCTGACAGATTGCACCAGTTGAACAATGCCACTAGATGATTTAATTTTAATTTAAAAGAAAAAACAAATAATCATAATTTTTAATTTGATTTGATGCATTATAAATTTTGCTACTCTTTCCAAAAATATATATATATATATATATATTTCAATGTAAAAACGTTACACAATAAATTATATGTTTATCGAAAGCTATTGGTCATATATGTTGTACAATAAAAGAGTATATAGTATAGTAAAAACTATAAAACGACAGATTTTTCATTAACCTGGTTATTTATCAAAAGTAAAAAAAAAAAAAAACCGTTTATGGCCACTCTCTGCATGTCCGATAAGCCATAGCCCACTTTCTTTCAACATGATGCGGTTTGAGAAACCCTTACTTGCATGACAAGTTTCCATTTTTTGTTTTGTTTTTTCTTTTCCTCTACAACCTCAGTGTGATCATGTTTGGTTTCTTGTTCTTTCAATGGCGAAAAGCTTCCAAATGTAAGAAACTATTGCAGCAGCTTCAGTCTCGTCTTAAGCTACTCAAGAACACGAAGTACGCAATTTCTAGACATTTACGTCATGACATTGCTCTGTTCATCCGAATCAATGACCCTGCACGTGCTCTTCTTCGGACCAACCAGCTCTCCCTTGTCGAAAACTCGATTTCAATCTACGATTTGTTGTTTCAATTCTCTGACTTCATCGTCCTCCACTTCTCCTCCATTAGAAAACACAGGTTATTTATACTTTTGCATTTCTTTTGTGAGTTGCTTTCAAAAACTCAAACACTAACTCGATGATAAAACATGCAGAGAATTGCTTAATGACGACATTAAAGAAGCAGTTTCGAGTCTTGTCTTTGCCTCTGCGTGGTGTGGAGAATTACCAGAACTACTTAGCATCAGAGAGCTGTTTTGTCAACGTTACGGTCAACGTTATGTAACAACTGCTCTTCAGCTTCTCCCTGGAAATCTTGTTAACTGCCAGGTTTCAACTGTTTCACACATTTCTTTTTATTTCTCCTTTTTTTCCAATCTATAAACGACTTTTCGTTGATAACTCGCAAATTCTTAAAAACGCAGATCAAAGAGAAACTACGTGTAAGTTCAGTATCTGAAGATGTCAAGTATAGACTGTTGGATAAAATAGTGAAAGAGTCCGGTCTACGTTTTGAAATGTTAAGGCTGAAATATACACCTGAAATTGAAGAACAGGTGATTTCTTGTTAATTTCGTATCAAGAACAAGAATTTTTTTTGTTTTCTTGGTTTCGTAATATTTTGAACTTGTGTGTTGTATGATAGGTAAATGGAGAGGAAAATCAGTTGATCTCCTTTTCTTGTTACTGTTGTATCAATATCAGTAGATTTTGTTTTTTCTTGGTTTTATAATATTTTGGACGTGTGTGTATAATATTAGATAAATGGAGAGGAAGAGAAGAAAGTAATGGATTCGAATTTAAAGAGTTGCTCTGATGATCAGTCACCAGAAGTGTATAAATTCAGCATTACTGATGTTGACAAAGAGAGAAGCAAGGGAGAGACACCGATAGAGGATAATTATATAGAGGAGGCTCAAGTAGGAAAGGACCAGAGAGTATTTAGATTCCGAGAAAGTAGTGAAGAAGAGAGACGATCATCATCATCATCATCTTCTTCATCATTAAGAGGGTTTAGGGATATGGAGAGTTTGAGGTATTATAAGAGGCGAAAAAGGGTGCATGGAAGAAGAAGATCATCATCATCACATTGTTATCATATAATATACAATGTGTTTAAAGTGAAGGAAGAAGAAGAAAAAGATATAAGAAGATTATTACCAGTACATGTTCATCCTAAGCTTCCTGATTACGACCAAATAGTTGCTCAGTTTAAAGCCCTTAGAGCACATTTATTGTTTAGATAGGATTGAAGTTTCTTATATATGATATTTTAATTATATTATAATAAAACAAAATGTAAAAAGAAATTGGACCAATTATGTTAAACCATTTGTCAAATAGTTTTCCAAATACGTTTTTAAAAGTTGCTATATGAGAAACGTATCAAAATCTATCACTTGATTTTATATTATCTTATATTATTTTAATGTTTAGATAATGCATTAGAACCTGAAGTTGCTATTAGTAAACAATAGTGTCTGGATTCTTAACATTTGTTTTCGGTTTAAAATTAACAATTATATAATTGAAGTCAACGATTTGTAATTTCAAGGAATATAGGCAGCGATGAGGTCACAAATCGGATTTACCAAAGTTGACTTGTTCATTAATTATCTTTCTCCACTTGTTGTTTTTAAAGAATTTCAAACACATTTAAAGTTTGTCAAAAGAATTTGTAACACATATATGATATATCCCATACAAGTCAATTGACTAACAAAATCGAGACTTTCTCCCCACATAAATTTTAAAAATATCTCAAGAAATAAGTTATATGATTGTTATTAGTTTCCCTTTCAGTTCTAATAGTTTTTAAGTGGAAACTAAAACAAGTTTGAATATTATTTTGGATAGAGAAAGCAGGACTCTGCAACTATCTCACTTAATTTGTTTTTCTTTATTTACATTTGTTTGACTTTCTAATTTTTATTATTTTTTTTGGTTTTATTTTGCTGCCACCAATAAGTTAACTAGTTTGAACTTAATTTGAACCTTTCCACAAGACAGAAAAAACAATTCGTAGCAAATAAGAATAATGTTACAATCACCTGAATAAATATAATGTTGAAGGCTTAGCCATCTTAATTGGCCATTACTTTGTTATGTCAAAATATTTGCACTACAAGAACAATATCTGAATCAGAGCATACAGCGAAAAAAATAAAATAAAAATGAAGTTTCTTCAAGAGTTATTGCCCCTCTTGTTCTTAGCTTTTGCCATTTTTGAATTGGTTCACGCTCAAGATCAAACAGGTTCTTACTCTTGCTTCTATATTTCTCAGTATTCATGAAATCTTGATGCTTTGATTCTTATTCAGATTAAGAAACCCTTGTAAAACTTTGTAATATATTTGATCATGAACAGGATTCATCAGCTTAGACTGTGGTTTAATACCTAAGGACACACCACCATATCAAGAGAAGACAACTAATATAACATACAGATCAGACGCGAATTTCATCGATAGTGGATTGCCAGGGAAGATCAATGATTCATACAAAACGCAGTTTCAGCAACAGATTTGGTCCGTGAGAAGCTTCCCTGAAGGTCAAAGAAACTGTTACAACTTCAGCCTCACAGCAAACAAGAAGTATCTAGTCAGAGGAACCTTTATCTATGGGAATTACGACGGTTTAAATCGACTTCCAAGCTTTGATCTTTACATTGGTCCTAACAAATGGGTTTCTGTTTCAATCCTAGGAGTCACAAATGATTCAATCCATGAATTAATCCATGTTGTGAAACAGAAACGTCTTGAAGTTTGTCTTGTTAAGACAGGAGAAACAACACCGTTTATTTCTTCCTTAGAAATTCGTCCTTTGAATAATAATACATATGTCACACAAAGTGGATCGTTAATTGCGGTTGCAAGAGTTTACTTTTCACCCACTCCATCGTTCGTTAGGTAAATAAACGTTTTGTGAAATTCACTTTTTTTTTGTTTTTTTATTAACAAGAATGAGTCTTTTTTTTTTTTAAATCTTTATAGGTATGATGAGGACTTCCATGACCGTACTTGGGTTCCATACTTAGATAACAAAACATCATTGTTAAGCACCGAGGTTTCCATCAATACAGATAACTTTTACAATGTGCCTCAACCTGTGGCCAAAACTGCTGCTGTCCCTGCAAATATATCGAAGCCTCTGACATTAGATTGGAGTCTTGACGACGTCAATGATCAGTCATATATATATATGCATTTTGCTGAAATTCAGAATCCTGGAGCTAATGAGACTAGAGAATTCAACATTACTTATAATGGTGGACAAGGTTGGTTCTATTATTTCAGGCCTCCAAATTTTACGATAACTACTATATACAATCCAAGAGCTGTGAGTTCACCAGATGGGAATTTTAATTTCACTTTCACCATGACCCGTAACTCTACTCTTCCTCCACTTATCAATGGCCTCGAGATTTATAAAGTCCTTGATCTTGAACAGCTAGAGACAGACCAAGATGAAGGTAAGTTAAGAATCTTCTTAAACTTAGTCTATTACCAAGATTTTCTGTCTTTTAACTTTTCTTGGTTTTCTAAATGTAATGATTAATCAGTTTCTGCTATGATGAACATCAAGACAACATATGGATTGGGCAAAAAGGTTAGCTGGAAAGGAGATCCATGCGCTCCTGAGTTATATCGGTGGGAAGGTTTAAACTGCAGTTATCCAAACTCTGAGCCACCGCGGATCACATCCTTGTATGTTTTGCTCGTTCATCTCAATTCTTTAGTTTCAGGTTTTTTTCAAAAGTTCTAACTCTTGGTTTCTCTGTTAGGAACTTGAGTGGAAGTAATTTGACTGGTAGCATAACACCAGATATATCCAAGCTAACACAGTTGACAAGACTGTAAGCATCCAAATTCTCATACCAATAAACTTTAAAAGTATATAATATGGTTTGTTGAGATGGGAGAAGGATAATAACTCTCCATAAAAATATAATTTTCTCTTTAATGCGCAGAGATTTATCAAACAATGATTTATCAGGAGAGATTCCAGGTTTTCTTGCTGATATGAAGTTGTTAAAGCTCATGTGAGTTCTGTCAGACTTTGCATATCTCAGTTCTCATTTTCTTGCTCTGCTCTTTGTGTGCTGTTCTGAAGATTCAGTCTTTTCATTTGCAGCAACTTAAGCGGAAACACGAATATCAATAGCTCAATTCCAGAGTCTCTTAAAAAAAGGATGGATAGTAACTCTTTAACACTAATGTAAGATTTTCATACTTCAATCAATGGATTCAATCTCAACTTCTTTGAGTCAGTGGAAAGTATTTGAGACTTCTTTGCAACAGTTTCTACATGTGTAGTGTCTAAACTTCTTTTTCATTTCACATCACTTTTAATGACTGCAGTACAGATAAAACCGTACCAAAGAGTAAAAATAGTCCTGTGGCTGCTATCGCGGCATCAGTGGCTGGCGTGTTTGCTCTGCTTGTTATCTTGGCTATCATTTTTGTTGTCATGAGGAGAAAAAAGAGAACTAATGAAGGTTTGATAACCAGGTCTAAAAGCTAATGAAAATGAAATGTAAGATTTTACTCACTTCATTTAGATTTTTCAGCTTCAGGATCTGCATCAGTCACTACCGGTACAGTTAAAAGTGATATAAGATCATCCAGTTCATCAATCATAACAAAGGAACGAAAGTTCACGTATTCCGAGGTATTGAAGATGACTAATAACTTCGGGAGAGTTCTTGGTAAAGGAGGCTTTGGAACAGTGTATCATGGAAACTTGGATGATACTCAAGTAGCTGTGAAAATGCTCTCTCATTCATCAGCTCAAGGTTATAAAGAATTCAAAGCAGAGGTACTTTAAAAAGATGTAGATCTGTTAACCGTTGTCTTTGAATCATATTCAGTTTCTCAATCATGAAAGTGTCATTTTGTTATCTTTCTCAGGTGGAGCTGCTATTAAGAGTCCACCATAGACATTTGGTGGGACTTGTGGGTTACTGTGATGATGGAGATAACTTGGCTCTGATCTATGAGTACATGGCAAATGGAGACTTGAAGGAGAATATGTCAGGTAAACACTTTATCAAAGAGAGACCCTTAGTTAGCTAAATCCATCTCCTTCTACAGTTCAAAAACATTTTTCAAACTGAGTACAGGAAAACGCGGTGGACATGTCCTTACCTGGGAAAATAGAATGCAAATAGCTGTAGAGGCAGCACAAGGTGAACAAATACTTTTTTTTTTTTTTCTTACAAGAAAATGTTGCTACTGAATTTTCTGTACTTATGATGTCATAAACAATAACAAATATTTGTAACAGGATTGGAGTATCTTCACAATGGATGTAGGCCTCCTATGGTCCACAGAGATGTGAAAACTACCAACATATTACTGAATGAGCGGTCTCAAGCAAAACTAGCCGACTTTGGACTCTCGAGATCCTTTCCTGTTGATGGTGAATCTCATGTTATGACAGTCGTTGCAGGAACACCTGGTTATCTAGACCCAGAGTGAGTGAACCAGTCAGCTTTGTTATACTCAAATGAGTAAAGAAGAACTGTGAATTGTAATCTCACTCCCTCATAATGTTTTTTCAGATACTTCAGAACAAACTGGCTAAGCGAGAAGAGTGATATATACAGCTTTGGTATAGTGCTGTTAGAGATAGTAACAAACCAGCCTGTGATAGATAAGAACCGAGAGAGATCTCACATCAATGAATGGGTTGCTTTCATGCTCACTAGTGGAGACATTAGGAATATTGTCGACCCGAAGCTGATGGAAGACTATGACAAAAACGGTGTATGGAAAGTTGTAGAGTTGGCTCTAGCCTGTGTAAACCCGTCTTCAAACCGAAGACCGACGATGCCACATGTGGTGATGGAGCTAAATGAATGTCTGGCTTTGGAAATCGAAAGGAAACAAGGTAGTCAAAATATGTCCACAAAGGATTCCACTGAGTTTAGTTTATCTTCTGCTTCTAATTTCTCACCTAGAGCGAGGTAAATTGAAAGTCTTTCATGTATTGTGAAGCTATGTTGTTTGTAATAATCGACTGTTCATATTGAAATGTTTAAGATATAGGTCTGTAAATTTTCCTTAAAAAAGTATTAGTCTTTAATACATGTAACATTCTTGGGTCCCAAGAAATTAGTACGTATCATATCGATCTTGTGACTTGACTTCTAAACTTTGCTTAGGAATTTTTCCAGTCGAGCTAACCACACTTGGTATTTTATATTTTTTATATATGTTTTGGTTTAAATATGTTTCTACTTTGTACATGGCTGATTCACTTGAGCCTATTCATTAGTTTATTGTTCTTGAAGGGCAAAGATTTTGACATAACAGACTAGTGGTCAATTAAGTTGGCTAAGCCTTTAACATTAGATTTATTCAGGTGATTGGAAAAGTAGCCTTATTTGCTTACGGAATTTTTTTATTTTATTGGTTTTTCTTCTTTTCTTGTGGAAATATTCAAAGTCCAAACTATTATTGGTGGCACAAATATAAAACCAACGAGGAAACAAATAGGAATTTTAAACAAAAATAAATAAACAGTAACAAAGTGTGATAGTTGCATATAGCACTCTAGAACATCATGTTTAGGGAAATATGATACAGTTTATATATTAATACTCGATAAATTAAGTTCTGTATAAATTAATATTTTCTCGGTTTTAAATTGATATTTTGATTCAAATATCATGTCTATAAATTAATAAATATGATAAATTAATATTTTTTTTGTAAAATACATAGGTCCCAACATTATTAATTTATAAAGTTTTAACTGTATATATTCTTAATTACATTCTTAAAATTAATTAGGTTATTTTTAAAAGTAATAAAGATCTCATGTTTTCAAATCATTTACTTATTAAGTTTCCAAAAAACGAAAAAATGTTTGCATCACGATTCCAAAATGGAAACACGCGTTTTGGCTGTGTTTTCACATAAAAGCATGACTTGGAATCTTGAAAACAATAAACACATCGGATTTCTAATCAGCCAATTGATTTGGTTCATTCAAGAATAAGTAAAATCATTTAAAGTTTAAAACTAATGGTGACTGCTAATCATAGTTTACCATAGGCAGAAAAGTACTGCTAATCATAGTTTACCAAAATTGACTGATTCTCTTGAAACACATTCAAAATTTGTCAAATAAGGAAATTAGAATACATTCCATAATAATATAGAGTTCTTTGTTTTTGCATATAACGTACGATAAAATTTTAAACACCAAGCTATGACCAATGTGGGAATATTAGAATAGTGGTTAGAAGTTCTAATAAAGCTTAAAACTAGGCAAGGTAAGTAGAAGGATACGGTTTCGATTCTGTTGAAATGGACAATTTATTAAACGTTGATCCAAAGGTCTGGAAGATTTATGAGCCTAAGTCCAGAGTTTCCAAATTGAAAAAAAAAACACACCAAGTTATGCAAGTTGAAACTTTTTCCCTAATGTAAACTTAGTTGGAGTTTTCACTTTTATGAAAGGACAAATTGACAAAAAGCGTCTTTAGCTCTGTTCGTTTCTGCATCCAGATGCAACATATGCATCTAGCAACTAGATTAGATATTTGGATGCTGCATCCAGATGATGTTTGCATATGTATCTGGTTTTTGCACTGAATGCAAGTTTGTTTGTTTTTAAGTTTGTAATAGCAACCAAATGCAACTAGTTAAAAATGACCAAAAAGACATATTTTGTGCTAATAAATATTAAATGATTTAAATTAATGATTCAATTTGATATTACCAAATTACTGTTTTCATAAATTAATTTTATTTGTATGAAATATTTTTATTTGTCATTATATGTTTCCGTATTTTGTCTTTATTCCGTGTTTTGGCGGAAAAACTTGACTTTGTGTTTTTAACGAGAAATACGTGATTTAGAGTTTTTACATAATTTTTTTTTTTTTGCATTTTATTTACTAAATTCAGTGAAATGCAATTTCTATGGGAAACAAAAAATTTTGATTTTGATAAAAATGATTTTTTTCCTTTTATTTATTTTTAGATGTAAGATATATATATATATATATATTAAAAATATCAATGTAAATTATGAAATATTATTTAAGGAAAAGTAGGGTTTTGTGAGAAATTATTGATATTTACACTTTTGGATTTGAGATGCCATTGTCGCATCCAAATTCTCATTTTTAGCATCTCACACAAAATTTATTTAAATTAATGACATTTGAGTATACAGTAAAACTTCTATAAATTAATAATGTCAGAACTGTACAAACATTATTAATTTAGAGAGTTACCAATTTATGGATAAATTATTAATTTATCTATAAACTAATAATTTATCCATAAATTAATAATTTATAAAGAGTTTATCCAAAATTTTAAAAATATTATATAAAAATTAAAAAATGAAGACAATAGTTCAATTTGTTTTAATGAATTTACACATTAAAAACATTGCATATATAATTATAAATAGTATTGATGCAATTTGAGAAAATAATATCACATATTTTGATATTTAAAAAAAATAAAAATAAACTTCAACAAAATTATAAATTGACTAATAAATAAACAATATTATAATTATATTTTACTAAAATATATTATATACACCATATATTTATATGGTTATTAATTTATGATATTAATGAGACCATACATTTACATAAAATTTTTAAATCTTATCTTATTATTTTATCGAAATGTTATGTGTTAATGATTAGTATTAGTTTACTAAATCTCGTTCGTTTTGGGTTACATATTGAGATATTGCATATGGACAAGCCTACAAGGAAACGACCTTGATTTCAGTATGGACCAATTTTATACTTTATGTATTGAGATATTGCATATGGACAAGCCGACAAGGAAACGACCTTGACTTCAGTATGGACCAAAAAAATAAAATTGAAAGAGTCGTAGTTCATTTACTATCGTACCCTTTATTTTATCTTGGACCAAAAAAAAATAAAATTGAAAGAGTCTTAGTTTATTTAATTGTGTACCCTTTGTTTGATCTTAGTTTATTTCCTACCCCTATAATATACGATTTGAACCTTTCCACGCCCCAAGCCACACGTGATAGGGACTGGTTATTACTGTTATAGTCACCCGAAAAATCAAACTTGAAAGGCTTAGCACAAAGCGTCAAATCAGTTGACCAATATAACAATGTGATTTCTATATATGCTAGTCAAGAACAACGACCAATGAATCATAGCTTCCTCTAAAACAGAGCACCACCGGAAAATAAAAGAAATGAAGTATATTCATGGGTTTTTCCTCCTCTTGATAACAGCTTATAGCATTTTTGAATCAGTTCAAGCTCAAGATCAGTCAGGTTCTTACTTTGTTTTTGTCAAATCTTGATGCTTTGTTCTCTCTGTAGATTAGGAAACTCTTTTGTAGTTAGTTTCTACAATATAGACATATTTCTTGTATTGATCGTGAACAGGATTCATCAGTTTGGCTTGTGGGTTGG
The DNA here is from genome assembly GCA_963854855.1 of Nasturtium officinale. NCBI lineage: Eukaryota > Viridiplantae > Streptophyta > Magnoliopsida > Brassicales > Brassicaceae > Nasturtium > Nasturtium officinale. The sequence continues at coordinate 15,742,449 of OY978501.1, read as the reverse complement.
TCCCTAAGGACACAACTTATACGGAGAAGACGACAAATATAACATACATATCAGATGCAAATTACATCGATAGTGGATTGGTCGGGAAGATCAGTGATGAGTACAAAACGAAGTTTCAGCAACAGGTTTGGACATTAAGAAGCTTCCCCAAGGGTGAAAGAAACTGTTACAACTTCAACCTTACCAGGAACAGCAAATATCTGATCAAAGGGTCCTTTGTGTATGGGAATTATGACGGTCTGAATAAACTACCAAGCTTTGATCTTCACATTGGTCCTAACAAATGGACTTCTGTTTCAACCCTAGGAGTGGAGAATGGTTCAAGCCACGAGTTGATCCATGTCTTAACACAAGACCGTCTTCAAGTTTGTCTTGTTAAGACAGGAGACACGATACCGTTTATTTCCTCCTTGGAACTTCGTCCCTTGAACAATAACACTTACGCCACGCAAAGTGGATCGTTGATCATGGTCTCAAGAGTTTACTTTTCACCCACTCCAGACTTCATCAGGTAAAGAAAATGATCTACAAAGGTTTTGTAATTTTTGATACTTTGTTTTGTTCTTTGTGTTAATTTAACCAAAAAGAAGGTTCTTTGAATCTCTCTAGGTTTGATGAGGACGTTCATGACCGAAGTTGGGTTCGATACTCAAATAACAGGACGTCAGTGTTAAGCACGGACCTTTTGGTGAATACAAGTAACCGCTATCAAGTTCCACAAATTGTAGGGAAAACTGCCTTGGTACCTGCAAATGCTAGCCAGCCTCTGACCTTAAATTATACTCTCAGAAACATCTCCGCAGAGTCATATATATACATGCATTTTGCTGAAATCCAGAATCTTGAAGCTAATGAGACTAGAGAATTCAACATTACTTATAATGGTGGATCAAATTGGAGAACCTATTTTAGGCCTCAAAAACTGAAGATAACAACTCTATTCAATCCAAGAGCTGTGAGTTCTCCAGATGGGAATTTCAATTTCACTTTTGTGATGACCGGCAACTCTACTCTTCCTCCTCTTATCAACGGCTTAGAGATTTATCAAGTCTTGAACATTCTACAGCTTGAGACAGATCAAGATGAAGGTAAGTTATGCATGTTCATTAAACCCATTCTTTTACCAAAACTTTTCTGTCTTTATACTTTGTCTGGTTTATGATCATGTAGTTTCTGCTATGGTAAACATCAAGACAACGTATGAGTTGAGCAGAAAGGTTAGCTGGCAAGGTGATCCATGTGCTCCTGAGTTATATCGTTGGGAAGGTTTAAACTGCAATTATCCAAACGCTGATTCACCGCGGATCATATCCTTGTATGCTTTGTTTGTTTCTTCATCACATGATTCTTTCGAATTTGGTGTTTCAGAAACTCTAACTCTTTTGTATACTTGATCTTTGGAAACATTTCATTAGGAACTTGGCAGAGAACAATTTGACCGGTACCATAACACCTGAAATATCCAAGCTTACACAGTTGATAGAGCTGTAAGTGCCACAATTTTCTCACCAATAAAGTTAAGTATTGGATTTGGTTTATTGCGGTGGTAGAAGTATCTAAATCTCCACAAACATTTTCTTTCTCTATCTGCTGGACAGAGATTTATCAAAGAATGATTTATCAGGAGAGATTCCAGCTTTTTTTGCTGATATGAAGTTGTTAAAGCTCATGTAAGTTTCTTACATCAGCACCCTCTCTTGCCTTTTCTCTCCCTTTTCATGGTTTTGTTCTGAAAATTTTAGCTTTCTCATTTGCAGAAACTTAAGTGGAAATCCGAATCTCAATAGCACAATTCCAGACTCTCTTCAGCAAAGAATAAACAGAAACTCTTTAACATTAATGTAACATGTCCATATTTCACACTTGCTTCAGTCTCAAATTTTTATAGTAGTAGTGAAAATTATGTTAAACTTATTGCCACAATAAACTTACATCTCCTTTTTTTTTGTTTTCCCGTTTTCCATCACTTTACAGTTTGAGTGAAACTGTAACACACAAAGGCGATAGTAAAGTGGTTGCTATTGCAGCGTCAGTGGCTGGCGTGATCGCTCTGATAGTTATCGTGGCTATCTTTTTCGTAGTCAGAAGGAAACAAGGGGGAAGTACTGAAGGTATGAATCACCACCTGATCTTGAGGTTAATGGAAAAATGAAACTTGTCTGATTTATTCCACATATTTTTTTGTATGATTTTACAGCTCCTGGATCTACATTAGTTACTACCGGTACAGTCAAAAGTGATACAAGATCATCCAGTTCATCGATCATAACGAAGGAACGCAAGTTCACGTATTCCCAGGTATTGAAGATGACTAATAACTTCGGCTGGGTTCTTGGTAAAGGAGGCTTTGGAACGGTGTATTATGGAAACTTGAATGACACTCAAGTAGCTGTTAAAATGATTTCTCATTCATCAGCTCAAGGTTATAAAGAATTCAAAGCAGAGGTAATTTAACTAGAAATGGATTCGTTAGTGCTTTTTTCCAAAAGGATCAAGTTTCTCAAACCATGAAATGGTTATCATTCTTAGGTGGAGCTTCTTTTAAGAGTTCATCATAGGCATTTGGTGGGACTTGTGGGTTACTGTGATGATGGAGATAACTTGGCTTTGATCTATGAATATATGGCAAATGGAGACTTGAAGGAGAATATGTCAGGTAAACTATTTAACTAAGATGTTGATGTAATTGACTTGTAACATACGAGACTTGGATTTAGTCGAATTCAAATGCTTCCACAGCTTCTAATGTGAAAATTTGATACAGGAAAGCGTGGTGGAAATGTCCTAACTTGGGAAAATAGGATGCAAATAGCTGTAGAGGCAGCACAAGGTGAGCAAAACTTAACTTATTTTTAACCTTTTCTGATTCATTATATGAAAATGATGTTTCTAATGTCTAAAATAATAACCATTTGTAACAGGATTGGAGTATCTTCACAATGGATGTACACCTCCTATGGTCCATAGAGACGTAAAAACTACCAACATCTTATTGAATGAGCGGTCTGGAGCGAAACTATCCGACTTTGGGCTTTCCAGATCTTTCCCAGTCGATGGTGAGGTTCAGGTCTCAACAGTCGTTGCTGGCACACCTGGTTACTTAGACCCTGAGTGAGTGATTCAACCAGTTATCATCACTTTTGTTGGTTGTGTAACTTGTGCTGCCCAAATGACTAATCAAGAATGTTGATGCAATGTTTCTGTACTATTTTCAGGTACTACAGAACAAACTGGCTAAGCGAGAAGAGTGACGTATACAGCTTCGGTGTGGTGCTATTAGAGATAGTCACAAACCAGCCTGTGATAGATATAACCAGAGAGAGACCTCACATCAGTGAATGGGTTGGGTTCATGCTCACTAAGGGAGACATCAAGAGCATCGTTGACCCGAAACTGATAGGAGACTATGACACATACGGTGCGTGGAAGATTGTGGAGCTGGCTATGGGTTGTGTGAACCCGTCTTCGAACCCGAGACCAACAATGGCACAAGTTGTGACGGAGCTAAACGAATGTGTGGCCTTAGAAAGTGAAAGGAGACAAGGAAGTAAAGAGGTGGACTCAATGGTTTCCAATGACTATAGTCGTCTCTCGTCTGCTTCAGAATTTGCCCCTGGAGCCAGATAAGAACTTCCCAATATATGTTTTGGAGTATATTTTTTTTTTCTTTTCGAATTCAGGTAAATTTTACTTTGTGATAGACTGATATAAACTATATTCTGTAAATTGTTAAGGATAATGTGCTTTTAATTTTGGCAGTAAGTGAATTGGTCTATTTCTCTTATGCACTATTTAAGGTCTCTTCACATAATTTAATGTATGATTTTTTTTCACATATATCCAATTGTTGTTATATATGATGTTTAACGAATCGCATATAATTGCATATACCACAAAACTTGTCAGCAACACAGAGAGACATGATGTGAATATAAATTAGAAACCAATTTAAATTGAAAGGTGATATTTTTCTCCTAATCTACCTCTTAACAAAAGGATTGAGCAACACAACTATTTTACTTAAATCATCACCGAAGAAATTTTATATACAGAGTTTTCTAGTGTTTTGTGAGTGGTGTATTAAAATTTGTTAGTAGATTCGCACTTTCAATGAGAGCCAGAACAAGCATTTGAAGTATAAATGATGAGCTACCGTTTCAGTTCCTAAATTCCAATTTGAAACCATGGAATGCAAACAATTGAAATCATACTACTTTTAAATACACTGTTATAGACAATCCTATATAAAAGAAAACTAATAAAAGTTATTGATATATTTAAAAATCTTCCCGACGAAATACTTAGAATTTTTTTTGAAAAGAAAAACAAAATAATTAGATCAACGAGAAACAATTTTCTAAAAGTTTTATAATATAATGTAGTATATGAAGAATTAAATCCATCAAACACACAATTAGTGACAGCTCAGTTTAGGATTCTACAAATAAGAAGTCAACGACTGATGAAAATCATCGGAGGCTGTTTTGGCATGTCGCATGCATATGTCAAGTGGCATGGATAAACAAAATTTAACCCAATTATGTTTTTAATGAATAGTTTAGGTTTTACAAGAATTAGTAAGACCTACGAAAATATTCCTTGCCAAAAAAAAGGTTATAAAAAAGACAAGGAACATGATACAATATGTATTCTGATGGGTTAAAAACTTAAGGATCAGATCAGTGGAGTCAGAATTGCATGAGATTCCTGAATTTCTTCATACTTCTCCTAGCATTTATAGAGTTGATATACTAGAAGCCTTATGAAACTTGATCATAAGTTATGATAGTTGACTTTTGACCTTGGGGATTAAAGAAGACCAAAAGACAAACCAACCAATGAAATGACATTCCAAAGTCAAAGTCAACGAGTACGTAAGATCAATAATAGAAGAAGCGTGTGGTTTAATAATGCACGTTTCCACGTCGACGACGCCCAAATTACACCGTATTATTCAAAGTTTATTTAGTCAACTTTTTTGAAGGTGTTGAAAGACGAGAGAGTTTTCGACCAACCATTCTTGTCATTTACTCACAACTTGCTTTATCAAATCATTTTATACGAAAACAATATTCTTAATTATTTATTTATTCAACTACAACTAATCTTATAAGAAGTTGACTTGGGAATTTTGGGAAGGGGCTCATATAGTCAAATTCTCATATATATGCACAGCTTGCTAACCTTTATACAAAAAAAGCCATATCCTTTAGACAGTTAAGATAACAATGGACAAATCTTATGTATTCATCATCGCCACAGTTTTGCTGATACTTCAAATTGTTCAAGCTCAAGATCAAACCGGTACGCACAAATTTGTTGTTTAAATCTATATTTGTGTATTCTTCAATGGTTTCTTAGAATATAAGATATATATATATAGATTTCATGTATTGTTTCATTAGGATTCATTAGCGTGGATTGTGGCTTACCCTCTCGTGACTCTCCTTACAACGCACTCATAACTGGTTTAACTTATACATCGGATACCGGTTTAATCAACAGCGGGAAAACCGGTACAATCGCCAAGGAATTTGAACCGATCTACAGTAAGCCGAGTTTGACACTCAGATATTTTCCAGACGGAGAACGAAGCTGCTACAATCTAAATGTGTCCCGTGACACCAACTATCTGATTAAGGCTACATTCGTATATGGAAACTATGATGGTCTCAAGATGGACCCTGATTTCGACCTTTACCTTGGTCCTAATATATGGACAAGGGTGAGTACTAATGATACTATAGAAGAGATCATCCACGTGACAAAATCCAATTCTTTACAGGTCTGTCTTGTTAAGACGGGAATAAGTATACCTTTTATAAATGTCTTGGAGCTACGACCATTGAGGAAAAATGTGTACGTTCCTCAGAGCGGCTCGCTCAAGTACTTATTCAGGGCGTATCTTAGTAATTCAGGTCGTAATATAAGGTACGAATTGATCAAAACCTTCAACGTTACTTAAACGTAAATATAACTTTTGTGTTGCGGTTTACATTTATATGTTATAATAGTGGGGGTTTTTTTACTTTACTTTGTATTTTTTTTTCTCCAAAATGAAAATGATAGTGAAAGATAATTAGAATTATTATTTTTTCCTTTCTGAAAATTATGGAAGATAATTATTTCCGTTATGATTTTCATTTGTATTTACAACATATAATAGTATGGTTTGTTTGTTTTTGAAAATATCAAATTATTCAAAATATAAAGAAACAAACGAGCTCATCATTTATATTCCCTCTATTTTTAGATAAATGTCGTTTTTTTTTTTTTTTAATATATTAAGTGCCTAAATTAGTATTAACAAGTGTTATAATATTCTTTGTGGCAGGTATCCAAATGATATCTATGATCGTAAATGGTATGCCTTCTTTTTGGAGAAGTCATGGACACAAGTGAATACCACTCTGAATGTAAATGCTACTAATGGTTATGAACTACCCGAAGATGTAATGGCGATAGGCGCAACACCCCTTAACGTTAATGCGACGTTGAACATTACCTGGACTGTAGAGCCTCCTAGTACACAGTTTTACGTCTACATGCATTTTGCGGAGCTACAGACTCTACCCGCCAATAATATAAGGGAATTCAATATGACAATGAATGGGAAATTTTCATATGGACCTTATAGTCCTAAGCCACTAAAAACTGAAACCATATTCGACATAACGCCAGAACAATGTGAGGGAGGGGCATGCCTTTTGCAGCTTAAGAAGACGCCAAAATCAACTCTTCCGCCTCTACTTAATGCTATTGAAGCTTTTACCGTTATTGATTTCCCACAAATGGAGACAAATGGGGATGATGGTATGCAGATTTTTACATTAATAATCTTGATCTTATCTACAAGTCTTTGTTTTTTTTTCTGTGTTGATTTTTGATATCATTAATTAAGCTTTTAAATGGCAGTTTCTGGCATCAAGAATGTTCAAGAAACCTACGGATTAAGTAGAATCAGTTGGCAAGGAGATCCATGTGTCCCTAAAAAGTTTTTGTGGGATGGCCTAAACTGCAACGACTCAGATATTTCTACACCACCAATAATCACTTCCTTGTAAGATGAATCATTCAATATAATGTTTATTAATAATTTTACAATCATGTTAACTTCAAACTGTATATCTAACATTTTTTTATTATTATCTCTAGAGACTTATCTTCAAGTGGATTAACTGGGACCATCACACAAGCCATCCAGAACCTAACTCATTTGCAAAATCTGTAAGTATCTTTGCAGCTGAAAAGGCCTCAAAATTATTTTTTGCCTCTTGGAAATTAATGAATCATATTTGATGGATTATTCTTGTTTGTTAACGGTAGGGATTTGTCAAATAACAACCTAATTGGAGAAATACCTGAATTTCTAGCTGACATAAAATCACTTTTGGTCATGTAAGTTTTTCAGTTTATACACTTCATTTTTTTCTTTTTCTTTTAGTTAGCTTTCTCTAGTACATCTCTGCTTATGTTTTGACTTTTTTTTTTCTGTTCCATCAGAGACTTAAGTCGTAATAATTTGAGTGGCTCGGTTCCTCCATCACTTCTTCAGAAGAAAGGATTGAAGTTAAAGTAAATGTTTTTTTCTTTTTTTTCTTTTGGAACATTACCATGCCCATTGCCAATTTATGTACTTGGTTTCTTTAATAACACTCAAATTCTACAGTGTCGAAGGAAACCCCAATCTTATTTGCACAGCTGGTTCATGTGTGAAGAAAGGAGAAGATGGACATAAGAAAAAGAGTATCGTAGTGCCAGTCATTGCATCAATTGCTTCAATAGCTGTTCTGATAGGTGCATTGGTTATGTTCTTTGTTCTTAGAAAGAAAAAACCATCAAATGTCGAAGGTATTGATAAATAAGCTTAAGAGTAATATCTCACCATACATATCAAACTTAACGAAGTCCAACTAAATTTTTGATCCTTCTATTTTCAGGTCTACATCCATCAACAGATGGTAAATCTCCTAGATCATCTGAACCAGCGATAATGACTAAGAATAAAAGGTTTAGTTACTCAGAAGTTGTAACAATGACAAATAACTTCCAAAGAATCCTTGGGAAAGGAGGCTTTGGAATCGTTTATCATGGTTTTGTAAACGGTGGAGAACAAGTAGCTGTTAAGATGCTTTCCCATTCATCATCTCAAGGATATAAACAATTCAAAGCTGAGGTAAACTCTAACTTCCATCATATCTCGAACGAAAACGTTGGACTTGGAACTTTATTTTATATTTTATTTATAAAATTTCAACCTGAACTTGTGAGTTACGGTTTGGTGTTTTAGGTAGAACTTCTTCTTAGAGTTCATCACAAGAATTTGGTCGGCCTTGTTGGTTACTGCGACGAAGGAGAGAACTTGGCTCTTATCTATGAATACATGGCAAATGGAGATTTAAAAGAACATATGTCAGGTAACTGAATGTCTTGTTTTAGCTCTTTAGAGGTAACATATAACTTCGAAATTAATCTCTCTTTTTAAAAAAACACAGGAACACGTAACCGCTTTATATTGAATTGGGGAACTAGACTAAAAATAGTCGTCGAGTCAGCACAAGGTTGGTTTAGAGATAACCCCCATATAAATATTCCATTGCTTGTTTATTGGCTATTAAAAGCGAATATTGTGGTCTAGGACTTGAGTACTTGCATAATGGATGCAAACCACCAATGGTTCATAGAGATGTCAAAACCACAAATATATTGTTGACTGAACACTTCCAAGCCAAACTTGCTGATTTTGGACTTTCAAGATCATTTCCGATTGAAGGTGAAACTCATGTGTCAACAGTTGTTGCTGGAACTCCTGGATATCTCGATCCCGAGTAAGTATTACAGCTTCAAAGATTCTGTATTCATTTTCTAATGAGAAAGACACTTCATAAATTTTATCAACTATCTTTTTTCTCAGATACTATAGAACAAATTGGTTGACTGAGAAGAGTGATGTTTATAGTTTCGGGATTGTTTTGTTAGAGATCATCACAAACCGACCTGTGATCGATCAAAGTCGCGAAAAGACTCATATAGCTGAATGGGTTGGAGTAATGCTTGCAAAAGGAGACATTAAAAGCATTATGGATCCAAGTCTAAATGGAGATTATGATTCTGGTTCTGTTTGGAAAACTGTTGAACTAGCAATGTCTTGTCTAAATCCTTCTTCAGCGAGAAGACCCACCATGTCTCAAGTTGTTATTGAATTAAACGAATGTTTGGCATATGAAAATTCAAGGGGAGGAGCGAGTCGGGATATGGACTCGAAGAGTTCTATAGAAGTGAGCTTGACCTTTGGTACCGAAGTGAGCCCAGCGGCTCGATAGGTTACATATATTATTCTCTGCCATTGGTTTTTGGTTATCTGTTTCTGTTTTATGTAATCAAATTTTTGTGTCTCTGATATATTGGCTGGAATCTTTATTAATGTGAATGAGCCATGAACTTCTTTATTAGTACCTGCATGTAAACTGAAGTTCAATAAGTGTTTGCTTTAGATGAAAAAATGGTTTTGAAAGAAAACAAAATATGTGAGGATTGGCATAACAGAGTCTCAATATGATCTGAATCGAACCATGAGAGTTTTGTTAGGACGGGGTAGAAGGTAGAATCATCATACATCCTAATAGTTATATAGTGTTCATATTTTTAAAGAAGTCTAGAATAAATTAGAGATTATGCTTGTATATACATGCAAACCCTTTAAATAGTGAACTGTTGTTTAGTATACTTGGTAAATTAAAATGCCTAATCAGTCGCATACAATTCCATATACCACAAAACTTATCAACAACACAGAGATACATGATGTGAATATAAATTAGAAACCAATTTAAATTGAAAGGTGAATATTTTTCTCCTTATCTATCTCCTTATCTAGTATCTACCTCTTAAAACATGGATTAAGCCACACACCTATTTTACTTAAAGCATCATCATAGAAATTATTTATAGAGTTGACAGTGTTTTGTGAGTGGTTTATTAAAATTTGCTAGTAGAAACAGAGAAAAAGACAAAAATAATTTCTCTTTACTCTAGTCAAATAATTAAACACAAATTGTCAAAACAGTAGAACATAGAGTATCACTATATTCGTAAAACTACTCAATCAATATAATCACTACAATTATTCAATATATTCTTCTCACTTAATGTATTATTTATATCTACTATGTATAACTATGTAATCCTCATTGAAATGATACAACACAATATTCTTTTTTTTTTTTTACAATATTCTTAATTTCTTATAGTCAATACATAGTACAATTAAAACCTGACTGTTCATAAGAAACAGAACAAAAGAAACGTGTATACAGAGAAAACTCCAGCTTCAAACAAGTTTTACATAGATTTGATTCATCTAGCTCCAGGATTAAGGTCTGTTGTGAAATTCATAGACAACTCGATTGAAGAATCGTTAGTTGAATCCGTCATACGACTTCCCATGTTTCTTGCCATCTCCATGTTCAGGCATTCTTTAAGATCCATAACGACTTGATTCATTGTCGGTCTTCGTGAAGAAGACGGATTCAAGCAAGTCATTGCAGTCTCAACAACTTTCCATATCGTGTTTGGATCAAAGTCTCCTTGAAGCTTAGGATCCACTATGCTATTGATGTCTCCTCTTGATAACATCAAACCTACCCATTCACCTATATGTGATCTTTCCCTTTTCATGTCTATCACAGGTTGGTTCGTTATTAGCTCAAGTAGAACAACGCCAAAGCTGAACACATCGCTTTTTTCGGTCAACCAATTCGTCCTGTAGTATCTGAAAAAGACAAATACCACAATATTAGTAGTTTAACAAAAACAATGTTGTGTAGAGAGAAGTGATTGAGGTTTACTCAGGATCAAGGTATCCGGGAGTTCCTGCGACTACAGTTGAGACATGAGTTTCAGTTCCAAGAGGGAAAGACCGTGAAAGCCCGAAATCCGCAAGCTTAGCTTGGAACTTCTCGTTTAACAAGATGTTAGTAGTCTTAATGTCGCGGTGAACTATCTGCGGTTTGCATCCATTGTGCAAATATTCCAATCCTTGCGCTGATTCCGCTGCTATACGAAGCCTTCCTTCCCAAGTTAGTATCGACGGTCCACGCTTCCCTGATAAGTGCTCTTTCAAGTCTCCATTCGCCATGTACTCGTAGATTAAAGACATTTTATCGCCATCTTCGCAGTATCCAACAAGACATGTTAGATCTTTGTGATGAACTCTAAGAAGCAACTCAACCTAACAAGTAAATAAAACAGAAGATGATTCAAGATACAATCATAATACCATTTTTCAATGTAGTTGAAGAACATGTTGGTACAATAGCTACCTCGGCTTTAAACTGTTTGTACCCAAGTGCAGTGGACTCAGTGAGCATTTTAACTGCCACTGGCTCATTATCCAATACGCCGTAATAAACCACACCAAAACCTCCCCTACCAAGAATCCTCTCAAAGTTTTTTGTGATCTTAACAACATCACTATAAGTCAATTTCCGATTCTTTGCTATCACCGGAGATTCATAACCATTGTTAGACCTCGAATGTAACGGTGTTGTACCGGTACCTGAATTGGGATTTAAAGCTAGCGTGGATCTCTTCTTCTTCCTCTTGAGGATAATGAAAGTAACGATTCCAGCTCCAATGAGGAAGACTGAAACAAGTGATGCTACAACAGGTGCAACAACAGTGTTTTTCTTCTTCTTTTTCGTCGTAGCACACGTAGCAGATGAACAGAGCCCGGTATTTCCTTCGATGCTATAGTTTTCACATAGGTGATTGAAAGACAAATTTGATTAGAAAAGTCCTAAGGATTTATTATTCTTGTATTTTTGGCTCATACGCACAGATGATTACCTGAGTGAAATTGATCCTCTTCGTGCCTTATCAAGAAGAGTTTCTGGGATTGAACCATTTAGCTCATTGCCTGATAGATTTCTGCACAAAACAGAGGATACAAACATGTTTAGTTTTATTTTTGGTATTAATAGAATAAAAGTTTTAGATTTGAGCTCCTTTGCGATTAAACTTACATGGTTTTTAAGGTTTCCATCTCTGCTAGAAACTCTGGGACCGAACCAGTTAAACTATTGTTAGACAAGTCACTGCCATAAAATCAAAAGCCAACAGAAAAAAATATCAAAACATATATCTTTAAATCAAAACTTCTCCATAATTGATAATTTCTAAGAGACTTAAGTTGAGGATATTAAATACTTACAGAACTTCTAAATTGGTAAGGTCTGATATGAATTCCAATATCTCTCCGGTCAAGCCACTTGTAGAAAGGTTTCTGTTTTCAGAAATAAAAGAATTTAAAAACTTTTGTGAAAAGCATATACAATGACCAAATCAAACTCTGTTTTAAAAAACACAACGCACTCAATACTTACAAAGAAATGATCTTTGGTTGCTCATTTTCAGTGTAACTGCAATTAACACCAGACCACCTGTAATCCACAGGCACACAAACATCTCCTTCCCAGTCAATCTTGTTCACGCTGTAACCCGACTTGATGTTCATCATTGCATCAACTGATAACATTTTTTCTTCAAGTAAGTAAAAGTTTGATTCTTGATCGATGACAATAAAGCACAAAAGTAGTTAGCTAGTTAGTTACCAACCTTCTTGTCTGTCAGTTCCTTGTTGAGGCAACAAGTTAACCGAGTAAATCTCAATGGCATTGAGGAGAGGAGGCAACGTAGAATTTCCAGTTCTCTGAAGCGAAAACGTGTACTGTCCATTTGCATCCGCACTATATTCGGTAGGATTATATATGGAAGAAGTGGTTAAATTAAGCGGCCTAAATGGTCCATAGATATGCTTATCGTTGTATAAGATATTAAACTCTCTTGTTTCATTGGAGTTGAGCTCTTGAATCTCTGCAAAATGCATAAAAACGTAGAATCGCATACTGCTTTCCACTCCTGTAATCGAAATGTTCATAGGTGCATCAGGGTCTGTTGGAACAGAGGCTGTGGCCATAGCAATCCCTGGTGGTCTGTAGTCATTATTTGTATTCACTGTCTGATTGGTACTAATCTGTGACCAGTTTGCGAAATTAAATGGACTCCAGACACGATCAAACATATCGATTCCAAACCTAAAACAGAGAAAAGCAGACATATTTTAGGAGCTTTTTCTAGATTAATTTTTTTAACATAAGGATTTTGAAACATATAATTAGAACCTGTAGCCTTGAGTAACAGTTGCGCCAACGTCTGCTCTGAAGAAGTTCTGCAATGACCCTTGTTGAGTCAAGTAAGTTGTGTTTATGAGTTTACGAAGCTCTAAAGCAGAGATGAAAGGCGTTGAGTTTCCTGTTTTGACTAGACAGATTTGTAAACGATCAGTGGTCAAGATATGAATCATTTCAAAGTCTGATGCCTGGCTCTCGTTTGTGGTTGACACTCTAGTCCATAGGTTAGGTCCAAGGTGGAGCTCGAATTGCGTTGAGGGTGTGTTGTCATAACCACCGTGAAGGAAATTGGCTCTGATTAGATATTCGTCGCCTCTGGTTAGGTTTATGGTGTAGCAGTTTCTTATGCCTTGTGGAAAACTCCGTAGGTTCCTTGTATAAGAAGTAAACGATTAGTTAAGGAATAGCGTGAGGTTTAAGCTAACGTGCATTGATTGATCTTTAGAAAGTTATCAATACCAGGCTTGTTGCTGAAACTGAGTCTGGTATGCTTGTTTGATGCTTCTACTAACACCAGTATTGATGAAATTAGCGTCGGAAATGTAAGTAAGATTTGTTGATCTCTCACGAAAGCTAGATCCTCTCGGCGAACCACAATCCAAACTGATGAATCCTGAGAGGGAATATATATATATATATATAAGAAAAGTTTGAAAACGAAACAGGTTATAGTGAAGATGCTAGTTATATTAGTTTATTTACCTGACTGATCTTGAGCAAGAGTAACAAATAAAGCTGAAAAGATTTGCAAAAGAAGTAAGAGAAGACAAGCAGAAAACGCCATTAACATTCTTCAGTTTGATTTCTTGTGTGTTTCCCTTTAGTTTTGCGGATTATGAAGTGACGAATCAAATGAAAAATATATTGGTTTAATAAAAGAAATGTTTGACCAAAAAAATAATGAAAGTTGGAATAGTTTTTTTTTTTTGTCTGAAACGCGTTAGTACTGGTTCCTGCTATTATGGTGAGCTCAAAGTCAACCTTTTGTTAGAGGTGACCAATTATGATTTTCCCCCTTTTTCTTGTCCGGAGCGATTTATTTATTTTTTTTCTTTTATTTTTTTTTTGTTTAAGGCGTTGATTATAGTTAGATAATTACATATCGGAGAGGTAATGTGAAAATTTCACCAAACTCGATTTTTGACGGGGCCAAATTCGATTTTTAAGCTTTAAATTTTTGCTAATCGTATTATGATCTTGATTAAGTGAGTATTTAGTAATCTGGTTTAGGTCATTAAGTACTAAAAACTAAGTTTACTGAATACGATTGTATTTCTTATCCATTCAGCCACACTTCACCGATCTGTAAGAAATCTGAAGGTATGGAGCTTTGTTGAAAAATAATTATAGTTTGTCGGGTGATAAAATTATAACGTAGTTTTTATTTAATGAAAATCTATAAGCCCTTTTATTTAATTTTAAGTGTGTTTTATACATATATTTATAAATGTAAATATATATATATACATATATTGTTCCTCATTAATACATTAGATAAAATATTTTATTTGCCACTCATTATATTAAAATAATAGGGTAAACTATGATTTTTACTTTTAAACTGTATTGAAAATTAAAAAATAACCTTATAATGAAATAAAATTTAAACTCTAGAACAATACTTTATATGAAGCAAAGAAATATTATTTTCATTTGAAACAAAATTATGAAGCCTAAGAAAACGACGGAAGAAAAAAAAGAATTATGAAAACTAAACCTTAAATTTGAGAAGTCGGAAGAGAATTGGTTGGTAAGAGGCTAAGAGCTAATAATACAATAAGACATGCACCAATATGGAGAGATGACCACGACTTCATTGAAAAAAAAGCAGAGAGAAGAAAATAGATGGTCATCAGCCAATATCATTACAGCCCAGTGGGCGATATACATGCATTTCTATTAAATATAAATCATTGCATATCATGCTATGATTACTATGATGAACCAAATAATAATAATACAAACATACATTCATTTGTATTTTATCTTTTAAAATATCACATAGAAAATAAGCGTGACAAATATTTTCATTAATATAAAACTATCTCTATATAATTTGAATATGATAATTTGGTATTTTATTTATCAATAAATTAAGAACTACTTATTCTATTTCACAAATGATGTCCTTCTGACATATTTCACACACTTAAAAACACTTAACTATACTAAGTTCCAAATATACCCCGATTTAACATAACACTAATCAAATTATACTAATTTAAGTGAATTTTTTTAGTAAGAAACAGTGCTAAGAATTTGTTTTTAAAATATACTGAGAATCTTGTGAAACAATTTTTTTATCGAGAACATTATTTGAGAAACAGTAGAGTAGAAAATAGAAATTTAACATTTTACCATGTTTTAGCATCAAATTATCACAAATTAATAAATTGTATAATCACTAATACGTAACTAATATGCATGAGTATTTGTGAATATTTTCTATAACTAAAAAAGAAAAAGCATTCATCAATTAGTTGTGTCATTATTTTTATGGACAGTAAGAAAAAACTTAAACATTATATATTGTAATAACACATTTTATGTTTGTATATGGACATCATCATGTAATGTCTAAAAACATATGTGTAGGGAATTAGAAAGAAGTAACTAGTAACATACCTCATAATACAATTTCACAATAACAACAACAACAAAAAGGAAAAAAAAAACTTTATATTCGTTAAAAAAAAAACAACTTAATATATGTTATAGTAAGTCAATTTTATAAGATTCGGATCTTATCGACGGAATTAAAAAAAATGAAAATTCAAAATACAATGCAGTAATCAACTTTCTTAGAGAAGCAAATTCAAACTCAAAACCAACATCAAGTGGCCTAAATATGAAGTGTCGATATCAAATTTCTGAAAACGAGTGCACTGTGCACATGGCTTAACCAGCTTAACATTATTTAAATTTTGACCGTTGATTTTTGTGGTCATTTCATTTTACGAAATACTGTATACTATAGTTTTTCTTTTGATAAAATAAATATACTATAGCAGATATGTATTTTTGTCCAACAAGCAAAAATCTTAGACATAAATTAACCAGACGCAAAATAGTAAGAAAACCAGAAATCAATAAATGGGATTTAATTCATACCCAAAATACTGAATGGAAAACATTCAACGAACTGAACATTATTAACTGATTTTTGACTTTTGACCGTAAGAAAAACTATGAAACCTACAAAATATTACCAATTAAGTAATTTTTTTCTTCTTTCTAAAGCACTACCAAAGTAATTCTTAGACCAATAACATATCAGGTTTCTCTTAGAAAATGGAGATTCGGGTTCTTTGAGTTCAAAACTATTTGGCTAGATATTCGGTTTGCTCGTCTGTGATAGACTACAGTCACTACATAGTTAACAAATGGGCTTATAGGAATTGCTGTTGCATTTTTAATATATTTTTTTTGTTTTGTTTTAATAGAGAAAACCTTTTTCAAAGAGTTATAATAATAAAGGGAAAATGGAAAATCATGTTTTTTTTATAACAAGTAATTAATCATAGACTACTGAGTGGCTATAAATATTACTCCATGGTTAATAGAATAAAGTGATATATTAATTAACAGAAGACTTTTTCAAAGTTGGATTTTGACATAAATGAGCTAACGCATAAAACAATGTACTCGTTGTCCCATAAACGACTCTGTAAACAACCACCCACCCTCTGAGGATAATTACGAAATTTACAAGATAACGACAAAAAAACTGATGGCCATTTAGATTCGCAAGACATCCAAGTGGAAGACGAACATCATCATCTAGAGTCAGACCTTCGACAGGGTTTGGTCCATTCCCTTTGTAGTTAAACTATATAAAATTCCAAAATATAATATTTATTATAAGACAACATTAAAGTGCTGATTTCGAATTATGGCCACGGCTAGTCGGCTAGTTCTTTGCACAAGAGTAGAACACATTCTTTGCAAATGGAATTAGAATAAAAGGATTAGCATTCGCTTTTGAAGAAAATAACCGCAAATTAAAACACCTTTTCCAAACATATGTATATAACAATAATGCGGAATCAGGAGGAGCAATTTTAAGACCTGAAAATAGATATATCATATATACCAACGGAAATGGTATTGAGTATGTAATCTTTCGGTCTAAACCCAAGCAAATATAACTAATCTTTCGGCTCTTTTTTTTTGTTATGAAACTCTAATATCCTAGTGGTAACTATAGTCACTTGTTGACCTTCCCAATTCATGTAGATGATGTTTTTTTCTTTTTCTATTTTTTTCTTAAAAAAATCTCTTGTTTTAAACATATCTCCTCTTGTTTCTAGTGTTCTCTACATACTCAGGTTCAGGGATCTGATTACATTTTAGCAATGAAGAAGTAATTAAATACTGTCTACACCTTCAAGCCATGTTTGCAAGAAACCAAAACATACCATGGCTAATTCCTAGAATCAGACAATATTGGTGTCAAATCACACCTAATATGCTGGTAATATGAATACAGAGGATCTTCCTACACCCATTGCGAAGTATAACAAAAGAAAAACTATATATAGCCAAACACAAAAATGTAACTACATTACCTGTGAATCACCAGAGTTACTAGACAACACTTTTGATACTTCAACCTTTATCAAAATATAGTAAAATACGTGACGAATATGTGTATATGCAGAGACACTGTTTACCCAATTTTCTTGTTAGGTTACAAATTTAGGGATTTTTTCTATTACAGAAGAGAGAACCCATGTGAACATAAGCTTTTTGTCTTGGTCAAACCAAAGAAATAAGTAAGTCTCTGTTTTTGTCTACTACATATCGTTGACTTTGTATATTAGCATAGATACACAACTTGTTACAAGAAATCAACTAAGAAACCAAGTTGGCTTTATTGATTAGTGCATATTTGTTAGATAAACGATTTATACGTTGCGAGCACAACAAAACGATGCCTACAAGAGAGTTGAAATTGTCTCTAAGTCGTTGACTTGAACCCAAAAAAAAAAACTCAGAAATGGATAAACCAGTTTCATTCTAGGAGATGATGATTGTTTCTGCTATTTGAAGAGCAAAGACGATGGCATCGAAGGCGTTTACGTTCTTTTGTTTTGTGGCTCTCTTCAATCTTGTCAATTCTCAAGATCAATCAGGTTTGGTCAATTACAAATTATGGTCTTCTCTGATCTAAAGGTTTTGTTTGCAATTTTAAGAAACTTTTTTTTTTAAACATCCGAATTAGGATTCATTAGCATAGATTGCGGATTAGAAAACTCAAGCTACACGGAAACATCGACTGGTATAAAGTATGTTTCGGATTCGAGTTATACAAATACAGGAACCAGCAAGTTCGTGGCGGCTGAGAACAGAGCAAACATGATGCAAAGTATGTGGTCTGTTAGAAGTTTTCCAGAAGGAATCAGAAACTGTTACACAATTGCTGTTAATAGCAGTACCAAGTATCTGATCCGAGCGGCTTTTATGTATGGAAACTACGATTCAAGAAACGAGCTACCGGGTTTCGATCTTCACTTGGGTCCAAACAAATGGGATACTATTGAATTGGGGTCTTCTCTGCAAACAGTGTCCAAGGAGATCATATACTATGTACTGATAGATACATTACAAGTGTGTTTAGTGAATACAGGTAACGGTACGCCTTTTATATCAGTGTTGGAGCTTAGACCGTTACCGAATTCCTCTTATGTATCTCAATCTGAATCACTCCAACTCTTTCAACGGTTGGATTTTGGGTCATCAACTAACTTAACGGTTAGGTATCCTGACGATGTTTTCGATCGGATATGGTTTCCTTCCACACCAAATGGGTCGAAACCGTTAAGTGATCCGTCTACTTCTGTCACAAGCAACAGTACAAGTAGTTTCCTTCTTCCACAAGTTGTGATGAGAACAGGAATTGAACCAGATGCACCAAGAGTGTCTGTAGATTTTGGATGGATTCCAGATGATCCTTCTCTTGAGTTCTACTTCTACTTGTATTTTACGGAACTTTTAAAACCGAATTCGAATACAGTTGAAACAAGAGAATTCGTCATCTTGTTGAACGGGGAGGCGCTTTCGCAACCGCTTACTCTTAATTACTTACGTACCTTAACCGTCTTCACTTTAAACCCTTTGACAGAACTGAGCTTCCAGTTTTCTCTTCTTCAGACGCGTAATTCATCTCTTCCACCTCTCATCAATGCAATGGAGGCTTATTTTGCAAACAAACTTCCGCTATCTTCAACCAATCAAAATGATCGTAAGCTCTCTCATTTCTCTGCTTTCCATTTCAACTCTACATTTCTCTGTTTCTATCTTACTCTGTAACCTTTCTAGTTTCCGCTATGAGGAGTGTTAAGTCTGTATATAAACTCAAGAGAAACTGGGAAGGAGACGTGTGTATGCCTCAAGCTTACACATGGGAAGGTGTGAATTGTAGCTACAATGGGACAAGCATGCCTAGAGTAATATCTTTGTAAGAATTATACCAAACAATTCACATTCTCACAAAATTTTTCAACCAAAGTGACTCTTAGCTGTTATGAATGATTACTCTATGCAACAGAAACTTATCATCAGCTGGATTGACGGGAGAGATAACGTCTGAGATATCGCGTCTTTCGCAGTTGCAAATTCTGTAAGCTTGTTCTGTTACTGATATAATGGTATGCATATAGTAGAAGTGTCTGCTTACGTTTTTTACTTTTCAGGGACTTGTCAAACAACAATTTGACTGGACCAATACCAGCTTTCCTAGCTCAACTTCAGTTCCTGAGAGTCCTGTGTGTATTTTCTTAACCAGACTTAACAATAAAAGAACTGATAGCTTCTGGTATATAGCAAATGACTTTCATCTACTATGGATTTTTGTAGAAATTTGGCAAACAACCAGCTTAGTGGTCCTATACCGCCTACGCTCAGTAAAAGAATAGAGAATGGAATGTTGTTTAGGTACTCAAAACACTCCTCTTTCTAATTTTTTTTACGTGCTTAGAAAGCATTTTGGATAATATTTAAATCATAATCCATAATAATGTGTATATGTATGCAGTATCAAGGGGAATCCAAGTGTTTGTTCTGAAATTTCTTGTGATGAGATCACACAGAAGAACTCAAAAAAGAAGAAACTTCCTGGCTTTTTCATTCCTTTAGTTGCATCAATTGCAGGGCTCTTTCTCATTGTTATATTTGTAGTTATATTTTTTATCCTCTTCAGAAATAAAAAACGAGGTATGTTCTAGTTATGCTGTTACTTTTTCCACAGTTTTATTGGAAATTGTTACAGTAATCTTCATTACTTTGTTTCAGGTCGAACGATTAACAGAACGATAACAGCTTCGAGTAATGGACCGTCATTACAAAGGAGAGATACTGGTCCAATGCGTCCTTCTATGCAGCGAAGAGAAACCGGTTTATTGACACGTGCATCTTTACAGAGAATAGAAAGCGGAATGACAGACTATGAAGGGGATGAAACCGCGGTTGATGAGTCTGATTTGGAACCCGCAAATAGGAAATTTACATATGCTGAGATAGTGAATATCACAAATGGATTTGAGAAAGATCAAGGGAAGGTAGGATTTGGAAGAAACTACCTTGGTCAGTTAGATGGTAAAGAAGTAACTGTCAAGCTTGTTTCTTCACTATCTTCTCAAGGCTACAAACAACTCAGAGCAGAGGTATGTATGTATATGCTCTGAACATCTCAAAACAATAATATTGTATTTGATAGTTAATGAGAGGAGACTTAGAAGAGCTTCTGTGTATATGCTAATTGTAGGTGAAACACCTTTTCAGAATTCATCATAAAAACCTTATTACCATGCTTGGTTATTGCAATGAAGGCGATAAAATGGCGGTTATATATGAATACATGGCTAACGGAAACTTGAAACAACATATCTCAGGTTTAGAAATCTAGTTTTTGTTTTTATATATTCTTCTTGAAGTAATACCAATATATCAGTTTTAATTTCTTCTTGTACAGAGAACAGTACAACTGTCTTTAGCTGGGAAGATAGACTCGGTATCGCAGTTGATGTGGCACAAGGTTAGCATTCTGAAACTCACTCTTGTATTAGTGACTGAAACGAGTTCTGTTTCTATAACAAGTTATGTTATTGCGACTAAATTATAGGACTTGAGTATTTGCATACTGGTTGCAAGCCGCCAATCATTCATAGAAATGTCAAGTGTACAAATGTGTTCTTAGATGGAAATTTCAATGCGAAGTTAGGAGGTTTTGGTCTTTCAAGAGCGTTTGATGCAGCCGAGGGAAGTCATTTGAATACAGCCATTGCCGGGACTCCTGGATATGTCGACCCCGAGTAAGCTCGAAAATGCGAAAAATGTGTTTCCTTTTGTTGGTATTTTTAGATAAAGAACTTATCTTGCATTGCAGGTATTACACATCAAACATCTTAACAGAGAAGAGTGATGTGTACAGTTTCGGTGTAGTTCTATTAGAGATTGTTACTGCGAAACCAGCAATCATAAAGAATGCGGAAAGGATGCATATAAGTCAATGGGTTGAGTCTTTGCTTTCAAGAGAAAACATTGCAGAAATTCTTGACCCTGGTCTTTGTGGAGACTACGATCCAAACGCTGCGTTTAAGACCGTGGAAATAGCTGTGGCTTGTGTTTGTAGAAACTCTGGCGACAGACCTGGAATGAGTCAAGTGGTTACTGCTCTTAAAATGAGTTTGGCTGTAGAAATTGAGAGGAAAAAACATTTGCCCGTTGCGTCAACAGATTCTGTTGAAGAGCTTGCACTTGGCTTTGGTTCCAATCCACCTCCTCGTTTGAGATGATTGTTTTTTTTGGTTTTTTTAATATTTGCTCAATGAAAATAATTTGTTATGTATGTTTGTTTTTTTGTGAGCGGGAATTAAAAAAAAAAAATCAGTGTTCATACAGGTTTGATCCAGATTTGAGGATTTTTCTTACTGTTTTTATATTTGGGGTCTAGTTAGGGCTTTCCAAGGAGTTTACTTGTAACCCAAGTAACTCAGAATCTCATCTCCTTCTCTGTTTATCTTCAGAGACTTATGATTTGTAACCTGACCAGATACATAAACCTAAGAAAATGAAGAACTTGGATATGCATCTTATGTATTACTCTAGATTGAGCCCGCAACAGGATTGAATCGATTTCGGTTTGGAACAAGTGAAATCTGATGCTCCTATTGACTGAAAGAACTCAAATCATCTTTATTCAATAATCTGTCAAGTCAAAAATATGTTTAACCATCACAATACCTGTAATATCATTGTGAGAGAGGAGATTAATTGATGATCAGTTTTGTCCATGATCATACTCTAAACCGAAGCACTTATCAAAACAAAAATCTAGAGTAACGAATTCAAGATCCTATTAGAACCCAAGAATATTGGGTGCAAGCTGCAATAAGGGCTCCAATGAGCTTGGAGCAAACTTTCTGGCAAAGAGATAACAGACTTCAGACTGTTTATCATTGTAGAGGCAGGATTTAGCTCCGGGAAGCTTCTTGAGAAAACTTTCTGTTATATCAGCCTTGCCAAAAGTAGCCGGATGAGCACCACCCCGAGACCAATCTGTCCATGTTAATGTCCGATTAGCCAGCAAAGTCCGATGTTTAATAGACAGCATTGTAGGGAAGTAATGTTCATCAACATAACATGGAGGCCTACAAAACTCTTTGAATTTGGGATGGTAAGTTGTGTCTTGAACAATCTCAACAGCAAGTTTCCGGTTAATTTCAAACCACTGAGATCCTTTTCGCCACTGGCTTAGTGTGACCTCAGGTTCCAGTTCAGTTTTGTATCTGCCTCTTCCATCAGGTCCTTCCTCATCAGCACAACCCATGAAACTATATCTTGATCCAGAGACATAACTGTATATAAAGCTGAAACCGCGCAGAGGAATACATGATTCAGACAGCAGAACAAACCATTCATTTGAGATATCAAGCAACGCGTTAGCCAGGAGCCTCCTTTCAGCTTCACCCATACTCATCTCTCCCCATGCCACAGCCTATAACAAAGAGATTATGAGGAACACAAGAAGCAACACACAAAAAAATGGCTGTAGGAGTTGCTTCTGAAACATCATTGACAGTACCTGACTTGGGATATATCTTTTGTAAAACACAGATGACTTCGAAAAGTCGTATTTGTAATTAGGCAGTGCATGAACATAGATTGAGTAAAGACCCTCATGTCCTTTAAAGAACTTTTGCCAAAGTGGAGCAAATGGCAAAGGACCTTTGGTGAGAAACATGAAAGCCAATTTAGGAACCCGTTTAAATGGGTAACCATTTCTCTGTGGCTCCATCGAAGCGCGCCAAAGCAATTCACTGTCGTTCATTGTGTGCCAAACATTGGAAGGAGGCCTAATAAACCTCTCTAAAGTAACAGTCTCATGATCATTCATAGAGATCAAAGTCGTTGGAACCACAGGAACCAAATGTTGAAACCTCAAAAACTTGATCATGTGTATACTAACAACTGAGATTCCAAGAGTCAAAACGAAAAACAATAACAAAATCTGAAGCAGCCGAATTGAGAAAAGAGCCCTATATTGGTTTGCAAGTCTTGATTTAGGGGTTGATGTAGCACTATCTTTAAACCCTTCTTCCATCTCCATCCCCATTACTTGTAATCTAAAAGCTCCTAAGATTCTTTATTATATCGCCAAATGCATACACACAGAGAGAACTAGATGAAATCACTATTACTTACCCAAGAATCCAGCTTTTTATGAGGTTATCAAAACAGTTTTATATGCTTTTCTAATCAATCCCAATGTAAAAATAGTATCTTGGCAACAAAAGCAAGATTCCTAAACAACCCAATCGGACAAGATTTACGGCAGACGTTTGTAAGAGCAATGTTTACAAAAATGTAAATATAACCCCAGAAAAGAATTTTGGGACTATTAAAAAAAACAAAGATTCGGAAGAAAAAGAGACGAACGAATTTGATTTAAGAAAAAAAAAATCGAATCTTGAATCTAAATACGTACCGGAAGAAGAAGATGAAGAGGGAGATAACAAACAAATTTAAAAAAAAATGAAAATTTGGATCTTTCTCAGCCACACATTTGACAAAGCTCTCCAATTTAATGTTTTGTCTGATGAATCCATTGTCAGAAGTTTCTGAAAAAACTCTCATCTGATTAGTCGTCTTAGACTCTTAATGTAACATGACATTACTATCCTCTATAATTTAGATTCGCATGTATTAAGAAATATATATATATATATATATATGATCATGAAACTGATTACATTTAATATTTAATATTCAAATTCGGAAACATAGGTTTCCATGACAATAAATCTCTCGTTACAATGTCCCCAATCACTGTTTTTTTTTCCTTTGCTGTAAAGTTGTTACATTTCTTTGACACTGCAATGAGATTCATCATCATCTCAGAGACGAGGGGTATTGATAGAAGCTTGATACTGCATAACATTTTATTAATCTTTACATGGTAGGCTCTGTAAAAAAAAATTACCATGTTGATATTTTGGACGAGTATAGGAGATGAAGAATATGAGGAGGAGCCAATGTTGGCATCAAAGTTCATCGTTTTTGTAATTCTTGTTCAGCGATGAAGCTTTCAAGTCAAGAAGATATCTGGTGGCAATGGAAGCATGAAGAGAAGCACCATAAGGTAATAATTCTTCATTAACCCGAAAAAAAGGCGAGTGAGGGCTCGCCATTGGTGAATGAGCTTTGTTTTGCATTCCAAGAAAGCTAAAATGTCCCGGAATCAATTCTTGGTAAAATGAGAAATCCTCTGATCCCATCAATGGTTGCATTTCAACATAATTCTCAATCCCTAACATATCGCCTGAAACGTTTTTGAAAAACTGGTGCAAGTCTTTGTCATTTACAGTCGGTGGGAAGAAAGGTTTCTCATCTTCAATGAAATTCACTGTTGCATTACACATATGCACGCTCGCTTGCCTTGTGATAACCTGAAACATTGGACTCACAAGAGAGTTCAAAAGTTCGGTCTCGAGAGGAAGACAAAAAAAAAGTCTCAAACTACACATGAGAGGGTACAAGTTACTGACCTGCTCAATTCTTTTCTTGAGTTGCTTAAAGCTTTTAGTTGAAAAGGCTCGGAATGTACCACCAATAGTAACAGAGTCAGGAATCACATTGAAAGCACCACCACCTTCAAATTTAGCAACTGTAACCACCTATAACCACTCACACAGATCTAATCAATCCACAATGTGGCTATGTAGAGACATTTGAAGAGCCAAAGATTATGTGTTACCTGCGAGTCTAAAGGATCTGCCTCTCGTGACACGAGGTGTTGTAAGCTAACAATAACATTTGAAGCTGCCAAAATCGGATCTATGGTGTGCTGAGGAAGAGCTGCGTGACCTCCTTTCCCGCTTATCTTAGCTTTGAAAAAGCCACTACCAGCCAACAATTGACCTTCTCTTGAGCTCACTTGACCTAATGCCAATTGATTTGTGACATGTAATCCAAAGATTGCACTCACATTCTCCAACACTCCAGCCTCCACAATTTTCTTTGCACCGCCTCCTCCTTCTTCAGCTGGTTGGAAAACTAGAACCACTGTACCCTAATGAATAAAATGTCCCACGAAATTTAAAAATCAGACATCAGAAAGATTCAAGTTTTAAAATTTTGATTGGAAAACACCTAACATACATGTAGCTCTTCTTGGTGTTCTTTAAGCAATTTCGCAGTACCCAGTAGCATCGTAGTATGAGCATCATGTCCACAAGCATGCATTTTCCCTGGAACCTTACTCTTGTGTTCCCATTCCACCATTTCCTACACAAATCCAACACAATGTTTCCATAAGAATCCTTCCAAAATAGAGTACCACTTCTCATAATTCCACCAACAATCCACGTAATTGCAAATCAGATATAGAAGGCAAATGAAATGATAGCATTTTGCTAGAAACAAATGCTAGTTCCAAAGATGATCAAATACTATAACAAAACAGTTTTAATTCAAAAGAAAGACATTGATAGATCCAACAGAGAATTAAACTCAACTAGAATATAGTGATTTCAAGTATCCAACGCTAATGAGACTGAGAGAACAAGTCAAACCAATTTTTTTTTTTAAATGAAATCAAATACCTGCATAGGAAGTGCATCCATATCTGCTCTCAAAGCAACAAAAGGAGCTAGACCAGTTCCAATATATCCAACAACACCAGTTACAGCAACCGGGTACTTATAAGACACACCCATCTTCTCCAATTCTGTCCTGACAAGCTTAGATGTCTCTACTTCTTCATAACCTAATTCTGGGTTCTCATGGATTATTCTTCTGATTCCAACCATCCAATCGAAAAAATCATCTCTTTTAGCCAAAGTAAGAAACTTTGTAGGGATTTGAGATAACCCATTTGAAGAACATGAAGTCAGACAAGAAATGAGTAAGTTAAGGATCAAAACAAAAGAAACCAATTTGAAGAAACTCATGGCTTATCGATTGAATGGTTTGATTGAATCAATCGATCGTGTTAGAGAAAGATGAGATCCAAGAGAGAGAGAGAGGTGTGCGTGATGATGAAGCAGGGAAACAGGAAGCAGAAAGCAGTATTTAAACTCAAAAGAAACTGGAAACAGGAAGCCAAAGACGATACGGGAACTTTGAAAAACTAACTGCGTCTCTGTTTTACATTAAGTCTTCATTTTTATTTTTATTTTTTGTAGTTTTCTTCGAATCTCAAAATTATTACAAAAAAAACATTATTTTCCTTATTTGACATTTGATTATTATCATTTTGATAACTTTCTTTTTGAAAGGAGTGATGGGATCTTTCTTTGGATTAAAACTTCAAATAATAATAATATAAATAAGCCAAACAAGCAACTTCTACTTTCCGACATGTGTCTTTGTTGGAGTTTCTTCAATTGGAATTATAGGTAATTATAACGTCAAAGAATAACAGAATATTATTATCATGCTAGTTTCAATAAGCGGCCAAACTCAACACATACTAACCCAAAAAATAATTGATTAAATCATAAATGTATTGTAAGATAAAACAAATAAACTAAAAAGGTTGTTTTTGGTATAGTGCATTTCACTTTCATGTACTGATTTTTCGAAATCTTTTTCTAGTTTAAATCATTTTAGGTATTTGTGACATATGAAAATAAAATAAACTAATAAATTGAATGGCTGAAAATTGAATTGTTGGACGGTCCATTTCTCGTTGATACAAACAGCTAAGAAACACACATGTAGAACGTGTTTATTGAACTCTAATAGTTTTTTTCGATATTTAAACCGTATATTGCAGGATATTCAACATGATGACACGATATTGAGGGTAATTTACAATTAAAAATTGTATTTATTCGGAGAAAATATGGAAATTAGGTTGTTTTATTGTTTATAAGCAAATAGCATGAGCATAATTGCATTTCCAATCTCAAATTTTATGTCCTATATGGTAATGTATGTGAAGATTTCTAGACAAGCATTGTTCTAATTACATATAAATTGAAACTGAAATAGAAATAGCTCAATGGGAGCTTTATTTAGATGCATTAACTATAAAAGAGGGAAAAGCTAATTTGAGACCACCAAGGTTAAACAACTTTCGATAAATTCATGAAAGGGAAAAGAAGAGAGTTGTACAATGTGGCAATCTTGAAAATTACCTCATTGGTCCCTTGTTTTTACAAAATATACATTTATAGTAATGATCTAAGCTTGCTTGATAGAAACCCAAACCTACATGGGCTTACACATAAGATGATTTTGGTTGGAGTTTTATGTGTGCTTTAATAGATATGACATATGAATGAAGATGCCATGAAACAAAAATGAAAAATCTCAAAATTGTATTTAGGATAACATTTAGTTTATTTAAAAAGTTACTAGATTTATAAGTTTCTTCATTCTAATTGAAGTATGTAACTTGTTACTACCAAAAAGAAAACTAAACTTTTCTTTTCTTAGTTTTCTTGTTGGACATAAAGAATAAGAAAAACATTTTTACAAGTGAACCATATTGTAAACTTGAGTTTCCTTTCTCTTTGGTGACTGTAGTAGCAGAAATTAAATTCAAAGCCAATCATGTGTAAGAAACTAAGATTGAAAGCAAAGTGATAAAATTATACATATATACAAAATAGCTTGGGGTTAAATCGGTAACAACGTGAATTTTGGTCCTAGAGGCTTATAACTCATAAACATGTAAAATTCTATAAAAACAAATTAGGAATCACATTAAATTAAAATCACCCATACTATTCTATAAACTCTTCCGATCGTTTACTTAATTTTCCACAGCTGACCTTTAAGAACAAAAATCATCGTTGAAAAAAGTTGGCTTTGAGGTTAAGATTGACGACATTCAACTAAAAGTCACCAATTAATCTTTATTACGAGTTTGCCATTTGTGAAGGTTTGAAAGATTTGGTAAACTTTCTGAAACAGAATGACAAACAAAAAGCAAGAAAAGAAAAGACTTTCTTCCTCATCGACAAGAGAACTTGAGATTACACAAAAAAAAAAAAAAAAAAAAACAATTTTGAGTTACCTGAAACATAAAGCAAATTCTCTCTAAGCACCAATCTTCATCTCTCCCACCTAATCTTAAAACGTTTTCAGTTTTACACCTCAACCACTAACTACTGATATATATACATTTCTATCTCTCACATGTTTTGGTTGTAGCTGGCAATGCTCGGTGTTGCGTTTGTCTTGCTGAACCTTTCAACACTTCGTTGATTCTACTGAAGACTACTTTCAACGGTATACAAGCTAGAACCGTTCCCTTCGCCTTTTCTGTTGTCTTCTTCTTGTTTCTTTCCGTCAGTCTCTGGCTCGTTAGAGTAGAGAGCCGCCTTGTCTTTTTTAAAAGGGGAGGCAGTTTCTTCTTTGACTTATTCCAAGGTTTCCTCTTCTTGCTATTCTTTTTCGACAATGACTTCTTCGCCTTTACAACAACTTGAGATATCCCCATACCATTGCAGTAGTCTTCTTCCAAGATTTCAACAGCTAAAGGATGCCCAACAATAGCTTTACCATACGATTGACTCATACGAGACACCAGAGGAACATTACGGGGTTTGCTGTAGTTTGCTTTTACCTCAATCTTCACATTGTATAGCGTAGAATGAGTCAGAGAACTGTTGTTATTAGTTTCTTCCCCGTACTCATTTCTTCTCGCTTCTTGTTTCTTACTCATCTGCCTTGAGTTCCTCTTTCCTTTTAGCTGCCACTTAGAAGTGCTCTTCTCAACCCCGTTCAAATTACAGTTGACAGGTTCTGAAACTGGTGGGCTTGTACAAGGATATCCATTACTTCCCTCATTCTCAACAAACACAACATGACTACTCCGACCATGTCGCCTTGTTAAATCAGTAATAAGAGCTCTCCTTGATGAGGGAATTCTACAAGCAGCCGGAAAACCTGAAATAACAATGGACGTCAACATAAATGACACTGTTCACAAACCAAACAATTTAGCCATAAAAGCAAAACCACCAAATTAGATCTAAGATATCAAACCTTTAGATCTTAAGAAAGTGGAGAAAACACAATAATAGTACATTTCGAATGCAGAAGCAATTTAGCAATAAAAATGCAAAAGATTATGAAACACCATAATCTAAAGAATCACCAAAGCTATTTTGTTTCTGCCAGGCGATTTCTCCAGAAAATGGTCACCTAAACTCTTTAAACTATCATGTGACAAAATCTCACTTAATGACAATAGGAAGCTTTGTTTCTTGAATTCCCAAAAGAGGAGATATGCAGATTATTGCAACTAGAGGAACCAAAACATGTATACACTAAAGAGAGGCTGAACCACTTATACCTGGTGGTGGCTTTATTTCTCCAGTTAGGGGAACATCAAATAATCTCTCAGAAGAATCATCCTCTGCAGAACCTGATAAGCTTGAAATCTCACTATCTTTTCCCTTGTTATGGGAGGGTCCAACAACATTTTCATAAGCATCCTCACATGAAACCCCAGTGCTATCTGAGTTATTGTTTATTACAACAGATACACTTTTCATGGATTCAATGGACTCTCTTCTTGTAACTTTGCTGTCATAACAATCTAAAGTGACAAGCTGGTCACAGGTAACAGGGACAGAGACCATAGCTGTACTCTCTAACACCTTTGTCAATTGCCGGCGTCGGTTTTTCCTTTTAGTGCACTCATTAACAATTATGACTTGTGACCTTTTTCTTTTGAGTGATGACGGTGAGCATACCTGATTCCCATTGGCAAGAATATGTCCATTCGACATTGAATCACTGAGGTTTACATCACAGATCAAACCCATTTCTTGACTATGCTTGATTATAGCACCGACATGTTCTTTCCCAATATCCTCAAGCCCTCTCATTCGCTTGATTCCTTCAGTTCCATCATCTTCCGAGTCATTTGGTGTTCTTCTTCTCTTTGACTGCACCTTAGAAGCTACAACGTTATTTATTTCTTGGGAAGACATACTGGATTGCAATTGCTCAGGCTCTGAATCCAGTTCATCTTCAGTCTCTTCTTCATCAGCAGACCTCAAACCCTCATCACACCTTTTAGAATCCTCCTCATCACTAGATGAACTACACACATTTTCTTCTGGATGAACTTCTTTTGCAAGAAGTGCATTCTCAATCTCAAGAGCACTGTTAATGGCATCTTCTCGGCGAGTACACTTGAGAGACCTCTTATTACTAGAGCTCGCTGCTGCTGCTGCAGCCTTTGCTTTATCAATGCAAACATCATAATCTCCACAACGAAACGCCTTCACAGTCTTGGACTGTTCAAGAATATACCAATCCCTGCAGTCATAAAGTACAACACTTTTACTAAGAATTCAAATCCGAAGACAAGAGATTGCGGAAAAGAGCAAAGAGTACACTCACACGCTAACATCGTCACGACCTAGAAGCTTTATTGGAGTGCCGGCTTTCGGAGAAACCAGAGATGATTTTTCAGGAACTTGGTCATAAGCCAGAGTCTGTCCAGGCCACCAAGACCCATTACGGCGGCGAACCCAGACCAATCCTCCTAATGACTCATTAATCGCCTTCAAGTTTTTGTCATCATTACTCTCCATTACATGAACTCTCAACCCTCTCTTTAAGGACAAAACCAGGAAAAAGAGATAGAGAGAGAAGAAATGCTAAAAAAGTTTTCCAATTGACCTAAAAAATCAAAGCTTTTCCACTTGAAAATCTCAGTAAAGCTACTTTCTTGAATCCTGGAACCAACAAATATCAACCTTAAAGAACAAACATGCAACCCAAAACAATTGCTAAGATGGTTCAAAAAAGTTTCTTGAGAAAGAGTGAGAGAGGGAGAGATCTGGGAAGAACTAGAGATCCAGATACCATTTTGACTACTCTGCGGCGGTAAGAGGTTTCTACCAATCATATGGCATTAGGACCGCATTTTTCTTTGGGTTCTGTGAGAAAAAGGGTTTTTGTCCGCCGGTTAAATGAAGAAAATCAGAGAAGAAAAGAGGAGGGAGAAAGGGCTTGTTTGGGGATGGAGAGAGAGACTGAGAAGAGAAGAGGAGGTCAAGAAAGCATATCCAAGGTGAGAGAACTCTTAACTACAAACTCAAAACGACACCGGTTTTTATCCTCTCGTTTAGGTTATCTGATGTCATTTAACGTCGCTGATCTGGCCACGAGGCAGCTGTTAGTCGTATATTCCGACAACTGATCTCAAAGGTGTCAAATTTGGTAATAATGACTGACTTGTATATTCAAATCCCTTCCAAAATCTCATAATTTCTTGGTTTAACATTAAACTCTTTTCCAAATTTTCATAATTTAATAGTTAACAAACAAAATCTACACACTTCGTGAGGTTTGTTGTTGGAGAATGGTCTCTTTAACTGTACCAATCCAAGAACAGAACAGAGAAAGTAAGGACGAAGAAAAATAGCAAGAGAAAGGTTCTGCTGCTACTGTTTCGTTGGATTGCTTGAGATAGCTCTTTGTTTCCAAGCTCCACGTTCTTTGTTGCCTCAACCGCCTGCGTTTAAGTGTCAAACGAGTGAGAGGGTTACAAGCGACACATAGAGAGAGACAACTACTCAAAAAATAAGACTATCACTCATAAGCTGTACTTCTACAGAGTAGGATAACCCGAAAACGCGGTAAAACTAAAGTACTGGGAATGACATTGACACATCCAAATGGGGTTTTAGCAACCTAGCATAGCTGAAAAGTGAAAACAGTAACAGTTCCATTAACTACCACTAAATTGAAGAGTAATTCATATTGGACCAGTATGAAGTTTAATTACTCTACCTGAATGCCACAAGGAGAAGTAGTGAATATAATAGCATCTGTAAAATTTGATGCTAACAAATAGAGGCATTCTGCGTAACAAGTAGGGGAAGCTTGAGAGGAGTTATTATGTCCTAACCTGGTCATATAGAACCTCTATTTGTTGGGCTTGTTGCAGAACATGAGTTGCCATTAAGTGGTTCAATGCAGACATCTCCACCATCCTAGTCTCTGTTTGCCTAGCACCGTCTAAAAGATTACTTAGCTCGACCTGCAAAATTTACAAAATTCCGAATAAGTATAAAACTCATGCAAGCTTTTGAAGACCATATAAAATTGTCTGGTTACCTGAAGGGCTTGTGTTTCATCGTCTAGAAGTTGCTGCTGTACTCTACGTGGCTGGGCTTGAATTTCATCCGATTCTCTGCACTCCGGATTTGCCAGAGTTTCATTAACTGGGCTAGCTTCCTTTGTGATCCTCTTAGGTTTTCTTCTCGGCATAGCTCTGTTAATAATATCTTGGAAACGAGTAGCTCTAATCTGGTCAAACTGTGCAGTAACCAAATGAAGTTTCTCGCTCAGGATTAAAACCTGCAAATGTAAAAGCACCATTACGGCTAAACATCAAAATACTTCAAATAAAACGAACAAAAAAAAAAGAAAAAATTGGCTTACTACATTGGTGCATATCATACCACTCCATGTTTGTGAGCTATAGTATCAGCATTGAAGTTATCTGTTGGAAAACCAAGCCATCCTTTGGAGTTTGCTTCTTCATTTTGAATGCTGTTTTTTAGAATATTGATCTGTTCTTGGCAAGCTTTAATAAAAGCAGTAATCTGCAAGAAAGAGTTTGATGATATTACACAACACAAGTAGAATAAGCCCTCGATCAGACAACATAGGAGATATAAGAATGCAAGATTTACGTTCCTCAGTGTCAGACAATATACTCTCTTGCTATCGAAGGTAAAAGACCTTCCTGAGTTTTCTCAATCTGAGATTATACTTTTCTAATGAATCCTTAGTTCCCTATGTTAAATCTCAAGCGTAGATCTATAGCAACAACTTCACGTAATCATATATTCGACTCAAAAAACTTACTTCTTGTTCAATGCTATCCTTTTCCTGTTCTGTAGTTCGGTGCAGATCAACATAATCCTTTCGATGCTTCAACATAAACTGTTCCAACTCTTTGATGCTTTCCAGCTAAACCAACCACATAGACGGTTGTTAGCAACACCACACAAGAGTCATTCGACAATGCAACATGCAAATCCGGTCAAAGACACAACAGAAGTATTCAATATGCAAAGTCCAAATGCTGAATCAGTAAATTTACCGTTTTGAAAGCAGCTTTCGTGAAGGGTGATCTCTCCTTTGGCTTATGTATGATAAAAGACGCCATTGTCGATGCTACTTTAGACTGCGACACAAAGGAAAAAGAATCAGATGAATATCAACGAAAACGATCTAGAAAACAAAACCCTGAAACCCCTAGGGAATGATCAAATTGAAATGCAAAAAAAAGTCAGCTTTTTCCACAAATAGCTTCGATCGAACGAGATTTAAGATGAAAAAGAAGTCGCTCACCTCATCATAGCCAATTGAAACAGCAGATTTCCGAACAGAATCCTTGAAATCCTCCGTCCTATCTCTGAATCTCGACATCTTTTACAGAGAATACAGTTGCTTCTACCGTAACCGATTTCTACCTACCAGTGAATAGCTTTAGAACCACAGCTATCTTTGGGTTGGAAGAAAGGGTTTTTGCTCCGGCGATTCGGAGAAGAAACGCAATTGGAATAGAAGGAGACGAAAGGTCACAGAGAAGATCGGAGAAAGGCTTTTCCTTTTTTCAGTTCTGTTTTTAAAAAACAAAAAGTCCTCATTTTTGAGATAAACGACACCGTTTTTGTGGTCTTAAAGTCCTCTCCTTTAGGTTTATCTCTCGTTAACGTCGCTCTTGGTAACGCGACTCACTGTGGAGTTCGATCGATATTTAGTGTTCAGACAATCTCGAAGCTTTAACGACAAAAGTGTCAAATTTGATCATCATGACAGGTGAGTTCGATCAAATCTGTTTCAAAGTTTCCTAAATTTTTTAGTTTATGTATATGTGAATCCATGGGAGAGCAAATTGGATTCTGATTGATCTCGATTTCCGATTAAACTGATTTGAGAATTTTTGGGCTCTTGTAGATTATAAACAGGAACAAGACATGGAAATTGAAGCTCTTGAAGCTATACTTATGGATGAGTTTAAAGGTTAGTTTTTTTTTAGTTTCCTTGTGTGTTCATCATTGAGCTGATGAGAGCATTGAATTTCTTAATTGAATTTATTTATAACAGAAATTCATTCTAGTGAAAGTGGGCTTAATACTTCGAATCGGTGCTTTCAGATAACTGTGACTCCTCATGTAAGAGAACACCATTCATCTCTTTTCTTCTTCAGTTCCTTCATTACTTGTTTATTTTATGCAAACTTCTTTCAAATAGATGTTCCAATGATCCTTTTTATAGCCTTCTTGGTTATTATTTAGTTTCTCAATTTGATGTATCATCTTCTTTTGGCCATTTACCAAGCTGTATTGATATGTGAATAGCTTCTGTGTTATAAGTATAGCAAATGTTTCTATGTCAACTGAAATATCTTCTGCTTTAGTAATTTGATACTAATTTCCTGATCCTCTGCTTATTCTTTTGTCATGTTAGGATGATGATGTAGAGGAGTCATCAATCCCACCAGGTTACTTACTATTCTTTAAGAAGATACTATGTTATATCATACGCATCTTCTGTACTTTCTAAGCCTCAGAGCTCTTATTATGTCTTGCAGTTCAGCTGGGTTTGGTTTTCTCGCACACAGAAAATTATCCGGACGAGGTTCCGCTTTTGGATGTTAAAAGGTACATTCTAGGTTTAAACATTTTTATCAAGCTAACTTATATATGTGACGATGACACTCATGAG
Source organism: Nasturtium officinale (assembly GCA_963854855.1). Lineage (NCBI taxonomy): Eukaryota > Viridiplantae > Streptophyta > Magnoliopsida > Brassicales > Brassicaceae > Nasturtium > Nasturtium officinale. The sequence goes on along the minus strand of OY978501.1, from coordinate 15,707,041 downwards.
GGTTGATATTATTCCAGTATTCGAGGAATCCATGTTAGTGATCTCACTATCTTAAAAGAAAAGCTTGAACAAGAGGTAAAATCTTTGTTCAACTTTATGGCTTGTAATAATTTCTATTCAGTTAGTGTAAGACTGGAATGTCTCTGAACTCTGGTCAATGATTTCCCTAAATCAGTCTTTATGAACAATCTTGCAGAAAATGTTTATCCAATTCTGTTTTCGATGAATGGTTATTCTCTAGAACGAAAAAGTTCGTGATACCATTTATCCTCTGTATTGCACCGCTCACAGCTATTTTTCACAGGCATCTGAAAATCTTGGTATGGCCATGATGTATACACTGGTATCATCAGCAAAGGACTGGTTGTCTGAACAATATGGGCAAGATGATGGAGCTGACTATGCCGAAGAAGAAGCTGCTAAAGAAGATGAGGTATTGTTTTCTGCTCAGTATATCGGATGTATAAGCTGCAATGCACTTCAAGTCTTGCTTCCATGATATATGAGTCTGCTTTGTTTTCTTTTGTTATCTTCTTATCTAAATTTCTTTTTGCAGGTGATTGTCCCTCATGGGGAACCTGTTACGCTGGAGACATTTTTGGCATGGAGAGAGAGATTTGAGGCAGAACTTGCACTTGAACGAGCCAAGTGAGTAAACTTTTCCTGCATATTCTTGTTTCCTTGCTCTTATATACCAATTAACGGGCATTGTTATTAGCTGCCTGGGTTATTAATTTTTAAATGTGGCTGTAAAATAAATATCTAAGGCTGATGCCGGAGTCTGCTCTTACGGCACCTAAGGAGAAGAAGCTTACAGGAAGACAGTGGTTCGAAAGTGGCAAAGCGGTATTCCTCATTCCCATTTCATTATTGGAATCTTGTTAGAATTTCATTATCTAAACAAATACTCTTGTTGCCAACTCTCTCTTGTTCAGAGAGGAGCAGCGGTCACTGCTGATCAAGAATCTGAGGATGAAGATGAAGAAGACATCGACTTTGATGACGAAGACTTTGAAGGTGAATAGTTTTCTTTTTGGTTTATATGCGATTATCCCATAAGCAAGCAATAATTCTGAAGAACCGCTTTGGTTTCTTTGATATAGATGACGAAGAAGACATGCTTGAGCACTATTTAGCGGAGAAATCTGATTCTTCTGCTCCCATATCAAGGGCATGAATCTACGGAGCCTTGTGTAATGATTATTGAAGCTCTTTCCAGATGGAGATCATGATGCCAGAGACTGACCTCGTATTGAGAAGCTTTCAGTCACCATATCTTCTGTTTTCTGAGTTTTGATCCACTAAAGAGTACCTCAAGAATTACCATTTGTCTTGATCTTATATTCAACTTACCGTCTGTCCATTTATAAGTACACTTTATGAGAGAATGCCACTGATTTTGTATCTTTTTTTGTTTAGAATGAGCTCATAGCAAATCCCTCTCAAAAGACGAAATATGTGGAAGCTTTCTGCTTCATCATCAGGGCCTATTGTGCCTTCCATCCTTGCAAGTCAAATAGCTTTAGTGGAAATATTATGGCTGATAAATATAATTCCTATCAGAGTATATAATTTCTAAATAGTGATATGAATTGTATCCAATATGTTACATATAATTCAATGAATCTTATTCATTAGGTTTCAAAACAGAACTCCTGTCGGGATTCGAGATACAAGACCAATTTTTTAGCTAGACACAACCTTGGTCCGTCATGGCTTGAGCTATGTTCAAAAATGCTGCAATTGTTGCTCCATGTAGAAGTGCCCTGTCACCAAAACCCAAAATAGGGGGAAAAAATCATTTGGATTCACAGCAGTTAACAGCACAAGGAAGCTACAGAGCCATCTTAGACCATAGTATTTCAATCGTCTGGTGAAGAACTTACTCAGGACTTTCTTTCTGGTAACCGAAATCATTTGCTGCTTTAAGAGCTTTTTCATAAGTCTGCTTCAATGCTTCCTGTCGATATCAAAGCAAGTATCTCAAGAGGCAATTATCACTGCCCAGAGCTGCAAATTTTCAAAAGAAATAATAGAGATGTTGTTACCTGTAATCTAGACTCAAAATCTTCTGCTGACCATTGCATTGAATTAGATTCACGTAGTACTTCAATTTCACCAGCAGCAACCTTCAACAAAATAATACACTTTAGCTATACCGCCTTTTATAAAATCTAAGAAACTTTTATGTTCTTTAGGTTCCTATTCCGTAAATACAAGCGAAAAGAAACTGACACAGCTCTAGGACTCACTCCTCCGGCTCCTGCAGCAATTGCAGGAGCAATCAGAACATTCGCCTTTCTGAAAACATCGACTGCTTCAGCTGTACATGGCATGTTTGAACCTGCAAGAGAAGAAAAACAGCCATACTGCTTAGAACAAGGTGAAAAAAGAACACCATGAAAGAAACTTATAACACAAAATGAACTGATAAATATTTGCTTGATATAAGAAATCTCTACCTTCTACTAGTAAGCAACAACCTGCATTCACCAGATTAAAGGCATCTGCTTGATCAACTTCATTCTGAGAAGCACAAGGAAATGCCACATCACACCTTTCATTCCAAGGTTTTAATTCATCAAAGTATTTCGCCCTTGCATAGGTCTTGGAATAGTCTCTGCATAGCAGACACGTGTACAGTTGGGATTTATATGATTAGCCAAGTCACAAATACCATAATATCGTATAATGATCAATACCTCAGACTTCTCTGTTGGGATTTTATCTCTCTTAAAAATGCAAGTTTCATATAATCAATTCCGTCATCGTCCACCAAATATCCTTTTGAATCTGCAGAAAACTTTGCATCAATAAAATCAGTGACATAAATCAGCTTTATTTTTTTTCTTCATTATCAATGGAATTCGATTGCAAAGCAAACACCAAATCTTTCAGAGAATGCTAATTCATGAGGAGCACAATACTTCACCGACAGTTGGCTTCAGTCTGAGACCTCTAAGTCTTGACCTTGAAGCAGACACATATCCATATAAGCCACATCTTACTGTTCATCTGGCAGACTGGGTATTATATCAACCCTTAACTCGACTAAGAACCAACTTAGACATGACGAAAACAACAAAAAGGCAGAAAAGCTACACACTTTAGTTGCTTCGAATCTGAATGATAATATCAGTGGATCACCTGAAACTGTAACTGGATGGGCTCCACAGGCAATTAGCTTCTCTACAACATGCATTGCAATCTTCCCGCAACCACTTACAACACATCTGAAAAAAATTTAAGAAAGGTAAATGATTTCATAAAATGAGAGACGCAGAATTGTAGACAAGTCATGCAGCGTCATTGTTAGGGGGAAAGCCAAACATTCAGAAGGATTATTTTTCTAGGGCCTTCTATAACTGACAGAAATAGTAGCAAGAACTAAAGAGTGTCGGAAAGGAAAAATAGAGTTCAAAAGTATCTTGCTGATTAGACAAACTCAGAGACCTAAAATTAACATTGTAAGAGCACATATTTAAAAAGATCAAGAAAGAAACCTTAGTCCCTTTATTTCCTTATTCATATCTGCAAGCATAAGTCGTGCAAAGTACACCTGAAAATATACAAATGAATTTTAGTAGTTCATACAGAATCATGACATATGAATAATGTTCAACATATTTAACAAACGATACAAAAATAATTCTTACCACGCCATAGCCACTAGCTTCAGTTCTGAGGCTAGAGGCAGCCCAATAGATACGTGGTCCTGTAAAACTTCCCTGCATAAGTAATTGACACAAAGATATAACAGCCAAAACGCTTTATTCTCTCCCAACAGCAAAAACATGCAAATATGTGAATAAAGAAATAGTATAGCCCGATGGCATAACACACTCTAATGTTCCCCTAAATGAGAGAGTGGATACAGATATTAGTAGGCATATATTCTTTCCCCAAAGTTATATATAATACTCCCAAAAAGAAGAGCAAAAACCCCAACTTGACAAGGAATATTTTATTAGGAACAAGATCCAAATAAGAGAAAAAAAATCACTGTCATTTTGTTACCAGGAAAAAAAGGCAGGAGATACCAAAAAATAAGTATCAAGAAAAAGCTTCAGCGTCCAAGGACTTTCAGTACCTGAAACTGACCAGCAAGTCTTCTGTATTGTCCAAAAAGATATCCCATTTCCCGAGTACCAACACCAACGTCCTCTGATGGAAGATCCTAGAATACATAATAGATTAGGAAATCGTTGCAGAAGAGCTATACTTGATAGAGGGCAAAACTCATTCTACTTACTTTGTCAGGACCCATATATCTATACATCTCATTCATGAAACTTTGGCAGAATCTCATAATCTGTAAATATTGCAAAACACCATATCAGAACATCTGTAGAAGATCCCTTGCAGGGAAAAATGCAAGGGGTCAAGATGTAACCTCATTGTCACTTCTTCCTTTAGGATCAAAGTCGCTTCCACCAGATGCCCCTCCCAGTTTATAAGGTGACAGAGCATTTTTCAACGTCTGTAACACATTACAAACAAAATTACAATGCTGAAGCATGCAGACAGACATTTACAGGGGTCACCAGAAGAAACCGAATAAAAAAATGGCAAAACATTATAAGGTAGAAAAGAAAAGAGAAATCAGAGGCAAAATAATGGAATAACTGAGGAACCATGGTACCTGCTGAAAGCCAAGAAATTTGGCAATGCTTAAGTTCATGGATGGATGAAATCGGATTCCTCCCCTACATGGACCCAGTGCTTGATTGAACTGAACTCTAAATCCACGGTTTACATGTGTTTCACCGCGGTCATCAATCCATGGAACTCGGAAAACTATCATGCGTTCAGGTTCTAGTAGTCGTTCCATGATATTGACATAACTGAAATAAATCAGAAGGGGACCATGTTATTCAGACGCAGTATTCTGAAAACTAGTTTACAAAGATGAGAAGTAAATCATAACTTACTGAGAATTTTTTGCAATTACCCGCTCTAGAGCATGCACAGATTCTTGTACAGATTGGACAAACTCAATCTCATTAGGATCTCGTTTCAGGGCACCCTCAACAATGGACCCAGCACTCTTTGACATAAGAGCTTCATTGAGAGGGAAAAGTATAAACAGTTAGGAAAACATTAGGCAAAGAAAGACACTAGCCTTGCCTTACAGAGATACAGACATCAAACGGTGCAAAAAAAAAAAGAACAGAAAACCAAGGAGTCAACCTTTCATATTAGAAAACGAAGAAGATGATTCTCTCTCCTGATCACAAACTTATGAAAAAGAAAACAGAATATGAAGGATTTAAAACTTCAGGTCAAACAAAAAAATAAGAATTTGCAACTTCCTCTCTTTCATAAAACTAACTGCATCTTATCATCTGTTAGTAAAATATTTCCTATTAAGAATTGCTTCTTTCCATCACGCAAAACTGGAAATTTTACTAAAAGTAGACAAACAAAATCCACCGAGTAGAGACAAGAGAGTTCAAAGATATCCCAAAAAAATGCAAAGCTGGCGTTAACCACATTGTTAGCTAAAAGGTTGTTAAGTGCAGGTTAGTAAGATGTAACACATGGAGTTGCACATGATCTTTTCTCACTACAGAAAAAGAGATAAATCCCTTGAAGCAGTATTGTGAAAAACTTACTCTTCACATAAATGGGCTTGTCAACAACAATCTTTTCTTTGGAAGCCGTTTGGAGGCGGAGGGCCTCTTTGTGTAGCAAACTATTGTTGTGTTCTTCTAATGCACTCATCTGCATATTTCTACTTCCTTCATTTCCGTAAGGATTTCTTCGATGTTTTCTACCATATTCCCTGCAAATAGAACAGAATATCCTAGCTGTTCCATCCTTCATATCGACGTAAGCCCACTTGTACGTGTCAGCCCATTCCTCTCTCCACCGTTTGACAACTTTTTTCTTTCTCTTTGCCGGTTGTCCCTTTGACATATCATGATCCTCACTGGGCAGGTCAGATACCAAAACCATATGCTTTGTTTCATCATGTTCCCCAGTGGAAGACTCCCGTGGAGGCCCACCGATCAATGAATTGTTAGCAAAAGCGGCATCATCCTCTCCAGGTCCAATTTCCAAATCAATCTCTTCCCCAAGATTGTTTACAACAAGCTGATGCCTTTGAGCCTGCTGGATTAAGTTCATATCATCCATTGAGGGATTCATCCCCAACCCACCTGTTGGCCCAAACATTCAGCATCACAGTTTTAACTCTACCTTAGGCTTCTCTTTTGCTGACTAACAACAACTGTATCTTACACTTGTACAACGCCCAACCTAGATCTCAACAAAGATAAACGGTCCACACTTAGGAAAGAAAAAAAATCACTTATAAAAAAGGCTATCCTCATACAAGAAACCACCAGCCACATTCTCAGTTTTTCAGCACATACCAATGGCATACTAGAATTTAGCTACCAAGAGATGCACAAAATAGAGGCATCAAGCAAATAAAAATGCATCAGCTTCAGAAAAATATCTGAAATATAACTAATCTCAGACCAAATCTCTGCTATAACATGAATCTTGCAATGGAAAAGTTGACCAGAAAATATAAAATGGTTTGAGATCAGAGATTATATCTACTATGATAAATCCTTTTGATCATCCACCTAAAACAAAATTCATTCCTCTAAGCTTGTGAACATATTTCAGGGGAAAAGTTCAGATAATGAACTTATATTCTTTCATTGGAGAATCATCCAAACATCAAAATCCATAATTTATTATTCCACCAATAAAATTTAGAACCAACTAGTAAAGTTTGAGTCTTCGCCAAAGAAAGCAATTCCAAACTAGAAAAGACTTCAATCAAAACAAAATTTACTGAATACCTAACAAGGCACGGCAGTTGAAACAGTGATCAAATCTAACATCTTTAACAACATCAATAAGATAATTTTGGCATACCCAGAAGAAAAATGGTTAGAAAACCCAATACTTGCTAAGTTGTAGAAGAAAATTTCGTCAAGACAAAAAGCTTAACTGGAAAAAGATTGCAACTTTACTTTGCTTGTAGCGATGGGTCGCCGAAAAGAAGGAACCCACAAAGACAATTGTGCCTAAAGACTAGAGAGAAAAAAAAAAAAAAAAAAAAAAAAAAAAGATGCTCAGCTCGAACTTGTTGATAATTTTTACGTCTTCGCCGATTCTGATGGGAGGGCTTTGAGCGGGGGATAGATATAAATCGACCAAAGCAAATTGTTGCAGCAGACGCAAATATAAGAAACCAAACCAAAAAAAAAGTAAAATCCCAAATCAAATCAAATACAAGAACTACAAAGGTCGAAGGGTTTAATCTAATTGGCGAACAAAGTAGTCTAATGTAATTATTTTTAAAACAATATCGACCATTTTCTATTACGAATTATCAACAAATGTTTTATCAAAACAAATAAATATTTATCCTAATTTTCTGAAAATAAGTAAATGGCAAGGCAGTTGCCTGATCCAAATATCCAACGTTCTATTCTATGATTTATTCGACGATGCTAATTGAAAGCTGAGAGATTAACTGAAAATCAATCAATAGATTTCTTTTTTAATTTTTAAATAATTGACAAAAAAATAATATAACATGATGGTAATATATACCATTTACATCAATTATTCATATGTATTTAAACCAATTTGATGAATAGTTCTTAGGTTTACTCCTAGGGTCCTACAGATAATTCCTATATTCACATCTTTTTAATTTAATTACTAAGAGTATGTCATCTAAAATTTTATTTAAAATAAAATTACAATGAATCAAATAAAATAAATTAAATATTTTTAAAATTATATCGAATAATTCTATTGGGCGAATTTAAAGTAGGTGAATAAAGATAAATCCAATAATATTTCCAATATGATTGAATGCAATGTAGGTGAAAGAAGATGTTTTTGTGGCCCAACATATTTAGTTAAATCCATCTAAACGGCCCATGATCATTATGGATTCGAAACCCAAGAGTAACCCGACCCGTTCTATTCGGGCGGGTACCACTAAAAGGAAAGAGACGGTGACATATATCGGAACTTTGGTTGAAAAAAAAAAGAAGAAGAAGATTTGAGAAAATAAAAATCTGGTTGCCGTCTCCCCAAGCAAGAAGAAGCCTCTCAGTTCTCAAAGCAAAGATGCCTACAGGTTTCTTATCTTTCGATTACGAATGCTTTCTCGATTTTTTTTTGTCATCTTCGTTAATTTCATTGAATCCGTTCGTGTCGGTGTTAATAGTGAATCTGCTAATTAGGTTTTGATTTTTTCGATAGTTAATAGTGAAGTTTGTGGGAAATGTATGGTTTTGATTTTGCCTAACCTAATTTTTGGTGATTTTACAGTAAGCGTAAAGTGGCAAAAGAAGGTGTTTGATGGTGTCGAGATTGACATTAGTCTGCCTCCTTCTGTTTTCAAGGCTCAGTTATATGATTTGACTGGTGTTCCACCTGAGCGCCAAAAGATTATGGTCAAAGGTGGTCTTTTAAAGGTAATCATTTCGATTTCACTTTTACTTTGATTTCTCTCTGGTTCCCAGATTGTTTTATTCAAGTTTTGATGACTCTTTCATTGATGCAGGATGATGGAGATTGGTCTGCTATTGGAGTCAAAGATGTAAAGCTCTTTTTTTGTATATATTGGCATTCTTCCTTTATTTTTCCTGGATTCAAATGTTGCTTATTATGTGATTTTCTTCATTCTAGGGTCAAAAATTGATGATGATGGGAACTGCAGATGAAATAGTTAAAGCTCCTGAAAAGGCCATCGTTTTTGCGGAGGATCTACCTGAAGAAGCGCAAGCCACTAATCTCGTAATTCTTTTTCACTGCTTATTATACGTGTCTTTATGGAATCTAATGACAATACCTATAAACCAAAGGATTATTTGAGATTCCCCAACTTCCGTTTACACACACACACACATTCTCCTAGCTGCCTTCGTCAGCTCTCAGCTCACTGCCTTAAATTCTGCTGTTACTTACCTGTCGTAGCTACAATTTTGTTACTGACTGTTAGTAACAGTTCTGCAGTATACTAACATGCAAGCCTTATCAGTTTGTTTTTTCGGTTTTGGTAGTTTTTGTTAACTTTACAATGCTTAGACCCTAGACAATGGACATCCATAGGCATTGTAAAAGGTTTTTTGCATGTTTTTTTTTGTATATTCAGAAAATTTGGTTATTCGTCCTATCAACTAACAAACATTACAATTGATTTCAGGGTTATAGTGCTGGCCTTGTCAATCTTGGCAACACATGTTATATGAACTCCACGGTTCAGTGCTTAAAATCTGTCCCAGAGTTGAAATCTGCTTTATCCAAGTCAGTTCATCTCTTTTCCTTCTCTGTTCTTAACCAAAAAAAAAAAAAAAACAGGAATATTTCACTTTCTTTATTCATATTTTTTATCTCATACAAACAATTTCCTTTTATAGTTACTCACTTGCTGGACGAAGCAATGATGTGGACCAGACTTCTCACATGCTCACAATTGCCACACGTGAATTATTTGGTGAGCTTGATAGAAGTGTCAATGCTGTTTCGCCTACGCAGTTCTGGTTGGTTAGTCTCTGTCCTGCTTCTCTTACCTATTCATGGTAGCTCTTCTGAACTACTTGAATAAGAAATCAAAATAAAATTTTCATTCAAAACAGTCTATGCCTTCAGTAGCCTTGACTGAATCCAAATTGTGGGTTTGAAGAGAAGTAATTTCAAAGATTCTAAATAGATCAACAGCATTCATCTACAATCTCATCTATAATCAATATACAAGCATAAAGCCTCATCTTGAATGCCTTTTTGCTATTTCACATCATCAGTGTCTATATTTCATCATAATATTTGGAAGTTTTTAGTTCTTGGCTCATATCAGCTTTGGTCTTGATGCAGGTATTACGAAAAAAATATCCTCAGTTTAGTCAGTTGCAGAATGGAATTCACATGCAGCAGGTTTTTTCTTATTGCAAACTCGGTTGCATTAAGCATTTAACCTTACATTTTGTGAACCATACTATTAAAATGTCTAACAGGATGCTGAAGAATGTTGGACACAACTGTTATACACACTTTCTCAGTCCCTAAAAGCACCAACTTCCAGTGAAGATCCTGATGCTGTGAAAGCCCTCTTTGGCGTCAATCTTCGGAGCAGGTATCTGTGCAAATTTCGCATTTGGGTGTCTTATCTGGTTTATTTTATTTGTAGCTAATTTTATTTGTTGAGATTATTCATTCAATTCAATTGGTTTTGCAGTTTATAAATCAATAAATGTTCTTTATTCTGTAACATACAATTAAATTCCTGCTCCATACTCCTCCGGTAAAGCAGTAGCATCTGCTTGGTATCCTTCTTAAGCGAGCTAATTGGCAAAACAGGGGCAATACTTGGAAATTTTTAGTTACAGCATTTCACTTAGTCATTTTCTACCTCTCGAGGATTAAATTATGTGTGCTTGAAAATGTTACAGACAATGTTGCCTGTGTGTGGGTGTGTCTGTATGTACCATATATTAGTTCTGGGTTTTCCAACAGGGAAATATATCAACTTTTTGGTTTCTGTGTAACTATTGACAACTAAAGATGTTAATACCTGATTGGGTATGTTCACTTTGTTTGGTAAATTCTATTGTTTTATAGCTGATTTCTCTGTTGTAGGTTGCATTGTCAAGAAAGTGGCGAAGAAAGCTCAGAGACGGAATCTGTATATTCTCTAAAATGTCATATATCGCACGAGGTGAACCACTTGCATGAAGGACTAAAACATGTGAGCAATTTTTATAATTCTAATGCAGACTTTGTATCTGATTTTGATTTCTGCATTTTCCTCGGATATAGGCCAACATATGCTTATATTCTACTTATTATAAAAAAAAATTATTTAAGTGATGAACGTCCCAATTCTTCTGGTTTACTGTAGGGACTGAAAGGGGAACTTGAAAAAAATTCTCCTGTTTTGGACCGTGCTGCGCTTTACCTTAAGGAGTCCCTTATAGATTCCTTGCCTAGGTGATCAGTCTCTTCTTATTATTGTTTGTGACTTTTATTGCACATCTCAGTTCTCTGACACGAAGTTTCTTTCTTTTCTTACTTATCTTGAAGGTACTTGACTGTTCAGTTTGTGCGATTCTTCTGGAAAAGGGAGACTAATCAGAAAGCAAAGATTCTCAGGGTATGTTTGCTTTCTGTTTTTTTTTTATCGTAAACAAAATTTTGGATGCTCAACATTTTATGTTAATATCTACAACTTGTTGATCTTTGAAGAAAGTGGATTATCCACTGGAGTTGGATATATTTGACCTTTGTTCTGAGGATCTTAAGAAGAAACTGGAAGCTCCTCGCCAGGTTTGCTCTGTCTATTCTGGTTACCTCAAATCACTGAGCTGGTTAACTAAATAAACTACCAGCTGTGTCTTTCAGAAACTTAGAGATGAGGAAGGCAAAAAGCTTGGTCTAACTAGTGCTAAGAGTGACTCAAAGGACAGCGATGTGAAAATGACAGATGCAGAGGTATAATATATATATTAGACATAAATCAAATGTTAAGTCCAATCTTCTAAGAAGATTTCTTGCTCTGTATTTGTTTGCAGGGGTCATCAAATGGAAGTGGAGTATCATCCACAGTCAGCCAACATGAAGGTACAATATCTAAGAGCCCTTTTCAACAATTATTTTTCCTGGCTTTGAAAGAGCCGCAATTAATTGGCTTGTACTATTTAAAACTTTGGTAAATAGAAAATTTGCCAAAATCAGCCCTGCCCTGGCTAGTCTTTCATGTGGATAAAAATGTATATATGTATATATCAAATAACTGGAAACAGAGCCCTAATCAAAGCTGATGAACTCAAGGACCTCGATATATAAATGTAATACTTGCATGATTGTTTGTCCATGTTTCACATTTCAAAGAAATCAAGAATCTTTTCAGAGACTAGTTGTGTGGAATCTAAATCTGCGTTGCAATGGGATTTGATAGGTGCTTCTTCTGAGAAGGAAACTCACATGACCGGAATTTATGACCTGGTCGCTGTGCTGACCCACAAGGGCAGGAGTGCAGACTCTGGTCACTATGTCGCATGGGTCAAGCAAGAGAGTGGTTAGTTCCTTTCTCTAATATACTATACCTCTCTCTCTCTCTCTCTCTCTCTCTCTCTCTCTCTCTCACACACACACACACACACACACAATCTCTCTTCCATTTATAACAATTCTCATTTTTTTCAGGTAAATGGATTCAATATGATGATGACAACCCGAGCCTGCAACGCGAGGAAGACATCACAAAGCTATCTGGAGGAGGTAAACTCGATAGCTTTAATCCGCTTAGCATCTCACTTTATATTTATTCAGTTTCTTACTTCTTTCTTTGCTCGGTTACATAATTCACAGGTGATTGGCATATGGCGTACATCATTATGTACAAAGCCCGCTTTGTCTCCATGTAATCTGTCATTTCTCTTTTGTTGATTTTAGTTCTTGAAACATTTAAACCGTTAAAATATTTTATAGACCACCTCAGAAATTTCAGTTTTACAATGTTAGAGATTGGGTTTTGTCACTGTACTTTTACGACAGAGAATTGTTTCAACTCTTTTTTTAGTATCCAAGAGATTTTTAAAGTTCTAACATCAGTAAATCTTTGTTTAATATAACATTCAATTTACACTGCATTTTATTTTACTAGAAATAACTACGTTAGAATCTGGGCCCTTTTTTAGTGCTGTGAGTTGTCGAAGTAATAGCTTTGTAATTTTTCATTGCCTAATATAAAAATTTCACTTTCATGAACTAGTCTAATTGTAATTCTGTAATTAGCCTTCAGAATGACCAAATAAGGTCATAATCTATATATATTGTGGTCCATGAGGAATATAATAAATAGAATGGCCCATCAGAAGAGGGGTCATTGAGTCTCAATGCTTAAACAAATATAGCAAAGCATTGTCAATTCAAACTAATCCCAATACTTGATAACAACGGCTCATCGGTCATTATTTCAAATCATTTTACCCAAAATTAGAGCCTGTGAAATGGACTACATTGATTTTTAAGACTTATCCGTCCACTTGAACTACAATTTAATACTTTATTTTGACTTTTCTGTCAATCTGTTTTCAATTATTCACATAATATTAGTAGATCAGATATATCAGGATGAATGATCGTGACAATAGATTTGTGGTCATGGAATTTATATCATACATGTAAACGCGGTGACTTTTATTTTCCTTAAAAAAATATATAAAATATTTGTCAACTCCCATATACTAAAAATGAGAACTGATAATTTTGTAGTAAAAAAAATCATGATTCATAATAAATGTAAATTGAAACAATAATCAGTCACATTCTATAATTCCATTAAATATTATAACACCTTCTAAAGGCTAAAGCCAATCCGGGGAAAAATGGACAAGAAAAAAGTGAAATATAATAAATAAGATTATATCAACTAAATTGGACCGACATCATTTGTTGTTGTTATATATGACTATGTAATGACTTTTGAAAAAAAAAAACATATACGAAATTGACCAAATTACCCCTTGTTCAATTCTTCTCCATTCTGTTCATATTCATAGCTAGATCAGTCCACGTGTCATCACTCTTCCGTAAACCCGAACCCAAACCCAAATCCATACTCGGATTCGGATACCAACGCGACCCGTTTTCGTATATAATCCCACCCATCTGCATATTCGAAGCCAAGAGCGAACTAAAACTATTCGGCTCTCCAACGGGTAACCCGTACAACATTCGGGTCGGATCCATTTCTTGACCCGTAATTTTCTCATCTTGTTCCTCTAGTTTTGACCCGGACACGGAGCTGCCATGATGATCAGATTTCTCAGAGATGGTTTTAGTCTTGGGACTAGTGGAGGAAGATGATCCAGATCGTTTATTGTTCTTGCGAGATCCACCGCCGACGGGGATATTACGGAGAGCTCCGCCTTTAGTCCAATAACGACGACAGTTTTTGCAAAAGTGACGGGGCTGTGACAAATTGTAATTATTGTAGTAACAGAATTTGGTGTTGGGTGAGTCACAGCGAGGACAATTTAGCTGCTCTTGTTCTGGTAACTCCGGTTGTTTCTGTTTTGCTGTCGTCGTCATCATCATCATTGATTGGTCGTAATACGCTTCTGCTGACGTCAGATCCTGCATTTTTCTCCCGGAAAAAAAATTATGCGCTGAGTGTGAAAATAAAAAAAGTGAGGGACTTTTTGCTACCAGAGAAGAAGAAAATGTTTTGTAACGTGAAATTATAAAATCTGCAAAGACTTTTTAGAAGATAAAATATGAAATCTTTGGAGTGGCAAATTGCAAGTTATAGTGAGGGAAGAGAGATAGATAGTGGAGACTCCATATTTGGTGGTGGGGTTAAGAGATTTAGACTTTTAGAGAGATGTTTGTATATTTTTTATCCCAAAAAAAAATTATAATTTCCACACTTTCTGAATTTTTGTTTTGTTTTAGATATTAAATTTGACAGTTTGTGGTTGTATTAAACTTCAAGACTAATTTCTTGTTGACCTTTGTTGTCTATTTACTATTTAGTAAAGTTTTGCTAATAGTTTTGTATATAAGTTTTATTTTACCCATGGTTTTGTTAACTTAATTATAATAAAACGTCTTCTGAGAAGTGTTTTTATGTATAATTAAGAGAATACTCCTTTAAAAATACCATCGAAATAATATCTTTTAAAAAGTATATATTTTCTGCTAAAAAAAAAGGAAAAACTTTTTTTAATTATTTTAGCATATTATGTAGAGATGATCAAAATATAATTGTAACCATATTTGGTACGGTAACTGTATTCATGTTTATTGGGCCTATCCCATTTGATGAATGGAAAAAAATGTTAACAATTTATGTGGAAATTCATTCCACTTCATACAAGAAGAGAAATCCAGAGGAAACTCTGAGAACAAATACAACAACTAGAAACAAAATTTCTTTTGTTTTTCTTTATAAAATATTTATGTCGTTTACTATACCATATTATTTGGAGAAAATTAGTTTATAAACTATAGTGAACTATAAACTATAGTGAACTTTCTTAGAAATTTCCTCCAATGTACTCTTTGACAAAATTCTACGCGTTGAAATTTATTATTGACTTGTTGACTTCACTAAAGTGTATTTGCTTGACTTAACTATTTCACTTTGAGCAAAAGAAAAAAAAAAAGTAAAACTATAAACTTGCCCGAGTGACACCATTGTTCACCAGCATAAACCTACAACAGATAGAAATTGAGTTAATGGCTCAATTAAGAAGTTTTAAATTTGGGGATTTTGAGTTTAATCAAAAGAAAACTATATAGTCAGACTAAACTTTCGTTAACAAAACTAAACGTGATGTTATTGTTGACTAATGAGTGAACCAAAATAGTTAGGTCAATCTAAACTTGGGGATTTGGTCTTCTCATAAAAATATATAGTTAAGTTTTCAATTGTTAAAAAAGTTAGGTTTTCAATTGGAGAAATTTTATTTTCTTTTTCCCCCAAATTTAAGATCAACGAGGGAACACAAAAACTTAGGAGCTATGATGCTCTGACCCACTTAGGCTTCCGTATTAGCAGACAAAAAAAAAGGAATTGCGTGCATAAGAAGCAAAGTTTGATTTTATTTGGATCATTTCATGTAAAAGGCATCATTACATTTCGAAACCTCACTTTGGAACATCGAATCTGCATCGTCAACATTAATAATACACTGAACCTAAACCACACAAGTGTCGAAACCAGCTGCTTTGACATTCTTTTTCCTCGCGTTAAGTTGCCCACTTTGTATTCCGATCGTGACATCACTCCTACGCCAACTTTTTTTTTCTTACACGACAAAATTAATGTCTCAGATTTTTGTCTTGACCACACGAACATTACAAATTAGAATTGGTCTGTGATATGTTTGGACATGTCACTATCCTTCTTTTTTTTTTAAATTAACCGTGATAGAATTCAGGTTGAAGCTCAAATCAATCCCCTAATCTGTAAGAAGTATAATAACTTTAGCAAAAAAAAAACAAAATAGTATGATAAAAACAAAATTTGTTACATGGGTCAAAACTAATTTATGATCAAAACTGTCGAATAGAAAGTATAGTTCCTCAGTTTTATAAAAGTTCCTGTTGGTTTTATATCTTAATTGATCAAAAGAAAAACCATTGAGAACGATACAAACACCACCTCTTGGTTACGTCTCAATAACTTCGTTGAAGTACATTATACTTCTTTTTTGCCCAAACTGAAACTTATTATAAATGCTTAATATGATACAACATTCAGTGTATGCTAACATAGAAAAAAGAGCACTTCAACTATTACAAGAAGTGAATTGTCGTAAGGAATCATTCTAACAAACAAAAGTGTTTCCAGTAGAAAAATGTATCCAGTTCTGATGGGTAGAAAACTAACTGCAATACAATTTTCTTTCCAAATTTGTTAGTAATCAAAATCTCATTTAAAACTTATAGATAATTGATGACAATGGCTTGGAAATATTTGGATAGGCACGCCCATTTTACACGTAAACAAAATATTTACCATTAAAACATGCAAAAATAAATGCATATTCAAAAGTATCATAAATGGTGAATTTTTTATTACCTTAAGTATCTGATTATTGTTGTTGTCTTGAACATCATCTCTGGGAGAATTTCAGATTAATCCCAAAGATGATATACTATCAAGATTTTTTAAACCTTGACAATTTTGATTTTTCTTCAACGCTTCTTAGGAAGTTTTCGCCAATCCTCCAAAAGAAACTCTTGAAACTTTTGTTTGAGATTTCTTCGCACTTCTTCCAAACTGTTGATGCTTGAAACTGTAAGAGAAATACAATATACTTCAAAATAACCAAAATAAAATGACAGTAGAGAATAGTACAGGTAAATGAAATATGTTATTTTAATGACAATAAAGTCGAAACAAGTTTGGCAAAAAGAATCAATAAAACAATGATTACACAAAGACCAGAAAAAAGATTATAAATCTAATCTATATTCATCAAAAAGTCTTATGAGATCAGCTTTCTAAAATCACGATTTCTTCCAATCGGATTTTCTTTTTCTTTTTTTCTTGGCCTGAAGTAATTTCCAAGTGCACAAGTAAAATACTACACTTTAAAAAAAGAGATAAAATGATTGGTCTTCACTGCTTTCCTTTTCCCTGCCATTTTCCCAGAAGTCCATGATGATGATTACAGAGCTTATGAGATCAAAGACCAGGCCATATGTGAGTGACCATGATGATGAAATGCGCTTTTTTTGCTGAGTTTGTCTTAAGCATAGTACATATACAAGCTGTTTGCAGCGGCGCAAGCAATTGAGTTCTCACTTGGATGCCAAGCAAGATGTAGCAATTTTGTTGAGTAATCAAGAGCATTGCTGTTTCCATCGACTCCAGGACTCTCCGATCCTGTTTTACCATTTCAGTATTTACTTAATTTGTACCAATTTCTTAAAGGATATAATGCTTAACTAAGAAAGGAGAGAGGGAGAGAGGGAGAGACTGACCTCTACTTACAACACGCGTTATACTGCTTAGTGCTCTGGATGGCCTCGAGGGGATAGGGACATGTCTCCTATGATAAACCACAACACAAATTCCATTTCATCGATACTGAGAAGAAACAGAAGAGTACACTACACTACTCTTAATGGCTTTGCCAAGCTTACCTCATTGGGTTCCTGCTTGCTTCTAAGGTTGCAGTCTCAGTACTTCCGGGGGAAACACCAAACACACGGAACAGATTACTGGAAAGGATATGAAAGCAAAGGAAAGCTTATACACGGAATCATAGTCATCTGGAAATGTGAGTAACAAAAAAAAGATGCTATGCTTTTCGGGGCATACCTGTAAGAACCTGTAGCTGCTCGCAATCCATTGCCACTTATACAACACTCGAACTTGTCAAAGATGGAATCATTTTCATATAAATCACAGAGCTGAAAAGAGCATCAGGCAACGGGATACAAATCAGTTATGCACCAACTCGTCTAATGCAGCTCTCCCCAAATATAAGAAACTGACCTTTGGTTTCAAATATTCATGAACCTGGAAAATTGCTACAGGGCCTGAGTCCATGTTGATGTCCCATAACTGACATACAAAATATAACCCATGAGATGAGTTTACCTAAACATGAATTATTCGAAACCAGCCACTTGAAACGTCACGGGCATATCATAACTAATGCTAATAGAAACAATGAAAGTATGAACCTTAAGAGTCATGTAGTCACGGCTAAGTAGATATCTTCCTTCTTTTGCAAATTTGATGTCTGAGACGGAAGCAATAATCTCAGTGAAAAATGATTTAGGACCTGCTACCTCTGGTTCCACAAACCTGCAGAAACAAGCAATGTTAGCCTTTGCTGCGACCACAGGTTACCAAATCCTACAAGAGAGTGTTGTCAATGATTTGCTGTCAATCAGCTTTATCCTCCTCAATAATAATCGAGTTTGCCACAGTATGATGTTAGACACTTATCTCTCATGATGGAATGAGATGCTTTTTTCAAAGAAAGGTACTAGAGATATTAGCAATCAAACAATGATGAAGTGATTGAGATGATTATACAAGTTTTTAGGCCCTCCTTTCAAGTAATGCTGGACTATAAAGAAACTTGACAGAATTTCCAGCTGCAAGACTTACAATTTGGAATGTGAATCACATAAAGCTGACTGGCGCAGATCAATCAGACGAATTGAACCTTTTGAACTGCTATAGGCTAACATATTGCAATGGGTAGGATGAAATTCTGCTGATGTGATAACCTCTGCAAGAACAAATATAGATGTAATTATGAAGGATATAACATCCAATTGCTTGATGTATGCGTAATAGACCATCGTAACATGCAGAAAACATATTGGACTGAAAGAACAGTACACCACAGCTTACCAGATAGATCTTCCATTTTCACAGGCTTGACATCAACAATATTGAAACTTTGATTGCTGATCTCCAGATTCCAAAGATTTATTCGCAAATCATCAGCAGATATAAAGGTTTCACCGTCGCTATTTAGGAGAAAAAATATCAGGACCAGAATATTGGCAATGAAAAGAATAGTTCTCAAGCTAATAATGTCATTGAGGTGTCATTTTGATTAGAAAGGCAAAAAACGGATTGATTCTGCAGAAAGACATTCATCAGACGACTTCTAGTGACATCATAGGATTTCTCATGGATAAAAAAAACAGGAGGCAAGTCGAATTCAAAATGGGTGAATAACTTACCTATTATTAGAAATTGAATTTATATGATAATCATGGGCATGCGCATATACTCGTCGACATCTAGCCACAGGGCTCGACTCATGGCTAGTAACCTGTATATGTCAAATGAAATATTAGTCTACAAATGAGAATTAAGTAATCTTGCACGACTTAATCAATTCCTTATCATTGGTAGAGAAGGTCAAGGAACGGGAGAATGCATAGGAGACTAGCACCAAAAAAAACCAAGTACAGCACCAATGAAAAGTCAATTGGAGCAAATTGTATAATATTTCTGGGCGCATATACTACATGATATGCTCCATGTTATTTCGACTTAGTTGGTGCCAGTGCGAAATCATCCAGAAAAGGTTGAAAATGACTCACTCTATGATGCAGGTTTTACTTGAGTTCGTGCTGAAACTAGCATGTTCAAAATATCTAGGGAAACAAACAATAAAGAAAATAAATTGTTTAGAGGACAACTACCATTGGTAATCGCAGCGATGAGATGCCCCCAGGTGGGAAGGAGTTATTCACTTCAGCTGCTCCTCCATTCACAAAGTACGAGCTTGCAATGATTGAATTGCTCGAGCTTGCAACAGGTCCATTTCCTACAGTTCCTGAAGGATCTGAGTTCATATCATAAATTTTCTTGATCTTCTTGTCTTGAACCTGTTAAAAATCTCACATAAGAAAACGAGGAAAGAATCGCCTCTAAATATTCATCTCAACAGGTTATTGATAGAAAAAGACCCACAGAGAAATTCTTTATTACATTAAGGACGTAGTACCACCTAGATACAATAAGAAATCCAACAAATAATCTCAATGCCCAGAGAGTTCAAATTTCAACATTCTATAGATTGACCATGAAAGTACCAGCTTTATCGCTGTACACCTTATATATATATATATATATCCCTAAGGAAAAACAATGTTCTTATCTAAAAAGTATGTCATTCAGAGACCAAAAACAGTATAGAGGAAATTTTCACCTTCCAAAGTTTGATGGTTTTATCATTCGTCGACAGGAGAAAAAGAGCGCCATTCGCTGTTGGACACCATCTAATTTTGTTGATTTTCTCCTCTATCTCCAAACTCTTGAGGTAATCAAACTGGTAGAGAAGGATCAAGCATGAAAAGACAGTAAAAAGGTATAGCTAGCAAAAAGTGTGAGTAAGAAAACAGAGTATATCAAATACCTCAGGGTCATGACTCTGAAATTCAGTTTTATAACAAAACTCTGGGTGCCTCACTGGATAATCAGTTTCTTCAAGATCTCTTCTAGCTCCATTGCTCTGTAATTGATAGCATACAACAACAACATATAACCAAATGTCCAATTTGCATATTCAGAAAAAAAAAAAAAACGCTTAGGGGAGACAAAGTGAACATACATTATTATTATCGCTTCTCTCGAAAAGAACAACTCGTCCTCCACGGTCCCCAGTAGCGAGATGGTCACCAGAATGATCAAATTCAATTGCTGAAATCACATCAACTGCAGAGGAAACAATCAGCTAAAGTTAAAGCATTTCTCAACAATAACATTTTCACAAAACGAAACAGCAAGATTGAAAAAGGAATACGCAATCTACTTCAACCTCAAAGCCTACAACTTTCAAAGTAAGCCATTAAGCATAACAGATACAAAGCTAACCAAAAAAATCAAAACTTCACACAGAGATGAACAAAAACATAATTATCGGAAAATCCAAGAATACCAATAGATCTACACATCCAGATTAAAAACCAACTAATTCCAATTACAAAGATTAAATCAAATAATAAGCTAGGAAAAGAAAATATTCAGATGAAATACACAAGTCAACCGATGTCTACCTTCTTGAACTTCTTCACCAGCGCTTCGTTCACCGAAGACCTGAGAAAATCTCCAATCCAAAGGCAGAGATGGGTCTGCCGAAGCTGCAACGACCTCATCACCGCCGTTCATTCCCTCTCTGTCTCTGGCTCTCTCTTTCCGATTCACACACACACACTCCCTCGTTTGTATAAATAATCTAATGGCTAATACGACGATCAAGGAATACACCGGATCAGAGATTTCCGATAACGAGCTCGACGATAAGGTTTCTCACGGATGCAGCAAAAATGGATCAAAGGTAGGAAGAGAGTATCAATATCAATCAGATTATTCTCATTTCTCAGATTTCGACAAACAAATAAAATCACACACAGTTGTCCATTTTATTTATAATTAAAAAATCTAATATCTCGAATATTTGGTAATTTTATTTCAGTAAGGTTTTTATTTTTGGTTTTCTTATTGGAAGGAGTTTCACAATGTGTAAATTATGAATTGTAAACTAAATTAATGTTAATACAAACAAAATCACATTTTATATCCAAACTTACCATTTCCTCCTTCACTATATGACAGAAAATAAGATTTCCCAGCTTTTATTTATTTAGTAGCTGGACGTATATTTTTTTCTCTTTGTAGCTTTTTTTTTATATAACTATCTCTATTCCTCACATTATACATTTGTCATTTTCCCCATTTAAAACAGGAACAAAATCTACCTTCACATTTTTTTACATCAACATTTATTTTCACAGCTGTTTAGGTGTATATACAGACACTAATTGTAAAAATTTGAAAATTAAGATATACATTATGTCTTTATATATGGGGATTAATTATAAATTATATCTGACTTTTAAAATACAGCTAATACAAATTTAATACACTCATATTTGATTAGCTGTAGTTTAGAAATTGTCTCTTTTTGGATAATTACAAAAGAGAGAGGGAAAAAAAACCGTTTTATTTTTTGAGTAACAGAAAATATTCTGCTCTTCTTCGCTCGCTCGACTTTGATCGCTCATCACAAGCTGTGAACTCTATTCAGAACGATGACGAATAAGTCACCAGAGAAACGATGGAATTATAGCTTATATCTATAACTCACTACCCTAAATCTCAATCATTATACGATCCAACGTCCATCGTTTCTGAATTTGATTTTACATTTTGCTGCTTTACAAGCTATTGAGATCAATGCTAAATTCATATTATGGCTCTTTGACAAGTAATTATATGAAAGGGTTACTAAATGTTTAGTTAACTTCTTAGAATAAAGTAATTAGTGACCGCTTATCAAAACAGAGAAAAAAAAGCTAATGTGAAGAAACAAGAATGCTTTTACTGAATCTTAGTTGGAGTAATTTACAATTTAGAATGGTGGAAAGATTCTTTTATAACCATTATAAAGCTACAATTTTAAGAGTATAGAACAGTTTAGAAAGTTTTACACTGAAACTTCTTAAACGCAGATTAGCCTTTATGTTCCATGTAAGGGGATACTCAATCTTTCTCGCTCTCTTATGCAATAAGACAGAACACAACACACAGATCTTTAATCTTCTTGTCCATCCACTTGTAACAATTTAGTTTGCGGGCTTTTAGGTAAGAAGTATAGAGACTCATAAACTGTGACTTTACCTGTTGTCAAACAGATATAAAAGTTATATATAAAAAAAAAGATCACTATCTTTGTTGATTTACTTTAGCTGGCCTTATCAGTGGTGGTTTTGCTAGCTCAAGTGGAGTTTTTATTGTTGATTTGTTATACAGTGAGGTTGTTAGTTACACTACACAATTAGGTGACGAATGACTCTGTTATGTATATATGTTATTGACTTTTGTTAGTAATGAAAAGAACATATAGTTTACATTCAACAGGTTTTCACAATAAGCTCCGGTTTACACTGAAAATATAATGAGATCTGAATATCAAGATTGCAAAAAAAAAGTGTTACCTGTCCAATGAACAAATTTACTGCAGAGGCTTGAGAAGTGTTGCAGCCGAAGCTTGAAGATAACAATTAACAATCTACAAAAGAAACTTGATTTCTTCATATGCTTCTATGCTTTGCTCATATATTGGATATTAAAAAGATATTTCATTAAGAGTAATTAACTCAGTTTTATATAAGTCACAACCACATTTTTTTTTTTTTTGTCAACACAAGACTTGATTATATGACTTATGAGAGGACTGACTTTAGAAGTGATATGATGAAAAGTAAAACCTTTTTGGCAATTCTGTAGATTTAATTAACATTTTCTTAAAGATGACTTGGACTTCTCTAGCATTCGAATGGTATTGACCATGAAATTGACGATTTTGCCCTTCACCAACAACATCGTTTATTTTTTTGTTTCTTGTTAATACAGGTTAGGCTTAGGAGACATAAGTAGACATAATACATTCTCAATACATTCTTTTGCATGTTCTGTAAGAAACTTTTTAGAAAGGTAAGAAATCTTACACGATAATCATATTTGTTTAAAATATGAAGGAAAATGCCTAACTTTTATCATTTGGGAAAGGACATCACACACAAGCGTGAAGCCTATCTTCTTACCAAACCCAACTAAGCATATGCGTCTCTATTCTTGCCATTTGCTTGAATCCTTTATCCTTTTGAGAAATTTATGAAGCATTATTTTACATAAATATTCTTTTTACAGACATATTACTATGTAATTAATTTGCATCAATTGGTTTCATGGTTTTACTATGTGTAGTCTACTCTTTCGTACGTGAAACTATTATTTGATAATATGTGCGTAGTTACTGCACTACATAAATTACTAAGTCTCCAGATTTAGTGTTATAGAATATCTAACTACTTCTTGGACTGCAAAACAAATTTTACGTATTATTTGAGAAGTTACCAAAAAGATAATGATCATGGTGAGAGGATCATAAAGGTTTCTTTGTTGTTATTGTGTATACTTAAGGGGTTTCTGCTTATGTATTGAGAGAGATTTTTTTGAAAACTTCTACAAGTAATTCAAGACTCAAGAATATTAACATCATATATAGTTTATTAAGAACAAATTCAAACAGTATATTATTGATAGCAAATTATTTATTTAATCGTGATATAAGAAGTTTGGATTTACATGGAGTTGATTGATGTTAATAGCTGAGAAAATTTATTAAATTTGGGGAGAGTTTTATGTAGTTAAAAAGTTAAGTCATTATCAACTTTAAGAATCGAATGTACATTACATCCATGATATATTATAATAGTTATATATATACTAAATAACCATCTACTTATAGAATTCGTATGAACAATTAGTTTCTAGTTTCTCGCAATAGATGATTCATGTCGAAAATGATTATATTATGTTGTCACCGACGACTCACTGTCCTAACATTTGTCATATATATATGAAACATTTATGAGTGCAATCACGTTTTAACATCGCTTTCACAAAACTAAATAGCTGTACGATTATTATTCATAGGTTCTGTCTCTTTTTTGTTGTTGTGTGTATGATAGTACGTAAATGCAATAATTAACGCCAATAGCAACCGTAAATAACTATAGCAATTGTGTGGTGAATCATTCTCTACCAATATAAAACAAAATCAACCAAGGAAATGCAGTAAGAGAGACTTGTGTCTGGTGAAGGCTACTGTCAATTGATTTTGGAGAGGATAATGTATAAACTATTTTCGTATGTTTGATTATTATACAAAATTATTTAAAGAGGTGGGGTTGGTGAAAATTATCGTCAAATTTTTTCATTTTACTTGGACTTTTGCTTCGGTTGTATCGTCAACATGGGCCCACTCTTCCACCAAAGCCCAATCAATATATCTCTCACTATCTTCACCAACCATTTCTATTTTCACCAAATCCATTTCCTTAATTTGCATTCCCACCCCAATTTTTTTTCAAGCTTTCCATTTTATCCAATAAAATTTTTAATCGAAATATGTGTGTGATCTACGAATTCGAATTCAATGGTTTTATTTCTTATATGAAGACGGTCAAATTCATACGGGTTCATTGGTCGACGGTAGTTGGTCTTCTATGGATCCAAAATAGACCAAATCAACAAATGAAGAAACTATTAAATGTAGGATACATGTGTATATCCAAAAACGGCAAAAATCCAAATATAACTTCATTGATACGTTTTTTTCCTAAAAATCAATAAAATTTATGTATTTGCGTACATTTATCAAAATTACTATACCCAACAGATTTCTATGCACTAAATGGTTATATATTGATAATTTATTTGCAAAAAAAAAAAACAACAACAAATGATTAAAAAAAAAAATCAAGGTTACTTAAAACTGGTTCATTTATCTGATAAATGACAAGAATTTATTTTTATCCAATAACAAGTTATTTTTAAATGATATCATACTATTTATTTAAACTACACACAAAAATACTCCATCTATTTATGGTTTTACCATCACGTTTTTTTTTTGTAAAATTAGACCCTCTCATTAACCTAAATCACTATGTTAATCGTTAAACATTTTTTTAAAACAACATTTCAGTAAAATAAAAATAAAAAAATACTTTGATTATTGTTTCCATCAGATAAATTATTACTACCACTAGTTTATGCGTCTATGTGATTTTCAAAAGAGAAAATAAAATTGCAGCTCACCAAACGCAACGTGAAAAGTGAGAGTCCATACTAAAAAATGACAAAATTACCCTCAATAATATTTTGAAATTACAATACTAACCTTTTCACCAACCACACCGGCCACCCTCTTCTCCAGTGAGTCCTCTATATATGAACTCCTCCGATGCAACTCCTGTTTCCTTCAGGCCAAAGCCTATACTCACACAACAACAACAACAAATCTCAACCTTAAACAACTACACTTCATTATATATATATATATAGCTTAAGAAAAAAGGTACAATGGCGCCACAACAAGAAGTGATGGAGAAACAGACCACCAACAGTGACGTCATTTTCCGATCAAAGCTACCTGATATTTACATCCCAAACCATCTCTCTCTCCACGACTACGTCTTCCAAAACATCTCCGAATTCTCCTCCAAGCCATGCCTTATCAACGGCCCCACCGGCAAAGTCTACACTTACTCCGACGTCCACGTCATCTCCCGCCAAATTGCCGCCAGTTTTCATAAACTCGGCGTTAACCAATACGACGTCGTGATGATCCTTCTTCCGAACTGTCCCGAATTCGTCCTCTCCTTCCTCGCCGCGTCCTTCCGCGGCGCAACCGCCACCGCCGCGAATCCTTTTTTCACTCCGGCGGAGATAGCGAAACAAGCTAAAGCATCCAATACTAAACTCATCGTCACTGAATCTCGCTACGTCGACAAAATCAAATCCCTCCAAAACGAAGATGGCGTTATAATCGTCTGCACCGATGAATCCGAATCCGTCCAAATCCCGGAAGGCTGTCTCCGATTCAGCGAGTTGACTCAGTCAGACGTAATCGAGTCAGTGGATATTTCACCGGAAGATGTAGTGGCTCTTCCTTACTCCTCCGGCACGACTGGTTTACCGAAAGGAGTGATGCTGACACACAAAGGACTAGTCACGAGCGTTGCTCAGCAAGTCGACGGCGAGAATCCGAATCTTTACTTCCACAGCGATGACGTCATCCTATGTGTTTTGCCTATGTTTCATATCTATGCTCTGAACTCGATCATGTTGTGTGGTCTTAGAGTTGGTGCGGCGATTTTGATAATGCCCAAGTTTGAGATTAATCTGCTTTTGGAGTTGATTCAGAGGTGTAAAGTGACGGTTGCTCCGATCGTTCCGCCGATTGTGTTGGCCATTGCAAAGTCATCGGAGACGGAGAAGTATGATCTGAGCTCGATCAGAGTGGTGAAATCAGGTGCTGCTCCTCTAGGTAAGGAGCTTGAAGATGCCGTCAGTGCCAAGTTTCCTAAAGCCAAACTCGGTCAGGTTTGTATTATCAGTATGGTTCTATTTTATTATTTTTTTTCGGAAATACATATTAATTTATTCATTTTATATCAAATATATTATTATTTAAAATTTAAACTACATTATATTATTTTAATGGTAACCACTTGGAGATTGTCTAAGAATATATAAAATGAAATAAATATATGAACGAATTAGGTTACTATTAAATTAGTTTCATATGATTATGTTTCCTGTTGACAAAATATATGATTGTGTGCCATTTTTTTTTCTAAATAACATGTAAATAAAATAAAATTGTTGAGAGAAATAGCACACAATAAAATGTTACTTTTTAGATTAGTAATCATATCATATGTTTACCTAATATAATGTTTTGGAAAATGTTTAAACGAACATTAGGGGTACGGAATGACGGAAGCAGGTCCAGTGCTAGCAATGTCATTAGGGTTTGCAAAAGAGCCGTTTCCGGTGAAATCAGGAGCTTGTGGTACAGTGGTGAGAAACGCCGAGATGAAGATCGTGGATCCAGACACCGGAGATTCCCTTTCAAGGAATAAACCAGGAGAGATCTGCATCCGTGGCCATCAGATCATGAAAGGGTACCTCAACAATCCAACGGCTACATTAGAGACGATAGACAAAGATGGTTGGCTTCACACCGGAGATATTGGAATGATCGATGATGATGATGAGCTTTTCATCGTTGATCGTTTGAAAGAACTTATCAAGTATAAAGGTTTTCAAGTGGCTCCGGCTGAGTTAGAGGCTTTGCTCATTACTCATCCTCACATCACTGACGTTGCTGTTGTCGCGTAAGTACAAATATTTGTTGACAAGTTTAAGCCAATACATATCTTTACTACTTGATGCTTTTAGTTATTGCTTATTGATGTTAACTTGACGTTTACGCTTCTTGTTGTTGTTTTAATTTGTATGATTTAATAGAATGAAAGAAGAAGCTGCTGGTGAAGTTCCTGTAGCGTTTGTGGTGAAATCTAAGGATTCGAAGTTATCAGAAGATGAAGTGAAACAATTTGTGTCGAAACAGGTAAACAATTAGTTATAACTCTTGATTATTAGCATGAGAAATTAATCATTGTTGATGTCATAAACTTTGTTTTGTATGTGAATCGACCAACAACAGGTTGTGTTTTACAAGAGAATCAACCAAGTGTTCTTCGCTGATTCCATTCCTAAAGCTCCATCAGGAAAGATATTGAGGAAAGATCTGAGGGCAAAATTAGCAAATGGGTTGTGATGATCTAAACCAAAATGCGTGCAAAAGATGATTTCATTGTGTATATACAATATATAACTGTTTGATCCAACCAAGGAAATAAACTCATACGAGCCATTAATGTCTTTTCTTGTTGTTGGTCAAAGAGCCTTTGTAATAAATGTGTTTTACTTTTTGGTTTCATGTAACTCATGCTGGAGATAATAACAGCAAACTTTTTCATAAAATAAGGTTACTCGGATTATGCGATTAAAGCTTGAAACTTGAAAATCTGTTAATTTATTGGTACATGTTGAGTCTGCCAAAACATTAGTACACCGTATTACTATTAACAGAATTCTTCAATTTGTTTTCGCAAAAGGTAAAACACCAATCTCGATCTTCTCGTGTTAGTTACTTGGTTCTTCCGAGTCAAATTCTAAATTGATCTTTAAATCTTAATACGCTAAGCTTCACCTAACAAATGATTTCCCACAATATGCTTCATCGGTATCAATGATAAGCATGCTTTCATCATATCATACCAAGTTTTCATTAATGTAGTTTATAAGCATGTTTAAAGCTTTAGTTTCTTGTGAGATTATATAACGCCATGGGATTTACAAGGTTATTACATATAAAAGGGGAAATTTCATGTAAGCAAGTCAAACATTGATAAATAATCTTCAGTGTAGTAGAGAGTTACATGTTGACGTCTTTACTTGCTGATATTCTCTAGTTGATGTTGATGTGCTCAATTGATGATTTTGTCAAGTTGATGTTGATGTGCTTACTTAGGTGATGTTGTGTTAAGACCCAAAATGGAACTATTGGGCTTACGGGAAAATCATTAGTGGATTATTGTTTAAGCCCATTTAATTTAGTATGTTGCTATTTAAGCTGCTTTCTTCTTCTGTAAACATTATTAGAAAAAATTGATCAAAGAAATAAAGAGTGGCTTTTGATAATGTAAGACATGGAGAAAATCCACACAAAAATAAATAAATTAAAACCTTCTTAAAAAAGCTCGAGTCTTGATAAATTGAATATTTGTCCTTTGCAAGAATATTAACTACTAGTATATAGTACAGATTAGAGACTAGAAGAGCACCAAAACCATTTAGAATGAGTATATGAGAAAAACAGAAAAAACCCATATATATAACAAAAAATGGTATGAGCTACCATTATGAACTCGTGCTCTGCTTCAGCTTAATACAAGAGGATGACAAAATTTGCTTAACAACAAGACATAATCAGACAAAAGTAAACACGGAGCATTAAGCCATACACCATAAATGGAAAAGAAATTGTCCTTTTCGTTCTGAAGATGCAAATTAAGAAGCATGAAATGGCAAAAAAAGGCAAGACTTTAATGAAAATTGAACAAATTCAAGAAAGCTACATTGGGAATACAGTCAAAAGTAAATTACCAACATAATAATAGCCATAAGAATTTCTCAATGTTCTTTCCCTTTTCTAGCAAACATTAACCAAAAGATTCTTCAATAATCCCTAAACCCTCCCTTCTCCAGAGTCTCCCCCATGTTTCTTTTACTCCCTAATAAATAAACAAGACCCTCCTCCTCCAAGATTCAAGAACAGTAATAACAAACAAACAAACAATCTAAGTTCAAGTGGGAAATAAAACACTACGTAGTTGGAGAAGAAGAAGATGACAAAGGACGAGGAGGAGGCAAGAGTTGATGTAGATTCTGAGGAGACCTGTTTTGGCTCTGACTAGCTCTCAATATAAAAGGATGCTGCAATAGCTGCGTAGCACTTCTCCTTCTAGCCGGATCTCTCTGCAAACAACAGGAGATAAAATGACGAAACTCAGGCGAAGCAGCTGGTGGAGCTTCGGGAGGCTGAGACATACAAATGGCACACATGAGACTAGCCCAATCACCTTGTGTACTGACAGGAAAAGGAAAGGTGCCTAAATAAAACTCCAAAACACTAACACCTAAGCTCCAAATATCTCCAGCGTAACCATCATAGAGACCATGATTCAAATCAGTGTTGATCCTCTCAGGACTCATATAAGCTATAGTTCCAACAGATGAATTACAAGGATCCATGGTCTGAGCCAAGATCCGACTAACACCAAAATCAGCAATCTTGACAATTTTAGCAGAGTTAATGAGGAGATTGGAAGGTTTAATATCACGATGAACGATGTGACGAGCATGGAGATAAGCTAAACCACTAAGAATCTGACGAGAAAGATGAGCTAATTGTAGCTCATTACAAACGTGAGCACCTTGTAAAGATCCTTTATCCATAAACTCAAGCAAAACTTGAATCTCACTATTCTGATCAAACATGTCATGACATTTGACAACGTTGGGATGATTCACATCTCGTAAAATCTCGATCTCTCTACAGATCTGACGTCTAACAGTCTCATCATGGTTCCCGTAGATTACCTTGAGTGCGTATATACGCGACGTCGGACGGTGAACCACTTTGTAAACCGTTCCACCAGCTCCGCTTCCGATCCGGTCCCCACGTACTAAATCCGAATAGCTTGTGGAAGACGGTAAGGATCCGGCGGAAGATGGTAAGGATCCGGCGGAAGATGGCGCAGAAGATGGTGGAAGAGGAAGAGGTACAGCGAGAGAAACATCGCGTTGAGGAAGTGGTAAGGTAAGGTCAGGACGACGACGGGGACGGCTCTTAACCGGAACGGTTACTCCTGCCGGCGATTGAATTGGTCTCATCGCTTCGAATCAAAGTTTTTTTTTTTTTTTTTTTTTTTTTGGTTTGAGAATCTGAAAAATTGAGATTGATTGAAATAAAAGAATGAGAGAGTCGTCTTCGTTCTTCGTCTTCGTTCTTCGTCTTCGTATGTGGTTGTCGTGTAGTAGGGCTTTGACAGATTCCTTCTTCGTAGCGATCCAATCGATAAGAGAATGAAAGTTCGGCGAAAAGAAATTGAGAGGACACTGTAACGAAAAAAAATATCAATATTATTGTTAATATCGAGATGAATATCTTACGCGATTTGGATGTGCGTGACCAACACTCGCACTCACGCACTTATACCACATCCACATGTGTGGTTGGTTCACTGGCTTTGTTCAGTTTACACGTTACAAACCAAGAATAAAAGGTTAATTGTTATAGCATTCCATTCTTAGTATAATTAGATATTCATTTACATCACAGTATCATACATTATTAGTCCTATGTTTTTTGAGATTATATGCCAATACTAACATATGGCTAATAGAGATATATATTCATTCAAAAAATGAACTTCTAGTATTTTTATCTGTTTCTTCACAGTTGTGTTCTAACATTGATAACTTGTTCTGTTTTCATGAAGTGAATCGATTTCTTCATCTGCTACAAATCCAAAAATAATGTTATTACTTCGTCTGCTCATTGTTCAACTGTAACATCTCAACTTATGACAGTGTCTTGATTCTCTACACATGTGCTCAGTTTTATGCTCTTTTTTCACTGTCGTGTAACAATCGAATCAATATCTTGTCTTTAGTCATCCAAGGGGTTTTTGCTTATTTGCACACAAAAGTTGACAAAAATGTAAAGAGAAATGATTCGAAACAAACAAGAACGAAACACAAGTCTCAAGTTTCATTATTAAGATTAGAATGAGTCTCTCATTCAACATCCATTGCGGACAATAAAAAAGTCGATCTCAATCAATTCAAATGTGGTATCTCAAGCTTCAGGAGTGTCTGAACGCAAAACTGTCAAAGAAAAAAAACAAACATATGACAATATTAGAAAAATACAATAACAAGAAAAGTAGAAATCTAAGCAGATCAATCTCCAGAAGGACTAAACCTAAGCGTACAACGAAACGAAATCATTGAGAAATGGAATCATAGTTTTCATTCAAAGCTTCTCAAGAAAGGAGACATCTAAATGCAAGATTCGCAATAACTTTCATCTGCTACATGTTTTTTTTTTTGGGTTAATTATGAGGTGAGAAATTCAACATTTGGACATGAGTATTGAACTGATCAAATACAAAAAGCAGAAGACAGATTTAAGTGTAAGGTCAAGGGACCTTCCAAAATCCTAAAACTTTGTATCCACAATTCTAAAAAAAAATGACTTCAATAGCTTGCACAAAAACAATCTACAAAATCAGATTTTTACACATATTCCACCAATTACCCAAAAACCAATCAGAAATCAAGAACATGGAATAAAATCCAGATCCAACATAAACTTACTAGGTTTCTGGGGCTTTCCATCAGCCCATTTGGAGAGTGAGAAGTGAACCTTCTCACGAGTTAGGGCTTCAGCTTTGTGAGGTTCCTTGAGGCAATTCCTAACGAGATTCGCGCAAATGTTTGAATAGGTTATGTAAGTCATCCCCGCTGCTCTCCAGAACGGAACCGCCGCATTCGATGCCATCTCCGATCTTCCTTCCTTCTGTTTTTTTTTTTGGGAAATTTGCGTACTGAACGAGACTAAGATTGATTCTGTGCCGTAATAATCCTCACACAGATAAATTAGGACCATTGGGCCTTATCAAAGTATGGACCCGGCCCATAAAACCAATCTTTTATCCAACTTTGATCTACCCAATTCCCTTGAAAGCTCTCAGGTCCTTTTTTCCCCCTAAATCATTGTTTCTTGGCTTTTACGCGAAGATTTAGCTACATCAGATGTTTTTGTCGTAGATCCTTAATTGGGGAATTAAAAAAATTTAACTTATTTTCCGGGTCTCCACGAAACTACTGAAACTTATCCATTTTTCCAGTAGGAGTTTCGTGTATATGTCTGCGTAATTTCGTGTTTTATGTCTAATGTTTGCATAATTTCGTGTAAATGTCTGAGTTTGTTCGTTTTGTAGTTTTCAAAGTTAGTTTTTTTTTTTGACTTTAGGAATATAAATGCAACAGAGACAAGACAATCTCATTGACTTTGTCAGATGATCAAACTGCAGAAAAAAGGAGAAGCTGTTTAGAGTCAGATGAAGATGGTTGAGCTGATTAACAAATAAAAACAAGACCTGGTTTTTGCTTTAAGTTAATGATTAATCTAACAATTCTTCTACTTTTTCAAACACCAAATCTGGTCTTGTTGTGGCTTCTTAGAAGAACACTTGTAATTGCTTCATTTGGTAAGTTTGGTAAGAAATTTGGTTTATCTTCCGAGGATTGTTGGAAAACCATAAATACTTGTTGAAGCAACCTCCACTGGATAAGATCAAACAATGGCTGAAGCAAAGAGCCTTGAGAGACTTAAAGCAATGAGGAGTTTATTGAAAATTGAGATGGAGAAATCAGAAACCTTTTCATTGGTACTGCACAAGACCGGATCGAAGATTGAAGAGATCAACCACAACTTGCAGACTTTAGAAGCTGATGTTAAAGCAGAGAGATGGAGATCTTCTCCTTTCTCTGATCATATCCGTTACACCATTGCTCCCATATCTGCTGTCATGAGAGCCTTTTCTTTGGTTCAAGAGCTCGAAAGATCTCTTGTGTCCTCTAATGGTGTCCTCGGTTATGTTTCAGATGTTAAACGTCTTGGAGAAGCGATGAAGCTTCTCTCCAGTAGCTGTCTTCTTGCTCTTAATTGGCTTGAAGATACAATCCAGTTCCTAACCGAAAACGGAATGCCTGAAGATCATCCTTGCGGTTTGCGGTTCAAGACTTCCATAGAACTTCTCCGGGAATTGCAAATGACCGAGGCTCATGCTTATCTCAGAGGAGGAATTCTATACACAGCGTTGAAGTTTCTTGAAACAGAATTCAAGCGGGTTCTCGAAGAGGAGCAGATTTTGTCAGAAGCCAACTTGAGAAAGTTGCGAGCTATCATCAAGCGATTAGATGCTTACAAGGGGCTAACAAACTGTATACCTGTTTACATCAAAGCCCGCAACACGGTCATTCAGAAACGATTCGAGATTGATTATCTCAAGAAAACAATCACAAAAGCAGACAATGTACATGACATTGAAGGCGACATAGATAAATGGAAATTGCATATGGAGCTAGCTGCCAAAGAGATATACGAGTTTG
This sequence comes from Nasturtium officinale, assembly GCA_963854855.1. NCBI lineage: Eukaryota > Viridiplantae > Streptophyta > Magnoliopsida > Brassicales > Brassicaceae > Nasturtium > Nasturtium officinale. The sequence goes on along the minus strand of OY978501.1, from coordinate 15,672,900 downwards.
AGAGTAAGCTCTGCTATGACGTATTTAAAGATGTTGGAGAAGATGTTCCATTGCGTTGCTTTGGAGAAATAGCTTCAAATTCAGGAATACTTTTGCTTCTCAGATTTGGATCAAGAATCAGCAAATGCAAGACAGACCCACCAAAGCTGCTAAAGCTCTTAGATTGTTTCTCTACAATGGACAACATTCGAATAGAGTTTAACCGGCTATTTATTGGGGAACAATGTTCAGAGATACGCAGAGTTACTAGGGAGCTCATTAGCAATCTCGTTAAGGGTGTCTGCGAAATCTTCTGGGAGTTACCTTGTCAGGTGGAGCTACAGAGACCAAATCGCCCTCCTCTTGATGGAGGTGTCCCCAGGCTTGTGAGCGTTGTGACTGAGTACTGCAACAAGCTACTGGGGAACAACAACAAGCCAATCTTGTCGAAGATTCTTGAGATTGATTTGGGCTGGAAGAACGAAAAGTATCAAGAAGAGCTTCTCACAGGTCACATCTACAACATATTAAGAGAGATAGCATTGAATTTGGATGCATGGTCAAGTTCCAACAAAGAAACCGCTCTTTCTTGCATTTTTATGATGAACAATCACTGCCATTTCAGCGGTTTGAGAGAGACTCACCTCGGTAAAATGATGGGAGAGTCTTGGCTAAGCGCACACGAGCAGTACAGAGACTATTACGCCGCACTATATGTCAAAGAAAGCTGGGGAAGTCTCTTGTCTCTACTCACCAAGAAAGCTCAAACCGTTTCTTCATCATCATCTTCTGCAAAAAGAAAACGAACCCGTGAGTCGATTAAGCAAACATTACAAGCTTTTTCTAAAGGCTTTGATGAGATATACAGAAATCAATCAAATTGGGTTGTTGATGATGAAAACTTGAGATGTAAGATATGTCAAGCAATGGTAAGAACAGTTGTGCCAAGATACAAGAGTTACCTCCAAAGTTACATAATGCTTCTAGTAGAAGAAGATCCTTCAAGTGATGGTAAGCATTTATATTATACTCCAAAGGGTTTAGAGATGAAGCTGAAGACAATGTTTCATAAGATAGACGAAACAGAGAAGATATACAAAGACTCATACTTTGTGAACAAAGTGATGGATTTGGGAATTACACAGAATTCTCACTTAACTTTAGATGCTATATGATACTTTAACATTAGAAGCTAATGTATTTGTATATGTGACATACAAAAAGGTGTTAAATTGGTTAGTGTAATGTGGAATTATGGATGATTAATGTAACTTGGGTCCACAATATTACTAAATAACTCTTAACCAATGACATATTCACCAACTAAATAAGCCTCTTAACACTCTTTTTGTTATTACATTAATCACGCCAAGTAACATGCGACTACTGACTACAATAATTTATGCGTTACATTTTTCTAATTAATTTTCCATTAAAATATACTCCATAACAAATTCTTACTTACCACATTAACTAATCCAAACTCAGCGTTTTTTTCCGTTAGTCCTAAACTCCGATATATTTTAATCTGATCCAACCGGTGTTATCATATTCGGTTTAAAAGAATTTTTGGAAATGGAGAATTCATTTTGTACTTAGCTTTCTTCCCTTTTGGTATTTTCCAAGAAAAAAATATGTTCATTTCAAATTTATATTTATCAGAGGGGTTACATGACATAAATCATGATTAACGTAATAATGGCGTGATAATTTGGGAGATACAACGGTACACAAACTGACCCAAAAATTTGTTATTAGAAAAGGAAACACTTGAACACGTCGCAAGGTTGTACATATTTATATCTGACTATGAGTGTTATTTTGATGTATAAATTTTGAGTGATTATTTCACATAATTAAAACCAATGTTACTGTCTCTAGGTTAGAAAAAGAGAGAATTTTTTCAACTTTACTCAAACATTTTGTGACTTTGTTCGTACATATATATTTATTATCGGTATGTTGCGTAAGCTGATTGTTTCCCTTTTTAAATTTAAATGGATATTTGATTTATTATTTGGTCAAAAATTGGATACTTTATTTATTTATATAATGACTTTTCTAAATTCTAATCAGTAGTGGCCATCTTTGTACAAATACTAATATAACTTTCTTGGCATACCACTAGTGACTTTATAACGTTAGTGATTTATAATTTCAGATTACACACTTTTTATTTGATTAAGTAGATAACACGCTTCTCTGCACAAATATTCATTAATTCACATTATTGTATATCGGAACTTAATCGTATTTTCAGACCCAACCATAATAAATTCAATTGTACTATATTCGTGGCACGTTACTTGTCAGTTTTTATATACTTCAAATCTAGATTCTATTAGTAAATTAAATTGACACGATACAGTACATACAATTTAATGACTTGTTATAGTATTATAATTTTAAAAGGTGATAGAACTAGCTGTCTAAGTTAGAAAACATGTTACTTCTCAACCTTATTTTAGCCTCCTATATATTTAATTAAGGAGTTATTTATTTGATGATTATGTAAACATTTTCTAATAAATAAAATATGTTAAAAATGTGATAAAGTTAATTAATTTATAGAATAAGAAAAATATATTACGGAAAAATGTAATTTTTATAGATAAAAAAATCGAAACCACCACTTGGTTAAGCAAAAAAAAAAAGAGGGTTAAATACCAAAATTAACGGCGTGAGTGTCGGTGGCTGTGATTGGTCCATTAGATAGAGCGCAAGGCAAAGTAGACTTGATAGAACTCTGACAAATTTTAATAGAAAACACAAAGTGTCTGTTTTTTGACAAAATCATCAAAAGAGTCTCAGATTTGTTAAAATCTTGTCTCTTTATCTTTACTCTTTTGTATTTGTTTTGGGTATAATTACTCCTAATTCCCCTGGATTTGCGTGAAACTCTTCCAAACCCATACGAGAAAGAGAGAGAAGAGAGAAGTGTAAGAAGAAGAAGAAGGAAATGGGTGTGGATTTGAGGCAAGTGGTGGCTGGAATTCTCACCATTACCATGTTTGTGATGCTCGGACAAATGCTTCATAGAGATTACTTTGATGCTGTTCAGGTATTTATAACATCCATGTCTCTCTCTGCTCTTATGCGATACTGACTTTAGCTAAATTCAAATTGGGTTCTCATCGATTCCTTCTATGAGAACCAGATCGAGTTTATACAACCCTTAGATTAGTTAGGTTTTCTTCAAAGAAATCCCCAATTTTTATTCCATTTTGGATCGAATTTGGATTGCATTCATCATAAAGATTCAGAATTTGGTGAAAACGATTGATTCGATTGTGAAAGCTTCGACCTTTTTGTTTCCTACTAATATCTACAATCAATCAAAATGCTCCTCTGAAGTTCTTTTTCTTTCGTCTGTGTGTTTTGTGGTTTTACAGGAGAAAGGTCAAGGAGATGCACATGATATTGAATTCCAGGGATCAAAAGTAGCGGTTGAAGATGGACTAGTTAGAACCTTTGAAGGGAATAGTAAAGGGCCTTGGATGGAGGATAGCCATGAACTTAAACCATGTTGGTCAACATCTCAATCTGGTATATTCCTTCAAGTTTTTTTTATCAGATTAGTACTGTTTTTATTTTTGGTTGGGTTTGTGTTAATGTTTCTGGTGTTGCAGATGAAGCCGTGTCGTCCAAGGGTTATGTTACATTCTCCTTAACCAATGGTCCTGAATACCATGTCTCTCAGGTATCTTTTATATTAACTCTAAAGTTTCATATCTCTGAGCTAAATTTGATTATTCTTTAGATATGTTCTCTTCTTTCCTCTGATATTTTCATGTTGTTTAACTTTATCATCTTGTTTAGATTACTGATGCTGTGATGGTGGCCAAGCATCTTGGAGCAACTCTAGTGCTTCCCGACATAAGAGGAAGCAAACCTGGTGATGAAATGTTAGTGGTTTATGTATTTTCACAAGCATTTTCGCTTCACCAAATTGTTTGGTTCCCTAAGGTTTATGAACTAATTCGAAACGCTTGACCAGGAACTTTGAAGATATCTATGATGTGGATAAACTCATTAAAAGCTTGGAAAGAGTTGTCAAAGTTGTAAAAAAATTGCCAAGCCACGTATCTCTAAGAGATATTGCCATTGTTAAGGTTCCTACTCGAGTTGCAGAAGATTACATCAAGGAACATATTGATCCCATCTTCAAATCAAAAGGGAACATTAGAGTAACAACCTATTTCCCTTCGGTGAATTTGAGGAAATCTTCTCAGGATGCTGAAACAGACCCAGTCTCTTGTTTGGCAATGTTTGGTTCCTTGGAGTTGCAGTCAGGAGTGAATGAATTGGTTGAGTCGATGATTCAGCGGCTAAAGACACATAGCAGGAAATCCGGTGGCCGTTTCATAGCCATAGACTTGAGGGTTGAGATACTTGAAAAGAAAAATTGTCATGAAACGGGTGCAATGGGATCCAAAACCTGTTACAACGCACAAGAGATCGCTTTGTTCTTGAGGAAGCTTGGATTTGACAGCGATACAACTATATATCTGACTCAGCCAAGATGGGACAGCAGCCTCAATATTCTTAAGGACATTTTCCCGAAAACCTTTACTAAGGTGCGTAAAGTCCTTGATTCTTTTCGTCTCTGAAGTTATTCTCCCATTTGCTAATCTTGATTTTTGTGAAAAATGGCAGGAGGCTATAATGCCGTCAGACAAGAAATCAAAGTACCTTGAATTAGAAAATTCTGAATATGAAAATGTTATAGACTTCTACATAAGTTCAAGGAGTGATGTATTTGTGCCAGCCATTCCCGGTCTGTTTTACGCAAATACAGTTGGAAAAAGGATAGCTTTAGGCAAGCCTCAAGTCTTTGTTCCAGCCGAGATCTCAGGAACATCTGGTCTTTCCACAAATTACATCTCTCCCTATATCTCAAAGAAGAACCACTTGGCGTATTCATGCTTTTGCTGAACTTCTCTGATGGAAAATTATGAGGGAAAAACGTATGTCAAAGTGATCTTGAATCCAAAATCCCATGAAAGGGTCTCCTCACCAAGTGTAAGCCAACCTAGTTACCAGGTTTTCTCCGGTTGTTTATTTATAAGTTTAGCTCGATACCAATTCGATTTAGTTAAGTATTCTCATTGGGGTTGTCTTGTTTAGGAAAGACAAATCTTGAAATTACAGTTTGAATCTATTGGATCATAGCTTTTCCATCTTATTTCATTTTCCTTACACAGTGTCAACACAAAAAAAAAACGTCTAAAAGTTGGAATTCCATGTTGAATGTATCGAGTTTCATTGCTCGGTTTGATCCATATGAAAACGAAATAAAATCAAGATAATGGAGAGTTACTCACGCTTACATCTCTCTTCCCTCCCTCGCATCTTTTAGAGAGAGAAAACAATTTTGTGTTACTGACATCTTCCGGCTTCTTTTAGCGATGGTGGCCAGTTTTTGTTTTATTTATTTATTTAATCTTGTTGTGAACCATACTTATTTAATATGTTTGAGTTTATTTTCAATAACTTGGTTGATCTTGTTAGTAATGTAGTTTTAGATGATAGCTTCAACATGAGTTTTGCCGAATCGTTTCGGATAGATGTGTTTGCTAGAAAAAACTTTGGTTACTCATCTAACATGTGCTGTTGTATAGCATGTTATCGACACGTGGCCAAATGATGAAGTTTAATATAGAAGAATTTCTGCTGCACAAGTTGATGATCTGATGGGCATTTTTGGGTTTCCACATTAGATATATTGTATGAGACACTTTAAAAAAAATATATACTAAAATTGTCACTTCAACGTGATTTTAAGTGTAACATCTTAGTCAATGTCAACTTCTCTGGTGGAATATTAAGTCTTTGTTGAGGTCCCAACGTATAAATCAACTTGGCTTTTTTTTTTTTTAATTGAGCTTCTTCAAAAACTTCTGGTCCATCTGTATTTCTACTCACACTTGGGAGGTAGATCACAGGTGGATCTATCTTATTTCCTTACTAAATGTAATCGGTTACCAAATTACAACTCAATGTTTAAAGTAACAAGTTTTTTTTGTGTGCATAGCACTTGAAGTTACACTGATGAGACTTTCGAGTATACTACATCCGAAACACGATAGAGAAGGATTCATCAGCAATTTTTTTCCAATCAGACACTGAAATAGTACTCTTTATATTTCTCCAAGAGGCCAGGCTTTTACTACAACCATACTTGTGGCTTCCATTTCTTGAGAATGTATCGACCACTCTGACTTAAAAACGGAGCAAGTTTTTTTCAGATCATAGAGATGGATCTGTGGGATTGTGTGCTTCAATGTCAACATGCTGGATTCCAGGTACTAGCTCTTGGATCTCTTTCTCTAACCGGTCTACTTCACTTCCTAAAGCCGTGACAACTTCCTCACCTGCAACAGATTACTCGGGTTTTTTAAAGCTTGGAATGTAAAACAAACTATGAAAAATCCACAAGTAAAACTTGGCATTGCATACCGTAGTTTGACATAATCTTGAGCATTGCAGAATCATCTCCTCTCTTTGCAGCCTCTCGAAACTGAGTTAAGTACATTAATTTTCAGATATCTTGAAGTAGCTAATCCATAATTACTAACTGATGGTAGATCAGGTTGTTCATCAGCTAAACGGACATGACAATAAGATAAAGGCAGCAAACATAGTTACCTGTTTTGCCCACTCTTCACGACCTGTTCTCTTCAGATAGTTTTGGACAACAATTTGCCCATTGAAATCTGTTTGAATATAGCAATTAATAGAGTGCTCAATGGAATCACTCTAAAAAACCGAAATACATATTAGAACTGTTTTCAATCACTAGAGATTTTGCTTCTTTTTTTTTCTGAACAATCCAATTCTTTGAGAGTGAATAACACAATTCAAGAAACTCACCTATTTCAGCTTTAAATCTGAAAGATCCAGGGCCAATCACTTCACTTTTGCAATCATATAAAGCATCTACAACCTATCACATATTTTTTTGGATCTGAGCAGGCCTCTATATGCATCATTTATGAGATTTTCTGAGTTATGGAAAGCAGAATTTGTACCGAGTCGTTCTTTAAAAATTGAAGGACTTTACGCATGTCTTGATCATCCATAGCTCTTCCAATCAAGGCATGTCGGTTACGTTGAATAAGAAATATAGCCACCTAGGAGAACCCATACTCTTTGGTTTAGAAATGTAATCTAGAGTAATAATAGCACAAGTTAAGGAGAAGCCAAAACATACCATTCCAAGTAAATTTCCGACTACAATCGATCCTATAGGATCATAAATAGGATTTCCTGTCATCCTAACAGCAACAAGAGATGCGGCAGCAATTGCCAAGCCTGTCACTGCAGCGCCATCCTGTGCGTTTTACAATAGTCACTATTAAGAACATCATACAATTTTAGTTTTATTTTTCAGTCATTCCATCTAAGAACCTTGTTTTACTCTGTTTCTAATTAATGTTCAAATCTGATCCAAATATAAAGTAATACCTCGGTCATAACAGCAACAGAAGTAGGATCATGACCACGCCATATATAATCTCTTATGGTCATGCCTTCTGAAGCGGCTCCTTTTTTCACAGCTTGAATTGCAACGAGAAGTGAAGCACCTTTGAGATATTAAGATTAACAACCAATGTTTAGCGTCTACGCTTGAAGCATGCCTAACCAACTTCATGAAAATTTTACATAACAAGATGGACAGAGATTAAGAGTAATATGCTACCTTCGATTATAAAAGAGCCACCAATTACCAAAGCAGCATATTCCATATTTGGAGGCGGCTGAGAAAGATTGTCAAAATTGACGAACAACAAAGGAAATGTATAAAGAGTATCTAATAACCCAAAAGATCAAACAGAAGATAACATCAAGGCCACAAAATATTCCAAGACACTTACCTCCGAAGTCCACAAGTTCTGTACTCCATTAACTATCGTAGCACCAGACCCAAGGCAAAAGATGCCAACAGCAGATATCAAGGACCATACAAATCTTTCTTTCGAGTAGCCATAGCTGAGCAAAGAGAAAAAGTTGGTCTAAGAATTTCTTCAAACAATAGAAAGCTGTTCTGTTCTACCATAGAATATACAAGATTATTAGACACTCACGGATGAAGTGCATCTGGTGCACGCCTTGAGCTACTGAGCCCATAAGCAAGAAGCGCCTACAACATCAAAATCTATTATTTCTCTGCAGCCAATAGTCAATACATTACACTGGAGGCGAAAGCAAATGAAAAAAAAATCAGCAACCCCATCAGTAAGATACCTGGTTAGCAAAATCAGCCACAGAGTGAACTACTTCGGCCATTATGACATGGCTAGAACTAGTCCACCAAACCCCAAACTTGAGGGAAAACACGAGGAAGTTGCACCATAGTGCAGTAGTGACAGCTCTTTGACTGCAAGATGTTCACGAAAACATAACTCAGGGAAAACACTAAAAAAAAGATATAACTAGAGGGCTTCACTAATAGAGACAGATGCCTAAGTACATGGACGAATTTCTTTTCTCATGACCCTCCTTGCTAACTCAATGAACTTAGGGATCATTATATGTCACTAAGCAACAGAAACTATTAAACCAAATTACCAAAGCAAAAGCTAAGAAACTAAACCCAAAACAGAAGCTTGCTAACACCGTATTCTACCAAAAACAAAAGAAAGATACGAAAATGAATCTTCATGAAGATACAAGAACAGATCAAATTTTCCACTTTTGAAGAATCCAAACAACCAGTAAACAAAATGTATTAATGAAATCAACTTTTCATGCAATGTTATCTACTTAAACAAACCTACAAAACATGACCACACGATTACACTATTAAATTACAAGAAGACACTAATGAGTATATACCTGTGTTGATCATTAATCTCAATTCTCTTCACTTGTTTAGCCCGAGTGAAGAAATCTGTATACAAGCAAATACAAAATAAAATAAAATAAACATTCTCCAAACTAAGTATCCCTCAATGTAACCAATAAAGCACACTAGTGAAAAATAGAAAACTTAAGGAGAATGAAAAGAAAACATACTCCGGTGAGAGGAGAAGGTATCAATGAGAGGTGTATCCCTATCAAGCGAAACAGAACATCGCACACAAAGACCTTTGTTTGAACAGTTGTTAGAGAGAAACCCTCTTAACTGAGTACTATAACGGATAAGAGAACAAAAACTCCGATGAGTAGTATCAACAAATCCATCGTTGTTGTCGTCGAATAGGGATAATAAGTGAAGTGAGCCGCCGATACTTGCTCTGCTGTAATACTTGCCTGGTGAATGAATGAGACGAGAGAGGAAACGATGTGATGATTGCATTATTTCAGAGCATGCAAGTTTGGGTTTTTTTTCTCAGGGAAGGTAAACCAAAAAAGGAGAAAGCTTTTTTCTTTGTTCCGGAAAACTCGGAAAGAAAGTGAAAGAAGAAGAAGAATTTGAATAGTGAAAGGAGCAGAGAGAGACAATTTTGAGTTGAGAGTGATAGGGCTCGGCTCGGCGGAGGTATCTTCTCTGCGTATTGCTGCTGCTGCCTCTCAAGTTAACAAGACCACCAATAACGATTTTTTTTTTTCTTTTTTTTAGTATCAAAAAGAAAACCAAACTTTGAACCTACACTACAGAAACTGAAAATCAAATCATCAATAGATCTTTTATTTTTCCTTAACAATTATTATTTGGAGTAAAAAAAAAATTATTTGAAATAATGATTTTTGTCCACATCTTTTTTATACCATATATATTTATAAAGGGTATATTCACAAAGCTTAGCTCATAAATTAATTAATAACAATAGTACTTAAAGAACAAACATGTTGCTCACGTTCTACAAATTGGAATGTTATAGATGAACATTGAAACTCTGAAGTTCTGACTGGAATATATACTTTTAAAAAGTCAAATATATTATTTTAATTATGAAACTGTGAGGAGATTTTCATGATAAGACGAGACAATTCCTGAAATTTCTCTAGAAAAAAAAACTGCAAAAATGAGCTTTTTCTTTAAGTTGAAAACAAGTATGGAATCTAGAAAATATCTTTAAACAATTCAATTGGGATATCAAAAAGTCTTTAGGCAAAATTCTATGTAAAAATCTTTTATGCCATTGAAAACAAAAGAGCAGTCACAGTCGCACTAGAAGATTTTTGTGTTTCTCCTTTTTTTTGGCAGTTTCCTTAGCTATAATATCACAAGCCCTTTTTTGTTTTTTCAATAAACTAAGTTTGACTTAGAGAAGCCTGAGGCACTGAACTTAGTTCACTTCACATGGGGCTAAAGTCTCCAACCCCTGGCCATTGACACTCCTTTTGTGAGATCTTTAATAAGTTAGTAGTCTTTATAACAGTAAAAACATAGACTGCAACATTAGATCAGAGTATAGACTTAGATCAGTCTATGAAGCATTTTGAATCATAAAAGAGAAAGCAAACACCACAGAGCATTATCAGCCGGATTACATCGTCATAGATCAAATCCAGATAATCTAAATCGACTAAAATTCTTTCAAAAGAACTGATAAAGTTGCAGCACCTCAGGCGATTCAAACTCTGTTGAGATCTTCTCTTGCTTGTAATGGCAAGAGCAAGCGTGTTCTCATTGTGAGTCGCTTATGTTATTGGCCACTGCTATCATCATTTGATCAGCCTCAAGATTTGCATCCTGCAAAGATAGATCAGATGTGAATAAGCCTCATAGAGACGAATGAAATTCATTTCAGCACAACAAATTGTTTGGTCAAAACCTGATGTTGCTTACCTCATTCTTATTTAAAGAAAGATTTTGGACTGTTTGAGGAGCGCCTTTGGATAAGTCTCTCAGAGCACCCTGAAAGTATAAATGTGTCATTTAGACAGACCAATAAATAAATAAACAATGCAACAAAATGAACAAGATAGAGAGAGAGTTGATCGATTAAGAAGCAAGTATTAGCTTGCCTTGTTTGCCCACATAAGTCCACATGCATTGCAAAGCGTTCTTGGCCCTTCAGGTCCACGCCGCATCATTGGTGTTGCCTTCTCGTTGATTCCACAGTGCCGGCATCTTAAAGGTTCCAGAACCATTCGAAGGAAGAAAAGTCAGATATGTTCTTAACTAACTACGGTATGCCTATGCCAAGAAGTAATATTCATCATCTACAGAGACTTAAACGACCTTTGTCTATTCTAAAGTTATTATACTCTTCCAAGGTAACTATTCCCAGTTCAAGGAAACAAAGATTAGTTCATTACAACCTTTCTAATTAATCATCTATTACCACATTCATTTCGCTGCAGGTATAGGAGAGCTTTTAATAAGCATTTGTCTGTAAAGGATCTTCAATGTTACCTATAAGTATAACATATACCTATGCTACACATAACATATGCAATGTGTATGTCTTGATATTGAACCATTGATAGTTCTAGTACCTCTACAATGTTTCTGGAAGCAAAAACCAACTTCATAAAATGCTTAGCAAACCCATAATCTATAAGTTAAGTTGATTCAAAGTTAATAACTAAAACAGATAACTTGCAATTAAGATTCAAAGCATTTATCAACTTACGAGATCTCTTGACTCTGAGCCTCGCTACCTTCTATCGCCCAGGTCTGATTTGACCCCCAGCTAGATCCAGCAGAAGCAGCTTCATCATTGTTTGACTTGGCAGATGTGAACTGTCCTTTATTACGTTGCATCCTGTATACCGGGAAAACAAAAGCAATCAAGATGCAAACTCTAATTATGAGAGAGCAATTTCAAAAGTTGTATAACTAGACACCAAGTTGTTAATTAGATATATATATATGTACCTCAATGCGACCTCCTTTCGGACTGTATACCGGATCTTTTTATCAAAATTCCTCCCTTTTCGTTTCTCTCGAAATCTGACCAAAGAGGCTAACCGTTGTGGGATACTAAACCTTTGAGGAGTACCAGGTAAACCCTGTTTCATTGATTAGTCAGCCAAGCACCTAGGAGTTAAACATATGTCACAATAATGGTATCAAATCTTTTATTACCAATACTCTATTGTTCTGATGAGATGATCCTAGACCTCTAGGAGGTGCCTGAGGCAATTCACGTCCACCCAATAATAGAAGCACAGCTTGAACCTGCAGCAGTTTTTGAAAAGAACGCGAAAGGTACTCACACATTAGACTCATAAATAAAAAACTCAACCACATGCTACAGTGTCACTTACGAGAAATATAGGTTTAAAATATAACGAGACAAACAAAGAACCAACTCAGTAATAGCTTAATTCACCTTTTCAGGCAAGATATTGTCAAAAACGTAGACTTGGCCCTGAAAAGACAGTGTCAATTGATCTCCTTGTTCAATACCACGGTCGACCACTTCACCACGATTGTCAGTTATATTTCCAGGGTGAGAAGGAATGTCCGTTTCCACTCCTTCACCCATCCCACCAGCATTGCCACATGCTACATGATCATCGACCATACTGCTTCCATTGTGTATATGATGCAAAGCATGATGTTCATATTGCACATGCATTGGATCTTGAGCTTCTCCAATGTGCATTCGAGCATTGCTTCCATGAAGGTCATCCATGGTTTCTTTTAATCAATTTACCTGGTTGATAATGTCAAAGTAAAACAAATTTACATATAAAAAAAACTGAAATTTTCATACATGAAGCCTAGGTTACGAAAATTGGACGAGTTAGAGCAAAATAATCATGATTCAAGGATAAATATCTGCCTTCAAAAGATTAACACAAACTTTAAGCTTTAGTAAGAAGTCAGCGTAGAAAGGCAGAATCTTCTATAAAACAAAAGTCATGAGAAGATACAATTTTTTTTGGATATAATCTCAAGCGACAACAATCAAAAACCTAATTTTGAACAACAAAAAAAGCAACAAACTTTTGAACAAGTTCGAATAATGGAGCAACATAACCTAATTTCCATCAATCAGATCAAACAAAAAAATTCTAGCTTTACACGCTTGAAGCCTAACACAGACAATATCATACCTATTCTGTAAAACAAAAACAAAAAAAAAAAAACTTAAGAAGCAAAGCAAATCCTGCAACAAAGCCACCCAAACTTTTGAGAAAGCTTTATCATTTCAACACACGAAAGCTAATTAAGAGCTCGGATGATGTACCTATTCGTGGGAGCAACACCAAAAGAGAAGAAACGACGATGTCGAAGACCCAACGATTAACCAAATAACGCAAATCAAAACGGTGAAGATGACAATTGCGGAGCTACAAAAATATGAAAGAACGCTCCAAAAAGGAGAACAGAGACCAACGACTGGAACACCGACGAGGCGATAGATACGAAAACGGAAAGATTGAAACCGGAGAGAGAGAGAGAGAGAGAGAGCGGGTGAAATGAACCAGTGGGGGGCTAAAGAGACACAATTTATTATTATAATATCAAAAGAATAAATAAAGAAAAGTGGCGGAGAAATAAATAAATAGAATTTTTGTGTGTTAACTTAAAGTTTGATTCTTTCTTCGTCTTCTTTCTACTAAGACTTAAATCGGATCTATAACTTGTTTGAGAAAAAGCTCATCTCTTTCCTCTCTCTCTTTGACCTCTGTTCTACTCTTTTGGATCAGAGGATCCGAATTTGAAAGCTTCAAACTTTTTGTCTTCCTCTGTTACATGGACTCTAATTTCTCAATTGGTCTCTGTTTTTGTTGAGTGGGTGAGTGAGAGATGGCGAGAAGTAGATCGATTAGTGGTTATGGGCTATGGAAATATTTGAATCCAGCGTATTATCTTAGAAGACCGAGGCGTTTGGCTTTGCTTTTCATCGTCTTCGTCTCGGTTTCTATGGTTGTCTGGGATCGTATAAATCTTTCTCGAGAACACGAGGTATGTTCTGTCTCATAAATTCTATATAGACTCGGAATCTCTGCCATTGGAGACAGTTGTAATAGCATAGCTTATTGATAGGTATTAATGAATATTATTGAACTACGTTATAGTTTTTGGCCTTGAGTGAGTGGTTTAATTGCCTTCACAGGTTAAGGTTTACATGTAAGAAAGATGGTGTTTTATTTGCTAGAAAGAGCTGTATTGATCAAAATTAGGAAAATGAGAATGTTTTTGTTTCAAGGAAGTAAATGATTCTCTTGTGATCATTTCTCATTTGTCTGTACTGTCTCTGTCCAACAATTTTGTTATGTGTTTCAGGTCGAAGTTACTAAGTTAAATGAAGATATTTCACGGTTGGAGCAGATGGTAAGATATATATATATATATCTATATATATATTATTCCGCTCACTGTAGACTTCGTTGATTTCTTTAGTTAGCTCAGGACCATGTTTTCGTCTTTTTTCCATCTTCGTGTTGCACAGTGGTTTTCTTTGATATGTATGCCTTTCTAGAAGTATGTATGTCGAGGTCTAATTAGTAGTTTATGGATTCGTAGTAACTTAAGACCTGCTGAATCTTGAGGACTGCAGGGTTTGTAATGTCTTTCTACTGTTTAGCTAACGAATTATTTTTTCTGTTAGTTAGAAGAGCTTAAAGGTGTTGGCTATAAACCTTTAAAAACTCTCAAGAAAGTCCCAGAAGATCCTGTTGAAATCCAGCGAAGGCAGAAAGTAAAAGAGGCAATGATCCATGCTTGGAGCTCATATGAAAAGTATGCATGGGGAAAAGATGAGCTTCAGGTATAAAACTACTTTCCAAATCAATTTTACACTTGTCAATACATAATCTACTCACAATGGGCTCTACGAATCAAAACTGATAACAAAATTTGGTGTGTGCTCTTTCAATATTGTGTCGAGCTTATCTGAAGTTACCACACTTTCCATACGCCTGCAAATGTTGTGTTGTTTTAGTTTCAAGATTATTTTCTTCTTGCTCTCTGCAAAAAAAAAAATTTAGGTCTGAAGCTCTTACAGTTTCTTTCACTTTTTCTTGTCAGCCTCGGACAAAAGATGGCACTGATAGCTTTGGTGGCCTTGGAGCAACTATGGTAGATTCTTTAGATACACTCTATATAATGGGTCTAGATGAGCAGTTTCAAAAAGCCAGAGAGTGAGTAACTGCAGTTTCTTCATGATTATGCGTCCTTTTTCTAAGTCACATAACCATTCTCGTCCTATTAACAAATTTCAACTTGTTACGTCTCCATCTTTGCCAATCTTCATTTGCTTATTTTCTTTTATTTGCAGGTGGGTTGCAAGCTCATTGGATTTCGATAAGGATTATGATGCCAGTATGTTTGAGACAACCATAAGGTTGCTTTAACAGGTTTACTGTGGTTATTTCTGTATTTGCCATAGGAAGAGTCAGTCCATTTTCGGTTATTAGTTGGTTCGGGATTGACATAAGATGTGGAACAAATTCTATCGCATCTGCTTATCTTCTGTCTGTTTATTTGCTTTCAGAGTTGTAGGCGGACTTCTCAGTGCGTATGATCTTTCTGGGGACAAAATGTTCCTTGAAAAGGCTAAGGATATTGCAGACAGATTATTGCCTGCATGGAATACTCCTACGGGCATACCTTACAATATTATCAACTTGAGAAACGGAAATGCTCACAATCCTTCCTGGGCGGCAGGGGTAAGTCCTAGACGAATGAGTGCCCTGTCTGTTGTTATTGTGTTATCTTGAGAACAATTGAAAGCCTTACATTGGATGCATATCTTATTTGTTTCTAGAGAGAATGGCCATTTGCTCCAGTAACTGTGTGCTCTTGTTCTCTAATTGACTTAGGTTCCTGATTATTTTTCTAAAGTACCCCTTAGAGGCTATTGATAGTTTAAAACCAAGTTTTGACCTTTTCTTTAGATGCTAAGCCCAGTGTAAAATACTTAGATCTGGACTCGTGCTACAATTTAATTTCTTGTTTTAGTCCTACACTTTAAACAGATGTTGCCCTTAGAGTTGGTGGTAACTATAATTTCTTAGCAAAAATATATATTTTTTTCACTAGTTATCACACGCTGTGTATCTTTGGAATTGGTACCAAGTGCAACTGGATTTAGATATGTTTCAGTGAATTCATGTGGTCTGTCATTTTTAGCTGATTCTTACATTTTTCTGCTATACTAGGGTGACAGTATTCTTGCAGATTCTGGTACTGAGCAGCTCGAGTTTATCGCCCTTTCCCAGAGGACAGGGGACCCAAAATATCAGCAAAAGGTACATTTCTCTGTTCCTTTCATGTTTGGTTTATAAATCAGCTAATGTGAGAGAACAAATTTTTAGTTTGTTCACTAGATATTTTTCATATCCTAAGTCGGTATGAAAAGTGGGCAATCGATCTGCATTGTACTATCTTAATGCTAAAGAAATGATTTGTTGCTCAAGCTTGACTTGTTTGTTAACTTGTGTCTTTTAGGTAGAGAAGGTTATTACAGAACTGAATAAGAACTTTCCTGCCGATGGTTTACTTTCCATCTATATAAATCCGGATAATGGTAATCCATCGTACTCTACCACAACATTTGGTGCCATGGGAGATAGGTAGTTTCTTCCACCGTATTTCATTTTGTGTCTGTCTGGTCTTCTGACCTTAACTTTGCTCTAAAACAGTTAATAATATTTTGGTTTATAGCTTCTATGAGTATTTGCTCAAAGTTTGGGTGCAAGGGAACAAAACGTCAGAGGTGAAACTATATAGGTAACATAAGCTCGACACTATATATATAGTAAGTATTTTGATATTAGCAAAAATGTGAAAGACTAATTCTTTCTTAATGCAAATGAATCAGAGAAATGTGGGAGAAATCAATGAAAGGTTTGTTAAGCTTGGTCAAGAAATCAACACCTTCATCGTTTACATATATATGTGAGAAGAACGGAAATAATTTGATCGATAAGGTAAAAACTACATATCTAGTTTCACCGTTCTATATATGTCAAGAGCTTTGCGGGTCTGACATTGTTTCTTTCTCAATTGTATTCAGATGGATGAGTTGGCATGCTTTGCTCCTGGAATGTTGGCTTTAGGAGCTTCAGGTTATGGCCCTGAAGAAGAAAAAAAGTTTCTTGCACTCGCTGGAGAGGTACATTAGAATCTCAAACGATTTTAAAACTTTTAAGTAAAGTTTCTGCTGTCTGCTTACTGGTGTTTTCCCTACTTTACTGCAGCTTGCCTGGACTTGTTATAATTTTTACCAATCGACACCATCGAAACTCGCTGGAGAGAACTATTTCTTCAATGCAGGGCAGGTTAGTAAATAACAGGTTTACTTTGCGGATTGGTTTGTAAATTTTAAGTTAGTTGGTTGGTTTGGTCATATCCACAAGCAAATCACTGTTTCAGGACATGAGTGTTGGAACATCTTGGAACATTTTAAGGCCAGAAACAGTTGAGTCGCTCTTTTACCTCTGGCGATTAACTGGGAACAGGACATATCAAGAATGGGGATGGAATATTTTTGAAGCATTTGAGAAGAACTCCCGTGTAGAATCTGGATACGTAGGCTTGAAGGATGTAAGTTTTCTTCTATCCAATACCCATTTAAACTAGCATCATTATTGACGTTTCCTTTATTTTCAGGTCAACACAGGTGCTAAAGACAACAAAATGCAAAGCTTCTTCTTAGCTGAGACTCTTAAGTATCTCTATCTTCTCTTTTCGCCTTCATCGGTTATTTCATTAGACGAATGGGTTTTCAACACAGAAGCTCATCCACTTAAGATTGTAGCACGGAATGGTCCGCATAAGCCAACTATAACACTACGGCAGAGGCGGTTTGGTCATCAGACTAAGGGTTAGAAGACAGTCTGCTCAAATGGAATTTGATATCATAATACAACAAAGTTTAATACGCATTGTTGTATTAGTTTCGATAACAGATAGAGCATGCATGGACAATTTCCACAGCAATTAGAAGAAGAATACTGTTTCATATGGGTTTTTTTTTATTTGTAGACGAGCTTCTTACATACTTGACTACCATTTTATGATTTTAAACACTTTCTGAATGAGAGCAATCAAGATTGGCCACAGAGAATGAAAGCATGAAGAAGGCTCTGAGCAAAGTGAGCTTGATCTGGTGTACCTGAGACAACCACCAGTCCTTCTGTAGTCCCTGCCTTCGGATCATGCACAACCACATTCGCTCCTGATACCTGTTTCTTTCAGTTTACAAACTGTAATCAGATGCAGCCTTTCAAAACGATTGTTCGCTCTGAAATCATCGACAACTTACCTGCTTGATGTAATTCAGGTTACTGCAGTTCTCACCATAGACATGGCCCAAGTATGCTTGAGGAACCACTATCTCCACATTTGCGCTTGTCATTGGTGGGTTCTCGCTGCCAACACAACCAAAAGGCAATAATATGAAATTAGTGGCTAAACTTTATTCGATACAGTTTCTGGGACTCCAAACTCGATTAGTTTAAAGTGAACAAACAAAGACGGTGACGGGAAAGTGATACCTGCCAATGGGCTCATTTCTCATAGCAAACCCATGGTTCACATCAGGAGGAACCATACCACCTGGGTGGCCATCGACAACGGGCTGGCAATGGAAATACGTTAAATTAGAAAAAGGACATGACGGATAAAGAAGGACTAACATCATATGAGCTGTATAGAAATATGTTAAACACATTGATTTCACGTACCTGTGGGGTCCAAGACGTTGGGGAAGGTGGCCTGTCATATCCAGGACCATGACAATGCCTTTCTGTATCATATGTAATAAGTCGACATTATTCAGAAAGATATATGCAAGCATCAACTGGTGATCATGGGTTGGGAATTGATCAAATACCATGGAATGTTCCTACTGGAGAATGGTAACGATCTGGAGAAGCTGGATACTGTCTCGGTCCAAATGGAGGCGGCGGTTCTGGATATGGACCCATGAACGGCGGAGGTGGACCACCCATTCCTTGAAAGGGAAGTCTTCCAGGAAACATTGCTTCCCGAAGCCTACTAGTTATTTGGAACAAAGCATCTTGAACAGTCTTCAAATTGCCAATAACCTGCCAATGCAGAAAAATTTTGTCAACTACAAAAACCTGCTGAGTTGAAAAACTTATTGAGCTAGTAGGTGTTACATCTGATTACCTGCACAATCTCCTCATGTTGAGGTTCATACTTTGTAGCTTTATCTTTTGGAAAGACAGTGATACTAGCACCAGTTGCTCTCCGCATTTCACTTATTACATGACCCTGTTTACCCAATAGACGTCCAACATAAGGAGAATGTACAAGAAGGCGGGCAACAACAGCAGCACTGTGTTCAAATCCAATCTCAACTATTCTATTATGCACACGCATCACAGCATCCTGAGCAAGAGAGTGCCTTCTCTCCAAGTTCTACAACAATGTAGAGCCAGAAAGTAAACCGATGAGCCAAAGTTTACCATATAAACCAAACATTTCTTGGATCGAATCAACATACCTCTCTTGCTGATATCACAACAATCCGCTCGTCTATATCATGAGTTGGATCCAAAACCTTGATTGAAGCACCGGTTTCGTTTTGCAGAACTCGAACCACAGCTCCACCTTTCCCTATCAAGCTTCCAACTTTATCAGCCGGGCATAACAGCCTGAACACAACCTCCTCTTCAACAACCGGTCTATTAAAAGGTCCAACATCTTCAGGCATTGGATTAGGAGGAGGATGATCCCAATGATGATAGTCCATAGAATGATACTCGGGTGGATAACCAGGCTGCGGAAATGGACACTCGTCCCAAGTTGGAGGTGCACCATTCTCTTGTAGACAATTCGTAATCAACAAAAGCGCCTTCTTTACTGTCGAGAACTTTCCAGTAATCTTCAAACCAAAAGAAAGACATTCAAATCAGCCAAAAGCTCTTAAATTTGAATTACACAAATATATATACAAGAAACCAAGTTCAGGGGTTAACCTGAATGACAACATCTCCAGGGAAAGCACAAGGAGGAATCTGATCAGTAGAAGCAATCCTAACAGTAGCTCCACTATCTTCTCTAATCTTCTGCATCATCTTCCCCCCTTGACTCATCAAAAAATCAACTTGATTACCTCTAACAATCATCCTACATAAACTTTCACTCTCAGCTTTACTCAATTCATCACCTTCTCCAGAAGCAGCATCATCACCAAACACTATTCTCTCCAAAACCCTAACCAAAGCCATTTGTCCTGAAGACGGCGCTTCCTCGTCATCTCCACCACTCGTCCCAGCAAAGTCGCTTCCTTTCTCTTGCTTCGTCTCCTCAGAGCTAGGGTTTTCCGAATCAGAAACATTCGAATCTTCCTTCTTTGACTGATCTTTTCTTCCGTTTGGTGCGATTATCAACACTACACGCTCTTCGGAATGAACAGGAATATCATCGATGACACGGATTTTGGAACCGGTGACAGATTGGAGATGACGAATGACAGAGCCGCCTTTTCCGATTAAAGCACCAGTCCTTGAAGCTGGACATAGAAGACGGAACTGTACAGACTCCGTCGCCGGACGCTTGGAGGAGGAAGAGAACTCCATTCCCAGAGCAAAGCTTAACGGCGTCGTTTCAAGTTTTACATTTTAACTCTTAAGCATAGGGCTCTTTAATGTTCTTTTGATTTTATTTTCATTTTTTTATAGTTTATGCCCAATAAAATTACATGATGTTACAGTGATTTATCAGCTGAATTTAAAATTTTAAAAGAAAAAAACTGAACCAAACCAAAAAAAAAAAAAGTAAAAAAGAAAGAAAAGAGGAAATATTTTATGATGTTCATAGCCTCATAAGCATGAATTAAAAAAAATATACTTTGTTTATAATTGTAAATTATATATTTCTAAATAATAGTAAATTATATATTTCTAAATAATAGTAAATTATATATATCTAAATAATGTTAGGGTATTTAATGTTCTAAAAATTGTATTTCATAGTATTTTTATATAGTTTAAAAAAAAAAGAGAAAAACAAATAATTCCACCATGTAGTTCATTTTTGAAATATTTTTTTCTGGCGTTAACTTACAATGATTTATGAATATGAAAAAAAAAACTCAAAAAGCAAAAGAAAGAAGAAGACAAAAATCTCTCTATTCAATGAGTTTCCTTTTCTGTCATTACTTCATTACAGTCCTCTTTCTCTTTATCTAAAACTTTTCCAGTGTTGATCTTCTTTCTGAGTTTACAAGGATAAGATGAAGGAGCTTCTTACTTCTTCTTCTTCTTTTGTTTGAGTTTAATGTTTAAGTGGATTCTCAGATTCTTTTGGCGGTTGTTTTAAATCTTTTTTTTGGTCTTTTTTTAGAAGATCTAAACTTAGATCTAGTTTTTTTTTTTAAAACCCCTCACTGAAAAATCAAATCTTTGTTAGCTACAATGATGCAGAGACCACCTCATGAAGATTTCTCCTTAAAGGAGACTAAACCTCATCTCGGTGGAGGCAAAGTCACCGGGGATAAGCTCACTAGCACTTATGACCTCGTCGAGCAAATGCAGTATCTCTATGTTCGTGTTGTAAAGGCCAAAGATTTACCTGCTAAAGATTTAACTGGTAGCTGTGACCCTTACGTTGAGGTCAAGCTTGGGAACTACAGAGGAACCACAAGACATTTCGAGAAGAAAACTAATCCTGAGTGGAACCAAGTTTTCGCCTTTTCTAAAGATAGGGTTCAAGCTTCTTTTCTTGAAGCTATTGTCAAGGATAAAGATGTTTTAAAAGATGATTTGATTGGTCGTATTGTGTTTGATTTGAATGAGATACCTAAGAGAGTTCCTCCTGATAGTCCTTTAGCTCCTCAATGGTATAGATTAGATGATGGGAAAGGTCAGAAAGTTAAAGGAGAGCTTATGTTAGCTGTTTGGTTTGGTACTCAAGCTGATGAAGCTTTCTCTGAAGCTTGGCACTCTGATGCTGCTACTGTTAGTGGAACTGATGCTTTAGCTAACATCAGGTCTAAGGTTTATCTCTCTCCTAAGCTTTGGTATCTTAGGGTTAATGTAATTGAAGCTCAGGATTTGATACCGAGTGATAAAGGGAGATATCCTGAAGTTTTTGTGAAAGTTATCATGGGAAATCAGGCATTGAGAACTAGAGTGTCTCAAAGCAGGAGCATTAATCCAATGTGGAATGAGGATTTGATGTTTGTTGTAGCTGAGCCATTTGAGGAGCATTTGATTCTAAGTGTGGAAGATAGAGTTGCACCAAATAAAGATGAAGTCTTGGGGAGATGTGCAGTTCCTTTGAAGTATTTGGACAAAAGGTTTGATTATAGACCCGTGAACAGTAGGTGGTTGAACCTCGAGAAGCATGTTATAATGGAAGGAGGAGAGAAGAAAGAGATCAAATTCGCCAGCAAGATTCACATGAGGATTTGTTTGGAAGGAGGGTATCATGTGCTTGATGAATCTACTCATTACAGCAGTGATCTTAGACCAACTGCAAAGCAACTATGGAAGCCTAACATTGGTGTGCTTGAGCTAGGGATCTTGAATGCGACGGGTTTAGTGCCTATGAAAGCTAAAGAGGGTGGTAGGGGAGCCACAGATGCGTATTGTGTGGCAAAGTATGGGCAGAAATGGATCAGAACTCGGACAATCATTGACAGCTTTACCCCAAGATGGAACGAGCAATATACTTGGGAGGTTTTTGATCCGTGTACTGTTGTTACTGTTGGTGTGTTCGATAACTGCCATCTTCACGGTGGTGACAAGAATAACGGAGGTGGAAGAGATTTAAGAATTGGAAAAGTGAGGATAAGGCTCTCTACTCTCGAGACTGATCGAGTCTACACACATTCATATCCTCTTTTGGTGCTACATCCTAATGGAGTCAAGAAAATGGGAGAGATCCACTTAGCTGTGAGGTATACTTGCTCTTCATTGCTCAACATGATGTATATGTATTCTATTCCTCTCTTACCGAAGATGCACTACCTCCATCCTCTCACGGTTAGCCAGCTCGATAACTTGAGGCATCAAGCAACTCAGATTGTGTCAACTAGGCTAACACGAGCAGAGCCGCCACTGAGGAAAGAAGTTGTTGAGTATATGCTTGATGTGGGATCTCACATGTGGAGTATGCGGAGAAGCAAGGCGAATTTCTTCAGGATAATGGGAGTTATGAGCGGGTTAATCGCTGTAGGGAAATGGTTTGAACAGATCTGCATATGGAAGAATCCGATAACAACCGTCTTAATCCACATTTTGTTCACCATCCTTGTTATCTATCCCGAGCTCATCTTGCCCACCATTTTCCTCTACCTCTTCTTGATTGGAGTATGGTACTATCGCTGGAGGCCGAGACATCCTCCTCACATGGACACACGTCTCTCACATGCTGACTCAGCACACCCTGATGAGCTCGACGAAGAGTTTGACACTTTTCCTACTTCCCGACCATCAGACATCATCAGGATGAGATATGATAGACTCAGGAGTATTGCTGGTAGGATTCAGACAGTTGTTGGTGATCTTGCAACTCAAGGAGAGAGATTCCAGTCATTGCTTAGCTGGCGTGACCCACGTGCCACGGCTCTCTTCGTTCTGTTCTGTCTGATAGCTGCAGTGGTTCTATATATAACTCCATTTCAAGCTGTGGCTTTTCTCATTGGCTTGTATGTGCTTAGACATCCAAGGCTCAGAAACAAGCACCCGTCGGTTCCACTTAACTTCTTCAGGAGGCTTCCGGCAAGAACTGATTGCATGCTCTGAGTTACTTACTCTCTCCAATTCAAGAAAGAATCCTCTGGTTAAGTATGTTATCGTTTCAATTCTCTACTTCTTTGTGATGGTGTGTGATGATGTTTTCTTCTGTGTGGCATTATTATGTTAAGAGCTTTTTAAAACTCTATTTGAAAGTAGCAAAGACTATTGTATCATTTATGTGTGGTTTTTGCTAGTTAAGCAAATACAAGTTAAAAATTGCAATTTATAAATTCTCTGTATTTCTTTAAGATTATACTATAACATATGCTTTGACCATATTAAAGTTTGCTATTTCAACTCCTTGTTCTCAAGTTTCTGCGAACCTTAGCTCTTAGTCTCTTCTTCCTCTTCCTTCTCCTCATTAGCTTTGGTTTAAATTCCAATTACCCAAATTCTTCAAAACCTATAATACCCAAACCGAATTAAACCGAAAAAAAAAACTGAATATTCAAGTCTATTAAAAATCACCAGTCACCACTGAGAGACATTTTAAGAAAGTTGGGAATTTTTTTCAAGATATCTTGTTTCTCTCCCATGGATGCTCCTATCTCTACATCAGTATATGTTTCCAATTTACCAAATACAAAGGCTTTCTTTATTCCGAATTCACCTGCTCTATCTTCGTCTTCTTGTTGGCTCTGCAATTCGCAAGCCTAGCGAATCACCAAACTCAGACTCAGAGGAAGATGCCTTCGTCTACATGCTCTGTTTCATGAAGAAGATGCATCAAGTGAAAACGAAGATAAGAATGGTTTTAGTTTCTTCCCTGCGGATATATTCTCTTTGTCTCAGGTAAACGAGCTAATCAAATTGCTCTTAAGACCTGCTGATTTGATAAGAGGATTGTGTTTTTGTCTAATTGCATGTTGATTTCAGTTAAAGAACCTATTTTTATGGTGTTATATGCAAAGTTAGTGAAGTTACTGAGCTTGTAAATGATGCAAAACTCGAACTTGTAGTTTATGATTTTGATAAAGATGCATAAAGGTTGATTTGCTATTTTAATGTTCGTGAGTTGTTGTCTACTAAATGCGAGGTAGACGATGCTGCTATTATTTCTATAGATAGCAAAGGGATCGATATAAAGAGTACGCCAAGGTGCTCAGGTAATGTGATATATATAACAAATTAAGAACATTTCTAAAATGATTCTGAAATAGAAGCTCTCTCAGATTTATATGTATTTTTAATTTGTTAATTGTGCAGTTGAATATACAAAGGCTAGCCTTTGAGGAAAGTCATGGTGTTGAGACTTTAGAAGAAGCCAAATCTGCACTGTGGAAAGTGAGAGAGAGAGTCAAGTTGCACAATTCGCAGAAATGACCCTTACGTTTTATGGATGTGCAGAAATGACACAAAACTTTCATGTAAAATTTGTTGGGTCAATTTAGCTTTCTCATTAATTAAATTAAATTAAATTAAATACTAAATAGATTGTGATCTGAAGAATCTGATCTAATAATGAAAATTTTGAGTATTCCTGATTAGTTTTGTGACTTTTGTCTAGACCAAATATTTAGTTTTTTATTCTTTTTAATTCGAAAATTACGTATATTCGAAAATACGAGTATTTGGAAATTTTTATGATACTCGTAAATTACTCGATTCGATTCATTAAAATAATAATAATAAAATAATGTATATATATTTTTTTCAAAATCTTAAGAATAATTGACTTTTTTTTATTTAAGTCAAAATCGAATGAATATAGTGATAGTGTAACTTGTAAAAATATAGGGATAGAAAAGGAGATTCTCGTAAATGTAGTGGGGTTTTCAAAGTTTCAAAAAAGTTTGAAATTTGTGCGGGGTTTTTTTATCCAAAGAATAAAACAAAAAAAATGGGGAGGATATTTATGTTTTTACCGTATAGTAACGAGAGAGACAGTAACGAGAGAGCAATCATTCTCAATAATTCTCACCAACTATCAAATCCTTCTCCGATTTCCTCTCATGGCGGCGGAATCTACCAGAAACTCATCTTCTCCGTCGACTTCTCCTTCATCTTCAACCCCTATTATCAACTTACCCGATGACCATCTCTTAACCATCTTGCTTCTTCTTCCCATAGATTCAATTCTCTCTTTCTCCATGACTTGTAAGCGATACAAGTCTCTAGCTTGTTCCGAAAGTGTCTGGGAAGCTCTCTGTGAACGAGAATGGGGCCCACTATCTGTAGATGCGTTAAAGTTTTCATCTTCACGAGATGGGTTTTCATGGATGATGATGTTTCAACGAGTTTGTAAGATGGATTCTGTTTGCTGTCATATAATCTCAAACCCAGATAGTAATGATGATGATAAGGAATCTTCTCCCTTTCCGATCCCTAGAGCTTCTCATTCTCTCAACTTTGTTAATGATCATCTTGTTCTGTTTGGTGGTGGATGTCAAGGAGGTTAGTGTAGCTGAATCATCTTTTGAATTTCTCTTTATTTTTTTGAAAGCACTTCGATTTTAGATTTGATTTGACTCGAGTTCTTGGTTACTTTTCATTTGCTTGATGAGTGTGTTAACCACACGACCATCCTGTTTTGATTCATGTTATCAATTTGAAAACTTTGTGTATATTGCTTTGTTATTTTCAGGACGCCATCTTGATGATACATGGACAGCTTATGTAGATCATAGCAATCAGAACATGTTGAAATGGAAGAAAGTTGAATCAGGGACTCCAAGTGGGAGATTTGGACACACCTGCATCGTTATTGGCGAGTATCTACTCTTATTTGGAGGAATAAACGACCGTGGAGAGCGGCTAAACGATACATGGATTGGTCAAGTCTCTTGCCATGAGCGGCTCTCTTGGAAACTTCTCAATGTTGGACCTTTGCAGCGACCTTGTCCTCCTCCTCGTGGTGCTCATTCAGCCTGTTGTATTTCAGAGAAGAAGATGGTTGTTCATGGAGGAATCGGCCTGAACGGAGTCAGGCTTGGAGATACATGGATTCTAGAGCTTTCTGAGGATTTCACCTCTGGGGCATGGCACATGGTGGACTCTCAACAATCACCACCACCACGCTCAGGACATACTTTGACCTGCATTAGAGAAAACCAAGTAGTTCTGTTTGGAGGTAGGGGATTAGGATATGATGTGCTTGATGATGTGTGGATCTTGGATATTCAAGTACAGTGTGAAGAAAGATGGGTACAGATCTTCTACGATTTCGGCGAGGTTCCCGAATATGCATCGTTGCCTAGGGTTGGTCACTCGGCGACTCTTGTATTGGGTGGTCGGATCTTGATATATGGAGGTGAAGATTCTTATAGGCATAGGAAAGATGATTTCTGGGTGTTGGATGTTAAAACCATTCCTTCTTCCGGTTTGCAACCACAAGGAGTTAGTTTAAACGGATCATCAGTATGGAAAAAGCTTAATCGAATATCATATGGACCAAAAAGTCGTTCTTTTCACCGTGCCTGCGCTGATCGTTCAGGGAGATTTGTATATATGTTTGGTGGAATGGTTGATGGTCTTCTTCAGCCTGCAGCATCGCCTGGTCTTAGGTTTGATGGAGAACTTTTCATGGTGGAGCTTGTTCTTGGCTTCTCTGACCTAGACAATCAACAAA
The DNA here is from genome assembly GCA_963854855.1 of Nasturtium officinale. Classification (NCBI taxonomy): domain Eukaryota; kingdom Viridiplantae; phylum Streptophyta; class Magnoliopsida; order Brassicales; family Brassicaceae; genus Nasturtium; species Nasturtium officinale. The sequence goes on along the minus strand of OY978501.1, from coordinate 15,645,782 downwards.
GACCTGGGAAAAGCATGTAATTGTGGTGGTTCCTTTTTTTTTTTTTGTAAATTAGCAGGTTTTGTGTAAAACCAAAAAGGGATTTTCATCATGACCACTTATCTGATTAAGGAGAAACACACAAAGCTATGTGTTGAAATTAGAACTTTATATATAGATCTTGATTCAGTTTACAATATACAAATTTCCATGTCAGGGGATGTATATATGTAATGTAAGGACTTGTTTGAGTTTGGCTCAAAGAATGCAGAATATTGTGAACTTTAGCAGTACTCAATGATGTTCTATCAATTATGAATTTGCTTGCCTCATGGGTTGAGTATCAGTTTGGTTCTCAACATCTCTGCAATGACTTTCCTCGGGGCAGGATCATCTGGACCTTTTTGTCTCTTTGTCCTGAAGTAAAGTATAATGTCCGTCCCAATACCCAACCAGAGTTGTTTTCACACGGTATGGTAATTTCCCAATCACATACCACTTCTGTAGAGAAAGGTAACATCTTTAGTGAGGTGACACACGAATCTTGGTCAGGTTTGAGCATGAAGGCTTTAGGATTTTACCAGTGTATTTAAGTTGAACTGAAATATTTCACCGACGAGAACCATCTTTTTGGTTTCAGGATGCTTCTATGTTGTGCCTCCAACGATTACAATGGAGTTATTAACCACTTTCCAAGCAAATTCAATATGGGAATCCGGTTTTGGCATTGGCCGCATAGCTTTCCATTTCATTTCCTCATCCAACATGTAGACATCACTGAATACCACCTGACACGAAGTTGAAGAACTCATGATACAACATTTAACTAATGAAATAATAACTTTTTTTTTGGTAAATGGAATAATACTTTGTTTGCCTTATGTAAGGCATTGATCCAATACCTCCATACAGCGTGAGCATTTGCAGATGGGAGATCCTGGTTTAGCCATGAAATCACCTTCTTGACCACCAATTACAAATAATCGGTCATCCACTACTACACATGCCCTACAATGGCACACAGAACAGGATTAATATTTTAACTTTTTCAAATTTATTATCTGCAATAGCTTGTTAAAAGGATCACTGTCAGATAATAACCTGTGAGGTCCTCTGCGAGGGATTGAGATTTCACTTCTCCACTCATTGTCCAAAGCTTTGCCATCTTTCACTGCGATGCTCCAATGTTAAATTACTGGTGTAAATCGATTCTCCTTGCTTCCACCCATCACATGAAGTCTTCCTCTCCAAAGCTGAGTAGCCGGTGCATACCTGAATGTTAAACTTTTAAACATTGACCATCATCAAAAGAGAAGCACAGAGCATAAACATGACAACATGCGTTTCTGAAGTTGTATCCACTTGTTTCACACAGTACCTAGGAACTGGTAAAGGAATAAAGTCCTTCCATGTATTTGTATTGGTATCAAGCACAAATGTTTTAGCTGTAGGGCCTCTACATTGTGGACCAAACTGACCAGTAACAATATAAATGTATCTCCCATCTGTTACCATCCCTAAATGAGAATGGGCCATGTCTTTAGGCATATCGAATCTTCCTCCCCATGAGTTATCAGTGAAGTTGTAAATATCAACAAGAGAATGCACAAGATTAATGGTTCCATATCCAGCAAATACATAAAGAAGATCCCTAATTTGAATTGCAGCTCCATCTAGACGAGGTACAGGTGAAGCAGCCATCTTCTCTCATTTCAATTCAGGAGCAGGCCAATCTTGAAATGTTGCTGATAGTTTCCTTTCCTTCACATTCTTCTTCTTTGTATCTTTCTCCTAAATGCAGCAAAATAAAGTAACTTCAAGGAAAAATATCATCTTTTTAAGCTAAAGTCAGATGTTGAGATCTAATTACAACAACAACAGATCATAACCAACAGAGTATTCACCTGGTCAGACACGATTGGAGTGGTAATGGAGGAGGGTAGAGATATTCCGGCAGAGGAAAACCGATGAGAAGTAGCCCAGAGAGAGTTGGCAATGAGTCCGGTAGCTAGAAGCGCGAGGCAAGAAACCAACACTATTCTCCCGTACCTCTGCTTCTTCACCATATCTCTGTTCTGTCTTGTCTAAATTGACAATAGCTCCTACTAGGGTTTCACAAATTTCAAATAAATTTGAAAACTTTTGGTGTTTTTTAGACGAATTTGCAGAAAAGGATTCAACTTCAAGCATATATAAATGACGGATCTTAAAACTCCCAGATGAGCCATCATCTCAAATGCCTTATATGAAAATTTATTTTCTAAAATATCCCCTATTGAAAATACTGAGTTCCACCGTTTTTATTTTTCCTTAATTCCGTCAGGGAACATAATATATGAAGAAAGTAAACCAATAAAAACCAAATTAATTATATTGAACCAAACCATAGATTGATAGTGTCCAACCAAACCAAACCAGCACATATTCAGACTGAGACTCCATCTCCATGCACAATAATATGAGAGCAGTATTTACCTTACTCTCGTAAATAAACAGTAATTTTTTTATGATTAACTAATTAAAAATAGATAGGTAAGAGAAACGTTTCTTAAATCGTTTTAATTTTTTATTATTATTTTATCTTGAGACACCCTTACAAATTTTTAGAAACCAAATGATGGAACTGCCCTTGTATACCCAAAATAACAAAATAAATCACACAAGGTTTAATAACTGTGACATTATTATGTTTATTTCCAGGATATCTAGACACAGTTACCTAAGTAGGGACACCATTTTTCAGCTGATTTCTTCTGGTTCTCAATTTTCTAACCATGGCCAAATTCTTCTCCATCTTTGTAATACGTGCCTTCAGGCTCCAGACTCAATGCAAGTTTTTTTTTTTTTTTGAGCAGTGGTATTTTATAATCATCTTCTGCATTAGCTTTGTGATCCATATAACTTTCATCATCCTCACGAGCTCACTTGCGTCCCTTGCTTCCCAAATGCTCACTTGATCTCTTTCTCTTAGCTAACTCATCCTTAAACAACGGACTAAGTGGCAATTCCGTTGAAGCTGATGCACCACCATCATTATCAACAACTTTATTATTTGCATCAAAAGTTTCTGTTGATTTGGAAGTATGCAGAAACTTTGAAATAAATATTTCATCCACCAGTCTTTATATCTTTCGGTCGCAGAAGCTTTGGTATATCTCTAACTTATTGTAGTCAATGGGCTAAGAAATGGATAAGTTTTTTATTTTCTTTCCATAGTCAAACTGGAAACAATACTGACAGGAATGAAAAGAAATGTTGACCAATTTAATTCCATTTTCAGAAACTGGCATTTGGATGATTCGGTCTGTTTTGGTTTTACTTTGTTTTTTCTTATTCGTTACTCAATTTGAAAAAAAAAAACTTTTTAATCAAATTGGTTCGTATATAGTTTTTAATCAACAAATTTATTGGAAATTTTCGGTTTATTCAATAACTTAGTTATATTCAGTGTAAAATTCTTCAATGAACCTTTACTTATACTTAAAGTTTTAACATTTCGCAAACTTTCTGTGTATCATTGTCTACAAGAAAGCTCCAAGAAACAAAAATAAATGCATTTTAACAGATGCAACTTTTGTCCAAAACCAGGTCTTGAAACCGATATTAAAAGAGCGTAGAAAGAAAACACCCAAACAAAAAGTAAAGGAAACTTACGTGAGTTTCATTTACTGTGTTTGTTAATATCTCAGTATCAATATGTTTTCGAAGTTAGTAGTAAAATCCTATTTGTGGTTGACATAGTATCCTAACACCTCTTAGCTTTTCTATATATGTATAGACAATTGTTCTCTTCTACTTCCTTCTTTTATCAGTCTGCACCTTTCTGCAATCAACCAAAGAAAAATAATAATAATAATAATAAAGAGTTAGAACCGGATTTTAAAGGAGTATTTTAATAAGGGATTTATCATTAGTGAAGCCGATCATCTAACATCGGTTAGTCTTTCACAACTTCAAGTTCAAGTGGCAAAAGTTCTTACACTTCATCTTTAAGAGTATCGTTTTATTAGGGATAAATGTCCCACATCGGATACTGGAAGGGATTTTGACTAATATATAAAGGATATAGGTCAATCCACTCATTGCGAATTGGTTTTGAGTTGGAAGCCCATGATCTAATATGGTATCAGAGCCCGATCCACACATGTCCAGCCCGATCCATAAGCGATCCGACCCAATAGTTGGTCCACTGATCCTTACCCGAATTACCGAGATTTCTAGTATAAAGGAACCATCATCTCGAGGGAGCGTATTAGGGATAAATGTCACACATCGGATGCTGGAAAGGATCTTGACTAATATATAAAGGATATGGGCCAATCCAAAGGTATTTGTTTTCTAGTTTATCTTATCTTTGTACGGCTAATAAGGTTTGTAAGTACATAAGTTCTCATGGCTCTCTCTAGAGGAGAGTCATTAAACTGATATCTTAATACATGGGGTTTGACGACAAAGAAAACAAAAAAAACGGATTTTAAAGGAGTTTAAGATTGCTTCATAGCAGAAATTGCTCTTTTGTCAGTTTTCACTCATATACAGTGCTTGTTTCTTTCTACCTATTGTGACCCTCAGAAAGTTTAGGTCACTGATGGTTGATGTCTGTTTGAGATAAAATTTCTGTTTACGCATATTTTTGAACATACCCATTGCTAGGCTGATAGATCTGATCACGCTTCCTTATTCTCCTTGGTATCAAACTCTGTTTCACTGGATTTTTTTGGGGAACCAAACAAGCTATCAGGAAGATTATTCTCCTGACTCGTCTCTTGCCTTGAGAAACGATAAATAAACAGTCTGTAAGAACTAAAGTAGCCCATTTTGTTAACAAGATGACTTTAAAGGCTAAATTCTCACTTACCCTTTGTAGAGATCGGTATTGTAACCACGTTCTTCATTTCTGGTTGCTACTAGCTGGTGATGTTTCTCGCCTCTATTACTATCGCCTGACCAAAAGATAACAAGAGAGGAAAAGAATGAATAAAGACCGAAACAAAAGAAAGCAAAACATAGAGGGTAACAACAACAGCAACGACCTTCATTGGTTTCTTCGATGTTGTTTTCTGATTGATACAGAAGACTATGATTAAATCGAGGCAGACAATGAGCGGGGGAACCGATAGGACTACGCTGGTGATGGTGAATAGAATCATTCTCCATGTCAGGCAATTGCAGAGTCAACAACCTTCTTCTTTGGAATTCTAGTTCTATGGCTGGATGTATATCAGCTTGCTCGGTTTTTCTTCCCAGCATCTCTAGTGTCTTGTTTGAAAACATCCTCGGTCCTGGTAATGGAAAGAACATGAAGAGTTACTATCTCAGTCAGAAAGACACGACAACTCGGTTTTTCTAAAGTCTCTTTAACAATATGAAACTAACCTATGCGACAATCATATAGATCCCTTGAGTCCATTCCAGAAGGACTTGAAGAAGGAGAATAGTCTCCTCTCTCCATTAGCTGTTGTAGTTGCTGCTGTTGCCTCTTGCTATTGTTTCACCAAAGACCAAAATAAAATAAGAAAGTGAACCCAAGAAACGAAAAAGAACTTAAGGAAACGTAAAAACAGAGGGATAGAGCATTACTTTTGAAGGATTTTTCCTTTCTCCTTGTATGGCTTAACGAGCACACGCCAGTCACGGATGAAATGAGGGTTTCCTCGAGCCAATATGGTTCTCACGGTTTCAGCTTCAGCGAAAGTGACAAACCCATACATCCGTTCCTGCTGATATGGAATCCTCACATCCTCTACTGATCCAAACTTGCTACACATTCAAAAAACCATAATTGTGAAAACAAACAAGAAACATGAACCCCTAATCCAACTTTAAACACTAAACAGAGCCATCCTTACATCGATAACCCGATTCTGTATATGTATTACCTGAAATAATCTGAGACATCTTCATCAGTGAAGGAGCTTTCAGATGGAAATGTCAAGTAAATTTGTTTAGAGACTGCATCCTCTCTTTCTTGCCTGCTTTGACTGTAATAGTAACCACCTTCTTTTCCAAATTGTCCTGAACCTTGTCTGCAATAAACAATCACCATAAGCAAGCGCTTAAAACTTCTTGATACAACAACAACACAACAAACCAACACCAAAGTTTAAAATTTGCATTGTAAAGTCTGTATCTTTACTAACCAAACATATCCAGACAGGCAGTAAATAAAAACTCCCACACTTACCTATGTGACGTTGGAGAGCCACGAGCCGCCCTGAACTGAGCAGCAACCATTCTCTGTTGCTGAGCTAACTTCATCCTCATCAGCTCCTCCCTCTGTAAAGAAACGTAATCCCTCTCACTTGGTGAACCAAAACCACCATAGGAACCAAAATCATCAACTAAACCGCCATGTGGAAATCGATGATAACCGGGTCCAACTCCAAACCCTGGTTCCTCTGATTCAAGACAAGCATCATTTGCCGAGAAACTTCTCTTGTGCAAATAAGCAAATGGATCCTCATTGTTGAGAAATGGAAAGTGATTACTCAATTGTTGCTCATCACCGGAAGAAGATGCAAAAAGAGATGAACCGTCACGAAAAAGGTTAGAATGGAAGTTAGGGTTATCTCTGAGTGTAGCCGAAGTAAACGAAGGAGGAGAAGACAAAGAGTTAGGGTTTCTCGAGAACTCATTTCTGGGGGAAGACTGAGACAATGGGTGGTGACGGATATTGATGGCTCTAGGACTAAGGTTTAGTGAGAAACCGTTCGAAGAAAGACCTAAAACGGACTTAGCTTGTCGACATAGATTCTGTATAAGAGTGGTAGGACCAAATGCAATTCGAATCAAATCTCTTTGTTCCATGTCTTGCATCAGAAAATAGCCAATGATTTTTGGAGCGTTTTCTGGTTCCAAGGTTTTAATCTTTTCAAAGATTATGGAAGTTGGGTCGCCGGGATCCATGGCCGGAAAGTTTGGATTTTTTTTTTTTTTTTTTCCCAAGAAAATGGTGAAGATGAAGAGAAAAGGCAAACGCTTTTGTCCTCTGAGAATGGTGTTAGTGTCTGTGTGGGTAATTGAGCTTCTTCTTTTTTTGTTGGGGCTTTGCGTTAAATCATAAATGTATGTTTCTTTTGGAAATTTGTTATGATTCTGTCTTTGTAAAAAGCATTTAGCAATATCCAAAAAAAAAAAGAACCAAACTTTGTTTTGTTGATTATTGTTCTTTCATTTTGGGCGATTTGCTTGGTTATCGAATTTAGGGTTTTTGAAGTTCTTTAAGAGCGGGACTATAGTGGAAATAAAAATATTTGTTTGCCTGATTTTTTGGTAAATTAATTGCGGTTAGCCTAGTAGTACATAGTAGGTATCATCAACACTATGCAATATTTCATTTTCTTGGATAACGTAGCTTTTTAATTAGTTTTTAGTTTTCTATTATTTTTATATTTTCTAATGTTTATAAGGTTAATTGTATTTTAAAAAAAAATCGACCAAACAACAATTCAACATCTATAATAAAAGAAACATTATATCTAAGTGCCTAAACAAAATGAACAAAAATACCAATGAAGGCGGCAAAACCCCTAGAATTTAGAAGAACTAAATCAATAACGCTAAACTAGTTAATTCTCAAGTTGATACCAGAATGAAAAAAAAAAAAAAAGTAAGTGGGAACCTGTTCCTATGGATTGGTTGTTGAGTAACATTGGAGCATCATGGGGTAACACCACAAACCAGGTAATATGTGCATGGGTTTTGAGAAACTCTAGTGGAACAGTTCTTCTTCATATCATATCAGTTTTGTAAGTATATTTGTAAAAGAAGAAGTTAATCTTAAAGGTCTTGTATGGACGATAGAAAACATGAGTTCTCTACATTTTGACAGGGTTATTTGCCTCGGAAGACTCGGATTTAGTCAACACTCTCGTTTGGCCAATTGCTTGACCTTCTTTTGCCTCGAAAGCTCTATGTTTTTTTGTTATTAATATTTTAAAACTCATTTAGGATAAAGTTTAGAAGAACCAGAGTTTTAAAAGGTTAAGCCCTCATTTTTATATATATATATATATTTTTTTAACCTTTGTACTGAAGAATAAACATTCCTACGGCATCTATAATTAACGGGGAAACACAACTCCAGCCTCACAGCATTTTCAACGATGTCAATCCGTAAAGATTTTTTTTGTCAGACAACTGTTGTTTTCCCCGTGACACCAAAACCCGAGGGTGACATTAATTAACTACTCATTTATTTAGTTTCATGCTACTCTAAACGGGTCATGTGTACAAGCTTCAATTACTCATTTCCATATCCCAGCCGTTGATTCTCTCTTTATTAACGGCAGATATTGATATGAGGACACGTATGTGGTTAAATAGCTGTCCTCTAGAGCTTATATTAGTCAACATAAACAGGCAATAAATGTTTGGGAAGTAAATGCTTTCTCTCCTACTCTAAATGACGACAGTTCGTTTGTAAAACACTCTCAATGGTCAATGGATATCAAGTTTTAACGACGAGACCAACTAATAACGAACGAGTGTAATAACTTCATGTGTTCTTCCTCAAATTCTATACTATTTTGTAAAACTATATGTTGCTATTCTCAAAATGAGCTCGAATCAACTTTGTAAAAGGAAAGGAGAGGATGGAGATTGGGAAGCAAAATTCAAATAAAATTATTATGTGGACACGGATCATATAATGATGATCACCATGACCAGTCTCTATTGTAAAGTGTATAAATAAATAAATATAGGAGTATAATTGTAATACCTTAATTCTTACTTTTTCTGTTTCTGTTTCTGTTTCATTTGAAATGTTGTCTTAAAATTTTCAATTTGTTTCATGATAACTGTAGTTTTGTGTTTCCTATGTAGGATTTAGATATAAATTTGTTTCATGATAATCAATGATTTTTTTTATTTAATGTATCAATGATGGATAAAAGAGAGATTTTTATTGTTTTTCTTATAGTATGTGTTAAAAAAAACTACAATTATGATAAAACAGTGAAAATAAGTGATAAAATAATTTGACATCATGAATGCTTAAAAAGGTATGTTACGATTCAATCTCGAGTGGTAATATGTATATATAAGTTGTTTTTTCTTAAACACAAAATAATACAAAAACAAACATAAAAGGGTTGAAAGAAATTATCTTGGCTTAACCATCCACAAGCTGTCGAAACTATCCTTTCAGATAATCAAGTGTAACATTAGCAAGAAGAGTTTAATAGTTTGAAATGAATATCGCAGATGGAGTGGACAAAAGCTTCTGCAGATTAAACCAAATTTTTATTATTCATAAATTTTAGTCTGTAGTTGTAGACTAAATAAAACTAGTGCAAATTAATTGTGGTCTGCTTTTACAAAAAAAAAAAAAAAAAAAAAAAAAGTGCAACAAATTATAATCAATTCCGAAATAGTTTAATCTGCATATGGTTTTGTCCATTGTATCCATTGTATCCATAAAGAAAATAAATAAGAAAGCCCAATAAGGCCCAGGTAAGGCCCAATATTTTCCTATAAACCACTAGATAGAAGAAGACTCCGTTCCAAAAACACTGAAAAAAAGAGAACGGGAAGCGATCGATCGGAAGCTACGGCGGCGGAAGTAATGGCGAACATAGAATCAGAAGCGGTCGATTTTGAGCCGGAGGAGGATGACCTAATGGATGAAGAAGGTACAGCAGTTGACGGCGCTGATGTGTCTCCACGAGCGGGGCATACAAGGCTTAGGTCGGCTATTGCCGGAACTAATGGCGAATCAGCAGCTCAGAGGAAGACCAAAGGCCGTGGGTTTCGCGAAGAGAAAGATTCAGATCGTCAGCGCGGCCTCTCCTCAAGAGATTTCGACTCACTCGGTTCCGATGGTGGTCCTGGCCCGCAGAGATGTAAATTTCTCTCAATACCTTCCTCTTTTACTGTTAGCTAGTTCATATTTGTAATGTTAGCTTTCTGATTCTTTGCCGCCGTTTGATTGATTTGTATCAGTAATTTGTTTTAGGGTTTCTCAAGTACCCCTGTATCTGGGATTTAATTTGACCTAGAAGTTTTTTTTTTATTAGATTGATTTAGAATTAGTTTGGAACCTTTATAGCCACTGAGTAAATACTTCAACTGTGACGTTTCTAGCTAAACTGACTTAGTCTTTGAAGACTGAACATTGTTTCTTCGAGCAAGAATTAGTATAATAATGATTGTAATGCTCCTCTATGGTGATAAAGATTTTGTTGTTTGTGTTTATGTATGTAGCTATTGAGGGATGGATTATTTTGGTCTCTGGAGTTCATGAGGAAGCACAAGAGGATGATTTATCTAATGCTTTTGGTGATTTTGGGGAGATAAAGAATCTACATCTCAATCTCGATCGCCGTACTGGTTTTGTCAAGGTATGAAGTTTTGCCTTTGTTCTTAGTGGGTCTTAATGATGGTTTAACAGCCTTTTGGTTTGCTTTAGTAAAGTTAAATTTTTTGCTATCTTAAATTGCTGTCATGATGAACTTTAGAGATGTGATATTCTGTATAGTGCAATACTGTTTCGTCCTTAGATGACACACTTCTTCAACATACTTTTATGTGTCAATCAATGTTATGCTGAGTAGTAAGCTAGTTTTTTCAGTTACATTGCTATTACGATAGATACAAAAGATGTGATATTTTATTAAGTGCAATAATTTTTTAATCCCAGATGTCACTCTTCTTTACTTACTTTTAAGTGTGAGTCATATATTGTAAAGTATCAGAACTGAAGGCTGAAAAGATAGGCTGTGTTCTATTATGGGAGTTTACAAAACGAGTTTTATTTTTCTTCAGTTTCCGTGAGTTCTTATGGAAGAGCATTAATTGTGTACATTTCACTTTGTCTTCTTGGTCAGGGCTATGCGTTGATAGAATATGAGAAGAAAGAAGAAGCGCAGAAGGCTATTTCAGCAATGAATGGTGCTGAGCTTCTAACACAGAATGTTCGTGTTGATTGGGCTTTCAGCAATGGACCCAGTGCTGGATCTTACAGGAGAAAGAACCTGAGGTTTGTATTCTAATCTCTCTTCTGTTTTACCCCTCATAACAAAGTGCCATGAGTTGTCTGCTGTTGTGGTTAGATGAAGTCAAGTGTCCAAAATATCAAAGGTTTTAATTAAATCAAGCAGTCTTAGAATTTCGAGTTGTAGATAGATTCTGTCTGTGGAATTTTCAACTGTTGACAAAGCACTTTGTTGTGTCTGAAGCACTCACCAAACTTGTCACTGTATTTTTATTCTAATGAATCAGTCACCTGTGACGTTCCAAGTAGTTGTACCTTTATAGTTGGCATTATTCATCATCCATTGATCATTGGGGTTTTGCAGGTCTGGGAGATCGCAACGTTCACGAAGCCCAAGAAGACGTTACTGATTGTATGATTTGGTTTCCTAAAGAGTTGTCTCCATATCTCTCAGTATTTGGGATTCTCTATCTATGTGTAAGGTGCTGATATAAGCTGCAGAGTGTTAAACATTTCTTTTCTTTATTTTGGGTTATGTAGGGCTTGGCTACTTTTATGTTGTTTAATCTTTATGCATTTGCATTGGATTGTTTTAAATCTGTTTTAATGTTTGATTTGGAGGAAAAAAACATTGGATGAGGAATATGCTTTAATTTCAAATGTTTCTACTAATTAAATATTTTGAGTTCTTTATTAATTTAAAAAAAGTTTCGTTGAAGTTAGCTAACTTTGTTTTGTACATGTTAATCAAGTGTTCAATTTTTTTTTTTTTTTGGCATTTACGGAAAGTTTCCAATGAATCTCATTGTTGTGAATTAGCCATAACTATTCGTATCCTAAAATTTAAATAGAAATCATCGATGGTTGATATTATCAACAGTATTTTTGATATTATATATATACATCTATATTTTGTGTATCCAGCCAGCGCCACATTAACAATATTTTTGATATTATATATATTTCTTGGTTTGTGTTAAATACGAACATACGAAACAGATATATAATTTAGGTTTGTGTTAAATACGAAAATAATGGTTGAAACTTTAGTTACACCTAGCTAGAGGTAACCATAACTCATGAAGATAATAAATGGACAGACCAAAAAGAAATAATGAGGCATAATACAAATAACTCTAACGGTGCCAACTACCATGCATTTAATTTCTTTCCCTTTTCATTTAACACCTGTGAACTGTGAAGCCTTGTTGTGAGTTTTTCTCCTTCTACTTTATTTTATCATTATCAGTTCTCTTAAGTTTAACATTTTCAACCAAATTATATGATTTTTTTCAAACTGTATTAACATCTTTGCAATTAATAATATAGTGCCTATTCTATTCTAGTAATTCTTCGTTGATCAAAATATCACTTTTCTATTGTTTCCCGCAACAAGATAGTAACGATAATTTTGTCAAACTACCATATTATCAGTCCCTTGTATTAATAGCAATCCCAATACGAAAAAAAAAAAAAAATTGACGTGCCTATTTGTTTCAAAACAAAAGAAAACATCAAATAATCATACTGTAAATGTTCACTTCACACAGTTTCATTTGCTATCCGTGGCGAAATTTCTTGTTAGGGATGAACATTAATTGGCAAGAACCGACATACGTAAAAATATATGATACATATAAAATTCATATATATATATATATGTCAATAAGTGTGTGGTTACTTACTACACATGGACGATTGTATAAAGATTAAACCACTTTCATAAATCTCATTCTCTCACATTTAATGAGCAAACAAACTATAATATATACGTGTATATATATGTGTGGTTATCATATTCAAGCCACCCATTAAATGTAATTAGTTGTTTGTTGATTGTTGCTATCACCTAAGAAAATACTAGAGCTACAAAGATTAATCCCTATCTTTATTATTCACTCTCCCACCAATAAAATAAACCTAAAAGAAGAAGAACAAAAAAGTTTCTCTCTCTCTTCTTCTCTTCGAGATCAAACAAAAAAATGGAGTTAGAGAGTACGAGCAATGGCCGGCGTCCCCCGCCGCCGGAGATCAGCCGTGGAGCGTACTTGGCTTGGGAAGATTTGAATGTTGTTATACCAAATTTTAGTAATGGTCCGACTCGAAGATTGCTCCATGGACTTAACGGCTATGCTGAACCGGGTCGGATCATGGCCATTATGGGTCCTTCCGGATCCGGCAAGTCTACGCTTCTTGATTCTCTTGCAGGTACGTTTTCTTTTTGGTAATAGTGATTAGTGAGTGAGAAATATTTGTTTAGAAGTAATAAATAAATATTATTACCAATTTTATTCTCTCATTTTTAGTCTTATTAATTTTTATATTTTTTACTTATTTACTAATTTTAATATATAACAGTGTTCTTAGCTAATTAAAGGTTTCATTTAACTTTAAAGTCACTCATAATTCGGATGTGTAATTGGTTATTTTCGTGTAAAAAATATATATATTACAGAAATAAGATCCTTAATCGAATTTTAATTTATAACATTTTTCTTAGCTAATTCAAGGTTTTATTTAACTTTAAAGTCACTCATAATTCGGATGTGTAAATGGTTATTTTCGTGTAAAATATATAGACACAAATAAGATCTTAAATCGAATTTTAATGTAATTGTTCCTAATTATTCCATATTTATAGGTAGACTCGCAAGTAACGTGATAATGACTGGTAATCTTCTATTGAACGGAAAGAAGGCAAGACTAGACTACGGCCTCGTCGTAAGTATAATTCAATTAATCATCAAAACTAACATCTAAATATAATTTAAAGTTTTTGTTTTTGTCCTTTTTAATCTTATAAGTTATAATATCTTGAATAGGCTTATGTAACACAAGAGGACGTTTTGATGGGAACACTTACGGTGAGAGAGACACTAACATACTCAGCTCATCTAAGGCTTTCAAGTGATTTGACCAAAGAAGAAGTCAACGATATTGTTGAAGGAACAATCATAGAGCTTGGTCTTCAAGATTGTGCAGACAGAGTCGTAGGTACTTGGCAATCTAGAGGAGTGAGTGGCGGCGAGAAGAAACGTCTATGCGTTGCCTTAGAGATCTTAACGCGACCTCAAATTCTGTTTCTTGATGAACCAACAAGTGGTTTGGACAGTGCTTCTGCTTTCTTTGTGATTCAAGCGCTTAGGAACATTGCTCGAGATGGCGGTAGAACCGTTGTTTCATCGATTCATCAGCCTAGTAGCGAGGTTTTTGCTCTCTTTGATGATCTTTTCTTGCTGTCTGGTGGTGAGACTGTTTATTTTGGTGAAACCAAGTTTGCTGTTGAGGTACAAATGAGATCTTTCTTTGTTTTCAAGATCCAAAATGTTTTTGCGGATTTACAGATCGTGTGTTTTGTATTCAGTTCTTTGCTGAAGCAGGGTTTCCTTGCCCGAAGAAACGGAATCCTTCTGATCATTTCTTAAGATGTATAAACTCGGATTTTGATACAGTGACAGCTACACTCAAAGGGTCTCAGAGAATGGGGGTGAGAAATCTAAATCTTGAAACTTTGTCAAGAACATTGCGAAAACGTAATCAAGAATCTGTCTTTATTGCAGGAGGTACCAGCTACGTCAGATCCTTTGATGAATCTAGCAACATCTGAGATTAAAGCTAGGCTTGTTGAGAATTACCGTCGTTCAATCTACGCAAAGTCTGCAAAATCTCGGATTCATGAATTAGCTAGCACTGTAAGCAAACTTTTCTCTGTAGCATTCATTCAAGAATCCAGATAAAGTGTTACCTGAAAATTTATATGTTCTGTTTTCATTTTTATATTTTTAAAAAAATTACAGGAAGAACACCATAAGATGGAAATAAGAAAGGGAAGTGAAGCCAGTTGGTTTAAACAGCTAAGAACTCTGACAAAGAGATCATTTGTGAACATGTCCCGCGATATTGGATATTACTGGTCAAGAATTGTGATCTACATTGTGGTATCATTCTGTGTTGGGACAATCTTTTACGATGTAGGACATAGTTACACATCGATCTTGGCTCGGGTTTCTTGTGGTGGATTCGTTACTGGTTTCATGACTTTTATGTCCATTGGAGGGTTTCCTTCTTTCATTGAAGAGATGAAAGTGTTCTATAAGGAGAGATTGAGTGGTTACTATGGCGTTTCGGTTTATATCATATCAAATTACATCTCTTCTTTCCCGTTCTTGGTATTGATTGCGCTCATCACTGGGAGTATTACTTACAACATGGTGAAATACCGTCCCGGGTTCTCGCATTATGCTTTCTTCTGTCTCAACATATTCTTCTCTGTCTCAACCATTGAGAGTCTCATGATGGTTGTAGCTTCGCTTGTTCCAAATTTCTTGATGGGTCTCGTTACAGGAGCTGGAATCATTGTAAGCAACACCTTACCTCTATTTCAATATCCTCTGTTTCAAGATCCTCTGTTTCAGTACCCTCTGTTTCAAGATCCTCTGTTTCAATATCTTCTTATAAATGCAGTTTGAAGATTTAGTATGTGTCTAAATGGTGTTCTTCGTTTTTTACAGGGAATCATAATGATGACTTCTGGATTCTTCCGTCTGCTCCCCGATATTCCAAAGGTTTTTTGGCGCTACCCGATTTCGTACATGAGTTATGGTTCTTGGTCAATTCAGGTACTCTCTTTGCCTTATTCACAAGAACCGTTATACACAATTATTGAACCATTTAGCATGTAAGTGTTATAAGTTTCATATTGGAACAAATCAGTTATATAATAGTCATGAACATTAGTTCCAAATATGTATATGTGTCATGAACCATTCAAGATTCACATTAAACACATCTGTATTGCAGGGAGCGTACAAGAACGATTTTCTTGGTTTAGAGTTTGAGCCAATGTTTGCGGGAGAACCAAAGATGAAAGGAGAGGAAGTGATAAAAAAGATATTTGGAGTGGAAGTGACACATTCAAAGTGGTGGGACTTAGCAGCGGTCGTGTTCATCCTTGTATGTTATCGCATTCTCTTCTTTATAGTCTTGAAGCTTAAGGAGAAAGCAGAGCCGGCTTTAAGGTCGTTACAAGCAAAACGAACAATGAAGAGTCTCAACAAGAGACCTTCTTTCAGGAAAGTCCCATCTCTATCTTCATTATCTTCAAGGAGACACCAACCTCTTCGTTCACTTTCTTCTCAAGAAGGTCTTACCTCTCCAATCAATTAATGAATATATCTATATTTGTGTATACACTTTGTTTCTTTACTTGTTTTGCACATACAATAATTTCAATTTTTACCAATATGTAACAGCATATGTTTCTATGATTCAGCATTTTTAGTTTTGGAGAATAAACATGATAATCTGAAAATTACGTATATATAATTATAGAGAGCGATACCAAAAGTCCAAAACAAAGCAGAATTAGTTACTTGAATTAGAGCACGTTATAGCTTTTTTTTAGATGTTATACTCAGCAAGAGTATATATAGAAGAACAATCGTAAACATTTTTATTTATTTGTGAATTGACCCAGACTTACGGTTCGATTAATTAGTACAACAGTTTTGACAAGAAACACAACACATGAATTAGTTCAAACAAAATAAAAGACATAATATAGTACAATAGTTGCTAGATTCGAGGTTGGACACAACGAACGGATTTATGTCCGTGGCTTCGTCTTATTTTGCGAGAAACCTAGAGAACCATTTGCCAGAATATTTTTGTCTTCGATCAGCAGGATTAGTGAAGTTGACCCAATTCATACCAAACCGGAGAGTGTAACCATTTCCGAATTCGTAATTGTCCATCAATGACCACGCAAAGTATCCTCCTACGTTGCAGCCATCCCTATAATATATATATATATATATATATTTTTTTTAAAATAAAGTTGTACTATAAACATTTATAGTTCAGACGAATTATATGAAATAAAACACGAATTATAACTCACGCGATGGCGCATTTGAGACAAGAAAGATGGCTGCAATGATTTTGAATTCGTCCATTGTCGGCAAGAGCATTTTCAAGGGTTAAGTTTCCAAAATCAGCAACACCTGAAAAATTAACACAAGATTAAATAGGTTACATATATATGAATGAATGCAACATAAAATGATAAAGATACCATTTTCGGTGATGTAGGTAAGTGGGTTTTTGTAGTTGTTTTTGATGTGGTTAAGAATTTGACGGAGTCCCGGAGGATAGTAGACGAAGCTAGCAGCCTATGAAAGAATTAAGAAAAAAACGTTAAGGATTCAAATAAGTTTTTGTAATCTTTTAAATATAGTATTTGAGATTGAAGTCTATACTAACCTGGACACCAATAGGAATTTCATTGCGATAATCTGAGACCAATTATGGAAAAACCAAGTTTAGATAATTAATATATGCAAAAAGATTAAAAAAAAAAAAAAGTAATGCGAATAAGTTGCACATATATACATCCAAGAGTAACTCGTGGATCGGTTATGGCACTAGGTTGTGTAGGAATTGAAGGAGGTGAGTCGGTTGCATATTGTGTAACGTAATAGTTTAACCCTAGAAAATCAAGTGATCCTTTGACTAAATCTGATTCCTGAGGTGTGAATATTGGTAATCTATCTCCGATCATCTCTTTCATTATCGTTGGATATTCTCCGTACACCAATGGATCCAAGAACCTTCGTATATGTAAAAAAAAACAAATTCATAGTTTAATATGGAAAAAGTATGTTTGTTACAAAAGGTTGATAATAACTAAAACTTTCTATAGTATATGTGTGTAAATATATAGTATATTTTGAGAATCAACACTATATATATATATATATATATACCATCCAACGAAAAAATCGAAGGCTCGTTTTGCAGCAGCTTTGTCGAGATTGCTAGTTTGGTTTAAGGGGTGGAACCATCTCCCGATCAAGGTCGTTCCTATCTTGCCACCTTGAAATTTCTGCATAAATAAATTTATACTAATAATATACACTACAAATGTTTACCCCAAAATCATCTCCAAATTCACAGTCAGTGCAACGACCCGGTGGATACGATCCATCTCCATAACCTTTCGTTGCGAGAGAGTAAGGCTGTTTTAAAGTGATCCAAAACTTTACTCTATCTCCAAATCTTTGGAATAGAAGCTCAGCATAATTTTTGAAATCCTCTCTGTTCATGTACATTGTATACATAGTAAATATGGATTTTTTTTTTGTTTATAATAAAAATTAGTTAATGAACTTACACTATACGTGGGCTTAAGAAGCCTCCGTATTCGTCCTCTAAAGTTTGGGGAACATCCCAATGGAAAATAGTCACATATGGTTCGATTCCTGTGTTCACGAAAGTCAAATATTTATATCACACTATAATGAAATATGTTTATATCACAATATAATGAAATATGTTTATATCACAAATATAATAAAATGAATAAAAATGCATGTATGATAATATAGTATTGGAATTTACCATTTGCTTTTAACTCGTTAATGAGATTGTTGTAGTATTTTATCCCATTCTCGTCCACACCGCCAATCAGTCTTCCTTCTAATTAAGATTTATGTACGTAAAATCATAAAAGTTCAGTCATAGAATGTTAAGTTTTAAGAATGATTTTGTTACTAATTAGATGAAATCATTATTAAGAAAATGGAGGATATATATTGGTTCTTATATTTACTTGGTAAGACCCGCGACCACGCTATTGAGAGTCGGTACGCTTGAACATTCATTATTTTCAGTAGTTGGACATCCTCCTGTTCAAGTTAAATGATAGTTCTGAATTCAAATCACATTTTCAAACTTGAACAAATAGGTCTTATATACACATTCTTCATTGATAGCCTAGCTCTCTCACCTTATAAAGATCATACGAATCACAAGCAAGGTCTCCTGAACTTCGATCTGGAACTTTTTCTGTTTATAAATATATGAGCATTAGTTACGTAGTATAGTTCTTTCTAATATTTGTACACTAATTACTCATACATCGAGGTTCATGTTAACTAATAATACGGCAAATCATAATGTTTATGACCTGGATATCTATGAGTGAAATAATCCCATCCACTAAGGGCTCTATGGGAAGCACCTTCAATCTGGTAAAACAAATGAATAAAATGATCATACTGGAAATTGTCTTCCATTGAGATTTATATATTTATGTATATACCTGGTATGCAGAAGTAGCTGCACCAAAAGTGAAATCCTTGGCAAATCCAGTTTGGTTGAATGTAAGAGTATTGTCGCAGTTGAAAGGTTCTTTAGCCTTGCATTCTGGATTGCACACATTTTGGCTATTGGAAAAGACAAAGAGAACGACAAGGCTGGTTAAAGAGTAGTAAGCTTTGGGAATCGACATGGTTGAGAGATTTGTATTTTGTTTTTGTTTTTTTTAAAAATTTTTTTGATGGGCTTTTGTATAGTTGTATGGATGATTTGATGATGATAAAATTGTGAGCTTGCCGGGATTAATTTATATACAAGGGTTTGAGTGCATGGGACTTGCATGGAGATTTAAGTTATTCGTTACGTATATTTGCATCTATTTTTAATTATTCTCCATGTTCTCCACCTCCGCTGTCTTATTAATTTTCAACAGAATAGAATATAAATCTTTAGGAAAAACTGAATTTATCTCTCATAGGCACTTCGAGATTTACGGCATCATGTGTCTCTTATATATGTAGAATATGCATATTATTAGGTTTATGGAATGATCATATCCGTTATATATTAGTTATGATACCTATATTAGATATTTATCCTAATATATATTGTTTTACACGATATACATATACTGTACATGTCTTCGCGAGGATATATGTTTCTGCACAAAATGCAATATAGAATGGAGTCTTTTTGTTTTCTGTAACTATCTCTGGTTTGGGTTGTTTTCTTGCAATCACTAATGAAAAAATGGTTGGAGTTGGAAGTTTCGTGTCCATTATTATTTAGCTTAATATTACAATAACTTATATCATTCGTTAATGCAGCAACTCTCGTTCCATAAGTAAACTATGACTTGTTTCTTTGACAAATGACAAGTATCATAATATTAGATTTCAATCCCTATTTTAAGGAATAATACGAATTTATAATAGGATATTCATACCAATTAAATGATATTACTGATGATAACAAAATTTATAACATGTACATGTACATGTACACAATGGCGAACGTAGAACTTAATTTTACATGAGGTCAATTTTAGTAAATTTTATATAAATTACATGAGATAAAAAAAAAGAGCATAGGGCACGTGCCCCATCCCTCAACACTCTAGATCCCACTCTAGATCCGCCGGTGCATGTACACCGGTATCGTTATAAAATAAATATTTACACAATAAAAAAATAGTTTATTTATACTCATACGATTAATTCTAATTGTGAATTCAAAGGTTTCTATGTTTCAATTTTGAGTGAGTAAATACATAGTAAAAAGGTTAAAACGATGATAAAACACACAATTATTTGACGGAAACGAAAAACCAAACAATAATCTGGTGAAAATTTTCTTCATTGTTTTTATTAATATTGATCCATTTATATTCTTAACGTGTAATTCTAACACGTTACCGTATTTGGTTAACATCTTATATCATATCAAATTCTATGAATTTTAAGATTGATTCAAATATTTTATATACTAATGATATTATGTTTATATATCGGATATGCAATCATAACTGTTAGCAAATCATAAAAAGAAAAAAAAAATCTCTTTTTGTTGATAAGCAATCAAAATATTGTGGAGATATATAATGTATTATATGGTTTAATTGATAGTCAATTTACTTTCATGTATATAAGTTTATAACACTGATCAATGCATTAAATGATAATATAGTTTCCCATGATAATAAATTGTACACAGGTACGCTATAATTTGGATGTCGTTAAGACAAACAAACCCTATTACAGAGAAAAGCCTGAAATAGTTAAGTTTATAAAAATAAATTTGATCAAAACGTGTTTCAATTCATTTTGTCTAATATAACAACAAAATTATACTCTAACTATTGCCTTAAACACATGCATGCATAATCATTACCATCTGAACAAGTAAATTAAGAAAACGGATTGCGTAATCTGCTGGTAGGTTTTCTTTAAAGTTGAAGCTAACGAGAGCCAATGGGTCCATTTTGCCCAAAACTCTTCTGTTTAAAAACATATGGGCCTAAGCCCATATGAATGTAATACTCCTACTTGTTTAAATATCTGGTCGCGTCGCAAGTTCTTGACACACAACTTTCAAGTTAAAAACAACTACTTGGAGGTGAGAAAAAAAAACAACTTACAAGGTATATAGTTGAATTAAATTAAGGTGTCAGAGATACGCAGTTCACGATTGAAAACTTGAAATGTTATAAATTTAACGAAGGCTATAGTTCAATTTACCAAATCTCTTTGTATGTAGTAGTAATACACAACGTTTACCTTCATCTCTTATAACCAAAAGAAGCGTCACTTAAACCACATTTTTGTGTTTGTATTCTTTGTCATGGAGACAAACATGGCTTCGCAAAAACAAAACATGGTTTGCACAAGAGGGATTTTGGAAAAAAAAAACTTTAAATGGATAAATATTTTGATCAATAATCCTTAATCAGTTATTTATACACATATAGAATAAGTTTTTGAATACATATTCATTAAAGTATGACTTCTTGATTTGTTAGAGAATACAATTTAATCTGCAAAATATATCTGAAATTATTTTTTTTTAACTATGACTTCTTGATTGGTTAGAGACTATAGTTTTCACATTTTTGTCTAAGAAATGTGGGTTAAACAGTTGATCTAATGATTAAAAGTATCTTAATTTTTAAAAATATAAAAAAATTAAGAAGGTACGAAATAAACCAATCTCATTTTTTAAAGAAAAAGAATCGGATCATTCCTCAGAAGATTAAATTAATTTTTTATTGACTACAAATTTAGGATCAAACTCAAATCTCTTTTAAGTAATCGTTTGGATTGCACACAAATTTTAACCAGGCCATAAGTAAATTAAAGTTTTTAAATAGAATTTCAGTTGTCAGATCTACATATTTTAAGTTTATAACCTGTCTATTCGGTTTTCGATTTTTAGGAAATTTGATAGTTAAAAAATGTTGGGATCAAATGAACCTAAACCTTATTATAATAATGTTTGAATCGATATATTTTTTGGTTAATATTTGGGTTTCTAGTAAAGTTCATCCATAATTTTTTTTTTTTTTCATTTGATACATCTTCATTTCCGACGCAATTTCGTTTTGTAGATATGAAAGTAACTCAAGAGTAAAGGAAAACGAATAATGCCAGATAAGATTTGGTTCAATTTCTACAGATTCTTAATTTGTAATGATAAAAAGAAAACGCTTCGGCGCCATTCGTCTGGACCCAATAAAACATTCTTTGCTTTTCGAGGTTTTTTATTTTATCTTTAATAATGCGACATTAATATTATGGGATGGAAGGAAGAAGTCATTTAATAAGTTTAGCTAACGACCGATGGTTAGGTTACCACAGTAATGACTTTTATTTTCACAGCAGAAATGAATATTTAGCCACATTGTAGCTTTAACTTTTGTTAGTACAAATTAAGAAAAGATTCAACGTTTAATATAGTACTGTATTATCAAATCTGTATGTGTTGATTGGCACTAAACAAAACAATATATTAATCAAACACATAACAACAAATGCTAGTTTTTTAAATCCCTTGATTAAGCTACACTATTAATTGTTCTTTAACCAATAAAAAACAATACTAATAGTTTTTCTCTATATCTGAATATAATAACGGGGGTTTAAAATACCAGTTGGGAATAAATGGCAGCCTCATTTTAAGTTTAAAAACATCTAATTATAGATTATGAAGTAATTAAGTAGGACATTTGGTTATAGATTGATGTTGGCTGGTAATCAATTTTTATACGGTGCAGTTAAAGCACTTCAAGATAAAGCAGGCCATGTGAGTTTAAGGTCAATTGTCCAAAACATAACGTTTTAAAAAGACAACTCATTTAAAACAAGTGGATGGGAAAAGTTCATTGGTTAAGAGAAATACCTTTATTTAACTATTCAAATTGAATAACGTTCTTTAAATTTTAAGATATTAATTAATCCAAATCTTTTGATTTTGCTTTTGTAGTCAACTCAATTTATAAGAAAAATAATATTCATATAAAGGGGTTTGCAGGCAGGTGCAAATGTCAAAGTTCTATCAACTAAAATTCATTATAGGGTAATAATACCACTTTGATCACGTATAGAGAATAAAACTTTGAACTAAAGTCTGGTGAAATAAATGACATTCATATTTAATAAAATAATAATAATAAATGGTAAGACACAAATTTACCTTTACTTCTTTAGCAAATAAATTGTTTGCACGTTTTAAGTTAATTTTCGACCGAAAGAATCCTCACAACGCACGTATATATATTTTAGATATATTTTTAGTTAAAATATGTTAATTAGGTATACAAATGATATGATACATTATGTCTGTTTCAAAATTATTATTTTTATTAATATTTTAATTTGATTTTAACTTAATTAGTGTATGATCTTTTTTACAATAATAAAGACCGGTAAGTGGTAACAATTTCTAATTTGGAATTAGATTTTTTTTCTTGTTATATTGGGATGTATTTTATTTTACCAAATGTGGTAATAAGTTTAAAAAAAAATATTGATGATAGTTTTCCTTTTTGATAATTTTGGTGTGACTATCATTTAAAAAGTTTAGAACTAATCATTTATTTAATACTATGTTTTATATTTTGAATGGTTCAAACAAGGTAAATTGTATTATAAACAGATTTATTTGAATCGACTTTTAATATAATATAATTATTTCTCATTTAATTTAAACATGATAATTTTTTGCCATACATATTAGTTATTTGATCAATATATCTATTTTGAAAATAAGTATTTAATTTATTATTTATTTTAAATTTCATATTTAATCTAAGAATATATGATTTCTTAGGCCTTTTATTTTATATATACTTATTTTAAAAACAAATTATTTTACCTAACCTACAGTTATTATTTATTAATATGTATATTGTTTAAGAAAAAATGAAAGTGAAATAATATTTGAAAAATATTAGTCGATCATTTTACATTCCATATAGAGTTCATTCATGCATCCTTTATATATAGAAAAAACTTAGAAAATTGTGCAATTCATTAATTCTCCAATTTTATAAGATTTGGTCGGTGTATCATTAGCACTTGAAAACACATCTTTCAAACTACCACGCAGAAAGTTTTAAATCCATAAAGAGCAATTTACTATTCAGAGCCATGATTCAGAATTTTAGCTCAATATTTCTTTTTGGACTTCAGCTCAACAAAATTTTGACGACATTACTTTTGTAAAAATAAACACTGTAAATCTGCAATTCAAAATAGGGCCGAGTTTAAAGAAACATTTAGATTAAAAAATCCGAAATTGCCAGAAAATAAATGAATTGCAATTTACGTTTGATATACACGAAATTGATATGTTTCCTAAAATCGTGAAATGAAAACCAAATCTTTCATATCATTCGCATGTCGTCTTCAGCTATCGACTACTATGGTACTTAATGGGTCCAACTAGCAAGTAAATGAATATACACCAAACGTCAATTATTCTGTCACATGCCTTAGTCTATGCATGCATGTTAATGTACTTACATTGAGAGAATGTATATGTGTGTGTGTATATAAACTCTTATTTGTCTTAATTTACACTTTGCTTAATCCAGTTTTGTGTTTATCATTGTTTCGATTTTTTTTTGGGTGCATAAAAATAGATAGAAACCAATATCATTTAGTAGTTAGAATTTTGGTTCGTTTTTTTTGGACTTTAATAGGAATACTTTTAATTTATTTTACAGTTAATTCCCTTGTGAGTTACGATTTACTATGATATACTATATCAAAAATATAAAACATAATCGATTTATTAATAG
This sequence comes from Nasturtium officinale, assembly GCA_963854855.1. Classification (NCBI taxonomy): domain Eukaryota; kingdom Viridiplantae; phylum Streptophyta; class Magnoliopsida; order Brassicales; family Brassicaceae; genus Nasturtium; species Nasturtium officinale. The sequence goes on along the minus strand of OY978501.1, from coordinate 15,620,973 downwards.
CTTCTTCGATCTAGTTTTTTCTCCAAATCACTTTCTTGGTATTAATTTCGGTTTGACTCAAATTGGTTTAATTTAAGCCAGTTGGGTCATCCTAATTAATACATTCACCACACCACTCTCTTTAATATATATATATATATATATATACATATGACCACAAACCATTTACATCCACGCTCTTCTCTATCAAAGACACTAACTCTCTAAAATACAACAAGTTTAAAACCCTTTATTCGGCAACAACTTAGCTGTTTCGATCTATATGGCTACTCCGGAGGAGGTCGACCACTGTGGTGATAAGACGGCGATGTATGTGGCGTGGGAGGATCTAACGGTCGTGATACCAAACTTCGGTGAAGGAGCAACAAAGAGATTATTGAACGGAGTGAATGGTTGTGGTGAGCCAAGTAGGATCTTAGCCGTTATGGGTCCTTCTGGTTCTGGTAAATCTACGCTTCTTGATGCTTTAGCAGGTCACTTCTCTCGCTCTCTCGCTCTCTCTCGCTCTCTCTCTCTCTCTCACACACACACCCACACACGTCACGTGAGAAAGTAAATTACTTACAACTTAAGCTAAACCTTATAAGTGAAGTGACTGAGTTGAAAATGAGCATAATTAATAAGAGTAAGTAACGACCAACTACGTTTAGCTTTGAACCCAACATTGAAGGATGATACTTCCCCACTTCGAACCTTTGCGATGAAGCCGTTCATTTTGCTGTTTTCTGCATAAGCATGGTGTTTAGTGAAGTGTACCTTTATACTCTATATCTACTATAACAATGTTGAATTGTAAATGATTTTTCTGATGATATTTATATATGATTTGTTTTCTTTGTTCTTTTTGTTATCACCAAGGCCCATAGGCCATAGTATATATAAAACAAAAATTCTATGTTCATAAGAAAAAATTCTCATGTATATGTATAAATTGTTTCACAGACCTTTTAGTTTTTGATTGATCGGTTATTTTCTAAGCTGTGTTTAGTTCTTTTATATCCTTTTGTCATTCGTAAATAGTCACTATTAATTTGTTGTATATACATATATATATATATATATATATGTGTGTGTGTGTTCAATTTGACATAAGATATTTGGTTATTAACCGGAAATTTTCGTATGCCATCAGAAGCAATGCTTGATTTGATAATTTAAACTAAAATATTCCATAACTTTCCCATTTGAAAGCAACAAATCATACATACAATTGTGTATCCCATTTTGGTGAAGTTTAAACATTTATTGAATTTCCCCTCATCTCTTCTGTAACTTTGACCAACCCCTATTTTTTGTTTACGATATTACATATATATATATATATATATAAACAAATATATGTAATATTGAAAAATGCTATATTAATATCTAAATTCCATATACACGAGGATACATACATACTGATATTTCTAACTTTACATTTATGGATTCTAGCTACCACTTTCATTTATAGCTATTTATTGTATGAGTACTTAATAGACATGAAGCATAGTTGCAGTTTGGAACAGTTTCATGTTCTTTAAAACTTGAATTTTCGTACATTTAATATTGAATAAATTGATAGCAACATTTCTGTAACCCAATAACCATAAAAAGAAATTCTGCGGTAACTTTTCTTATCAACTATGTTTTAAATGTTAACCAACTGCGAATCACCACTTGTTAAAGAAAAAAAACTACCAATCACCAACCTCACAAAAACAAAAAATTGCACGATCCAAATTTTGGTACGTTTTAAAACAGTAAAACCTAATTGGAATCTCGAGTTAACCGTTAAACACTAAACCGCATAAACACTAAAGCTGACCAATGGTGGGTGAGTAGTCAGACTCCAAACCACCTATTGTATGTATTAACTGGATTAATTAAGAAGAATTTTATTATCTCAAGAAGACTATTCAAAACATGAAATATTTTAAGTTTTATGCATCATCAAGAGTTTGATTTTGATTATAAGTTACTTGGTGATTGTGAAGGAAGATTAGCAGGGAATGTTGTGATGAGTGGCAAGGTTCTTGTCAACGGCAAGAACAAAAGGCTTGACTTTGGTGCTTCTGTAAGCAAATCAATCCTTCTTTTTCACAATCAAACTCTTATTCATGTCCTAAAACCTTAATCATAAATGTTTTTTTTTGTGTTTGAAACTATTGAGAAACTATCAGGCTTATGTGACACAAGAAGATGTGTTGCTAGGAACTTTGACAGTGAGAGAATCCATAGCTTACTCAGCTCATCTTAGGCTTCCATCAAAGCTTACAAGTGACAAGATCAGTGACATTGTGGAAGCTACAATCACTGAAATGGGTCTGCAAGAATGTTCAGACAGGACCATTGGAAACTGGCATCTACGTGGAATAAGCGGAGGAGAGAAGAAACGACTCAGTATTGCGCTCGAGGTCTTAACCAAACCAAGTCTCCTCTTTCTAGATGAACCCACTAGTGGATTGGACAGTGCCTCAGCTTTCTTTGTAGTTCAGATTCTCAGAAACATAGCAAGCAGTGGCAAAACCGTTATTTCTTCCATCCATCAGCCGAGTGGTGAGGTTTTCGCCCTCTTTGATGACCTGCTACTGCTCTCTGGAGGAGAAACCGTTTACTTTGGAGAAGCAAAATCTGCAACAAAGGTAATAATAAGATAGAGCATTGACAAAGACTATATATACCATCAAGCTGCTCATATGTGTTGTTGTTACTTGGACTTTGCAGTTCTTTGGTGAGGCGGGTTTTCCATGTCCGAGTAGACGGAATCCATCTGATCACTTCCTTCGCTGTGTTAATTCAGATTTTGATGATGTTACAGCGACTTTGGTTGAATCTCGGAGAATCCACGTTAGTCTTCTTCTGCCCTTTTATGTTTCCATGAGCTTACAATATTCTCATGCTCTTGAACGCTAGCATTTGCCTCTGCAGGATTCTTCTTTCTCTATTTACCAACTACATGAAACAGCAAACACATTAGATCCTCTGGATGATATACCAGCAGCAGAAATTCGAACAATACTCGTCAGAAAATTCAAAACTTCAGAATACGCAGCAGCTTCAAGAGCAAGAATTCAAGAAATAACATCAGTGGTAAGTTATGGTTACTATCTATCTCTCTTAGAACTACAAATGTATCACAGAAATGATAAGTCTCATAATCACATTTTAAACCTCATGCCACAGAAGGGGCTTATCACTGAAAGGAACAAAGGGAGTCAAACAAACTGGTGGAAACAACTCAGAATACTTACTCAGCGATCTTTCATCAACATGAGTAGAGATTTGGGTTACTACTGGCTACGTATTGCAGTCTACGTAGTGTTAGCCATTTCGGTCGGCTCAATCTTTTTCAACGTCGGGAGAAACCACACAAATATCATGGATACTGCAGCTTGTGGCGGATTTATGGCAGGCTTTATGACATTCATGTCAATAGGAGGTTTCCAATCATTCATCGAAGAAATGAAGGTAAAGAGCTATAAAAGAAAATTCTATTTCTTCCCCCTAAAACTATCTTATGATTTAGCATCCTTTTCCTTAAAAACAGGTGTTTTCTCGGGAAAGGCTCAACGGACACTATGGGGTAGCAGTATATACTATGTCTAATTTGCTCTCTTCATTACCTTTCATAATCCTTATGTGCCTCTCTACCACCTCAATCATTAACTACATGGTGAAGTTCCAATCTGGGGCTTCTCATTTTTTCTACAACTGTCTCGATCTCATCACTGCAATTGTAACCGTGGAGAGTTGCATGATGATGATAGCTTCAGTAGTTCCTACCTTCTTGATGGGAGTCATGCTGGGAGCTGGTTACATTGTAAGAACAGTCTCAGTCTCTCTATCACCTAAAAGCTTTTTTAGATAATCTCCAAAGAGTATTCTAAATAAAATAAAAACCGCCATATTCTTCATGTCATAGGGAGTTATGGTGTTGAGTGCGGGTTTTTTCCGACTATTCCCCGACTTACCTATAGTGTTCTGGCGATACCCAGTGTCCTACATAAACTATGGTGCATGGGCACTACAGGTAACTAGGTTTTCTCAACTTTTAAGATGCAGAGTATATTGAAAAATATGTCTTAAATGAGCACACCTGAAAAATTGCAGGGAGCATTCAAGAATGAGATGATCGGGGTTGAGTATGATTCTCCATTACCTTTGGTACCAAAAATGAAAGGGGAGCTCATTCTTGAAACCGTTCTAGGCATAAATCCAGCAAGTTCAAAATGGTTGGATCTGGTTGTTGTGACGATGATTCTCATTGCGTATAGGATCTGCTTCTTTGCCATCCTCAAGTTTCGGGAAAAGGTTTTCCCAATTATTCACATGTTTTACACAAAGATAACTTTGAGCCGTATCCAAAAAAGGTCTTCTTTCAGGAGAAGGGCACCTTTCCCTTCCAATCGATACCATGTTCACCATGCTCTCTCTTCTCAGGAAGGACTTAACTCTCCACTGCATTAGAAGCATATGCATCAAGATGCAATTTCCATGAGTGAAAGATAGATATATTGCTCGCTAACCTAATGCTAGAGATCCATATATTTCAATATGTCAGAGGTTACTCTCTTCAAACTTGATAAACTATTTGTAGCCTGTTGTCTAAAGGTTAAAAAATAGAGGTATTGTCATTCTGAATAACGAGATTTGTTTAACATGCGAATAGAATCCATCATAGATGCATACATTCCCTAAAACATTTGAATTACCAAAGGATAAACATAACTACATTCTGAGAGTAGAAGAGATACATACACGTACCTTTTTGAGAGAGCAAACAACAGGACACAAATAAATCAAATAAGACATTTGCTTTGCTAATACAGCTTCACATAAACATGAGCCAGTATGGAATTTTGTTACCTGACAGTAGAATGGTGGTCCTTGCTTGATATCACTGGCTAGCGAAGCAAATCTTAACAGGAGGAAAAAATTTCACCAGGCTTATCTTCAAGAGTCAGATCTGACCTATTCTAAAGTCTTGACCTGTGCAAATCTAATTTACTTGGATCACATAGCTGACATGGAATGGAATCAAAACTAACAAAGTAATTACCCTAAGGTGTCTGTTGAAGAAAGATAGAGAACAACCAACACGAATCTTGTTACAAGATGCTTCAAACTTTTAAATTGTAATACCAAGTAATAATGTCAAATTTTACACATTGGAAAAACCAGATATAGACTCTCAGAACAATTACATATGAAGGAAAAAACAACAAACGAATTGTAACTTCTGACGAATATTGGCTAATCCAACAAGAAGAACATCCAGATCTGAAATCAGGAAACCCAGCCTGAGTTTTTCAGAGTGGACATGTACACAACTCATTTGTTCATTTGCTACCCTATGACTGTCATAACTAGACTCAACCAAATCTGAACCAATGTCTCATTTTGGAAAACTATGTTAAAATGTCAAAAATAAGCCTGCCGATTCTGCCTAACTCTTCATATCATCATATCCATTATTTTCTTGTGTACCATTATATCCATGATAAGGAACGTCACAAACAGGCCTCGGGATTGTACGCCCACCAAAATCCTCAGGAAAAAATTCAAATTCAGGGCCAAAATTGAACTTCACAACACAATTTGACTGGTCAGGGAGAGTGTACATAGAAGCAGCAGGGTAGTAACGACCACCAAAAATCTCTTTGAAGGCAACTCCCTGACATACACCATTTTTGAAGAAAGATATTTCACTGCCTGCATCAGAAAGAAAGGCATTCGTTAACTATTTATACAATAGATGTGGAGGGTAGCAAGCAAAAACGAAATTTTAGCATTTAACCATGTGAATCGTGATCAATAATCCCTACGACTATAATAATGTCGAGCAAATATCAATTCTCAACCAAAACAAGATAAACCCTCTACCGTCACAAGCAACATCATTCATACGCAGTATAGATAACTTAAAGCAGAAAAAAACAGGAAACAGAAAAACTTGAACTTGTATAAACAAGTAACAACAGAGCATACCTGGAACAACTTTAGGAGGCTCTTCTTTAACCTCAGGTGCACATACATATCTTTGCCCTTTATAAAAAACATAATGAGGAGGCTTTGGAGCAAAAGATTCACCATCAGGCAGATTTATGTAGAATCCAATAACATCACCTTCCTTGTACCCTTCCTCAGCATACTTCTCCCTTAAAGCCTTATGTATCTTACACCCATCAATATCCCTAAACCCAAAACTATTCCCATCGTACCCAACCGGAGCCTGTAAATCTCCTTTATCAGTTGACCACCCAAGTCGTGTATGACCAGTCTCACCCAAACTCACAACTTTAATCTCAAAGTACCAAGCTCCTTCTACAACTCCTCTTGTAGCTCTCACCATTCTATACCCTTTACTACTACCTGCAGTGAGTCTATCATCACTTATCTCAACTTTCTCAGCTTTGTATACTTTAGAAAGACAAACTTCCAAGTCAGGCATGTCGTCTCCCTTATCAGGAAACCTAGGAACTGGAGTTATCAATACTTTATCTTCTACAGATGCTGAATTCGGCAAATTGGTTTTACTCTTCTTCTTTCCTTTCCTTGTGCTCTTCGTCACCCACACATTATTATTCTTCTTCTTCGATTTCGATTTCTTAGTCGCATTAGTAACCCGAGTCGCTGCCTCCTCCACAACCATTGCTTCCAATGGAAGCACTTGCTCTGCCTCTACCTCTTCCTTCACAGCGACTGAAGTAAGTAAAGCTATCCGCTTCTGTTTCTTAAGCGGTGGATCATCTTCCTCGTCATCTACTTCCTCTTCTTCCATTGCGCTAACGTTTTGGTTAGCGGCCGATTCAGATTTTGGAGATTTAGGGTTATCGGAGGAAGAAGCAGTTGGAGTTTCTTCAGAGAATGAGTCGGATTCAATTTTGAGATCGGATTCAGGTGGATCAGAATCTTTAGGTACATCTAATTTCTCCAAATCAGTATCGGTTGGTTCCTCAATCGCAGCTGATGATTCCGGTGGAGTCGAATCATCCAGTTCAGAGAGAAGAGTGGTTCCCGTAGATTCTTCGGGAAGAGAAATTGAAACTTGTAATCCTTCGCCTATGGGAATTTGTTCTGCGTCTTCGATTTTGGAATCTGATTGAAGAGAATCCATTAGAACAACAAAAAGTTTCTTCTGATTCAAAAATGAGATTTTTTCTGAGGTTCGTAGATTTGGGATGAAACAGAAAGAGATGTATATAAAAGAATTAAGAGACTTCGAGCCTTATTTGGGCCTTTTAGGCCCAATAGAAAAACTAGGGTACAGATGGATTTTTTTTTTTGTTCTTTAGCGTCTATTCATCCGACACAACTAGTTTCGATCCAATGTCATTTTGATCTGCTCCGGGCCGATCTTTCCCAATGTCGTTGTACTCATTCAAACTACATTAACGTTAGCGTTTATTACCTGAGAAAACTCTTCGAAATGTATTGCATCAACCAACTATGCGACAAGACCAGCAAGTCACTAGGAGCTTACTACATACGACATAACAATAATATAAATCAAGAGTAAGAACTCGATCCTAAAAAGAATGATGAGGCCAATAGTAATTATTGACATAAAACATGACATATACTCATCTCTAATTAGTAATTAGGCAGGCCAGGTATACACAAAGTTAGCTTTTGATGTGAATAAAATGTTATCATCAACTAGTTTATCACCGTGTCAAATTCAATTTGATTGAATTGTTATCACAACTCTTACAATTAAAAATATAGTGAGTTGTATGAACCAAAGAAATGTCAACTACTACGTAAAACTACTATTTTTATATATGTAGACCTAATAACATTTGCTAAAAGGAAAAAGATAAAGGAACATAGTTTGACTATTGGCTATATTATAATATTATACCCACTTCAAAAAGGAAACTTCCCTGCAAATACAAATTCCAATATAAGAAAATAGTTTAATTCCATCAGCAACACATCATATCGAATTAAAGGAAAGAAAACATACAAACAAATTAATTTTATATATAAAAAAAAAGAATAAGGGACTGAAACACAAACAGATCCAAGTCTGGTTCTAGTTTGAGTTTTGTTTTCAGAATCTTATGAACCCTTTGTCTCTCAAACTCTCAACCGTCTCCTTAATGCTAATCTCCAAAGGCACAAACTCAACCCCAAGAGACTCTGCTTTCTCTTTAGACACTTTGTACGTTGGAATATATATCTTTTCATCTGCACATCTGCAACAAAGATCTTGTTGCGATCAATATTTCTAAAGAAACATTGAAACTCTGTCTGTTTCTGACATTTGAAAGAAAAAGCTTACTTCACAGGGAGTTGAAAATCAGGGTAAAGCTCATGCAAAATGTTAACAACTTCAGAGTAATGAGCAACTCTCTCCACTAAACAGTATCTTCCATTAGCATTTGGATTCTCAAACGCTTGAATATGAGCGTTTGCGACATCTTTAACGTTGACCCACCCGAATGTCGCATTAGGAAACGTTTGTGCTCCTGAAAATGTAAAATCAGCTTACTAAATTTCTGAATCAAACTAATGCCTTCTGTTTCTTCTTTTTACCTTTGATCAAGCTTAGTACTGCAGCAGCACTAGTGTTGAGCGTTGGCTGTAAGAGAGGACCAATCACCATTGCTGGATTTATCGAAACCAGCTGTAAATCGTTCTCTTTCGCGAATTTCCAAGCTGCATTTTCAGCTAATGTCTTCGAGAGTACATACCATAGCTTTTGAAAATTTGAAAACAGAGCGTTTCAGCAAAAAACAGAGTGATAACTTCAACACCAAGCAACCTGAAGTTATTTTGATTTACCTTAGAAGCTCTGCAATAGTCAGGATCGGCGAACCAAGATTCATCAACTAAGGTTTCGGGTGTTCGAGGCATTCCATTGAAAGCAACAGCTGCTATAGATGAGGTTAAGACGACTCTCTTAACAGAGGAAGTCTTCAAACAAGAGCTTAAAACATTGATTGTTCCTTTCACTGCTGGATCAAGTAACTCAGCCTGCAAAACCAAAATACAAACCAATCAAAAAATGAAAGATTCAATGACAAGAGAAAATGCGCCAAATGAGAAAGAGAGAGAGAGAGAGAGACTTGAGGGTCCTTGACGTCGTGATAGAATGGCGATGCGGTGTGGAAAACTCCTTGGCAACCATCTATTGCTGAATCGAAAGAGCCTTCTTCTAACAAGTTTGCTTTGAACAATTTTAGCCTTTTCTCTGCTCCTTCCAGTGCAAGTAAATGCTCTGTTTTCCTCGGATCATCTGCTCCATTCAACCATAACACATAGAGAGAGAGCGAAGCTATGAGTCTTGAATCATCTGACAATTACTAAATCTAAGGACCATCCTTCAAATTTCATAAAGGATAAAAAAAAACTGAATCTTGACAGATGAATCTTCTATCTAAACTTAATATATTAGATCTGTTGTGTTGGTTTCAATAATATATAGATTTGGAAGAGATTGAATAGAGAAAAGAGAGACGGACTTGGATCACGAACAGAGGCTTTAACTGTGTAGCCACGGAGAAGAAGAAGCTTAACGATCCATGAAGCAATGTAACCTGAAGCTCCTGTCACACACACTGTCTTCTCTTCTTCGCTGCTCATTTCTCTTTTTGTTTTCTGTGTTTGAAATCTTCAAAAATTGAGATATTCTTAGCTTTTCTACCTTTTAATTTTTCTGTTATGTTTTTAGGCTTCAAGCGCGCCATATTTGGGACAGTTCGTTAGAGTTTTTTTCGGTATTTTCCCCTACCAAGTGTGTGAGACTCCTCTTCTTAATCTCGTCCGTAAATTTATTCATAAACTAATTTCCTTTTTAATAAAGATCCATACTTTATGATGAGCACACGGATCTGAGATGGTCAAACGTAAGTTTTTTATGAACTCAATTGGTAAATTTATTAACCAGAGAAAGAAACAAAAGGTTACATTTTCATGACATAAGAGTTTCTCTGCCTTGCTTTGACTGAACCGTTCTTAATTTCCCTTAAAGGTGGTCTTAAGCTCGACGATTTTGCAGTTCTTCCTTCACTGTACTTAGACCAATCACCATTGTTGCTATGTCTGTTTTCTTTCAACCTACAAATCAATACCCTCTTCTCTGACTCTGATGGCAATTTGCTCTTCTCTGGTTCTAACTTATCTTTCTTCTGCAACCTCTTGATCTCTTCTTGTAATACACAAACCTTTGCTTGTAGGGTTTTCAACTTTGTCTCTGATGATAACGCCTTTCTTCGCCATCCTTCAACCTAAAAAAGATTCATGAAAGACGATTTCAACATTAGCAAAATTCACCGACTTATGCTGTACTCAGAAGAATCTATGGTGTTTAGTTTCTATCTTACTGAGGAATGTAGATTTTGTATCTGAGAATCTGATTCAAGAGAGCGGTTTTGCCAGAAATCACGACAAAACTGAAGTTCCTCCATTTCTTTTCTCACTTGATTCAACATTTCTTGCATCTGTGACCATTGCTCTGCTTCCGCTCTTACTTCATCTGCTATCTTCCTCATAACTGCTTTGCAGTGTCTAGAACAGTCTTTCTTTTCCTCGTGCGCTTTTATTGCCTACAAAAGTAGAACCCACCTTCATAAACTTTATTTGAGCTCAATGTAAAGAGAAAGCTTTACCCACAAATTTACCTTATTATACATGTCTTGTACAGATGCATCTTGAAGATCGAGGCATTTGGAGACAGAGCTTGAAGGCGGCGTAAAGAGATTCGATCCGTATTCTTTCTCCATTCTTCCCAACAAAACACCTTTCGATAATGCCTCCATTTTACTACTCAGTGTATCTATCTGCAGCAAAAACCTCAAAATCAAAATCATACAAAAAGACTCAACCATATAAAACAAACTTCTATTACTCACATTTCCCTTATTGTTCCTAATAACATTTTGATCAGATGGAGAGTTAGGATGGGCCAAGAAGCTAGCTTCTGCCATTTTCTGAATCCCTTTAACACAAACCTCTTCGGAAACTCCTTCATTGAACCTCTTCAGCTCTCTTCTTAAAACAGAAGCTTGCCTGTCAAAATTATGTCTGCAGTTTCTAGCTTCCGTATCCTTAACCTTTGGAGACTTTAACTCATTCAGTTTCTCAACCAAATAACCAATCTCATCTTCCAGAACCTTGCTCTCTTTCTTCCCTTCTGAGATTCTCTGTTTCCCCTAAATCAAACATAGAACATCTTCAAACTCAAAGCACTAACAGTCACAAACACAACCACACAAAAGAAACCAATCAAATATAACTTACAGAGAGAAGAGTCAGAACAGCAGATCTCAGTGTCCTCTCCATTCGCTTCTTCTTCCTCTCCATCTTCTTCAAAGCAATCTCTTTTTCTATTCTTAACAAATTACACTCTGATCTCAACATCTCTGCCTGAAACCTCCACTTAGCTTCCTCAACTTCATCAACCGCACAAGAAGAAGACAACCCACCAATCTCTCTCCCATCAGCAACTTTTCCTCTTCTCCTTCCTTCTTCCTCTTTCTCCTCACCACCATCATTCACCATCACAATCGATGTCCCTCGATCAAAAGTCCTCTCTTGATGAAACAGAACCTCCAATTTGACTCTCTGATCCTTCTGAAACGACGAAGAAGATGCTGTTGTCTTCACCTTTGCAGCGTCTCGTCGAACACTATGCCTACGTGGCAACTGAAGAATCCTCGGCGTCGGAGGACCCACTTGCGGATACTGCCACTTCGATTTCCTCATCATCATTGCCGCTTCGTTTCTTCTTTCCATTTTACAAAAAAGAAAGACAACTAAAGTCTTTGTCCTTGTCTTTGTCTCTTCTGATGATGATTGTCAGAAGAAGAAAGAAAGCTCTGATCTTTCTCTGTCGGGTTTTGAGAAAAAAAAAAAAAAGACCTTTTGTTACCGTTGGAGAAGAATCACTCGAAAGCAGAGAAGAAAAGAGACAACCTTGAAGAAATCAAGTGTATCATCAATTCATTTCAAAGATGGTTCAATTTTCACGTAATTTTAAATTGTATGATTGTCCAATGTTGTTGCATTGATGTATATATAATCCAAAATTAACGATTCTTGGGTCTTGTTCTCGAGTAAAGCCTACGTCGAGAGAGAAAGAGAAGCCTCGTGAAGTGGAGCCATTTTCAAATAAAAGCTGTGTGTGTTGTTGTTCGTGATCAAATCGCTACTTCCTCTTTCTTCTTTGCCATTTTAATTACAACTCTACCATTACCAAGAACCTCATTGGATCTTTTTTTCTTCTTCTTTTTACGATATCCATAATAAATATATAGTCACTAGTGGTTGTGTGTGTGTGTGTTTTTTTTTTTTTTTTTTTGGGGCTTTTGTCAACGACTAGTGGTTGTTGTTTACTCGAGTCATGTTTTTTATTAGAGTCTACTTGAATATATATTGTTTATTCAAAGATTCAAAATCACTCAAATTTTGTAATCTTTTTTACTATATAGTACTTGTACTTTATAGGTTGTATAATATATACCACCTTTTCAAACCGTTTAAATATCACCAATCGTAAATTGCAATTGATTTGATATTTCCTATGGCACCAATATTGTTTTAACCGATGTATTTTTGTTTTTTAAAACATATAACTTTCATTAATGAATTACGGATCCAAAAAAAAATCATCATGTAATGCAAATGTTATCGGAATGGGTTCATAAAAGTTATCACATGGCGAGAATTTCAAATGTGCTATTTTTTTTTTGTTAAATGAATATGTAATTTGAAATGTGTTACGAGTCGCCAATATGCTGATTTCACCAAATATTGAAATTGTAATGCCATCCCAACAAGTCATGGCTTAGTCGGACTCGGATGTAAAGTATGATCTCGGCATCCTTATTCCTTAGTAAGCTCCACATACATTCTGAAAGCTCTCTGTTATGTTAATGTTATGGTATGCAATGACCCGCCACCTTATATGAGTTATATCACCATATGACACAAAAGGAAACTGCATTTAAAAGAAGAAGAAATATACTTTGTTACTTTTAAGTTTCAGCTATAGAATACTAATTTAATTCAATTAGTTTCTGCTTGAGGCCTTGGCCAGAAGAAGCTTGGAACTAGAGACTACTCGTTCGTTTGGGCTCTAGGTGATTTTTATGTTTATCTTATTCGCTAGTTACTTTCTCGGACAAAATCAATATTTGTTTCACAAAACCAAAAATGAACCTAATTGTAGAGACACTACAGATGAGCTTCTAGTATTCTCTTTGGAAAGGTGCTTACTTGGATTCAACGACCACAAGTTTCCTCTCTGGCAAACAAAAAAGACACGTGGCAGTAACCCATTTGCTATAAATTCATATTTTGGATAAGGAAATGGATCATAATCCCCAAAAATCAATTATTTTTTTCGTTTCCACACCTCCAACTTTTTAAACACAAAATCACCAACTCACCCGATGAACAGAGAGAGAGAGAGCTAAACAAGATCATACGTGGGAATCAACTTACCAATTGCAATGGCGTCAATGACCATGACATCTTCATTTCTCCCTACCGTCTCAAAGCTTCCGGCTAAAATCTCCGGCAACAACAGACGAAGCCTAACGGTGGTCAAAGCCTCCACGAGCGAAAACACAACCAGCTTTGAGAATAAGAAACAAGAACAGAGCATGAAGATGAGGAGGGATCTGGTGTTTACAGCTGCAGCTGCGGCTGTGTGCTCCTTAGCTAAGGTGGCAATGGCGGACGATGAGCCCAAGAGAGGAACAGAAGCTGCCAAGAAGAAGTATGCTCCTGTCTGTGTCACAATGCCTACGGCCAGGATATGCCGTAACTGAGTCGCTGTATAATATTACCAACAACACTTCATATGTGTCTGTATTTATGTCGGTAAAAACTTTCTCAGTTTGGTATGTAATGATCATATTTGATCAAATCTACAAAAAAAACCTTTGTTAATGTAGTTGAATTATTCCCTGATGCGATCACAAACCTTAAACAGCTTCAACTCATCAAACGAATTCACTTAAGCTTGGGCAACAAATCTTTTACACTTTCAACTACACTTGAACACTCAATAAGATCCATGTATTCTATAAAGATTCAATTACTGGGGTTAGATCAAACAATCCCTTGGTGTCCCAGTAGTCTATAGTGTACCTCTTGTCTTATCCTTCTTCTGTATATTGAAGAGTAGCAACAAATTTAAAGTTTTTTTCTGATTCATTTCTGTTACACTACTCCATTGGACCAGTCGATGTTCCCTCCTCCTCACCATACCTGTGTGTTTGCAGAAACGCTTTGGTGAATAGTCTTGATGACTAGAAAACAAGATCATGATTCCCCAGTCAATAGCTGAAGGCACAACTGAAACGATAAATGTTAAGACCTCTTCTTGTCAGCTTTACCTCGGATACATAATGCATCAGCAATATTCTCAATTCCTAATTTCAAAGTAACAGATGAACTTGGACAACCGCTACAAGCTCCTTGCATTCTAAGCTTAAATTTTGTTTTCTTCATCACTTTTGCTATTTTCAAACGAAGCCATTAGCCAAACACAATTTTAATTCTTATAAAATAGCTGCAATAATATTATTTTTGGTTGTTATTACAACAACTGCAAGAATGAAGTGAAGAGTACACTTACTCTATATATAGCTTATCCCTATAAAACCAAAAAATAAAACAAAACTGATTCTTCAACTTCAGCTTCAGTGAAACAAAATCTTTAAACGAGATCAGCTGGCATCTCACGAATTCGAATACCGTAATGTCGCTCAATATCACGAAGATCCTTCATGTCTGCAGATTTTACAAAGTTAATCGCAACACCTTCACGACCAAAACGACCAGCTCGTCCAATACGATGAATGTAAAGCTCCGGGCTGTTGGGTATATCATAATTGATGACATGAGAAACCTAGTACATCAGAAATTTTCTAATGTCAATATTATAGTTTTTGTTTTTAAGGTGGTACTGATAGTTTAGAGACAGGGATAGATTGGTATCATACTGTTTGAACATCGATCCCTCTTGCCCATACATCTGAGGCAATTAAAACACGGCTTTTAAAAGACCGAAACTGATTCATAATCTCGTCTCTCTCCTTTTGACGTTTGTCTCCATGCATTGATGAGACTACAAAATTGCTACTCCTCATCTTCTCAGTAAGCCAATCCACCTTTTATATATACAAAATTCAGATCAAAGCTTTAAGACTATCAACAAACACATATAGAGACCAAAGCTTAAGAATACAAGAAACTGTGTGTTTACCTTTTGTTTAGTGTTGCAGAAGATAATAGCTTGATTAATTATAAGCCTCCCATAAAGATCGCAAAGTGTATCGAATTTCCACTCTTCTTTATCAACATTAACGTAATATTGTTTGATTCCCTGATAATTAAAAGTTGTCATTTATGTTTCTCAATGGAAAAAAAAAAACTTAAGGCATAGTAATGGCAGAAGAAAACATACTTCAAGACTCAATTCATCGCGCTTCACAAGTATCCTCACAGGATCTGTCATAAACTTGTTTGTCATCTCTAAAATCTCTTGAGGAAGAGTAGCAGAAATCAAGCAAACCTATAAAACCACATGTATTAGACTCATATTGTCATAGAAACTAGAATCTAACCAAATTACTAAATATTCACAAAACTGATATTGAAACCTGAATATCGTGTGGAAGCAATCTGTAAACATCATAAATTTGGTCTTTCAACCCTCTACTCAGCATTTCATCTGATTCATCAAGAACCAAAAGTTTAACAGCTTTAGTTTGTAAACTTCCTCTCTTTATCATATCATAAACTCGACCAGGTGTCCCAGACACAGCATGGACACCACGCTCCAGCTTCTTTATGTCATCTCCGATGCTCTTACCACCAATGCAAGCATGCGCCTGTATATTGGTATGTGCTCCTATAGCTTGTATAGTCTTCTCTGTTTGTGAAGCCAGCTCTCGTGATGGAGACAACACCAACGCTTGAACCCTTGAGACCGAAAAAAATACCAAGTTCAATAGCAAATCAGGAAAAAAAAATAGCACACAGCCTTAAGTAAGGCTTCCTCATCCTAATTACAAAGCAAAATCACTGACCATTTAAAGCCAAGTCGATTAGAAGTAGTTAAAAACAAATCTTGCAGGCTTAAAGTAAGTGGATAAGTAATCACAAAGCTAGCCTCATTAACTATGTAATACCAAATGGATTAGTAAAGCGTAAAACAGAAATTTCAGCCGTCAGTAAGTGTTCCTCATCCTAATAACAAAGCAGAAGCAGTGACCATGTCATACCAAGTCAATTAGTGACACGTAAAAAACAGATCTTGCAGTCATAAAAGTTCCACATCTTAATAACAGAGCACTAATATTAAGTATTAACCATGTAATACCAAGAGGATAAGTAAATTGGAGAAATTATCAACCATGGACTAGCAAGTAGTGGATTAGTAAATGTTCCTCATCATCCTAATCACAAAGCAAGATCATTAATAATGAATTTTCACCCTTTAGAAACAGAGATAAAGTTCTCAATTGTAGTGAAGCCCTAAATTGAAAATCTCAATAAAGGTTTCTCTTTTATGGTTTCAATTTCAAGGGAAGAAAAGAGACATACTGTTTGGAGGAAGTGTTGACGATTTGGCAGACGGAGATAGCAATCATGGAGGTTTTACCAGTACCGGACTGAGCCTGAGCAATAACGTCACGTCTTTTGAGAATAGGCAACACAGCTCTCTGCTGAATCTCAGATGGTTTCTTGAAACCGTAATCGTAAACGCCACGAAGAACTTTATCATTCATTCCCATATCATCGAAACTCTTGATGGTTTTGATCCCTTTGGTCGTTTCGAAGACCAGATTCTCTTCATCCAAAGCTGAGGCTTTTTTCTTATCGCTTCCTTTTGCAGCCGCCATAATCCTCCACTTTGAATTATCTCCTTCCTCTGGTTTCTACTAAAAGCAAGAGCAGGTCAGATAGAAAAGGTTTTAGGGGAAATTTATTTTCTAAAATATCCCTCGTTAAAATGACATATTTACCCTTAAATGAATTTCGAAAATCGAGTAAAACAAATATATATAGATATAATTATGAATGATATCAAGAAAAAAATCAGTGGTTAGGACTTTCCGTGCGTGTTCGCGTAATTTGGGTTCGAATCTGGGATTTATGGTACAACCAATGTTCAAGAAAGCGCTAGGCGCTAGTCGGGCGGTGACCCTCCGCCTAGCGTCTAGAACGCCTAGTCGGGGCCTAGGCGATTTTAGGCGGTTTAAGCGGTTTAAGTAATTTTATAATAAATATATATATTTAAACACATATATATTAACATAATATAATATAACATGATAAAATTATAAAATTAAATAATTAAAAAATTTTAAATTATAAGAAGGTGAAAAATATCAATGTTTTGTAATTTTAAGTTTTTTTAAATAACATTTTTTATTTTTTTATTTTTATAAAAACATAGATATTAAATAATTTATTAAATCCGTATATCTCACATAATTCATAACTCATATAATTAGCATTTAATTTATTTAATTATCTCATATTTTGCTAAATCTAACGATCCGTATAATATAAACCGATATTTTAAAAATTTAAGCGGTCTAGGTGTTAATCGGGCGGATTAAGGGGGCCTAGCGCCTAGGCGCCGCCTAGACCGCTTTTTAGAACATTGGATACAACTAGTATAACTAGACATATAATATGTAGTTATACCCGGTACAACTAGTATGATTAGTGCAACTGGTATGACTGTTATGAGTATAACTGGGTCAACTAGGTACAACTTGGTATAACATGGTGCAACTGATAGTAATAGTTGTACTCGATACTAATTAGTTTAAAATAATTTTAAATAAAAATGAAGGGTAATTTCGTCATTTAACATTAAGGGGTATGTAGATTAATGAGGGATATAAGAGATTTAATTTCGGGAAGGGCATATGAGATGATAACTCGGAAAGAGCGGGGAGTGAAGAAAAGGTTTTAGGGATTCTTTCTTGTGTCTTCTAAAACGGTAACGTTTTTCAAGTCTTTTCATACACACAAACGACGTCGTTTCTCTTCTTTTGTGTTTGAGAGTTGGATTGTTATTGGTTATAACCTGAACTTGAAGTGACTCGAGGACCGGAGTGTGACAAGTTCGTTGATGCCATTAATCATGGAGTCTATCTTGCCGGAACTAGCGCCGTCGTCCTTGATCTCGACGATCTGGCTCTCACTGGTCAATGACATGGCAAGTGGCACTGGCAAGTGGCACTGGCAAGTGGCAACGACTAGATGGATTGGTCGATAAAAACAAAACAAAATATTAAATGGGCCCTTAATGGGTAACGTACGTGTCATATTACAGCCCATAGAGTGAGTATCCAATATGTTTGTTTGTTTCTGGGGGATAGTGTAACCTAGGATTCGTAAAAAGTTTAATCAGCTTTGACATTAACGTACGATTTGCTTTATCTTTCATTTGTTGATTAAGTGCTTAAATACTTTACTTTAATTACACTTAATTTATTGTACGACGTCTAATTAATTATACAAAAATAAAATCAAAATTAAAGAGAAATAACCAAAAGAAATTGATGGACACTAATCAAATCCTCATTCCAATGTGATTTTTTTATTTGTCGTCATCCAAGGTGATTTTTTTAGCTTTAGCTAATTTGTGTTTTTTTGTTTGTACGTGTGTGTTAACATGAACACGTGCGGGATCGTGAATAATTGAATATACGAAATAAATAACCATTTATATTGTTTATATTATCCCACCCCACCTAGACAACGTATGTCTAGTTATTATGATTAAAAACAAAAATTATAACCAATGGAAGAACTTCGTTAAGTATGAATTGAAGAAGATGCCACCTTAAATATATGAGCCTTCACACAGAACACTTGGGAGAACTGCTCTAAATACGCAGTAAATATGTTTGAAATCTTATATTTTCTGTTTTGTAAATAAACATTATGGACTACCAACAGGTTCTGTGTACATATTAATTTTTATTTTTTTGTTTGGATAAAATGTGTTCTGTTGAAATGCAAGTGGGATACAGTGTTATGACTTGTTAGTCGCACAGTTGGAGGAGAATGATTAAATAAAAAACAAACTCAAACATACTTCAGTTCTAAGAAGAAAATACTCAAGTAACATAGTGAGATTTGGATCGGATTAATTTAATTCAGTATGAACTCTACTTGATATTAGAAATACTAGGTAGAGTTAAATA
Source organism: Nasturtium officinale (assembly GCA_963854855.1). NCBI lineage: Eukaryota > Viridiplantae > Streptophyta > Magnoliopsida > Brassicales > Brassicaceae > Nasturtium > Nasturtium officinale. The sequence continues at coordinate 15,601,801 of OY978501.1, read as the reverse complement.
GAATTCATTTAGGAATCAGAAGATGCTTAAATACTGATTTGTTTTATAATTATATCATTTACAACGATTTACAAAAGTTAAATGTTAATTATGTAAAAGTTAAAACATTTATGATTTTTTCAGATTCTCCTATCTATCTTGTACATTCTCAAGTGACCTAAGAATAAATAGTAAAGTTTCCAAAAAAAAAAAAAAAATAGTACAAGGAGAGGTGTAAGTTTCTAATTTCAATCATGACATACGTACATTATTGAAGATTTGTCCACATTATTGAAGTTTGAAGATTTTATATACTCCATATCAATAATTCCAAAATAAATAAATGATTAGAAAACGAATCATATACTAAATTACGTAGATACTATTATTAGATGCTGTTTCGTCTTCTTAGCTACTCTATTTATAGATATACTGTAGTTTTATACATTCCTTATAACTTCTAATTATTAATTTTGTTCTTGAAAAAGGAAGAGGGAGGAAAAAAAATGATGAAAAAAGCCGCACGAGTCTTTTCATTGGATTCCCTTGGAAGATGTTATCGTCATCTCCGACACTTTGGTTATTTCAACATATCATTAGCTTCCTTTTTTACTAACTAAATTCAATTTTTTATAATTACAGATCAAATAAAGTAGTTCTTTAATATCCAAATAAATTTGCGCAGTAATTTCTCAACTTTTATAAACTTTATATCCAACCAAAAAAACAGTTGAATCTTTTTTATAGCTTTGGATTACATCCAAAACTTTTGTATACATATTATTCTGCATCCATTAGCTATTTATTTGCTTCATAAATTATTTTTTCTCTGTCGAATTTGACATATTTTAAATATCGGATCAAAAGTTTTGAATTTGAGCTCATCCCTCTAATAAAAATCGTGCCGTTTCATTAATTTTATGCCCAAGAAAAAGGAAATAGATTCAGAATTACTTTTTATGGAAATCGTTTTTGATGAGATTAATGAGGGAAACACACAATAAAGTACATGTATAAACGATAATTTAACTCGTAATTAACTCAAACCAAACTAAAAACAAAACTGCAAAGCTAACAAGCCTGAAATGTAGCAAGCCCAAGTCAATTACAGAATACAAAAAAAACTACAAATTACATAATTAACCTTTTTAAAAAGTAGGGTATTTGATTAATTAATTTATACCCTACCATACATTCAAACCCACCTAATCCAAAATTATCCAAAAAATTAACACAGAACCAAGAGAGGGAAAAAGCAAAATAAGGAGAAGAAAAAAGAGACAAAACATCACAATACACTCTGTATGATATACTTTCAACATTATTGTATTAAAAACTTGAGAGAAAATATCATACCATGATAATAATCACAAAACCCTAATTATAGTTTATAAACTTAACTTATTTATTGATTTGTTGACCAAGTGCTAAAACGAAGAAGAGCTCTACATCAGGAGGAGCAAAGAAAGCGATTTGTCTCCTCAAAGCGCAGCTTTGGGCCACCTTTTGCTTCTTCGGCGCCGGCGGACATGTCAGCATCTCCGGTATTCGTGACTTCTTAGATTTCGGAGTACAACATCCGCTGTCTGGAATCGAACATGGCGTAGCGGTTGAAGTAGGTGAAGTAGATGACGATGACGTTGAACTGACGTCACTATTGATACTACAAGGAGGAGATGTGTTCTTGAGATGGCTTCTTCTTATTCTTTTTCTTGTACTTGTTCTTCTTATTGATTTATTTCCTTTTGATGCCATTTTCTTAGACCAAAACAAGAAGGAAGAGAAGAGAGAAAGAAATAGAGAGAGAAAAGGATATGGTTGAATGTGAATCTATATATGAGAAATGTGTATAAAACCTTAGTGGAAGTTTTACTTTAAAGTTCTTAAATTTTGACTGGAAAAAAAGTTTCTATCAGAGGAGAAGAAAAAGCCAAGAAAGAAAAAAAGTAAGTTAAAAAGAAAGAAGAGATTGCTTAGTATTTGGAAACTAAAGAAAAAGAGTTTATTTTTAGTGGAAGATCAATGCATGTAGGTAAGTTACTGTGAAGTGTGAAATGGGTACGCTTTGTTTCGTTTCTTTTAGATTAAATATTCATAGAAGACAAATATTATTAACTAATACTATTGTTTTAAACACTTTTATTTTACCACCATGTCATTTGCATGGTTCCATCCATTTTTACAAGATTTTTTTTCTTTATATGATCAACTAAATATAAATTTTTATTATTAAAAACTAGTCATGAACTTTTTCATTCCTAATAATTACCGAAAAATATATTTATAAGTATTATATATCCTATTGGTTGGACGATAATAAGCTAAGAGAATAAGAAAAAAAATCTAGAATCCTAGATGAATAAATCAAAGAAGAAAATCCTTTTCTTGTATAAAAAGGAAAAAGAGGAAGAAGATTGTATCAAATTACGTATCGAAGAAATTATTTAGTTATGGGTTTTAGTTGTATTATTGTTTCAAATGCATGTTTCAGTTTGCGGTACAACCCAAACACAAACAAAAATATTTCATTTATTCACTTTTGCTATAAAACATTACATATTATGCAATGTTCAAAAATTTGATAGGTGGTAATTAGGCGCTTACGAAAGGTTTAGTGCGTAGGAAGATTAATCGGAGTTTGGACAGGTCTAGGCGTTAATAGATTTAAAAAATAATAATAATACTTCTATAGTATAATTAATAAAAATTAAATAATTTCATTGTTTAAGTATATATTGTATATGATATTGCTCATATATATTAATATATATATGTATGAAATCACTATCACATGCATAATACTATTTACAATAAGAAATTCAATTTTATCCACATCTTAAAATATTTAAACATATATGTACTATTTAACTAAAAACAAGACAAGAGTCACCCATTTAAGGGAGAGAAAGTTCCCAAGACAAGAGTCTCACATTTGATGATTAAGATATTTTCTCTTCAACAAAAAAGAAAGATATTTTATCTTCAAAGGCACTATTTCTTGGAAGTATTAGGTAGTGTATATAATTGATTATTTATATACATAAAGAAGTACATATATATAATTGTTATCTGTTACATATACTATATTTATATATAGCTTATTTTCTATTTAGCCTTAAGATTCTTTCTCAAAAAGAAAGAGAGAAAAAACTCAAGAGTACAATCAGAATTAATATAAATATAACTGAACTCAAAATTTTGATGTATTATAAATCACCGATTACTCCCGCCTAATCCGATTAATCTCCGCCTAATCTGATTATTTTCCGCATAATCATCTATAATCCAATTATTTTAAAAATTTTAAATATAAATAAATTTTGGTTTTGTTATTCAGACATTTATATTGAGAGTTTCTGTTATTTTATGATAAATTATGTTAAAATTATAAATAAAAATCATAAAATAAATTATTAATACTGTATTTTCATGTATTTACTATAATTTTAAAAACAATATTATTTAAAAGTTTAATATAATGGATAAATATATTTTAAAAATATTAAAATAACTTAAAACTAATCCCCGATTAATATCTGTTTATTCTCCGATTAATTCTCTAGGCCTTAGGCTCACCCTCGCCGCCCGACTAGCGCCTAGCGAATTTTAAAACATTATGTAACTCTAACTAACTCTATTTGCTACACTCCAACTAACACTATTCGTTTAGTTTATTTTAACCAACTAACTCTATTTGGGTTTAGTTGAGATTCTCAGCAAATTGTTTTTAATCTGTATATCAAAAAGAAAATTTAATCATAAGATAGTAGTAGTTATAATGAATAAGTTCACTATTCTTTTCATTTTAAGGGAGAAATCTTTATTTTTAAAAGAAAAGCTTAAATCCCAAAGGAAAGTACACAGTAGTCGAGGCTGGATCTGATCATGGGATCAATAACATAGGATTCACTGTCCACAAACGGCGAGTTGGATTCTCAAAGGCCATATATTATATAAAACACAGACGTATACGGCATACATATATATATATATATATATGGTTTTCAAGACATAAGTATTAGATATTACATAGATTGTCTTTTCAATTTTGTTTTGGTTTTTAAATAATTTGTAAGCAACTATTCATCCGGTTCGGTGGTTTGATAATCTAAGGGTCAGTGGTTGCCCACCACGGATCGCATACTAGTATAGCATGCATCCAAACTGAACCTCACTCTTTTAATCAAAATTAAAAGTAAAGTGTTAGTAATTTATTTTATGATTTATATCTAAATGTCTCTACGAATTTGTCCGGTTTACAGTAGAAATTTTACTTCTCATATTACAGAAAGCATAAAATAGACAACAATGTTTGACCAAAAACTAAAAGAAAATTCATTCTATTTGCTTTTCTCGTACCGTTTATGCCGCCAATTCTAGTCGTTTCAGTAGTTGAAGACAATTGTATCCACTTAAACCAGCAATAGATTGCCGCTTTGGTTTTATGTGAAAAATATTATATAATTGATAATTTATAGCAAAATTTTTATATAATTGATAATTTATAGCAAACCACTTTATGTTGTCACGAAAGTGAATAAATCATGCATCATTTGAATATCAAAATAGGCGACTAGATTTTGGACTTAACTATAATTTATTGGTATTGTTACTATTGTCGACAAAAAAGAACAAAAATTATTGATACAAAACTCAGATGTTTTTGATATAAACTAAGAGATCTTTCAAACAATTTAAGTTATTTTCAAACAAAAACAAAAATGTGGTGGATCTAAATCTAACTGTGGCACAAGAAATAGTACAACTCTTACTCACTGATTTCACCTGCACACATAAAAAAAAAACTGTTATTGGTAAACAGAAACACAAATAATCTCTTTATCCTACTATAATAGAAGAATAAAGATGGTAAGCAAATGAATCAATCATAAAATTATACTTTTAAATGCTCTGATCGTGTTCAGTTTACGTGGTTCCAGTTCCAGGTATGGCCATTTTGGGTTACCAGAAACGAGAAGAACAAAGCCTGAGAAAGTAAAGTACCTGTTGAATGATAGATGTATCTGGAACTGGAGAGAACAATCAAAGATCATGATCATATTAAACACAAGGCTCTGTCTCTCTTTGGCTGCATACTGAAAACTGAAACAAACCTAAACCACGCTGATATGTTCAATGTATAATCTGTGGGATTGAGAAAATCTACATCTCTGTGTGTTGCTAATCATCCCCAAAAGACATGGACTGGCCTAATACGGTTCTGATGCGAATCTGAAAAGCAAAAGAGATTGAAAGAACATAGATGAGTCAATTATAAGTAAACAAGGTGAGTTAAAGGGTCAATAAAGTTTGCTCCTTTCTGACCTTAACATCGAGGCAAGTATCATTGACCATGTTTTTTAACTGGGGAATGATACCCTCATTCCGTAATTTCAAATGCCGATCAAATGCACCGATACTTGAAGGACTAGTGAGGTTTATGATTGTCCAGACTGTTGCTGAACGTAACTGGCTCTCGTCGCTCTGCAAAAACTTTAGCACGAAATTTTCTGATGCAGATTTTGCTTGAGGAAACAGTTGCTCCATAACCGCTTCTTTATGTAACTCAGTCCCACTCGCTACATTCGTGAGCACATACATTCCCTGCCAAAACAAAAAATATTTATATAAGTGGTATTTCAATCTATTGATATGGTAAAGTTTTTCATTTTGTCACCTGTATTGCCATTTGAGCTTGTGGATCGTTCCTCAATTGCCTCCCAATAGCATCTAAGATAAGACCATCTTCATCGAATACAATCTCGATAGAGCTGATACATCCATCAACAAGATTACGAAGGAGGGCCAAAGCTTGCTCTTGTACCAAGGGCTCGGGATCTGAAGGGAATAGGTTTGCTTGTTGTTATTTGACAAAATTTTGCATATAGATGAATCATATGAGGACTCTGTAAAATAATTTACCACTGATGAGACAAGCAAATCCTTGAGCCTTGACATCTGAATAAAAGAGTTCTTTACGTTTAGTATCAGCAAGAAACATGAGGTTCCTTAAAGCCCGTAAAGCCCTACACCGAGTGTTTGGATCCATTGATTTTGACAACTCAATAAGCTGTTTTAGTCCTCCATACTCTATAAATGTTGACTTAGGTGATGAAAAATCCACTACTATATTGCTTAGCGCACCAATAACTGCAACCTGTTAAACGATACACGGTAAATATACATTCAAATTGGTTCTGTCGTTTGCATCTAAAGAAAAAAATCACATCAGAAACTAAGTCAAAGCGGCATCTTATGTGACAAAGTACCTGGACAGAGGAAGATGGATCATGCAATAACTGAACCAAAGGAAGCATAACATGATCGTTGGTGAAACGTCCTGCACTCAAATTCTAATGACATGTCTCAGGGGGCTTACCACTAAATACAAAGGAGCTGAAAAATACTACTAGCATCCAGAATGTATAATGTTAACAAACCTTGACTGATCGAGCAGCGTTTCTAAAGCAAATGCATGCTGCAGTTCTTACATCAGCACTTTTGTGTCTTAAGGCATCAATTAGCAAGTCTAACACCTGGAAGAAGAACAAATCAGAAAAAAACAATTTAGCGCAGTACAAAATAAATGCTAAACTACCGAATATCCAATCAGAAAACGGTGTACCTGCAATGACAGGAAGCTACACCTGCAATCTTCCAGCTTCGAGCACAATTCAGCTAGAGACAAAAACAAACCCTGAAGACGTTTAGGCTGGAGCTCACTACCAGTCTTCAAGATGTCAACAATATTCTTGATTGCATTGGCCTCATAAGCTAACTTTTGTAAATCCTCTTTATCTGCAATCAGACAAGATAAACCCAAGGCAGCATCATCTCCAGATTGACCAGGGTCATTAAGAAGCTCAAGTAGAGTAGTTATCAATCTCGATTTGGTTCCCATGTTTAGGAAATAAGTAGGAGAAGTGTTGTATATGACAGATAAGCAGAGACAAGAAAGCAGCCTCGTCCTTGGATACCTATCCTTTGTTAACTCAGTTACATAATTGAAATATCTCCCAGACTCAAGTCCAACAAAGTCCGAAACAGCTACAGGGTTATTCTTCAAAACCGTGGCCAAAGATTCAAGACAAGCTTCTCTTTGGCTTAAAGAACCATCAAGAAGGATAACAAGCTTCTCCAAGACACCAGCTTCGCAGAGAACCTTTTGCTCTACACTTGTTCCACAAGCATGAGCAATAATGCTTGCACCAAGCCCACTAACATTCTCATTCTCGCTATTCAACAACGAGAAAAGAAACTCCATGTTTTTTTGTTGAAGTAAATCATACTTTGGAGCTTGATTAGATTGAAATATCATTCTAAGTGAACGAGCTCCCGCATCTACAACCTGAAGAACGAATACAAAAGAAGTCATTACTGTGGTATCCAAAGAAAATGCCTTTCTCGCTGCTGCAATAAGAAGCAACACAAGAGAAGAAGAATCCACTCAAATAAAACCTAACTCAAAGTTGATAGAATCAACAAAATCCAGAGGTCAAAGCTTTAATTCCTCAGATGCAGCCAACTCAAAGGTGAAAACTTGAACCCCAAATCATAAACGAGAAAGATCACATAGTAAGAGAGAAGTAGCAAGGAAAAGAGCAGAATCTATACAAATAAAACCTAATTCAAAACTGAGAAGATCGACATAATTCCAAAGGTCAATGCTTTTAACTCCTCAGATGAAAACAATTCAAAGATGAAAACTTTTAGTACAATTCCTAAACTACAAAGACCACACAGAGTAAATCTAAATCGTCTCTTAAGAGAGTCACCATATTAAATCTAATTCATTTCCAATCTGGTTTAAAAATTGAGGGAAACATCAATTAGACTTTGATAAAAAAAAGTCAATAAATATTCAAAAATTTCACCTTCTCATCAGGGTTAGTAAGGAGACGAAGAAGATGAGGGAAAACTCCAGCGTCAAGAACAGCTTGAACTCCAGCTTCAAACCCACAAGCGAAACTCCCAAGCGCCACCGCAGATTGAACAAGGATGTTGTTACATTTATCCGAATCATCTGCATCGGAGAGAGCAGAAGCTATGGCGGGAACAGCTCCAAGTTTTAGGAAAGATAACTTTTTGGTACGATTTCCAATAATCTGGTTTTTGACCTCACGAAGGGCCTTAAGCTTGACTTCAGGGTCAGAGGAAGCCAGACGAGAGAATACGTCAGATTGACGATTAGAGAAGGAAGAAGAAGATGCGGCGGAGGAGGAAGTGGTAGGCATGGCGGAGATTTAGTTTCTCCGGTAAGTGGGGAAATCGGGAAAATGAGCTTCTTTAGATTGGAAAAGAATGGCAGAGGAGTTCCGTAAAGGTTTCAACTTTTTTTTTTTTTTTTTTTGGTTTAATAAAAGATTGGATTTTTATTTTAAACTAATAATTGAGAGAGAGTAGCTATTAGCCAATCATGTTAAAGAAGAGATTTTCTAAATATAGGCTCTTCATTATTGGGAATGGGATTTTTTTTCCGGAAATTTATTAGAGATCATATTCAGATCCAGTTTCACTATATTTAATGTACTATTGTTTTTACATTGACGATCAATGCTGTTAAACTAACATTTGTCCAGATACTATATATTATCTGAATCCAAACTGACTTATATATATATATATATATACAATTCTTTTAATTTCTACCTCTTATTTTCAAGACAACCATAAAGTTTCTGAATAAATATGAACCTGAATCGAAACCAAAACTGTCTCACTCGAACCAATACAAAAATTAGTTGATATTTAATTCCCATCTATATGTATGTTGCACGAACTAAAATTCTAAAATAAAATCTGAATACATAGCTGATCGATGTAGTTTTTTTTTTTGTATTAATTTGATCGCCGTAATTCATATATAATTATGGTATATGTTCACGTGAGTCGTAGTCTCGTAGATAAAATTGTTTTTGAAATAAAACCAAACGAAATAACTGGACTAGTGATGATCTCTCATTTTGGATCAACATTGATATTTAGAAGGTTAATGTAGTAACCCGCATAGAATTATCTGCTCTCCATGTTCATATTCTTGGTATATTTTATTCAATTACAACCACATTAAATTTAAAAGGTTTAAGAACAATTAAACATGATCTTCCCTTTAAAATTCCTTCTTCAGCTCCTTAGAAAAGACCAAGATCCTGTTCCTGTCCCAATCCTGTTATAGTCACATTCACAGTCACATTCTGTTATAAGTTAAAAAAAAAAAAAGCTTTGTTCTGTTTCAAGGATTTTGACCATACTATATATAAATGGCGTTACCAGTAGCATATAAGGGAACTCCCGTGTCTTTAAATCCGCGGAAAACGCCTTGTGTCGCGAGTGAGAGAAGAACAGCAGGTGCACCAAGTGATCTTAAAGATAGATATCTCTGAGCAGGTCTCAACATTGGAGAATCCTGTAAAATTCAAACCATGCTTAAGAGATTTTCAATCTCATAGTAACATCATTTTATAGAGTCCAAAAGATTGATACTTTACGTGTTTAACTCCCATGAAGCTCAAGAGAGGTTTCGCTGCGGATATAAGAAACACAGCTTGAAAAAGACCAAGAAAGCCTCCAATGATTAAAGCAGATGAAGCTGATGGTATGTTTCTTTACTTGACTGGAGATTTACTAATACTAAAGATACTGCAACCCGTTTTCGATTCATCTGATAAAGAATCTGAAATAAACATGAACAAACTAGTGATTATTACTAACAAAAATCAAATAAACAGAGAAGTGATGATGTTGCCAAGAACATATATATATATATATACCTTTACTGTTTTCGGGAATCAATTCTTGAGTTTCCTCATTTGTATTTTTAGTACCAGTTTCAACACATTCTTTATGAACTTGGACTGTGTTTTGCTGAGAGCTACAAGCATCTTCCTCTGCTACAAAGGAAGTTGTGATGCTAACAAGTGGGAAAATAGCGATTCTTGAAACTTGGTTGAACAATGCAATAGAAACTCCAACTGCAGCAAGCTCTACAGGACCTGTACATCATCACCAAAACAAGAACCAAAGATTGAAACCTACGATTTCCCTTTTAAAACAAAAATAAGCAAATGAAAGACTTGTTGTTACCAATTTGGCCTATGAAGGCTGTGTCAACTAGAGATGCAATAGGATCAGCTGTTAAAGCAAGTGCTGCAGGTAAAGCTATTCGTGCTATCTCTAAACCAAGCTCATCAAGTTTCAAAGCTGATCTGACACATCAAAAAGATAACCAAATTTCTTCTTCTTGATTCATAAACACAAACAGAACTGTACCATAAAAAAAATGTTTACCTGAAATCAGAAAAGAAGATGAACAGAGGGTTTCTAGGGAAATCAATGTTGTAGCCATCTTCAGACATCATCATTAAGAGATGTTTCTGAGCTTCACAAGTACATAAATGAATCTGTACGCGGAATCTAGCAAAGTAAATGATTCTCTGTTAGGTAGGTGACATTTCATTAAGATGCCCCTAGAAAAAAATAAAAATAAAAGACATTTATTTCATTTTCAACGTATAAAGCGGTTTCAAAGCGGTTACAAGGCTAACCACACATTACAATTACCTTAGATTTCAAATTATTGATGACTTCAAGTTAAACTCGAATTTTGCCTTGTGTCCAGAAACCTAGAGGGTTCCAGAAAACTCAAGAGTATTGTTCTAAGACTAAGAACAATTTTGCTTCGATCAAATCATCAAAGGCTGCAACTTTTCCTTCCTCTTCAAATAAAGAAAAAATATTATGAAGAAAAAGAACTTATGGGAACATATCAAGAAAAAAGCAATTATATAAGATAAATTTTGTTATAACCACAGATTTTCTAGCAATGAAAGTTTGGTTAACGGCCGTCAATTACCAAAGAAAAAAAATCGAAAAAGTTGATTTCCTTTAATGATATAAAGCAACCCAACAATTTGATGAACCTTTATGAAAAAAAAAAAAAATTGGGAATTTAACTTTAATCCAAAATGTGTAAGAATTTTAAAAAGGTGATTATGAACGAAAAAAAGAAACATGTAACGTTAGGGAAGCACCACCTTTTTCTGAACCAATAGAGGTCACTAATGTCTCGTTTCTTTTTTTATATTCCTACGAAACAATTTCCCAGCAAATTTAGAACCTCAGCTTTTTTTCGAGCAGTTTGGCCAATTTTACACTCTGTTTGGATTTTGGAAAACTAAAAGAGTTAAGTTTGCCTTTGAAAGAAGATTTTGGAAACAAATCTCAATGAATATGAATGAGATGACAAAATGGAATAAATCAAGGAGTAGGAAAGTTGAAAACAACAAAAAAATCAAGGAGTAGAAAAGAAAAAGGATTTTGAATAATAAATGGTTGAGAGTTAGCTGATGTGTCTCAATGGAACATTGAACGTGTTTTAAGTTATGACATTTGAGAACATTTGTTTCTTTTTTTAAGGGGAAAATGAAAAAAAAGAAATTTAAAAACAAAAAATCGCGAACCTTCACTGTTCCTTCTTCTTTCGCACAAAAACATTTTTACTGCTTTAAGGGTCTTAAACGATTAATTAAAAAAATTTATGTCCAATTTTTATATTTATTGTTAAATTTAATTTCAACATTTGATAAAAAATAATATTTATTTTAATTTACCAATATTTTTGTGTAAAATGAAAATTTATTTTTATTTTAAAATATATAAAATAATATGTATAAAAGATTCATATCTTCAAAAGTATTTTAAATTACAAAATAATTTTTAAAGCATTTAGCGATACTTTAAAACAACATTAAAAAAAATTAGATATGTAGACATTTCACATAAAATTTTAATTTGTAAAAGAAGAATACACATTAAAATATTTTATATCTAATTAAAATTTAAGTTAAAGAAAGAAGATATGTCATCAAAAATAATTAAAAGGTAAAGATATTTATAAAAAGCAAATAGTATTTTTATTAAAACTCAATCATATAAGAATAAATCCTATAAAATAATTTATAAAATTATGGGCTTTATTTTAAAAAAAAAAGTGGACCCTAAACCAATGTTTATTTTTTTTCCAACATAGACACACCTTTCGCATAATGACTGTTCTTGGAAAACTTAAACGGCAGAAATGAACTTCATCATTTTATTCATTTTTTATAAAGAGTTTTCTATTAAAATTGCATGTGAAAGTGTTACATCATAGAAAAGTAAAAACTTCTATAAATTTATAAAAATTTGAATTTGAGATAAAAAATTTTTTTTATTAATTTATAGATTTCATTGTATTAAAGGCTAGCCATGGTGGGATCTTGGTAACCATCGGGGATTTTGGTTTTACACAATTGGACAACGCCCAGGCTTGCGTTTACCTGGTGGGCCTTGGTATGTTTCTTAACTGATCGAAGCTATTTCTGTCATTGGTTGTGATACCTGGAACTGACTCATATGAACATTTAAATAAGCTTCTGGTTCTGAATATGAACGCTTCAACAGTGTTGAGAAAACACTTTGGCTTAACTTCTCATTACATCTTTAGATCTTTAGTTCTGGCTGTGATATCCCTTAATTCATCTGTAGGTATGTTGTTGAAAAGGACACCAAGAACAATGTAATGTAGTGGAAATTACTACTCAATCGACAAGAGAAGGCGGATTTTCCGTGTTGGCTCCTTAAGATGGCTTAGTGGTAAACTGTCAAGCAATGTCAGTGAGCTCCATTGCAAGGTAAAGAATATGATCAATTACTCTTGACACATGATAGTTTACTAGGCAGCGGCATGGGCCTGGCTTCTATAGGTGCAATTTTGAAATGGAAGGAGATGGAGATGTCGCGGTTGTACACCTAGACGAAGACGACCAAGGTCTAGCTGCTGGACAGTTTGCAGCAATTTACAAGGGAACCACTTGTATTGGTTCAGGCGTTATTCTGGAGTCATGGGATGATCAATGGTTTCCCAGTCTGCACAAAAGCCCTTGAACTCGCAGCAATGGAAGACAAAACCAAACTTGGAAAACCCGTCAAAATCAAGACGACGCCAGTTACGTCATCTGTTGAGGCTGATGCAGGAGAAGCCAGTGCAGAAGAAAAGCTGGTGAGTGCATAAGAAACTTAAGCAAGAATGGTTCCGTACTCAGGTGTCACCCACAAACTCTGTAGATCTGAAGCTTGAGCTGAGAGGCGATAACAACATAAGACATACCACTAGGAGCTTCAAGATTTTGATGGGAATGTTGTATTGTATTTGTACACAAGTTGTACTTTATAGTTAATCCCCTTACGAGATATGAGTTTGTTATTTTTAATTACATTTTATTCTACTTCATGAGAGAGCTTTACATGCGCACATGTCTCCATGTGTTTGTCAACTAAAATATAGGAAGAGAAAGAGGAAAGCTTGAAGGGCTTAAAATAGAGCTTGAAAAACGCTCTTGCACCGAAACAAACAATGATGTTCCTTAATTCTCATTTCTCTAATTCCCCCAAAAAGAAATCATTTACTGTTAGTGTCTTCTCCAACAATTTGTCATATTCTTCTGTTGCTTTGTGTTGTTCCTCATCTCTCTTAGACATGGTGATCCCTGCGGCTCTTGTCTTTATCCCTGTTGGTGTCCTCTTCTTGATCTCAGGCCTCATCATCAACATCATTCAGGTCATACATTTGTCTTTATCGAAATCTTGAATTTTAACTCTGATACGAAAAGAAATTCATCTTCATTGTCTTCTCCGTAGAAGAAAGAGGCAGAGCTGAAACATTTTGTGTTCTTTAGATGTCTGTTACAATTGAAATTTTCGCCAATTAAAGGCTTTGGAAATAGTTTTTTATTTTTTGTGTGTGTTCCAGCTTGTGTTCTTCATCATTGTTCGTCCATTATCAAGAAATTTGTATAGAAGAATCAACAAAACCGTTGCAGAATTACTTTGGTTACAGCTCATATGGTTGATTGATTGGTGGGCTTGTATAAAGGTTAGTGATTTTCATTAATCTTGTTTGGTCTATGCATAGGTGTCCAACTTTAATATATATGTGATACCATCTTGTTGCTGCAGATCAATTTATACGCTGATGCTGAGACACTAGAGTTAATTGGTAAAAGATGATTTATGAGCTTTTTATGCTACTTATGTCTCAAGTATTGGAATTTAATGTTTCATCTTCTTGATGACTTTTAGGGAAAGAACATGCACTTCTTCTATGCAATCATCGAAGTGACATCGATTGGCTTATTGGATGGGTCATGACTCAGGTTTTTCTATCTCTGTCTGAAACAAAATTCTATTCATTCTTTAAAATTTGAGGAAATCTCTGCCTCTGATTGAATATTATTAATAATATATAACAGCGTGCAGGTTGTCTAGGAAGCTCTCTAGCTATCATGAAGAAAGAAGCCAAGTATCTTCCAGTGAGTATTCCTATCTTTTCTCTAAATCTTCTCGTTTTTAGTTTTAATTTTCATCTTTGGTTATATTTTACTAAAAAACTACAAGTCTTTAACAGATCATAGGTTGGTCAATGTGGTTTTCTGATTACATCTTCTTGGAAAGAAACTGGAGTAAGGATGAGAATACCCTCAAGGTTAGTTTTGCTCTGTTTCTCTCTTCAAATTAAACTTGATCATGTTTTATGTACTTGAAATTGTTTTTTTTTTTGTTGGCTTATTGCAGGCAGGTTTTAAACGACTTGAGGACTTTCCTATGACATTCTGGTTGGCTCTATTCGTTGAAGGAACTCGTTTCACTCAAGAGAAGCTTTTAGCTGCTCAAGATTACGCCTCTTTAAGCAGCTTACCGTCTCCTCGAAATGTCTTGATTCCTCGTACAAAGGTGAGTTTCAACCCAAAAAGATACTTGCTTCTTTGCTTACTATAAGCTTAACTTCATTGTATTTACATATCTATGCAACATCAGGGGTTTGTTTCCGCGGTGTCTCACATACGATCATTTGTTCCTGCGATTTATGATTGTACCTTAACCGTTGAGAACAATCAGCCTACACCAACTCTGCTTAGGATATTCAGTGGACACTCATCTGTGGTATAAAAGATTCCATTGTCTTTTTTTTTTCTTAACAGAAAAGTCTTTGCCCACTAATCAAAAACTCTTTGTTTCTTTCTTTCTTGAAGGTGAATTTGCAGATGAGACGTCACAAAATGAGTGAGTTGCCAGAAACTGATGATGGCATTGCACAATGGTGCCAAGATCTATTTATCACCAAGGTTCACCAACAAGATTCTACTCATCAAAGCTAAAATTCATAACTCTACATTGCTTACTTAGTGCTTACTTCTTTAATCAGGATGCTCAACTTGAGAAATACTTCACAAAAGACGTGTTCAGTGACTTGGACGTTCACCAAATCAACCGGCCAATCAAACCATTGATCGTAAGAAACATCGCACATAGGATTACAGCAAAATGCTATTAATTGTTTCTCTTATGAAACCTGGTAATGTTTTTGGAAATAGGTGGTCATCATTTGGTTATGTCTACTTATATATGGTGGTTTCGAGCTGTTCCAATGGCTCTCCGTGGTGGCCTCGTGGAAGATCATTTGTTTGTTTGTGTTCTTCTTGGTAATTGCAACTATAACAATGCAACTACTGATTCAATCGTCCGAGTCACAGCGTTCAACTCCTGCCAAGAAACCTTTACAGGAGCAGCTTATTTCTGCCTAGGGCTAAAGAAACCTCTGTTTAAGCCAGAGACTGTACATTGTCTTGTTTTTTACATAATTGTTTTTTTTTTGTTAATGTGTAACAGTTAAATTGTTTATCTAGATTGATCATTTAGTCTTTGTCTACTCAACAACCTAATTTCATTGTCAAAAAAAATATATATATATATATAATTTATGTTTTTTCCAAGTAACCACTCAAAATTGCTGGTAAGAACTCGGAATGTAGAGTTAGCTAGAGGTACAATCACTTAATGTATTTTTTACATTAATTTTGTAATGGCAAATGTTGTAAATAAGTATTAAAAGAAAGCTTTTATTCCAAAAAATTATCCTTTTAATATAATATATTTTTACTAATAAACATTTTTAATGTATGTTGAGGGATGTCATAGTAAAATTTAGCAGTTTCATTCGAAACATTTGGTTTCGAGTAATCTCATGTCCGAGAATAGTACACTCATCGAGTTCCCCGTATGTCTTCCAAGACAATGTAAGCAATCATAGATCTTCTCAGATCCCGGTCTCGACTTATCTCTAACGATGAACTCAAAGACAACTCCATCAATCTCTATAGAACTGCAACCTGGAATCTTCTCCACACCTCTCTCATTCATCATCCTCCTCGCTCTCTTTGCATCTTCCCACATATTAGCCTCTCCGTACATGCCATCCAACAATACATAGATCCCGCTATCATCGGGATCGAGTTCTATAAGCTTCTTAGCCGCTTTCTCTCCCATTGCAACATTACCGTGTATCCTGCAACCGAATAATAAAGCTCCCCAAACTGCAGCATCTGCTTCCATTGGCATACTTTCCATGAGCTTCTCTGCTTCTTCTAATAGCCCGGCTCTTCCTAGAAGATCTACCATTATAGAGTAATGCTTTAAGTGGGGATTTAGTTTGAATCTAGACTTCATCTGAGAAAAATATTCACGGCCACTTTGGATCATTCCTGCGTGACAACAAGCTGATAATAACCCTATGAAAGTAATCTCATCTGGGGCTATCCCTGCATCAATCATTTCATTGAAGTATGATATAGCTGCGGATGCATCTCCATGAAGAGCCAAGCCACCGATTATCGCTGTGTAAGTAAGCGAATTTCTTGTTTGCATTCCATGGAAAACATTGCGAGCTTTTGAGATGTTACCACATTTAGCATACATATCGACCAATGAAGTTCCTAGAGCAACATTGAGACTAAGATTATGTTTCTCAATGTAACGATGAATCCAAATGCCAACGTCAAGAGCACCAAGCTGAGAACAGGCAGAGAGGCAATGAATCATGGTGATTTCATCGGGCTTTGTACTGCTTGTTTGCATCTCCTGGAACAATGCCAAAGCCTCTTGAGCACGATTGGCTTGGACTGATCCACCTATCATGGCATTCCACAGCACAACATCTTTTTCTTCCATACCATCAAAAAGCTTCCTTGCAACATCGAGCAAACCACATCTAGAGTAGCCTGAAACCATCGTAGTCCATGTCACAATCGTTCTCTTTTGCAACTTATCAAATATTCTTCGTGCCTCGTGAATATCTCCACATTTTGAGAACATATCCATCAAAGCATTTGCAAGAGGAATCGTCATCCTCAGTCCATTTGCCTTTATATACTCATAAAACTCTTTCCCAAGATTCAAATTTCCCAACATTGAACACGAAGAAACCAATCCAATCATAGTCACATCATCCGGCTTAACTCCTTCAATCTCCATTTGCTTAAAGACCTGCAACGCCTTCTCCGCCTCGCCAATCTTCTTATACCCATTAATCAAAGAATTCCAAGAAACCAAATCTTTCACAGGACTTTCATCGAACACCTTCCTAGCATAATCCATTTCACCACAAGAAGCAAACATATGAATAGACGCATTATGTACATGACTAACCAATTCCAACCTCAGCTTAAGAACATGCCCAAGAATCATCTCACCTAATCTACACAACGCAAGATCAGCACAAACCTTGAACAAAATGGGAAAAGTGAAATGATCAGGTCTAG
Source organism: Nasturtium officinale (assembly GCA_963854855.1). Lineage (NCBI taxonomy): Eukaryota > Viridiplantae > Streptophyta > Magnoliopsida > Brassicales > Brassicaceae > Nasturtium > Nasturtium officinale. The sequence goes on along the minus strand of OY978501.1, from coordinate 15,584,189 downwards.
ACTCAAAACCATGTCTCAGCATCTTCTTGTAGATCAAAATCGAATCTTTAGGATTCTCACTCTCGGAGAAACCTCTAATGGTAACATTCCAAGAGAATGCGTTAGTGTTGTCAACACCTTTCAGAATCTTCAAACAGTAATCGAGATAGCGAGATTCTGATAATGCACAGAAAGCAATTAACCGGCTTGAAGCAAACGAATCCAGGATCAAGCCAGTGAGTATCATCTGAGCTTGAATTTGTTTCAAATGGAACAAAGATTTGCATTTTTCGAGCAATGAAAGAAGAGGGTTTTGGAGAACGAAACTGTGAGTGGAGTTCCAGTTTATGGGTTTGTCTCTGTGATGAGGAAGAGATCGAGTACGACGCTGAGAATAAGAATATAACGTACGATTGAGTTTGGGTAGTAGAGGAAGAAGAAGCTTCGCTTTACTCAAATTCGATATGTTCATCGGCCGGTGTGGCCGGGAGAAAAACGTCTTCTTCTTCTCTCTCATCGAACTTATAATTGGGTTATAGGCCCACTCATTACCAACTTTTGGGCTTTAAGATATTTTCTTACACATTTTATTGATTTGTATGACCGAAAGATTTTATAATAAAGTTTTCAACTACTTCAAATTATATAGATTGATCTATGTGAAACTTTGAAATTTGTGCAAGAACTAATAGCATCTTTTTAACGGTTAATTTGAAAAAAATGTCTTAACAATTTTTGTTTTAATTTTAAGTTTTTTTAAAAGTTAATGAATCAGGACAATAATATCTTAATAAAGTTTGATAATGTCTTAATAGATATTTTTGTTTTCTCTTTAACTTTATATTTAAAATATACTGAAAACCTCCTCAAATATAATCAATAAATATGGTCTAAGACCAGTTTTGTATGAGGAAAGTTATACTAAAATAAAATAATAATAAAATTAAAGAAAAGAAAAGAAGATAAGAATAATCGTCGAGAAACTTTACCAATAGTACAATATAACATTTTTTTAATTTGTCAGTTTTGACTGATCAATTCATTTTTAAATATAAAAAATCAATTTTTTTAAGAAACTCATACCATATCTTACTCATACCATATCTTACAGATAATGGTGGCTTAATAATTTTAAACTTGTCAAATATATTTCATGAATAAGAATGTCTAATAACCATTTTAAATATAAAAAAAAAAAGCTGTGAACATGTTAAAAAAATTGTGAACCTGATAAAGATTCAATGGCAATGAAGAAAATCGACCTAGACGTCTTCTCCCCTAAACTTGCACGCTGCGTCTTGTTACCACAAGAACAAAACTGAAACGCATCTTTTTAAATTAAAAGAAAGATCTGACCCATTAATCCAAAATATTTGATCCGTCTTAAGAGCGTCAAAGAATCAAGAAATATCTCACACTAGCAAGTACACTTTACGATCTAATAAATGATGGATACCTAATTCTTCTGGTATATCCTCAGCGCCATCCAGCTCCAGTCTGGCTCTGGGAAAGCTTTCTTTGTGGTGTTTCTAAAGAGTGGCTCTGAACAAGCTTAATATCATGTGTTTTTCCTTATCTTCTCTCAAGCAGCTTTGAAATAACCAATAAAATTGTTGCTGAACAAGTTGTTTTTTTCAATAGATGATAATGCGGATAATAAACAATTGACAACAAGACTTGTTCATCAGGACAATTACACTGAAAAGAGTGAATCTCCCTGGTCTTGCTCAATGTGCGATTTTGCTGGCCAAAGCTTTGAAGATTTCATCACGCATCTCAAGAGTGAAGAACATGCAAATTTTGTAAGAATCTTCTCGCCTTCTAAAATTACATACCCCTGATTTTCAATGAAAATACCAACCCTAAAATGGTGGATATTGCCAAGTTTCACCAATTTAAGGCAAGTTGAGATTTCTAATTTTTAGATATTAGGTGAATCTGAAACTTACAATTGCCTTCAACTAAGTAAATGAGTAAGAGATTATGGCAATGCAGGAAGATGAAGAAAAGGAGGAGGAGAAAACGTTGGTGTGGTGGAACATCAGCAGCTGTCTGATTCCCCCTGGTTATGATCCCCGTCAGGTCGGTCCAAAAATAGTTTTCTCCTTGAAGAATTATGGTGTCTCTGGTCCTGTCACCATAACTGCCATTGGCAGATTAACATACCACCCTAATGCCCCCTGACAACGACGTCTTGCGAGAGCTCTCTTCCACTGGAATTGCTCTTATACACGCAGAAAGTGAATCTTCTTTTATCTGTTTGTATAAGTTTAGTATCTTTTTAAAAACTATGGTTTTGATTCAACATTGCTTTTCTTTGTTTGAAAACAGAACTTCAAACAGAATTGTTTGATTGGATAGAGAGGAATCCACCTCCGGCTAATATTATGCTCATATCTGGTCCTAAGGAACTGGAAGCCCTAGAAAGTACACTTTACCATCTACTAAATGATGGATACGCAATTTTTCTGGCATATCTTCAGCGTCATCCAGCTCCAGCCTGGCTCTGGGAAAGCTTTCTTTGTGGTGTTTATAAAGAGTGGCTCTGGACAAGCTTACTATCAGGTGTTTTTCCTTATTCTCTCTCACGCAGCTTTGAAATAACCAATGAACTGTTGCTGAACAAGTTGTTGTTTTTCAACAGATGGTAATGTGGATAATAAACAATTGACAACAAGACTTGTTCGTCAGGACAATTGCATTCTTGCTCAATGTGTGATTTTATTGGCCAAAGCTTTGAAGATTTTATCACGCATCTCAAGAGTGAAGAACATGCAAATTTTGTAAGAACCCTCTTGGCTTCTAAAATTACATACCCCTGATTTTCAATGAAAATACCTCTGATTTTCTCTGAATGTGCATTTGGTTGTCAAGCAGGCTTTGGACTTGGGGGTTGGTGCTCCAAAACATAACCCTAAAATGGTGGATATTGCAAAGTTTCACCAATCAAAGGCAAGTTGAGATTTCTATTTTTTAAATATTAGGTGAATCTGAAACCTACAATTGCCTTCAACTAGACTGCAAATGTGAAATAGATAGCATGATTTTGGATTTACTGACTTTGGTTGTTGCTAAAACATTGAAGAAAATGAGCAAGAAGAGGAAGATTGGAGAAGTTGAAGTAGAAGAGGACATTGAAGTAGAAGTTGAAATAGAGGACACTAAAGAAGCCGAAGTAGATGAGGAAAGGAGGACTGCTTGCTAGACGAAGAAGAAGAGTACGTTAATGGCCCAGGGCGTGTTGTTCTTCTCTAAGGCATTTCATACGTTAATGGTTTGTTTTTCTTCTAGTGGTAATTGTTTACATATGGAGGTCGGATATAGTAACCGCATAGTATGTTTGATTAGCGTTTTTATTGGTCATCAAATGACTAATAATGCGAGAACGATGTTTTTTAGTGATAGAAGTGATACGGTAAAAAAATTAGCCATTGGCTTTGGACTAAAAACCTCGACAATCTTCTTAGGCTCTTCACTCTTGTTGTCTCAGTAATGGCAGATTTGTTTTGCTTTTTGGAAGAGAAAAATAAAACATTGACGTAATTAATTTCTTAATTGGCGTTAGATGCTTTAGCTATGAACAACATAAATGGTAGCTTTGGATTTTTACCCATCTGAAGATACAGCAATTGATGCAGTCATTATACCAGTTCAAATTAGCACAAGATGTGTGATACAACAGGGTGATGCAGTTGATGACGTGGAGCTTGAGTGAGGAACACAACATATAATATTTAAAATAGGGAAAAATGTACAAAATGCTAAATGCTAAATTTTTGGTTGAATTTTTAATTAATTGGTTAACTTGTGTTGACTGTCCTATGAGGTATGACGTTAAATTGAAAGACGAAACATGTTAATGGAGTTAAAGTTTCCGTTAGCAGATTTGTTTAGTCAAAATGACGTCGTTTTGTTCTTTATAAAAAAATATATTCAAGTTTAAATCATCAACTTTCAAGATATAGACGTTTAAATGCTTACGTTTTTGTTGACTTCATAATTAAATACTTAATTTATGTTGATTATGACATTTGAGATACACTGTTAAATCGAGAGACAAAACACGTTTAGGGGATTATCATTCTTTTATCGGTTATTTGACTAAATAGGTGTATTAATATTATGGTGCATAGATAGATATAAATGTTTGGAGAAGAGAAAACAACTAATAAACAGAAGACAAAGGACGGTTTGAAAGAAGGTATGCAAAAATTGCAAAGTTTAACCACAAAACATTCACACTCGTGCTATCTCGGGAACATCGATCTCATGTTTTAATATTCTCAATAATATCAAGTGTAAACTATGTGCCAAATATTAATTTTGACTTTGATCCTAAGATCTTCGAGTTCACACATATTGCGACCAACACATTTTATTTTCAAACACACGATATTTGACCCATCTTCACATGTTTAACATTACAATAAGCTAATTAACAGCTTGAAATTAGTAATCAAAGTTACAGAGTGGAAGTTAGAATGACTGTTTTTGTATATCTAATGAAAATGTCCATAACAATACATATAATATGTTTAGATTTTCATTTGGTTTTTCAGTTTCTCTATGAGAAATTTTCTATTGAGATGGAACTTTATATAATTATGTTTAAAAAGAACTCGATCTATGTGAAATTACATTTAAGAGTTTTGGCGGTGTCCTAGTGGTAAACAGTATTCATCCAACACACAGCGTTTGCAAGTGGTAGCAGCATACCTAATATAGCCCTAACTCACTTTCTATGCATCTTAAAAATATATAAGTTTTGAGCTAATTTAATTGAAAATTTCTTATTTTCACTTATTATACACCTATTACACATAGCAACAAATGAGTAGTCTATAGAGTACCATAAACATAATTATCGTATCATTCAAAATGAGAGACAAAAAAACGCAAACCTTTGAACAGAAATATAAGTGAAAATCCGCATTTTAATATTGTTACAAATTATTATTGATTTCATCAAAGTTAATTACTAGGAGTTAAGTTTCAAAAAAAAATATATGTACTGGGTGTATTAGAAAGAAAAAAAAAAAAAATCGTATGCACGAATCGGAACGTAGATGAAATTTTGTGAAAAAAAGAGCAAGCAAAAAAGAAGCAAATCGTTTACATATAATACACATTTACATATAGATGAATAAGAAATTGACATTACCATTCCCAAGTAATATGTTTCTGAAGCGGAGCCGACATAGAGACGAGACCACCAAAGCAAGTGCTGTCTTAGATCACAACTATCTCCTTTCCCAAAGCCATCAATATATATTATCCCCACAACACCTTTGTTTTATCAGTATATAACCGTTCTCCATTAACAGATATATATCACACACATATACATATATAATTATCGGTATTCGATGTTTGATGTTTTGGTGACCAATAGCAATTCATGTACTATTCAAATTTCAAAATTTTACTCTCATTATACATATCCAATTTTAAATGGGATTTAGCTGTGGCATAGCATAGTAGAAACGCATGTTGACTCGTAACATGCATGGAGATTAGTATTTTTATTATTGTTAATTTTACGAAAGAATTTTGATTATAACTAATAAAATTATTAAGCCTTTTATCAAAAAAAAAACTAATAAAATTATGGGATTATTATGAATTTAGGCATATTTTGAAATATGCATATTTGCTGTGTACTAACAGAATTCTGCATTTTTATAAGTAGAAAACTTAGTAAATTGCTTGAAAATTAAAGATTTAAATGATAAAATTGCTTGAAATTAGATGGTTTTCAGTATGTAATCAGTATTAATGGATTTTGTTAACTTAAAACTAAACCCTAAGGACTAATAATTAAATAAGTAAAATTATGCTCATTTTCATAAGTATTAGACTACCTCCATCGGTGGAGTAGCTCTTCCCATAAAAAATAATGTTTTAAATAAAAGAAAATTTAGACCAATAGAAATCAAATAAATGTAAACTGAGGTTCTTCATTTAGATAAAACCGTTTCTCAAAACTCTTATTTAAGAGTCGGTTATCATACTCTCTCTTACTTTTCTTTTGATTTATTACTTTTTTATTGGAAAAACCTAATCTAAGAACCTTAGATGGAGGTGTTCTTAGAGGGTTATGACTATTTGAACAATGATATTTCAAAATATGGTTTCTACATATATAATTAAAAAAAAATCACCTATAGACTGTAGACACCATTGAAGCTATCGCTAATGATATGGTCCGGTGAAAGATACAGTGCTTTTTTCTGGTCCATATAAATCTCAAATAAGAAAATATGTAAGGGGTGACTCGATGTCAATTTTAGAGTAATAAAAGTGGAGTAATTTTTAACTTCCCGTTCACTGGTGATTAACCAATTAGCAAAAATATATATAACCAAATAGTGAAAATATTTTTTCTAACTATGCAGTAAATGGAGTAAATTAGAAAAATAATTAATTCATCTCTACTTTTTGAAATATCATTTGTATTAATCAATTAAAATATTATCCATTATTACTTATTTTCATTAACTACAAATCACATCAACTTTTATTTTTCTTTTCATTTTTAGTCTCAATTACTCTAACTATTATTTGTTGTTCACCCTTAATTCATCTATTTTTATTTACTTTGAGTTTCTCCATTTATATCAATCACACACATGATGATCGTGTGTTATTTGATTTCTATGAGACCATGCTACACAAAATAAATTTTTCTGATTAGTAAATCATCATGTCTTAGTTAAACACGTTTATATCTATCTCCAATTCCAATTCACGATTTTTTTTTATTAATTTGTTTAAAAAATTGAATTTTCTCACCTTACTTTATTTTTTTTTTCTCAACTCGTCCTAATTCTTTAAGTCCAAGGATATATATTTGGCTTTATAGTGCATAACTGCATATATGTACGTACATACATATCCACCATTGCGCGAGTCCCAAAGATGATTTCTTTATTGCTTCATCAACTTTTTCTTAGGTCTTTTCTTCCTTCTCCGGACCCTTTTCTATCATCATGGATAGTTTCCACCGCTTCGTCACATCTCAAACGTGGCATACATATATCTATATATAAACTCACACATCCATCTATAATTACGCACTCAAAGTTACACTCACATCCCTACCTCCTCTCTCTAGCTAGCACAAATCCATCAACCTTACAGATACGGTGCTTTTCTTCTTCTTCTCCTCCTTCTCAAAGTCATGTCTAATCCAGCTTGTTCAAATCTCTTAAACAATGGATCTGACCATAATAACTTTAAGTATTCCACTTCTCTCTCTTACATTTACAACTCTCACGGAAGCTTCTTTTACCCTAATGCCACAAACCCTAATTATATTACTCCTACTCTTACTACTTTCTCTTCCCCTAACTCACCCCTACTCAAAGAAGCTCTTCCTCTTCTTAGCTTAAGCCCCATAAGGCAACAAGAGCAACACTATTTCATGGACACAGATCAGATCGGTTCTTCAAACTTAATTGATGATCCTCATGTAACTGTGGATCTTCATCTAGGATTACCTAACTACAGTGTTGATGGGAGCATTAGGAGTTATGTATCTCCTGATGCAACCACCGAGGAGCAAGATCAAGATCAAGACCAAGGAGTAGAAGTCACAGTTGAGTCTGACCTTCATGATGATGATGATGCTTATGGAGATCTATACAGAGGTCGTCATTATTGGATCCCTACTCCTGCTCAGATTTTGATTGGTCCTACACAGTTCTCGTGCCCTCTTTGCTTCAAGACATTCAACAGATACAACAACATGCAGGTATTACACGGTTTACACACAATTGATCCAAGAATCAATTCTAAATTTCTTTAACCAAAAATAAATAAATAATAATCCTAAACTCATTCAAGATTTGATCAATTTTTCTTCAATACGGATTTCAGTTTATAGATTTTTTTTTTTTTTTTTGGTATGGATCTAATATATAAGAACTCGTTATTGATTCGTGGATCTTTAGGGGTATCTGTAATAGTGGTAATTAAGAAGTACTTTTGGTAATTAGTATTACTACTATGCCTCGATGATGTTTAGTAACTCGAGAATAATTAACTTTTTAAAATTTGATGGTACACGTCAAATCAGTTTCAGGATGTTGAATGATGATGGCTATGTAAGATCAACTTATCAAAGGGGTTTAAGTCGGAAGATTTTCTTTAACCAACAGTCTTATTGTCAGACTGACTCTTCATAACTCTGAAACATGACTTCCATCTTTATTGTCTCTATTGATTTTTGTGAAGTCATAAAAACCAATTTATTTATTTTTCTTAAAGAGCTAAGGAAGATAAATGTCTAGCAGATTATTTGTGAATATGTACTTTGTTTTGTGTATATATTACCCCAAGATCGATACAGCTAATAACTGTTTCATGCCAAAAGCAACATTTTCATGAAATAAAGAATTTAGATCTACATCTCCAATACAAAAAAATATTTAACATTTCATAGTTGTTAAAACATATTCTATCTTAAATAAGTTAGGATTTTTGTTTCCACTTATGTTCATATATATGTTTAATTGCTGTCTTCATTTAGAATCATTAAAAATCAATTTTTTAAAAAAATTGATATATGCAATTACAAACTCAAACCAAAAGAAATAAATAGTTTTCCGTTTGCATTTTTTTTTTGTGAAAGTTTTGCGTTTGTGTTGTCAATTTTTTAAATGCAGATAAGAAATTAATTTTAACTAATAACCTTAAGCATGTAAAAAGTATATTCCATATTGTCACATTTACCCTAGCATGTATCCTAAAATCTTACTTTATTGATGTGATTCGTGAACTGAAAAACGTTTTATTATAGATGCACATGTGGGGACACGGCTCAGAATACAGAAAGGGACCAGAGTCCCTTAGAGGAACCCAGCCAACAGGAATGCTAAGACTACCATGTTTCTGCTGTGCACCGGGCTGCAAGAACAACATCGACCACCCACGAGCCAAGCCTCTCAAGGATTTTCGAACCCTCCAAACACATTATAAACGCAAACACGGGTCTAGACCATTTACTTGTCGTAGATGTGGCAAGGCCTTTGCAGTGAAAGGAGATTGGAGAACGCACGAGAAGAATTGTGGTAAGCTTTGGTATTGCTCTTGTGGCTCCGATTTTAAGCACAAGAGATCGCTTAAGGACCACGTCAAGGCCTTTGGGAGTGGTCATGTTCCTCATGGGATCGATAGCTTTGGAGGAGAACATGAGGACTACTACGAGGCTGCTTCGGACATCGAGTAACATGCAAGAGGACTGCAACCACAATGAGTGATAACTATAGGGGTTTTGTTTTTTTGTTCACTCATCCATCAGTTAATTGTATGCACGTATTATTATGTTTTGTTCTTCGTTTCTTACTTTTTAGTTTTAACCCTTCTTTTGGTTAAAGAATTTTGTAGTATGGTTTTTTTTTTGGTCAAACGAACCTTTTAGTATTGGTTTCTAATGGTTTTAATCAATTATAAGTTAACTAAAGATTCCGTTTATTTGAGATAATTTTATTTATTTTCTTTTCAAGTGGCTAGCTTCACAAATACATCTAGCAACTTAAAATAGTAATTGTGTTGAAAATTAGTCAGAGATAAAGAGACCAAGAAAAACCTAAGCTTTGATTTCAAATGTACTACGGGACATGTATTATCTATTTCCGTTCTTTCCATTGTTTTGTTACTAAAAGCTGGATTTTCTCAATTTCATTTATATATATTTCAAACAAACTAAACAAAAAAAAGTCATTTTCATAAAAAAATATTACAACTGCCAACGGAATTTGTTTTCTTCTGTTATATTTGGTGTACCACAACGAAGGTACTTTCAAGTGAGAGTTTGGACTACCAAATTAAAGTTTAGAACGATTTCGTGAAAACAAAACAAAAGCTTAGGATTATATCTAAACAATATCTAAAGTTTATGGGTATTTCCGCAATTCTACCAAATTGAAATTGGTTTACCCGCTGGCTTCTCTTTAGGCTGTATGGGCCTATGGGCTCTAAACCCGCAACGGATTATTTTGAACCAATCAGGGATGCCCGAGATTACTTCTGGTTAAGAAGAGAACGAGATGCAAGGTCTCATAGATGCACCCAAAAAAATAAAACTACGAACTTACTATTGTTTACGGTCTCTAATTTTAAATAAGGAAGATCATGTTCTTCAGGTTTGTCAATTTAGTTCTTACTAGTTAATACGATTCCCAAATCAAAGATGCTTTTAGTTTGATATTGAAAACGTTATCTATCTATTTAGAATCTAAATAGCTATGTATATACAATAATATACTTGAGCGTTTTTAAACCAATTTTAATTATTTTTTAAAAAAGTACATGAAACTAATTGTGACAAGCTCTAGATTGAAGAATTTTTATTGATGTTACATAATAGTTCTTGTTCTTATTGTAGTGAATAATTTGTAAACAATAACCTCACATTTTTATTTTAATAAACTTCCTGAAAGACCTTAGAGAGATCTCAATTCTTGAACTAGTCTTTCTAAATCTTCAGTTGAGCTTCCTCCAGCTTCAGTCGCAGCTCGTGCCTTCACTCCCATCTCCTTGGCTCGAGCACGCACTTCATATCCACACTCACCCATTGTTTCAGCTATGACCCGACCCAACTCATCCGGATCCGGCACAGTTGTACCACCTTCACAGACCCTAACCGCCACACTCTTATGCTCCACAAGTAACCTTCCATCCACAAACTGGTCTGCTTCCATGGGCCATGCCAAGATCATGGTTCCACTAGCCATAGCTTCCAGCACTGAGTTCCATCCACAATGGCTTAAAAACCCACCAACTGCTACGTGACTCAACACAACCACCTGAGGAGCCCACCCTCTAACAATCATTCCTCTACCTGCGACCCGATCCTCGAACCCATCGGGTATCGGGTCTTTCTGAGCCACCCAAACGAACTTGGTCATGCTATTTTCAAGACCAAGAGCCAAAGCATCACACTGCTCTTTGGTCAACACCTTTTGACTTCCAAAGCAGACGTAGAGCACTGATCCGTCTGGACATCCATCGAGCCAACTCAGCAAGGCCTTTACATCTACATTGGAATCAAGATTTCTTCTACCTAACCCGATTGAAGAAACTGGACCAACACTGAAAACCCGGTTATGATTCACGGTCTGCTTTACACACTCCATGTACTCTTTTTCAAGACATTCACAAGAATTGAAAATACAGCCGTAGCTTGAAAAATTCATGGTGCAGTCTTTCACACTCTCTAGATCTTCGGATAACGGAGTTTGAGGGACTAACGCCGGGAGATGCTCTTTCTTGAAAACAGGGGAATGAGGAAGATCCAAGAAACACACGGGCTCAGTTGATTCATAGAGATGAAGCTTGTCAGAAACATAATCGCTAATCAAAGATAAGAATGCTCCAGAGCTGAAGAAAGCAAAGCGAGGAATACCGAGATACTTAGTCCATCCAAAGAAGAAATCAGAGATGAGAGCAACCGGAGGATTCGGATGAGAACCTAGCCAGTTAACGATAGGATCTCGAAGCTGACGAAGAGAAGCCATAATCAAGAGATTCCCGGAACTACCAAGATCTTTGACGTTTTCAACGCCGGAAGGGATTGAAGGATGGTGAGGGAAAGGTAAAGTGACGGCGGTAACAGCCGTTGGATGAGCGGTGAGAAGAGAAGAGAGGTAAGGAAGGTTTTTAGGAGTGATGATGATGGAGACTGTGAAGCCATGCAGACAGAGTTGATGAGTCAAGTCAAGAAGAGGAAGCAGGTGGCCTTGTGCTGGATATGGAAACACCAAGATGTGCGGTTTTGAAACGTCGTCATGTTTTGATCCCTGCGGCGGCATTGCTTCGGTCATTTTAGCGGTTGTTGTTTTCAAGAACTGTGGTGGTGAGATATAAAATGATGGATAAGAACTTTAATACGTTCCTTGACGTTTTGTATATGTCTACATTATTATGTTTACAACTGTCCTAGATTTTTTTCTTTTTTTTGGACGTCATATAATTGGTTCTTATTTATATAATTAATACAAATAATTAATACATAATCTGATTTTAGTGTATAAATCTGTAGTTTACCTAAAATTGATGAAATTATTACATGTGTTAGTTTTCAATTTGGGCCTAAAATGGGGGGGGGGGGGGGGAAATGAAGTTAGTAATATATCCACATCCTATGTAAATTAGAAATATAATCCAAATGGAGAATCACATATTTTGTTTTCTATTTATGATTGATAATGAGGATATGAAAGCAAAAATATTTGATTATATATTGGATATTTATGTATCAAAAATATATAATCAAATATTTTTGTTCACACATCCTCATTACCAATATATACATATATATATATATATATATTGACAGCAATACAATATATATATTTATATTTATAGTTGATGATGAGGATATGAAACAAAAAATGTATATGTATTGATAGCAATACAATATATGTATATAGATATATATATCACCATTTAAATTAGCTTCAAACAACGCGTATTATGCAACGAGACAAATAGATCGATAGATCAAGCCAAACAAGTATAATTTGTAGCACATATATACATGGTTTTTGAATACTATATTTTCATATTTAGTATTTGAAAGATCACTTTAAAGAAAATATTTCAGAAGCAATTTTACATTTTTAATCATTGTATTTATAAGATATTACCAGGGTTCCAGTGAATGTGGTAAATTAGGGAATTTAACAATATTTTCAATTTAATTTCAAATCAACATCTTTAGAAAAACGTGAGATTTAAAATTTTCTAGTAATTATTTTTTCCACTAAAAACATGACAGTGACTACAATTCAGCTGATAACAAAATAGGATGTGATCATGAAAGTAAAATAAAGTATTTCTTTTGCATAGAAATATGAGAAAGTCAAATAAATTTAAACGAAATCAATAAACTCCTAAAATATTATGTAACATATTATTATTGAGTAAGTGACTTATGTTATATAAAATAAATAGTTTTAAAATGGAAAGAGTCCAAACACTACATATAGATGCAAAAATAGTTTTATAATCCCAACTACAAAAGATCACACATGAAAGGAAAAAACTAGAAAAATCTTCTTGAATCTTGCAAATTCCTCCAAATATGTTGAAAGTTAAACAAGTCTTCTAAATTTGTGTTATATTCTTGAGTTACTCAAATTATACATAATCATCTAATATGTATAAGTCGAATCTTAAAATCATATACGGAAGAATTCATGATGTAAGATAAGAACTTCCTCTAAATTCATGAGAAACTATAGCATATAATTTGAAACCAGTAGCATGTGAATTCCTTGATATATAACAATGTTTTAATGATAAAAAATACCAAATATTTTATATATACATATTTCTTAAGGATTAGTTTTCGGAAGTTTCAGGTAAAGGCTAACCGGTTTATCCGGTTGTAGACACATTCGTTCTATAAGTTGATGACTCTTTCATTTCTCACGTTTATCCGGTTCTCAAGTTGATGACGTTAGACCTTTAACCCCCATTGAAACGAAAAAGGAATCAACCTGAGACCTTAACCCTCCATTGAAGGACACACAAGCCTTTTTTTAATAAGCTTCATAAAACTACAGAGACCGTCTCAGTTATGATACAGACCAAACAGGAAACATAAACACAGTGCTAAAAAAATATAAGAAATAGACATCAAAGAAGCATATATTTTTAAGAGCACATATCTCTGCTTTGCAAATACAAGATGATAGAAAGTTTCACACAACAAATATTGCAGAGAGAAGGAAGATGCTAAAGATTAACCACGCTTTCACTCGACCTTATATAAAACCTTTTTAAACATGAGAGATACTTGAACCAGACAGACACAGACAGGAGGAACGAAACACCGGTGTACCTGAAATCAGAGAAGTTTTACTTAGAATTTTCAGATTTTGTCAAGCTTCTCTGCTTTCACAACTGGGTTTGCTTTAGCTATAGCTTCTTGCGCAGCAGTATGGTAATTGAAGGAGCAGTTATGTATGTCCGCATAGCGGTGTGCCCCGCAGAAGAGGTTACCACAACGACATTTGAATCCAGTTAAGCCCACCCGCTTATTACAAGTAGTGCATCGACTTGGTCCTTCCTTTGGTTTTGCTTCTGGAGCTGTAGCTACTACCTCTGCATCGACTTGGACAGAGGAAGGCTGTACGGAGACAGTCACAGGCTCAACGGATTTGGTTTCAACATCGACCAACGTAGCATTAAGGGTTTGTTTCATGATGCTGTTGGATGATGATGTTCCAGACACCGCAGATGCAAACTTAGCTCCTTGTTCCTGTTGAAATAAGATAGCCTTGTGACACTTCGAACACATGTTCATTGTGGCAGCGCTTCCGAAGAAACCACAGTTGTTGATACACAGCTTAGGACCTTCCGGTGGGCTTTGGCATCCTGTCTTGTCGTGGTCCATTTCTGCACTTAATATCAGTCATCCTTAGTTTCGGTAAGGTAGAAAGATAAACACAATTCTCAACAGATTCACTATAAATACACATTAAGTCCATCAGTTGCCTTTGAACATAATTGAAAAAAAAAACAAAAGCAGATGAACATATTCTTTTCATGAAATAACCTATCCCATACCTTATATGTTCATAGACTATAACCAAAGTAACTATACACTCTTTGCTATGGTTCAAGATCTCAAATACGCAAAAGGATGCCTCAAACGGTTCTTATGAAAACACTAGAACCTAAAATACAAACAAAGCCTACTAAAACCTGACATCCATACCTCACAGGAGTACAATATCTATGTTATCTTGCAGAGCAGCTAAATCTCATGTTCCAAACAACACTACGGTTCTTCACAAAATGAAATGTTATAAATGAGCCTTTTATATTTACCATAAAAGTAAGAACTTCGATAGATATTCATTTCCCAACTCCAAAGCATTCAAAACCCATATAGATAATCTCATTTCCTTCCAAAGACAACCTTCTTTAACAGAAATGAAATGTCCAAGATTAACCCTTTATATCAGCACAAAATTTAAATCAAATTCCCATAGAAAATTTCAAAAGCATACAAAACCCAAATAGCTAACCTCACTTCCAACCAACACTCAAATCTCTTCACAACAACGGAATGTTCAAAATTAGCATTTCCAATCATAATAACAAAGTTATAATTTTTACAAAACAATTCATTTCAAATTACAAAAAGACACAAACCCCACATGCAAATATTACTCAGCAATCAAATCATTGTACAGCCGAGAATCATAAAAATACCCAAAAGAAAAAAAAAACTATAAAGCAAATACAAAAAAAAACTAAATCACCTGTTTGCCCGAGAAGCCTTGATCGATCGGTCCCTAATCAACAAAAAGAGACAAAACCCACCACATAAGTCGACAGGACAAAACCTCTAAACCAAAAGAGGAAAATCAAAATCGAAACCCAAAAGTGGTAAAAACAAACACAAAATCAAAATAGAGAAGAATAGAAACTCCCTTACCCTACGAATCTCTCAGAAGAAGATCGTGTCTGCTGGAGAGATCCAGCAGAAGCTGAGAGGTAGAGGAGAGAATAAAGGTCGGCTTTTGAGCTTTTTTTTTTTTTTTTTTTAGCTTCAATTGTTGATTTTTCTTTTAACGACGTTTATATTTTCATTTCACACCGTTTGTTTTAAAGTCGGCTATGACGTGTACGTATACAATTGGCTTCATTTTTTTTGCTTTACTCATTTCAAATTTCAGTACGTTTTTTTTTTCGGAAAAAAAGTTGTTGTGCCTCTTCCAAGTATTAACTCTATTTTTTTTTTTGAAACGGAACTAGACAGTACACAATACGTTTTCAAGAAATTTACCAATAATTTGAAAATGACATTAGTTTTTTTTTGCTTAAATATAGAGGAAAATATATATCTAGAACTTTACTGTGACTATTATTTTTAATTGTAAATTTCTATCTAAAATTAGAATTTTATATTTAAAATATAATATATATATATAATAAAGAAAAAAATTAACATATTATAGATTGGTATTTCTATGATCAAATTATTTTTTATTGTTTGATTCTCTTTTACTTTTTCTTATCTTGGTATTTCTAGTCATCATGAAATGAGATTTATATCGATCTTTGAAAAAAATAAAAAATTAGCTCAAATAGAACATTACCAGAATCGGTCAGGACTGCAAGCGGTCAAATCCATATTTATCGCTTTCATTATTATAAATAGTTTTGGCCATTTTTTATCAATAACTTTTTATAATATGGATAGAATTTACAAAGCTATACTATTTTTAATAAAAGCCTATAATTGTTTTTTTGTTTTACGACACATAAAATGTTGAGCAGGCCATGAGGGTTCTTTCCATATACAAATGTGATAGTGAAATATAAGTCTTGTTGTTCTCAGTGGTAATAAACACTACAATAACGATTTGCTCTGACCTTTAGTAGGTGGTGATAGATAAAGACAGGTCTAAAACTCTTTAACAAAAACCAAGGACGGGTCATAAACTACCCATATCATTCCACATTCAAATGCTTCAAAGTTATTATCGTACTTGTAGCCATTAATTAAACACACAGTTGATTATCTCCTCACCATTCTCCTCACTGATTTGTGTTTATAAAACTCCTTCCTAAAAGGGTCTATCTTTTGTGACCCGAGATTTATGGTCGTTTTGCCATTTTAGTTTGTTGAGGCCTTTGGTATTCGATAAGAATTTGGTTATAGTAATGAGCAAAACCTGCAGTGTGCATGGACTAAAGAAAGCTAAAATTATGCATATACTTACATTCAGAAATAGGTATAAAGGAATAAACAGAGGAAAGATGAAATCTTTAATTATAAACGAGCTACAAGTTTGAGAAATTAGTCAGAAAGGTTAGCTTTTAAACAAAATCTGGATATTTTCTTATCTTATACTATTGTACGTACCCATAAAAAACTAACCCTCGAAGACTCTGTTAACCGCCGTCTACTAGTTCATCATATTCGCCGTCAATAGGAAAAAAACAAAACCCTAAATCGTCTGCTAATCAAGAAGACTCCAGCTGATCCTATTGCTTGCAAAACAAGGAAACAAAAATAGCTAATTATTCCAAGCCCTACCTTGCCTCGCAAGAACACAGAAATCATCCTTTATTCTTTCCACATTGTGAAAACACCTCCTGGATTCGATCCTTGAACAGACTCTCCAGTATTCCATCCTCCATACTCTATGGCTCCACCAGAAGGAGGCATATCATAGTCGACTTTAACAGCCGGAAACTCGTCCTCAGCCGATGATCCTACCGTTGAGCTTGACCCAATACCAATCCCATTGTTTCCAAAAAAACCCGAAGTGTTGTTATTATCAGAGGTGAATCCGTGAAGCAAGCCAGGGTTGCTCTGAAGATAAGCATTGTAGAGCTGCGAGCTGTGGCTAGAAGTCTGCAAGTAATTGTTGGTTTGTTGTTGGTGAAGATGAAGCTGCGTCTGAATGTAACTGTAGGAATCATGAGCATTAGTATTATACTGAGAGATATCGTTGCTATTCTGTAGAGTAAGTAAAGGTTGGTGATGATGAAGATGCTCAAAAGGCTGTTGAATGCTTAGTGGGTAAGGTTGAAGCTGAAGCCTAGAGCTCGAAGCAACAGAGCTCGAGCCGCTCGCTGCACCGTACTGATGGAAATTTGATCCAAGGGCTATCATTTCATCGCGTTTTCGTGATGATTCTAAAGCTTGAGCTTCTTTGAGCCGTTTGGCCGCACCACCTCCTATAGGAAGTGTGCTGCTCTCTAGGATGGCTTTCACGTCGTAACGATTTATCTCAAAGTTTGTAACTGCGTTTAGACCTCGAAACTTTATCGCAGCAATGTCGTATGCTTCTGCTGCTTCTTCCTCCGTACCTTAGCAAAACATATCAATATTAAAACATATAAATATAAACATGACAATATATTTATACGTTTATACAAAAATTTAATATGCACATGAATTTTAAATCCTTATATTTTTAAATGTTATATAAGATTATGTAGTGATATGACTTGAGGATTATATAATCAAGGTTTATATACGAAGTAGTAGTTTTAATTATTCTTACTGAACGTTCCCAAGTAGAGATCTTTGTTTCCGGCCACGCGGCCGATCCTTGCTTGCCATCTTCCATGTTGATGATGCCTTGTTACTCCACGATACATGGATGCACCACGTGAGAATCCGCTACTTTTCCTGCAATCGATTACGATGTTATTTGTTTAGAAAACTATCGTTTCAATATGAAGTTATACATTCAAGGTCTCTTGAATAACAAAAGAACCTTCTTATAGCAGCCACGAACTCTTGTCTCGTCATGTTTTTCATCTCCTCTACTTCCTTCTCGTAGTTAGTAATCTAAAATATACGTCAAGAAATGAAACAACGATATTATGCAATCATTACTAAAATTAGAAACTTACTTATAGTCATAAAAATTAAAATATAACGTACCGGAAAGTTGGTAGTCGTAGAGGGACCCCAATATTTAAGTGCAGCTAGATCATATGCCCTTGCTGCTTTCTCTTCTTTGTCATACCCACCTGAGTTTAATTATAATACGATTAAACCGAACATTCTTATGGTTAATATTCTTTTAAATCAAAATATTATCGATAACAATTATAACAAAACAAGAATCATGTATACTCACCTAAGTAGACTGTGGAGATTCAAGCATCAATGCCATAAGAATGATCATGAGGAACATAATTAGTCCAAAATAAAGATTTAGATCAAGACAAAACCAAAAAAAAAAAAACAAGTTAAGTAATTAATTAAAATATATGACTACTTAATTACCTTGTCTTCCTTTTCTTGATTGTCCTTCTCTTCTACAACTATTGTCCCAAAGATGAGCTTCATATCTACCGGTCCATCTATGTCTATAACACCCTCAAAAACGACAGTAACATATTTATATACCCATTTCACTATTAGAAAAAATGAGACATATTTTTAAAAGTCGAATTCACTAGACCTTGTAACGCCACGATAGATAGATGTTCGTTGTCCAAAAGTTTCCAAGGTCCGTCTCGGTGTAGCCTCGACGATGGCTCCTCCACTTGTATTAGTAGCGCTGCTACTGTTATCGGCGCTGGTCTCACCAGTCGAGGCTTTTATGGTGGCCGCTGCGGCGGCGGCGGCTCCAGTACTTCCCATGGAAAGAGTGAGAGATTGCAAATTGTGAGCACTTTCTTGAAGCTCATAGTTATTAGGAGTGTTAGAAGCACATGTAACAACTGTAGGTAACAAGCTGTTGGTTTGGAAGTAGTAATCTGAGTCATTGGTTTGATGAATGTCGTTGTAAGGTACGAGGTTGTGGTCGGGGTTATGATTCTCCGATTTGCTCACTCCTAAGAAATCAGCCACTTTTGGAACCTCTCCTCCTTCGCCGCCTCCACCACCGTGTGGATTAATCATATTCCATTCTAAGAAAACACACACAAACAGGAATCTGAATAGAACCATCTTATAACATATGCAACTAGTGCTTTCGATTATGTTTATGCATATAAATTTGGACCTTTAGGTTTAAAAAAAAGTTTTTTAACATAACAAATATACATTTATAAGTAAAAGAATTGCACAAGGCCTTGAGTAAGGACATATATACACATATATGTGTGTGCATATATATACCTTGGTTTTGAAAAGGGTTGTCTATATTGTCGTTGACCAAGCCGATATTGAAGTGAGAGGTCTGTGAAGAGTGAATATGAGGAGGCAAAGACGAGTGTGTAGGTGATAGAGGAAAGGCAAGCCAGTTGTTGGAATTCATTTTTCTTTTTCTTTTTAATATATATGATCTGCAATGATCGGAACTGAGAACAAACAGATAGATATTGATTACAGACGTATTAAAAGATAAAGAAAGAGATCTGTAAATTGAAAGGTTAGTGAAGACAAATGTTATGATGAAGAGAGATTACTTATCAAGGATTGAGAAGAGATCTTGTCTGCCTCAACTATGGCTGCAAACACAATCTACCTTATACTTTCTCTCTCTAAAACTCTATCTCTCTTCTATAATTTGAGGGTTTTAAACAGAGGAGAAGAAGATATGTGTTAAAGTCTTAAAAGATAATTTTTAGGAAGCTAAACAGGTTTCAAAGTTGAACCTATTACATGGCTCGCTTTAATTTTTTTTTAAATCGGAGTAAGGATTGCTATAATTTAATTATAAACCATAAAATGTTGCGAGTATATAAATATTTATAGATAGAAGTATGGTAGATATACACTATAATTTTATTAAGTATTATGCAGAACCACATATTATTGTTATACACTATAATGGAGTATATAATAAGTTCTTTGAAGTGACTTTAAATTAATGTTAGCACAAAAAAGTGACTAAAATTCATTCAGCTATAATATTACACTTCATCTTGTATATAATATATATGTTTGACTGTATCTCTATATGATATTGCTATAAATAGGGCCACGAGTGTCGTATGTAAGACAAATCTTTTTTTAACAAAGAAAAAAAGTAATACAAATCTACGCTGCCAACTGGAAAAATTCAAACCCTAAAAGCAATTTCATTACTTTTTTTCTGGCAACAAAAAAATAAAAAGATTACTTAGTTATGAGTTATGAGTACTAAAACCAAACAAAATTAAAATAACTCTCTCTAAATTACCCCACTTGTATTGTTGGAACTCACGTCCCTCGTTTAATGCGATTAATGACTCCACAAAGCCCAGCATTCCCACACTCTACAAATCATCTCATACTCTCTGACCATTGACCATTCTCTCTCTCTCATCTACATACATGTGTACCCGCACGGCTACGTATTCGTATATGTCTACGTGTAACATACATGCAATCTCATTGAAATGAGGCAAAGATAACATACATAAACCAACAATTGGGTCGATTAATCCTATTAAATTATAACATATTTGTAAGATCCCCGAGTTCACTCATCTTCTGCACACGTACGGACATGCAATATTCTATGAGAATTAATTAAATATTAACAAAGCACGTTAGGAAAGAGTAAAAGTCACTCCTAGTTCAAAATAATTTGAATATGAGGGAGAGTCGAAAGGAAAAAATATCTATTTCCGAATAACTAATTGTTATTGTTTAATTAGTAAATCGTATAATTCTATTATATATCTTCCCCAGTAAAAAGAAATTAGAAAATGAAAAAAGAATTATTTGTGCGATTTTGTTTTGATTTTCCCGAGTTAAAATCTGTTGACCGACTAATCGAATTTCGCACCCGTCAAAGAGAGATATAGTTTAGCGATATTAAATTAAATAATTTAAAATAAATATAACATAATATTTAATGAAATGTTAAATTTATAATTACTTGTGTCCTATGCACACTAGAAGGTTGTATTGTGCTAGGAGCCAGCCCTTTGTTTAGTCGCATGCCTTTGTGTCATCCATAATAGTTCCTATATTATTATAGTATCCATAACACCGTTCCTATATTATTATAGTATATGTGTAAATAATAAAGATATACTCCTTTTATGTACATTCACCGTAAGAGAGAATCAGTCAATATTTAACACTAAACGATCTTCAACAAGAAAAGAAAAGAAAAACGAGTTCCCATGTGAAGATAATAATACTATTAGTCGTTGGTAGTGATTTGGTACTAAATTTATAATATTAGTTATAACCATAATATTCTACTCCATAAAATCAAATACTACATATATAACTTACTATAAATATATATATATATATATATATATATATTAAAATATAATACCTAAGTATCAAATAATGCACATTTAAAAATGAATAAATATCAGATCGATGCATCTATAATGATATAGAATTCAAAATTAGACTAAGTCATTAGTAATCTCAATAAAAGGAAAATTTTATTTTTAACAAGACAGAATATAAATATTTGGTTTAGAAAGGTAATACATACTATCACTTTTGATTAAATTAAAGCATACCGGTCACAATTACAATGTTTTATATATTACAATGCAAACGCACAAACAAACGTTTAAAACAAATAACAATCACACTATAGATTTATAAAACTATATATTGACTATATATTCGCATTTGCGTATATATATACATCAAAAAGTAGTGAGGAAAGACCAATGAATTAAGAAAATATATCTAGCTTCTATATTTTGAAAAAGGTCCTATATATTTCTTATTAAATCTATATATTTTAAAAAATTATGAAGACGAAAAGGAACAAATATCTATGGTAAACGATGTAGATTAACATATGTATGTTGTTTGTACATTTAATTGTCCATTTCTAGGAAAAAGAAAATGAGAAAGAGGTTAAGGTAATAGGTATGCTTCAAAGAAAATCTTATTCTCCTTATAATGGCATATATATAGGGGATAAAAAAAACTTTTTTCGAAGGTTCAAGGGGATAATTATCTTTCTCTTTTGTTTTACATTTATGCTTCAAGTTTGTATCTTAAATCTCTATGAAAATGTCAGTTTTAAGAACCTAACGATGTTTATATGTATAATTATAAGAATGTTCCAAAAAATAAGTTTCCTTTTTTTGCTTTCTTCCAAACTAAACGTACTCAGAGTTCAGACTGGTGCCTCTGAAATAATTAATGCCCCTAGAATCTAAGAATAATATAATCAAATAACGAAATAATGTAACAGTGATCAACTGATCATATGATTGTATATGTAAGGAAACAGTGGTCATACGATTCATATTACTTTAGAAGATTTAAGTGAAATAACGGACAAAAAAGGAATCACATGCTGCCTTTCACGACATTTCCCCGCCAAATTGTTAATTTTTCCTAAATTTAAGAATAAAAAACATGGTCGGTTTGACTGAGAATAGGCAAGAAGCCAAAATGCATCTTTAGCATTTAAAAGATCCAGAAAATTAATATCTAGATTAATAAGTATCCGTGACAAGTTACAACTGAAATTATCTTCTACAAATATCCTAAAACAATTTGAACCATGTACATTATATTACTATAAAATAGAAAAATGTCCAAGCAAGGACACTTAATCATCTTGAAAGTCTTTACTTCTAAATTTATTTATTTTATAAAGAAAATAGATGTCATTTTCTGTAAAAAAAAACTAACCAAATTACAAACAAAGTTTGGATCATTAAAGTTAAAAATAACTTTTTATTCAAGCATCACCAAAAAGAAGAGTGAAAAGACGATAGTAGGAATAGGACAACAAGAAGAAGTAAAACAGAAAGAGGGAAAAGGAACAAAAACAAAAGTGAAAAAGGTGTGACAAAATAAACAAATCAAATTGGGCGATTAGGAAAAGAGTGTAACTCGATCCGATTGAAATATACCTAAATATTTTGGAATTATAATAAAATATCAAAACGAGTTCTGTATATTTAAAAAGTATTTCCCCCGCTTTTGTCTAAAACAAAGAAAAAAAACTTACAGAAATTGGGAAGAATCTAAAGAGTTGAATGTGTGTCGAGAAGAGTGAAGAGAGGGTGGAAATGCATTTCCCGAACTTTAGTAATCGGATATTGTTGGGTAAAATTGAGTATACTCAAAGTCAATTAGGATTAATAAATATATTTAAAAAATTATCTAAATATATTAAAAATTATCTACTTACAATTCTATTCATATTAGAATTTGATTTTATTTTACTATTTTTTATATAATGAGATGGTAAATTAGTGACATAACTTATAAGTTTGAGATTACGAAAATTTGAGAAAACTTTAGTTTTTGAGTGATTTTTTACATAATAAAAAGTTACTCTTACTATATCTCTGAGTTCCTATTTACATATTTACATTCTATATGCCGTATTCTTATGATATCTCCACCGTCCTGTGTCCATTTATTCGATCAAACGTTTTCCATTTCTATTTCCAATTAGTCGGGTTGCATTTGACTTACAAGAATGAACATAATCTATAAAAGAAAATGCATAGAACAACTGAAATTTATTGGCAACGAAAATAAATTTGACAATCTCATAAATCATATATGCATCTTGCATAGCGTTATATACTTTTTTACTAATTAGGAAATTCTGAACCCAAATTTCTAGACTAGAAGAGGGTTAAAATAGTTTTCTCTCAAACTATCTCGAAGTTTAGAGGATAAAACTTTTTATTTTCTTGATAAAACTTATATCTACCAGACTACGTAGCTTTGGATTGGACAGCTTATCTAGATCCAGACAATATATGGTTAGAACATTTGTACGAGAAAAAGCATTTCTGCGAATCAGAAAGTCGTAGTAAAGGAACTTAAAACAGTCTCATATTTATTTTTGTAAATTAAATTTTGCGATACAATTAATTTTCTGAAAACAAAATATTTCGAATCTTACACCTGGTAGATACTTTGAACCAGTTTTGCTGTATACATTATATTTGGACGCATGCATGCATCAGAGGATGTGCCAAATTAAAACTACAGAATTGGGTTTATATAGATGACTAAATAATAAA
Source organism: Nasturtium officinale (assembly GCA_963854855.1). Taxonomy (NCBI): domain Eukaryota; kingdom Viridiplantae; phylum Streptophyta; class Magnoliopsida; order Brassicales; family Brassicaceae; genus Nasturtium; species Nasturtium officinale. The sequence continues at coordinate 15,559,808 of OY978501.1, read as the reverse complement.
CAGTGATCCATTCTCAAAAGCACATACATTATACATGAACAAATGATTGTGAAGTGCACTTTTTTAAAAATATTTTGTACAGTTTTATGCGAGAAATATATATAAACCCTAGTTACATTATTCAGAAAATGTTAAGTTCATTACAATCAAAATTACAATTTTAAAAGTAATACTCCATCCATTTATAAAATAAATGTTATTTTAAGACTAGTTTTATTATTCAAAATTAAATATCATTTTGTATTTGCATTGCAGTTTTTATAAAATTTATTACTTTGTTCTTATTAATTTAAATTATTCACCAATATAAATTTTATTTGATTTATTAATAAAAGATAGAATAATAAAATTAAACAAAAACTTTAATCGAAAATTATTTATAAATAGAGGGAATAATTCTTTTATTTACATGTCTTTGGGTTTTTTACTTTCTTCCACGGCATTTATGATTTGTATATTAAATATGGTAGGTAATAACAATTTTTTTAATATGTAATTTCAAAGAACGTAGGAAGCTATTTTTATCGAAAAGTCTCATATTCTTAAAACATTACTCAACAAATAAAGTAAATACAGTTTTAAAACCAATCGTCATAAAGTAAGGACGAGAAAATAAGTCAGACTTAATAAATGCTATACTTGCTAAATTATATCCTAAGTTATAATTAATCTATGAAAGCTAGCATATTTAGAATAAAGAGGTAAATTAATCAACTTGGGTTACTGAATAGTGAAACATTATAGTGCTCCAATATTTATGTTTCGTGTTTCTCTGATTTAGATAGCATATTATACAATTATGTCCTTGATGAATTTCGTGCTTGAAATTTTGTGCAAAGAAACCACTTAATTTTAGCCACCATTACAAAGTTTATCTAAACGAAATCCTAAACCCCAATATTGTTGTGCAGTTTTAGTAAGTTAAGGTATTCGAATGCCACTTATTGAAATGATCGACTTTACTCGAACAAATCATTTAGTTAAGTGATATACATTTAATTGAACTTTTGACATTAAAACCGTGCTATATTATATTATCATTCACAGAGTATATGTTATATTCATGCATGCTTTATGATAACAAAATTATACTCCTCTGTTTCGTAATTAATTATATTAAGTTTTTCATTTACTAATCAATATGGTGTTAATTCCATGAATATCTTTCTTCATTTTTGTCTTGATGAAATGTTAAATTTTTTATATATTTATATTTTTTATAGAAAATAGTAATGGAAAAAACTGGCAAAATGAGCAGAAAGATCTTTAACGTAAGAATAATCTAGGTGGAAAATCAGCATGTGAAACTTGCTTGTGGCCGTGTAACCGAACGATTGTTTTGTCAGTGAGACTTGTGATCTGAGCCGTCGAATGCGTACCCCTTTTGTGACTGAAGACACGATAGTTGCGTTCTCTCCAAAATATAAATAATCGTCGCTTGGAGAAACATACGAATGAGGGCGTACGTAGCTAGTGAGATGAGATCTTGCAAAGTATTCAATCAATGAGAGCTCAGCTCAACACAACTCTATTTTTCACACGCCGGAATCTCTTTCTTCATTTTTGACAATTATGCCATTTTGCAATATTTTCAATTGAAAACTATGTGAATGATCCAACCATGCTAATACTAAAAGAAAACTATGGAATATATCATTTATAATTTGTTAGTAGAAATAGTTTGTTAAAAAAACTTCAAACATAGAAATTGTCAGGCTTTAAACATAGAAACAATTCACATTAACCAAAATAAAAAAGTCGTTTCGTTTAATTTTAAATAAATAACTTGTTAAATGGTTACAAAACCGGGATACCATAATCATGGTTCACAATTTACCACGTTATATCTAGTTTACTACTGGAACCTTTTCTTGTTTCTTAAAAAGAGCATAACTAATTCATTTTTTTTTTTTGCTTTGTAATAGAAAAACAATAACTGGAACCTTTTTAATTAGTTACAATATACGAATATAAATATTAAGTGAATAACACGAAAACCGGTGAAAATTTATTGGGGGTGGGGGCGAGAGAGAACGAGAGAGAGAGAGAGAGAGAGAGAGAGAGAGAGAGTGGTTCACGGGAATCCAAAGAAAAGCTTTGGAGAGTTTCAATGGTGTTTAGTGTGTGGTGGGAGGAATCGCCGGAAATGTGCTCGTGTCGCCTCGAGATGAGATGACCCTCTTTATTTTCATTTCTTAAAAAAATTAATAATGACCAAATCTCAGCCTTAATATTCTTGTTTTTGTTTTTGTTCTTGCAATGGTTTTGAGTTTATTAAGAACAATTGATAGAGTTTTTAGGGTTTGTCTTTATACGAACATGATGTCGCATCGTAGTTGCCATATACTTTGTAACCATATTTCGCGTCTACTATATTTGAATGATCCCAAAGAAAAAAAAATTGACCTATGCTGCTAAGTTGGCGTTTGTGTTTGGTTTTAAGGTTTCTATTGGCTTAAATAGTGGTGGGATTGTGTTTTTTTTAAAAAAAATTGTAATCGATTTCACATCAACATATCAACTTCATGTAGATTGTATAAAACTCTTTTAACAAAAAAAAAAAATATATATACCGTAGAAAACTTACTTGGAATGTTTACCAATTTTGCGAAATTCTGGTTACGTTTTATTTAATACAACAAATACAAATCGCAATATAAACACTTGAATTAAACTGGCGAAATTATTTCTATTTATCTATTTGAAAAATAATTATTAATTCTCATACTGAAAAAATTTCTTAGTCGAATGCAAAACAAATATTTCAATTTTAAGTGTTTAATTTCAATCTCTCCAGTTTCGTTACTGTGCACATATGTACTACATTTGTTTTTAAATTACAATATATAAAATATTTTCGTTATATTTCAATTCAACTGATAATAGTATAAAATGGTAACCCACGTCCCAAATCATAACAACATAATGCGTTCAGTGATCACTTATCAACCATTAGTAGTAGTACTGCAAATGGCCATTTACATTCATTCTTATAATTAAAAAGCGTACTGTAATTAATAATGAATATTTATTGATCATGTTTTGTTAGCTTTCTCGGTTCCATAGTTGTGTTCCATACAAATTTTGTTTTGTTTACGAGAGGGCAAAGCTCCTTTTTTTTTTTTTTTTTTTTATCTTCCGAATAAAACACGATTCACGTAAATGGGCTCAGTAATATGTGAACCCCAACTTATTTACACGTTGGAGGTACGCTTGGAGTCAATCCAGCTTTATGCCAAGCTCATCAATCTTAGATAGCAAAAGGCAACAAAGTGAGTTAAAAGGTGAACAAAACATACATTTGCAGAGAAAAGCAATCGAACTCGAGATTGATCTCTCTTACTACAATTCTCACTTCTCTTTAGAGATTGTTCAGAAGAAGATTTTGTTAACCAGAGAAGTTTTAATAGCCAAACTTGTAATACACACACCCTATGAGATGCTCCTTACGTACTGGTCAAGTGCAGTGTTAAACAACTCCGACCTTAAAGACCAGTGAAACACAGTCAGGGTTTTGCTAAACTAACCTGATATCATGATCCGTAATATGGTCAATATGCAACAGAGGGTACAAGCTTACTTGATTGGAGATCCTGGGCTGTATATAGGATTTTTTACGACATATTCAACGTATAAACTGTAGATGTACTTTAGGGATTCACGTAAATCTCCCGTCTTTGGATGAGTTACTAAAATAATCTGCAAAAAGAAATTATCAAATGTTGGGGTTAAAGCATATCTAGATGTCCGTTTAGTACTGTGGTCAAACAAGTCTCAAATATTCACTCATGTCTGTAAGCAAAGTTTGCTTTGAGCTAATTTAATAGTATCTATCTCAGTTTCTACCATGATTCTTATTATTAAAATAATCAGCCCACAAAATCTGAGCGTCACTGTAAGAATAATCTGGGTTCTGCATCAACAATATCATGTCCAGGGGAATAACTAACCATACAGTGCAACAAATAAGCTCGGTCTTACTGATTACATTTGTGACAAGACCCTAACGTTATCTTCTTCAGCTGACGCTCATCATTCACAATATGATATTTAAGATGATGACCAAAGACGAACCATCTCCTCAAACCTTGTTCAAACATATCTATTGAGACATAACTCAGCTCAGATTGTTTTACTCTTAGTCTTCGAAAACAACTTACTATTCCCATATCTCCCACACGAAAACATGCTTGAGATATGCCTGAATACACTTGTACACTTCAAGAAAGTTAAGCAGCCAACACAAACTTACTTCATACTCATCTCCCTAGTCACCATATTCTTGTACATAGAATCTCCTAAAAAATCTCCATGTGCCCTCAAGTATACACTAAGATAATGACTTTATGGTTGAATTTTACAGAAGACAGTTCTCTCATTCATTAAAAACCCCTAAATAATGAGCCAGGTTCCACAAATATCTACACTTTTATTCTATTGAAACTAAAAAATTTGAGACATCTAAGAGCAATGAAGCAAACCTTAATACCAGAGGGAGTCTCCATGAAGCTAAGCTTGTAAGTATTCGTACGGAAACTATGGAATGAGCAACCTTGTCCTGGCAACTGTGGAACCCCTAAATTCCCCTTATCCGCACTACAATATTCAATATCAAATCACCAAAGCATAAAGATCTAAAGCAAATCAATGGAATCATCGAAATCGATCAACGGATCTATAAGAAAGCGATATGAGAATGGAAAAAAGGAAGAAATCTAACTTGACTGGATCCATTTTAGCGGTGAGTGATTTGAGAGAGAAGAGAAGACCAAACATGAGCTTGTGATCTTGCTGAGGGTTAAGAGTATGAAGAGGACGATTCCATTCTTTGTAGAGAAGACATACACCGTTACGGTTGAATACGTACATCATATGCGCGTTGTTTCCTCCCGCCGTCGGAACTGGCGGTGACGGACTCACCTCCGATCCACCGAAGAACTGCATTTTTCCGCCGTCTCCGGGAGAAACTAGTTTAGTCGTTGTACGGCGATCCACAAGAGGAATGTGACAAACTTGGAATTCTGGTTATTTTGTAAATTTACTGTTTTGGGCTCTTATTGGGCCTTACAGAATATACCCTAGAAGAATATGCTTATAATGGGCTACAGATTGAGTTGCTTGCCTTAGTTTCATGTCTTCTTCAGTTCGGGTTGGCTCAGCAAGACAGAACCGGAGTTGGTTTTATCAACAGCAATAGTTTAATGTAGATTACAGTTGGTTCAATTTAATTAACTTGTAATCTCGAGTTTATGTAACGCTAAAAGCCTAAAAGTCATCAATCGTGAAATTGATTGTACTTAGTTTTCCCCGTTACATGATCATTTTTAAAAATGATTTAAAAAGTTTTGTCCCAAGCCATTAATCTATTAGATTGTTAGAGTCAACCCTTACATATAAAAGTCTCTAATTAAAGAACAAATAATTGGCCTGTTTTTCTTAATATTATTTCTCATTTTTAAAACAATTTTGAAATCTCGGGTTGGAGATACGTTGACTCAATCCGTTTGACTTATGCCAACTGACCAGCTGTAGAATTGAAAACCTAAAAAAACATTGAAATTGTTATAAATCGTAAACCAAAAAGAAAGTGTTAAAAACATGGCGACTCTTTAATTGCTTAGCCCAAATACCACACTTGGTAGAAATGTTACATATCTCAATATTACCTGTTTGGCTGTTTGTAAACTTTTGTTACTTAATGAATCTTTCAGTTTAAAGCCACTGATTAAACAATGCATATTTAGTCTTCAAGAAAAAGGGACTAAAAATGAAGAAAAAAGAACAGACTCCAAAAAGACTTTCAAATGCATTTTAGAAACAAAAGCAAGAAAGTCAGAAAGATTCTAAATAGGTGGCTTGCTATTTCTAGGAAGAGGATCTTCACGCCTAAGTTCCACGTGAGATTGTGCTTCTCTGTTGTATCCCACCTCGATTCTCACATTCTTAAACCTTATCTTATATTTACAGATATTGTTTTCTGTAAAGTAGTAACGAGTACTTTCTTGACAACGTTATTTTATACTAGCGTCTGCTCAGTGATTTTATATGTTAATGAACTCATATCGTAAAATTGAGAAGTCTGATTTAGTATTATAAAAATATAATATATAACAAGTTTCTGATTTATACGATTTCGGAGTTCAAATTAATCCATCCAAGAATAGTTTAGTAGAATATAGAGATATTAATCACTATCTGATTACTTATAATTTTTTAAAATAAAATAATAAACTATGGCGTTTTATAATACGTTTTTTATTCTGTGTTGCTTGTACTACTCTTTATTTATAACTTGGTTTTTATTTATAACTTGGTTTGTTGGCCTGAAGGACATCACATAATTTTAAAACTAAACTAAGATTTTTGTATCATTACATCATCCTATCGAGTCTGTTGAACCATGAATTATTCATTTAGTCAAAAATTTCTAATGTAGTATAACAACGAAAAAAATATTCTTATTTCTACTCACATCAAACGTTTATTTTTATACATTACTTAAATTTATCATTCATTTCAATCATTTCTGGAAAACCTCTTATCAATTTATTTTAGATAACATAAGTTTTTTTTGTTAAAGGATTTGATAACAAAAGATTGACATTGATCAATCTTATAAAATAAACTCTTAACACGTAAATAACGAAACTAGAATAATATTATCTTCGAGTCACAGTTAAACCAAACGTGTAGTATGTTAGATGGTGGTTAACCCATCTGATAAACCAATTGAAACGGGTTTGAAAATCGGACATGTAAATTATCTTTTTTTTTGTTTCATTTAAAGCTTACTTTAAATTTTAAAGTTCGTTTTACTATAAATGTAGTTTTCGATTTCTAAATCAGTTTAAAAATAAATGTATTAGTTTTATTATTTTATTGTAATGACCAATAAAATTTTGTTAATTAGTATATTAGTGGAGGATAAAGTAAAAAATTACACTTTTTCTTAATATGTGCATAAAGTTTATAACAAAATATGTGTATTTTTCTTGAATATTTCGAAAATTCCTGTCAATTTAGACTTTAGATATATCCATAATACGACGCAATAATTGTCGTTGCAAATGAAATTTGAACATATATAAATTAGCAATTTTTATGCGTATATTTTTAAATTGGTGGGTCAATAATGTTTTGTTCTTTAATATATTATACAGAAATGTATGGACATTACGTGTCCTATACGTGTTAGAGCGTGAATAGTTAGATTTAGTCGTTCGAAAAGGTTCCCTAAAATTTGGAGCCCTATATTGACATATCAACACCTGTCTTCATTCTCCAGCTATTTTATATTATTTCACATTTTATATTTTGATCTTTAAGTTTGTTTTTTTTCTTTTTAAGTTGTCCGTCATTTCAATCTACGTCATGTTGACATATGTCCGTTTTCTCTGCCATTTTTATAGCTTTAAGTCAACATCTCTCTAATCCCACATTAGTATGTAGTCGTCGTCTTTATTAAAATAAGAGTACTATTCTCATATATTTGTTTTTTCTTTCTGAAACTTCTGAATCATGTCAATAATTGCGGACATTTAAAAACTCATTAGTTAATTGAAAAGGCGATAGAGTCCCAAAATGCAATAAAAGCTGCAGTTTACAGAAAGAAAAATTCATGTAATAAATTAGTCATTACTCTCATCTTACATTGATTGGTAGTTGGTACTATACCAATTTTCCCAAACAAAAAAAAAACATATTTACGAAACCTATTCGTTTCTACACCAAAAGAAACCAAAAATATTTTTGTTTCTAGAGAAAAAAAAATCTAAAATATAAATTTATGAAAACATTATAAAATAGATTTAATATGGTCCCCACGTGGCCCAGACGTGTAAGCATCGAGGTTTCCACTCGTAATAAGAAGAAATTACAAAGGGTATTTTAGTAAAAGCATAAATAAACCCCAATCTCTATCTGCCTTCTGTTGTGTCTTCTTCTCCTATCTCTCATTTAATAATCTCAGAGATCTCTTGCCGGTAAAATCTCCTTTCCCGGCGAACCTTTCGGTATAATTTTTTTTCAACGGAAAAAATAACAAAAGACGAGAAAATCTCTAAAGCTACTAAGATGGAGTCAGAATTTCAGCAACATCACTTCCATCTATACGATCATCAACATCAAAGACAAAGAAACTCAGGATTGATTCGTTACCAATCAGCACCGAGTTCATATTTCTCGAGCTTTGGTGAATCAATCGAAGAGTTCTTAGATCGACCTACTAGTCCTGAAACGGAAAGAATCTTATCTGGATTTTTACAAACCACCGACACAAGTAACAACGTTGATAGTTTCCTTCACCATACTTTCAACAGTGAAGAAACTGATAAGAAACTTCCGGAGGTTAAGAAGGAAGAGATAGATATTCCGGCGATGGAGGTCGCCGTCGGTGAAAGTTCAGTTGCTAATGAAGGACATGCTTCGGTTTGTAGAAATATAGGTCAGAATAAAAGAGCTAGAGAAAAAGATGATCGGACTCCGGTGAATAATCTAGCTCGTCATAATAGTTCACCGGCCGGATTATTTTCATCCATTGATGTTGAAACAGGTTCGATTTTTTTTTTTTTTGCCTCCTTTCTTATTTTTGAAAAGTTAGTTTCAAATTATTTCCTAATCTGGAAACTTTTTTTCTGGTGAGCTTTTGAGAATATGCCTCTTATTTGATAGGACTAAAAGCAAATTGTGATTCTATAATTAGCAATTAATTTTAGAGATATATGCAACTTGTAACTAAATTACTATAATTGGAGTATTCAAAATTTGCTCTGTTTTGTTACTAATTGCAGCTTATGCTGCTGTAATGAAAAACATGGGAAGTTTTGGAAGTAATGTAATGAACACAAGTAATAGTGAAGCTTCTTCTCTTACTCCAAGGAGCAAGCTTCGTCTTCCTTCAATGAGTACGATCCCTGAGATTGATGTTAAACCTAGTTTCTCATCTAGATTGCCTCCTAGAACACTCTCTGGTGGCTTTAATCGTTCATTTGGGAATGAAGGCTCTGCTTCTTCTAACCTTACCGCTATTGCAAGAACTCAATCTGGTAGTTTAGATCTATACAAAACCAAGGTATGAATCATGAGATCATAGTTATATATGTTCTGCCATTCTTTGGTGTGACTGATGAGATTTGATTTAACAGGAAGAAGATTTAGCAAGTAGAAGACCTCCTTTAGCACATCATATGAGTTTGCCAAAGTCTTTATCAGATATTGAACAGTTACTCTCGGACTCTATTCCGTGTAAGATCAGAGCTAAGCGTGGTTGTGCTACTCATCCTCGGAGCATTGCTGAAAGAGTAAATCCTTTTTATACCTACTATTTTTGCTCAATGACATTAATTTCATAGTTTCTTTAAAGATAATATATGTTTTCCAAAATGTTGTTGTGGAATAGGTGAGAAGAACAAAGATCAGTGAAAGAATGAGGAAGCTGCAAGACCTTGTTCCTAACATGGACACGGTTAGATTGATCGCTCTTCCTTTTTCATTGTTCTTTCATCTTTGCTCAATGTATTTATTATCTTCAATTGATATGCAGCAAACGAACACAGCAGACATGTTGGATCTTGCGGTTCAGTACATCAAGGATCTGCAAGAACACGTCAGGGTAATGTTCTCACTTGTACTGCACACTAACCTTACCTCTCGTGTTCTAAAAAAATTGGATTTTTTTGGTCAGGCGCTCGAAGAGTCTCGGGCAAGATGTAGTTGCTCTACTGCGTGAAACTAGAATTTGGAGTATACGCGAGTGCGTGCCAGGGAGGGAATTATGCATAGAAGTATCGGTTCGTCGATTGGAGAAAGTCGAAGATAGCAAAATAGAGAAGAGATCATGAACAGAGAGTGAAAAGGGATTTGTAAAGTTGGAACCGGGAGAAAAGAAGAAGAGGAAAGTAAGTTAGTGTAATGGTCCGAACTCCAAAGCTATTGTATGTTGTTCTTTAAACCCCAGAAAAAGAAAGCAGAAGAGAAGTGATGTACAATGAGAAGCTTCTCTTATTGTAGCTCAAGAATAATTCAGGGTAATTAGTTATTTTATCTGCTTTACAATGTCTCTGGTTCTTTGCCAAAGATTTTAGACAATTTGGTAAATCTTGAAAATAGAATATGATCAAAATGGTCCAAGAGTTTGTTATTAAACTTTTCGTTGCAACTCTTTTTTTTTTCTTCTTATAACCGAAGTTCAGACTTAATTTCCGGGATATGTAGTAGAAATTGTATTATTGGCATTTTTCCATTTAATGCATTCATAATGGCTAACCCCCAAAATATTTTAGAAAAAGTTGAAATGTTTACAATTTAAAATGTCTACAATAGTCAAATCATAGGATTTCTAGAAAATTCCCTTTTAATATTTTTTCGTTGTTACAGTCTTACCGATCTTGATCCAAAGGTGAATTGACAAGAATACACAGTTTTGGATATATGAATTCTCAAAGAATCAATACGTTACCAAATATATATATATATTTAAGAATCCAATTTTTATTAATAAAAATTTGATATGCATATGATTATATTTTTTTTGTCGCCAAAATGTTATATATGTACAGGTATATATTTGAACAAAATCTATGATTCAATTTTGTTTCAATCTTGAATCGACCCTATGAAGCATATATATCACATTCCATAAGTCTTGTCCAAACAAAAAGATGGGTAAAATATTGCCTACATCAATTATAGTTGGGGACCATGTCTTCTTGTTTTCTTTCTTTGCTCTTTTAGGCAATCATGTGAATTTGTGAAGGTGTAATAAAGTTGTTGGGCAGACACATGCGAAGATTTTCTTCTTAAGGTTACAAGTGTTAACCATCAGCTAAACCCAAAAAGTTCGCTAGGTAAAAAGGGTTTACTAAATGATTACTAAACTTATTATGCGCATATTAATGTGACGTTCTAAAATGCAGAGACATCTGTCCATAATCAAATTTATACTACTTATAGACCCTTCAAGTTTCGTTTTTAATTCAAATAAACTAAATTGATTCTGTTTTAATTGTTAGAGTAGCTGAGTTAATGATGTAATTAAGTTTTTATTTTATTTATAACACCGAAAACAATGAAATATTGTAGAAAAAAGTTATAAAATATAATAACATACTATTATCTAACGACAAAAATTAAAAATTAAAATCATTATAATAGTAAAATTATCTAAACATACACAAATTATCTTTTATACCTACTGATTATTGGTAAATATTATAGGTTTTCTAAAACTCTATACTCTTAAAACTTATAATTCAAAATCGGCCGATTGTAAAAGTAACATTATAAATCATATATCACTACAGTATAGTTATATAATTAAAATAATATAATTTTCATGATAATATTTTCCAAAACCAAACTGTTAACTATAATAATGAAATTTTACTATGAATCTAAAAACTTATACTTTAACATTCAGAATTTGAAAGAATATTGCGAATTTTATGAATCATAATTTTAATTATTTATAATAATTTGTTTTTTTTGAAGAATTTTTTAAAAATGGGTTTCAAATTTAATTCCACGAAATTGGGAGGCATGGCTCTGGTAGATTGTATGAATGCAACTCTCCATATCTAAATCATTATCGACAGTATAAAATTTTTTTAGCGGGTCAATATGGTCTTATGCTCATTTTATTCATATCAATTATGGATTGACTAGTGTGTATATTATGTTTATGTCGAGTTACGAAATTCTATGTTAAAATTAATTTGAGTAAAATTTGAAAGTTTGACTCTCTTTTCTAAAATCTTGAAATTAGAGAATTTTTGAACTATATAAAATTTAATTTTGGATTTAAAAATCATAGAATCCGTGGATAATCTATTTGGACTTAGACGTTTATGGACTTGAGACAAAATAAGCTTCGACTTTATTGAACACAAATAGTGATTTATCCACAACTAATATGTATAATATTGGACATATCGAAATGTACATGAACAACCCAATTTATAGATTTACTTGTCAATATAAAAATATATATTTAAGATGAAAAAGAAACTGATTCTGATTAACCCTAATTTACAACAAACGATAGCCTCCTCCACCACCATGAATTCGGAAGTCGAACCACCTGGGAAAAGGAAGAAGACGAACCTGCCACTGCTGCCACCATTAGCACCACCTTCACCACCATTGGAAACGTCGTTTTTGTCTCTTCCAAATGAATTAGTTCTAAACTGCATAGCCCGCATACCAAAATCGTACTACCCAACACTCTCCTTAGTCTCCAAGACCTTCCGCTCTCTCGTCTATTCCACTGAGCTCAACAACGCACGATTTCACCACAATACTCAAGAATGCTACTTTAGCGTCTGCTTACAGTTTCCCGATAGTCCTCTTCCCTCATGGTTCACCCTTTGGATACAACCTGATCAACTCGAGAAAGAGGAGGATAAGAAGAAGAAGAAGAAGAAGAAGTCTCTGTTGGTTAAGGTACCATCTTCCTATGCTTCTCGTGAACCATTCTTCCTAGTTAATGTTGGTTCAGATGTCTATTCGTTCAGACAAAATTATACTCCATCGACCATAGTGTTGGTTCGTAATAAGGACAGTTGCTTATGGCGTAGAGTCCCTGACATGGCTGTAGCTCGAGCCAATCCTGTTGCGTGCGCTCTCGATGGTAAGTTATACGTTATGGGAGGTTGTGAAGCTAATGAATCTGCAAATTGGGGTGAAGTTTTTGATACAAAAACTCAAACTTGGACACCTTTGCCTGATCCTGGACCTGAGCTCCGCTTCTCCAATATTATAAGGAAGATACAGGTGATCGAAAGAAAGTTTTACGTTAGGAGTAATGAGGACAAGGACTCTGTTTATGACCCGGATCGACGTAAATGGGACGTTACAGAAAAACCACCTGTGAGTCAGAGTAACATTATGGTAGATAATGTACGGTACTCTTGTCATATGCAAAGTTTCTTGTGGTATGACACAGAATGTGAGCAATGGAAATTAGTCAAGGGGTTGTCTTCATTGAATCAGACTTGTCGTCGTGGTTTCTTTGAAATATATAACTACGATGGGAAACTCTTGCTCTTGTGGGACAAGTATGTGAAGCCTCGCAGTAATGGTGGAGACAAGAATATTTGGTGTGCGATGATAGCGCTTGAAAAGCGCAAAAGTGGTCATGTTTGGGGAAAGGTTGAGTGGTCTAATGTTGTACTTACGGTTCCCAGTTCATATGTTATCTTGCGTTCTTCAATGATACGGACTTGATCAATTGTCATCAAGTGTGTGGAGAATGTCTTTTAGATGTTCTAGCTAGCTTAAATCATTGGTAACATCAGTGAGGAATATATTCTGATATCATCACCAAAGTTATCCGACGGATTATATCTATGTAAAGTTGGTGGCTTTGCTTTGCTTAACCTTTATTGAATAGTTTGTCATGACAATATGGTACATTTTCTTTGTATGTTTGTGTTTGGTGGTATATCGAAAATCAAGTGTCAGAATTGTCTCTACTTCTTCAACAATCAGCATATATTTCTTATTTCGATGATATGTTGATTGTTTAGAAAAATATGTTGCAGAGGAATAGTCAGGAGACTAGTAGTGTAGTACCCATTGAAAAAAAAAAAAGAGTTACTGACAAAAAAGTAGCGTTATAATTTGTTTCGGCCCAACTCCCAAGGTACAACTAATTGGAATTGGAAGCTTTGTTAATTGTTTGGGCTCGGCGGGAAAATCATCTGTGTTTTGTTTTTTGTTCAAAAAATACCAAAAAATCCCCAAATTCTGTCTGCCGTTAGGGTTTTCAATTTTTCTCCACTTCTTCTTCTCGGCTCTCACTTCGGAATCATCGTCATGAGGAGGACGGTGAAGCGAGAATCGGTAGCCACCGGAGTCAGCGGTAGGAGTAGAGATGCCGACGAGGATGAGGCCGAGCGGTTGAGGTCTGTGAAAAACGAGAAACTGAGACAAAACGGAGCTGCTGCTTCTGAACCAACCGATGAGCCTCCGAATCAGGAGGACGAACAGGGGATTTCTGATCGGAGAATTCTCAGATCTCAGTATCTCGCTTTGATCAACAAAATCAGCAGTATCTTCTCTATAACCTTATTGATTGATTTCGCCTATTTCGTATTAATTTAGGATTATTATTATTTTATTTTTTTTGTTTGCAGATTGGAAAGATGATTTAACGAGGATTGATTCTGACAAATTCACTCGAATTATTAATGAAGTTGAAAACTTGCATCAGCAAGGTAATTAAAAAAAGTGAAACTGAAGCATATATGTGGGGAAATATTGCAATTAAACCTCATTTTTTTTCTGTTAATTTCGCCTCATTTCACGAAGATGAAAGAATGCAGCTATTTTGTACTGAGTTTTATGAATCAGAGATTGTCTTTGTTGTCAGTATTTTTCAGTTTTCAAATCGTATAGTCTTCTTGAGTTGATGATATTAGCAATGAAAAATAGTTTCTTTTCCTTGCAGTTCACAAGCCTAGGGAGCAAATTGCAGATGCAGAGGCACTTCTGGATATAGCAAACACTTTAATGTCATCTGTGAAGTCTCAGTCATCTCACGGGGTTTCTCCGGCTGAGTTTGTTAATGCTTTGGTCAGTAGGTTTGGTCAGGGTTATTTGGGTATTGATACTGATGAAACTGCCCAATTATCTGTAAAGTGGAAGGATCTTGGGCTTGCTGTCTGTTCTACAGTTTTAGTATCATGTGGTTGTTCTACTATGTGAGTTCTGAAAATATCTACTTTATATTTACTTGATTTTCCACAACTGAGCATATTCTTTCTTAACAGAGGTTTGTTTACTTGTTTTGCGACCAGGTTGGGACCTATGGACACTGAATTGAAGCAAAAGAAAAGGGCAGCCCACAGAAAACGTATGAGGCCTGGTGAAGGCGTTTGTCCAGATGAGGTAAGAGATGTTTTGCCTGATCCCATTTTGTTTGAGTTTATGAGCAATATCTAATTGATTCCACTTATGTACTAAATGTAGTCCTATATCTTTAACTCCCTATCTAGATTGTTAAGTGCTTTTTTATATCTCAGCCTGCTCAGTGACCTGTAAGAGTCATTTCCACATTATACAATGTTGTATATAATGGCAAGTGCACTGTTTATTTGTACATAAAACATAGTGAAATTGAAACTTCTCATCAATTCCGCTGTGAAATATGATGTGGTGCTTTCTCTGGAACTTGTTGGGTGTTATGTAGTTTTGTTTTAGATAAGAAACAAGAAACCTACGAGCTGATTTGAGTACTTATCATAACCCACCAGGTCGATGATACACAATCAGAAGAGAAAACTGACACAGACAAGAATATGGTGATAATGTTTAACATCTTACGGCAAAAGAAGCGTGTGAGGCTTGAGAATTTGGTGCTCAACCGGAGGTCATTTGCACAGACCATTGAGAATTTGTTCGCTCTATCTTTCTTGGCCAAAGATGGACGAGTTGAGATCATTGTTGATAAAAGTGGTTCTCATTTTGCCTGTAAGATCACACTTCCATCCTCTTATGTCTGGTTTTGATGTTAGATTGTTAGTTCACTTGTACTAATCTCCTAATTTGTCTTCAGTGCCGAGAAACGCACCTGCTGCAAACATGGTGATGTCGGGCGAAGTTGTTTATAACCATTTTGTGTTCAGATTAGATTTCAAAGATTGGAAGGTAGTAGCATAGAATGTCATTTTGTTCTCTCTGTTTGTTAAAGTATGCCCTGAAGATCTCTTATTATTTTTTTTTTTTATGTCAAACAGCTGATGTCTGAAGTGGTGCCATTGGGCGAGGAGCTAATGCCACATAGAGAAATTGCAGTGGCTTCATCTTCTGGTCCCACTGCATCAGCAGATTTCACACAAACTTCCCAGACAACGCCGATAAGAAAACTATCGAGGAATCGAGGTTTGGTTGTACAGGAAGACACTGTTGTAGAAGATACTCCTGACACCGAGGGCCCTGGAACTCGAAGGAGATGTAAACGGAGTCTCACTTAAAAAGATGAGAATAAGTATATAGCGTAGAGAGAGTTAAAAACTCTTGTTTCTGTTTGATTTTGTGACCTTTACTTAATGTATTCATTAGGATTTGTTTAGTTCATGGTAGGTTTTAGCAGTTTAGAGGATTCGTCTTAACTCTACAAAGAAGTTATTGAGGCCGTTTTTTGCTTTTCTCCTTCTTTAATCTATTCAAGAGAGACATTAATCTATTTATTGCTAGATACGAAAAATCAAAAGCACCATGATTTTAAATATAAGAGACTACAATACAAACGCAAAACTCAAACTCTAATTAAGTAATTAATAAAATCCCTATAACCAAAGCTGCTATTGGATCCAAACACCAAACAGCATAAACCCTCCTTTCTTCTCCTCTGATTTGGTTTCTTCATCTTCTAACTTGGAGTAATGAACATCTATCATCAAGAAGGTCTTGCTTTGACCTTCTAATGCCTTGACATTGCTCGGGACATCACAAGTGTAAAAGACAATAATATCTTTCTCCTTGAGATTCTTCTCCTTCACGAAACCATTCCATCCTCTGGTGAATACAAAGCTCTGGCTACTTCTCCAGTAACAATACCTAAACTTCCATTGTCTCATTGATCTGTCGTAAAATACAACCTCCACATCTTCAACTCCTCCTTCACTCATCTCTTTCTCGGTTTGTTCATCGCTTATGAAAGGTAAATACTTGACTGCATACTTCTTAGGTATCACAAGCCTATTCAGTTTCCCCACATCGCTTGGTGTCAATTCCTTCTGAAACAGCTGCGTGCAAGAGAAACACTTGTTCGATTCTTGTTCTCCTCCTCCTCCTCGGCCATGTTTTGATCCAACGATGTTGATGCTCGCGGCAATCTGAGATCGGAGTCTGAGAAAATCTCTGAATTTGTGTTGGTAAGAACCGTCTTTGATCATGTTCAATACTGCTTCGGTTGTGTAACACTCTTGAAAGTCCGGTTCATGGATGGTGAAATCAGACCAAGGAAAGTTTCGGTGGGAGTTAGCATCAAAGCTTCGAAGCTTGATGGAAGCGCTATCGTAAGCGGCAGCGGCTTCAGCAGCGGATTTAAAAGTTCCAAGCCAAATCCTTCGATGGTCTGCATAAATCTGAGCGCCCCAATGACCATTCTGCTGCTGAACGACTCCTTTGTATTTCGTTGTAGCCGCGTTGGACGACACAAGTTTTGTGGTTGTAGCCACGGTAGGTATCATACGTTTTGTGAGGTGCAAGACAGAGACACTTGAATCTGAAGTCTCTGTCGTTGTCTTGACTTCATGGCTCATCTCATCCATATCCATTGCAAAACAAAAGCAAGATTCAAGAGAACAGACAAATAAAACAGAGGAAGAGAGATTTGCGCAAGAAGCAAAAGAAAAATAGAGGAATGGAAGAGTATTTGAAAGAGAGATTTAAGGGAGTAAATGCTGGAAAATCAGTATTATGTTTTTCGTTGTTTTGTTAACAATGAATCTTTAGAATGTTACAGTTTCCATTTTTGTTGTTTTTTTCTAGTTTTTTTTCGGTAATAAAATGGAAATGTACAGAGTCATTAATAAAGTTTCCTTGTTATGAGATTTGCTTCTTTTTTTCTCCATAGAAATAAAATATATTGGCTGAGAGTTTCCATGTTAAATAATTTTTGTTCCAGCTTGTCTTTATGTTAATATTGTCTTAATTTAGACATTGGTAGCCAAAGTTATATCATCATACTCATGTAGTTTCTTGTTTTTCTTTTTTTTTGTTCTGGTTCTTGTTACGTCCAACAAAATTATTGATCAGACAAATTTAACGAGCATCCTTCTTTTGTTGTAAAACATTTGACAATTTTCTTACATTCTAAATTTTTTTTATACATTGCAAATAAGAACCTAAAACAACGCAGCTAAATTTCTCGGATGTGCACGAAGATAATGTCATCAAATCCTCTACTTATTCTCATCTTCTCATCTGTGTAGCTACAAACAAGAACAAAAACAAAACAAAATAAGCATCTCCGTATTAGCAAGAACCAACATTAGGTTATTCGGTTTATTTAGTTTATAGGAATTCAAAGAAGAAGATAGAGAGAGAGAGATCTTACAGAATTTGAAGCTTAATATTGTTAGTCAAATCGACTGGATATCCAAATGGACCTCCTATAATTGCTGCGTCGTCCATCTTCAGTTCATAGCTACTGCCTTCTGATTTTCTGCAAATCATTCATGGAACCAAATCAAGAAACTAAAAACTGAAAAAAAGGTGACAAAATGACAATGTGAAAGACAAAGTGACTTACATGAATTTGCCTTTCATGGAGAATCTAAATGCCGGGATAATGTTAACTTCAAACTTTATCCTTCCATCCTTCTCGATGATCTGAATCAAAACGAGATTTTGCTAAACGAAACTAGCTGACGCAACACAATACTTACTTAAAACATTCTAATGAAGTGTTTCACCTGTCTTCCCATAAGACCATTTGCTGCATTTTCAATCCAACTATCTGTATACATCTACAACACACAAAATAAAATAAAACCACTTATCGACAAGATTAAAACTTGCTAGTTCAAGACAAAATCTGAAGTTATTAGAGGACTGACCTGTGAACTCCAAATCATTTGCCAACTTCCCTCTAAAAGCTCGTAATCATCTTCCATGGAATTAGAATTACACGCAAGAAACTCATCGATAGCCTGTGGTTATACTTAGATGATCCATTGAACCCAATTCAACCAAAATATTGTTTGTTTTCAGGTTTCTCGAAGGCATTATACATTACCTCTAATACTCCTTTTCCTTGAGATATGATGGCTAACAATTTCTGCCTAGGTACGGTTTCTTTCTGAAGAACAAATGTTGTTCCCTGCGCTACAGATATATCACCTTATGGACAAAAGCGATATAAAACTTTAGTTTTCATTTTTTTAGAATCAAGAAACTCATTTACCTTGTTTCCCCTTGATATCCTAAGGTTTCCTGAAGGGGACAAATATGTCGTATCTAACCAACCTTTAGCTTCATCACCAAGAAGTCTAAAAGGAACTGGATATGGAACTTTGAAAGGAAGAAACTTAAAAGAGAAAGCCGCTTTATCGAAACGGAATAAAACCCGTTTGCCATCTTTGATCGACGCAGCTGCCTGTTAATGAAACAAAACAAGCATAAAAATTTCTCAGTCTTTTGATGCAAAGACTTAAATGAAGAAGCTCACCTCAACTTTCAGCTCTCCAATGATATCAGAGAATTTAACAATGTTTGAAACACGAGGATCGTTTGTTGTCTTCAAGTAAACATCTTGAAACACAGTGAACACATCTACCCCTGTAAATGTTCTCTGCAGAGACAAATCATTCCATTGTTCTTCTTCTTACATACATACAATCATCTAGAAAATGAAGATATGATGATGATGAATGTATGAAGAAGAAGAACTGACCTGGATTGGAGATGCTGTTCCAGGTCTTGTGGTGAACATTAATCGCCAACGACCTTCAACTAAGTCAGACGCTGTCTAAACATTTTGAAGAATTCCCAAAAGAGAACCAAAATGAGCAAAGAACAAAACACAAGAGAATAATATAATTTGAAGATAAAAAGGATTTGCAAGGAAACATATCATACAGGATTTTCAATTCCCTTTAAACCTTCAAGAACTTTCACAGCAGATTCCACATCCTACAACAAAAAGTTCTCAAATCAGATATAATAAATCAAGAAACATGCTCGGAAAATTAAAGAAGTTATATTTTTTTACTTACATTGAGCTGTCTAGGAGTAGCGGATTTGCCACGGCCTTGAATTCCAACTAAAGCGTCAATGAGTTTCATCTCAGCATCATTGAAAGACGATTGTTGTGTTTGATCAGTGACAGCAGAGGAAGATGAACAACTTATTCGCAGAGTTCTACAGTTTCTTGATGAATCTAGTCTCTTGTTTGCT
This sequence comes from Nasturtium officinale, assembly GCA_963854855.1. Lineage (NCBI taxonomy): Eukaryota > Viridiplantae > Streptophyta > Magnoliopsida > Brassicales > Brassicaceae > Nasturtium > Nasturtium officinale. The sequence continues at coordinate 15,539,906 of OY978501.1, read as the reverse complement.
GTGTTAAGTAGATGGTATCTCGGAGAAGACGATGAAAGAGAAATTGGCGATGATGGGCTTGGACACAAACATGGTAGCGACATATCTACTGTGTAGAATCTAAGAGACGCCATTGTTGCTGCTGTCCAGTGCTTCTTGTGAAGATTTTTGTTAAATGGTTTTAAAGTTTGCATTTTTATTGTGTGGTGTACAACAAAGCATGAGAATTGGTAAAATATCTATAAAAAATGAAATTAGTGGAAGTGAAATTTTCTGATTAATTAAGTCTTTTACGTCAGAAAAAAATATGTTCTTCACAATTTGCAAAACCAAAAGCATGAATCTTTATGTTGATTGTTCAGAGGATTATACAGAACCAAAAAAATAAGATCTTTTACTGTGACTATAAACAGCAAATTCATAGACTTGACTCAAAAAGAATTAGCAACAAGAATGGCTTGTCTACACCTAGCTTTAGCTTGTTCAATTCTCTCATTCAAAGTTTCTTGTTTAACAGAAGCTTTAACCATAGCTAAATCCATCTCCATCAATTTCAAAACCCTAAAAAGCTCAGTCACCATTCTATCTTCAACTTTACCTTCATCTAATAAAATCTCAGCTTCTTCTCTTGCTCTCTCTGCAACTATCTCTCCAGCTTTAGCTAAAAGCTCCTTTGATCCAAACTCTCTTCCCATTAAACCTTCGAATTTCTCTAAAAAATCCATTATTACATAACCTTTAGGTTTCTCCAAGTTTATCTCTTTAGTTCTTTTCCAACCAATTTCGAAATTTGGAGGCTCAGGCTTCACCATTCCTCTTTGTTTTCTATCCCGTATGATCTCAGATCTTCTTCGTTTCTCTATTGGGAATTTCTCGGCGCTTGTTGTGTTGATTGATTCAGGTGCTGGTGTGAGATTGACGAATTGATCCTTTGGCTCTGCATTTGATGAACACTTGGTTGTGAATTTAGTTGTTCGACGACCGAAGCTATATGTTCTTGGGGATGTGGTGTGAAGATTCGTAGAAGAGAGAGATTGAAGAAGAAGTGTTGAAGTGGAAGAAGCCATTTTGATTTTTAAAAGCTTGAAACAGAGGAGTCTGAAGAGGTTTTGGGTATTGGAGAAAGATAAGGGCCTTTCCTCTGCAGTTACTTACTATCGTGACGTTTAAATGTTGTAGACAAGAACGTCACGTCGTTTTTTGGTTTCGTGGAAACCAATGTCGTGTTGTTTGGAGAAGTAAAACAGCTGTTGGAGAAGTACAATTCTTAAACAAATACGGACATGTCTAGAATTAAGCTGGGCTACAAGACAAAAATACCACGAAAGATATGCAGCTTCAGACTGTTCTCACTCTTATGCAAGTCTCCAACAATATTAACAGCAAAAATGTGGACAAAGGGAATTTTGAAAGAAAACAAATCAAAAGTTATATATTTATAACCAAGAGCGAGATATACAGAAGAAACAAAACCCCATAGCGTGTGTACATATATAAAGGATGCCTGGAAGTAGAAATATTGCTAAGAGGAAGAACTTAAAAATTAACTCGTGGGTTTGTTTATTTATTTGTTGGTATATACTAATACTATATAGTCTATATAGTCTATGGGAAGTAGTACGAGACTTGGGTTCAGTGTTTCACATAATGGAGCAGCCTTGAGCGTTCGTGACTTCGTGGCAACATGGTTGCCCTCCTCCCCAGCTATCGTAAATGGGTCTTCTGTAACACTCATATTGTTGGGCCTCGTAGTACGGACCACAATGATATGGTTGCCACATTGGCACCGGTTGAGGAGCCGGAGCCGGAGTAGGAGCCAGGACCGGAGCTGGAGCTGGGACCTCTTTGGGATTCTGAGGTGCTGGTTGGGTCTGGGGTTGAGACGGTTTGGGCGGTTCGAGGATCTCGATGGACTTAATAGAACCGTCTCCTTTGTAGTTTAGTTTGTTCATTAGCTTCTCAGGATTGTAACAAACCACCTTGATGATGACTGTGTTGGACTTCACATCGAACAATTGATCTGTTATTTCTTTTATTTTTGACAAAACAACACACACATACACAAAAAAATCGTATTCATTCATCAAGTTTCTGACCTTTTTCAAACTCAACAATTGAAAATGAGTAGAAAATAGAATTATAGAAAGAAACTCACGAGGGAATTTTCGGAGAGCTTTCTTGACCTTTTTGTAGCATTTGGAACAGTGTAGATCCACTTTCAACTTCATCATCGTTACCTGTTTGTACATCATTTAATATTATCATTATTACTATAATTAGTAACTGTGTTAGCTATCAGAAGAGAATTCACGTGAAAATTTTAGATAAAAAAGGAAAGAAATTAAAGTAATAAGGACCTTCTCGGCCATAGCTTGGGAGTATCGAGTCACAAAACAAGTAGAAGAACCAAAGTTTTATGTGTATTTCTTGCGTGATTCACTATATATAGAAAGTGATATAAAGAGAGACTCGAATGAGAAAAAGAAGAAGAAAACGTGTATTTCTTTCTATTCTATCAAAATATCTATCTTGTATCTTAGATAACTCTTTTTTTTTACGTGTATGTGTATCTAAAATAATTTCGAAGTTTCAGAAAAGCAAATATTTTGTATGGTCATTTAGGATAGAAGCCGACATTGCTTACGTAACTGATAATTCCCAAAATGGACTCGCATTCATGTTTTTAGTGTACGACCACAGCTGAAGTGCTTATAATGGTCCAATTTCTATGATTTTCCCTTTTTTTTTAAAACCGGTTCAGACTCCTATTTTATGATAGTTTGATTATTCTGTGGTGAAAAAAACAGCCGACATCGATGAAATGGTTGTAAAGGGACTGTCAGAAAGTGTTTATCAAATAAGAAAAGAAAAAAAAATAGAAATTAAATTGATAGAATCCAATTTTCTGACCTGAAGACAAGAAGAAGAAAAAAGTGAAGCCAATCTTATAACTCAATCGTGAGATCCATCCTCAGATAACTCTGAATTTTTAGAGCTAAAGTTTTGATTTTACTCTCATTTTTTTTAACCATATATTTCACCGGCGAACCGAGAATTTGCACTGGATCATCCGTTAATACTATTTTTTTTTATCTTTGGTCTAAAAAACAATATTTTTTTTACATCAGAAATATTAGGGAGATTTGAAGAAGGTTTCTTGGATTTGATATTTAAATTGACATGAAAGTTTAAACAAAATTCTAAGTTATTCGATAATTGGGCTTAACTTTTATGTTGTTCGACCACTGGTTTGTCAAAAATGTGTAACATGTGGTATTCAATCACTAGTTTTACAATATTAGGACTTTGGAACATTAGTCGTCAATTATTGTCCTCCTTTTACGTAATTGGTCATCTTGCTTTGATGATATTACCGTGAATCTCTTTGTAATTTCTCTTATAATTCCAAACGGAAACAAGCCACTCATGTTGCTTGGACTCTCTGATCTTTGTAGCTCTTGTTTTTTTTTTTTTTTTTTTTTTCAAGTACCAAAATAGACTAACGTTTAAGACAACTTAGACAAGTGTGCGAGTATAATATAAGATTCAAGCAAAAAAAAAAAATTATTGGAGACAAAAAAAAATGAGTTTCTCGGTGGTCTTGTTCCACAATACTCACTCTGTAACAACAACTATCTTCACAATCTCATCATCATCATCTAATCGAATCATCCCAATTAATCAACCTAAACCCTTAATCAAAAAACTTCAAATCATAGAAACCCTAGCCGCCAGAGACACAATCATTGACTTAGGTAAGCACAAGGGCAAAATGCTTGGTACTTTACCTTCTTCTTACCTCAAATGGGTCTCCAAGAATTTTCGTGCAGGAGATTCTGAGTATTGGGCAAAGCTTGCAGACCAAGTTCTTGAAGATGATGTTTATAAAGACAGGACTGAGTGGGAATTTGCAGAGAAAATCCTCCATGGAAGTGATGAGAGCATGAGGGCTTTAACTTCTGTAAAGAAGAACAAAGAAGAAGCAAACTCTGTTTCAATGTTGTTGGAAATTAGTGAGAGATTTGGTTGGGATAATGGAGATAAGATTGGTTGGAGTTAAATCAATTTCGAGCTTTTAGGGACAAGCAAAGGTGGTCGGATTCCTAGGTTACGAGAGACTAAAGAAGACAATGAAGAGATAAGAGAGATGGTAAGAAGAAGAGAGATTAAGGAGGAAGAAGAGGATGATGAGAATGGATGGAGGAGAAGACAGAGGAGAGAAAGGATGAGACAAAGTTTGGGGAAAGATGATGGCAAAACGGTGAATAGAAGTGAGCAGAAGGGTGTTTTGGGAAAGTTAGAAGACATAGAGAAACAACTTGAACCAAAGATTCAAAGTCCTTTTCCAGGTCGTGAGAGCTTGTTGAAGAAAGTGATGAACAAGAGAAGGTTTCAATGAAACTTTAAGACAATTGTTTACTACATTTCTCAGATTTACACTAGAAGCAAAAAGACAATTCCTTTACGAGTGTTTGTATCTGAAAATTACAAACTTTGCTTTATAACCAAAATTTAACCAATTAGTTCCTAGAACTTTCTTATTGTAATAAGACCATGATTTCCAAAATTTTATTTCATTGTGCACAATGAAATAAAATTTAAAACACCAAGTCATTTTAGTGCATGCTTATTTCCATTTTACATGCAACTAGGCGCATGAAAACCGTAGTTTAAAAGTTAAATAGGATTCTGTTTTCCAATGACAGAACGTGAGAATCAGGACATCAGAAAACGCGCTTAAGAAGAAACCTGAACAACCGTCAATAGTAGAGCTTTAAGCAACTGGAGGACGAAGGACATGGTCCTGTGAGGTATCAACAGCAGCAGGAGGCATGAATTGCCACATTGCAAAGCCAGGGTAAGTTGTGAAAGGGACAAGCTTGCTTCCAGGAGCTTGAGCTTGAGCTTGAGAGATTGTCGTCGGATTTGGTAAGAAACAAGTTTGAGGTTGAGGCTGTCTCTTAATCGCTGTCAGTTGCTGCTCGACTTTCTCCTTCTCTATCTTTAGCTTCTGTTTCTCATCACGCAGCTCATTCTTCTCATCCTTATGACATAATCATATCATATATCAGATCAAATGGGAAATCTAGAGATCTTGTTAGATTTTAAGTGAGAGTTCCGAGTTTTAAGCTTTACCTTCAACTCCTTGATTTTCTCATGGAGGGTTGAATTCAAGTCCTTTAATTTCTGAGCTTCCTCTCTCACTTGATTCACCATGCGAATTGCATCATTGAGAATAGCAACCTTGTCTGTTTTTGGTGTTCTTCCAGGTTCCAATATGGAGCTCAATTCCGTAAACCTATTGATAGAGCATCATACCGAAAGATTAAGAAGTCAAAAGATAAAAGTTACAAGAAGACAAAGAGAAAAGCAAGAAAATACTTGTCATTTAGCCTATCACGTCTTTGTTTCTCCCTACACGCTTTCGAGTTAGAACCAGCACAAGATTCAGATTTGACCCTGAAGCAATGAGAACATACCTCTTCAATCTTTATTGGATAGCAAGAAGCACAACGAATAGTTAAAGCAGGTTTGACCAAATATAATAGTTTCATACCTCTTCTTGGAGCCTGGTTCTTTGATCACATCTGAATCACAAAGGAAGCCATCAACTTCAACACTATGAATACATCACATTAAAACAAGAGTAAGGATCAATAACAAAGGTCACTACAGCCAATTTTTTATAAATCAAAGTAGAAGCAGAGATCTAGACTAGTCCTATTTCTTTAGGAAACATAGGAACTGCTACAAAACAGAGACAAAAGAAAAAAGCTTTATACTTGAGGTACTCAGTTGTTTTATACAGATACATACCTCCAATTTCTAGATCAAAACTCTACAAAAACTTCTCCAGATACAACTCAACCATAAAACAACAAAAGTCCAAAGCTAAGACAAAACCCAGAATCTTGACCAAACAAAGAAAAACTAATCTGAGGTGATTGAAGAGATAAACCTGACACTAGCTGAACCATCGATCTGCCAAGGAAAAGTAGGATTCTGATCAGAGAAAGCACCTTCAATCAAAGGGTAATCACTAAGCCAGTTTGTATTCTCCGGAGACACCATTTCTCACAAATTCACCAGCAATAACAACAACCCCAAAACGCGGCGGCTATTGAAATTAGAAAAAAGGGTCAAATCTCAGAAGAAAAGAAAAAACAGAACAAGGAAGAGATATGGTGGTAGGGTCTCTCTCTTTCTCAATCGATCGGTTTCTATGATATATATATATATATATATTGATGTTTCATTTTCATGGATGTCGTACATTATTGGCCCACCAATCATTGTCAAGCTTTCAAATCTCTTATTATATATGTCATACTTGCTCAATTATATACTAACTCTTATGATGTCATTCACAATATCTTCCCATTTTTAATAAACCAAAAAAAAAATTAGTTCTTTATACCAATCTTCGTCATTAAAAACATAAAATTTAAAAACCCAAATCTTTAAATCATTTAAAAAATTTTAAAAACCCAAATCTTTAAATCATTTAAAAAGCAAAAGATTTTACAATCCTTTACTTGAAATTGAAGGATATGATATGAACATTGAATTGAAAAAGCAAAAGATGAATTTTTTTTCACCATACATCATCATAAAACAGATCAAAGACCTAATCTAAACTAAATTAGATAAAAGCCCAACAGAAAGATGAAATTGGTTGATTAATCTTCATCAGCAGATGGCTTAGATGAAGCACCAGTCTTCTTGGGAAGAAGAAGATTGTGAATGTTAGGCATAACACCTCCATTAGCAATAGTCACATCACCAAGTAATTTGCTTAATTCTTCATCGTTCCTCACCGCTAGTTGTATATGCCTCGGAACAATCCTAGTCTTCTTGTTATCTCTCGCTGCGTTTCCAGCCAATTCCAAAACCTAAACCCCAAGATTTCAATAATTAGTCAACATTTTTAACTGTAAGATACAAAATTTATGACAATGATTTACCTCGGCGGCGAGGTATTCGAGAACGGCGGCTAGATAGACCGGAGCTCCGGCACCAACACGCTCGGCGTATTTGCCTTTCTTCAAAAATCGAGCAATACGACCAACGGGAAATTGGAGACCGGCTTTGCTGCTTTTCGTTGTGGCCTTCTTCACTGCCCCGGATCCGAGAGTTTTGCCCCGACCCGCCATTGGAGTTGATTATCTAAATTTTCTATGAATAGATTAGAGGGAAAGTTTTTGGAGTTCGTTCTATGGTTTATTTCCTTCTTCCTCGGAGATTATATGCTGTTTTAAATTTGTTTAAACCAATAAGAAGAAAGCACACGGATCATTGTATTTGACCGTTAGATTATATCATTATCAACGGCGCATATTCAAGATTCACAATCCGCGTAAGTACCTTTTACAAAATACCGTCAATACCCTCAATAATCAAACGATAGACACATATAAATAAAATATCAATAAAAAATTAAAGACAAATACCATCCTGTACTAATCACTAATCATTTTATTTAAGACACATTTAATTTACTTAACTAGTTGGTCTAACAAATAATCGAAGCGTTTACTCAAACACAAGCTGGCATGTCTCTGAACCTCTCGCCACACATTCTAACTCCTTGAATATTCCATGTTTCTCTCTAGAATCTGAGCAGAATGTGACCTTCTTTAGACGACTCGCGCTTGCTAGGATGTACTTTGCAACTTCTCTCTCTTGCTCTGTTCCGTTGTATTGCCTCCACTCTAAGATCTCAAGATGTGATGATAAACATTCAGGTGTAGAATCCGGTTTGTACCAGGGAGTAGAATCCGGTTGGTACTGGACACAGTGTTTCTGGTACAGTTTGAGCTGGAGAACTTGAAGTCTTGGAGCTTCATCGAGTATACGGATAAGTAGATTTAACCACTCCGCAGAACATAAACAAAGCTCTAGATGGTTAAGAAAGAGGAAGGAAGTAGCAGTGGGAGAATATGGAGTCTGCAATTGAAGCAAAACATAAAGAGTAAGGAGTCTAATGAGACCTTAAAAGGAAAAAATAAAAGGGTTATTAGATCTTGGACAAACAATCAAAAAGCTTTATACCTGGGAAGTGACAGAACATAGAGAAAGATATTTGGTTGATGCAAGAGAGCCTAGGAATGTGTCAGATTGGTCACAAACAACGTTAACACTTGCCTTGACCAGCTCAGGCATATTTTCAAACCTTAAATAGTTGCTGAAGCTGTCTCTAATGCTAAAGCACCTCAAAGAAGGTGCATTAATCACAAACCCATGAACACCTTTAGGTCGAGATTTCCCAGACGAATTATCGATAGATAAACTTCTCAACGTAGGAACATTGATAGTAAATATACTCACATTGGTAAAAGAGCTTCGTCTCACTACCAAATCTTCAAGGCATGTGCATATGCTTAGAAGCGTTTTCACAGATTCGTCGCTTGAGAACTTGACCGATAAAAGATGGAGACGTTTGAGGGTTGTAAAACGAACGCTAGATGGGACATCTATCAGAATTAGTTTCTCCAGTATAAGGGTTTCAAGAGTTGAAAACTCAAACAAGCCTTGGGGAAACTCAAAGGAATTGTAACCCATCTCGATTCTCAGTTCTTTCAAAGAACTAGCAGCTGCAATGTTAACCAACGATTTGATATAGTAGACAATATTTGAAAGACTTGGATTCAGCTTGAGCTGCAGGCTCTCTAAGATTGATCTTTTGCTGATAAATCCCTCAAATATCAAATAAGCGTTTATTGAGGAATCACCATCATACCTGAATGTATTCACGTCTTTCCAAAGAATTCGCCACCGTTTTGACAAGACACTCGTAGCTACGACATCTTTACTTGGAAGCAAATACAATATCTTCAACAACAATTCATTTGGAAGCTCACTAATTATCCCAGACTCATCCTCCATGGCTTTCTCGTGAATATATACGCAGAATCAATCTTCAATCAGTGAAAAAGTTCATGAAATATGTAACCCTCTTTTATGTTACTTCTCGTTCGCCATTTTACTCTCTCTATATCATAAGCAGAATCAACATTGTTATTTATCTTTTTATAGAGTTTTGGATCGTAAATGTAAATCCTGTTCATAATTTGCTTTTCAATAGGCTAGTGGCATAGGCAACTAAAAAAAGAAATATATCCTTCAAAAATAAAGCCAAATTCACTTGACCAATAAAATGTGAAAACTGGTATAGTCATATAAATTTTTAAAAAGATCAAATCAATTAAAAAGTTAATTACTATTGTATTATTAAATTAAAAATTTATAGGATAAACCACAAGTAATTTAACCAATAAAAATATGAAAATGGCAAATTATCTATATATATTTTTAATAAACACAATAAATCAATGAAACTTACACAATACTTTAAATTTCCCCCTAAACATTAATTATAACATTTAATATATATCTTAAACCAGAATCAGATAGAGTATTCTATATATAATGGAAGAAGGGAATCTCTTATGCTTTGATTATTTTTAGTTATTTTAAACAATACATTAATTATTAAAGATTAGATAAAATAATTTAATTTTTAGAAATTAAAATATAAATACAAGATCTAAGAAATTACAAATTCCTTAAGTTAAATATGTAATAAATGACAAACTAATATTTAAAATAATATATATAGATCAAACCATTAACATGTATGCCTAGAAATCAGTATGTTTAAATTAAACAATGAATGAGAATTTATAAAAACTTGATTTAAATAAATCTATTTACAATTACATTTGATCTTAGATTAACCATTCAAAATATAAACCATGATATTATACAAAAGTTTGATTATAAAAGTAAAACAAAAATGATTTCCACACCAAAAAAAAATGACCAACAATATTTAAAATAAAAATATAACAGGTTATGGGCAGTGGAGTAGGTGGGAGATTGAATCCGGAAAATGTTATGGGGAAGATGGAGCACCGGTGATCACTATTTGTAGTGAGGTGTTAGATTAAACTATGAATGGTCTGTGGAAGAAGTGCATGATTCTTAAGGTCTTAGGGAGAAACATGCCTATTTCGGTTTTGAGTAAGAAGTTACGTGAGATGTGGAACCCTAAAGGAGCTGTGTATGTGATGGATCTTCCTCGACAATTCTTCATGATTCGGTTTGAGGTTGAAGAAGAGTATTTAGCAGCGAGAAGAGTATTTAGCAGCGAGAAGAGTGTTTGGGAGTTATCTTTTGTTGCAAGCTTGGTCACCTGAGTTTGACCCACTGCAGAATGATATCAAGCCTACTCCCGTCTGGGTTTTCTCAAGAACCCTGTATATTAAGATAACTGTTTTGGCTTAAAATACGAGATGGTTTTTTCAGACAGTTAAGAAAATGTCAATGGAGGACATTCTGATTTTTTCAAACGCCAATTGGCTTGAGAGTGTTCAAGTATGAAAATGGAGTAAGAATGCAAATTTTACCTTAAGTTCTAAGATGCGCTGAAACTTCATGGGTGTTCCTTTTGGAAACAGTACATCAGGTCCGGCCCCGAGCTAAAGCGCAGTAAACATATGCTTTAGGCACCAAAAATATATACATTATTAGGGTTGAATCTTAGTACAGTGGTTAAATGTTTCAAAAAATTTGAAGAGGTGTTGAATTCGATGCTTCTTAGTTGCTGAAGTTTTATATATCATTATTCATGGGTTAAATATTTTTTTTTGCTTTAGGCGCAGTATATATACGGGTCGGTACTGCAGTGCACTATAAGTGTCTGCTACTGAATCGATTGGGGAGAGTATGACCTATTGTAAGATGATACTTAGTTTTTGGAGTAAAGAAAGAGAGATGCTAGAAAAGAAAATTTTCATCAATGGTGTTCAGGCGGAAACCTTTAGGACTGCTTCAGCTCTGCTCATTTGACAATTCACGAATTTGGAATAGCTCACAGCACTTGCAATCTGCAATGCCATAAGTGACCGGCTTTGAATTCATAGAGTATCACAACTGGTCTTTAACTTTGGCCAAGAATACTCGATGCCTCAGGATTACCAAAAATAGACAGTGTTTAATCTTAAATACAGAGTCTCCAGTAGAGGCACATATACATAAACTGGATCTGATGATCTTACCTGTCTGTCAAGAGATGGAACTTTTAGAAGAATCATCTCTATGGCTTGCGTATCTAGCAACATCTGTGAAACCAAAAGAAGGATAATTCGTACTCAAAACTCAACATCTGAATATAAGTGGATTAGAAACATAACATGGGAAAGGGATCTCAAGCAGCTACACAGTTTGAATGCAAAGGATTATCCTACCATGTAAACCGATTGAATAAATAATAAACCTAATCATAATCATTTTAACAGTAACAAAAAGCAGAAGGAGAAGAATTTGATTCCCAACGGTAACTAGAACAACCGTATAAATATTTGAGTTTAGCTCTAGTCTTTGCAGATATGTTCTAAACCAGACAAAAAAAAATTCTCATTTGGAACATGATTTTAGCCAAGTCACTGACTGACCACAACAGAAACTGCAAACGTAGAAATCAGACCCACGCAAATCAAGGATTTTTTTTTTGAATTAAACTCCAACAAACATAACAATTAACAATATTGGATTGATTCAAAATCTTTCACTCTTATATTCAAAACATTTAATATAAGGATTTTTTTTTTGAAAAATACCATGTTTATGTTTAATAATTTGAAAAAATATCCCTTCATTTCAAAACAATAAATCTGTTATGTATATGTATGATATGAAAAGTTCCCTCATTTTATTTACAAATATATATATTTTTTAATAAATCAAAAATAATTTACGTAATTAAAAATATTAATATAATTTTAAAAAAGTTTTGAGATAATTTTTTTATTGATTGAATATATTAAAATCCACTTATAGATAAATCTCTAGAAATTAACCCAAAAAAATAAAATAAAAATCTTTATATTCTAAATTGTGTACAATATATAAAGAGCGATATATTATTCTTTTTTACAACATTATTGAAGGTGCACCAACAAATAGAACCAAATTTTATATTTGTTCAAGGATTTTTTCTTCAGAGATGAATATGTTATGTTTATGTCTACAACGAACCAAACATTAAAAAGTTAGTCATCAGAAAATGAATCTTACGAGCTTTAGTTTCAAGGATGATTCTAGTTATCATTTCTTTTTCGTTAGGGATCTCACGCGGGGGTTTGCACTTGTTGAGGAAATAGTTTATAAAACACAATGCTGTGATTGGCTTCTCCGGTGTGTCAAATATACACCTAACTAGCCAGCTACCTCCATATGCATCCTCTGAGCTAAGCAAATACATGATGTTTCTTGGCCGTTGCATCTGTCCCAAGAGTAGCAAAAATAATCAATGACTAGGAAATTTTTAATCAAATAAATAAAAATAAGATCAAAGCGTTTACCATAAATTGATTTATTTTCTCACTGCTCCTGTTATCTCCCCAAAAATCACTTGAGAGTGATGTCTCCAATGCAAGTGAAAGGGAAGAAACGACCAAGAGCTCCATATCTTCCATTATAGTGTCTAGGTATGGGGATATTCGGATTCGAATCGGTTTCAGATCAGATTTGGATTATTGGATATGAGATTTTATAATCCGAACACTATCCCGATTATATTTTTAGATCAGTTCGGATCGGATCACAAATTTTATATGTAAACCGATAAAAAATCGAAAATATTTTGGATTCGGTTAATAAATCCGAATAACCTATTTAACCAAAAAAATCCAAAAAAAAATCAGAAAAAAATCCGAACAAATCCAGATTTTTTTTTCAAAAAATAAATAAGAAATTTAAGGAAACTTTTTTGAATAGGTCATATAATTATGAATTAATATATATATATAATATATTTAAGAATCTATATAATATATATAACTATATATTATATATATATATCGGATATCAGATCATAAGCGAAACTGAAATTTTTTAAGAATAAAAACCGATCGAGTTTTATAAGTTTGGGTGAAGAAGTAGAAAAAGAATCAATGTTACCGGCTTGAGTTTCAAGAATTATTTGGGTGACCATTTCTTTTTCTTCTGAGGCCTCTTCACGGGGCTTGCATGCATGAATTTAGAAAATATCCGATGAAACACATAGCCGTGATCGTTTTCATCCGTCCCTTGAGTCCATTTTCAATTACTTTTTCAGCTTCATGTGTCTCTCTATCTTGGATGTATTTTGCGTTTTTGGGCCGTTTTGACTGTCACAACAATAATGTATTTGACAACATCAGCAAAGGAATTCAGTAGACAGATAACTTTCAAATATATATATATGTATGTAAAAAAAAAATCAAGGCTTTTTTATACAAAAAATTGGTGTATTTTCTCCCCCAAGCTTTTAAAGGATTTAAAGGATTTCATAGATAAACAGAATTTTAAAGAACTTTTAAAGGTAGATAGAAACTAATTACTTCGATGATTACGTCCAAAGCTTCTTGTCTCATACGCTTATTATAGCCGATTGTTACAATATCCCACCTCAGCCATGTACTCCCATTCATGCTCAAAGTACTTCTCAATATCTTCATACCCAAGAGGATTTGTACGCGTCAAAAGTCATGATTGAAAACCAAAAACCTTCCAAAGCTATAATGCTGATAGAAAATAAAAACCTTACAAAGCTATAATGCTTAGAGCGGTGTAAGAAATCATGAGAAAACTAAAGTCATGGTAAAAGTGTACTATTTATAGCGGTAAAAGAAAACTAAAGTCATGACTCATGACAATGAATATTAGACCCAAAAAAGTCACAACGTAACATGTTATATATTTTTAGAAATATACTACAATCTAATAAGTAATAAAGTATACATGCTACTTCTTTTTTTTTTTTTCCTATTTGATAAATCATATTTCCTTACCTACTCTTAATATTCATTGACTCACCTCTTATTTTTGGTATGATAATTCGTGAAGGTTTGGGTTTATTATCATTACTTTTTCTTTGATACCGACTGTTATCATTACACCTTTTCATTAGTGGATTTTATCAAATACCCAAGAACGCAAATTCCATTTCTAAATTTCTCAAACCAAGCGAATTAATTTGTTTTGTCATAAAATGCGAAACGTTTACGTTTTAATGATGACGGTATTCTAATTAATGTAATTACATGAAAACAAACAATCGGGTGTAGTAAATGAAACACTTTCCAGCTCACGATTCTCTCAAACCTCCCTCCATCACTCGCAGTTTGATCAAATATTCAAGAACAGTAAAGTTTCATTAACGAGCATAGTATATGGTTCACTTGGTCAACTTTAACTACGTTTATGGCATACATTTAGTTTATACATAAAGAATAAAATAGATCCATTAATAGGTTATCCAGCAACATCACATTACGTGTTTGATGTTGCCTACTTGAAACCCCTATATATATATAGGGCTTGTTTTGTGATTCTATACAATACTCTTGGCTATCATTCTGATTTCACAGTACCTTGACCTGATACGCTGAAAATAATGGTGAACTAATCCAGCGGAGTGATATTTGATAACTTACCTAACATTGTGAGGCGATGAAGGGCAATGACCGACGTGGTTATGTTCTTCTTTGCAAAATCTAACTTCTTAACATCACGCATATCTTGGACCATTGCTTCAGTCTGCTTAGATATGGATTTCATCTCTTGTATCTTATGAGAGAGTTCCTGTGTTAAGAGTATATAAAAATTGAATCCTTTGCGAATGAAATAAAAAGAATAGACTGATAAAAAAAAAAAGAAGAAGATGCAAATGATAGGTTGAGAGTACGCATACAACACATATCAATCTATGAGAAACTAACCTCCGCAGCACATATCGCATCAGCAAGATAATCTTTAGCTTTACTTGAAGAGTTACTCTAAGGGTAATCATTTCCAAACAAAGAATCAGTTTCAGAGGCATAAAATCAAAAAAAATATTATTCTTTTTATGGTGCAAGCAACAAGCAAGAAATCAAGAAAAAGTGATAGACTACTTACAAAAGATTCTCAAATGAGAAGTTACTATTTTTGTAAAGTTGAAACATACCTAAAGCCTCAGACTTTCATAAGCGACCAGTAAAAATGAAAAGAAAAACAAAAACAAAGCTTTTCACCTGTTGACGAATAGCAGCTAGTATTGTAGCATCAACCAACCGAATCTCATTATGAATCTTTTGCATAAAAGGCTCAATGCCACAAAGAGATGCTTCTGTAAAGAACAATGAACAAAAAAAAGAACTCATATATCTAGAAATTATCAATCAAAAACACAAAATTAATACACATCCATGATTTTGATTAATTTAAGTACAAATCCAACTCTAACCAATCCAGTTCTGCTACTGTATCACTTTATCCTTAAAGAACCAAAAAAAAAAAAACCAAAACTTTACCTACTGGGAACATCTGGTTGATAGACTCTAAACACCTCGACTTTTCCATGACTTTTAATTTCGTATGATCAACCAAAATCACTTGAAATCAAAGATCAAAGAACAATTTGATGTAAAATTCGAAATTCTTGCAAAACCAAGTGCGATCTTACACACCTGATCGATGCCGAGAAAATAGCTCCGATCGTTCGTTTTTACCTTGTCTGAGAAACTCTATGTTCCTTCTTTCTTGTACCCCAAATCTTCTACGGGTATGTTTTTTTTAAAATACCGAGATCGGAAATATAACCGGACCGGTTTGGTTATACCCGTATTGTTGAAAGGCGCCGTATTGAAATAACCACAAACTTAAAACGCGGCCCAATTTATATTAAATTCAGCTTTACGGGTCACATATTGATGTTAGGCCCAAATTCGGTCCACTGGATACATATTATTTTTTATTCTTTTTGTGGATTTTTTTCTCACTCAACATCAATAGATTTCTCCATATTTGGAGAATTTACCACCACCAATTTATTGGTCTCGACAATCAACCTTAACCAATATGCTCATGACTAGATTCTCTAGTTCTAAATTGTAAAGATATTTGCTATTCAAGGCTCTGATCATAGCTAGAGAATCACCAAAAAATCAAATAAATGAAAAGCTGTGTGTGTTTGTATTTTATTAAAACGAAAAAACACCATTTTGGTTGTCATTCATTTGCAAAATGACAAAATGATTGAACGAAATCTGATGATTCATTTCACTATTTTGCGAGTTGCAAAAATAATTTATTTTATTTCAAGTATAATAAATGTTTGTAACCCAATATTCTTTCAAATTTTATTAAATTTTCCTACGTTTTATCACGCGTTGTTATTCTCATCTTTTTCTAATTGATCATAAATAAACTTGTTAAAAATGTATAAAGTACTTAAAAACGAAGGAAATTTGCAACAGAAATATGAAGATTTTTTTTGATATAAAACATTCTTCACTTACATGTTACATCTAACTATTATTAGTAGACCTTGCATTGAACATAGATGTTAAACTGAGTTTGAGGGATAGCAGCAGTAAAATGACAACATTAGTTTTAAGTTTTAACCTCTCAACTAATTAAAGGTGAAAGGTGAAAGATAGATATAAAGATCAAATGAGAAACCTGGACAAGCCAACCTTATCACCAGTTTCTTTCACATCACGTTCACTCTGCTCTTTGTACTCTCTGAAACTGAATCTTCTATACTTCTTTGGATTCCCGAAGCATTCGATCTCGGTTTCTTGATAAGGACATACGAAGAAAGCTATCGACAATCTCTCAGTATTCACCGGAGAAATCACTCTATGTCTCACGCTCTGGTACACTCCATTACTCAGTGCCTGAAGCATATATATGAACATAATTAACTAGCATATATAATGTATATATTTGTCTACAATCATATTTATATATAGCCCTCCGCCGTATCTACTCTATCTTCTTACTCAAATTCTCTACTTCCTGCAATATTGTGTAAGCTCTAAAAGGTATATTTGGAGGAGAAAACAAAAATGAATGCATATTTCTAAAAATATATATTTATTAATTTTCAAAAGATAATGAAGACATTAGCGTTTCAACTGTCAATTCTTTCTTATAATTAAGCTAAGTTAGATTTTCTTAAAAATGATTAGCAATATCTTTAAATCAATAGATCTTGTTAGGGACTAGCTTCTCATGCAGAACCTTTTGTCCACAACCCCCACCCCACCCCAATCTTGTCCTTTGAAATTTTTAGGGTTTCCCCTGAATATATACTTATGATATATATGAACTATAGAGAAACCATTCAATAAAAGAAAGTATCTATATAATTACTTAATAACCGTGTCCAATTTGTTGAATCACAAAAAGATTTATCAAACAAATAATTTTCAGTGGCACCTAATTAATCATATGCTTCTTGTCATTTTATGTATTAACACGGTCTCTCGTAATACAATTGATCCATCTATTAAAAACTATATGAGAAAACTTGTAGTGATGTTTTAATATTAATTACTAATTAGGGTGTACTTTCTCTATAAGTCATTGGATTGCATTCTTCTGATCATATATTATCTAGAAGCATAGAAATTAGTAACGGTATTGCTACAATATATAGTTAACGTTAAAATACTCGACCGTTGAATACATCTAAAGGTTGAAAATTACCTGAAACATATCGCCGATGTTCACAATAAGGGCCTCCGAGCAAGGTTTTATGCCAATCCATTGTCCATTTTTTCTCAATTCTAATCCTCCGATTTGATCTTGAAAGAGTATAGTGAGGAAACTTGAATCGGTATGAGGAACCAAACCAAACACTTCAGAACCAAAAACACGAGGATGGTACTTGTTAAGCCTTAGAAAACTGTTTTTCAACTCCAAAATGTTATCGAAATACTTGGAGTTCACGTTCACTTGTTTCCCCAGTATTTCACATATCATTTGCGCCACTCGAGTTATCTCATGCACATACATTTCAACGGTTCTTCTGTAAAAAGAAGAAAAAAACATAAATTTATAATGTAACGTTTCTATATATCTATATATATATATGTAAGATAATGATATCTATGGTCTTGTATTTATGTATAACTACAAATCGATCTATATATATATAACATACCAAATCTTTCCTTAGTATAAAAGAATAGTAAGTATTGCTATGTATAAAATAATACTACTAGGTAAACGCTTGTGACTGCAAAAGTCAACTATTAATATCAGAAAAAACTTAAAAATGTTCAAGAACTAGGGTTTCATGAGACAGAACTCAATCAATTATAAAAAAAATCTAATAACTACAAAACCTGAGGTTGTTGCGATCACTAGAAATCTTTGAGATCTCTGAAAGAGTGATGTGTAACGCTTCAGACAAGGAGTACTGAGCGGGAGAAGTGGCGTTAGGGTTTCCCCACCGGTAACTGTTCTTCGATGAGTCCGATAAACTTTCTCGGACTTTCAAAGAAAAAGGCCGGTCAAAGAGTTTCTTCTCTTCGAGAAACATCATCTCAAAAGCTTCTTTTGGAATTCCATGGTTCACAACTTGAAAAAAACCCCACTCTTTGGCTGCCTCAACCATGTGTTCCACACATCTTTTGCGTTTGACCTCCTCGCCACTAGTTAGATGGCTGAGATCAATCATTGGAAGCATGATGCCTGCGGCAAGAATCTTTGATGCGTTTATATTGCTATCACCTGTTGATCCCGGAAAGGAGTTTCTGAACATCGAACTAAAATTTGTCTTAAAGGGAGGTTGAGAAGCCATGTATAGTAAATGATATTTGAGAAGGTGTTCTTTCTATGCGGTTTTTATCTTTTGCTTTATATTGATATAAGAGGAACAATCCTTACCCTCTATTTATAGATATAAATCTTCATGTGTCACTATCCAATCTCCAGTAGATGGAAGCAAATTATTAAAGGAGTCTTGTACTGTTAGAGATATGATTAGATAATATTAGGGTTGATGCACAGAAACAACATGTGATCTTTTAAGAGAAGAAATTTCAAACTTATGTGTACATGTATATAGACATAAATTAAATAGAGGTAAACAGTTCAATCTGTGATTTTATGTGTTGAGACGTAGATTTTGTTTAGCATGTGATCTTTCACCTTATTGATGGGTTTTTAATTACGATGATTTCAAAATTATGCAGCAGCTATTATCAAAAATATACATTAGCTACCAATTTCATAATAAGTACCTATAATATGGGTCAATTATTTTTTTAAGAAATTAGAAAATGATAATATATTATATATGGTGCATTTATTTGTTCGTTACTTAAAACAAACAGAATTAAGTGCAGAAATCTTCGTATTGATCCAAAAAACAGTCTTCCGATTGATCATTTTCCAAATAATAATGGGCCTACGAAAATTTCGACAAGATAAAGGAAATGTATTAATTATGTTTATGAGGATCCATAAATACTTGGAGGTCGATGTGTTTTGTGGAAGTCGTCCACGGTGACTCGATGAATGACTTGATCAAGCTTCCAAGCTATGAAACCATGTGCTTATGTGTCTTTTCTCTTTCTTTCCCTAACTATTTTTTCTAGTAAGAAATTAAACGACAGAGAATATCCCGAGAAACTCTTGAAAGTACAAAATAGAGACATACATATTTGTGTGAATTTTAAAACGTATTTTCATATAAATTATAATATATAATCCCTACATATAATCTCCATAGCATATAAAAGACACCAAAAATATTTTAGATGGATATCATTTATTCAAGTCTTTCCGTATCGTTTTTTTTTTTTGCCTGTTGTCACTCATGTCGACAGGTCTTTGCTTGAAATATGGGGGCCTCCTCTTCTTGGGCTTTACGATTTAGCCTCCTCTTTGAAATTTATTTATTCAATTCTTTTTCCTATTCGTCACACTAAAGAAAAACAAATTTGAAAAAAATCTAGATGACATTATAGTATTATACTAGCATCCGTTAAAAAAAAAGCACCATATATTTAACTAGTGCATCCTATAAGCATGGAAAGTTCCGTGATTGGAAATCAAAATCAAATCATTTTTCACTTTTGCAGATAACTTTTGGAATCGAGAAAGTATAACTTCAAGTGCGTCAAAACACCCAACATGTGACATTTTACTGTTTTAGATATAAATCTCAAGAATTTTCCAAAAATTATGTGATCTTAAGAACTAGTGACCGCCAAAAAACTAAAAGATACTTTAGAGCTACAGATTTAGTTACTGTAAACTTTAACAATATACTTGAATCATTTTAAATTGGAAGCTTATGATATTTCAAGGATTCCCTATTTCAGTCATGCATACCTAAAGTTATTATAGTTAAAAAATTCTAAATAATATTTTCTTTAAATATCAGATTTTTTTCTTTTATCTATATTCATATATTAAAATTGTGATTGTTTGAGAATATTTTTGTCATTCTTGCTAATGCTTCTTTTCTTTGAGACTAATCTTTTAATAATTATATTAGAAATGTTTATAAGTATGTAAGTATGTAAGGTCTGTAGAAATGTTTAATTATTATCTTTCAATTGATCCAATTGTTGAATATGACATCTGATGATTAATTGGTATTGTAAGAAATCAGTCCCTTTTGTCGTTCGACAACAAAATGAGCATTTAACTTCTTAAACTAAAACATATTTCTTAAAAATAGAGAAAGTCTTTTAAAATCTATCAAATAAGAGATTTAATTTCTTTTGAGAAACTTTTATAATTAAATATTATTATTGCTTATATTTTTTACAAATTAAGAAGAGACTCTTGTGAGAGATCCGGTATATAGATACTGTTATAGGGAGTATTCATCAGTTTCTTAAACTTTTTCAAATCATTGGAGTATTCATCAGTTGCTTCTGCCACATATAAATCAATTCGCCTACATTATCATTCGATTTATATAACACAAAATAATTATAAGGGTTGTGTTAAATTTCTTATTATTTTTAGGTTTTTAAATTTTTTACTACAATTTCAATTAGACTGCTTAAAATGATATTATTGGCAGTGTATTTTATGATTTTGATATTTAATATATATATATATATATATATATATATATATATGAAAATATTATTACATATTGGAGTAATATTATTTATTATTGGCAGTGTATTTTATGATTTTGATATTTAATATATATATTGTAAAACAAAGATCCCTAGTATGTGAAATCCCTGTTTGATGATAAAACTGTGAAAAGTTTATTTTCTAAAAAGTTTCCATATATACAAGAACCACTTTTATGAGATATTCTCTATATATAAAAGGATGAGAAAAGGAGAAAATAACCATATATATGAGTACATAGCGGAATCCATAAGACGAGAAACAAATAATATCTTAGAGCATTTCCAACTCTATATTATTTCTTGTTTTAACTTTATTATAGAGTAAAACCTTTCCTAATTTACTCCCTATCATACTTTGAAATAGAGTAATGAAAATATTATTACATATTGGAGTAATATTATTTATTACTCGATTATAGAATGAAAATTTTGTTATTTATAAGATAGTATTTTAACATTTATTGTTTATATATATTTTAACTAATATTAATAAATAGATTTTATTTATGTAGTTAACTATATATAAACAATTTATTTTATATTAGCTCGTAAATAATATTAGTTTATTTCATATTTTGAAATGCTTTAATTGATAATTTTACTAATGGTTATGTTTAAAATCTATGATTTTTTGTTGTGTCTGTTACTATTTTTATGATGTGTAAGTAATTTTATTTGTGCAATTAAATTTTAATTTCTATTATATCATAATTGTATTGGATTTTAATTTCTATTATAGATATATGTATATATGAGTTTATATCTGTTTAAAATTAAAATAAAAATAATAACAAACTAAAAGAGAGTGTGAGATTAATATTTCAAGAGATTACAAGCGTTTTTCCTACTAGAATGCTCTTAGGAGCTCTCACCAATTAGGAATATCTAGATTTTTCTTTGTTGCAATGTTTCGTGATTAATAAACGAACATATTTAACGCAGTATTTTCAATTTATTTTGCGAATGAATAGAATATGTTTGCTCAAATAATCACTGAAAAGCTTATAGAAGTAAAAAACATCAACAATCCCGCAAGATACTGACATAATATAATTAAATACTGAAAATATTATCTCTTGATAATCGTACTACATATACTAGAAAATGGTTTGTATTGGGGTGTTAATTTTATTTTATTTTTTGTTAAACGGTTTCAAGGTGTTAATTCATCAAATAAATGTCTCAATGTCGACTATTAAAGTATAATAATGAGATTTATTGAACTGGATTGAATTGAATTTGAATTGACTTGACCAATTCTAACATAACTTTTTCTTTCGTCCAAATCTAAAAACAAACATTTTGATACGTTAGAAAAGTCAGATTTAAAATATGGAATGTAGGTGTCGGCAAAACCTACACCAATGAAAAATTAACACGTGATCAAATGGGATCATCGACATTATATTATATTTTAAGAATAAACCAAAGCCCATTCGTCTCTCTACCCACTTTAGCTGTCTTATCCAAGTAACCATTTTTGACGACTCACTCTCTCTTGGTCTCTCACTATCACTATCATCATCACTATCACTATCACTATCACTATCACTATCACTGTTACTAACTTACTAACACTCTCACTTCTCGCTCATCGTGATCAGTATCATTAAATAATCATTATACTATTGTTTCCTTTTTTTGTATATATACATGTTATAATCAATTTAATCATTTTTAGTTTATTTATTTTTGGGGCTAGATTTTGTTTCTCTTGTCGACATGCTTACAAAATTCTGATCTATTAAGATGGATCGGAGTGAGTTATGTTAGATTTTTTTCCTTTTCTTTTGTGGTGTCACTGATTCACTTGGACCTAGCCAGTGAAAGCATTAACAATTTGTAGTTTGGCCTAAAAATAGTTTTGGATTGTTGGGTCACATAAAAACAATCACTTTAAAGATGTTAAGGTTTTAAAGACTTGGGTTTTGGTCATAGTGACTCTATCTAACAGAAACATTTCAATATTTACTTGACTTAGTTATATCCATTTTGAGTTTACTACTTCCTCTGTTTCACTTTATTTGTAATATAAGGTTTTATAAGAAAAAAACATGACTTTTTCTATTTTAAACTATACCTTATTATTATGAAACAGTGAGAGTAGATTATACTATCGTACAAAGGATTGTGGATTTCCAACTAACAAACCAATGAGACTGATCCGGTTTGGCTTGAATTCTACAAAACCGCATCATTTTTTTAGCAATATCTAATATTTGGATATATATTTTGAATTGATGTATGGCATAGACATGGTTTGAGCTTTTCTTTAGAAGAATATAAGTTTTAAACAATCAGTCAATCATCATCATATAGATTAGTATATTAAACATGGAAGTGAAAACTTACCAAACTTAGAAATTGTATAATTAGTATTAAATATGTACTTAAATTTTTTAAATTAGGAAAATAAATAAACATAAATGATTTTGTTAAATAATATATATGTAAACATATATGTATAAATACTATACCAGACAAACTTTTACTGATATTGTTCTCTGAACCGGTTTACACAACTTTTTTTTTTTTAAATAAATAAACATAATGTAAATTCACAGATGGACACACACTTCCTTCACGCTTAACCGGTACGATTTAATCAGTGGAAACAAAGATAATTGTCACAAGAACCATAAGCTTGACATCATTGAGTCATTGTAATGGCCGATAGAAGCAGCAGCCCATTTTCACCACCTCCTTAATCTTCAGCTGAGTCTTCGCCGTCTACTCTAGACACAAGAACCTTTGAAATAACCCCAAGCGCCTTCACAGGAGACTTCCAAAAATATAGCTTCGACTTGTTCTTCCTCTGTTTTGCCTTCTGCTTTCATTGTTACTCTGTTTGTTTCTCTCTTCAGCTAAGTAGCTATATTGGTGTGCTGTTGTTTGTTTCCAATATAAATTTACATACACAATTCATAGAACCATAAGACATAAATATGAGAGATAACAAAAGATTGTGGCTAAATAATGACTAAGAATCAAGAAGAAGCAAAGATGCTGCAAAAAAAGTTTTGTTTCTTTGTTCTCTCTTTGAGACTGTTATTCGAAAATAAACAGCTTCTACAAGGTATCAGTTAAACTGAGTTTTTTTTTTCTATGGTTCTGTAGATCATGAAACTGAAAAACTAACATCTTAACTCACTCATTACTAATCAAATATGTTTCCCGAGTTCAACCTTTTTCACCAGTTTAACTGTGCTTTGAAATATCGAATCCAGTATTCCCGCGACCTGAAATCAAGAAAGCAAAAATCTTACTTTAGTACTGAGGAATAAAGAAGAAAACTGAAATAAAGCTAGGTTGTGAGAAAAAATACTATACCGTGAAAACACCGCCTATAATGGCGCAAACATTTGTGATGAAGTGTGAGAATGACTTTGGGTTCTCGATTATTAAGACCTTCCAAAAACAGAACAAGGATCAAATGTAAACTAAGAGATATGTTATCTTCTCTTCTGTGTAAACAAAAAAAGGAAAGATACCTGCATTGGAGAGAGCTCAAAGTGAAACTTTGCAACAGGTAAATCATAACTATGAGCCACGTTGCTATGAGCTGTATATTCATATTCTTTAAGCAACGAGTGTTCTTGGCCGGATCTTCTTGAAACGACCTCTGTTTTGACTGCTTGCAAGTAGTGTTCGATCTGTATTGTCACATAATTTAAGAGATACCTCATGTAGGAAAGTACTTCACATAAAAAAGTTGTGGAACTTACGGTAACATTAGCATCAAATTTCCGTTGATTTATGAACCATTTTCCATGTAGCCTGTCGTAGCTTTCGCCAAGATAAGGCAGTAATCGTTTCATATCAGTCCACAGCCTTTCAGAAACCATTGCACCAAATGAGAAATGGGTAACAAAATGTGACATGTTCATATGAGAAGCGTCAAATGAATGAGATTCCGAATGAGCTGAGATTACAAGTTCGCCCGGAACCTGAAAACAAACAATAAAAAAAAGCAGAAGACAAAATGGGACCGTAAGGAGAAAGTAAATAAAAGAAAGGAATACAACATTGAACATCTCATAAAAAATTGGACTTTCGACATTTTTTACCTTCTTCGCATGCAGATAGCCTTCAACTCTACAACCTCCACTAACTGGTGCCTTTTTAATACTTGAAGCTGCATGATCAGATTTACCCTCTAAAGCCAATTTCTGATCCTCCTTTTTAATTGGTTTGAGCAGTTCTTGCACCATCTTGAAGAAATAAATTATTGTATATGAAATTTCCACAAAGAAACACACAAGTTTCTTATATGAATACACAAACACAAACAGATTTAATTTAGATTAGCCTACCTTGACTAGGCTGTCTGTGTCCCTATCTCCATAGTAAGATTCATGTTCATGTTTCCCATGATCATCCCTTAATAAGATTAGATAGTGGACATTATAAAAATAATTGATCATCAAAGAGGATGTGGTTCACATTATATAATTGTTTAACTAGACAGCAAGAAGAATCATGACTGAAGATAGTAGTGGACTGAAGCAGCTCACGAAGATAATTCGTTTACCTAATATCATCACTGCCTTTGCGGAAAATCCGAATCGATGGATAGCCTTGTATATGGTTGCTGAAAATTATATTTGATTAGTTTGGCCAAGTAAAACTGAAAATAACTATTCTAAATAAATACCCTAAGACAAGAAGTATGGCAGTAGTCAGTAGACATCAAAATTGGTATATACCTCTTACATAGAGTAGGTTCTTTTGTGCAATCAACACTTCCTAGAAGAATACGTCCATCAGTTTGAGGATCATATCTTCAACATAAGATGTTCCAAAAAGAAATCATCAGAAAATCATAACTTGATGATTCTTCAACGTTTTCTAACAACTAAAAAAAGAACATAATGCACACCTCTCTCTTGTTATATCAGCTGCTTTCTCCCACGATGGTTTCTGAAAAGGTTAGCAGAGAAAAAACAGAAGCACGGTAAAAGACCATGCATGAACATGTTTATCACCATTAAAATATTGACTGCATTACCAGGCGACTACTCCAGTAGCACCACGGCGCATAAAAATTAACAACCAAAATTTGAAAACTGCATAAAAGAAAGTCCAAATTCATCTTTAAACACTTGGACATGTACTCATAGTAGTATTCACAATATAAACGAAGTGGCCAACTCACTGATGTGAAAACTTCTCAAAAGTAGCCTCGGTTAATGGTATAGCAGCAACATAATTAGTATTTTCTTCATGATCTTCGTCTCCATGGTTGATGAGACGTAATCCAGAGGTGGCGTGAAATTCCTTACCAGTGGCTCTTAATTGCGGATCAATTGGAACTTTTCTAATGGTTTTTGTTATATTCAACCTGTGCTGAAAAACATGTACTAACAAAATTTAAACATAGGATATGACATACTTATTATAATTGCATAGCCAATTTAAACATATAGCATGAGAACATATAACATACATTCTCTGTAGTGAAAGAAAATGACAAAACTTTTGATTTTTTCCCCTTTCCTTTCGTGTTGTACAACAATCATCGAACAATGTATTCCCGCAAAGTAAAATAGGAACACAAAACAAAAATACTGAGAATTGGAAACGAGAAACTTACAGTTCCTAAAACGTCACTCACATCAACAGATGCAAATTCACATGAGAGGGAAGGAAAGCTACAAAAAAAAAGGTTAAAATACAAAGGTCAATCATTCATGAAACCACCAGAATTGTAGCAAATATTGAAATATATAAAAAAGAACAATAGTGATAAAAATGGCATGGTTGTGTTGTTCACTCTAACTCTTAACATACCTGATATTGAAATCAATGTTGAAGAAGTCCCCATCAGAGCTTTTGTCTACTATTACAGATGTGCTAATGTTAACTGCCAAATAATTACTCAGCTCCTGCAAATTAAACCATCAGCCAAAACCAGTGGACAATGCAGAAGCATATGTTATTCTTCAGACACGAACAATGGAAGAAGTAAACAAGGCAGAGAGAATTTTACCATTCCAAACAAAAACACCATGGCAAGGGCAGCTACAATGGATAATCCAGCACCAGAGAGAGATGCCTCTGTCAAATCTCTTGGGATTTTCCTAAAGAATAAAATGGTCATAATCAGAACAACACAATTACACTCAGCTCTAACTCCAGCCAACACATGTCAAGAGTAATTATCCTCATAATCAGGAAAAGGAACAAGAATAATCCGACGGCCAATTCATAATAAAAATTAGAAGCAAGAAGACAGGACCAATGTCGAATGGTCACAATGCATGATCCAACACATAACTGTCCAAATATATAAAAGGTGCAAACTTTTGCATGTGCATCAAAGCCAATATCGAGATTTACCATCAAAATTGCACTACAGATGAAGAAATGCGAGAGCGACGTACAAGGAATGTCGTTACCTGTAGAAATCAACAGACTTGATCTTCGTGGTGGAAACCATGGCTGTCACAGAGAAGATATGAATATAACAGAAGCAGATCTAGACAATGACCCCTCTTTCTCTCTATGTCTGATCCTAAAATTGTCGTGATCCCACTTAGCAAAACAATTGGAACTATTTCATAAAGCTCACAAGCCAGATTTTTTTATCATATAAAGTGTAGATTTGTGTGTGTTCTATTTCAGGTAAAGAAGGAAATATAAAATAGCAAGAAATCATCATCATATCATACTACAAAAATTTGAATAGACGATGTCGTTTTACAATGATTCGTTAAATTCTTTTTCTGTAACTCCGAAATCAGAGAAAGAAACCAATCAGAAGAAGAAACGATGACGAGAGCTCTTCTTCTACTGAGAGCTTTGACGAAGAACAAGTTCGTGTCCTCGAATGCTCTTCGATCCATTTCAATCACCAATCTCTCTCGATGCGTATGATCTTTAATCTTCAACCCTTTTTCATTCTAATCGATCCAATCATTCCCGTGATTTCGTCGTCTCTATTTCGTGTTATTTTGTCTTGTCCCAGTTTCGGTTTGCAGCTACAATCGCTTACAAGTTGAAATTTTTAGTTTGAAATAGTGAAATTTTGAAGCTTTTATATATATTGAGATAACCATGTTCTTAAGGTGAGATTTTTTACAATAACACTTTTTATTTTATTTTAATAATGCATATAGATACTAAGATAAGTAGTCTGATTCTAGCAGAACGTGAGGGTGGTTCTATCAAACCTCAAACAGTGAGTACAGTAGTTGCAGCAAATTCTTTGGGTGAAAGCTCTTCAATTTCTTTGCTATTGGCTGGTTCTGGTTCTTCTCTTCAAGAAGCTGCCTCTTGTCATCCTTCTGTTTTCGAGGTTTACTACATTCTCACTTCTTCTTGTGCTTTCTTTTGCTTGTACCCCTTAAAGTCTGTACTTTTGTAGGTACTTGTTGCTGATTCTGATAAATTTGACTTCCCTTTAGCTGAGCCTTGGGCTAAATTGGTTGACTTTGTTCGGCAACAAAGAGATTACTCGCATATCCTGGCTTCCTCGAGTTCATTTGGCAAGAATTTATTACCTCGTGTCGCTGCTCTTTTAGATGTTTTTCCTATTACTGATGTTGTCAAAATCTTAGGATCTCATCAGTTTATCAGGTACATTCTCCCAATTCTCTCTTGTTTCATTTAGAAATGTGAACAGATTCTGAGCTTAAATCTGTCTCAGGCCTATATATGCGGGAAACGCTTTGTGTACAGTTCGTTATACTGGTGAGGGTCCTTGTATGTTGACTATTAGATCTACATCCTTTCCTTTCACCCAAATTACTGAAGACTCTAAGTCAAAGAAAGCTACTATCTCTCAGATTGATCTCTCAAAATTCAAAGAAGCTTTGTTTTAGTGGTTATCTTCTGCATTCCTGTTTTAAGCTTTTGCTTTTTCTCGTAAGTAGGTTTTGTATTCTTCATTACAGATTCTGTCAGTAGATCTAGATATGTGGGACGTTCAACTCAGGATACAGAACGGCCTGATCTTGGAAGTGCACGCGTTGTGATCACTGGTGGAAGAGCGTTGAAGAGTGTTGAGAATTTTAAAATGATTGAAAAGCTTGCAGAAAAACTTGGTGGAGCAGGTTAGTAATATATATATGCTTGTCCTAATCACTAGCGAGTGTGGGGAAATCTAAATCTCTCAAATGAATTTTCCTTCTATCTCGTTAGAGGTTTATGTGTCTTTGGAATGTCTAAATATAAAGGTTTTATTTGTACAGTTGGGGCTACTCGTGCTGTTGTCGATGCTGGATATGTTCCTAATGATCTTCAGGTAAATATTTTGGGTTTTTCTTTTGCTTTTTGCTTTTAACGGCTTTGAATCTCCAGTACGAGTTTGTTTGTTTGTATCGTTAGGTGGGACAAACGGGTAAAATAGTAGCACCAGAGCTATACATGGGCGTTTGGTGTTTCAGGAGCCATTCAACACTTAGCTGGAATTAAGGATTCTAAGGTGATTGTTGCCGTTAATAAAGACGCTGATGCACCTATTTTCCAGGTAACAAACACTCTTGAAACAACCCTTCTTCTCCATCAATTTAAGTTAGTACCAAACAATGCTTAGCTATGAAATTGTAGGTAGCTGATTATGGACTTGTTGAAGATCTTTTCGAGGTGATACCCGAGTTGCTTGAGAAGCTTCCAGAAGAGAAATGAAAACGCGATAAACCGAAACTCGTCTCTGTTTATCATCTACATAAGCTCTCTGTATTTTCAGGAGCAGACCATGGAAAGTAGTGTATGTGTATATCAAACGTGTAATAAACAAAACGGTATGAAGAATCTTTGTCATAAGCTTTAAGCTGTCTCTCACTTTTGATTCTCTACCACGAATCTGACAAACAAAAGCTGTGTTTTTTTTTTACTTTCAATATAAATTCGATTTTTCTATACAATTTACTTGTCAATAATAGTAACAATTTTACATTAAAGAATCAGAGGAATAAAAAATAATGAAATAGAGTTTAAAACATTAAAAGGATAAAAAAATAAAATCATCAAGCAATAAAGTTAGATAACAATGATAAAGGAACTACACAAAGTCCTCTCTTCTTCAATTCTGCAGAGAGTTTTTCATTCATAACTTCAGTTATCTTCGATCCTGCGTCTGTTATGCATCCTCTCTCCTAAGTATTCACCAAAGATAAATGTTATTGATAGTCAGAAAACTTTGAATTAAGGAAAACACTATTTTTCATGCAAGATATGTTTCTTATTACCTCGGATGTAATAATGTTCATAGATTTTCCATGTACTGTATCATTTTCCGCACCATCCAACACACAAAAATCCTAAATAAACCCAAACAAAAAAATGTTAGAGAACAAAATTAACATAAACAACAACAAAATTCCACAAATACAGATAGACTCATATGTATCCAACCTTGGTTTTATTTGAAGGAGAAGAGGCTGTATCTTCTTCTTCCTGTTCTTTGTGTTGATGAATGATTCGTCTCTTTTTAGGGTTTGTATTAATGCTATTAGCATTTCGACGAACAACATTATTAATCTTTGAGTTGTAGACAGGAGATGCTGCGTCTGAGATCATCGAGGAATCATGATCGTAGTAACGACTCATTCCTTCTTTGGTTTCTAACATTTCATCGTCATGATCAATATCTTCAAAGAAGATGAACCAACTACTCTCTTTGTGATCTTCTTCTTTGTTTATTGTTTTGATTTGGTGATTGGGGAATACTCTTTGTCTCACGCAGTTGTTCATAGAGTTCTCCATTTGAAGTGTTGGGGGTGTATGCAAAAGAAATATGTGTATATGTAAAAGTTGAGACTTGTGTTAGCAAATGATTTTGTTATTGAATAGGATCTCACTTATATAGTGAGGAGATAGATTTAGATCATGGGAGTTGGAGGTGTGGCACATTTTGGTCCGTTGGTCCTTTTTGTGTGTTTTAAGATTATTTTATAATTTTTTTTCTTCCAAGTGTGTTAGTTATATTACCAACTAGTTATGGATCTTAGACATATGTACTTTTTTCAATTCCGAAACCAAACGGGTCGGGGTCATAAGATTCACAATAACAGATGTGTTTGCCTGTTATTGCAATTTGTGAAGTATTTGTCTTTACGTTTAGATGTTAAATATTATGTTCACATTTTAAAAAGTTTAAAGAACTTTTTAATGTCAAAGAAGGAAAAACAAACAAATTTTTTTAATTTTAGTATTTTTTTCATTCGGATATACATTTTGTAAAAGACTCTTAGGGAAAAATACTAAAAACCTAAAACAGTCTTGAATCTTGCGTAAAACTTGAGTACAAATACCGAATAATATAAATTTATATTCAAAAGAAAACCTAGACATGAAAACATTCTATGTTGATTAAATAAATGACATTGGATATTTATTTAGGTAAACGACAGATGTTAAAGTTGCTATCAGAAAAATATCAAAATGGTATTTATAAAAAACGATTATAATAAACACGTTATTTACCAAAATTATTTTTAATATATATCCGTTTGGTATTCTCGTAATTGGTTTTGTCAATATTTAATATACTAAATAATAGTGTAAAGCTTCAAGATAATATATCACATGATTATGGGACTTAAATTGGCATTCATTTGATAAAGTAGATATCGCATATATATATATAAGAATATAATGGTTCAAACAAATTACGCGATATCATTAAGATATCAGAATATAAACTTATACTAAAACTACATATATAGAAAACGAACATATTACAGAGAAAAGCCATATGTTTTTTTTATAAGTATAAAACCCTTTATGTTTCATGTCATAACAGTTTAATGAAAAGATACAATTGACCAAAATGTTTGAAATTCACTCTTATCATTTGAAAAATAAATAATTGACTTTTCATGTTCTAAAATATAGTATTTTCTATTGCCTTGAGTGCAATATAAGGTAGTTTAGTTTTTTTTTTTTTTTTTTTAAGGTTCTTGATGTGCAAGAACAAGAAAAGGAGGGAAAGTGGTCTACCTTCCTGTGGGTTAGTGGATAATGTGATTGTGCACGTTTCACAATCCTCGTTGGTCTTTAAGTGAGTTTGTTAAATTATCTTCATAAAACTCAACCAAAAAAGTGCACTTTGAATAAATAATATTGTTTAATTTCATTTGAATGAATTATCTGTAGAAAAGTGCATGTTTTAAGCCGTTATCTCATTAATCCACAAGATTCACTAATTGACATCATGATTATCTGAGAATTTTAAAATAGATGACATACTAATAATGGTTAAAAGTCCATGATCAACACCTGATAAACTAGATCATATCATTTTTACTACATTAATACTTGTTTTGCTAAACACATTAATACTTTTTTACAACCAGAGATTATACATTAAAATTTTATTTTATTTTAGAATCCCCTATTGTTAAAAAAAATTAAGCACTAACTTCGAGCTATAAAGTAGTACTCATTGAGTGCTTATTATTTAGCTTCGAGGTAAAATCTTACACTACATATTAAGTTATTAACAATACGTACTACATAACTCTATCAACCATCATCGTACTCTCTCTGACTATAGCATCTCTCCTACATTACTTATATATATTTTACTGATATAAAATTATTTTGATAACTATCACACGACAAGTAGTTATGAATATTTGCTAGTGGCAACCACATATTAACATCATTGTAATCAATCTTCTTTTCACCATGGCGAAATCTAATATAAGTGAAAATTTTGACACCTTAACATGCTTACGCATCGTCTAACGTCACACATTTTTGCGTCTATAATTACGAAGAATGGATAGTTATATTCACAAGATAAAATTTCGAAATTCACATCTATTATTAAAAAATCTTGAAAAGGGATCTTGACAATCCAAAAAAATATAATCAAACAAAGCTAGTTTAACCTTAAATATACAATAGGTGTTATGTATTAACTTAGAATAGTATTAAAATTGTCCTCCCGGACTCAAAAGGTTAATCGTGGACCAACTATATATATATACTAACCACTGATCAATTATATAGGTCTCATTATGTTAATTGGCCTTAACCTCACTATTACCTTCATCACGTTTCGTTGTTTAATGATTTATTAAGTGCTTAAAAATAGGAATGAAGACTAATTTCGCCTGCTTGCCACGTTATAAACCTCATTCTCGTTGAATCTTTATTACCACTTCCCCACGAATTACATGTCTTGATCATTGACTCAATTTTTTTTTTCAAGAAGTAAGAACCAAGTACTCTCTAAAAATCATTTGATTCCTAAATTGTTTACACTCATGTGATCTAGTCTTTATTTCGTAGACGAAGCTAATAATTTAATTTGTCAGAGTGGAAAAATATTTTCCGTCTAACAGGGAAATAAATATAAAACATAATAGAAAAATCTAATAACTTTATCTTAAAGTTAACATGTTTGTTTACATTGATGCATTTTCAATGTAAATTAGATTATGAAATTATCATTTACAAATATTCGTTCGTGGTTAAAAAAAAAAAATATATTAAAATCGCACAAGTCCTTTCTTCTCCTTCAAATCCAGGACCAGGAACACGAATTTACCTTTCTTCAAGTTCGATTATACAGGTTACATTAACGAGTCAAAACCCGATTCTTATTAAATTAGTGTTTTAAACCGAATCGATTTGGAATATGTTTGGTTCTTGGTTTATATATTTGTTTGACTAACATCGATTTTATCCAACCGTACCGGAACCGAAAATTGGATGAGTTCTTAAAACGAAATTGAAATTGAAATTGCAGGGCTGAGAAAGGGTCTGTGGAACATGGATGATATACAAGTCAAAGCTGAAGAGTCAGCTTGAACTTGAGCAAGCGGTGTTCGAGAGAATGGTTTACAAGAATAAAGAACCAGCATCGGAGATGATTTAGATGGCTTTTATTGGTTACTTAACTGAAAGATTTGTTCCACTTGCAGTAGAAGATCTTTCCCCTATGCTTGAAGCAGACAATGGTGGTGTTACTATCACAGAAAGTTGGACTCTCATTGCTGAAGCAGCTTCTTCCAAGACTAACAATGAGCTACTGCAACCAGATGATTCAGAAAACCCAGAAGATGCTACACCTCAGACTTGCTCAGTTCAGTATCAAACCTTTGTATCTCCTGTCGGAGGTAAAAACATTCATTCACATAATTACTGTTTGGTTGTTTATTTTAGGTTGTCATTAGCACCGATCCATTTAGTAGGCTTATACTTGTTTAGAACTTCATGGTTTTAGTGTTTAAACGTTAGAGAGTTTGTGTGTTAAGATGGTGGGTTTTATTGGCGATTAGATCCAGAAATTATTTGTTTTGTACTTCACTGAAAGATTCACGCTTTTGGTAGAATTGTGTAACTGCAGAAGATACCTCCCTTTCTCCTCTACTTGAAGCAGACAAACACGGTGGTGCTACTGCTACCGAGTGTTCGACTCCCATTCTTGAAGCAGCTTCTTCCAATACAAACGGCACCAGATTCAGGAAAAATCCGAAGATGAATCTTCCTCTGCAGTGACGCCAAACGCCATAGAAGAACCCCCAAAGAAGAAACAAGAAACAGGCGAGAAAGACAAAAAAGGAAGAAGATGGATTTTATTATCTACTCATTCGCGGAACCCAGAATGACAGTTTGTTCTAGCAATCACAAACATTTCAAAACCCAAGAACATAAACTGGCGTGGTTCCTGTGTCTTAATACCAAGGCGTGGTCGGAGTCAAGTCTTTTGAGCGGTGTAGCCAAGGATCAAGTCACGGATCTCTTCACTGTTGGCTCTGTCGATAGCGGTTCTTCCATCAGCATCCTTGACTGAGTAATTAGCACCGGCCCTGAGAAGCTCCTCGATCTTAGGTCTGTCACCTTCTGTGGCAGCTAACATCAACAAGATATCGACTGGGTGAATGTTTAGGTTAAGAAGAGCTTCCATCTTTGAATAGGTACCTTCTACCGCAAGCATTCCCATGTAGTTGAAATACTGCAAAAACACACATACGTTTAAATACATATTAGTTATGTTCAATTGAATGTATTCTCTTTACTGCTTATTGACATCTTCAAATGAGCTGGTATCTGCAGTTAAACATCACGATTCAAGACCAAAGTGAAGAACTTAACGATCTCATTTCATTCATAAGAATCCTCTTCTTGATAAAATATATGAGTTCGTAAGAAGCTAAACCTGTTCAACGTCGTCTCTGTCGAAGTCATCCCGAGATTGACTACCATAGATTCCGGCATTTTCAGCATCAACGCCGTTTTTGCCGAACTTGAACCAGCAAGTGGTTCTTGACCCGTTGGATGGTCCAAGTCTGGCGGGTCGGATCTGAAGCTTTAAGTTTCGGGTTCCGAGAAATCGAGAGGAGAGGAGCCTTGGGGAAGATGAAGTGGTGGAGAAGAGTGAGGTGGCCAAAGAAGGTGCGCATGAGAATGAGATAGAAGAAGAAGCCATGGCTGTTTCTTGATGCTGTCAACTAAAGCAAACAGATAAGTTTTATTATCCACTCATTTTCTCCCTTTTATCTATAATAAATTAATTATTTCTTATAGATTAATTTCCACCGTTAGATTTCAGATTCCCTCGTAAGACAACCAATAGGAAATAGTTTCAAAGGATGTTTTGTTAAACTAGTTTTAAATTTAAACTTTAAGCAATCTAAAATCATCAGGTGCTGAAAGAAAGCGTTTTGGTATTTATAACTCAAAAACACATACATATAATAGTCTAAATTTTTATTTTTCCAAAAAAATAGTTTTGGCCCATTTTCTTTTTTTTTTTAAGTAGAAAAACTGAAAATTACTTATTTTTGGAGTCAATCAAATAATGTGACTTGAATGAGAAAAATGAAAGTTGTGTTTAGATTTTGTGGTACATATGTAAAGTTAGTAATAATTAAATTGTTTAAAGGATTTAATTTGAGAACCACCTAACTTAGTAATTCATACCACGATTATTATGCAATCTTAAAGGAAAATATTCATGATTAGTTGAGATGATGAGCTGCATATTGTCAAAGGAGAAATTTAATCAACTTGAGCCATAAGTTAAACATTTTGAAATACTCCGATAGTATAAATCTGTTTAGAGTAAGGTCGACAAACAAAGAAACAAATCAAGAAAAGCAATTTCTCCAACAACTGTAATTTTAATTCAAAGTCATTTAAAACAGCATACAATATTTGTAATTGAAGAAAACTAAAAAAGGAAAAGAAAAAAAAAAGGCATGGCAAAGACGTGGCCATCTTTGACAACAGCTCCTCCTGAGGACTGGGAGGGTCTAGGACCTGACCATCTTTTGGTCCAGTTAGCATCGAGCTCCAACATTTCGACCCGTAATATGTTTGAAAAACATTACACTGTACAGATATGATTCTTTTATTTGTGAATCAGTAAAGAGAAACAGTGTTGTTCATTGAATATTATTCTTTTAAGTCGATGAAACTCGTAGATAGGCTCTATAATATAGAACACCATTGATGCATCGCCCAAAACTCGTAGTAAAAGTACAGTTCTTATGGTTGATTATTCGAGTGTTTATAGCTTTGACAAAGTTATTTTCTTTTTTTTGGTGTTTTTTTCAGTTAAGAACTCCAGTTTTGTTCTCATCATGTCCATGTTTTAAATTTGAGAGAAACCCGTTTACCAAAAAAAAAAAAAAAAAAAAAAAAACCCTATTATACAAATAAAATCAAGAAGTTCCAGTAAGCCAAAGCAAAGATCCGATTAAAACGTGGAAACTAGTCCCTCGACTAATATACCTAAACCCCAATAATACAAAATTTATCATACTAGTCCGAGGTCGAGCAATGAAACCCCTTGTAACATCAACACAGAGAGAAATACAAAACAACATTAAACAAATGAACAATTCAACCAATTCTAATTAAAGTTCTTCATGGAGAAGTTTAAACCGCAACAAAACTCTCATGAACTCATTTCTAATATCCCTAATCAACCCACCTGACCGATTGAAAATAATATCTCGGCCGTTCATTGAGCGTTTAGGGTCGAGTCGCCATTTTCTGCCCACGGAAATGTCCCATCATGCGGACAGTCAAACTCAGTTTCTGTGTATTCTGCTTTTGGTACGGAAACGAAAGTCGTCGTTGTTCATCTGTGAGATCTTAAGTGTCAAAGAGATATAGCCTAAAGCAGCTATGGCGTAAAAAACTTTGTATGGAGCCAACTCTAGCCCAGAGAAGAAGCAGTAGTAGCCGGCAAGAAGATAGATATGGTGGGGACGGAGTTGGTGTCCCGAGAGAGACGGGAAACAGCGTAAGATGCTTGACTCTGGTCTCGAGTTCAGTATTCCATGAAATATTAGGCCAACGCACAGAGCCGAGTCAGCAAACCAAGGGAAGCTTTGTCCAGTTCCAATCCGCTGCAAGCCATTTTAAGAATCACTTTCGAATCATTTCAAGAAGATTCCGTTAAAACATCAGACAAGCCATTTTAAGAATCACTTTCGAATCATTTCAAGAAGATTCCGTTAAAACATCAGACAAGCCATTTTTTTTCAGGTATTGGAACATGTTAAGAATCACTTTCCCTAGTTAAATCAGAGTCAATCGACTTTCGAATCTTAGAATTCTCTATTGTGGACTTGGGAGTTGGGAGGAGTACCTGAAACCAAGCGGCAAGAGAGGGTACGAACATCAAAGTTGCAAGGAGATGCAATATTAGTAGGCTGTGCCTGCGGTTGAAGATGTCTGCTTGTGTCTCAACGAAAGACTTTTCAGACAAATCTTCGGATACAGGTTGCTGTCCGCTTGAGGGATGTCGAATTTTATGCTCAGCTTCACTTTTCTGATCGGATGATTCCTTTCTCCTCGACGCCATCATGATACTTCCATGAAACAAAGAATTAAAACTACCATCAGCTATGATTGCCTCCTACTGGTTTCTCATTCATGATTTTCTTTTTATTTATCCGAGCTTGAATATTTATGGATCAAACATTAGTATTTTTACGAGTAGCATCACTATTGTTTGTGTAATTTTGAGGCATATTCCTAACTCAAATGACAAGATTTGAAAATACAGGAAGCTTGCTTACCAGCACATGGAGTTATGGCAGCAAAGGGCATCAGACGCGAGGAGTACAAAAAGACCCAAAGCCGGATGAACAAAGGACACTAAGAGAACCGCAACTAGTGTCATAACAGTGGTTGCATTGAGCTTCAGAATTCGGATTGCCTGCTTCAAGAATTAAAATCTCACTAACTCATTATGATGTTACAACTTAGCCAAGAGAAGATGCTAAACTAAAAGTACATGTCTTTCATGTTAAGTAAGGAGTAGGAGAGAGATGGAGCGAAGCTAAAAAGCAAACCTTTAAACATACGAAACTGGAAGCAAGTATAGAAAACCAATGAAGAAAAGCAAGAGAATAGTTTCTTTCCATAGCTTGGTACCTGATAAGACACTTATGTAGTTACTCGTGGACAGGGTTGAGTTGTTACTTTAAACTAAAAAAAGTGATGAAAGCCAAGCACTTACCTTGACTTAACAGTAGTGTGGACGAGAGCCAATGCTTGGAAGGAAAATTTGGAGAGAATAATTAACACAATGATGAAGGCATTTGCCAACAAATAGCAGATCATCGAGACCACTGGGAAGCTTGTGAGAGGAGGAATTGGTTGAGCCATTAGGAAGGAGTACAAAAAGGAACTTAGAAGAGGGAAAGCAGCTAAAAGCAGAAATGGAGATGGCATTTCTAAGTTGTACTCTACAGCAGAGAGCAATTGTGGCACAGATAGTTTGTTATCCCATTGATTTGCTTGCCGCATAAGAGCAAACAATATAACGACAAATGCCAAGCCAACTATCTGCAACATCAGATAGCACGGAAGGAAGATTCAATACCTTATAAAAAAACTACCTCGTATCCAAAAAACAAAATATTATGAATGGAAGATTTGTGGCACGTGATACACGGACATGCATTGTCATAATTTTATGTAGCACACTACTATTAAATTCATAATTGGTCTAATGTCAATGCCTACATCTGATGCTCAAGAGGTTAGAGATAAATCTACCTGAGGACCATATAGAAGTACAAATCTGCTGGACATAGCAGGAGCAGAGACATGAATGCTTGCGGTGTATGAGCAATGAGGGTCAACCTGTAGAAGGGCATGGAAAGGGAAGAAACATTTGAGCTTTTTGTTTCAGTGAGGATAACCGAGACTAGCTATGTCTAAGAGAATTCTGACCAGTAGCATAACGGTAGTTTTCTCAGAACTCTGAGAACTCCAAAGAGCTGGTGAAGAATCAATAACTATCGTCTCACTGTAGAGATTTGGAAAAACGTAAAGTCCAGAAGCAGAATCCCAGGCAAGAGCAACAGGAGGAAAACAACGCAATTTGCAAAGCTCTGGAAATTGAACAATGTTGGGTAAATAAAATAATAATACATCAATCCAACAGACTAGAAATCTCTCCCGATGTTGACTAGAAGATTAATAGCCAAAACTATGAAAAACGAAACTACTAAAAGAAAGATCTCTAGGATTCAAGAGAGGGATCAAAATTCTTACTATCCTTGTCCAAGTCTCCTGTCTCGCCATCTGGTAAACCAATAGTTTTAATTCCACATCCAGCAGTTTTCAGGGACAGTGTTATGGGCAGTAGACCTAAGCTGCTAGCAAATGATAGATTGTAAGCTAGAGGATGGTCCTCCTTCAAAAATATTTCCTGCAGAAAAGTAATCCGAAACTGAAATCAGTTAACCAAATATTTCACTAGCTTAGTTTCAAAGCACTGGAGATGTAAAGGAAGACAGTGGCTCCTTTAGAATGATAACCTTTTCCCAGTAAGTGGATAAGAGCATTGACTTAGATGAGACCTCCATGGCCCCTTCTTCAGGATTAAAGAACTGCCCTACAGCCATGGAAACTGCTACAGGAGGTTTACCAGAAACGGCCTGCGCAGGAAAAGTTCTCATTTCAGTTCAATGCTTTTCGTCATTCATAAACTGCTATATTTTGAAAGAAAGAAATCAAAGGTATCAAGGTGAGAAAATACTTCGCGAGGCGCAACTGAGATAGTCAAGAATCTGAATCCATGCATGTCTTTAGGCCCTAGCTTCAGCACTGCAGATGGGGGAGCTTGCTCGGTCTGACTCCCTGGTTCCGACTAATAAACATACACACAAAGAAAAACTTTGACAATGAAAATGCTTATTTGATCTTCTTTCCTCTACAAATATGGAGACAACATGCACCCAGGAAATAAACATTGAGACAAAAAAACAAATCCAGCAATTATATAACTGATCCCCTAAGTTACTTTGACAGATACGAATCCAGTATATATCACCTGTTTTGGTGCAGGACCTGCTGGAATGAGAACCATCTTTGATGTAACTTCTTGAACCCTTTTACAAACCGGTAAATTTGAATTTGACTTCTCTCTCTCAGGCCACAGATGGAGTCTTACTCCAGAACAAGGCGCCAGATTTGTAACAAAGACAAAGTTGTTCTTTCCATTTGACCCCTATTGTACAGAAAATGTGTCATGGGAAATCGATACTGAGTGTTATACAAGTCTAAAATGGCATCCCTAAGGGAATACTATCAGCACAGACCAATACTTCAATGTCCAACCAGCGCCTTCTTCCGTCCATTGCCAAAATCGTAACAGTACTTGTTTGTATATATAGATCCCTATCGAGAACATCATCCCTCCAATCCAGGGCACAAGTAGATAGTTGTGATTCAGAGCCTGGAAATATAGACAGCACAATGTTAAAATAATACATGTAGCCACAAGTAATATGGATACGATAACTCCAGCTCTGTAGTTTTGTATTTTCGTTTTACTTGAAAATGTACTAATGGAGGTTATTAACTACGAAGATCAGAAAAGCTTATAAGTTTTTAATACAAGTAATTTATATCCTTTCTTTGAGGACTTCTAGTCTAAGATGTACATATGTATAGGGTAGAGACGGCAGTATTACCCTTTGAAGCCAACATGGGTAACTCATGATAGACCTTCATGGGTGTCATTCCATTGAAACTTTGAGCTAATGCACTTTGAAGCATTCTAG
Organism: Nasturtium officinale; assembly: GCA_963854855.1. NCBI lineage: Eukaryota > Viridiplantae > Streptophyta > Magnoliopsida > Brassicales > Brassicaceae > Nasturtium > Nasturtium officinale. Next base: position 15,499,012 of record OY978501.1, on the reverse strand, counting down.
TCAAAACATAAAGTCTTTTTTGAGTATCAGAAATTGGCTGACTAGTTTTCGAGTCCACCAAACTAAGAAGCGTATGTGAAACCTGCAAAGCATGTGAATCTTCAAATTCATTGAACATGGCATTTTCCAGATTACAATCGAGGGATTTTTTACCTACTTGAACAACCAATTGGTTACACCACAAAATAGCTTGATGTTCCATTGATAGCCACACGTTTTTCATGCTTGTACTACTTATCATAAAGCCATGACTTGAAGGGACAATGCCATCAAGTGACTCTAACTTCGATCGCACCTGAGGCCAAAGGCAAAATCGTTCTTAAGCCTTAAGAAAAATCAAATCTCATCCATTGGAACTAAAATGCAATCAGAGAAAGCACCACAGTATAAATAATGGAGCAAGCAACAGAATAAACCAAAATACAGGTGGATATTTTCTGACCTGATAGTCGTTGTAGCCACCGGCAATGGATACCACAACAACTCCAGATAGTAATGGGTCAGACACATAACTTCCCCCAGGGGATGTTTGAACTTCATACCCTTTTTTCCATTCTCGGTTCACTTGAGCAAAGTAATGCCCCAAGGATGGCTGCAATGCCAGAGGAGGTGATCTGGATGAAATTAGATACATAAAAACCTAACCATGGTTGTTTGGCAAGGCAAACTTGTTACGCATGGAGAGAACTTACTGGTGTGGACTTGAGAGTGTTAAAATTGTTTGCACAGCTGATTTCCGCAAACGAGGATGGACTGCAGCAGCTCTGGCAACAAAACCACCCATAGAATGGCCAACCAGTATCACATTATGTGGTAAGTTACTGGATGCAGCAGCGCCTTCTCTTTCTCTTGTATCATGAGATTCCTTATATTGATCTAGAATCTGAAGAAAATAAGTGGACAATATTAAGGGATAAAATAGACAGAACTTGAAAACAAGCCTATATGAACTATGTTCCGTTATCTTGGAAAACTGTTGCCAGATGAAACTTGTGAAAAGAAAATCGCACGCGCGAGAGGTATCTTTATGCCAGCAGTTAAAATTTTAAGTAACGAGGTTCTGTACTTTTAGTTAAGAATGTCATGAAGAGAATGATGCAAAACTATCAAAATTCCTACCCTATGAATGGCATATACGACATATTCAGTGTGCTCCTCAAGTATGCGACCATCCATTGCAGAATGTTCACCTTCAAGATCCACAGCAAACCAGTCCAGTCTGTTGTGGTACTGACTAGGAAAATCATTGTCTATAGATTTCGTATCTGCATCTCCCCCGTAAAAGAGAGAAGCTTCCTGGTAAAATGTGCGCTCAAAAGGGCCCCCCTGATATGCTCTATCAGATTCTGCTGCCACAGACCTGACCTGTATGAAAAACATAAGAAATAGGGCCTATAAGGAGCCTAGTATATGAAACATGGAGATAAATTCCCAACAGAAGCAAGATATTTTACATGAGTCTGAAATTCCTGAAACAATTGGCTCCACACCACATGAAAAATTTCTAATTAAAGAATTCCCAACTTCTCTCAACATTTAAAAAAAAATACTCAATGATTTTATAGTGTCACCATTTAATTCATAAAACATTACTATAAACGGTTATTTCTAGTTTTCACTTTTCAGAAACTAAATTAAAAAAAAAAAGGAGGATCCTTACCTGCTTGTAGCTACCAGCATTGCCTGGGATGAAAAGAACAGGAACTCCACTAAGTTTCTTAAGGTGCTCCTTAAAGTCAATCTTCCTCCAGCCTTCATGGTAAAGATAAAGTCCATATCTTCCAGAAGTTGCATCATCAGTCACGGAGATAGGAATATAAGTGGGATACATGTAAGTCATAGTACAACCATTCTTTACAGGCTTTAACAAACCAAACAAAGCCGAAAGCCCAATCCACGCAGCTAAAATCACAACACCAACTATCCTCAGCCTTGGTCTAAAGCCTTGACAGCTCAAATCAAAGCTTACACGACGCATTTCAACCGTATATATAAGCTTAACAGCATACCAAAACCCTGCCCCTCCAAACAAAAATTAACCGAACAATGTGATTAAAATCAGTCATAATTAAAAACAGAGCATATATCTCCAAAAGCGAGTATGCCCAAATAAAAACTTTTACTATGTTGTTGATTCAAACAAATGATGAACCATAAACAGTAACGTTGAGTCCAAATGTGAGAATATCCCAATATAGTTACCAACCAAAAAAAATCCACAATACACTAAAACTAGCTTAGATCTCAAATCAGCACAGTTTTTGGAACCAAATGACTAAAAATGAAACAATACAAATCAAGAAACAAAAAATCAAACTAGATCACAAAAAATGGGATCAAATGAAACTAGTCAGAAGCTTAAAATAGTAAGAGTAATTATAGGAAAATGGAAGAGTAATAAATAAATGAGAGATGAAGCTATAAGGTGACCATAGGGAGCAAAAAGGAAATATTTATTGTTGGATCTCGCCATTAATGCGAAGCTAAGAGCTTAATTTGGTAATATCAATGAGTTATAAAGCATTTTGTTTTGCTTAGAATCCATTATTCAGAGACGCAGAGTCATTGATCATGATTGAGAAACTAACCGGTCGAGAAGATGGCGAGAGAAACCACCGGTTAAGATGGATCGAAGCTCGGTGCAACGGAGGTCACACTCGTCCCTCAAATCGAGGAAGGCGAATAAATCGGAGATCCTGGCTAACCGAATCCGGGTTTGGGTTAAATGTAACTAATGGGCTATATTTGGACTCTATGGGCCCAACGGCGAAACAAATGGTCATTCTAAATACATATAGAACGAAAACAAAACGCGGAAACGATTTTTTAAAAAATTTAGGAAAGGGATACGTTTTGGAAACATAACAATATATATATAGTATATCTGTTTTGAAGTTAAATAAGTACTGCATTCAAACGTTAAGTTAGAGGATTAGAGAAGAGAACAATTTACAAAGCTCAATGTTCAAAGCTTTCTAACATTTACAAACAAAGATAAGCCCACAAACCAAACCTTAATGTACTCCAAAATTTTATTCCTCCCAACTGTTCTTCTTCGACCGGTCTCTGAGCTTTTTATTTGGCAGCATACCAGTTCTGGGCACATTTTGCATCAACTGATAAGTCGACAGAGAGAATATTCTTTCCGTTAAAGGGTTTAGACATACAATCCACAACTATGTCCTTGGCGATCTCTGCTGATTCCATTGGTCCTTCCAAGATTACTTCATCATGAATCTGTTGCCAAGACAAGTTCCTTTTGTTACTGAATTCTCAATTAAATAGAGACCAAAATGTTACAAAACTAAACTTATACTAGTCACAGATTGCGTCAAGTTCTGAAGAGGTGTTGTTTACCTGTAGAAGCAATCTCCAACCAAGATTCTCCAATCGTTGATTTGTAGATATTTCCAACATTGCCAACATGGCAACATCAGCTGCACTTCCCTGTAATGTAGATCAACGATGCTCAGAGTTGAGATTGACGAATAGAAAGAAAAAAATAGTAATGTTAAAACAAACGGATAAAATGAATACCTGCACTGGAGTGTTGATCGCTGCTCTTTGGATATGATTCCTTAGAGCACGTGACTGATACTTCGGGAATCTACGAGCTCTTCCTAATAAAGTGAGTACATACCCATCTTTCATAGCTTCCTTTTTACGCATTTCTTGCCATTTCCTTACTTCTTGTCTGTCATTGTACCAGAGATTGACTGTGTCCTGAGCTTCTTCCTTTGAAACCTTTAGATGAATAAAAATAACATCGCTGTAGATTCATCACACATCAAAGCATGTTTATATCGAAAAAAATACTTTCAATAGTAATTTCGTACTACCTTCCAATCTCTAGAAAGCCCGATGGCGGTTTTCCCATACGCAATGGAAAAGTTAAGCATCTTGGCTTTTCTCCTCTCTGAACCAAAAGCGTCCTGAGTATTAAACATATTTACAATCAATATTCAAGATATATGAATCTTTTCAAATTCCAGAACCATTTTAAACAAGAACGCACCTTTAACAACGGCACTGGTGGCTTGTCTTCTCCAGGTTGTGGATGCCATTCCAGGAGCACTTGCCCATTTTCTACAGCTTCACGAATATGTGGATACATATTCATGGCTGTCCTTGAGTGGAAGTCTCCGCCTGCTTTGAAAGCTTCCATCATGCTCTTACAACCCGCAAGATGTGCCAGAATTCTAAGTTCCAGCTGAAGATAGAAAAAAGAATCACAGTCAAGAAGTGAACCAGCTTAATTACCCTTATGAAAGTTTCTACAACAACTAAAGTTTTTTATTTTCACCTGTCCATAATCAGCCACAATAAGTGTATTTCCAGGTGATGCTACAAAGGCCTTACGAATCTTGTACCGATCCTTTTCCAAAGCAGGTTGGTTCTAGACAGATAACGAGAATTGTAGTAACAAATTGTATAAGCAATTAAAATATATTATCAGTAGTATACATGATTGAGAAAATAACTTGACCATTTCAAATGAAATTTATGTACTAGCTCTTGGTAACCCATCACAGAATTTTAAATCAAATTGTCTCACTTTAAACTTTTATAATATGCTTACCAGTATATAACATAAAGAAAATTAGCTAAATAATAGCCTCACCACTCAAGTTGACTCCTCAAATTAGGTTCAAGCAATGTTTACTTGAACAATATTGCAAAGCTTCTATATATATACCTGCAAATTTGGCCTTCTAGCTGATAAGCGGCCAGTTTCTGTATTGATATTTAGGGAGCAATGGACACGACCATCTTTGCCTGATACATTACTTCCCTGTCAGACAAAAAAATCCATAAACATTACCTGAAGGGAAAGAGACAAGCAGCTCAAAATTCAGAAAGAAGGTTTTAAGACAAAAAAAAAAAGTACCTGTAACGGAAGAATAAAATTTGAGATCAAAGAATCTATAGAGCAAACTTCACATAATGAGGCAATAGCATGACATGCCTCCTTTCCCCTTTCACCCCCTCCAAATGCAACAAATGCTGTTCCATAAGCAGATGTATCGGTTTCAACATCAGTCTTGGACTTTTGTGTTTCTGAAGTTTGATCTAGTAGCTGCGTAGCAGCAGCAGCATCATCTTCGGCAAAGTCTTCTAGAGAAATATCTGAGACATCCTCCATAAAATCATATTCCGCAGAAACTTTCCCAGCTAAGGCTTTCAAGGCCTCCCCACTAACAGAGGGCCAGCCACTGGTAGTGAACGTTTCAGTTGAAAGTGGGCTGTCACTAATCCTCTGCAGTTTGATGTTCCGGAACTTCGTAGGTGCTTTTTTTCCTTCTTCAATAACCTTATCAATATTGGGAATTTTGAAAAGTTTTTCAAATGGAAGCACCTCATCATGCTCACTGTAAAAGAAACAAACAGAAATTAATATCCATAAAACTAATCACAAAGAAACTAATTATGTATTTCTGAAACTAATTACGTAAACAGAAAATAATTTCTTAAAAAAATTCTGAGAGTTGTGTATGCAGTTTTGAACTTTTGGTTAACCAATGGAAAAGAATAGTCTTTAAGACTTCAACAACTTGTGAGATAAAGATGATTATACGCTCAAATCTCTGTAATTAAGCAAGAACCTCCAATATACCAAGAGATGACTATATTCCCTAATGATATATTTTACTTTAAACTTATACATGGAAAACATTTAAAGTTGTGCAAGTCAAAACGTAGGATAAGGATACCTGTTAGAAAAGCCACCAAAAAAGAGCTGACGCAATTGTGTATCACTGCCAACATTCATATACTTTGCATCGGGGCAATACTTAGAGGCCCAATTTCGAAACCTACTGACAGCAACTTGTTGTTCTGCTTTGGCTACTTTCTCTATCTCAGAAAGATATTCCCTATCTACAAGTATCCCTTCCGATTCCATTTTAACAAGAAGCTCGCCAAAAGGTCGCCAGAACTCATGGTAAAAGTCTAACATCGTCTTTCCTAAAAGTGGCTTTCCATCAAGACGCCAATCCTTCAATTGGAGTTTCCTTGTCATGCTATCGTAAAGCTTTAGTGTGCTTATCGCATCCAAGGCAGAGTATGAAATCCAAGCCTCTCGATCTTCTCGTTGAAGCTCTTCAACAGGGGGAATGACAACAGTTTTCCCTTCTGATCCATCCTTTTTCAGTTTTCTCTTGCCAAAAATAGTCTTCATTGAGATTTTACCAAGGAACTCTGCTTCCTCCTTTGTGGCCCCAAGAACTCTTGGATCGCATGTAAGTGCTTCAAGCGAATAACCACCCTCTGTCTTTCGTGCAGAATCCCACAGCCGTGCCATGTGCATAGTGTCAGCATGAAAACCAGAAATCTCAATTCCATGGTTCCTAATGATGTGGCTATCGAAACTGTAGTTATGCCAGACCTGAACAAGGAGAGTCAACAAAGCAGAGTTTACTTAAGGATTGCATAATGGACTAAGATTTACAAGGTCCCTGCAAATGCAATGTCCCAGAATATGAGAAACAACCAAGATGTAGTTCACAATAAGAAAGGAACAGATTTGAAACTCACTTTTCTGATGGACGAGTCTTCAAAATATGGTTTAAACTCAGCCAACACCTCCCTGCCATTTTCACCGAGAACATCTACCCAAATGCACGATTTCCCATTACCAAAGTCTGCTTCTGATCCACAATAGATACTGAAACAGATCATCTCACCATGGTCTACAGGTGTTTCATCTTTCACCTCAATCCGGGACACCTATAAGCATTGAATAATTAGAAAAAAACAATGCATTAGAAGAAGTAAATCAATTTGTGAATTATACAATTGTTTCTAAGCAATATATATGCAACTTAAACAAAAAAAATGTCGCACACCTCTGTATCGCAAGCATGGACAAGATTCCTATACTTATTAACAAGCTTAGCCACAGTATTCTTCGCAGCAGACACATTGTCAACAATGACAACCTTGTCATATATTTTCATAAGGTTTGCACGGACTTCTGAAGGTTCAGAGCTTTTCGCCACTTTGGAAATGGTATTTGTATTCTCATTGCTGCTTGCTTTACCAGAAGTTTTTTTGTTTATAAGAGGTATCTGTTCTCCCTCTCCTTTACGATTCACATCCTTATTTGTCTCAACCTCTAAATCATTGGTAGGCAATCTAACAACAGGTTCAGGTTGTGTAACGCCAATCGATTCTTTATTGAGTGTATCAGTACTGTTACCTCTGGGATTGAATCCATAATCAATCTCCTGAGAGGCTCCATATGACAGAGCTTGAGGTATAACTGGAAAAGAGTCATTAAAATAAGAACTGTCATCAAGGTTTCTAGCAATATGGCCATTTCTTCGTCTAAACTTCTTTGCTTCTTCCCTCCAAGCATTTAAAGTTCCAGAAACTTGATGAGTTTCAACTACTTCAGTCTGATTTCCCACTTTCTTTATCTTTGGAACCATCCTTACCTTATTGGATTCTGATCGAAGTTCCCACTCTCCATTAAACACAACAGAAGATGACCGTTGATGATGACCCGGATTCTGAAATCCATGAGAAACTGTTGTAGTCGAATAACCAACATTTTCCTCAGCGGAAGTTACTCTCCTGAATTTCATAAAACGTCAACATCAGAGTTTGCAAAAAAAAACCCACGAGAACAAATTAAGTCTAGAACAGAGCAGGTTTAATCAAGGTAATTTGAGCTCAGAACAGAGCAGGTTAATCGATAAGCAAGTGAAATTAAGCTCATAACAGAGCATTTTAATGGATAGTCAAGTAAATATGAGCCTAGAACAGAGAAAATTAATCGATAAATCAAGTAAAGACTGGAGGAACCCATTAAACTAAACCTTGACAGGAAAAAAAAGAAAAGGCAAACCTTTGAATGGTTCTACGGCAAGGGACGAGGAAGGAAGGGAAAGAAGAAGAAGAGAAGCGAGAAGAGCTTGAAACCCAGGAAGAGGAAGGAGATAAGTGGCGAAGAAGAGGGTTATTGTGGGAGGTAAGAGAAACCCCCATGGCCATAAGCGAACTTAATCTACCCAGCTTGAAACAGAGAGTGTAGAAAGAGATAATAAATAGGGTTTATGGTGGCAAATTTTGTCGTTATCGTACAGAGCCGATTCAAGCAAGTGGGTCTTCCTGAGAAGGAAACCTAGCAGAAGATTGTGGTTGTGGCCATCGCTTGAAGACGAAGTGTTTAGTGTTAAACCCTTTCTAAATTTTAATCCTTATATTTTTTTCTTAATTAATCATATTTAATTTAAAACCTTATTTTGTAATTCTGATTTTCTTTAACTAATCATTTTTATCTGTAAAAGTTTCCGTATTATGTATTAAGTCTAAAATTTTACATTTATAAATATGCCCCTTTATTTTTGATGATTTGAAGAAATAACCCCCTCAAATGTTATAAAAGTCACATGCATTGCTGCTGCCGTTACAATATCGTTTCCAAAAGAACACAGCTTGTAGTTCATAAAGAAAAAGAAAAAGAACTGCATGCAGTTTTCTTACAGTCATTCCTTGAAAATTATAAGGAAAATAAATAAAATTATGGGTATCAATGCTCTACTGGCAAATATTTTACTATTTATGACATATAGTCAAGACAGATATAACCATAAATTTTACATTTACATTATTACAAACTCTTATAAAAATAAACTATTTTTGAAAATTCTGTGTCAAACCTATTGTTGGGATGTATAATTAGATCATTCAAAAGTTGAATGCAAAAAAACAATAAAGTTGAAGATCAAGTCACAAAGTGTTTGTTTTAAAAACAAAATAAATTATCCAATGATTTTGCTTTTTTTTTTTTTGCTTTTTTGTTACACTTTTGATTTGCTTTCTATATTCTGTTTTCAACAAGTATATATACACACTTAAAAAAAAGTTTTATTACCATATGAGTCATGATTTGTTAATTGTTATATACATACATGTACAATGTGGCCATGTGGGTATGCAATTGCAAATAGATGTATATATATATATATATATATTTGCTTTCGAAAGCAAAATAGATATTTGTAGACCAATGTTCTATACACTGCACGCCAAAACATTTGAAATATCTATTGAGTTAAGCATAATAGAATATCATGTAAAAATTTAAAGTTTTTGTTTGTTCTATATACAAAGAGGTTAAGTCAAATAAAAAGAGAAAATATATTTTAGAAAAAACTATGATTTGGTCAATAGTTAGATGATACGAAAAATTAATGCAGAAATTAAATGAAGGGAGCTTATATTAATAAATTTGCATAGGATGTACTTAGGAGGAGTTGTCAGGCATAAACTCTAATGAAAAAAAAAAGAGAGTAAAACTTCAAATGATTGGAGCTTATAGTTTAATCTTCATCTTCATCTTCATCTTCTTCAACTTGGACCGACTTGAAAAGCAACGATGGAACCACAAAATTGGCTATCAAATACATGGAGATCATTATTCCACTGCAACAAGTAAAAAAATAAATCAACACACAAGTATCCACTTAAGTTTCTCAATACTTACAGTAATGAAACTTGAATTATTATTGTTATGTTCAAAATAAAGAAAAGAAGAAATTTGAGAGTAGACTAGAGACAGACCTTACGAGAAGGAAGGTACTGATATCACCAGACTCAGAAGGAGGCAAAACACTCGCTTTTGGTTTTAATCTAAGCCCATTTTTGTGATATTTAATGATTTGCCATTGATGTTTCATCAAGCTTGAAGGAGCTGTGGATAAGAAAAAGAACACTTGTTTTCTTCTCAGACTCTCTGTTTCCTTTGCCTGGCGATTCAGAACGACGGACCCGGCAGGTACTGGCTGGTGATAACGTGCGCACCACATTTTCTTAAGACTCAAATTTTCTATCATTTTCGTTTATCTATGTTCTTGTTAAAATTTGGGGAAGATAGACACTGCGCCAATCTTGTGTAGCCACGTCACCATGTGTCTAAGTTTTTATAGAATCTTATCTTCTTCTTCTTTTTTCGCTTACAACACGACCATAAGTAATCATTCTAATCATATATTGTAGCATTTTTGACAAATTTTTGTTTAACTGTGAACAGCCTAGTTGATTTTTTTTTTCAAAATTAACCTTATTATTACCGAACACAAAAGTTTGAAAAAACGGTTTCTTATGATAACTAAAAAAAGCCTTTGCTTATTCTATTTTAAAACATGAGAATATGGACAAAACGATCTTAAAAACAAAGATTTAAGTTTCTTGTAAACTAAATTGTAATAAACTTCATATAAATCATTATCAAGGAACATACATTCTCACGCAGGCATATAAATCCCACAGATTTAAACCGGAGTTGAAAAGAAAAAGGCTTGAAAGAATGTCATATTGGCATATTTGGTTTCAATTTCAACAATCTCACAGGCTTTTTTGTCACAACAGTTTAGATCATATAATTTAACATTCACTCGGTGTATCGTAATTGGAGTGATTTCATAGTGGATTCTATGTCTCTGTCGTAGGCCCCCAAGCAACCTTTTGCTGTTTCGAGCAGTTTCAAGCAAAGTTGTGAGACTTCCTCATTCATCTGCACATTACCAAACATGTCACCAAGCCAGTTAACAAGAAAATAAACTTCTCAGAAATGGAAAATTTTTTAAAATATAAACTTGGTAGAGAACAGTACAACTAATGCTAATGATATGCAATTGCAAGCTTCAAGCGCCATATTCCCCCGAGCAATCTACAACAATAGAAACTTTAGAGAGAAAAAAAAAAAAAGAAGGTTTAGAATGATTCTTATTCGTGGTAGTAATTTTACCTGTGAAGACTCTTGCTCAATAGCATCTAATAGTTCAGCTAGTACTAACTGAGTGCACGAGACAAGTTCCTGCTTGTATGATGAATCACCAAAGAACATCAAATCATTTCCAATTATCTGCACAAAAATAAGTAAAACCCAATGTTTAGATTTTATATAGAGCCATCAGAAAACAGACTGTCCATTTCAATATATTTTGGCAATTCAACAAATGTTTTGCATGTTATAGGATGATGATTAGCATATAAATACCTCTGGATTGGCACAACGGTAAGGCAGATTATCCTGAGAAAGTGATGACGACAGTGAAATTATAGCACAGTATATCTTCACCTTCAATCTCGGTATTGCCCTACAACATCACGAAATGTAAGAGATAAGAAAAGGGACATTAAAACAGCAGACAAACAAGCAAATACCCATTTTTCATATCTAATATCTGCATCTAAGTAAGTATAGCCCCTCAGATAAAGATACCATGAACTAGAGCAAGCAGCAGAAAAGATGCTCTTAAGGATCTCCATCACACCTCTCTCGGGATTACCTTTCAAATGGAATATACAGAAAAAGACGTAAAGTCAGCTATGAATCTCTAAAGAATTAAGGACAGGCTAAAGCATTTTCGATGGAAGAATCATATCTATATTGTTGGGTAAAAGCAATCCAAGAGATTTCCACAATTTACCTGGGACGATTACCAAAAAGCTGCACAGTTTGCATATCACCGAGACTATACTATCACCATCAATTGATTTTAAACCTGATAGACAAAAAAATGTATTAGGTATTAGAACACCAACAGATCAGATGCAAATCCGTTTACAAACGCTAAGGCATATATATCTATCTAGAAAAAAATAAGGCCCTAATGAACACCCTAAAATGGAAAAATATGAAGGTAGAGTGACAAAGAACAAAGATAATCAACGATACTTTAAAACTTGATAAGTAAATGTGTAAGCATACCACCGACCTAGAATCATCATTTAGCTACAAAAAAATAAAAAGTGTTCTCTTTACAGTGACTGGTTTTAGGGTGGCTACAATTTGTAGTACTACTTCACACTTGTTAAGCTAGTACCAAGTTGTTACATAATACATTTCTAGACAAATAAACGCACCATCTGTCAGCGCTACATTCCCTAGACACTCAACAGCTGACATGACCAGTTCATCTGAATGAGAAATCAAACCACCTAATAGTGCAACCTGTAAAAGAAAGAAATTCATTACGTATATATTTGGAACGTTTGAGTGTAAAGGACTGAAAAAGACAAAGACATCACCTCAGCAGTTTCAAGATAAAGATTTAAGTGTTTCGTGAGAGCTGAAACAGATGGGACGGTCACTTCACTAAATGCTAGGCAAGATTTTACAAAGTTGATATACTTCTTTCCTGCTTTTAGTGCTTTTACTGCCAAGGTGTTGCTTGAACGGACAAGTGTCTCCTGCAGCCAGTCACCATAACATAATATTAATGATCACATCATTGAACCAAGCAAAAGTTTGTAATCATTATTTGTGTCAAGCTATAATGCAAATAAAAAAAGAATACAACTCCCATCGCAAGGAAAACAACAAGTGGGAAACATTTCTTGCCCTTGTCCCGTCTCTATAGTTAATATATAGTATTCTATGTACTCTCTTCTCATTATCTGTGCTTCTTCTTCCAAATAATTGTACCATATGATATCTAGCAAAATTTTGTGGTAATTTATGGAGTTTTCACCTAATTCGTATTATACTGCAAATTCTTGTATGGCTGCACCACAATCTTTTGCACTTTCCCACCAGATAAATATCATGTTATCACCTATCACTTAAATTACACACCAGATGGCCTATATAATGCTTCGTGGCTTCAAATTCAAAGCTAAGAATGTGTCATGACTAAGCAAGAAAGAACTAGATCATGCATATACATCATAATTAGTTGATTACCTCAAACTCTTTCTAAAAAGTAAAATAACCCACAAGACTGGAACTATACAGGGTCCTATACAGGTATATCAGTATTACATTGTAAAAATTAATACCAAAGTACAATAAACATTTTGCTGACCTTAAGTTCATGTATTCCATTAAAGGCCTCACGACACTCCGCCAAAAACATCAAATGGCGTTCCATTTCTGCCCCATAGTCAACCTAAGCACCAAACGTGAAGTCAAAATCAACCAACTTAACACAAAAGAGCAAGTACTCATTGGTTTCGTAATAATGTACGAGGAACTTAGGTACCATCTCGACAAAACGAGAAATCAAATGTGCTGTCTGTCGATTGTCATCATCCTTTATGTTAACAAAATCTGTAGAATCATAAAGTGCTTGAGAAACTTCAAAAAGAAATTGGACCGTTGTTGAATCATATATGCAGCCATTCCTGCTCCAAAAAGAAAGAAACATGTATACTTTAACTAGGAAGAACAAGAAAAATCAATACATCAATATAAAATCACAGCTATATACAGATCCTCAAAAGAGGAACACCAATATCTTGGAGGGAGCTTGGTGAATCTATATATATAAATATGTAGTTTCAGTCAATCTCTGTTCCGATGAAAATTAATGTTCATCAACTTGAAAACGAATTATAATGATCTATGTACCTCAATTAGTATGTGTGATTTTTGATTCACATTAAGAAATATGGAAAAACGAACATGCATTACCTAGTACCCATGTTAAGAAGATACATGTTAACACTGCTCTTTGAAGCTCCAGACATCAGATCCAAAATCTCGATGACATGAGTCTGAAAGGTAACCAAAGAAGTCGACTAAGGAGACTAGATAATGGTATCATAAGACAACGGCCCTATTTGGATGTGTATTGTTGTTTCCTGAAAGCCTGAAAGTAGATAGAGGAAAGAGGAAGAAAGTATTACCAGAGAAAGTAATTCTTGCAAGTCCTCTAAATGAGAGAGAAGCTTCAAAATGATGGATTGCAAACTTGCTTGTTCTTCTTCAGAAAGAAAATTGTCGCGAGCTAGACTTATAATATCATTGAAGAGAGCATCCAGTTGATTTTCCTGAAATTATTGAACTGATCAATAATTCTAGACAAACAAGATAAGAGAATTCTCATGGGAAGAAAAAAAGCACTTCAGCCTCACCATCTTGTTCTGGAACATAAGATCCACATATGCGTCCATAATTCTTAAGTAGTCATACAGTGTCTGATACTGAGAAGCAGCCTGTTGCAATCGTTCCATCTAAATGTTAGCCTATTGCAATAGTTACACCACCATTCTCTTTACCTTAGCTTTTGTTAATATATTATTTGTGCACATAAAGGATTATTACACAAATCATTATTCAGGAAGGACTAAGATTCATTTTTTGGTAGATGATATACATATATTAAAGTATATCATTATATCACCAACAGTGCAGGAACATAAAGATTGAAAAATCCATGACAATGAATGAATGAATTCCTACTTTTGTTGAACGAAAAGAAAAGGAACAAAACCTGAATAACTTCAGTGATAAGTGAACTAAGAAAACCTGCTTGAGATTTTTCTTCACACAATCTGTTTCCAAGTAACCTATAATTCAAAATCTGCTCGGCGGAGCAAGTACAAAATAACAGAAGAGGTAAGAGTCAATAGATTGCATAGCTTATTAAATCTGAAATGAGGAAACAACCTGACTGAAGGAACAATCATTGCTGCATTTAATCATATGCAGGATCTCTATAGCTTGCGAACTAACTAATTCAGATGGAAGTTCCTTGAGTAGATGATGAAGTAAAATGGACACATGCGAAGAGTTGTAGGACGACTGAAATTTATTCCTTCCAAATCCAAGCTTCTCAGATATGCCCAGGACATTGTTCTCCTGTACACTAACCAAATTTTTAGGAGAACAATCAACTCATCACAAACCAAGGAAAGGATCAAAAAGGTCTGGCATGCATTTTTGGCCCAGCAATCTGCCATTTTTAGAAAAATTCAAAAGGTAATATAAAACCAACTATAAAAGAGATTTTTTTAAGCTTATTGGGAATGGGATTCTAGACGGAAAAAAAATGGACTCAAAGCTTTCAGTCACTAACTGGTCGAGAACAGTTACTAACCTGACGTCCAGTCAGAAATATGCATTTTACTATATACTCAATCGCTGGTTCCATCAAACTAAAAAGCAACTTTTTGTCATCTGTAATATAGGAATATCCATCCTTGCCCACTAAAACAGGCGACAATATATCTTCAATATCCTTGATACATTTGATTAGATATCCTGTTACATCATGGTCAAACTTATAACTATAAGTGCCTCAAGGAAAAAAAAAACAAATTAGAGATATAGTCATTGGCATGTAAAAGGCTAACTTCAAAACGCTCAGACTGGAGGTGCCTGACATTATGCATCATCATGCCAAAACCAATATGCTGGAAGACACTTCATCCACAAATATTCAGTCATAATGGAAGAATTAAATAGAAATTTCCCGTTCTATATTCAAGTCAAATAGCCTTCACTATGCTCTTCGAGCACCATTCCCTCATGACAATTGAAACTTATGACTTATAAGATACAGATTCTTTTCCATAGCTAGCAAGTGTGACTAGGGTAACATTATGTATCCAATTCGTTTCAAGGAAGCAAGCTTATTCTGAAAATTAAAAACCATTGTGATTCTTCCACTATTTGTGTATCTAGCATTTTTCTGAAAGAAGCATGGCATATGGGTACCTGAATTGCAGAAACCAAAATTCTGCATGCGATGCACCATATAAAGACGACAATACAAAGATGCCAGTGGATCTGCAAGACCTCTAACCATCATGATTAAACGATCCAGAACTACCATAGGTTGATTAATGAGGAAACGCCAGCAAGGTAAGATCGCAAGCTCCAGGTAACTATGGGAAGACAAAGAAAGGCCAAAGCTAAGGCAGAGGAAGGTAGGGAGTAAATAAATAAAATTATTGATGGATGCTTTACACGCGAGGGAGAAGTTCTCGAACGGAACCAACTTTGCAAAACCAGTTATAGCAAGTCTCTCTTGCTTCGAGGCAGATATCACTTGCTTGAAAACCATCTGTCTTTAGCACAGGTTAGAAAATAAATTATAAGCTGCAACTACAAGTAAGGCTACATGTTGTGCTTCAAACGTATGCCCAGGTCATATAATTTCATTTTTGACAACACTATGCTCAGGAGTAAATATTATTTTGCTAGCTAATCCATGATTATAGAATAGAAACGCATACTCTGTAAGGAGCAGATCACTGTTCCATCTGCATCAAGTTCTGCTTTCTGTTTGATCCGTTCCCACACCATATCTCCAAGCATATCTAGCATGTCAGTGACAATGACAAAAACTGTAGGATAAAATTGCAACACTGTTGTATCCATCAGAAGTTTTGTGACCTGCAACACGGAAAATATTAGTAAATAATAAATCTTATAATTATAAATTTATAATAAACCAGTTAGTTGTGAATTATTATCAACTGCCAAATCAGATACATATTTTTACTTTCCAAGAAAACTGCATTTATAGAGAGAAAGTATGGAAACACAAATCCAATTCTACAAGAGCATTTGAGAGTACTACATATTGGATTTCTCAATCTAATGAATCATTAATAACTATTCATACCGGAAAAAAGATATGTTAAGGATAGAGAAATAGAACACAACCATTTCAGGTTTGAATTTTCAGTAAATAAGAAGTTAACCTTTATCGATAACTTCAAAGATGTTACTCGATCTTCAGCCTGCCAAGCGCAAGTTATTCCATCTCTTAGCTCCCGTACTTTCGCTAGATATTCCTGTTGGTTGATCATTTTGGCAGTCTCTTCCAGAGAAGTTTGTTCGCTGCCAGTTTCCTCCAAATGTGAAACAGCAGAAGGGGTCTCAACTGCTGATTTAGTAAAACAGTAAGTGCTGTTATGATATGCATCGACAAGTACGGAAACCAACAAACCATGCTGCTACAAGAAAACAAAAATTACTAGAGAACACATACCTTGGGAACCTTTCATTATAATATCAGATATCTGTAGGAGATGGGTAAACAAGTTAGGAAAGATGAATAAGGGAAACACAAATGATCTTTCTAGCTATATGATCATTGATCAGTATTTAATCAAAGAAAAATGAAACTCTATCTTCTAAACAAAAACTAAGACTTTGCAAAGAACATACGTAACTGGAGAAAATGAAATCACTTTGGAGATAGGAAACCGCTGCATCAAGATTCTTTTAAGAGATTTCCACTCCTTTATGAGTTCTTGAGTTACAGCTTCAATGGATATAGAAGTATCGTCAACCTTCTCGTCTGCTGACGCAGTCACATCCAATCGCCTTAGTGGATCAAAGAAGTCAAGATCACTACCTCTGACCGTTTTAGCCTACAAATTTTATTGATCATATTTCCAAATCCACTTAAAAAAGCAAAAGAAAAATTATTCTTCTATCAAGAACAAGATTACATTGTACCAAGAAGAGGGTAAAGTCAAGAAAATATGAATCTTGCTTCTTCTGGATCAAATTTTTTTTACAACTAAGTATACTCAACAAGCTATGAACTTCTGTGCCCTTCATAAGATATACATACAAACATGTAGCAACGGTGTGTCCTTTGTCTTTATTTTCAAACCTTTGCTAGCTTATCAATACATAAATTTACATATATGGCTTGACAGAACTTGACCGCATTAGCTAAGTAACTAGTAATCTCTTAAACACCTGTAGGGGAACTGATTTATGAGTTGAGGAATCATTTAAGCGACTGAAAATTGCAATAAACTAAAACGAAATTACCTAATAACATAAGGACACTAACAAGTATACAAGAACCCTTTTACCAAAAAAAAAAAAAAAAAAAAAAGTAAACAAGAACACCTAATAACTTGGTAGTGTGCAATCTAGCATTTCATAATTCATATATCCACCAAATTGATTGAAGAAAGAAATGGAAAATAGTACTTGATTTGTACAGAATGCGTATTGTTCATTAACCAGTGAAAGCTTTAAGGAAGCGTATCGCAGACCTGTCTTTGACGAGAAGTAAGTGTAGAGGAAAGAGGATGCTTGTGAGCTTGTGAGCGAGGAAGGAGTTGAGATTCATGCTTAGCTCCGTAATCACGGCGCCGGAATTCCAACTCCATAGCTTTCTTATTCTGATTCTGGTCGTCGTGTACACGATCTGCCTTCACAGACGCATAAAACGCTAAAAATGACGTTATCAGTTATCACGGTGCCGTTTAGTGAAAAGTCAAATTGGATTTCAAGTATGACACGTGTCCAACTCAAAACTAAAACCGAATAAAGAACCGAACCAAACCAAACCAAGCTTAATTAATTTCGCTTGGTCAAATAGTTGTAGTCTTCATCAAAAGATTCAAAACACGGAGAAGTTTTGGTTAATCTCCCATCATACTTGACTTAATGAACAAAAATACTGCCAGGAAAAAAATGTTATAATTGATTTAACGAAATATTCAATGATAAATAGTGTTATTAGAGAATATTATATTATTCAGCCGGCAGTGTACGAGAGGGCACCAAGACTTGGTACGAAAGTCTCGACCCATCTATTAGGGATTTGATTAACGTTGCTTCACCATACAGCATGCCTTTAATTTCTCGTCTGAAGTACAAAGGTCACATCCTGGCACGTCCTTATTACAGGTTTATCATTTTTTTTTTCATTTTTAAGCATATATATATATATGTATTAACTCGATCAAGTTGGTCACATTCATTATGTCATACTAATAATATAACTTTCCTAAAATACTTGGAAAAAATGATAAATCTCTACCATGTTTTAATAGACTGTTTTTTAATCTACCATATATAAGTTGTATGTTAGACCTATAAGACTATATAAAAAATGAGAACCTAGACACAGAATGTTATGTACTTTTATATGCATGGCATTAACTAGCATTTATCGACTAAACTAAATGGGCGTAGATGAGATCATAATCGTTAATTTTGTTTATTTTGTGGCTACTGTCAAATACCCTCCTCAAACGCATAGTAAGATGACGTGGTCTAAGCTTGAACCCAAGAAGCAGATATAATACAAATCTATAGTGCATGTTATTGATATCCAATGCAGAATTATATAATCGATGAAAGATACGAAACTATAATAAATATATTTGGTCAAATACCTTTTTAAAATATTAATGCACATATAAGGTTCCGGCTTCTTTCGTTCACAATTGGATCTATTACGTAAGACCCAAACAGATACACAAACTTACGCTACAAACAAAAGTGGTTGTTTAAATATAAACTTGAAAATGTCAAATTTCTTGGAAAACTAATCACAAATTTTTTGGACTTTGTGAGAAAAATATTCAACATTAATTAATGAAGAATAATTTGAAACGTACTTTACTCTTTTCATCACATGTATACAAAATAACGACTCGTAAAACTTTATATAAATTCAATTTCCTTCGTCATACACATACCAAATCTATCTATATATCTCTCTAACACGAAAAGTTTCGATGGGGCTTAAAAGTATTATCTTGGCAATATCTCTAACAATCGCCATTACGATCATCGTACTGATCTCTAAGGAATCCGATCACAACAACAAAACAGAAACGCAAACGCTTATTACAAAGACGCCTCATAGGGTGAGCCGTTTACTAGCGCAAAACGCGAATATCGGACGTAAAGCTAACGCAGCGGATCACTGCCGCAAGAACGAGGAGATATGCAAGAGTCAAGAAACATCTAACTCCACGATGGCGTGTTGTAGTAACAAGTGTGTTGATGTTGCTTACGATGAAGATAACTGTGGCGCATGTAAGAACCAATGCATGTTTACGCAGGCTTGTTGCAGAGGAGAATGCGTTTACTTGGCTTATGATAAGAGGCATTGTGGGGAATGTAATCATAGTTGTTTGGTTGGTGAGCTTTGTGTCTATGGGTTATGTAATTACGGGTGATATGTGATTATTTAGTTTTTTATGTAATTATATAAATCAAACTTTGGTATGTTTACTATTGTTTCCATGAAATGGTTTTGGTTTTGTTGTAATTTGGGTTTGAAATTCCCGAAAGGTTCAAGGAAATGGAGAACATGGTCAATCTCATATATTCTCATGTACACGAATCTTAATTTATGAAAAGGTTGGGCATTCGTTTGTCGAGTAATACTTGGAGATTTATTTCTTGCAATTACTTTAGTAGCTACACAATTTTATACTATAGCAATGTAAAAATTTGAAAATTAGTCCAAAATTTAAGATTGCATTAAAAATCAATGTAAATGACAATGTATTAGGCATCAATATAATATTCTAGATTCACTCAGAATCGTTCCAAAAAATAGGATACCCAATGTGTTCACATCCAAACCTAGATATTTTATTATATCTGGAAAAAACCTTAGACCAATTTGTCAAAAAAAAACTGAAGGTGCAGAAAACAAAATTAACGTGAACAAAAAAAAATCACATAAAATCTACAAGTTGGCTGAACTGAGAAACTATGAAAACAATTTTATCAAAAAAAAACCTACAACGGGCAATTCAACGGCAGAAAAAATATTTCCGTATCTTATAACGAATTAAGAATACCTCTCATATCAGAAACCTAGACTTCAATATCAAAATTTAAAAAGGTGCAAGAAGATGACATAATTTGAAACCTATTGAAAAATCTAGATAATGACTAAATATGTATCGTAGAGATAAGGAGTGAACACTTACCACACCGAGATTTAAATCGATCTCACCTAATCGAGATTGAGGTCCTATCTATGATTTTTTCTAAATGATGAAAAATATATCACTTGGAAAAAGAGGTATTATCTACGATAAAATTAAGTTATTTTTTGTCAAGCTAAATAGTTAAGTTATTTTATTTTAGTCAATTTATTTATTATAAATTCCAAGGCATAAAAGTATAAGCATTGAATATCATAAATACTAGGTATAAGCACTAAGTATTGAAGGCGTCCAGTAATACAATTTATTTTATTTTAGTCAATTTATTTAAGAGCATAAACATTGAAAAATAAAACACAAAGAACATATGCATTATAAAACAATTTACTTTAACCTAATTTACATATTGGTAAAGGTGTGAATAATTAAATATTAGATTATATGAAAATATTTTATATTTACATATTTCACACAATATTCTTATATATATAATAGTTTCTAATGTTATATCTAAATTTTATTTATTAATTTATAATTTTAGTATCATATTTTTTAGTTAAAATTTAAAACAAGAATATATATAGTAAACTAAATATGGAAACTTTATAATATATATATATATATATTTATTTATTTAATATGTATTTTATAATTATTAAATTTTTAATTTTAAAATTAAGATATATATATATAATGTGTGTGGGTGTAATTAATTGATAATTTGATATTTTATATAAATTATATTAGATATTAATTAATAAAAATTTAATAAATTATAATTTTATGTAATTAGTCTAATTAATTAATTATATCAAATTATTTATAAATATCAATAAGCTGTGGTCCTGTGGAAATGCTCTAGAACATTAGAAAAGAGGTAGAATATTTAAGGATTTTAAATGTTTTCAGTTAAATTATATTAGTTGAAAAAAAAAATGAAATATATGTTATTAGTCCAAAAACTTTTAAAGTGAGATTTGGCGATGGAGCGCCGGAGAAAATATTTTTGAATAAACAGTCGCGGCAAAGGTAGATCGAATCAGATCTCTCGCCGGAGACGTCACAGCATTTGGCATAGCGATAGAGGTATCTATAACCGCCGTATTAATCAATGGTGAAGGCATTGGCTCAGAATCTGCCGGCTGATGTAAACCAATTGATCGATCAGTTAGAGCGTCACTGCTTAGCTCCCGATGGATCTCTTGTTACCAAATCAGCCTACTGCGAACTTCAACTCGTAATCTCTTTCTCTGTTTTTCTCATCTCTTACGAGATCCGTGTCTCTAATTCTCTTCGGAGACTCAAGTTATTGTATTGACATTGCAGGCTAGAGAGGAGATGTCTCGGGAGAGACTACGGTATTTGGAAGCTATGGTAACACAATTGATCTCTTCTCTTTTATTCATTTTTTTCGGGGTTTTCATTCAGTGATTTGAAATTGAAGCTGATTTGTTCAAATTAGGGTTTGGTATTATGTAATTCATGCTCCATTACCTTCGGATGAATTTCGCAGTGACAGTTTTGTATGCGGACCTCACTTTTCTTTTGTGGGGTTTTTTACATCTGGTAGGCTATATATTGTGAAGCTGTAGCTATGGTAGAAGAATATCATCAAGCCATTTCAGTGGCTAACCATGGTGGAATTAGGGATGTTCAGGGTCTATATCCTCAACTTGGCTTGAAGAATTCTCCTCAGGTTTCTAATCTTAAAACGTGGTTTTCTAGAATTTTACGCGATTTTTATTATATCTTAGACTCATTTAGGGGGAAATTTGTTGATTTTTTCAGGTTTATGAGACTCTAGAGCATAGGTTGGTGGTTGCTGAGGCAGCTCAGAAACTGAGATTACCCCTTATTTCAGATGATGGTGAAATTCATGAGGAAGAAATTGAAAAGTGGAGTATACTATCAAGGAGCTCTCTTGATAGTGCTAGCACAAGTTTTACAATTAGTTCCGCTTCTAACTCGGTGAACTATGCGAATAGCTCTGTAAACAGTGTTGCTGGTGGGACTAGTCTTAGCGCTGTTGATACTGATGTAGTTGGTGGTGTGTCGAATCGCTTTCTTGGAATAACACCTGCTTATTTATCCTATGTTCAGCTGCAAAATACTGTTTCCATGGTAATGAGATATCATATTGTGCTTTGTATTGGCCTCTTCATAACCATAGTGTGCCTTCATCTGTTGATTGCAATATATTTGTGCACCATTTCTCATGTTCTTGTTAAGGATTGGGGATATAAATGTATGTGCCTCTTTGGGTCTTAAATCTTTATTTCTTCTTTTTTACTTTGCTTAGGATATGGCTGACTACCAAATGTATCTTTCTCGTGAGATAGAAGGTCGACTGAAGGACAAATGTGATACATTGGCCGATGCCATTGTTGATGACGCTGGTAATATCTTCATTACCAGCAGACTGAGAAAGAGATACTGTATTTTGTTCCTTACCCAAAGTCGTTTGTTCCGGTCTGATGCAATACTTGCCTTAATGTTAAGTTGCCTACACATATTGACAATATTTTCCATGTTCTATATGTTAAATTACAGATTCATCTACAGGAAATCGAAATTCAAGTGCTAGGCTCCCAGAAAGGTTAGCTTTATCGCTTTGGTTTATCTTTGGTTAAAGAAATCTGAACTAAAAACTTGAATACCTTATGACTGTAATGAAGACTGATGGCAACTGGCCTTCCTCGGGTAGCTTTAAACCAAGATATACAATTGAACTTCTTTTTAGATAATTCTTATAGAGAAAAAAATATGTTGGTCTTATGCTCTCTAGCGCCTATGAATGACAATGTTTCCTGTATTTTCAGAGTTAAGTTTATGATTGAGGAGATTGAAAGAGACGAAGCAGCTCTACGTGAGGACCTCTACTCAGCTGACAGAAAGTTTGCAGAATACTACAATGTAGGTGAAAAGGCAACTCATAACGTATTATGCAAAAACGAAAATCCAATTAGCCGGCTGTTGCATGAGATTTTTCTATGGATTTTATAAGTTTCTACATGTATATCTATGCTACTAACTATGAATTATCCTTGTAGCCCCCTAGTGCTACTGTGCTAGTAACTTCTGATGACTGTTCTTGTTTTTATTCTGGACAAGGTCCTGGAACAAATTCTCGGGGTGCTTATAAAGCTTGTGAAGGATCTAAAGTTAGAACATCAGCACAAATATGTAAGCGGTTTTGATTGATTCAATTGCTTCCGTATAAAAATTCTCCTTACTCTATATACTGTTACAGGATGAGATGCAGAAGATTTGGTTGTGTAAAAGGTGTGAGACCATGAACGCAAAATTAAGGTATGATCTCATCATAACTGTTTATCTTCTAAATTTGAGGATATTTGCGGTAGTTAATATGTCTTATTTTTCTCTGTGTCAAGGCTCTTAGAAAATATTCTCCTCCTTGAGACATACACCCCTGAATCCATACCAGCTCTGCACAGCATCAGGTGCATAAGTCGATTTCTCAGACATGCTTCTTGCTATGTATTTTGATGAACCCATGAGTCCGCCTCTCACCTCCAAGCCTTATTGTATTTTCTAGGAATTATCTAGTCGAAGCTACACAGGAAGCTTCAGCTGCATACAACAAAGCGGTGTGTGTCTTTATCCCTTCTTTCATTGCTTAGCTCTAAACTCTTGTTTCCCCATCTTCATTGGTACTTTACTCCCGATAAATTAACCGAGCCTGTCAAATCACATACAGGTCACACGCCTCAGAGAATATCAAGGAGTGGATCCACATTTTGATACAATTGCCAGACAGTACCATGACATTGTTAAGGTATGCAAACCTTTAAGTTACTACGTCATTTTACCTTATGGTTTTGATTTGACGTGTGGGAATGCAATAACACAATGATATTGAGAGGTTTCATGTTTACAGAAACTGGAAAATATGCAGTGGACCATTCATCAAGTAGAAATGGACCTCAAAACGCATGCCTGATCACTAGATTCGGAAAAAAATCAGTAAAATTAACATACATCCATATATGGTGTCATCCATTACTTGTAATCTACTTACATTGTTCTATCTTCCTTTATTATAATTACTTATATATATAATATATACTTATTATTATATATACTTCCTTTATTATTATATACTTATATACTTATATATATATATATTAGACTGCTAGTATTTGTTTGGTCCTTCAAACCCACAGAACACACTTCAAGCAAAAAGTCTCATCCACCAAGATTCGAAATCTATATATTGCGTTAAATGTTGAAAGGCGTTTTAAAGGTTTCCAATACTTTCAAGCCTATGTCTACGCATTGTTACAGTAATAATCTCAATGTAATTATTGTTTAAATCACAAAGACCCGAGTATGAATTGTTAAAATTTCAATGTGGGTAAAAGTAAATGAAAGGTCTTGCCTTGATCCAAACTTACATCATCTATGATTAGCTGTTTCACTTCCGCTACAGTGAGTTTTAATCCCAATTTGGCTTTCAACTTCTCCTCTTATAGTGCCATTCAGGAAAACATCATTTTCAGATTTTTTTCTTAAATTGTGATTTAAAAAAAAATGTCATTTTACCATTTTCCGTCAAAATTGCAGTTTTATGGTTTTGCTGGAAAAACATCATTTCCCTATGTATGATAATTTGGATATATTTGTCATTTTCAGATAGGAGTATATTTACCATTTATCAGTTTAGATTAATCATCTTCGTCCAAATAATTTAATTTACTTCATCCATGTGGACCTTCAAATTTTGCCTAAATTTTAACCTCCTTCAAATGGTTCATTCCCATGAGCCATATGGATATACAAATTTTGACACTAAATAAACATAAATTTTCATTTGAAAAAGCCAAATCAGAGAAGAACAAAGAAGGGTTTATGCTTTTGGTGTTCGGGTCCAAGTCCAGTAGCTACTTTGTTCAGAGGGATCTTTATAGAAACTTAAAGAGTTTTTTTTTGTTTTGTTTAGATTTCATATTGTATTTTTTTTTTTCCAATTGCATCCTTTTAAAAGATTTGTAACTAATATAATACTTTACTGATTCAGTTGGAAACAAGTCTCTTTAAATGGAAACAAGTCTCTTTAAATCAAATCATCTGAGCATTATTACATTAAGAAGGCTTAATCATTCTCTGGCAGCTTCCTTCTTGGTGGTTTGGATTCCATTAAGCCACCTCCCTATTTCTTCCTGTACTCGTCATACTTTTCTTAAAGTTAGCTTATAGACCAAAACCAGAAACACATAAAAATAATGATTAGTGACTAAAGAGGAGTTTGAATATTTTTGCCCTGTTTCTCACTATTTCTTTTGTCTCTGAGAGTCTGAGTGAATGGCTTTCGTGCCTTGGTAGTCTCAAGAATTTTGCTGAGCTTTGGCAAAGCACAAACGAGAGCAGTTTCCTTGTGAACAACCTTGAATTAGATATACAAAGGTCAGAGTTATAGCAAAGAGAGAAACTATTTGGAGATTGAAACCAAGTAGTATATGATTAATACATTTACTGCTCCAAGACAAGATTTTTTCCCTTTAAAATGAAGTAAGAGACTTCCATTTTTCCTACCACAATGCAGGCAACAAGACCACTAACTCAATGGGGCCAACATCGTGAGAAATTACCATAAGCTGTGTCTTGTTGTGCTAGATACGATTGTTAAGTCCATACTTGACAACAATAGGCTTCGGATGGCTTTCCTTGAGCCTTCTCAAGAGTTCACTCTTTGTTTGCGGATTTGTCCTCTGGTCATTCAAAGGACTCATACTTGTTGCTACAATAACGAAGACAGGACATTGTTAAGCAACGTTAAAAACAATTTATGCTGTGGAAAGTCGTGTTCAGGGATTATCGAAGAATGTTCACAATCTCAGACACTGTTATAAAGTCACTAGAAACTAAGATTGGATGGTTGACCGATGAACTTCCGCCAATGTTTTCTTGTCGACTAAAAGTTCCAAGTGTAGATTGTTGAGCACGTAACCTAGAAGTTTCCAGTGTATTCGTTAAGCAACTATCGGTTTTTTACATTTATTTTAGTGAATAAATAATTAAGAAGATGATGATCCGTTTTTGAGTTTAACGAAGTTGAAACTACGTCATCAATAATAGACGCTGGTGGTGTGAACACGTGTACTGTAACAGCTACGGAGACGCCACGTCACAGAGTATCTTCATCCAAAGAAATGCGCACACGTGTTTATGCTTCTCTTTTCGGTGGATCCAAATATTTAATATAACAATTTTATTCCTTTCTTTCTATCTTCGATTTTTTTTTTTCTCTATTGGGTTTGAATTTTGAGTTTTATCTTAATCTCTGGATTTTGTTTCTCTGTTCTTTGTTATCCAAGAAATTGCTTGCACGAAAGTTCTTTGCTTTCATCGCGCTTTAGCGTTTGGTGTTCACCTACATCTGGGTATTCTCAAAAACTCAATCTTTACATCTTTTTTTTTTCGAAATTTGTAGTACCGTTGCTTTGATTAGGTTTCTTCTGATTTATATTGTAGACCTGATCTGATTTGGTTACATTCAATTCTTAGTTTGTTCATCAAGTAAAGGCAGAGATGCCAGATACTATGATTTGTTGCTAGATTAGATCGGATCAAGACTCTTCTTTGTCTCGTTTTTACTATCTTATTTTCAATTCTTATTATTATTATTATTATTATTATTATTATTATTATTCAATTATTATGTCTCTTTCTTGTGTAAAGATATTGTTTTTGTTTCTCTTGATATGGTTATTGGTTTAATGAAATATCTTTAAGATTCTTGACTAATTGAGTTTTTGGAATGCAAATAGTTTGAGATTACAATATGGAAGGAGTCATTGTGAGAAGAGTTATACCATCTGACAACAGTTGTCTCTTCAACGCAATTAGGTAAATAAGCTTTTTGGAGTCGACATGAAATTTATAGTTAATGTTTTGAGAGGCTTCTCTTTAATTTTGTGGTTTCTCTTTTACAGTTATGTCATGGACAAGGACAAAAAGAGAGCCCCTGAGTTGAGACAGGTTTCTGTATCTATTTTAGCTTCTTTGATCTTTTAATACTCCTGCTACATTCAGTGTTTAGCTTCTTTTAGTTTGTAGTTATGAGCTTCTTAAGGTGTGTAAGGTTAGCTGTTAATGATACCGTTCTTTAGCCAATCTTGATGTTGTTAGTATCCAATTCTTGGTTAGATTTATGGAAAAATGTTCCCACATGAATTGAGGTTTTTTTCAAGTGACCACTTTGTGAATTTTCCGATAATAATAATTTTCTCTGAGATATGAGTTTGGTGCTATTTTGCTAAGGTGATAGCCACAACAGTTGCAAGCGATAAGGAGAAATATAACGAAGCATTTCTAGGGAAGCAAAATGAAGAATATTGTGCTTGGATTCTTAATCCAGAGAAGTGGGGAGGTATCTCTGCTTAGATTGTTCAACATTTCCATGATTGCTTAAATGTGGTTTTCTAATGAATTTATTTACACATATCAGGCTAGATAATATATGTTAAGTAAATGTCGCTTTTTCGTGATCTTTCATGGCTACTATCGTCCTTGATGCTTGCAGGGTTCATCATTGTTTATTGATAAATGTATTTCCATTTTTCTTTTGCTTCGGTAGGTGCGATTGAGCTATCGATATTAGCAGATTATTATGGTCGAGAGATTGGAGCTTATGATATTCAAACCAGTCGATGTGACTTGTATGGACAGGTAATCATCAAATTTTAAACATGCAAATTCTGAAAGGAAAAAAAATGTTGGAGAGTAGTTGAAACAGTAGTTTCCATTTTGCAGACAAAAAACTACAACGAGAGAGTAATGCTCATCTATGATGGTCTTCACTATGATGCTCTTGCTGTAAGTTCATTTATTCTCCATTTGAATAGCGTAACTTAACTACCAAACTGGTTTCCTAATCATTATTTCTTTACTGCAATTTTCCAGCTGTCTCCATTTGAAGGAGCTGAGGAAGATTTCGATATGACTATATTTCCTGTTGGTAAAGATAGATCCATAGGGTCAATCGAAGGCCTTGTTCTAAATTTAGTAAAGGACCAACAAAGGTACTAATATATAATAGTTAACCTTAGCTTTATGAACTCAATGTGACTTAAGTAAACAAGAATAAGTCGTGTGGTTTGGTTATCTGTTTCAGGAAAAGGAGTTACACAGATACTGCAAACTTCACTTTGCGTTGCGGTGTATGCCAAATTGGAGTTATTGGACAAAAGGTCATTTGCTTTGTGTCTTCTTGAATACTTCTTCATTTGGTATGCTTTGGTAATCATAGAGCTTGAATTGTGGAACGTATAAATGAAACAGGAAGCTGTGGAGCATGCTCAAGCAACTGGTCATGTCAACTTTCAAGAATACAAGTAAGAGAATGATTGATTTGATTTTTTTTCATACAATTTCACGAAAGAGGACAAAGTAAATTACGAAAATGGTTTACAAAAATGTAACTTTCTGTTGTCAGCAATTCAAATTTAGTCTGTTGTACAATTATCTTATGTTGTTTTCTTTCTGTAGCTCCTCATTGTGGTCTCACCAATAATGTCATGAAAAATTGAATATGTTTGTGTTCATATATTTCTTTGGGTTAAAAACAAACATTTTCACTCTTATGTGCAGAGCAGTTTTCAGGCTTTTTAGCCTTTTACTCTAGGAACGAATATATTTTTGTATTTCCACATAATTCTATAAAGAGAATTTGGGGAATTTGCAGAAACCTAGACTATATTT
The DNA here is from genome assembly GCA_963854855.1 of Nasturtium officinale. Taxonomy (NCBI): domain Eukaryota; kingdom Viridiplantae; phylum Streptophyta; class Magnoliopsida; order Brassicales; family Brassicaceae; genus Nasturtium; species Nasturtium officinale. Next base: position 15,469,885 of record OY978501.1, on the reverse strand, counting down.
TATAAATTTGGTGAATAAGTCTTTAAGGAACATTAGCTTCTCTTACTCTGCTAAAGGTTTCTTCTTCCATAACGATGACATAATTGTATAAGAGTACAACATTGCTTAGTTGCTAATGACCGAATGACATAAATAATCTAAAACTCCGGTTTGAACTGCTTCCTGGCTCGGACTACTTCACCGGAACATTATTGCTTCATACAGAATCACAAACCGGTGAGATCAGAATCACAATGCCCTGGGTAATAAAGTCTGGTTCAGCTGTGACCCAAATCAATTTGGCTTCTAAATCTTCTGTTTAAGAACATGCTTTAACTGAACCTTTTGGCTTTCGATTCGTGCTTCAATGAGTTTTGCCTTCAAACTATTCTTCTGTGCAACTCTAGGCCATTCTATGCAACCTTTCATTCCTCCTCGGTTCACATGAGGATGATTTGCAGATTCCGGTGAAGAGTTCCATTGTCCTACCAAGTCCATCATCGGGCTAAATCCGCCTTTGCTCGAGACTCTATCTGGTGAAACCATACCCACGCTTGATTTCCTCCCGTTTGAAACCCTTCCTCCATTCATACCTTCCATTGATATTACCTTGTAGTTGCTATCTCTATCACCATTGCTAGCACCTGAAGATCTCCAGAGCTTTGCTATTGATGAAACCTTTTTGGATGACCGTCTTGGAATGGAACACACTTCGCTTATCTCTGTGGTTGGAGTCATTGTCTCATCCCAACCTTTACCTAAGAACTCTGTACCACCACTTGAGGCATTGCTGTCTCGATGAGGGTGATTGTTGTTGTTCACAGAAGGAATGCTTCCACCTGGTGAGTAACTCGATCCTTGTTCTTCTAGGTGACTAACTGTTTCCCAACCGCTATCATCTTCTTCAATGTCTCTATTCTGGTGCGTATAAGCATCTGAATGTCTCCCTTTCTTGTTGATCAAATTGACATCTGGAGTAACCGTGTGAACTTTAGAACCGTGGCTGATGGGACTATAAGCAACAGATTTCTCCATTTCCCTATCATGGTCTTCACCAAGATTCATTTCTTCGAATACAGCAAAGATATCATCCGGGTTAGCAGGCTCATATGTAAATTCCTTGATTTCTTGAATATCAACTGATGCAGCTGTTTCTCTTAATAACTCCGCCTCTCTTACCTCTTTGACATCTGTAACGATATCTCTTGACCTAAGGAAAGATTCCAAATCTCCTACAAGCTTGTTCATTTGTGAATACCTTTCCTCAAGTGCTACTTTGGCATCAATAAGCTTCATCTGGACACGTTCCTCACGCCAGACCTCAGCCATCTGCAGCATTCTTCTTTCATCGTCCAATTCTTCCCTGAGGCTCATAGATTCTCTCTTCAATGCTTCAATCTCAGCTTTATCTTCTCCTATTTCTTTGGCGAGTTCGTCGCAAACTTCCTCAATCAATTCTCTTGCCTTCCTTTCCTTTTCGTAGTCCTGCATGTAACGCTTCACAGCTAACTTTGAATCTGCAAGCTCATTAACTAATTTGTGATTCACGATTTCTAATCTCTGACAGGTTTTCTTCTCCCTGTTCATATCAGCTTTCATATCATCAATGATTGCTCGGACCTTCTCGTGCTCCCTACTCCGCCAAGTAGCCCTCTCCTCGCTAACTTTCCTCAAAAACTGCTCGAGCTTCTTTTTGTGAGATCGCTTCTCGTTCTCGAGATCCTCAATGCGAGCATGTGCTTCCTCCAGCTCTACTTCAAGGGAAGAAACCAATGACACAGCATTCACTTTTTGATCAATACGCTTCATGTTGCTATAAACTTGGTGTACTTCATCCATTGTATCCAAGCAGACAGGGTCCCATTTTGTCGCCCCCTCCATTGCTGAATGGGGAAATGGCATTGAAGGCTCGAGCTAACAAGAAAGCAATGAGAGACATGAGGTCAAGAAACCATAAAGAATCGATTACACAGCAACATAAAAGGACCTGCAAGGACTCGGACAGGAAATCCCGACCAAAGAATTGTATATCCCATGTATTAAAATATCCAAATTAACAGTTATATTGAGACTTTGCAGCTGCTATCACTGAGCAAGGCCTCATAGAACTAACTCAAACTCCAGGCCTGGGAATATATAGTGAAAAAAATTCTGAAATCGTCACTGAAACTTCATTCAAACAAAATTTTACCTGGTTTTTTTTGGGTCAAACTTTTTACCTGGTTAAAATGTAAATAAATCATAACAAAGAATTCGCAATCAAATACGTCAATCAATCAGAACACCCCTAATGGTAAAATTCCAAGGTTGAAATAGCTACAAGTCTTTGGAAGAGTAAAATAGAAAATGGATGCGTGATTTCAAAACTATTACTATCGTTCGGCTAATATCAGATACACCTAGACGATTGAGAAGATCAACACACCTTACACAAGAAGCCATTTTTCGTCGTAGCAATAGTGCTAGGGTTCTGTCTTATCTTATTGCTTTGACAACCAGATTGTCTTTCACTATGGTGATAAAGAAATGGAGCACCCATGTATCCTCCACCACCTCCCTGTGCAAGGGAACCACAAGATAGATTAAAACAGTAAGCTGATGAACATAAATTTCTTTCAATATAGGAGCACCCACCATAACTTTCCTATATATAGCTGTATGAGACGTATACAAGCAACATATAGACCAGACTACATCAAAACTACTATCTGAAATGGATAGAACCAAATGAATGCTTGTGAGTAACCTGCAAATGCAATAATCAAATCAACTGACTAAGATTTCTAAGTATGTAGAGCAGTTGATAATTTACATGGAAGGAAACAAAAAAATTGGTAATGTAAACAAAGAGGAAAAGGATTTCAAAACTAGAACTTCAAAGTTAAGCAATCACTAAACTGGGTAATAATTTGAGATGATCTAATAATATCGATTCAATTCATGAAAATTACCTATTCAAAGTCACAATCCAAATCCTACAAATGCAAATTGAGAGCAGACTCATTTCAAGTCCTAAGTACAAAATACACTAATGGATCTCGAAAAACAAGAAAACTCCAAAATAAATTTTACCTGAAACCCTAACCCCTCTTTACCCTTCCTATCTCCACCGCTAGAACTCGAGTCAGGAAGTTGTAACCGCCATAGACCGGCGGCGAGCTTCCTAACAGAGACAGGCCGCGAGATTTTTCTCCTATCTTTCCGGCGCGTAGTCTCTCTCTCAGCCTGGTTACTATTACATCGATCATCCTCGTAATCATCGTCCTCTACAACGCCGCTTCTCTCCTTATTCTGATCTTCCACCTTCCATTTCAATAAAGGAGTCTCCGGGCGACTTCTTCTCCCTCCAGAAACGCCGGATCTTCTCTGACGAGTCAAACTCGGGTTCCGTGGTCTGCGTTTAGTGACAGAAGTAACTCTTTGAATAGCTCTGAGATCTGGAGTGTTAGTGAATAGTCTCGCCTGTGATTCCGAGGCAGGTAATGTCGCCGTCCGATACGGCTTCCCGGTGACTTTCATCGGTATCTCCACTTCATCACCGCCATAGACTAAGTTACAAAATCTGGAAAAAAAAAGAAAGGAAAATAAAAAAAGCTCGAGAATCACAGACGAAAATGCGTGACTGAGAGAGAAAGAGAGATTTGAGGCTCGTGAAGCAAAATCGCTTTGCTGTGACTGTGAGAGTCTTGTGAGTGAAACGAACGAGAGAGATGAAATGATAGTACAGTTAGATGTATGCGTATGTATGTATATTTGTAAAAAACCCATGCGTATTGGTCAACGGGACTATGCTACGACGACGTCGTATTACAACGAGAGTGGTGTATACGCGCGTTGTTACGCGTGTCCCTAAATTACATAGGGGAGCTCTCGACTCTAGCTTGGAGGTCCGTGTTGCAGAGAGACGTTGGGAATATATATGATTAAAGAATTAAATATATATTTAAAGCATTGAGATTCAATAGATATGATCAAAAATCGTATTAAGCTATCAATTTAAAAATGTATCTAAGAAAAAACTTTATTGAACATGCAATGCATAAGCTTTTAAAGTCAATTAGATCTCAAGTTTAGTTTTTTTTTTAAAAGAAAATGTTGGATTGGTTTATTTTTTAATTTTTAATATTGAGTAGGAAACAAACAAAGAGACGACGAAGATATCAAAGGGTATCCTAAGTGAAGTTGTCGGCTTCATCTGCGTCCCCATGATCTCTGTTTTACTTCTTTTTTGTTCTTAGAAATAAAAATAAAAATAAAACGCAATGATTTATATTTATAATTTATTTGTTTTTGTCTAGTAATTAATTATACATCACTTTCTAATATCCTCAAGCAACAGATAACAACATCTCATTCAAACTGATCTGCTTTGTAAAGAAAAATATGCATACAGTTTATGATTTCTGAAGCCATGTTTTCTATGCACAAGTCATTCAAAAAATAAAGAAATTATAATCCTAAGATTAGCCAAATTTGACTCACTAACATAGAATCCGGTCCGGTTCTCATATACAATTCATGTATATTTATCAATGAGTCCATTTGTCGAATAATTTCAAACACATTTTTAGAGCCACGCCTTCATATCCATAATCAATTAATCATATTAGGTTCAGATATTTTTTAATCAAGTTCAAAATTTGGTTTTATGATCAGTCACTTTGTTGATTTATGAATTGAAGATCATATGCAAACTCATTTTTGTCCTCTTTGATCTTTTTTTTTTTTTTTTGACAGAAGTCCTCTTTGATCTATGTATATTGATCATGCCCGTGTTTTCGGAAAGTTACGTCAAGATAAATCTGAGAAAGAAAGAAAAAAATTATTTTTAGAAGATGTCAAAATTTGTCATGAATCATGAGTTTGACTGAACTCAATTCATGGCTCATTTTGACACTCTTAAAAATTATTTTTGATTAAATGACACCCCTAAAAATGATATTTTTTTCTTAATCAAGAAAAGTAAAAGTACTTTTAAAAAAAGGCAAAAATACCAAATTGACAACAATAATAATTTAGGTCCTACTCCTACGCAACAGATCTTGGCCTTATTTGGTGATCCATGCAATCTGCATGGTTCAATTGTATTTTTATTACGCTGAAATGAAATCTTCAGACCTCCAGTTATTTTTTATCAAAAAATATAATCTATAGATCTGCATTTTTTGTAATTTTGTACGTGTAGTAATATTTTGTTTTACTATATAAAACTTTGTAGATCTATTTTATGTACACTGTTATCGTCACATCAACTATTTCAGACGCGCATATATCTACCTTTTTATTTAGGGGGAAACAAAATTTAATCTCGCATGTTTAAGAAAAAATCATGTCTGTGTCGTCATTTTATTTCTAAATACATTTTCATATTAAATTTGTAGAGGCAACTAAGAAAGAAATGCAAACATGTTTGTTCGTTTTTGCATTTCTAATTACAACCTGCAATGATAAAAAATAATAATTCAACAAACTATTCTTAACATATAAACATTAAAAAAAAAAAGATGATGCGATTTGTACAAAATAACGGAGACAATAAACTTATAAGATGATGCAAGTAAAAGTGTTCACCTTGGTTCTATATTTTTTTATTATTATCAGGTAAAGTTATCCATCGTAAGCAAGATCAAAACAGAATAATATAGCAAAGATTTATTTGATGTGAGTAAAATTATCTGTTATAAAATTGTTCGTTGTATATTCAACAATATCATTACTTTTGATAGACTTAGAAATTTATTTAAATTTCTTTCGGATTATATAACTGATGAAAAAAACGTAAATAAAAGCAAATACGAAAACACCAAGAATAACAAAAACAAATATGTAAATATGCGTATATAGCCATGTATACTAACCAAGGACACCGACTAACGACAACAATGACATGTTTTGTTTAGTAGTCGCTAGCAACCAGTGATTGATCATTGCAATTCAAAAACAATTGCTCAATTTTTTAACGACCGAAAATTTTAGTCGCTGATCGCTGCAATCAGACCTTAGATATAGTGACCACGAAACCAACGTAACCTATATCGCGAGATCGATGGACTTTGTTCAATATGTTCCTCAATTTTACGTCTTATAAATCAAACTCATTTGTCACATCGACAACGGCGGATATTTTAAGGCCACATCGACGACGTTTAAAGCCCTCATTTCAATTCCAAAGACGTGAAACGAATGGATATGCAAATCTTCTAGCATCGAAAGCTTCATCTCAGTTTATTTATAGTGCTATCTTAGCTTGTAGTAATCCCTTATGGCTTCGGCCACTTGTAGAGCTTGAGGAACGTAAGTATTCTTTTCGGTATTGTCAATGAAAATGAAGGACTTTTGTGAAAGAAAAAAAAAATTAAACTCATTAGTCATGACTCATGTTCTTTCACAAACACTGATATAGTCTTGTCACAATCTGGAAAATAAAAACATAGTACATCTAAAATGTGTACCACCTAAAAACATTAACTAAGCTACCCCGAATTTGTTAATCCTTTCAAAAGTTGGAAAATTAACTAATTAATTCCCTCAAGTTAGTTTTTTTTTCTTTCTCAAACTTCCCTTGAATCAGTTAAAGTTCTTTATCTCCGAAACAAGCCTTTTACGTTACAGGCCTTCTAGCCCAACTATAAGCATACAATGTAATTTCGTTATCATCCCTCTGAATATTTGGGGTTTGTTTTGCTATTACTCGGTTACACCTTGTGGCCAACTAGGTTTACACACTCTTCTATCCATGGATAAATGTACTCATTTCTTGTTTAATATTTCTTTCTTGTTAACTATATAAATAAATAAATAAAATAAGATCATAAATAACTCTAAAAGTAAGTTCAAGAGTTCACATGCCTTAGGACAACCCAAATATTTTTTTTTAAATAAAATGTTCCAATATTTTCTTAACAACTTTTTGTAACCCCCTAAAAAAAACTTAGCAAAATTCATGTGGGCTTAGTAAACCCACTTTTGTTCTTCCATTACTTTGCCATGTGATACCCTCTTCTTTTATTCACACTAATTGATATAAATGGACTCCTCGCGGTCCAAACATAAACTAATTTGAGTAATAATTTGTATATATAAAAATAACTTAAAGGGAATTATAACTAATGAATAAAACGATGAACGTAAGATGCATTATAAAACATCATCATCCATGCAAGAAAATCATGAACACTCCCCAAATCTGTCTCTCTCTTCAAACTTATATAAACCTTTCATTAACTACATATCTCAATCAGTGATCTAATTAATTAACCTCATCACAAACTTTTCTCAATGATCACCATTAAGCTATTATTATTTGCCTTATTCTTCTTCCTCTTAAACTCTTTTATTCACCAAGTCCTCGGTCAAAATAACCAACTTAACACAACCTCTTCATGGCTCAAGGACCAAACCAAGTTCGTTACAACAACAAATTTGGGTAAGCCAAATAAGCCACCGATGTGTAAACCATGGATTTGCAAACGATCCGGACCACCAATGGCCCGAATGAGATGTTGTCGTAATCATTGCGTTGATGTCTTGTCTGATCCAAACCATTGTCGATTCTGTTTTCGGCGTTGTCGGTTCGGGTTGTCCTGCTGCGACAGAGATTGTGTGGACACGAACAATGATCCTTCTAACTGCGGACAATGCGGAAACAAATGTGATTTCGGTGCGCTGTGTGAGTTTGGTTTGTGTGGTTATGCTGCTCCGTCGTCTGATCCAGGAAAACGCCATCGTCATCATAAGCGACAACCTCCTCCTTCTCCGGACAGTAAACTTTATGTTGATCGTGATGATGAATGAACCGTGACGTGGTGAGAAACTGAGACTGAATGTTTTAAGTTGAACTAGTGTTGTTCTTTCGATGATTAATTATTGTATGGTTTAGAGTTCATTTTTCCGATGAATTTTATTTTATAGAGGTAATAATGAGGTTATTATGTGTGCGGTTTGTATTTATACATATTCTAAATGTTACTACATATTATTGAACAAATATTACATGTTTACAAAACCTACTGCATGTTGTAGTTGAGTGTTGACTTTTCAATAGACATGTAAAATCTACTGCAAGAGCATATACATTATGCTAAAGATTTATATATATCGACATATTCAAATACTATACGATCTAAATGTGGCCCAAATTATATGACCCAATTATTATTTTGAAGAAGGTCTCTTGTCCAAACGAAAATAGTATATTTTGTCCCATACATGTTCTGTTGATTTTCTATATTTTATGTTATTCTTATACCATTTGTCTTTGAACTGTTAGGGGAGTTCGACAAGTATATATATATGAGAATTTTAGAATTTTTTTTTATCTTTTTCGTAATTCCTTCAGAAACCTCAATAAATTAATATTCAATAAATTAATAATCTACATAAATTCATAAAATAGCATTGTCCAAATGTTATTAATCTATAGAGGTTTTACTATATATGGTAGAGTAAAATATTTTTGAAAATATATCTTGGTTCATTTTTACATGTATAATTGTTATAGGAAAGATTGATATAATTGTGATAGTAGCGTTTAACAGGTATATATATATGTATGAAATTTTTGTAACTTGTTTTCTGTTTTCGTAATTACTTCAAATGGTAATTATATGGTAGTTATAACTTATAATGTAGAGTAAAACTATAAAACTAATTAACTAAACATGAAATTATATATGTTGTATTCATTTTGAACTATACAGTACGTACTCCCATGTCTCTAGGAATACTTTCTATTATTATTATTATTATCTCAAATCTGTTTATATTATAATAAAAAAATATTTAATAAAACTACATAAACAAAACATTTTATATTTGTATTTAAGAACCAGAGATTACGGTTTTTATTTAGGTCTCCAAAATACTCGGGTAAGCAATGATCATCTTAATTGCATTGTTTGTAATTTATAGAACATAATCGCAGACACTACAATATAAGGTTTTAAAAAAAAAGGTTTAAAGACGCTGAAGCAACTAAAAGATATCAAACTGATTATTAAACCCCTCAAATATTACTGAGAGCTGACATAATTTTTTTGTAAATGATATAGAAGATTTTGCAACGCCAATTTTTGGAATGAAGATCGGACATTGATATGTTTCTTTCAGATTTTGGACACTTAAATTTTAGATGGGAGAATTTAACAGACAAGGGAGTGCCTCGCGAACAAATCTCATTCAATCTATATTATTTTCTAATCCATCTTCCATTGAGATAAATGAATGATTTCTTTGTGTTTTTCTTCAATAAAAAGCTTTTGACCATTTTAAAAATCAAAATAGTCCCTTTCGTGAACTACTAAGTTCGATGTCTGTATAAGCACATTTTCTTTGAAATAAGCACATTATCTTTCAAAAATTTAAAGTTTTAATGTATAAATTACTAGACTTTAGTTTGGTGGACTCCACAATTACCGATAGCTTGTAACATTTTCTTTTTCCTTATTTGCTGTTTCCTTTCTTAAAACAGTCTATAGATATAAAGGTTAGAGATAAAACTCAAAAGAATATTAAATATACCATTTATGGTTCATAAAAGAAAAATAAGATTGTATCAACACATGTATATCTATGAGGCCATGTGGTTTCGTAAGATAAGATTAGTTTAAAGATATTATTGGGTTCTTTTTAACAATAGATCAGTTACTGATACATTTATAATTCATGTAGCTGTTCTGCGACTTGTTGTTGTATGCCAGTTCTGATCCAACATCACAAAAATAAACTTTTCCCCCCTTTCTACATGGTTAAGCAGTAACTTCATTATGAGTAGTTTTGATTAGAGAAAACAATATATAAAGTTGGCATCAATATATTTTTCTTATTTTTGTGTGTTTTTCTCATGGATTGAATTGTCTCCTTAATATATGAGTTTTCTTGGAAGTAACATATTATAATTGTTATTATTTATAAGATATGGGGAATTAAAAGTTGAGGGGAAGATGTCATTAGGAAGACGAAAGGGAATGAACAAGCGTAGAAGGAGCAAAATAAAACAAAAACTGTTGTATGACTTTTTTTTTTCAACACTCAACGTGTCTCATCTTAACATGACTTTCGTTCTATTTATGAATGAGGCTCGATAAAATCTAAATCATTAAGATAAATCGCAAAAATACAAATAGATCTCCTCAAAAATGTTTTGATAATTGAATGACAAAAATATAAAAATTATGACAACCCGCAAAATTTTAGTTAAATTAAACATATAATTTAAATACAAAAAGTAGGATTTTAGGCATTAAACTCTTTGATTAATTGAATTAAAATAGTGTTGGATTGATGTTGTGACTGTGAAAGCCCACGCCGTTGCCTGTTGGCCGTAGAGACAAATCAAAGACGAAAAGGTTTATAAGTTGACTGAGCTATATTAAAGAAATATATTAATTAAATTTTAAAACAAGTGAAAATAATCATTTTAATTAAGTTTAAAAAAATTATCCGAAACCAATCTAAATAAATACAATCTGGATTAACAAAAATTTATGAAAATGAATATTTTAATTAAAATATAAAATAATACATTAAAATCTAAAATAGTTATTAATTACTTAAAACTTTATCATAATTTTTCATATGGAACTAAATCGAACTGAATGTATATACGAAATTAAGTTTTATTTGAAACCTATAATTCCCAAAATCTGAAAATTTGAATACAACACACAAAACCAAATGTCCAAGTATAGAAGATGTGTGAGAAATGGTGTTTCTTTTTTATTGTGGCGTATAAAGAACAAAGATTAAAATTTAAAAAAATGGGATGGTGCGATGAAGAAGAGTGCAGAGAAGCAAGTGCCAATCTCTTTCCCTTGTCTCCTCCTCTTACCACACCTATCGAGGCACCTTTCTCTCTCTCTCTCTCTCTCTAATATTTCACCTTTTCTTTTTTCGAAAAATAAATAAATAGATTATTCTCTTTTTTGTTTTCTTTTGTAATCGATGCGTTTCGAATTTGAATTGCTAATTTGTTCTAACTACGTCAAATTATTCTATGTTTAAATAATTGATTTGTACTTAAAAAAGTTTTCAAGGGTGCACAAACGAGACCATAGGACTTCAATCATATCTTTACAAAAATTTAGTCGACAAATAATTTTAGGATATGATATCTTAAGTTTTGGAAACCATTTATAAAAAGATTAATGTTCAATCAACTTGTAGTGTATAATGTATAGTAAGCTCGACTATATCATAATCACAACATTTTATAAATGAATTTGAATCGTAACATTGCGATGAACACTCAAACAAATAAATTAAACAAAAACCAGATTCTTGATTTTTCCTCAACCAAAATTTAGAAAGCAAAATGATGATTTATCCTTAATAGTGACCCATTTCTTATACCAAACTTAATAATTAATTTGTCAAAAACAAATAAAACAGAAGAAAAGAAAAGAAGCAAAATGATAAGAAACCGAGTTGGTAGGGTTTTATTCGACAGAAAGAAAAAAAAAATTATATTCCAACCAATTCTACATTTAAAATTTCTTTAAAAAAATAAAAATATCACAAAACCAGTAAATATTATTTTATTTAAAAAAAAAAATTGAATTGAATTTTTAAAAATAAAAATAAAGGAAGAGCTTTTTGTGTAGAAGGCGAATAGAGTTTCTTATCTTCCATCTCCCTCCTCATCTTCCTTGTCTCACAACTTCTCTTAGATCCTCCTATCTCCATTACCACCACTACTTCTGGTTTTTCCTCATCTTTAAATCCGCCATGAGGAGAGGAAGAGTCTCTTCCGTCGCCGGACCTACCGCCGTTGCCGTCATCAACGGATCTATCAAAGAAACGCGTTTCAGAGGCGTAAGGAAGAGACCTTGGGGTAGATTCGCTGCAGAGATTCGTGATCCATGGAAAAAATCTCGTGTTTGGCTTGGTACTTTCGATTCTGCTGAAGAAGCTGCTCGCGCTTATGACGCCGCCGCTCGTAACCTCCGTGGTCCTAAAGCTAAAACTAATTTCCCATTCGATTCTTCTCTCCAACAACAACAACAACAACACAATCTCCCATTTTCTCCTTTCAAAGCCAATCAGAATCTAAATCAAGTCGATCCGTTTTTGGACCATCGGTTATACGCCGCCGTTTCGGATAAGCAACAGTTTCCGATTGTTTCTCGCCCGACTTGTAGCAGCATGAGCAGCACCGTTGAATCTTTTAGCGGACCTAGATCTACGACGGCGAAACCGACGACGACGGTTACGAAGAGATATCCTAGAACGCCACCTGTAGTGCCGGAGGATTGTCACAGCGATTGTGATTCATCGTCTTCTGTTATTGACGATGATGGAGATGATAATATTGCTTCGTCTTCACGCCGACGGAATCCGCCGTTTCGATTCGATCTTAATTTTCCACCGTTGGATGATGTTGACTTCTTCAACGGCTCTGATGATCTTCACTGCACCGATCTACGACTTTAATGAATTTGGGTAAAATCACAGATCCGTGAATTTATCCAATGGATCAAAAAAAATCCTTTTTTTTTATTTATTAAATTTTCTGTTTCGTTGAACTCATATAATTTTACTATGCGGGAGAAATAGAAAGAAAAAAAAAACGAAGATGATGGTGAGCTTGAGCTTGAGCTGGTTCTGTTTCTTCTCTGATGATATATTGTAAGAGTAATATTGTTAATTTCTTCAAATCAAGAAGAGGAAGACGAACGATGATCTGTGTTTGTTTGTTTTACTGTAAGAAAATCAGATCTGGGTTTCGTTTCTTTTTCTTTTTTTAATATAAATCTGTTTCTTGAGAAAGATCAACAACCCTATCTTTGTAACATATACATTTGGTTCTGATGATTCTAATAATCAAATATCTAGAATCTTTTTTTTTCATCTTCTTCAGCTGTGCATTTATTTCACATTCTTTACATAAGAAAACTATTGGATTTGATTCTTTGAGGGTTTATTCAAGATCAGATCTTGCTCATGCCTTTGTTTGCAATCATGGATGTCTTAACTCTGTGGTTGTCACTTTAATTGAGGTTAATTAAGCTAGAAGAAAGACAAGTGAAAAGTTCTCATTGTCTTGATGTTTGCTTAACTGGTCTAGAGTTGATATGAACAAGTTCGGTTCTTTAGTGAGCAATGAGTGAATGGGCAATTCTTTAAATGATAGATCTTATGTTTTTTTCCAGAATTATTACCAAACTCTTTTAAGTTGAGGTTAATTAAGCAATGAAGAAAGACAATTGAAATCTCGTTTTCTAAACTGTTCTGGTATTGAAATTGAACAAGTTTGGTTCTTTAATGTGGTTTGGTTCCAGAATTATTACCAAACTCTTATAATTTCAAAAATCAATTTGAAGTAAAGTAAAGCTGTTATAAGTTCTTTTTTAAAACGTTTCTTATAAGTTATGACTAAAAATTGGGGTATTTTTGGAGTTTTGTCAAAGTTGTGATATTTTCTGAATTAAAACTACTTTTTAGGTATCATAGGGTATTTATCTAGCTTTTTATTTGTTAAAGAAGTTTTTTTTAGGTAATTGAGACAATTGTTTTGGTTGAGTTTGGTGGGAAATTGATAATAAATCGTGAGAGGTGTTGGGTGGCAGGCAGATTCGTATCGTGTTTGACACATTAGATTAGATTTTGTGTTCGGCGTTACCCTCAAATTCGGGCATCTACTTTACTTTATCTCTGTCACCATTCAGACACGGTTAAACGACCTTTGGGTCTGAAACAAAACCATAAGTTATTTACTGTTTTCTAGAAAAAGTAAAATGGTAAAAAAAAACTGTTACTGAAGAAATGAAATGATAGAACTGATTAGGTCATTCCACCATTTCGTGGATTAACAATTCAAACATTAATAATGTAAGGGATTTATCGCTTTGAATTGGAACTTGTTCATTAGGATTGAACGAGATAGTTTATAGGTAGATAATGGGCTATCCATAAGATTGGGCTAGACTTCTTAGAAGCCTAGATTTTGGCCTGCACCAGAGTTGATACAAATGAGCCCCAAATCATTTTGTATTTAGTGATGATTATGTACAAGATTAGTTATTTCATATTTGTAGATGTTAAGACAATATTTAGTACCTGGTGAACTCACCATGTATTGCACCAGTAATAGTAAAATATTAATATAGTAAAGAAGTGCTGATTGACAGAAAGAAAAAGGAGATATTTACAAGAAAATATTAGAGTAAAGAAGACATTTACTGATTTACGATTGTGTATGTATTTGCATGTTACGACCAAAAGAATATCGTAACATGAAAACTCAAATGTAAACATAAACGACCAATAGGTACCAATAGTAATATGTGATTTTGATTAGCAACATATATAATGGAATGTCAAAATCGTGGATAAAGCATGAAAATGATCATTTAAAATAAAATAAAAAACAAGAAATGAGACAAAAAATTTGTGAAAGCTACAAAATAATTGGAATAGATTCTTTTATTTCTTTCACTATAACGTAGGTCATCAGATTAAACTGCGTTGGACAAATTAATTCATGAAATGATGTGATTAATAATAAACATGTGAAGTAAGTAATGAAACACCGTTTCATGGTTCCATTCTATGGGGTCTATAAAACATAGCCACCAAGGCACCGACAAGGTCACAAGTAATCAACCATATACAAACAAACGAATTTATTTCAAATAATTCCCACTTATTAACTTTTCAATTAAGAAAAATGTGAATAATTATATATTTGATTGATCATAAGCATTAATTGAGTTAGACATTCAGATGCCTTTTAAAATTTGTAGTTTTTTTCTTCTTCCAGTCAACTTAAGACATCTGCCGTCGGTGGTTATTAACAGTTCTTTAAGATCTTTATATAATTTACTAAGATATTCATCGTACATTCGAAAAAGAGTATATCAGTTGATCCAGTGATATTTTGTTTTCTTATATTAGTTCGACTAATGTAGTGATTAAAAAGATAATTGCAAAAAAATTATTTGGTTATATGGGAATAGCCAAGCGAAGCGGCACGCGTGGGCCCGTGGCGATTCTTCTACGGTGATCTGAGAAACTTAAAACACATGGTAAGCGGGTCCCACTCCACAGCCTGTGTTAAAAATACAATTATTTTAATTTTTAATTTACTAAATAAATGTTAATTTTTTTAAAAATAAACAATATAATAATTTTAATATTTTTTATAATAAGTTTTTTTATCATTGAAAAAACATTATTTTTAAGTTATATTAACTCTCATGTAACTAATAGAATTACGAATTTATTCTTAACATACATCAAAATTGTTTTTTCAGTTCTATTTCAGTTATATACTTTTTACTGTTATAAATTATCAAAAGAAATACTTAGTTGAAATATAAGATTTCTATGATTATGTCATATGAAATTTGTTTTATATATCTTTTGACACTTACTTTATCACTAAATTTTGATTTTTAATAAATTTTCATCATTTAATATTTTTTCTAAATTTTAATGTTGTTAATATAAATTTTAATTTATTTTTTCTTATTTTATATATATTTTCGCTATTAACTATTGTTTATAAAACTAAAAAAATTTAAACATAACTTTAAAAATTTGTATTTTTTATATTTCTCACTTTTTTATATTTTATTTACTTTTACCAATAATTCCCTTACTTTTATATTTATTAGTTTTTACAATTTATTTTCTTTTTATCAATAATTCTCTTAATATTCATTAATTATAATAAAAAACATGGATTTTTATTGGATATTAACATAATGATGTGGATAAATTCATTGGAAATAAAACTCTTCATTATATATATATATATATAATTTCCAACTTTTAAAAGATTTTTAGTATATAAAATTAACTATTTAAATAGAAATAAATTATATATATGTTGAAATATAATAATATATTAAACAATAACTGTTTCACTATAAGCGCTAGTACATTTTGTTATATCATTTAAAAAAGATTATTATTCCGCATTGTTTTATGAACATCTTAAAATTGAAGAAACTAACATTGACCATTTAACAAAATGATCCAGAAGATCATAGGATATGTCTCTAGCAAGTAGTTTTGTTGTCGTTTAAAGATGGCGAATTAACCTATGATAAGTGGATATTTCCATCAGCAAAGCCACATTCTTTTAAGTTGGCAAAGTATCAATCTCCCGGAAATTAAACATTTTTTTTTGTTTTCAACACTTATAAAATAACATTTTAATCACGTAGGATATATATATATATATCCCCAAAGGAACCATTTGAAAACATTAAGCAAGTGTGTATGTGATACTCCGCAAAAACTATTTACATGTACTACTTATATGCCATGTTTTAAAATTTGCTAGGTGGTAGTCGGATTGTCATTGTGAACCTAACGCCTAGACAAATGATTAATTAGGAAGTAAACAGAGATTAATTAAAGATTAGTTTTAGATTATTTAAATGTTTTAAGAATATATTTATCTATTATATTAAACTTTTAAATAATATTATTTTTAAAACTATAGTAAATACATGAAAACATAGTATTAAGATTTTTATGTAAAATTTTAACATAATTTATTATAAAACATAACAAATTCTCGATATAAATGTATGAATAATAAAAACAAAATTTTATTTTATACTTGCAATTTAAAAATAATTCGATTATGCATGAATAGGTAGAAAATAGTTGGACATGAAATAATCGGTTGACTGACTTTTTCAAGAGATTAGTCATTAATCGAGGTAGCGTAGCGTAAATTTTTATGACAAATCTGGTTATGGTTATGGACACGACAAGATATTACGAAACAAATCTTCTGTCTAAATTTAATAAAATTTCATGTTTATAAAGAAAAATGGCACACAATCAAGTATTTCTTGAAAATTAAAATGTTTAAAGTCATTTGCCTAATAAAAATTTATCACTGATTGACCTTTCACTTCATAATTATTTAGATAACCATCTTACAAGACCAAAAAAAAATAAAACTACCTTACACGCAAAAAAATAACTAACTTATAAATAGCGTTTTTTCATCTCACTTCTGTTAACAGCTAGCGTCATAAAATCGCAGAGAAAGGAAACGCAAACGCGATCTTTCTCTCTAAACTCTGATTCTCACACTTTTTTTTCTTTGTTCATCGTCCATGGCGGACATCATAGACATCAGCGGCGGAGAGGAGCCACTAATAAACCCTGAGAACAAGAACAAGAAGGTGTTCAATCGCTGCGTTTCGAATCAGGAAGACGAGCTACATAGCTTCAGAAAATACCTAAGATGGATGTGTGTAGATCACTCGAGTCGATGGACAGCGATTCTCTCATGGACGATGTTCGTCGTCTTCACAGTCGTAGTTCCTGCGATATCTCGTTTCCTCCTGGCTTGTGCCGACTGCGACAGTTACCATTCTAGACCATATGATTCCGTCGTTGAGCTTTCTCTCAGCAGCGTCGCCTCTGTATCTTTCTTTTGCCTCACCAGATTTGTTAGCAAGTTTGGTCTTCGTCGATTCCTCTTCTTTGATAGACTCTGGGACGAGAGCGAAACTGTTCGACGAAACTATACCTTTCAACTCAATGTCAGTTTTTTTTCTCCTTCAAAATTTTCCCCTAATTTGATTTTTTTTTAATTTCTCACTTCCGATTTTTAATTACGGATTTCTAAAAGTTACAAATCTGATTGTTTTCTATAGAATTTATTTAGAATTGTATCAAGAAAATAATAGATCTTTTTCTCATAATTGTGTAAAGTGTAAGCAACTCATTTCTAACACAACTTTTAAGTTTGAAATAATTAGCAATTATTGTAAAGGATTAAATTATTATATTCTTTTAGGATTACGGCAAATAATTTATACAAATAATAAACTCAAAATTGATGAAGGAAAAATAATAAGTCAAACTAAAACAAAAATAATAGAACAAAGAAGAATATAGGGAGAATCATAAATAATATGAAGTTTGAAAACAACTCTCTACCCATCTTTAGAGTTCTGTGTCAAAGACAAAAGAAAAAAAAAAGAATAATGTTGTTCTATAACATTTTTGGGTTTATCAACCTTGGTTAATTCTTCGCAGTAAAAATCTGGATTTTACCATATTACTTGTTCCGCAAGCATTTCAAACTACCAATCTTCTCTTCTTTTCTTTTTGTGCAGACTTCGCTTCGCATTGTCTCCTACTTTGTTATCCCTTGTTTCTCAGCAATGAGTGCATACAAAATATGGTGGTACGCTTCAGGTGGATCTCAAATACCTTTTTTAGGAAACGTTGTCTTAAGCGATACAGTGGCTTGTATTATGGAACTCTGTTCTTGGCTTTATCGAACAACTGTAATATTTCTTGTCTGTGTTCTCTTTCGTCTCATTTGCCATCTTCAGATACTTCGCCTTCAGGACTTTGCTAAGGTATTTCAGATTGATTCAGATGTTGGTTCTATCTTATCTGAACATCTTCGTATCAGACGTCATCTCAGAATCATCAGCCATAGATATCGTTCTTTCATTCTATGTGTCTTGATTCTTGTTACTGGAAGTCAGTTTTCTTCTCTACTTATTACTACCAAAGCCTACACTGAGGTCAATATCTACAGAGCTGGTGAACTCGCTGTAAGTGTTTTCTTCTCACAACTCGTTTATAAATAAACCCGTTTCGAAAAACTCAGTTTTGTTTCTGTTTCTCAGCTTTGTTCCATGACATTAGTCACTGCACTTTTCATACTGTTACGAAGTGCGTCAAAGATTACACACAAGGCTCAAGCTGTCACATGTTTAGCTGCAAAATGGCATGTATGCGCGACGCTAGAATCATTTGAAGCAGTAGATGGAGAGACTCCAACTTTGGTTACTAGACACAACCATCACAATAAAGGTCCGGATGTTATTACATTAACAGAGTCAGACAGCGAGGATTACGGTGACGAAGAAGATGATCTAGACAATAATAATATCATACCTGCTTATGCTTTCACTACCATGTCATTCCAAAAACGACAAGCTCTAGGTAACACAAAAACTCCTTATCTTCAAAATCTTCTGCAAAGCTATTGCTTTAATGGTTTCTACTTAATCTTGTGTAGTGGCTTATTTCGAGAATAACAGAGCAGGAATCACAGTGTATGGGTTTACACTTGATAGAGGTACACTTCATACGATTTTCGGACTTGAACTGTCTCTTGTTCTTTGGCTTCTCGGTAAAACCATTGGCATTTCTTGATTCTCTTCTGGTACCGTCAAGAAACTCTCAATGTTTTGGCACAGAATCACTTTCAAATTCTCTATCCTTTATTAATTCCACAGTAAATCAATTTATATGTGCTTTAAACACGTCTATGTATAATTATTGTTATAGAGTTCTTGTTACTGTAAATTAGATTCATACAAAAGCCTTTCTATTTTTCACCTTTGTATTTGCAAACGCTTGTAATTTTGGCAAAATAAATAAACTTATTTGCAAGGCTTGAATTACAATACCATTATGTTACTACATGGCGTACGAAGTTATTGGTTACAGACTTGCAGTGAATTAAGGAATTATTTTAAAGAAGTTCAAGCTAAAGTAAAGTAAGCCTCAACACTAAAACTAAATCAATCACTAATTATGCCTAGCAAATTGATAGACATACACTTCGCAGAACAGAGACTTACCAAACTAGCCCAAAGGTTAGATACTTGGATCAAAAGACAGCATCACTCTCTATGATAGAGTGAACGCAGCTCTATTTAACATTTGTCTGAATCATCAACAGCTTTTGTTTTCCTGAGGATTTTCAGCGACATCCTTCTGTACTGCCTCTTGGACATTTGGTGTTGTGTTCTGCTGTTGGGAATGATCTGTCTTGGGTTGCGAAGGAGGCTGCGTTGTTGAGTTCACTGTCTGAGAAGCTGAGTTCTCCTCATCCAATGATGATTCTGCTATGATCTTTGAGTTTTCATCTTCACAATTTGCAGAATCAGAAATCTCAGTAGGATCTTTGCTCAGAACTTCTTTTCTCTCTACTTCTGGTGGATTAAGAGTATCTGAGTGAGATACCGGTTCTGAAGGATCATCACGCTCACCATTATCGTTTACAACAAAATCCTGTGATTTGTAGTTAGTATCAACAGCTTGATTAATATCTGCGTCTTCAGCTTCATGTATTTGACTCGTAGCTGCTTCAACTAGTGGATTCTTAGCTGCATCTTCATCTTCAACTATTTGACTTATAGCTGCTTCAACTAGTGGATTCTTAGCTACATCTTCAGCTTCGCCTAGTGGATTTGTAGCTGCATCTTGAGCTTCAACTGTTTGTACCATAGCTGAATTCTCAGTTGGTTTTGCTGCCTCAGGATGAGGCATTGCCTCTTGATTAACCTTTTGATCCATTTTACCAACCTTCTTCTCCGTAGGTAACTGAACTTCAGCTGCACTAGAAGACATCTTTGCTGTTGTGGCACTTCTCATGACGCGGCCGTATTTAGGAGGAAAAGACTTGCCATTGTATAACTGCACACATCTTGAACAATGCCATTCAGATTTTGGAACACTTTTCATATTGTGAGCTTGAAGACATTTCAAGTGATATCCTTTTTCACAAGCATCACATATTAGTACCGTCTCTACTTCGTTAACAGTTCCTTGACAGATTTGGCATGTAATTGCTCTACTCATGTATTCTCTTGAAGGTGGATTCCACATGAGATTTTGTTTAGCCTGCGGTTGCAGAACTTTATGAACTAACTTCGCAATTTCAGCATGCTTGTTGTTTCCAAAAGGTGAAGAAGTCTGACCATAGCTCACTCCTTTCATGCCTGGGAAAGTACCCGGTGGAGTTTGAGACATGAACGGTCTAAAGCTCGGATCTGAGACTCTGGAAGAACTCTGAACAGGAACTTTGCTATCTGATGCAGCACCAAATGATATGGTTGAAGAACTGGAATGAGGTTGGGCAGACCAAGATGTAGCATTCCCAAAATAATTTCCAGCAGGAACTGCTGGTTCATAAGAAGAGGTAATAGTTTTAGAGATCATGGATAATTGTCTACAAACAACAATAAAAAAATGTGAAACAGAAACCTCAAACTCAATATGAAAACCACACAGACGTTTTGATACGGAATATTGATAGAAATGGGTGTGTTCCTATCGTATTTTTTTTTTCTTTCTTTGAAAATGTGTTTTCCTATCGTATTTAAATTAAGGTTTTGGTTTATAATTGATTGTAGTTTGGGCTATGTAAGGGTCTCTTATGATTTAAAAAAAAATCAACTTCCAACAATTAACCAAATTCTAAGAGAGACTTAGGCTAAGAGGAAGCTAAGCTTAAATCTATAAGCTTTCTACAGACAACAGAATTTATAAAAACACTCTGAAAACAACTAATGGTTTATAGTACTCGATAGTGATACTAATAGTACTTTCACTAAGTTTCAAACTTTCAAAGTATAGCAAATAAACTTCACCAGAGAAAACCAAAATCGACCTGATGAAATCTCATCACGATAAATCTCTAGAAAACAAAATGGAATAACCTGGTGGTCCCTGAGAAGCAGCAATATGCGGTCTCTCAATTCTAGACTGTGTTATTCCTGAAGCATCCCTATTGAAATGGCTTCCAGTTGCATTAACAGAACTAGTAGATGCCTTCATGTCACTATTAGGCCATTGATGTGTCACAGAAACATTATTTGCTGCAGGAAAAAAATCATACAGTGAACATGAAATTAATAAAGTGAATATCATATGGTTAATTGAAAACACAAATTGTAATCATAGTCATACCAGAAGATGAATGAGCTTGTGGGAGATGTATAAGTAGTGGAAGAAAACTATTGGATTCTTTTTCAATTCTTCCATCTAAACAAAAGTAAAACAATTTGATTAAATCTGAAATCAAATCCATAAACCATGAACCAAAAGAAAAGAAAAAAAAAAAAGACAAACCTTTCTTTTG